>CM018682.1:26667725-28117725 GCA_009363875.1 Mikania micrantha | reverse complement strand
CAAACCCGACCTACGTCTATGACCCATTTTTTTAGGGGTACACAAATTTTAAAAATCCTTTGAAATTATATATATTTATTTATATTTAAAAATATAAAACTAAAAAAGCACAAATTTCCAATTCGCTAAGGGCCTTTTTCTCCTAACTTGTCTGGGGCACTTAACTATAGGGAAACATGTAAGAATTAAGAATATATAATTATATTTATATTTGGTAAGAATTATCCATTCCTAAATTATATGGCTCTTAGTTGTGTATATATAGGGTGCCATACATCAATAATAATATACTCAAGAGTAAGGTTATTGTACAAAACAATAATTTTGTAAAAACAGTGTGAAATGATCTGAATCTTTGATGTGTTATCATCAATGGCTATTAAAGAACTAGTGGTATGATTGTAATTAATATGTTGTTTAAAATGGAAATAAGGGCACAAAAGGAATTTCCATATTTGCATATATCATGCTATCCATTAAACCAGGAGCAGTTACCATTTTTAAGGAATAAGTCGGTTTCGTTTTCGCTATGTACTAATATGTGCTATCAGTACATGAAGCGTATATCAGCACATGAAGCGTATATCAGCACATTCACATAATATGTGCTATTAATACATGTAAGCATATATCAGCTCGTATACATAATATGTGATATTAATACATGATATATCAGCACATATCAGTACATATATATCAACATATAATAGCACTACAAAAATATGTGCTTTGTTTTTTAAAATTACAACATGTCAACACACAACAACACTAAAAATATGCTAAATAATTATCATATCATTCATACCAGCACACATTGTTTTGTTATGTGTTGATATTGTGTATGTTTTGAAAACAACATATGTCAGATCATTAATTTGAACATGATTTCTCATATCATCACATACCAATACATACCATCACATATCATGTCAATGCCTGCGAAGTTTTTGCTAAAAAGAATTTGTATCTGCTGGTTAATGGAAATTACCCACTTTCCTTGTTTAATGGAAATTTAAAAATCAATTAATATTAAATTTCCTGAACTACCATTCTCAATTAATTAACCATAATGCCAAATGTCAACATTTAATTGGTTCCTACCATTTTTACAAAAAATTCATTTTGTATATGAACCTACTCCATATACTCAATACCATAAACATTTTTAAGTTTAGCTGGCTTATATGTCCATGTTGGAAATAAAATTGTTCAAGCGTGTCCATTTTAATTATTTTCCCTTTATAATATTGTCATTTTGCATCAAATCTGGTTAAAAACACCAATTTTATTTTATTTTTTTACCAAAAACCATAATTTTTTATATTAGACATTGGTTTTCATCTAAATCATATCTCATCATGATTAAAAATCAGTTAAACCATTAATTAATGTTTCTAGTATAATCAATCATAAAGTTTTAACTCTGTTTCAAAATTTTGAGCAACCTGTAGGGTTATCTTATCAGGTCATTCATAATTGGATCAAGTAGCTTCTTATTTTGGAAAATTATTTATGGTTTGTTTAGGAGTTAGTGGGTCAAGAAAACATGGGATGATTATAGGATTCTTAGGAGGTAGTGTGGATCGTGTTCACTTCTGTTTTATTTGTCTATTTATGTAATGTTGAAATGAATGAGAAAGTGCATTTTAGCAGCAACAGTCCTACTTTGTACGTGGCGCGTACGTGGGGCGACTGAGTCAGGGTCTCTCTAGAATCAGTCTTTTTATTTCACCAGGATAAGGATAAGGTTTGTTTCCGTCTCAACTACCTAGACGCTACTGATTAGTGTGACTTTACTGGGTATGTTGTTCGTTTGTAATCATGTTTTGTGATACGTGATTCTCCACTCCACATCACCATGGAGCCACGTTCACTACATTTACCCATATTCCACTTGTTTAGGATTATATTTCCTAGTTTATTTGTATATTTTATGCATGATCTCCATAATATTAGGTAGTGGTTAAAAACACTCTCTGCTCATCTTTCTATTTCTTTGGAGTCTAACCCGCTCTAAGGGTATATCTTGGGAGATTGACCATCTCGAATCGGTCCTTATCATTTTGTACATGAGTTTTGTGTGAAATATCAGTGCATGAACCAAATGATCAAAAGTAAACTTAACCACCATCTTCTTTTTAGCATAAGGGATGCTTCTAAGCTATTAGATCTAACAGGCTTAATTTCTAAAAATCAGGTGTTGGGCCAAAGCCCACTTAAAGCCTCCAACAGCTTAAATTGGTGCAAGAACATTACCAGATGCTTGTTTTTCACTTCTAAAAAATGGTGAGCGTCATTATTAGGCGTCCCTCACCGACCGGTCTCATGGTCAACATAAGGGACATAATTCGCGTGACCCAGGGAAAATTGAGTAGTGACAGGCTTTAAATCCTAGATCTCCATTATAGATTAACTCCCACTTACCATGCCACCATCACTGGGACTGTTTTTCACTGCTAATCACTTGAGGGATTGATAAAAACATTCAAAATTAGTTTTATTATTTTAAATTATTATTATCATTATATAAAAAATACAAGTGAAGAAAATTTCAATCAAATTACACCTCTTTTCTGAGTGGCAATCTATCTATTTGCAAAATTCCATAACCCATGTATTGAGAGCACAAGCAGCCTTGTTGAAGCCTTTAAAACCTGCCCCTTTGGCTAAAGCCTCAAATTCTTTCTCAGTTCTCTCTTTGCCACCCGGGTTGTGAGCCAACATAATCACATCTATGTGTATCACGTTTTGGGTCGCTTTCGTCGAGTCGGGTGCCTCAGGAAGAATGCATTCAGCCACAATCACTTTCCCATTTTCTGGAAGTGATTTGTAGCAGTTCTTCAAGATTTTCAGGCAGTGTGCATCACTCCAGTCATGAAGTATCCACTGCCAAATTATATAAACCAAAACTTTATTAAAGTGGAATGAAAAAGTAAATGGTCTAAAAATTTATAAAAAAAATTTTAACTTTTACTAATTTATTTGTTAAATTTTGCATATTACTGATCATAAATCAAAAAAAAAATTCAAATTTATCATTTTTATTTGCATGTAACAGAAACAGAATTAAAGGTAGTTAGTTATCTTTTCAAAACAGAACTAAAATAAAAAAAGAGTAAATCACATAAATCGTCCTTTATATTTTATATTCACTCATTTTATGGATGTCATCCTTTATTTGAAATTGTTACAAAAAAAATGATAATTTATAATGGATTTCATCATTTTTCTTCATGTAAAGGACAGTTTATGTTGTGTAATTAAATGACGATTTATGTACTGGTAAGGATGAAATCCATTATAAATTTTCATTTTAAGGATGTTTTTTGAAACTATTTTTGATAAAGGATATCCATAAAATGAGTGAATATAAAGGATGATCTATGTTATTTACTCATAAATAGAATAAATTAAAAAAATTACCTTCATAAAAATAGCATCTCCTTTTGGTACACTTTCAAACATATCTCCTCCAACATGCTCAATACCTGCAAAAATTAAAAAATTAATTTACATTAATTTCTAGCTATTTAATTCTTGAATCAATTGTGGAATCATTTCATTTGTCATTTGTGCATACATACCATGATAAGCTGTGGCATCTTCAATAACATGTGGCAAATCAAAATTGATTCCCTTAAGTGAAGTATGTTTGGAGGTGATCATGTTGAGGCTTGCACCAATGCCACCACCAACATCAACTAGGGTTTTGAGACCACTGAAACCATCATACAAATCCACAATCTTTTTCATGGTCATGGTGGAATGATTAAACATTCCACTGTTGAAAACCTTGTTAAATCTTTGATCTTTTCCATGGTACTCAAATGCTGACATACCATAAGCTTTGTTGAATGGAATTCCACCATCCAAAACTGCATCTTTCAGGTAATACCTAACATCATCAATAAAATTTG
Source organism: Mikania micrantha (assembly GCA_009363875.1). Lineage (NCBI taxonomy): Eukaryota > Viridiplantae > Streptophyta > Magnoliopsida > Asterales > Asteraceae > Mikania > Mikania micrantha. The sequence continues at coordinate 28,113,808 of CM018682.1, read as the reverse complement.
GTTTTAGTGTGTGTGGTGATTTGAAATTGGTTATTTCGTAACATTAAATAGTAATCAACAGGTCTCTCTGAAAGCAGTCTCTCTTCTCTTTTCCTGGTGAGATAAGTTGATAATTTCATATGAACTTAGTTTTGATGTTAAATTTTTTAAACGATGGGACGAAACCATTACTTAAACAAAAAATGACATTTGGGGCAAAAAATTAACACTGCTGACTGAAAAAAGACCGTGGCCCTGTAATTCTTTGACCATGATGCTACTTTAAGTGCAGATGTGCAATTATTAACTAATCCATATAATAAACCACATCCAAACACCCTTAAAAATACTAAAATTTGAAAAAAGAAAAAAAAAAAAAAAAGGCTGTAGAATTTTACCAGCTCTCCATGAGAACCTTATCCTGGTTCATGAGCAACAAAGGTGCCAATGAAACACCACCATCATTCTTGATCAAGAACTTGCACACAGGAGCCAAACCATAGAACCGTTCAACGCACCCGTCATCGGTCTCCTTAAGGGTACATGTGAGCACAGAATGGCTAGCCAGAAGACTACAGATCCGGTCAATCATCACAGGCGCTTCAGGGTTGTTAACCTTGGGGAGCTGAGCCACCAGCTCAGCAGACGAAAGCGAACCGTCCGGACCAGCTTTGGCATTAATGGTCTCGAGCAAATCAAGCTCAATGGCAGTTTTCAAGACCATTGGCAAGACAGATGCAGTAGCCAGTTGCATTGCAAACAAAAAGGACTCATCTTGGTTGGCTTCCACAGCTGAAACACTCACAGATGTTGAACCCATCTTTGATCTTCACAGATGAATGCAATTGATCGATCTGTTTGGTGTTTTTGTTTTCTGTGGATTGATACAAGATATGAAAAGCATTATATATACTGATGAATTCACCAACTACATGGAGTCTGGACCCTCACTGGTTTAAATGCTTGCAGACAAGTTTCATTGAAAAGTCATAAAATACAACGCCTTAGTAACATACACCACCCCTGCTACAAGACACCATCACGGTCAATTGGTCATAAACGTTATACGACGTATAGGATTAGTCAAACCGACAAAAATATGCCTGGTAAAATGAGCGAGTTTGGTAACAGGTCAGAACGGGCTCGAGTCATGATGGGTGCGGGTTAGAACAGGTTTTAAGCAAAATTAGTTCGGATCTAAATGGGTTGTTCTTAAACAACATCAATTTAATTTAACTTAAAGATATGTTATAATTTTTAAGTAAACAAATAGTCTATTTGAATAATTTTAAGTAATTTTCTCATAAATATGTTATAAATCATTCTTAAATGTTTGAATCATAGTTTTTTGGCTATTCATCTTGACCCGTATTGTGTTTAAATGCTACTCATCTCAACTTATTCAATATTATGATGTTACTCATTTCAAACCCATTATATTACAATTGTTTATCCAAACCAACATATTTCCTTTGATGTGGGTAAAAATTGTCACTTGTAGACAAAAGCTAAGACCTTTACACATCAGTTTGAAAAAAAATCTATACGGCCCATATAGCTATACGGTCTGTGCAGTTCTGGCCCGTATAAAATCTAGATACCGGCTATATAACCCTATACTGATCGTATAATCCTATGATGTTTAACCGGATGTGGTGCATGGTCAACATACTAAAATGTAATATTTTGACTTGATATTTGTGGTGTGGCAAAATCCTCACCAACCATGAATGAATACAAAAAAGAGGGTTTCTAGGCACTGGTCACCACATCCATATCCATTGACTCTACTAAAAAAAATGTGACTTCACCAACTCTTCCGCCATCCAATTGAGAACATAGACATGATTAATTTATTTATTATTATTATTATTTATTATTTTATTGAAAAAAAAACGTTTTTATTTTTTAATATTATTAAGGAGATAAAGTCTGGACAAAGAAAGAAGCCGACATGTACGGCTTTGATATAATAAAGAAAATGATTTACCTGGCATTCTCTCAATGGTACTTTAAGATTCTTTCAAATGAGAGGTCTTGGGTTCAAATCTCTCCCGCAGCGAAAAAGGGGTTTGAGGGAGGTCAGTGGGGTTTCCTCCTGGGGTGGTTGTGGTGGCTTATAGGAGGTCCAGGTAACTAGACCTTGGTCACATGGCCTGGAAATAGTGGGTTCACACTTCGCCGTTCAAAAAAAAAGATAGAAAATGATTTAAGAGAGAAGTTACTCTACATTCACAAATATTCAAAAAAAAAAATTGTTTTTTTTAAATTGACAAATATATAGTTGTATGCTCATTTTAGTTATTACAAACTCCCCAAATGACACATCAATGTCACTATTGACCAGCATTCTTTTGATTTCTCTAAAATGGTAGAAATATTCTTTTCTATTTTTCAAATCTGTAATGACAAGTGTTAGTTTTTAATTGGTTTAAAAGGAAACAACATCGGTCAATGGTTCGGTATCAAGTATCAACACTCGAATTTGGGCCCAAAACTTAAAATCGTAGTTGTATACTTGTATTCAAAATAAGGTATACAAACTAACGCACAACAATGTCAATATATAGATGTTTTCTAGTTTCAATCTTTGGAACCATATTCAGTGACGGATGTAGCATATGGGAATGGGTTCACAGGAACCCACCGAGCTTCGACTCGTTAGTAGGAAAAAAAAATTTTAAAAGAGTTAAACAATATGGTGAACCCATTAATATTTTCGGGGTGAATCCTGAGATGAACCCATTAAGATTTTTAAGAGTGAATTCTTATTATAATTTTCACATAAATTTGTCAACTTAATTGAGACAAGTGATCTTTGTTAGAGAAATCTTGATAATCGATAATTAAGTTTCTATATGATCGTGTTAAAATTACTTTCCGGTCATATAAACTTAGCAAGCAAAATGGTAGATATTAATAGTTAAACCCTCGGATCAAGTTAATGTTGGTTATACAAACTTAGCAAATTTCGTTTAGGTTTCGGGGCGTTGCCCTGAACCCTACAACGGGCGTTGCCCCCTTGACCCATGTCTGCTGAATGGCCAGCAGGACCGTCACCTTAGACCCCACAAAGGCGCGTGACCCCCTTGACTCCCGATTGGTCTGAAGTTCAGAAATCTTAAACGAAGATGTACTATGTACATTCGAACTCTTTAATGACGACGTTTTGTAATTTTAATCTTTGACTTAATATATCGCATTGTTATTACGCAAAGAACATTACAAGACTCAAACCATCAACCCGACCCGGAAATTTTTATGTCCGGTTCTATTTAGTTAAAAGTCGGAAAATGGTGAACCCACTAAAAAAAATCCTGGATCCACCACTGACCATATTGCCAAAACTTCATATGTTTCCTTTATGACATAACACGCGTAGCAAATACCTAAAGTTTTGCATCATGCGGCCTAATTCCTTTCAAATAGTTTATGTGCCCTGACCACCACACCCACACGGACGAATTTGTTAATCTTATCTATAATTGTTGATCGAGAACCCACCGAAAGCTTCTTAACATTAAAATTTACCATACGGAAATAAACAAGTTTTTCTATGTACCTTAGTGGTCAGAGCCGGGGAATTTTATATAAGGTGTTGGTGTTGTATTCGAAACTCCGCATGGGTCTTTTTTACGTGATAGTTAGGTATAAGTGCTTATTTCGACTTTCAAACACAAAAGTGAGCTTCCTCAAGATGATTATGGCGTTATTTTAAGATTGGCAGTGATACAGGTTCAAATCTTATGGGCTCTAATATATATATATTTTTTTTGAGTTTTTTTTTTTCTTTTGACATGTTCTATTTGTCACATATTAAATTACCTTTTTAAAATTATTATACTATACAAGAGCATAATATTGTTTTTTATCTTCTAACCGATTGACTGTTACTTTCATTTCGTAATGCTCCGGTTTTTAGTATACCGTCATGCTACAGCACACGGGTAGAGGTGGCCAACCCGGGTTTTTTTTAACCGGTTCCGGTTCCGGTTTTTGCCGATTCCGATTTTTCCGGTTCCAGTTCCAACTTCTCTGAAAACCCGAAACCGCCCATACCCACCGGTTGGGTTCCTCAGTTCCGGTTCCGGTTCCAGGTACGTTGGCCACCTCTACACACGGGTGACGTTTCTAATTATGATAATTTGAGACCAAGGGTTGATGACATTACACAATGACGGCCTTAATGAAGCAGGTTATACTTGAGTTAACTCCACAAATATTATCCCTAATTTTAATGCAATAATAAATCAAAAAACAGTTAAAAAAATCATAAGAGTATATAGGGGTTGACCCGGTTCAACTTGCAATTAAAACAAAATGCTTTATTAACCTGACTCATTCTCCCACCTATATAACCAACAGGAGTTGTTATAGGTAGAACAGTTGCTTAGAAGCAAATTCTATCAAAAACACCATTTATAAATTAGCGAATTTCTTTCTGCACCAGACCGGGCAAAGTATACAAGCGCGTGTGACACTAAATTACATGGGAAAATCTATAACACCTGCAAACAACTTACAGTCACAATTCCAAATACAACTAGCATAAGAAACACGAGTTCCTTGTCCTTGATGTGTCCCTATCTTCAAGGCCTCGCACAAACGACCTTATGGCCAGGTGCTCGGATGCATACGTCATGAAAGATGCAAATACTAAACCTCCAGCAACCATCAAACCCAATCTGTTGATGCAAGTTTTGATTATACAAAAAATTAGTACATAAAATAACTAAAAATGAAAGCTTTGTGAGAAAAGTAGACAGCTTGTGAATGGAAATGGAAGTCTTTTGGAATATGTTAAAAGAAGGGGTAGATGGGTGAAATACATTTTTCTAAAATCAATTTTGGGACCCTTAACCAACTGAAAAAACCCAACAATCATACTCAGCAAATCCCACTTGTAACATGGGTATTTGTAAGGTCTACAGAGGGTAGTATGTAGACAAAGCTTGCATCTATCGTTGAGAATAAAGAGATTGCTTCCAGAGAGACAGTCAGCTCAAGTACAATCAGACTAATTTTCAAATAATCAATTCCTAAATGCAAATAATCACGAAAGTACCTTGCAAATAAAGCTGTAATTCCAAAAATACAAGGCACAGAAGGGGTTGCAATGGCCAAAAACACCATTCCTAGCCCATAATACCATGTTGCTTTGTCACAAGACACTTGTCGCTGATGACCTACAAAACAAAATAATAGTGACACTTCATGGTGAGCCTACATTATCAAGGTGAGTGGGTCAGGTAATGCGTCAAAACATGATGCTTTAAAATGGGTCAAGATAGGCCATCCGGGTTTGCCTGATTACGTTTCATTAAAAATTTTATTGATAAAAGGGTTTCAATTACCTATATCTTAAAACCCGTAGGTTTTTCGTCCAAGGCCTTTATCTCCAATTCGTTTTCCTTTTCTTGCCACCATGACCATCACACGTCGTTGATATACTTTCAACGGCTGCATCTCTTCAGTTTCTATCCACGTAGTTCAAATATGTTGGTTGTCCCTCTATCATGCGTTATCCGGTGAATCAGAATCGGTACAATCAAGTAGCGAAGATTTTGTGTAATGGATACAAGATCTGCAGTATAATCGGCGAATTGTGTCCTATTTGATATCACCCATCTTTTGTTTTTTGAAATAAAACAGTTTCTCCGCTCGGAACTGGTTCAAAGATGGCCTATCTACGATTAGTGTCTTCTATATGTGGCTTTCGATCTTCTAAGGTATTTTTCTTTAATTAATCTTTGATGGTCGATTTACTATACCTTATTTAGTTGTTTTTCATGGGATATAATTCGATTGACTATGTAATCATTTTTGGTTTTCAGATTTTAAATAAAGCAATCTTTGATAGCATGAGTGGAGTTGAACTCGATCTTTGATGGTGGAATTTGCTATACCTAGTTAAATTATTCAATCAATCTTTCGATCTTCTAAGGTATTTTTCTTTAATTAATCTTTGATGGTCGATTTACGATACCTTATTTAGTTGTTTTTCATGGGATATAATTCAATTGACTATGTAATAATTTTGGTTTTTAGATTTTAAATAAAGCAATCTTTGATAGCATGAGTAGAGTTGAACTCGATCTTTGATGGTGGAATTTGCTATACCTAATTAAATTCTTCAATGATCGGTTTAATGCTTAGCAGTTTTCATTATTCGTGTATGTAGATTTTGATAGTTTACATGTGATTGTGCAGTTGAATTTGATTCCTTGAATATTTCATATGAATAGGTTTTCTTGGCTGTTTTATTTTTTGACAAGAGCAGATGTACATACATTCGGGTGGGTTAACAGGAACCACTGCGTTTCGAAGATGAAGGAAATTTTTTTTCTTCCCAAAAGACTTAAAAGATAAGGTAAGCCCATTAATATTTTTAAGGCTGAATTTTAATTTAAACTCCTAGCATTTTGCCAACTTAATGGGGTAACAAGTGATCTTTGTTAGAGAATTCTCGATAATCAATTCCTAGATCTTAGTGGGATCGAGTTAAAATCACTTTCCAAAATCAATATTTCTTCCCTTGCGAGTATCAAGAAATTCGATTTGGAATAATCCAAAGAATTTTTGTGATCAGATATGAATTGTTCTGTATGTTGTTCTGTTGATTTCCTCTCTGTGATATAATGCGAAATGGTAATTATTTGCGGTTAAATTCGTGGGTCAGGTTAATTCTGGTCATATAAACTTAGCAAATTTCACTAGGGGCTCTACCCCTTGGATCCTGCCAGGGGCGCTACCTCTAGGACCCCGTAAGGGGGCACAATCCCCTTGACTCCCGCTTAGTCCAGAGCTCAAAAATCTTAAACGAACGTGCATCCACACCTCCGAACTGTTTAATGATGGTAATTTTAATTATTAACTTAATATATCGCATTATTATTACGTGAAAAACATTACAAGACCCGAACCATCAAACCGACCTGAACAGTTTTATATTCGGTTCTATCTAATTAAAGCGTCCGAAAATAGTAAACCCACAGAAAAAATTTCCTGGATTCGCCACTCTTTTTGGAGTGGATGTAGATATATGATATTGCGTGATGCATCCAAATATGACTTAGAATATGTAAATTTTTAAAAGTGCTATGATTCTTTGTATGGTAGAGGTGTTGATTGATCGTGTATATGTAGGTTTTTGATAGTTTACAAACTATCTTGCTATTGATTTAGTGATTCATTGTGTCTTAAGTATATTTAGGTTTTTTTTGTTGTATACTTTTTGAAGGATACATGGATATTTGTATATTACACGATTATCATGAAAGAGAGGCTTTATTTATTTCATTTTTTTTGGGTTTTGATTAATATTATTTTGATGAAATAGTTGGAGATATATGCACTAAAAAATACAATTTTTAGCAATATATATCATACATATATATATATATAGATAGATATATAATATATTACCAATTTGACCTATTAGAGACGACCCCGATTGACCCAATTATGAGTAAATGGGTAAAAAATAAACAAATATATGAATAGAGAACAAACCTTTTTCAGAGTCATAATCTAAAGATCCAGACCGAGAAGATCCTCCTTGATTAGCTACCACTTTCCCCCATTTATATATTAGATGTAAATAACCTCCAAAAAGTAGGAAAAAGCCCGTAAAAGTCCACTCATACATCAGGAGCAACCCAGTCCATGGCTTTACTTGCCTTGGTACCACTGAACCGCCAAGTACGAGAGCAACCAATGCAGCTATGAAACAGAAGAAAATAGAGATCCCACCAAGAAAAGCAGGCACCTTTGCATGTGCACCATTTGAAAACTATATAAAGCAATTGTTAGCAATTTTACCAAATGTGAGTAGTGTTTGGATGTGCTTTTTTGATATTAATTATGTGATAATGTAATATTGACTAATCATCAGTAATATATTAGTAGTAATAAAAAATGAAGCATAAAATAATGTTTTGATGTCTTTCTGTTGTTTGAAGCGTAATAATCAGATGTCTGATTGTTTGGTAAATTCTGATTATTTGACCAGGGTATAAAGGACGACTTTTTTGTGAAAAAAGGTATGATATTATTTGATGAAATGGAAATAAAAGAACTATAAATTATGTTATAAATTAGGGATAAATGATTTTTGTTTTACTGTTGAATAATCAATTGCATTGCGGCTTGTATGAAACTGAATCAGAGGCACAATTTGGTTTTCCGGACACTAAAAACTAATTATTATGATTTCAAAATGCAATAATCAATCAGAAATTTCAAACCAAAATTTAACAATTCAAAAACTTAGGAAGAAACGAGAACCTGTTGACTAGAATTGATGGTAGATGAAGATACTGCAGTATATGTGATAGAACCTCCTGATCTAAATTTGTAGTACAAGTGCCGGGCATGATCGCATAGAGAACGTGTCTGGACAAACATACAAAATCGATGAAGATTCAGATAATGAAGATACATATAACGTAAAAATATAAAAAGAAAAATAGATATAAAGCTACCAACCTGAAGAAAAGAACGATAGTAACAGAAAAGTAAAGTGAATACTGGAAACAGGAACAGAAATTTGACTAGAAATTCATCATGAGGATTTCTACCTCCTCTAGTTCCTGGAAGAGTTTCTTCTAGTTGATCTCTGATATTCTGTTCATTATCAAACATAAAATATCAATAAATTATATTTTAACTCTCACAGATAAAAAGGAAAAAACTAAACAAAATAACTAAATGCGACAAACTAGGCAAAGGTCGTCCACAGGATATTTTACTGCATAGAACCTCTGAAATCATTTGATCCAAATTATATTATCAGTAGAATAATATAACTTTTGTAATCCTATAGACTAATAGTTCACCAGAAATTTACAAGAACTTGGGAAAAAAAGGTGATCTAACTAAAAAAAATGAATATAAATATAAGAAAATACCTGCCACACATCCACAGGTTTCAAAAGCCAGGATGTCCACCAATCCCATGGTTTAAGAGGGCCAAGTGTATAGTGAATAACACGGAGTTCTTTCTCGTCTACCATCCACTACATGAGTTAAATACGTATTTAGTATACATATTTAGTAAATCTATTTAAGAATCTTTAGGATTCATAATACAAAGACTGCTTTAAGAGAACGTACAATCTCCAAGGAAAGAAGAAAGGTCGAATTTGTTAATGAGAAAGAAAGCAAGTAAAGAAGAGAGTACACATATCCTTAAAGGATTACTTACCTTGTTAGCAAGCATGTAAAGTCCAACATCTGCATTATAGAGAGTAGAAAGTCTCTCCATCTCTGGAACTGGTTTAGAGTTGAGCATTTCAGGAGAAATTTTAGGGTCAAACACCCGCGCACTCTCGAATCCAGCATAATATGTGTTAAGAAATCCCTGGTCACCTAACAAAGTATAAGAATATGTCAATGGAGAAAGAAGGAAGCTGACAATAAATATTTATATAAAAATATAAATAAAATAAAGAGTAAATTACCTATATAGTCCTTGTGGTTTGCTAGTATTTCACTCTTGGTCCCTAGGTTTCATAAATTACCCATATGGTCCCTAACTTTTGACATTAGTAACGCATATAGTCCTTAGGTCACCAAATTACCCTCACATAAGGACTATATGGGTTGCAAATGTCAAAAGCTAGGGACCATATGGGTAATTTATGAAACTTAGGGACCAAAAGTGAAATGCTAACAAACCACAACGACCATCTCGGTAATTTACTCATAAAATAATTTACAAGTACTAGACTAATGTTCCATGTTAAAGAATACACCAACATCTACACCCATATCTTTTTAAAATTTAAATCAAATATAATCACAGATAGGGCATATTGATTTGTTAACAGATTAGACAGATATATCTTTGTTTTAATATATATATATATATTGCACCACAGGTTTAAAATGAGTAACATTTATCTGGAAATAGTACAAATTAACAATTGTTAACTGTTAATAGTTAATTGTTATAATTTTTATTTACAAGAGTGTCAATTAAATTTTTACATAGTCTGCATGTGTTAATGTATATGGTGAATCACTAATTTATTATTAGTCTTCTTCATATTTTCTTTCAGAGTTGTCCGTGTAAGCATGACACAATAATCGAGAAGACAAATAAGCAAGTAATCAGTAATCACGTATAGGTTCATATTTAATGTGCTAAAATTGCTAAAACTAAAGAAAATTTCAAATTTCCTATACATTAAAAATGAGCATATGTAACATCCAGATCCATACAAACTGCCATACGGGCCATATGGAACCCATACAGGCTGTGTTGCCCCAGCTGTAGTTTCAACCCATGGTTTCTGAATATGGTCTGTATCTGCCACTCAGTGCTTCTGAACCTTTTGCCACGTATTTGACTCGGACTCTACATCTAACAACATTGAACAAGATTCGGTACAAATGACATCACTATACCTTCTGTAATCCTTATTTCCACACAAAAGTCATAAGTTCAAGTTTTGGAGAGCTTTGTGAGTGACCTAGAGTCAAAAGCGGAGGTGTTGATCATTAACCCCAAAAATCAAAACTCTGTATCTCAGAGTCTCAAACTCTATTTCTAACAATCACATATGCAAATAATCTAGATTTATAGCTCACAAACCATTCTGTTCAGAACATTTTTAAGTGACAGGTTTAACAGAAGTGTTGTGCTTGTGTTAGGTTACCAACAGAAGAACATATATCTTGAGCCTCGAGTAAAAAACCAAGGTTGTAGATTGTCAGTCTTGGTAAGAGATCATGACCAGGAGATGTTCTTCATGTACATTCCATAATTTTGAAGAATTTAGGAACTCTATAAAGATTTTAGGGTTGAAATAAGGCATCCAGTAAATAACATAAGCTGGGAGAAGATAATCAGAAGCAACACTAGCATTTTGGTTCTATGGTAAGCCATTTCACAGCTGGAAAAGCGTTGACTGGAGTTTCTATTTGTCAACCCATATGGGCAGTATGAGGTAATACAAGCCAATATGGATCCAACCCTTATATTGGGTTTTGAACATGGTTGTATGAGTCAGGCGTTTAACATTGGCTGTTAGCATACATACAGAAAACAATTCGTTTAAGAATTTTTTACACGACTTTAATCTATGAAACTTCTGTTTGACAGTAGATGGTTTTATAAGTCATAAATTTTCAAAATGGAGACCAAGTAGGAACACTTAAGGTTCTAAGACTTAAAATAAAAAATTAAAGTATATTTTTGGCTTATAGACGATTGTACGAAATTGTGAAAAGGTGGCAATACATGGATAATTGTTAAGGTGAGTCTTCATGCTAAAACTTGCCATATTAATTGTTTTTCGGACTAAATATATGCAAAGTGTGTTTTATTGAGTTCAAAGAGTTTTAAAGTGTATTATTTATAAATTGTATGTTTACAAATCATTAAGTCGAGTTGAAGAGTTTTAAAGTGTACTATTAATAAATTATATATTTATATGTTTACAAATCACAGTGTTGTAAAAATCGGGATTAATCGCTAGTCGGACCTAAGCCGATTAAATTTTGCCTAGTCGGTTCAAAATCGCTAGTCCGCGCTAGTCGAGGTAGTCGGATTAATCGGTCCAAGGGCAAAAAATCGGTCAACAAGGCAAAAAATCGGTCCACAGGCCAATAATTTTATGTCTAAGCCAAAAATTTCGGTCCAAGCCTAAAGAAATTGAGATTTTCTTCTTCCCGGTCTAAGTCGACTCCCATAATCACGATCGATCGATCAAAAAACAACTGTGCATGATCGGTCTCAGTCAACTCCCAAGGATGCTTATGTTAATGTTTGAATTTTTAAGTACTTTGTTTATTATCTTTAAGTTTATTAGAAAAATATTTGAATTTTGAAGTATTATATTTATATTAATGTGTGTATTTGTATGTATATATATATAAAATTTTGAAAAATTCTATATAAAAATTCCAATCCGATTGATCCCTAGTCCCTGCCTCGCCGACCGACTAGCGATTTCTCCAACCATGACAAATCATCAAGTCTTGTGAGTGAACTTTGTTAGGGATATCATACATGGACCCAAACACACACACACACACAAAGAATGCAAGGTTTAATGTGATTTGGTCTAAACTGACCTACATCAACGGGTGGTAACTAGGATATTTTTATTGAGGTGATTAAAACATTACAAGTACAAGATCTATATATAGGGCATGAAAACTAGAGTTCCTGAAAATAGAATGGATGCATTAGTGTTAGGTCTAGTTGTCCGCTCCCTTTGTTCCATGCAATCTATTCTGGCCCAATAAGGCTTACGAACCCAACAATCTCCCACTCGAAGGCCTTGAATACTTTTGTATGTGCTCCTGATCCTAAACTTCATTTTGATCTTTCCATAGAGCTCTATGCTTTTCTTAATTACCGTCGCCTTCTCATCAATTAACCTAAAGGCATCTTGAAGCTCCCATTGAGCTGCAGCCTATCAGTCATGGCGTGAACTCCCACTGACCCAAATTGTATCTTTACTGGCTCCCATCGAAATGAATTGTCAGATCCTGACATATCCCAAGGACAAACAACATTATCCTTTATTCCTTTTCAAGCAAGCCATCCACTGGAGAGACTTTACCAGATGGTCTCGGTTCTCGATCTCAATTGATTCAAACATATGTTCTCGATCTCTCGTCGAACCCCTAGTCGTGACGGCAGGGGCGACTGGTTGATTATTACTTCGAAAAAAAATAAGTCAAATCTCGATTGTCTACGGTTGAGTGGCGAAACCCTAGTCGACAATCAACCCCTCGGCAGGCAAAGGCGTGGCAAAGGGACTAGATCTAACATGTGTTCACGTGTGATCCCCAATCAAGAGTTGTGGCTCTGATACAACTTGTTAAATATATCACACACGAACCCGAACAACACGCACGAACCCAAACACACGAAAGCAATAAAGAGCACGAGGGTTTAGCGTGGTTCGGTACTTCGGTCTAAACTAATCTACATGACTACATCCACGAGTGGTAACTAGGAGTCTAGGATATTCTTATTGAGATGATAAAAACATTACAAGTACAAGATCTATAAACTTCTATTGGTTCTTACTCTTCTTAGGCAAAAACCTCTTCTTAGTTGATCCAACCCTAAGATTTATATATAGGAAATCAAAACTAAAGTTAATGAATATAGAACGGGTGCATTAGGGTTAGAGCTGGTTGCCCTTCCCTTTGTTCCCTGCAGTCTATTCTGGCCCAATAAAGCCTATGAACCAAACAGACTTGAGGCATATAGATATACTATATTTGTGCGTTAATCATTTAGGAGCATTGGTATGAATTGTTAGCACTATTTGAGTATATATTAGCTGTTAGCAAAGTGTTGAATTATTAGCTATGTTTGAGTATATATGTTCACAAAATTCTGCCATGGTTTTATACCATGAAAGAGAGTTAATTTGTTTACAGTTTATGTTCTAATACGCAAAGTGTGATTTTCGGTAGGTTTTCAAACTCATCAGCACGAGATCGTTAGACAGAAATCTTTACAGGATTTTCATGGAAATGGTGAAATTAATAAGGTGCTTGGAAGACACATTTGAGAGAGATACGGATGTTTTGTATTTGAAAACTTTGCTTGTAAGATGTCTTGTTGAACTGTTGTAATATAGCTACGCTTACTGCTTCTAATGTTGTTCCAATCAGTAATGCGAGGCCTCATCTAATTGGGGTGTGAGTGTGTGACAGTCTGTTGTATATGGTTAGGGTTTTTATTTCCAATGCTTGATGCATGAGTATCCTAAAAATTAGACAATCAATTAACAATTGATCTGTAAAATCATTAGTCTTCAACTTTGAGTTCATTTAAAAGGTATTTAGTAAATCTTTTCAGTTATGTAGATTAGCTTTTTCTTATCCATAAATTAACATATATAAATACAAAATGACATATTTGTGAAAAAAACAAATTAAAGACCTATATAGAAGTAAGTGGTAAGTTTTGTGTTAATTACTACATATGTAAGTTTGAAATAAAAAATAAAATAAAAAAAATAAAAAACAAGTAATATAATTTAAAAGGACACATGGAGATGCTAAATGAATGGCAACCGTCAAAATCACTTTTAAAACTAATACATATACACACGTCCGCACACATACATAAATAAAGTGACACAAACATATATGTATGTGTGTGTATATATAAGCATATATATATTACATGGTTGTAGAAATCGCTAATCGGATGGTTGGGTTCATTTTGAATGGTTTCCTAAATCTTGCATTTCCCTTAGCATACACACATGACTTTTAGAGGAAAATCAAAAAGTTTAAAATCACCAAATGATTTGTAAAGCAATATCTTTAAAAAATATCTTCATGTAAGGAGATAAACGCATGGCGTAACTAATAACCTTTTTAACTGAAAACAAAAAACAATAGTATCATCACACAAGATTTCCTCTAATGAACCAGAAGGTTAACTTACAATCCCCTAGTTTTAACAGATTTGGAAACTTTTATGCTAGATCTTTTTTATTGCAACCACTATTTAAAGGCGTAAATTACCTCCAGTATAAGAATACAAAGTTGTCACTTTGCTGACCATGTCCTTGAAAAGCTCTTCAGATGGTTCGACTACCATAACGCCCGAGTTGAGTCTCTCTGAATGCTTTAAGTTGGCACAAAATTTTCCACATTTGAATAAATCATCAATATTCTTGACCACAATTGTATCAGCATCAAGGTACACCACTGCGTAGAAATTACTTCAGAGGCATTAACAAACTTAAGTTATAGAATAAAGCAAACAATCAAGATCATAAACTGTGATAATTGTGCAGTATCAACAACTTCAACACTCCTTTTATCAGGCTGACACATCTGAGAACAGTTAGCATCAAAACTTTGCCCAACATTAAATGATGATAAATCATTTTTCTTTATCCTTTTAGGCTATCTAATCTTTCTAATTTCCTATAATTTACCATAAACACTGATTACATGTTTTTTGATTAATTGCAAAAAATAAAAAATATAAATTCTTCCCAAAATGCCAAACCACTATTTGTGGATTTGAAATATTAATGCTGCAGGTATGGTTTGGGAAAAAGTTAACTGTACCATCCTTCTGGTAAGTATATATATACATATATATGTCACATGACCTACTTAAGGAAATGATTTGTGTTCAGTTATCTTCTATAAACAGAATCCCTAGTGTCTATACTCCTATCCATGTTGAAAACTAAACTTTGTTAGTCCAATCACTTAAGGTGTTATGTGCGATCATAGTTTTATAGAAATTTTTTTCCCAACTCGTAAATCAGTAATCATTCAACTTATTGAAAAGAGTAGTGTTACCTTTTTTGTAATCAGTCATGTTGAATATCTTCAGTTTCGTGTACACACCCCAAAACCTAGTTGGGCGAACTTGATTAGGGTTCTGCAATAGGCTAATTGGCGTCACAATCCAGCCATCAGCCTGCAAAGATAACTCCCGGAAAAAAAATCATTTAGTGTTCTCTGGTGACATGATTAAAAAAATAATCACAGCAGTGGAAAAACATCATGCAAAATTGTCTACACATAACATGGAAACATCAAACACTTTCATACTTCAATTTGGCATCATTGCTTGGAGGTGATATATGGCAACCATCAATCACATCATAAAACATTTGTATTAAAATTCTCTATTTTCTAATTTCTGCATTGAAGTACTTCATCTTTGCATATCCTGCAATAAACATCCAGCTCTATGCCCACAGTACATCTCAACGGGTATCATGTCAGCATTAATTCGCTACTGAAGCTTCCCTTCTACTTCACTAAGATATAATTGCCATAACTTGAGGTGACAAATTGGGGGTAAGACAGATTGAGTAATGAGTCCAACAGCCCAACAGGTAGGTTTCTATTTGGTCAAAACAATTTGGTTCGAGTGAAATACCTTCTTGTTAAACTTTAAAAATCTTAAAAAGTTGGAAAATATGACAACAAAAAATATATAACATTTCAAAATAATTTAATATTTTGAAAAAAAAAATTAATCAAAAGTTTTGATGAATTAAAAGTACATATTGGACACCTTGAGACCCGTTCAACCCTGTTCATGTTAACCATTGTCTTTCATGCTGCGTGTTTTAATTGTTAGACACAATGTAACCCTAATCGATAGTGAATGGGTCAAATATCCCACCTCTAGACCTAACATGATAACAAAACATTAAAAGAATGGAATGCAAAATGGTTATGTCTTATTTCAGTAAAAGAATGGTTTAGATCGAACCACATTAAACCCTCATTCTATTTACTCACTTTCGTGTGTGAGTGTGTTTTCAGGTTTATGTGTGATATCCTTAACAAGTGCTTCTTAGCAGGAGAAGATGTTATAGTTTTCAATGACCAACTCACTAGTTATATCATCATTTTTTTTGTAACATTCCTTCATAAGCATATTTAATCGCATAACTAATAATATATGCATCTTTTCCTAGTCATGAATCCACCACATTTGTTTCTGGTAAGACATTGGTACCGTATATATGCCTTCTCTAGGTGATAAAATAAATACATGAAATCACAGCAACATGAGTGCAATCTTTGAATTAAATCAGCTACAATTCCTGTTCCATGTATAATATTCAAGTTCCCAAACAAAGTTTAATTACTCTTCATTTGCTTATAAATCATAAACTACCTATCTTGCATGTTTTTCATACAACTCTTAATATATCTCATTCTAGAGTCTAGACTCAAGACTGAACAACATCTGTTATAGAACCCTGAACATCAACTCTAATGATTCCACACAATGCCTTAAAAATAATAAACCAAGTCAGGATAACACATCATTGATCCTACATTCCAATAAATAAAGCAATTTAAATCTTCAATTTCGTTCTAAAATCAGTAGAGAAAGATGAGATTCATAGTAAAACGATCTTCGATGGGTGCATAGGAACATCAAAACGCAGAATCAATACCTCCATGACAACATAGATTAAAAATGATTACTTCAAGAGAAAATAAAATTCACAAGACTTGGAATTCATGGCATATCTAGGAAGGGGAAATAAGTAAAGAAAAAGACGATATACCTTAAGGAGCTTCTTAGCGTAGCTTGAAACTCCATCAGAGACTAAAACGACCATGTCTCTAGACGTTTTGGTATCCCGAATCGACTTTCCAAGAACACGAACTCCAAGCACGAATTCATCACCATATAAAAGAGTTACATACGCTTCTTTAGACGATCCAGAAGCAGGAGCTGCTTGATTTAGAGCCAATAAAAAAACCAATCCAAACCCTAAGATCGAAGCCAGGCTCAATTTCATCTTCTCGGAAGAGAAATTCCAAGAGATCGGAAGCGGATTAGAAACGAATTTCAGATTTCAGCAATCAGAATCAACTCATATGATTATCTATATCGAAGATTATGCAGATGGTTTATGATAAATTAGAAGAGATCGGAAGCGGATTAGAATCCAACTCTCAGATTTCGGAAATCAAAATCAACTCATATGATGATCTATATCAAAGATTATACAGAGGAATGATGATAAATTTGAGGGATTCGAAATGGGGATTTGAGTATCTGCTGCGTGGTTGCTTTGCTTTTGGGATTTGGATGCATGCGACTGGGAGAAGCGTCAAAAATGGCAACTCCATTGTTTTTCCAGGTGGATACTGATATTTGCATCACGATTGGATCCGGTTGGTATTCACGTGACAACAACGTTGCAACTTAAGCAATTTTTTTTAAAAAAAAAACAAATGAATAATTTTAAAAATATTTATTAAAATAATGGTTTTTATTTTTTTTAATTATTTTATTATAATTTTTTTAATTTAATCAAGAAGTGACATGTGTACATTAGGTTAAAGGGTATAAATGTCAAAATTAAAAAGAATGCTGCACATGTAAGTCACATGCAATTTCCACCTTTTTTTAAACGTTTCTAACTATTTTATACATTAACATTTTTTTGAAAAAATCACACCATAAAATCAAGCGTTTTTTTACCTTCAAACGAGTATAATATTGCTATATTAAAAAAAACAATAATAGGTGTTCATGAAACTTGTGTTTTTATAATGTTTTTTTATGGTGTTTTTGAATAATAACATAATATGAAACACCACAAGACATTTTATGTTGTTTTTGAACACGAAAAACATTATAAACATATGAGTTTATGCATGGTGTTTTTCAAACTTAGGTTTATGGTGTTAACGAATGAACATATTGAACACTAAAAACACTATAAACATTTAATTTTGTGAAGCATCTATACGTTTTGTGACATTTACGTTTAATGTTGTTCACGTTTTATGTTGTTTTTCAAGTTATTTTATGGTGTTTATTGTGTTTAGGTACTAATGAAACTAAAATAGAGCATTTGTAGTGTTTTTGAACACTAAAAACACCATAAACACTTTTATGGTGTTTCTTATGCGACGCATCCATACGTTTTATGGTGTTTTTCCGAGTTATAGTGTAAACATGTTATGGTGTTAATAGTGTTCGGATATTCATGAAACTTAAACTGTACAATTTATGGTGTTTTTAGAGTTCAGACATACGAACCATCCAAAAACACCATAAAACGCAAAATCCATATACAATAAATTCAGGTAAAAAAGATCATGGTTGGGAGTGAGTATTGGGATTCAAGAATTAAATTCTTACGTAAAAAGTGAAATAAATGGATCTGGGATTTAGATTTAAATTTTTTAGTATTGAGTGTTTGACTATTTAGATATTGGGTCTTTTGAAAGTAGTTTAAATATAAAAAATTATATTAGTTATACAATAATAAAATATTATATATATATATATATATAATTTCGTTATACATTAGAAAACGAGCCAACCGAGCGAGCCAATCAAGCGACTATCCGAGCGAGCTTACCTTGGCTCGTGCTCGGCTCGTTTATAAACCGACCTGAGCGTGCTCGGCTCGTTTAAAACCGAGCGAAATTCGAACGAGTTATTTCTGAGCTTTTCCAGAGCGAGCGACGAACGAGTAACGAGCGGCGAGCAATTTGAACAGCCTTAGTTGGAGAAAGCCAACAGACTGGCCCCGAGCTTGTGCACGAAACGACCGAGAAAATCGTGCAAATACGCAAACGAATGGCAGCAGCTCGAGACAGACAGAAAAGCTATGCTGATAAACGACGCAAACCATTAGAATTCCAGGTGGGAGACAGATTGTTGCTCAAGGTCTCGCCCTGGAAGGGAGTTATCCGATTTGGCAAGCGAGGGAAGCCGAATCCTCGTTATATTGGACCTTTTGAGATCATCAAACGAATAGGCCCCGTGACCTATGAGCTAAATCTGCCAAACGAGCTGAGCAGTGTACACAATGTATTTCACGTATCGAACCTCAAGAAGTGCCTATCTGATGAAACACTTGTCATTCCTCTTGAGGAGATACAGATCGACGAACAATTAAACTTCGTTGAGGAACCGGTGGAGATTATGGACCGGGAAATCAAGAAGCTTAAGCTCAGCAAGATACCGATAGTAAAATGGCGATGGAATTCGCGACGCGAACTAGAATTCACGTGGGAGCGTGAAGATCAGATGAAAAAGAAATACCCACACATGTTCGCGAAACAAACAAACACTGGCAACACGAATTGAATTACGGGACGAAATTCCTTTTAACAAGGGGATGATGTGACACCCCATAATTCCAGGCCAGCTTCTTGTTTAATTAAATGTTTATTTAATTGATATATGTACACGTGGCACTAGAATTAGTTTAATTTAGTGTGACACGTGGAATGACAGTACGAACACTGACACAAACACGATAATTCGGAGGATTATCGCAACACGCACACACGTGTCTAAGAAAACACTAACGTTGGTGAGCGTTTAGCACATCGTGTAACAAAACACTAGAAACCTCACGAAAACCCAAACATTGAACTTGAAAGTTCAACGATGCCGAACGATAGTCCATAAGCGTGAAAACGGCGAAGAACGGGCTAAACCATTGAAATTGGGCCTATTGGGCTCTTCCGGGACTCGTTGCGGTACGCCAAGGACCCTGGAGAGGCCCATGGCGGTATGCGACAAGTGGGCGGGGAGTTTGAATTCCCGAATTTTGTCGTGGTACGCTGAGCATTTTTTTGACCACCTCGACGGTACGCGACGAGGCCAACACGCAAAAATCCTATAAAACCAAGACACGATCATTGTTAGCCACCCTACAATTTCATTTCTCAAGTTCCAGGCATCTACACTTCGTCATTTTCATCTAAAAACCCTATTTTTCCCTTTTGGAAGCCATTGACAAGCTTGGTTTGAAGGCTTGGGGCTTAGAGCTCAAGAGTAACTTGAAGAAGGAGGGAGTTGGAGCTTGGAGGCCACCCAAACATGCAAGCTTGTGAGGTAGTTTCTACAAGCTTACACACACTTTCAACACCCACAAGGCTTAAAACCCACATGCAAGCTCTCTAGCCTTGCATGCACGAATTTCTTGACACTTGAATCTGGGTTTAATGCTATTTCAACTGTTATTGATGATCTAAGATGTTTATATGATGTTTCATGATGATCCATGATGAGGTGTATATGTATAATGTATGATTTGGTCATGAAAAGATGATATACTTGCATGCATGTATGATCTAAAGTATTTTAGATGGTTTTGGCAATATAGAGATGATTCTTGATAATGTTTAAGTACATTTGCAAGGTTAAAACATGATTTTTATGGTCAAAATGGGTTATTTAAGATTATTTCTAAATATAGTAACTTTTAAGTTACAACATGATGATGTGGAATGAAATATGAACATGCATGTGTGTAGATTTGCTATTTGGATGATAATATGATGATTATGATGCTAAGGAATTGATTTGGGATTGTTTCAGGTCATTTTGGACCTAGTTACTATTTATAGTAACTTTTCTAGTCGAAATCTTGCTAGTTGACGATTTGATCTAAATGTATATGTGTAGATGATGATAGATGGTGTTATACGATGATATTTGGTATAAAAATGGATTTGGAATGCTTAGAATAACCATTTCAATGAAAATTGTCATAGTTACTATTTTTAGTAACTTTATTTTGTGAAATATCGATCTAGGAATGCTAGATATGTTTTGAGCATGCTAAATGACTTAATATGACTTGATATGATAATGGCATGATAAGTTAGATGGTTTCCGATGGTATTCTTGCTAGATTTAGAAACTTTTCTTTTAAGGAAACTTTAAAGTGTAAAAATGGCTTGTATGTTTCTTTGATCGTTTATGACAAGTGCTATGTGTTAACATGACCACGTAGGACTTAACAATCATGCTAGAACTATAAAAACGATATGTGCTATAGGACTTACTATAAATGGAAACTTACTATAAATAGTAAGTTGTCCATGAACGCGAATTGTGTGTTTTGCACACGACGAGCACAATCACGAATGTTACACGAATCACAACCGACACAAGGTTCACCAACGGGTCGTTGATTTGGCACGACCAAACAAAGTCAAACACGGTCAATGTGGACCGACATGATCAAACATGGTCAATGTGGACCAAAACGAACAAACACAACAACCGAGGGTTGTTCAGAACATACACTAGCACAAACACGAATACGGTCACTTACACGAACTCACATATGGTATACGATATAGGTAGCTGGTGACCGACACACCTTCCAAGAAGGAGCTTACGCTTGCACTTTTCATTTTCACCAAGGTGAGTTTACGACCCCTCTTTACTCTTTTACAAGCTTTTCAAAATAGAGGGAGAATACTTGTTGAATCGAGTTAAACATTATTACTGTACAAACATTTTATGTGTATGCTAGTTTATTAGACAAACATTAAGTGTTGTAATCATAACAAGCCCTCACAAAGTCTTAGCTTTAATGTACAAACAACAAGGTGAGTTTGAATAGATCTGTGTCGGGACACGTGAAATGTGACAATTCGACTTTCTACACTAACCTTGTTAACGAGAGTTGGTGATATCACAGGCCCAATAGTGATAATGTAGGCCCATTGAGATCTAGGGAGGCTCAATTACAAAATCAAGGCCCAATAAGGCCAATGAAGGCCCAACAAGGCCAATGAAGGCCCAATAAGGTCAATGGAGGCCCAACAAGATCAATTAGGCCCAACATAGCCAATGTAGGCCCACAAAGCCAAGAGAAGCCCAATAAGGCCCAATAAGTTCAAGTAAGGCCCAATGTAAACAAGGTAGGCCTAGGGAAAGCCAAGGTAGGCCCAGGAAGGCCCAGTGAGGCCCAATTGTATTTGAGAAGCCCAATTAGTTTAATTTAACTCAACAATAATTTAAGTGATCAATTAGTGATAATTTGGGATTATTAAAGTAGCTTTGTAAATCGAAACAATATGTTATGGACTCAGAATAATCCTTAGGAGTTGAGATTAAGCAAAAATTAGGTTTTTAAGTGTTGATTTCAAGAATTAGTTTATAAGTTGTAATAGAAATTGATTTTGACTTCTAAAAGTCAAAATTTGGCCAAAATAATTGGGGAAAATTCGAATCTCGTGATAATAAGAGTTATAACTGTTATAAAACTAACAATAATCATCTCATTGATGATTACTAACAGTTATTATATGTTATTAATGTTAGTAACGATCGAATTTAACTCAATTCGACCTCAAAGGTCGAAACCGAAACCATTGAGGGATAAAATCATATTATTCCAGTTAAATGCCTCAAATTGGTCATTCAGAATCATTAGTCGGCATCAAAGGAGAGTTCTGGATACATCAATTGTGAATAAGAGATAGTGGGATTTGAGTTCGACTAAAAGGACGGCCGAAAGTTGAGCAACAAGACGATCTACAACAAATTGGAATCAAATCAGGTGAGTTTTCGTTCTAACATCTTCTAAAACAACCGAATAGGATAATCCCTAAGTTAATTCGTGGTTCCAATATCGAATTAATCATGAACGAATTCTAGGGTTCATATGGAAGTCGGATTTGGGGGTTTCGGTTATGATGGGTGTAAAAATGAAAACAAATAGTACACACACTTTCATAAATTGCCGATCAAACATAAGCCTATGTTAATTTCAGGTTCTAACAACGGATTGATAGAGGTTGACTACTAGGGTTCGTTGTTAGAGTTGTTTTGGGGGTTGCTGATTAAATCGGTTTAAAAATCAAATTGAATGGCATGGGTAGTTTCAGAAAGTCCCGATTAAGGTTTATGATGTGTCAATTTCATATTGGAACAACGAATTGTTGGGGTTCGATTCGAGGGTTGTGATAGAAAAACTGTTTTGGGGTTTTTGATGCAATTGGGTGTAAAAATCGAACTAAAGGATCTATGTAGTTTCAGAAGGGAACGATTTAGGATAGCCCTAGGTTAATTTTGGATAATAGTATCGAATTTATCAAGATTAGATGTTGGGTTTGAAGATTCAAGTTCGAAAATATATAGGTCATGAATTGGAGTTGTAAAATGATAGTTTATCAAATTATGGACATGGTTGGGTTCGATTAGATTGCTGGAACCATAACCCTATGGTTGCAAATCCGAAAGTATGTGAATTTCGGGTCAATTGTGATGCAAGTGCTTCGGCTATAGATAAACAAGGGGGAATCGACCCATTAGGAGTTAAAAGAATTAAAAACCATATGATATCAATGAAATTTGGACTAGATGAGTTGGTGGTGTGGGTTTGCAAAGAGGTGGGGGTCGCGGGTTCGAACCCGACCCTTACCAGTTTTTGAGTTAAAATATATTTTTGGGTTTTAACTCATAAATTGATCATTTTAACTCCGTTTTAAACCGTTCGAGTTGCGTTGGAAACGTAACGAGTATACGAACACATTGAAATGATAAAATTCATATTTTAATCCGAACACGAAATCGCTTATAATTACGATTAATTGAATAAAATCAAATATGATTTTATTTAATCGATTTCAAAAGCACGCGTACTTCCGTATGCATAATTCTCACACTTTAACATACGTGTGTTGACACGTATGTGATTTCAAGCACAAAACGATTATTCGAATAACAATAGGTTACTGTTTAAACACAGATTCTTCGTAGAAGGATTTCTTTCACGAGCTTTTAGTGTGTGATCATTCTACTACTATCAAAGGTGCGTACACGGCCCCTTTCTTATTTTAAACTGTTTTGGGGGAGAAAACATGTGCAACAAACTATTTTAGATACATATCACTTGCATGAGTTATCTGTTTACATTATGTGACAACATATCAACTTGAAAGTCCTTACACACCTCGAACCGTTTAGTTTGCTGTAATGCAAAGCGTGGTAGTTGGAAATAGATCTATTAGGTTTGACAAACCTCACCTGGTAGATGGGATCTACGCAGGTGTTTGACTGACCAAACACATTTTTACTATTGTTGTGATAGACAATAGTGGCAAGGCGAAAACATGCTATAGCATGGCAACTAGTCAGCTTCGGTGTCGAACACGTATGTAAATAGTTTATATGACTAGCTATCATGACTGTGCAATTGTGATAATGTTATCTACAACTTATTATTCAAACTGATGTTTTGAACATTGTGATTACTTAAAACCTGTGTTATGCACCAACCTTTGTGTTGACTTGATTTGCACGTTTTCTCAGGACGCTAAGGCGCGCGTAACAGCTGGCAGGGACTAGGAAGATAGAGTCTCATGCATTATAAACACTTTGAACATTTGAATTTGAATATTTCAGTATTTTGATTTGTAATGTTTTACTTATCAACTGTTTATTGTTATTTGGTTTTAAAACGCTTCCGCAACTTTTTGTAAACTCTGAATATTATGTTTTTAAAGACCAACGTATGTTTTGAAATTTATATAGAGGTCTTCGCTATGTCTAATGATCTGAGATCCTGGTTTGTCATGCTCCCAAACGGTGTGATTCCGTTGGTTGAAATTGGGGGTGTGACAGATTGGTATCAGAGCCATTGGTTATAGCGAACTAGGTTTGCATTTATAGGCCTAGACTATGACTGTTAGACATTAGACACACATGTTTACACATACTGTTTAGAATTACATATGACATTATGTAATTGATTTGCTTACGCAATGCACTTACATATGGTATTATGTAACAGGCATGGCTTCATCATCAGTTCCTTATATTATCATTGATGATTCCGAGGACGAGGAGCCGATAGTTCCGGCACCACCATTATCACCACCACCACCTATTCCATCACCTCCACCATATGAGGGAGATGACTCAGATCCAGACGAGGATCCAGAGGAGGATCCAGAGGAGGATCCAGACGAGGATCCAGAGGAGGATCCAGACGAGGATCCAGTTGAGGACCCGGATGAGGATCCGGAGGAGGCACCATGGGTGAATACTCAGGGACTCTATGCTGCAGGACCATCTACACATCCACCACCCGTACTAGATGCTCCTGAGCCTAAGAGGCGAAGGACGGACGCGGAGGAGATCGCCAAGTTGCGCGAGGACTTGGATGAGACAGAAGACAAGCTTATACAGAGATCTCAGGAGTTATGGGATGCCATTGAGAGGCAAGATGAACTTGCCCATCTAGTTCATGACATGCGGGATGAGATGATCAATTTGATTGGTCGTCTAGAAGAGTCAGAGAACCGAGAGGAGATTTTGGCAGGCAGGATTGAAGCTTTGGAGGACTTAGTGGTAGTTGAGAATGAGGAACATGATGAGGATGAGGAGGAGGAACCAGCACCAGTTGCTGAGTCCGATCCTGAATCCACCGTTGAGGACGACTGATTATTTTTCATTTCTTCCTTGTTTTATTTAAACTTATTAGGAACGGGTTGTGTTCCTACATTAGTAGTTTGAAAACTTGTATTTCATTTCAAAAGTATTGTACTCAAAGAAAGTTTCTATCTATTAAAGAGTTATCTTTTATTTCCAACAGCTGTGTTGATTTATATTACATGATGTGTTTGTTGTTTTACTTACACATGTTACATTGAATTTTGACTTCGTGCTAACACTTCTTATAAATAGGAAACTAATGGCTGAGGGAAACGTACATATGACTGTTGCTGAGCTCAATGAGCTAATCAACAACAGAGTTGCAGAGGCAATCGCACAGTATGCTCAGACTCACAACACAGGGCCACAGGGTCCAGCTGGGGGATTGGTTAATCCACAAGTTTGCACGTTCAAGATGTTTTTGGACTGCAAACCACACAATTTCAAAGGGTCGGAGGGGGCCATTGGACTCCTTCGGTGGATTGAAAAGGCTGAGTCTGTATTCGAAATGTGCAACTGCCCTGATGACAGCAAGGTGAAATTTGCTACGGGAACTTTGGAGGGTCCAGCACTAACTTGGTGGAACTCAAATGTCCAGACTCTGGGGTTGGGAGAGGCTAATGCCTTGACATGGGACAACTTCAAAACTTTACTGCAAGAGGAGTACTGTCCTCGCAGTGAAATGCAGAAGTTGGAAGAAGAATATTGGCACCTCAAGATGGAGGGGTCAAATATTGAGGAATACACGACCAGGTCGCATGAACTAGCCAGACTGCTACCACACATGGCTACTCCAGCCAGTAAGTGGATTGAAAGGTACATCGGAGGACTAGTGCCTCAGATTCAAGGGTTGGTGACTTCAGCAAATCCCACAACTATCCAACAAGTTGTTCGTCTAGCACATCAGCTTACTGACCAGGCAGTGTTACAGGGGACTCTGCCCAAACGAACATCTGCTACCAAGGTAGGAGATCACAAGAGAAAGTGGGAAAGTAACAACTTCAAGAGTAACAACCAACAGCAGAACAGGAAGCAGGACTCAAACAAGTCCTATCATAATTCCAACAGTGGTCAGCAATCATCATCATCGGGGGGCTATATTGGTAAGCACCCCAAGTGCAACAAGTGTGGTTACCATCATGCGGGTAACCAGTGTGACAGAGCTAAGTGCCAGAGGTGTGGCAAGATTGGGCATGCGGCTAAGGATTGTCGCGGAGAGCTGCAGAACAACAATAACAACCATAATAACAATCAGAACAACGCACAGAAGGGTTGTTTCGAGTGCGGCAAGATGGGGCATTTCAAGAAAGATTGCCCACAACTTAAGAAAGGCGGGGACAACAATGGTAATGGTAATGGAGGTGGCAACGGTAATGGAAATGGCACCAACAATAACAACAACAACAACAACAACAACAATGGTGCTAGAGGCAGGGCGTTTGTGATAGGAGGACGTCAAGCGCGGGAGGATCCCAACATTGTTACGGGTACGTTCCTCTTAAATAATCACTATGCCTCTATGTTATTTGACACTGGTGCCGACCGGAGTTTTATATCTAGTTCACTTGCTAAGTCACTAGATGTTAGTCCCACTGCCTTAGATAGTCCCTACACTGTGGAATTAGCTGATGGTAAGTTAATTGTAGTGGAAAACATTTATAAGGGATGTATTCTTGATTTGATGGGTCAAACGTTAGAGATTGATCTGATGCCTATTGCCTTAGGCAGTTTTGATGTAGTCATTGGCATGGACTGGTTGTCCAAGAACCAGGCTGAAATTGTATGCCATGAAAAGATCGTTCGCATACCTCTTCCGCAGGGAGAGACATTATATGTACAAGGCGAGAAGAGCAGTACGCCACTGCGTCTCATATCTTGTATGAAAGCACACAAGTGTCTACGTAAGGGTCATACAGCAGTTATAGCCCTTATAACTGAAAAGCCAGTGGCTGAGAAGAAGCTTGAAGATATACCAATAGTTTGTGAATATCCGGAGGTATTCCCAGAAGACTTGCCGGGATTACCGCCTATCAGACAGGTGGAGTTCCGAATCGATCTTACACCAGATGCAGCACCGATAGCTAGGGCGCCTTATCGACTTGCACCGTCAGAGATGCAAGAGTTATCCACACAATTGCAAGAATTGTTGGATAAGGGTTTCATACGACCTAGTTTTTCACCGTGGGGAGCTCCAGTATTGTTTGTAAAGAAGAAAGACGGGACTTTTCGTATGTGTATCGATTACCGGGAATTGAACAAGGTTACTATCAAGAACCGGTATCCGTTACCCAGGATTGACGATCTGTTCGATCAGTTGCAAGGTTCGAGTTATTACTCGAAGATTGATCTCAGGTCTGGTTATCATCAACTAAGAGTTCAGGAGGAGGATATTCCGAAGACAGCATTCAGAACACGATATGGCCATTATGAGTTCTTGGTCATGCCATTTGGGTTGACAAACGCTCCAGCTGTATTCATGGATCTCATGAATCGTGTTTGTAAACCATATCTTGATAAGTTTGTCATTGTTTTCATCGATGACATTCTCATCTATTCAAAGTCTGAGGAGGAACACGCTGAACATCTTCGATTACTGCTAGAGTTATTGAAACAGGAACAACTGTACGCTAAGTTCTCGAAATGTGATTTCTGGATGCGAGAAGTACAGTTCTTGGGTCATATAGTTAATGAAAAGGGCATACATGTTGATCCAGCGAAGATTGAAGCGATTAAGAATTGGGAAGCGCCAAAGACCCCTACAGAGGTACGACAATTCCTTGGTTTGGCGGGTTATTATCGACGATTCATTGAGGGTTTCTCAAAGATCGCTCAACCACTTACAGCTCTTACGCACAAGGGAACAAAGTATAACTGGACTGATAAACAGGAAGCTGCATTCCAGTTATTGAAACAGAAGCTTTGCAGCGCACCGATTCTGTCCTTACCGGAAGGAACGGAAGACTTTGCGGTGTATTGTGACGCATCTGGACAGGGTTTAGGATGTGTGTTGATGCAACGGGATAAAGTGATCGCTTATGCTTCCAGACAACTAAGAACGCACGAAAAGAATTACACTACTCATGACTTGGAGTTAGGAGCAGTGGTTTTTGCTTTAAAGATTTGGAGGCATTATCTGTATGGAACTAAGTGTACTATTTATACTGATCATAAGAGTTTGCAACATATCTTTGATCAGAAGGAGCTTAACATGAGACAACGACGATGGGTTGAGTTGTTGAACGATTATGAGTGTGCGATTAAGTATCACCCGGGAAAGGCTAATGTAGTAGCCGATGCTTTGAGCATAAAAGATACGACGGGAACAAGACGGGTTCGTGCACTTATGATGACAATACATACTGACTTACCTGACAAGGTACACAGTGCTCAGATTGAGGCCTTGAAAACGGAAAACTTAGTACCGGAATCTTTACGAGGAATGGAAGAACAATTGAATGTTAAACCTGATGGAATTCGTTATTTCATTGATCGAATGTGGATACCTTTGTATGGAGATTTAAGGGAACTCGTGATGGACGAAGCACACAAGTCTAGATATTCAGTTCATC
Source organism: Mikania micrantha (assembly GCA_009363875.1). Lineage (NCBI taxonomy): Eukaryota > Viridiplantae > Streptophyta > Magnoliopsida > Asterales > Asteraceae > Mikania > Mikania micrantha. The sequence goes on along the minus strand of CM018682.1, from coordinate 28,084,570 downwards.
CGGGATCAGACAAGATGTATCATGACTTGAAGGCACTGTATTGGTGGCCTCACATGAAAGCTGATATTGCTAAGTACGTTAGCAAATGTTTGACTTGTTCGAAAGTCAAAGTTGAATATCAGAAGCCATCTGGTTTATTGCAACAACCAGAGATACCGATGTGGAAATGGGAACAGATTTCGATGGATTTTATTACTAAGTTACCCCGTACACCGAGTGGTTGTGATACGATATGGGTAATTGTCGATCGATTAACGAAATCTGCACACTTCTTAGCAATCAAGGAAACTGATAAGATGGAGAAACTGACTCGCATTTACATCAAGGAAGTAGTAGCACGGCATGGCGTGCCAATCTCTATCATATCAGATCGGGATGCTCGATTTACTTCTAACTTTTGGAAATCTCTTCATAAGTTATTGGGGACTCGCTTGGATATGAGTACCGCCTATCATCCACAGACCGACGGTCAAAGTGAACGAACGATTCAAACGCTCGAGGATATGTTACGAGCTTGTGTAATTGACTTTGGTGATAGCTGGGAGAATCATTTACCGTTGGTAGAATTCTCTTACAACAATAGTTATCATACAAGTATTCAAGCAGCACCGTTTGAAGCTTTGTATGGTCGCAAATGTCGTTCACCAGTTTGCTGGGCTGAAATTGGTGACAGTCAGATAACAGGTCCTGAACTGGTGCACGAAACGACAGAGAAGATAGTTCAAATCCGGAACCGTATGGCAGCGGCTCGGGATCGACAGAAGAGTTATGCAGACAAACGTCGCAAGCCGTTGGAGTTTCAAGTAGGAGACCGAGTTCTTCTAAAGGTGTCACCTTGGAAAGGAGTGATACGATTCGGCAAGCGCGGAAAGCTTAGTCCACGTTACGTAGGACCTTTTGAGATCCTGAAAAGGATTGGTCCGGTTGCGTATCAACTCAAACTACCGGATGAACTCAGTGGAGTTCATGATGTCTTTCATGTATCAAACTTAAAGAAATGTCTTTCTGACGAGACATTGATTGTACCGTTGGAAGAAATACAAGTAGATGAACAGTTACGATTCATTGAAGAACCGGCAGAAATCATGGACCGAGAGGTCAAACAACTGAAGCAAAGCAAGATTCCAATAGTCAAAGTCCGATGGAATTCAACACGGGGTCCTGAATTCACATGGGAACGGGAAGACCAAATGATGAAGAAATATCCTCATCTATTCAAGACAGCTACTGCTAACACTGAGAGCGCACGTTAAATTTCGGGACGAAATTTCCTTCAACAAGGGGATGACGTGATGCTTTCACACATCAACACTGCAAATCTCAAACTGTAAGCACTAACACTTTATTCAATTGATTTTGTTATAAACATTTGTGCTACATTGCATACTATATGTTTTATGTGCTACATTTCATATGTTACATGTTATGGTAGTACATACATGATTGGTTACACACATTTTGCTATGTGCGGGGTTGCATAGTACATACATTTTGCTATGTGCAGGGTTACATAGTACAAACAGTTTCAGACACTCACTATGTGTGAGGTTACACAACACAGTATGATCAAACACAAACAGTCACAGTTAGGTGAACTAACTAGTGAACACGCAAAACAGTTACATTGAACGATCACAATTGAGTTGTGATGTTGTAAGCATTAGACTTTGTGTGTAAGTACACACAAGCACACAGAATGATCAAATCACACTAACACGTACGATTTAAACTCGTAAGTAGTTCCTAACTACTCCTAACACTTGCTAATTTTCGGGACGAAAATTCCTTCAACAAGGGGATGATGTGACAATTCGACTTTCTACACTAACCTTGTTAACGAGAGTTGGTGATATCACAGGCCCAATAGTGATAATGTAGGCCCATTGAGATCTAGGGAGGCTCAATTACAAAATCAAGGCCCAATAAGGCCAATGAAGGCCCAACAAGGCCAATGAAGGCCCAATAAGGTCAATGGAGGCCCAACAAGATCAATTAGGCCCAACATAGCCAATGTAGGCCCACAAAGCCAAGAGAAGCCCAATAAGGCCCAATAAGTTCAAGTAAGGCCCAATGTAAACAAGGTAGGCCTAGGGAAAGCCAAGGTAGGCCCAGGAAGGCCCAGTGAGGCCCAATTGTATTTGAGAAGCCCAATTAGTTTAATTTAACTCAACAATAATTTAAGTGATCAATTAGTGATAATTTGGGATTATTAAAGTAGCTTTGTAAATCGAAACAATATGTTATGGACTCAGAATAATCCTTAGGAGTTGAGATTAAGCAAAAATTAGGTTTTTAAGTGTTGATTTCAAGAATTAGTTTATAAGTTGTAATAGAAATTGATTTTGACTTCTAAAAGTCAAAATTTGGCCAAAATAATTGGGGAAAATTCGAATCTCGTGATAATAAGAGTTATAACTGTTATAAAACTAACAATAATCATCTCATTGATGATTACTAACAGTTATTATATGTTATTAATGTTAGTAACGATCGAATTTAACTCAATTCGACCTCAAAGGTCGAAACCGAAACCATTGAGGGATAAAATCATATTATTCCAGTTAAATGCCTCAAATTGGTCATTCAGAATCATTAGTCGGCATCAAAGGAGAGTTCTGGATACATCAATTGTGAATAAGAGATAGTGGGATTTGAGTTCGACTAAAAGGACGGCCGAAAGTTGAGCAACAAGACGATCTACAACAAATTGGAATCAAATCAGGTGAGTTTTCGTTCTAACATCTTCTAAAACAACCGAATAGGATAATCCCTAAGTTAATTCGTGGTTCCAATATCGAATTAATCATGAACGAATTCTAGGGTTCATATGGAAGTCGGATTTGGGGGTTTCGGTTATGATGGGTGTAAAAATGAAATCAAATAGTACACACACTTTCATAAATTGCCGATCAAACATAAGCCTATGTTAATTTCAGGTTCTAACAACGGATTGATAGAGGTTGACTACTAGGGTTCGTTGTTAGAGTTGTTTTGGGGGTTGCTGATTAAATCGGTTTAAAAATCAAATTGAATGGCATGGGTAGTTTCAGAAAGTCCCGATTAAGGTTTATGATGTGTCAATTTCATATTGGAACAACGAATTGTTGGGGTTCGATTCGAGGGTTGTGATAGAAAAACTGTTTTGGGGTTTTTGATGCAATTGGGTGTAAAAATCGAACTAAAGGATCTATGTAGTTTCAGAAGGGAACGATTTAGGATAGCCCTAGGTTAATTTTGGATAATAGTATCGAATTTATCAAGATTAGATGTTGGGTTTGAAGATTCAAGTTCGAAAATATATAGGTCATGAATTGGAGTTGTAAAATGATAGTTTATCAAATTATGGACATGGTTGGGTTCGATTAGATTGCTGGAACCATAACCCTATGGTTGCAAATCCGAAAGTATGTGAATTTCGGGTCAATTGTGATGCAAGTGCTTCGGCTATAGATAAACAAGGGGGAATCGACCCATTAGGAGTTAAAAGAATTAAAAACCATATGATATCAATGAAATTTGGACTAGATGAGTTGGTGGTGTGGGTTTGCAAAGAGGTGGGGGTCGCGGGTTCGAACCCGACCCTTACCAGTTTTTGAGTTAAAATATATTTTTGGGTTTTAACTCATAAATTGATCATTTTAACTCCGTTTTAAACCGTTCGAGTTGCGTTGGAAACGTAACGAGTATACGAACACATTGAAATGATAAAATTCATATTTTAATCCGAACACGAAATCGCTTATAATTACGATTAATTGAATAAAATCAAATATGATTTTATTTAATCGATTTCAAAAGCACGCGTACTTCCGTATGCATAATTCTCACACTTTAACATACGTGTGTTGACACGTATGTGATTTCAAGCACAAAACGATTATTCGAATAACAATAGGTTACTGTTTAAACACAGATTCTTCGTAGAAGGATTTCTTTCACGAGCTTTTAGTGTGTGATCATTCTACTACTATCAAAGGTGCGTACACGGCCCCTTTCTTATTTTAAACTGTTTTGGGGGAGAAAACATGTGCAACAAACTATTTTAGATACATATCACTTGCATGAGTTATCTGTTTACATTATGTGACAACATATCAACTTGAAAGTCCTTACACACCTCGAACCGTTTAGTTTGCTGTAATGCAAAGCGTGGTAGTTGGAAATAGATCTATTAGGTTTGACAAACCTCACCTGGTAGATGGGATCTACGCAGGTGTTTGACTGACCAAACACATTTTTACTATTGTTGTGATAGACAATAGTGGCAAGGCGAAAACATGCTATAGCATGGCAACTAGTCAGCTTCGGTGTCGAACACGTATGTAAATAGTTTATATGACTAGCTATCATGACTGTGCAATTGTGATAATGTTATCTACAACTTATTATTCAAACTGATGTTTTGAACATTGTGATTACTTAAAACCTGTGTTATGCACCAACCTTTGTGTTGACTTGATTTGCACGTTTTCTCAGGACGCTAAGGCGCGCGTAACAGCTGGCAGGGACTAGGAAGATAGAGTCTCATGCATTATAAACACTTTGAACATTTGAATTTGAATATTTCAGTATTTTGATTTGTAATGTTTTACTTATCAACTGTTTATTGTTATTTGGTTTTAAAACGCTTCCGCAACTTTTTGTAAACTCTGAATATTATGTTTTTAAAGACCAACGTATGTTTTGAAATTTATATAGAGGTCTTCGCTATGTCTAATGATCTGAGATCCTGGTTTGTCATGCTCCCAAACGGTGTGATTCCGTTGGTTGAAATTGGGGGTGTGACAGATTGGTATCAGAGCCATTGGTTATAGCGAACTAGGTTTGCATTTATAGGCCTAGACTATGACTGTTAGACATTAGACACACATGTTTACACATACTGTTTAGAATTACATATGACATTATGTAATTGATTTGCTTACGCAATGCACTTACATATGGTATTATGTAACAGGCATGGCTTCATCATCAGTTCCTTATATTATCATTGATGATTCCGAGGACGAGGAGCCGATAGTTCCGGCACCACCATTATCACCACCACCACCTATTCCATCACCTCCACCATATGAGGGAGATGACTCAGATCCAGACGAGGATCCAGAGGAGGATCCAGAGGAGGATCCAGACGAGGATCCAGAGGAGGATCCAGACGAGGATCCAGTTGAGGACCCGGATGAGGATCCGGAGGAGGCACCATGGGTGAATACTCAGGGACTCTATGCTGCAGGACCATCTACACATCCACCACCCGTACTAGATGCTCCTGAGCCTAAGAGGCGAAGGACGGACGCGGAGGAGATCGCCAAGTTGCGCGAGGACTTGGATGAGACAGAAGACAAGCTTATACAGAGATCTCAGGAGTTATGGGATGCCATTGAGAGGCAAGATGAACTTGCCCATCTAGTTCATGACATGCGGGATGAGATGATCAATTTGATTGGTCGTCTAGAAGAGTCAGAGAACCGAGAGGAGATTTTGGCAGGCAGGATTGAAGCTTTGGAGGACTTAGTGGTAGTTGAGAATGAGGAACATGATGAGGATGAGGAGGAGGAACCAGCACCAGTTGCTGAGTCCGATCCTGAATCCACCGTTGAGGACGACTGATTATTTTTCATTTCTTCCTTGTTTTATTTAAACTTATTAGGAACGGGTTGTGTTCCTACATTAGTAGTTTGAAAACTTGTATTTCATTTCAAAAGTATTGTACTCAAAGAAAGTTTCTATCTATTAAAGAGTTATCTTTTATTTCCAACAGCTGTGTTGATTTATATTACATGATGTGTTTGTTGTTTTACTTACACATGTTACATTGAATTTTGACTTCGTGCTAACACTTCTTATAAATAGGAAACTAATGGCTGAGGGAAACGTACATATGACTGTTGCTGAGCTCAATGAGCTAATCAACAACAGAGTTGCAGAGGCAATCGCACAGTATGCTCAGACTCACAACACAGGGCCACAGGGTCCAGCTGGGGGATTGGTTAATCCACAAGTTTGCACGTTCAAGATGTTTTTGGACTGCAAACCACACAATTTCAAAGGGTCGGAGGGGGCCATTGGACTCCTTCGGTGGATTGAAAAGGCTGAGTCTGTATTCGAAATGTGCAACTGCCCTGATGACAGCAAGGTGAAATTTGCTACGGGAACTTTGGAGGGTCCAGCACTAACTTGGTGGAACTCAAATGTCCAGACTCTGGGGTTGGGAGAGGCTAATGCCTTGACATGGGACAACTTCAAAACTTTACTGCAAGAGGAGTACTGTCCTCGCAGTGAAATGCAGAAGTTGGAAGAAGAATATTGGCACCTCAAGATGGAGGGGTCAAATATTGAGGAATACACGACCAGGTCGCATGAACTAGCCAGACTGCTACCACACATGGCTACTCCAGCCAGTAAGTGGATTGAAAGGTACATCGGAGGACTAGTGCCTCAGATTCAAGGGTTGGTGACTTCAGCAAATCCCACAACTATCCAACAAGTTGTTCGTCTAGCACATCAGCTTACTGACCAGGCAGTGTTACAGGGGACTCTGCCCAAACGAACATCTGCTACCAAGGTAGGAGATCACAAGAGAAAGTGGGAAAGTAACAACTTCAAGAGTAACAACCAACAGCAGAACAGGAAGCAGGACTCAAACAAGTCCTATCATAATTCCAACAGTGGTCAGCAATCATCATCATCGGGGGGCTATATTGGTAAGCACCCCAAGTGCAACAAGTGTGGTTACCATCATGCGGGTAACCAGTGTGACAGAGCTAAGTGCCAGAGGTGTGGCAAGATTGGGCATGCGGCTAAGGATTGTCGCGGAGAGCTGCAGAACAACAATAACAACCATAATAACAATCAGAACAACGCACAGAAGGGTTGTTTCGAGTGCGGCAAGATGGGGCATTTCAAGAAAGATTGCCCACAACTTAAGAAAGGCGGGGACAACAATGGTAATGGTAATGGAGGTGGCAACGGTAATGGAAATGGCACCAACAATAACAACAACAACAACAACAACAACAATGGTGCTAGAGGCAGGGCGTTTGTGATAGGAGGACGTCAAGCGCGGGAGGATCCCAACATTGTTACGGGTACGTTCCTCTTAAATAATCACTATGCCTCTATGTTATTTGACACTGGTGCCGACCGGAGTTTTATATCTAGTTCACTTGCTAAGTCACTAGATGTTAGTCCCACTGCCTTAGATAGTCCCTACACTGTGGAATTAGCTGATGGTAAGTTAATTGTAGTGGAAAACATTTATAAGGGATGTATTCTTGATTTGATGGGTCAAACGTTAGAGATTGATCTGATGCCTATTGCCTTAGGCAGTTTTGATGTAGTCATTGGCATGGACTGGTTGTCCAAGAACCAGGCTGAAATTGTATGCCATGAAAAGATCGTTCGCATACCTCTTCCGCAGGGAGAGACATTATATGTACAAGGCGAGAAGAGCAGTACGCCACTGCGTCTCATATCTTGTATGAAAGCACACAAGTGTCTACGTAAGGGTCATACAGCAGTTATAGCCCTTATAACTGAAAAGCCAGTGGCTGAGAAGAAGCTTGAAGATATACCAATAGTTTGTGAATATCCGGAGGTATTCCCAGAAGACTTGCCGGGATTACCGCCTATCAGACAGGTGGAGTTCCGAATCGATCTTACACCAGATGCAGCACCGATAGCTAGGGCGCCTTATCGACTTGCACCGTCAGAGATGCAAGAGTTATCCACACAATTGCAAGAATTGTTGGATAAGGGTTTCATACGACCTAGTTTTTCACCGTGGGGAGCTCCAGTATTGTTTGTAAAGAAGAAAGACGGGACTTTTCGTATGTGTATCGATTACCGGGAATTGAACAAGGTTACTATCAAGAACCGGTATCCGTTACCCAGGATTGACGATCTGTTCGATCAGTTGCAAGGTTCGAGTTATTACTCGAAGATTGATCTCAGGTCTGGTTATCATCAACTAAGAGTTCAGGAGGAGGATATTCCGAAGACAGCATTCAGAACACGATATGGCCATTATGAGTTCTTGGTCATGCCATTTGGGTTGACAAACGCTCCAGCTGTATTCATGGATCTCATGAATCGTGTTTGTAAACCATATCTTGATAAGTTTGTCATTGTTTTCATCGATGACATTCTCATCTATTCAAAGTCTGAGGAGGAACACGCTGAACATCTTCGATTACTGCTAGAGTTATTGAAACAGGAACAACTGTACGCTAAGTTCTCGAAATGTGATTTCTGGATGCGAGAAGTACAGTTCTTGGGTCATATAGTTAATGAAAAGGGCATACATGTTGATCCAGCGAAGATTGAAGCGATTAAGAATTGGGAAGCGCCAAAGACCCCTACAGAGGTACGACAATTCCTTGGTTTGGCGGGTTATTATCGACGATTCATTGAGGGTTTCTCAAAGATCGCTCAACCACTTACAGCTCTTACGCACAAGGGAACAAAGTATAACTGGACTGATAAACAGGAAGCTGCATTCCAGTTATTGAAACAGAAGCTTTGCAGCGCACCGATTCTGTCCTTACCGGAAGGAACGGAAGACTTTGCGGTGTATTGTGACGCATCTGGACAGGGTTTAGGATGTGTGTTGATGCAACGGGATAAAGTGATCGCTTATGCTTCCAGACAACTAAGAACGCACGAAAAGAATTACACTACTCATGACTTGGAGTTAGGAGCAGTGGTTTTTGCTTTAAAGATTTGGAGGCATTATCTGTATGGAACTAAGTGTACTATTTATACTGATCATAAGAGTTTGCAACATATCTTTGATCAGAAGGAGCTTAACATGAGACAACGACGATGGGTTGAGTTGTTGAACGATTATGAGTGTGCGATTAAGTATCACCCGGGAAAGGCTAATGTAGTAGCCGATGCTTTGAGCATAAAAGATACGACGGGAACAAGACGGGTTCGTGCACTTATGATGACAATACATACTGACTTACCTGACAAGGTACACAGTGCTCAGATTGAGGCCTTGAAAACGGAAAACTTAGTACCGGAATCTTTACGAGGAATGGAAGAACAATTGAATGTTAAACCTGATGGAATTCGTTATTTCATTGATCGAATGTGGATACCTTTGTATGGAGATTTAAGGGAACTCGTGATGGACGAAGCACACAAGTCTAGATATTCAGTTCATCCGGGATCAGACAAGATGTATCATGACTTGAAGGCACTGTATTGGTGGCCTCACATGAAAGCTGATATTGCTAAGTACGTTAGCAAATGTTTGACTTGTTCGAAAGTCAAAGTTGAATATCAGAAGCCATCTGGTTTATTGCAACAACCAGAGATACCGATGTGGAAATGGGAACAGATTTCGATGGATTTTATTACTAAGTTACCCCGTACACCGAGTGGTTGTGATACGATATGGGTAATTGTCGATCGATTAACGAAATCTGCACACTTCTTAGCAATCAAGGAAACTGATAAGATGGAGAAACTGACTCGCATTTACATCAAGGAAGTAGTAGCACGGCATGGCGTGCCAATCTCTATCATATCAGATCGGGATGCTCGATTTACTTCTAACTTTTGGAAATCTCTTCATAAGTTATTGGGGACTCGCTTGGATATGAGTACCGCCTATCATCCACAGACCGACGGTCAAAGTGAACGAACGATTCAAACGCTCGAGGATATGTTACGAGCTTGTGTAATTGACTTTGGTGATAGCTGGGAGAATCATTTACCGTTGGTAGAATTCTCTTACAACAATAGTTATCATACAAGTATTCAAGCAGCACCGTTTGAAGCTTTGTATGGTCGCAAATGTCGTTCACCAGTTTGCTGGGCTGAAATTGGTGACAGTCAGATAACAGGTCCTGAACTGGTGCACGAAACGACAGAGAAGATAGTTCAAATCCGGAACCGTATGGCAGCGGCTCGGGATCGACAGAAGAGTTATGCAGACAAACGTCGCAAGCCGTTGGAGTTTCAAGTAGGAGACCGAGTTCTTCTAAAGGTGTCACCTTGGAAAGGAGTGATACGATTCGGCAAGCGCGGAAAGCTTAGTCCACGTTACGTAGGACCTTTTGAGATCCTGAAAAGGATTGGTCCGGTTGCGTATCAACTCAAACTACCGGATGAACTCAGTGGAGTTCATGATGTCTTTCATGTATCAAACTTAAAGAAATGTCTTTCTGACGAGACATTGATTGTACCGTTGGAAGAAATACAAGTAGATGAACAGTTACGATTCATTGAAGAACCGGCAGAAATCATGGACCGAGAGGTCAAACAACTGAAGCAAAGCAAGATTCCAATAGTCAAAGTCCGATGGAATTCAACACGGGGTCCTGAATTCACATGGGAACGGGAAGACCAAATGATGAAGAAATATCCTCATCTATTCAAGACAGCTACTGCTAACACTGAGAGCGCACGTTAAATTTCGGGACGAAATTTCCTTCAACAAGGGGATGACGTGATGCTTTCACACATCAACACTGCAAATCTCAAACTGTAAGCACTAACACTTTATTCAATTGATTTTGTTATAAACATTTGTGCTACATTGCATACTATATGTTTTATGTGCTACATTTCATATGTTACATGTTATGGTAGTACATACATGATTGGTTACACACATTTTGCTATGTGCGGGGTTGCATAGTACATACATTTTGCTATGTGCAGGGTTACATAGTACAAACAGTTTCAGACACTCACTATGTGTGAGGTTACACAACACAGTATGATCAAACACAAACAGTCACAGTTAGGTGAACTAACTAGTGAACACGCAAAACAGTTACATTGAACGATCACAATTGAGTTGTGATGTTGTAAGCATTAGACTTTGTGTGTAAGTACACACAAGCACACAGAATGATCAAATCACACTAACACGTACGATTTAAACTCGTAAGTAGTTCCTAACTACTCCTAACACTTGCTAATTTTCGGGACGAAAATTCCTTCAACAAGGGGATGATGTGACAATTCGACTTTCTACACTAACCTTGTTAACGAGAGTTGGTGATATCACAGGCCCAATAGTGATAATGTAGGCCCATTGAGATCTAGGGAGGCTCAATTACAAAATCAAGGCCCAATAAGGCCAATGAAGGCCCAACAAGGCCAATGAAGGCCCAATAAGGTCAATGGAGGCCCAACAAGATCAATTAGGCCCAACATAGCCAATGTAGGCCCACAAAGCCAAGAGAAGCCCAATAAGGCCCAATAAGTTCAAGTAAGGCCCAATGTAAACAAGGTAGGCCTAGGGAAAGCCAAGGTAGGCCCAGGAAGGCCCAGTGAGGCCCAATTGTATTTGAGAAGCCCAATTAGTTTAATTTAACTCAACAATAATTTAAGTGATCAATTAGTGATAATTTGGGATTATTAAAGTAGCTTTGTAAATCGAAACAATATGTTATGGACTCAGAATAATCCTTAGGAGTTGAGATTAAGCAAAAATTAGGTTTTTAAGTGTTGATTTCAAGAATTAGTTTATAAGTTGTAATAGAAATTGATTTTGACTTCTAAAAGTCAAAATTTGGCCAAAATAATTGGGGAAAATTCGAATCTCGTGATAATAAGAGTTATAACTGTTATAAAACTAACAATAATCATCTCATTGATGATTACTAACAGTTATTATATGTTATTAATGTTAGTAACGATCGAATTTAACTCAATTCGACCTCAAAGGTCGAAACCGAAACCATTGAGGGATAAAATCATATTATTCCAGTTAAATGCCTCAAATTGGTCATTCAGAATCATTAGTCGGCATCAAAGGAGAGTTCTGGATACATCAATTGTGAATAAGAGATAGTGGGATTTGAGTTCGACTAAAAGGACGGCCGAAAGTTGAGCAACAAGACGATCTACAACAAATTGGAATCAAATCAGGTGAGTTTTCGTTCTAACATCTTCTAAAACAACCGAATAGGATAATCCCTAAGTTAATTCGTGGTTCCAATATCGAATTAATCATGAACGAATTCTAGGGTTCATATGGAAGTCGGATTTGGGGGTTTCGGTTATGATGGGTGTAAAAATGAAATCAAATAGTACACACACTTTCATAAATTGCCGATCAAACATAAGCCTATGTTAATTTCAGGTTCTAACAACGGATTGATAGAGGTTGACTACTAGGGTTCGTTGTTAGAGTTGTTTTGGGGGTTGCTGATTAAATCGGTTTAAAAATCAAATTGAATGGCATGGGTAGTTTCAGAAAGTCCCGATTAAGGTTTATGATGTGTCAATTTCATATTGGAACAACGAATTGTTGGGGTTCGATTCGAGGGTTGTGATAGAAAAACTGTTTTGGGGTTTTTGATGCAATTGGGTGTAAAAATCGAACTAAAGGATCTATGTAGTTTCAGAAGGGAACGATTTAGGATAGCCCTAGGTTAATTTTGGATAATAGTATCGAATTTATCAAGATTAGATGTTGGGTTTGAAGATTCAAGTTCGAAAATATATAGGTCATGAATTGGAGTTGTAAAATGATAGTTTATCAAATTATGGACATGGTTGGGTTCGATTAGATTGCTGGAACCATAACCCTATGGTTGCAAATCCGAAAGTATGTGAATTTCGGGTCAATTGTGATGCAAGTGCTTCGGCTATAGATAAACAAGGGGGAATCGACCCATTAGGAGTTAAAAGAATTAAAAACCATATGATATCAATGAAATTTGGACTAGATGAGTTGGTGGTGTGGGTTTGCAAAGAGGTGGGGGTCGCGGGTTCGAACCCGACCCTTACCAGTTTTTGAGTTAAAATATATTTTTGGGTTTTAACTCATAAATTGATCATTTTAACTCCGTTTTAAACCGTTCGAGTTGCGTTGGAAACGTAACGAGTATACGAACACATTGAAATGATAAAATTCATATTTTAATCCGAACACGAAATCGCTTATAATTACGATTAATTGAATAAAATCAAATATGATTTTATTTAATCGATTTCAAAAGCACGCGTACTTCCGTATGCATAATTCTCACACTTTAACATACGTGTGTTGACACGTATGTGATTTCAAGCACAAAACGATTATTCGAATAACAATAGGTTACTGTTTAAACACAGATTCTTCGTAGAAGGATTTCTTTCACGAGCTTTTAGTGTGTGATCATTCTACTACTATCAAAGGTGCGTACACGGCCCCTTTCTTATTTTAAACTGTTTTGGGGGAGAAAACATGTGCAACAAACTATTTTAGATACATATCACTTGCATGAGTTATCTGTTTACATTATGTGACAACATATCAACTTGAAAGTCCTTACACACCTCGAACCGTTTAGTTTGCTGTAATGCAAAGCGTGGTAGTTGGAAATAGATCTATTAGGTTTGACAAACCTCACCTGGTAGATGGGATCTACGCAGGTGTTTGACTGACCAAACACATTTTTACTATTGTTGTGATAGACAATAGTGGCAAGGCGAAAACATGCTATAGCATGGCAACTAGTCAGCTTCGGTGTCGAACACGTATGTAAATAGTTTATATGACTAGCTATCATGACTGTGCAATTGTGATAATGTTATCTACAACTTATTATTCAAACTGATGTTTTGAACATTGTGATTACTTAAAACCTGTGTTATGCACCAACCTTTGTGTTGACTTGATTTGCACGTTTTCTCAGGACGCTAAGGCGCGCGTAACAGCTGGCAGGGACTAGGAAGATAGAGTCTCATGCATTATAAACACTTTGAACATTTGAATTTGAATATTTCAGTATTTTGATTTGTAATGTTTTACTTATCAACAGTTTATTGTTATTTGGTTTTAAAACGCTTCCGCAACTTTTTGTAAACTCTGAATATTATGTTTTTAAAGACCAACGTATGTTTTGAAATTCATATAGAGGTCTTCGCTATGTCTAATGATCTGAGATCCTGGTTTGTCATGCTCCCAAACGGTGTGATTCCGTTGGTTGAAATTGGGGGTGTGACATGAAATCTCGACCTATCTTGCTATGTTATTACAAGACATAGCGGAGGCAAGGACTAACAAGTCTAGTTCGGTAGTGACGTACTGACACTTGGAGCCTAGGGCTCGGGACTAACAATTTAATACACAACATGACACATGTTTTCTTATTACTATGTATATCAAAACCCGTGAACTCACCAACCATTGTGTTGACACTTTTTCTTAAACTTGTATTCTCAGGTAACTAGATGCGTTGGGAAATCAAGATGCACATAAGGAACGAGCATAGGATCACGTGCATTTCATTACATGATATTTTTAACAAACAGTTTAGTTTAATGATTTTGTATTATTAAACAATGTTATGTCTGACAGTATATTTTCCGCTGCTATGATATACGTATTTCCACTGCAACTATTTTGTTAATTTTTAAGTCAAACAATGTATTTCGAAAACGCATATAGAGTTGTTCTATATGACCATGAGCTGCGATTCTGGCCACGTCACACCCATGTGGACTGACACCACGCGTGGGAATTTAGGGGTGTGACAGACTGGTATCAGAACCTTGGTTATAGAGAACTACGTTTGCATGTAGTAAACTAAGACTATAGTCATTGCTCAACATTAGACACAACACTTAGACATTGCACAATAACATGTTATTATTATTATTATTATCTGTTACTTATTGATTTAAGATTACAGGACGGCCAACAACAACGACGATGGGAGAAACCTGGGGAAACGCCCCGCGGAATACGAGTTGACGGAGGAGGACCGTCAGAGGATCGGGGATATCGTATCCCAAGTGGATGTCGAGGAGACTGAAAGAGCGCGTCTAGCGAAACGCGCTAGATCATGGAGTTGGTAGAGGAGAGAGTACCTCTCCCACGACTACGGACTGATGATCCGAGTGCTCATCGACTTCCTGCACTCGGTGTGCCACTCGAGCGGGCTTTCGCGACCCATGTTGCTCGATCATCTAGGGAGGCACGTAGGTCGCGCGAACTGGAGGAGGAGGTTAGAGTTCTCCATGAAGAGAACCATCACCTTCGAGGACAGGTGAACTACCTACAGGAGCAGGTAGTAGACGAGATTGTTGCACTCCGGAACAGGGCAGCACAACTGGAGGAACGACAAGGAGAGATCGCTGCAGTGGTTCAGGACCAAGTGGGCGACTAGCTGCGGTGGAGGTCGCGAACGAATAGAACCAGGCGATACTCTAGGACGCTTGGGCCGAACAGCTCATCGTGGAGCCCGAGCAAGAGCAGGAGCCTCAGTTCGAGGTCGAGTACCTCGAAGAAGGTGACTTCGATGAGGACCCCGATGAGGATCCTAAGGAGGACCAGGATGACGATCCCGCGAACAGTGGAGATTCACACTCCACCATAGCTTCGAATTAGTTAGATCTTTCTATTTCAGTTTACTTTACTTTTTGTACGCCTATATGAGCGAGATGTGCTCATACGAATCATTTTAGTTATATTTTGCTTTGAGAATCATTGTACTTCAAACAAATATTAATGGGATGATATTTTGTCTTATTTACTGTATATGTTGATTATGACTGCTTACTAACATGACAACTAACATAACCCCTGACTGACACACTAACCATGATGACTAGCACTCTATCCCTTCCGTATAGAAACCGACTATGACTGGAAGAGGAACGCATGCCCGCCAGCCCAAGCGAACAATCGGTGCGGCAACCATCAAGATGATGGTTGATCGTAGAGTCAATAAGGCGATTGCTGAGTATGAAGCAAGTCGTCAGCACAGTGAGACTAGCAGAACCAACAACGGTACTAACACTTGCCTAACCCGACTAACATAGTATAGCTAACACTATCACTAACACTCAACATTGGTTACTAACAAACAGGATCACTCGGCAGCACTAACAAGGGGTGCTCATTCAAGACCTTTTTGAGTTGTCACCCCATACCTTCAAAGGGACTGATATATATATGTATGTATGTATGTATGTATGTATGTATGTATGTATGTATGTATGTATGTATGTATGTAGGGTAAAGATCCTATAATAACCCTCTCTTATTGCATAACCCGAAATAACTCTGCAAGATGAACCCGAATCTTTGGTTTTTTTTTCAAAATCTTAGTTTTACATGTACAAGAATATGTTCTTTTATGTGTTTGAGCAAATTCTTTTTCGTTTGAGATCCTACATCAATGTAATTTGCCTTACAGCAGTGCTGTAAGGCAAATTACATTGATGTAGGATCTCAAACGAAAAAGAATTTGCTCAAACACATAAAAGAACATATTTCGGGTTATGCAATAAGAGAGGGTTATTATATGATGCGGATCCTATGTATGTATGTATGTATATGTATATGTATATGTATATGTATAGGATTGGGATCAAATAATAACTCACTCTTAAAGCAATAACCCAGATAACTTTGATACCTGTATTAAAGTAAATTTAAAGTTGTAGGTTTTTCTAATTTTTTAATTAATGTAAGTCGGGCCTACATTAGTTACATTAATTAAAAGAAGAAGAAAAAACATACATCTTTAAATTTAGTTTAAAGTGAGTCCCAAAGTAATAAGATGTAGTTATTCGGTTAACATAATAAACATGGGTTAACATTTGACCATCTCCCTATATGTATATGTGTATGTGTATGTGTATGTGTATGTGTATGTATAGGATTGGGATCAAATAATAACTCACTCTTAAAACAATAACCCATATAACTTTGCCAAGATGAAGCCAAATCTTGGATTTTTTTTAACATCACTGTAACACATTTAGAACACTATGTTCTTTTATGAGTTTGCGAAAATCCATCACCGTTTGAGAGTTTACATCGTTGTAAGTTTTGGGCCTAAAACAGTTACAGTGTTGTAAATCAAAAACTTACAACGATGATATCTCTTAAACGGTGATGAATTTTCACAAACTCATAAAAGAATATAGTGTTCTAAATGTGTTACAATGATGTTAAAAAAAAATCCAAGATTTGGCTTCGTCTTGGCAAAGTTATCTGGGTTATTGCTTTAAAGTGGGTTATTATTTGAACGCTTCCCTATATGTATAATAATATATGTTAAGTATTGGGCCCACTTATTATATAATAATATCAAGTCTACCATTCTTTTTTCATCCTTTTTAATATATACAATAATAATAATGGGAACATATTATGTCAGCGGAAACCCCTCGGAGTCTAGTGGTAAAGCGCTAGGTCGAGAGAGGTCTGAGGCTCGAAACTCGCACTATGCCATCCAAACCATTTTTTTTATTTTGTCTCTCTAAATGGGTTAAAATGCTAGAATTTTTCTTATAAATTTTCTAAAAATGTTCTTATAAAATTTGAACTAGACTTGCTCCAGGAAATATATATTTTATCTATATTTTTTTTATCAAAGTTTATAATCATAACTTTTCTTTTAGAAAATAAGATTTTAATTCATTTGAAACATATCAAATATATTTGTAAATTAGTATTTTGCAAACAAAAAGAAAATGGATATATATAAAATACATACATATACATTTTTATGATAATAAATTATTTTCATTCTAAATTCAATACAAATTACTTTTTATCATGTATTCTAATTCTATTACATATAATGTTTTTAGTGGAGTTCTAAATCAAATAAGATTGTAAATCATTATTTGAAATACAAAATACTTCATATTTATAAGAATGTTATTTTTTTCTAGTTTTATCAACAGTAAATAATCATTTTATCAAACATCTGAATAAACTATTTATTATTCAAGTCAAGGCGTAAGTATTGTATTTTAAACCTTAATTTATCAAAACTTTAAATACTTTTTATTTAAATTTTATTTAAATAAAATAATTAAATATTTAGTCTTAATTCAAAATTTTTAAGAAAATACATTTTAAATTATGTCATAGTCATACAAATATCATTCAAAGATTAATCCATTATATTCTTTATCATTCTAAGACAAATATTATGAATGTAAATCATATTCATACAAACATAGGGATTATTGAGATTGTTGATGTGACACCCGGCAATTTCAGGTAAACTGCAACCTTTACAACTCTGTATTTCACATTCATACTTGTTGCATTTCATTTAATTAAGTTTGATTAAATGAGTTAAACACAAACAAACTGTGAAACGATAGTTCGAGGAACTATCGAATCGTACATTGCACATTGGTTTTGGAAACCAAGTGTGGCAAACACAAACGCCAAACAATAATTTGGGGAATTATTGAATTGTGCATTACACGTTGATTATGATTAATCAAGCGTGCAAACATTTCGTGAAAGACAAACACAAACAATCATCAATAATTCGAGGAATTATCGACACACACACGAGTCTCACGAACGTTGGTGAACAAACAATAAACAAACAAACATAGGTGTCATTATGTGCTTATGTGCTAAACATGAATTTGACGTTAAGGATAGATGTTACGAATCGAACACAAACGAAATCGAAAAACTGAAAAATTGACCCTTAGCGGTACACCAAGACTCCTCGTCGAAGAGCTTGGCGGTACGCGAAGGAGAAGCGGGATTTTGAATCCCGAAATCCTTGGCGGTACGCTACGAGTCCCATAAGACAAAACTTAATAAAAAGCAACCCCAATATCTTTCATTCGGTTCTCTCAATCACTTGACGAACTCCAAACGAATTTCCTCTGCCAAAACACTACCAAACGAGCCCCCAAACCCCTACTAACACTTCCTAAGCCATTTCTTTCCATTCTTGGTGTTCTTGGAGTTCTTGGAGCTTGGAGAAGGAGCTAAGAAGCTTGGAAAAACCATCAATCTACTAGATATTTATCATCAGAAGTTGTTCTCACTGAATTTTGTCATCTACGGTAGTTTTCTATTATTATCCATGCTTATATCATACATGCAAGGGGTGAAAACCCACATGCATGAACACCCACTCACATGCAACTCCATGTGGCTCTTATGCACGAATTTGTTGGTATTCTTGTGTGATTTTAATGTATTTTGGCTAAGATTGAAGTTAGAAATCATCTAGGATTGAGTTTGGATTGGTTTGATGATGATTTGTAGAAACTTGCCTTAAAAGGAAACTTTTATGATGCATGTTGTATGTTTGTAATGATCTAGACATGTTAGACATGTCTAAATGGTGTCAAATGTGTATTGAAGCGTTTAGAAACACATTTGGGTATTAGGATTTGTGAAAAACATGATTTTATAGAAACTTACTATATATGGAAACTTTTTGAAATCAAAAGAGGGATTTTGATGGTCGGATATGATTCGATGATTTAGATTGCATAGTATGTTTAGAAATATTATAAAAACGTATTTGGAACTTTGATTTGTGAAAACAAGTTTCAAAACGAACACTTTCCAAATAAGGAAACTTTATTTTGGGCAAAACGACATAAACGGTGATTTATGCACAAACAATGTGTTTTAAGTGTTTAAATATGTTTCTACAAATGTACTAGAGGTATTGGTTTTATGAAATGGGATTTCATAACTACACTTTCCAAAAATAGAAACTTTCCAAAATTGGTAACTTTTACGATTTCATAACATGACTTATGTGAAAGCGTTAAGAGTAGAGTCGTAGGATGCATTTTGATGTCCTACTTGCATACGACACATAAGCGAACTTAACACAACAAATGTGTCACCAACGATTCGTCGAGTCAACACACAAACACTCGGTTGAGCACACCGTCACTTGGAGTTGTATGGGACACAACGCATCACAAAACACATACTCACGACCTATATGATTATAGGTGATCACTAGTAGGTTGCTAGCACTCGCTGTTGCGAACATATAAACCGGAACTGCTTTACCAGGTGAGTTCACAGCCCCTTTTTATCTTGTCTACCTTTGGGGAAGAAAACATTGCGTGATAAACTGTTTTGAAACAATAAACTTATTTTGGTTACATATGGACATGCTTTATCACTATATGTATATGTGTGGCACACATCACAACTCAAAGTCCTCACAAACACCCCTCAGACCGTTAGTATGTGACACCCGGTTCACTTTCAGTCCCCTCCGGACATTTTACACCACGTTTTAATAAATTACGTTTAGGTCCCAGTAAAAACAACTTTTATGTTTTACACACCTGTAAACATACTATTTACAAACATCTATTAAAACAAAGTTTACGTATGTTTACATACTCCACACGACATTATTACACAAAAGTTTCACAACTGTTTGGTTATTATTAAAGTTTAAAACCATTATACAAGCCTACACGTTCGATTTCCGATCACCATCACCGCTCACCCAATTTCCTTTGTACCTGTAAACACCACATTTAAATTCACCATTAGTTCGTTAGAACTAAGTAAGATTACCCCACTATTTCACCAAGTATATTCCATAATACTACATGGATACACTAATGAGGTTCCCAATAAAATTTGGCAACAACATTCAACCACATACAAAACGATTTACTAATGGGTCGTTTCCACCCAAATTCTCAATAAACCTCCCATTCATGCACAATCGTTATAATTTAACACAACACATACAAGTGCACACAAAACTCCAGTTGTGCATCATATTTTCCAAAAGTCCAAATTAAACAATTTGACTTTTGAATTTTGAATGTCTACATCTTTTGTTCACACACCTTGTGAATCTATTTCATTGGAGTTGCAAGTCTTATGTTCACACACCTTGTGAATCAAAGCATGCACATTACTAATCCACCTTTTGTTCACACACCTTGTGAATCAATTACATTGGAATTGCAAGTCTTATGTTCACACACCTTGTGAATCAAAGCATGCATATTTCCAATTTAACATCTACACATTTGTAGATCACCATTTGTTCACACACCTTGTGAATCTTTCAACCACAATAACCACAATCATTTATATTAATTTCAATCAATTCAACGAGTCATGTATATGCTAAATGCACAAATACTTGTAGTGTGGACTCACCCAATCCTACAACTACAAGTTCAATCAAATAGGTAACTTATCTCTATCTGCAAAGGATCCTGCTTGATTGTCCTCTCGATTAAAATCTCGTTTTCCTGTTAAACTCTATACGGGTCAACATATGTTTATATCCATTCAATCTTCTGTTTGAAATGTTTATATAAATATTTGCATAAATATATATATATATATATACATACACGCACATATATTTATATATATATTTCACATACTATACACATCCGACTCGTTCGAATTTGTTTAACATATTTATCATATTTTGTATGATTACTCATACTGATCATCTTTCACCCAACCTTCAGGTTTCAATTTTTCTAGGATAATCTGAATTTTAACTTTATACTAATTTGATCAAATTAAACCATTTGACCCATTTAGATTAAACTCATATTAATCTCATCATATGAGTTTTAAACAACTACAACATCTCAGTTTCATCTATATACATATTTTCAAATTTATACAACAAAATCATATTTTTCTCAATCACTCCAACCGAGTCATTTTTCTCATCTTACTCTTATGAATCCTATCTTGGGTTCCTTTGCAACCATCATGATCCATATCACAAGAAATATTTAAAACATACCAAAACAACCATACACCAGTTTAGGATTACATAACTACTCAAAACTTAACCCAGTTTCACGTTTCTAAAATCCTGGTTCATAACCTACATCATATCCTTCTATGGTGATTCAAGGATAAGAAACACGATTACCTCGAGTGGTTCACGACCTATACTCACAACTGATGCTCCAAGACGGGGTGTCCAGCCTACCTTCAAAACCCTTCTTCTTCTTTCTCTCTTCTTCTTCTTTCTTCTTTCTCTTTTTTTTTTTCTGCTTCTGTTCAAAATAACACCCCCCTATGTTTCTGCCGCCTCAACATATTGATATATATCTTTTTTCTTTTTTTTATTTGTTTTATTTGATTGCTGAAGTCCCACGTTTCCATCTATATATACATAGATATATTATTTTTTTTCTATCAATTATTGTCCACCACACACACTTAGATATTTATGTATTTTATTATTTTTTTTCTTCTTGCATACGCCATACACACACATATATATTCTTTTTATTATTATTAATATTATTATTATTATTTGTTGATGTAGGAAGCCACGTTTCCAAATTTTTTTAAAATTTAATTTATTTATTTTATTATTACTATTCTAACACGAAATTTTATTGGGATGTTACATAGTAGCGCGTGGTGCCTAGCGTGAAAATCTTGGATAGTACTATTTGGGCCTGACAAGCCCCACGAGGCCAATCCGACTGGAGGTCGGAATTGGTGCAAAATTGACCAAACACTTTGCCATTATCTTGTGTGATGGACATGGCGGGAGGCATGCAGTCAGCTTCGGTTTCAAACCCACGTACAATATAATTGTATTAACTAGCTATCAATCGGTATTGCATAGTAATGATATGTATTCTTGCAAACACTTACTTTAAAAATTTGATGTTTATTGCTTATGAAAAACATGTGCTCTCACCAATCTTTGTGTTGACCTTTTACTCGCATGTTTTCTCAGGTAACTAAGACACGCACACAAGGAGTAGGATGCTAGGATGGAGTCCCATGCATAAGCTTTAGTGTCTTGGGCCATTTGAAAACATTTAAAAATTTGTCTTGTTATGTAATGAAAACTACTTAAATCCTTTCCGCAACTATTATTACTTATCTATTATTACTTATCGTTTTGAAAACCGTTTTAACTTAGCTTCCGCAACTTATGACTTTGAAATGTTTTTATAACTTATACATTAAACTTCCACAACTCTGATTTTACAAAATTTGTTATCCAAGTATTTGGATATACGTATGCAACCAGACATGTAGGTCTCACAACTGTAATTGGAGACTGCGATCCTTCAGAGACCCTGACCGGTCTCGCGTCGCGCCCTCGGAAGGCCGGGGTGCGACAATTGATTCATAACAACATATCAAAGCAACTTTTGAAACAATCAAGCTAACAAGTGAGTTCATCACATATTCCCTCTTTTAGATTTTTGTATATCTTTAGGATGTTACACATGTTTGTATTCAAACATAATCAAACTTTAGAATTTAATTAAAACATGATGCAAGCTTTATATATAGTCAGTCTTTATATATAGTGAGCTTTTGTGTTAATTGTTATGTGTTATACGTGTTGTGATTATGTGTTGCTGCCAGTCAAACAAGCAATGGTTCTTAGTAACCTAAGGTTGGTTAGATACCACATTCACATTAACTTTTGTCATTGTGTTAAAAACGTGAAAAGTACATTTACCAAACTTGTTGAAATACAAATGTTAGCTCATCGTGTGTGTATATATATAGTTGAGTTACCATTTTGTATGAATATTTGTTTGGACACAAACACTGAGATATTCATTCATATCAACTTGTTATTATACATGCCTTTGATATATGTTATTTAGATTTATGTTTGCATCGTTTATACATATCTATGTAAAATTTATGTGACACTCACCAACTATTCATATAGTTGACCAAACTCTGTTTAACGAGATAAGACTAATAGAATCAGAAGATTATTTTAACCGACTTAATTAGAAGCTCTAATAACTACTCAAAACTGATGGTATTTCAACCACGATAATCTTGGTTGGTACCAAACCCGATAGTGATTCTTTCGATCTGTATTAGATTGGTGGCCCATGTTTCACTAATAGCTGGGAAGGGAGTACGTTCTCCAAACGGCATGTGTTAACCTTTTTATATTATTTGGATGAAATGTCGAGATTAAAGAGAATATGCATCGAGTCTTCTATTAAGAGGTGGGCCTTGAGGATACCATTGTCATTGTGGATTTGGGGGTTCTAAACCTTAGGAGAGGCAGAGGCAACGAAAGAAAAGAAGCTTACTCTATTCCAGAAGTAAGAATAACGGGACGGAGATAGCTACTTTGAGAATGATAGGAGTCTTGCATTAGTAAAATAAAGCACCTTTCTTGGTTATTAGTAAGGTTGTAGACTTCTTGCAGTTTTCTTTCCCTTATGTTTATTCTCTATAAGAGATAAAAGCTTTCCCGCTTGCAAGGTTTCGAGCTCCTATTTCTGGAAGAGATTAAAGAAACAACTAAAACTGACTCTAAAACAGACACAAAGTAATACTCTAGACTAACCTAAACTAAAGCTACCAACAGGCAAGTAGACCTATCGTAAGTAGCAAAACTAAGCAAGTCCGGATATTGAATCCACGGACTTCTATAGACTACGCTAACAAGACACGATTACTTATCTATACAAATGGTACTTAATTAAATAATATTTAGGGGGGTTTCGCTAACAACTAAGAGAAACTTAAAGAAACAATACTAAAAACGAGCAGGCAACGAAACAAAGACTAAATCAGAAGGAAGAAAGCACTACCTAGGCTTGAATCATATACATGCTTGACAAGGTTCTAATCGACAATGGAACTGATGTGATACCGGGATCTTAAGATACTAAACTTACAGGAAACTTAGAGCACCCTCGATCCTTCTTAAGGATAGTCAACAAAATTTTCTAAAAGCCGTTAAAACACCAGTCGATTTGACTTCCCTCACAGGTCATCCAAATACTCATGAAATATCCGCTAGACAATCTACCTCACAGCGCGATCATCTTAATACACTCAAGAATTGTCTGTTGAACTATCTACCTCACGGCGCGATAATCTTAAGACGCCTAGATGTAAGGGATAACTTGGAATTTCCTATTGAACTCGATAACCAAGGGATGACAAACCAACTAGAGAGATCTTCTCACAAAGGCCCTAACTAGCAATCTAACAACCTAGACTTACCGACAACTTCTCACCTCACAGCTATTGATAAACATTCCTATGGATTACTACGTCTAGCAAACCATCCACTAATCAAAAACACATAGTAATTGATCTAACATGCACCTATTTCGTGATAGACAATCACCAAGACACATGAGGAATGTACTAACAATCAAAAGACAATAAAAGAAATATGTTTACATCCAATATTCAAACCAAATCTAAAATCCGTAAGTTTCAACACATCATATTGTTCCAGAACCAAATCAAACCATTATCAATCACATATAATTATCATCTAACCTAGGTAGCCTAATGTGTTTAGCCACTAAACATAGTTATAAACAGAATCATAACACATGCAAAGTCTGAAATACACATAGAAATCAACAAAGTGACGAGAAACGATAAATCGAATGTTTGAATAAATCAAACAACGATCCAAAACTCTCGAATCTTCAATCTGATGCCTCCTGGACCTTCCAATCTCCTCCTGCCTCGTTTTGATCGTCTGTAACCATAGATTTGAAGCCCTCAGCCGTTATAATTACTCAAACTCGAAATTCTGAATCTTTTGACCTGTCACGTACCGCGGCAACTTCTTCACAACCCTTCGCGCTACGCGAGGGGTTCAAATACCGACAAAATAGTCGGGTCAAAACGCAATCATTAAATGAAGGGTAATTCAGTCTTTTCCACCTGTCGCGTAGCGCGACATGGTTCCTAGTGTGCGTCGCGATACGCGACGGGTTCCAAATTCCAGTTTTTGGCCATCTTTGTTTCCAGGTCCATCTCACCCTACCGGGTGCTCGTTTACTTGTACTTTTGTGCGAAATACGTATGTTTATGACATGCAAGCATTCATTTTATAAAATTGTGAAGCACTAGCTAAAATCAACTCAAAAACTAACTGAAAATGTACAGAAACTAACAAAAACAACCGGATAAACAGATGTGTTTTGCAACACATCACTCCTATTTCTGGAAGAGATTAAGGAAATGTTCCTTCCGTGAGGAGCCTTTAAACCTATAGGAAGCTCTCTTATCCGAATGGATTTAGGCCCATTTCCTAGCCTAGTTTTAAGCAGAACAACACCATCCTAGTCTAGAGCAGTATTTCTCTTATGGGCTTGATGCAAGACAAGCAGCCCACTTCGTTTCCTCAATTGCTCAAGGAACAAGACGAAAGAATCTTCTGAGATTTTCGTCTCTGTTTAGCTGACTCGCTCGGGATATCCTATATCATTCCGACATTTCATCTAAAAGGATAAGGTGATTCCAAAATTGATTTGCTTGTCTAGTGGTACTTGTTTTTCTCCGAAGGCTATTGAATTAGCTAAACCACGTGGGTGGCAGTTGTCCATGGATGGCCTACTCTTCATCGGATACGAGAGTAAGAAGAGCTTATATTCCATCAACACAAGTGATTCCAGCTCTGACTGTACCGTCAACTCCAATTGTCCTGATAGGCGAAAACAACTCCTTGGCAAGTTACTACGTCACCCTCTTTTTATGCCAAGTAGTAGAAAAACAACTTCCCGAGCTGGCTGGATGATTAATATGGAATGGTTGGTGAACATTGTTCTGACTTGTAGCTCTAAGTACAACCTTTGCTCCATCCTATCCTCAACTAAAGAATAATTCTTTTTTTCTATAATCACAAGCATTGGCTAATGATACCACATACTTTCTGGTCATGTCATACTAAATTATATCTACTCTCACAGACCAAGCCTTGAAGCATACTAAGAAGAAGCCCATGTAGCGGTAGCAACAATGACATATTCCTTCTTTCTTCTAAGCTTACTAGCTCAACATAGGCAACGAGTACCAATGCTATGTTAGAATCCGATACTAAGCTCTTAAAGGGAATCATGGTGGCATACGAATCACCTTATCTTGATACCATAACATATGTAAAGACCAATCCCATCATAGCAAGATAGGGACATAAATTCATGACGATTAGATAGCATCATAAGCACCACTTCTCCCAAAGTTACGTGGTCATTTGTAACATATAACCCCATCTACCACCAATATTATCCGCTTTGCTCACTCGAAGCTTACGGTTTTGCCTTTAGTTACCCGGGTGAAAACTTCTCAGGGAAGTCAACCATCCCTGTGTTGTTGAAACCCAAGCACGCTTAACTGTGAGTTTTCATGTGCTCCATAGCCAGCTAATCCCAAAACGCATTGATGATATAAGCTAATCCCAAAACGCGTTGATGATATAAGAGACAAATCCTTACTTATTATTTGATTTTTTATTATTTTAATTAAATAATAAATTAAAAATGACATAATAAAATTAAAAATAAAATAAAATTACATAATAAAAGTAAAAAAATTGCATAATAAAATAACAAAACATAAAAATAAAATCACTCCATATTGATTTTTTTCATTATTTGCTCATTCGTCTTCTCGGCATCTCACGGATGCGACCGGTTATGTGATCAGTTGGAATCCACAATAATTTCATGCCATTGTTGCATTGTTTTTGCTTTTGTAAGTCGATAAATTTTTGTAACGACTTGGAGATGATCTCCAACTTGTATTTATAACGACGAATCTTATGGTCGTTTTCTTTTACTGTTTCGACCGGTGCGGACACTGAGGAGATGGTGGGGGCAATTCCATCTCGACTTCGTCATCTGACTCGTTTAAATTGATGAAACATCGACCGGTGGAGTCGGATTGGGTAGTCGTGTACTTACCGGACGATGACGTCTTCGTCCGTTTCGAAATTTGTAACTTCGTGACGGGATGCCATTTTATTGATTTTCTCAGAACTTGCCACACCGTGATATGAGAAAATGACCCGTTTTCTTTAGCATAGGTCATCAACGCCTCGTTCTTAAACATCTCGTCATTCGGACCACTTTTCCGGTTGTTGTGTGTTGGATCCATATTCCGTTAAATTTCGCGACTTTACATTGTAAGTCGCGCCATTTTCCAAAAATCATGCCATTAGTCCGGCAGGAGTCACGACCCATTGTTGCAAAAAGCTGAGGTCTAAAACATTTCCAAAATTCCGTATTCGTTTGGTTGTTACCAATGAACGGATCTTCAAAAACATTGACGTAGGCGCGAGGTAGTGCCACCTTCTCAACCTCCGTCGATCGAGTGATGGTCGGTTTTGTTGTTTTTTTGGGCACATCCTTTCTTCTATGCCTTCGTCGTGATGTAGCCGGTTGTGGATCAGGTTGTGTTTCTGGCACCACCTCGGTGTCTGGTTCGGGTTGGTTTTCGAAAACGTTTTCGAACGTGGGTGATGGTTGGTTGAAAAACGGTTGTTACGGACACCAATTTGCAAAATGTTAGAAATAAGTTTGGGTTGTTTGTATCGCCTTGAGGACGATAACAATTCATAAACATTTTAAAAATCATATCGTTTGGATCCATAGTGTATATTTGACTTTTTTACAGATTTGAGAGTTCGAAATTTTCGAATAGTTAGAAATTATTTGGAGAGCATAAATATTTTTTGTTTGGGTTGAGTTGGTTTATATGGATAAAAATTTGAATTTTTTTGGCCAACCGAAACATATTAAAACGGTCAAATAAATTTTTTATTGCTTCTGATAGTCGAATGTACTCCGTGACCACCCTCACACTCATGGTCACACCCTCCCTTGTGTAGTGAGATAGAGGGCGCCAACTCACCAATGAGTCGTCAGGCGTGACCATAAGACTATCCACAGCGGTCACCCCACTGAAAACCCTTCCCCACTAAAATTTCCTGCCACGTCATCACCCCACTGAAAACTTTTAACACCCACAGTGGTCACCCCACTGAAAACTCTTCCCCACTATTCCACATCATCAACAATTAAAAGGAGAATGGGGCCCACCATTTTGAAACCAACCAATGAGGCTCAAGGATTCCAAACGGGGAGCGGGGGCCGTTCGAGCTACTTGGGCGGGGCACCGCTGGCCTGGGGGCGGTGTTCCTGCTGGGCACCGTGGCGGGGGAACAGCCCGCTGGCTGAGCGGGACAACCACTGTGGGTGGTCTAACACATGGTCTAACTATATAAGCCTATAAGGGGTCACGGGGGCAAACGGAGCCCAAATTATGTTTTGATAGGTTGGGCCGTCAACCCTGTATTTTGCAAACTGCGAACATCGAACCAAACCCTCATCAAACCAACCGATGTCCAGCGATTGAGTGAGGAGGGGAAATCATCATACAATCAGGAGATATTGAAATCGATACAGATTCACAAAACCTACCTTTTTTCTTCCACAATCAAGATCTTCTGGTTTGCTAATCAAAACCATAACAAGAAGAAGAACGGGGTGACAAAATCTGAGCAGCGAAGATGAGGATTATGATCAAGGGAGGTGTTTGGAAGAACACCGAAGATGAGATCCTCAAAGCTGCTGTTATGAAGTATGGTAAGAATCAATGGGCTCGTATCTCTTCATTACTCGTTCGCAAATCCGCCAAACAGTGTAAAGCTCGCTGGTACGAATGGCTCGATCCTTCCATCAAAAAGGTACCAAACTTACTCTATAATCCTTTGTTTTCGTTTTGTTGTTTGTTTTATGATGTTTCATAGAATATTTATGATGAATTCACGTTTTTTGTTGGCGGTTGAATTGGATTTTGATTTTAGGTTAACCAAAATCGTAATGAGGAACTTTGACTGCGATATTGTTGTTAGTATGATTATTTGTGCATTTGACAATGATACGTTGAATGTAATTTGCTACAATTGCTTTGAACTTGTGTCTTAAAACATTATATGATGGTTTTTGACTATTGATTGTAGTATGGATGATGAGTTTTTGATCAGATCTTATCATCATTTCCACTCTATTCTATGGTTAAATAAACAATTATAGTGTGACCTAACTTGACATGGCATGGCCTGAAGCATTTTGGTGGGTGATCATAAAATAGTTTTAAATTTAGACTTATATTTGAGAACATACATATGTTACTCACATGATGTGATTCACAGTAGATATGGTTATCCTGAATATTTTTCTTCCTCAGATATGGATACTGGGAATGTAACATTTAAACCGATTGAAGTAGAAGCACATTACGTTTTCATGACATACATCTGTTCTAAAGAGGATTGTGTTTAAATTTTACATGTGAAGTATCATTGATGCAATTAGGAGGGAGAAATAATGAACTTGTTACCGAAAGGAGGTTTATATGTGATTGTGAGAAAGCGTTTTTTTTTGACAAGTAATGTGTTACAAGTTGAAAGGGACTTCCCAATTCCTGATTAATTTTTCTTTCTTCAAAAAATAAAAAAGAATAAGCTTAAATGGTATCTTCTGTTAATTATATTTTACATATATTTATATGAAGCAATCTGAGTTTTTATCATCTGTACAGACTGAATGGACCAGAGAAGAAGATGAGAAGCTGCTTCATCTTGCTAAGCTGATGCCCACTCAATGGAGAACTATTGCTCCAATTGTGGGCCGTACTCCGTCTCAGTGCCTCGAGCGTTATGAAAAACTTCTTGATGCAGCTTGTGCAAAAGACGAAAATTATGAGCCAGGCGATGACCCAAGAAAACTGCGACCTGGAGAGATCGACCCCAATCCGGAATCAAAACCAGCCCGGCCAGACCCAGTTGATATGGATGAAGATGAGAAAGAAATGCTTTCAGAGGCTCGAGCCCGTCTAGCCAATACTCGTGGCAAAAAGGCGAAACGAAAGGCCCGAGAGAAACAACTTGAGGAAGCTAGAAGGCTTGCTTCCTTACAGAAAAGGAGAGAATTAAAGGCAGCTGGCATTGATAATAGGCATAGGAAGAGGAAACGAAAGGGAATTGACTACAATGCTGAAATCCCTTTTGAGAAGAGGCCTCCACCTGGGTTTTATGACGTCACTGATGAGAGTTCTGTAGTTGAACAACCAAAATTCCCAACCACCATTGAAGAATTGGAAGGTGAAAGGCGGGCTGATAAGGAGGCCCGTTTGAGAAAGCAAGATATAGCAAGGAACAAAATCGCTCAGAGGCAAGATGCTCCAACAGCTATACTTCAAGCAAACAAAATGAACGACCCTGAAACCGTCAGGAAAAGGCCCAAAATGAACCTCCCGACACCACAAATTCCAGATTATGAATTAGAACAAATTGCAAAGTTCAGTCTTCCTGCTTTGAATGAAGAATTCTCTGAAGGAAGTCGGGCTACACGTGCACTCTTAGCTGATTACACTCAAACCCCACATCAAGGAATGACCCCGCTAAGAACCCCACAAAGAACACCATCTGGGAAACAAGATGCGATTATGATGGAGGCTGAAAATCAAGCAAGATTAAGGTTATCTCAAACACCGTTACTCGGTGGCGAAAATCCCGAGTTACATCCTTCAGATTTTTCGGGTGTTACTCCTAAGAAAAAAGAAATTCAAACACCAAACCCCATTTTAACACCAATGTCGACCCCAGGAGCTATGGGCATGACACCTAGGATTGGAATGACACCTAGAGATGGGCATTCTTTTGGGGTCACTCCTAAAGGAACTCCATTAAGGGACGAGCTTCATATAAATGAAGAAATGGAAATGCATGATAGTGGCAAACTCGAGCTTAGAAGGCAAGCAGACTTGAGACGGAATTTACGGTCTGGTTTAACTGGTCTGCCCCAGCCCAAAAATGAGTATCAGATAGTGGTCCAACCCGTTCCAGAAGACACTGAAGAACCTGAGGAGAAAATAGAAGAGGACATGTCTGACCGGATTGCCCGAGAGAAGGCTGAAGAGGACGCTCGACAGCTGGCATTACTTAAAAAACGATCAAAAGTATTGCAAAGGGAGCTCCCGAGACCGCCAGCTAGCTCACTGGACCTAATTAAGAAATCTTTAATAAGAGGTGATGAAGATAAGAGTTCTTTTGTTCCACCTACTTTGATTGAACAGGCTGATGAGATGATAAGAAAAGAACTTTTGTCTTTACTTGAACATGACAATGCTAAATATCCTCTTGATGTCAAGGAGAAAAAGAAAGGAAATAAACGTGCATCCGGGAAATCTGCTTCTGTTCCCATTATAGAAGAGTTTGATGAAGATGATCTCAAAGAGGTAATTTCTAGATAATTTGATTTATAAAATGCTAGTTAGTACCCCGTGTATTACACATGTTTTGGATAAAAGAATATAATAAATAGTCACCAATGAAAATTTAGACAATATAAAATGATTTATTAATATAAAATTTGAATAAAATTTCATATAATTTGATACGTAAGTAATAAAATAATTATATTATTTCTTCAAACGCTAAATTTTTCAATGTTTATTTCTTTAAATATTTCGTTTAAAAAAATTGTTTTTAAAAATTTTATATTTTTTTAATAATTTGATTTTTAGGAAGTGTGTTTTTTTAATATTATTTATTTTTAATGTATTAAAAAATCTTTTTTTTTAATTTAAAAATGTATAAAAAGTATATTTAATATATAATATTATTATTTACCATGAGATGTATTTGATAAGAGACAGAGGCGGAAATCCAAGTTGAGGTGCTCTCTAAGAACATGCCATGTGTCTCTAGAAACCTTGATTTATTAGAGCAGGTAGATTATTCATTTAAGAAAATTATTGACTGATCTTGCTATAAATCTACATGCAGGCAGATGAAATGATCAAAGAAGAGGCGAAATTCGTAAGGGTGGCAATGGGCCACGAAGAGGAGGATATGGATGAATTTGTTGAAGCTCACAAAACATGCTTACATGATATTATTTACTTCCCAACCCGTAATTCATATGGTCTTTCTAGTGTTGCTGGAAACATGGAGAAGCTTGCTGCTTATCAGGATGAGTTTGATATTGTCAAGAAGAAAATGGATGATGATACAAGAAAGGCCCAACGCCTCGAGCAAAAGATTAAGCTTCTTACTAATGGCTATCAGGTCACATAAATTAAATTACCATTTTTTCTCTCTTTAATGTTTACATTTAGTTGCTTGTTTATCTCTTTTTGAAGTGAAACCCGATATTTATTTGAGGTAGCAAGATGTGAAGGTTGGACATTTTAGACGACATGGGCTAGCCTAGGTTCAATTGACGAGCAAGCACTTTTTTGCGACTTTTTTTAATCAATATTAACATGTTAATTTGATTTTAAAAACAATATTTTAATTATTTAAGTAGAAAAGTCGCACATATATTATGCATCAAAAATAGACTTAGACTGATTGTTAATCCTTTCAACTCCATCAACCCGCTTGGCTTGTTAATGTTTTAGCTAGATTTTATGTGACCTCCTTGGCAATTGGCATGCTTGAGAACAATACGCAACTCAAAATCAACTAAGTGTATTGAGACGCATTGCCATCTAAAAATGCTCACATCAGGCATGCACACTGTGTGATGCGCTTGATGTGATGATGGAAACACATAGTTGCAGTTGATGTGATGCTATTCCATGACGTGCATGTGATGCAGCTGATATGTGTGCGGCCTGTTGCAGCGCCTCATGATGCCTCATGCAGTTGACTAGTATCTGAACAAATTAGACCTTCTAATCTGATTTTTACCATCCGTTGAGCAAATTTGACTAGAAATGATGATAATATCTTATATTTTAGGATCTTTTTAAAAAAATGAGCATCTTGCATAGGTGATGTGCGTGCCTCACTCGTTGACTTTTGGGTTCACAACACATTGGCACGCCTTTTAAAACCAAGAATGCCAAAAAATACAATGCAACAACCACCATATTCAATTAATCCTACTCGTAACATGATTATTGGTAGGGTATGGGGAGGGTGGAATGTAGGCTGATCTACTTTAAGAAAGATCACCGGCTTATGAATAAATAGACAAATACAAATATGTATAATCATTAATAATACAAATATATGAAGACAATCACAAAAAATACTATAATGTGAACACATTGTATGTAAATGGTCACCAGCAGACATGATAGTGTTGAATTTTACCATTTTGTGTAGAAATTTTTATTGTTTTGTTTAGAAATTTTTTACTATTCTTACCAATTAGCCATTAATTACATGCAGATGCGGGCAGGCAATATCTGGTCACAAGTCGAGGCAACCTTCAAGCAAATGGACACAGCCGGAACAGAGTACGAGTGCTTTCTAGCTTTACAAAGACAAGAAAAGTTGGCAGCATCAAATCGTATAAATAGCATCTGGGAAGATGTACAAAAGCAAAAAGAGCTAGAAAAAACTTTACAGAACCGTTATGGTGATTTGCTTGTTGAGCAAGAAAGGATCCACAATCTCATGGAGAAGTACAGACAAGAAGCAAAAGAACAAGAAGAAGCTGCGGCAGCGGCAGCAAAAGAACAAGAAGAAGCGGCGGCAGCAGCAGCAAAAGAACAAGAAGAAGCTGCGGCAGCGGCAGCAGCAGCGGCAGCAAAAGAACAAGAAGAAGCGGCGGCAGCAGCAGCAGCAAAAGAACAAGAAGAAGCTGCAGCAGCAGCAAAAATACAAGATACAAAAATGGCTGAACCAGAGTCAGAGCCACAGGCTCCTGATCAAGTTGATGAAGTAATTCCAACCATTGATTCTACAGAAATGACCATTTCACCCTCAACTGGTGTAGGGGACTCGGTATCTTCTCTTACAGTGAACGTTGAATCTTGTAATGAACCGAGAGATGATGATGATGATGGCCATCCTGCCATTGATGCGCCTGAAAGCAATAATGAGGCTAAAGCCATTCATGACAATGACCATCCTGCCATTGATGTGCCTAAAAGCAACAATGAGGCTGAAGCCATTCAAACAGTCGTGCCAAGTTCTGAGCCCGCAAATATCCCACAGGAGTCTGAAACCCCAAATGTAGATGACCCGTGAAGGTAATCTGTTGCCTGAATGCAGGATTCCGTCACAAAGATTATGAGATTTTTGTTTCTGAAGAGTGTTTCAAGTGTATTCGTATTTATATTATTGATTAGCATGCAATATGTTGTGATGTAACGGCTTCAAGATGCTTAATTTGGTTGAAAACTTAAACTAAAGCTGGGTGTCTTTGGTATCGTTTTGCATGTTTGATCATCAATCCTTATTTTGCTTCCTATAAATAACAAGTCATGTTAATTGATTGATTTTTTTGCTTATAAAATTCAGTCACATGTTAGATTTTTAAAGTTTCCAAAACAGTAGCATCTTTTTGAACTTTACAACAAATATTCCATTTGACATTTATAAAATTACATATTGTCTTAAATTATGTTTTAAAACATTGTACATTATGTATTAATATTTTTTACATTAAAGAAATATGTGATTTTACAAGTTAGAAATGAGAAATATTAAAAAAAAATGTGATTTTTATAATAGTGCGTGTTTTGGACACAGAGTTGGGTGTAAAATAATCAAATTTTGAATACTTGAATTAGTCAAATTAAATTATTCGAACCTGGATGTTTTAAAACTGTTTATTCAAATACGAAATTAAATTCGAATTCGCCTACCCTTTGAAATTCAATTCTTCCCTTTGAAGTTCAATTCGATCCCAATTTACCTAAAAGTTATTTGAATTTTATTGCCAAAACATGTAAAATCTTGTTATTTTTATTAAAAAAAATGTATATTTGTAAAACTATAAAACCATAAAAAATTCAAATAAACAAAATTATAAATGATGAAAGTTCAAAATAAAGTAATAATTGTATCTAACTTTCAAAATGTAAACATCCAAAATTACGTTACTGTTACTTTTAAAATGATTTTTCCATATATATATATATATATATATATATAGGGCATGGAATTTTTGATAACCCTCATCTTTTGTTACAACCCATTAACCATCATCCAATGGTTGCTTGAAAAAGAAAAGTGTGTAGGATCGTGACACGTGTCAGATTCCTTTTTTTTCTTTTTTTTTTTAATATAAAGGGTATTTAAGACATTTGTTATTTAAGTAAAGTTTACCCCCTTTTTTTTTAAACATTCATAACTTTTTAATAGTATATTATTTTTAAAAAAAAATTGCACCATTATACTCGTCTCATTTTTCTCTTTAATTTCGTTATAATCTCGACTAGTTTTTTTTTTTTTTTATGTCATATATTTACATCATTGTAACGAACTTAAAGATAGCAAATTAATTAAAAAAAATTATAGCAATGGTATATTACAGTAATGTAACAAAAAATGAAGTAATGTAACACAAAATGAAGTAATTTACAATGACATAATTAACGGTGACGTAACACATTATTTAATTTTTTTCTTTAACAATGATAATTATAATGATAAATTACAGTGATGAAATAGAACACATTATTTTGATTTTTTTCTCTCACAATGATAATTATAGTGATGTAATTTTTCATTGTTCGAAAAAAATTTAAACTAATTTGTTGTCAATGTAAATTACATCACTGTAATTTAAACCAAATTCACCGAAAAAAACCGAAACCGAATTTTACGTCAAAGTAAATTACATCACGATAAATTACGTCAATGTAACTTACATCACTGTAATTTATCATTTTTAAAAAAATTTCAAATAAATTTGTTATATTTAAGCTCGTTACAATGATGTAAATATATGGCATCTAAAAAAGGTAAAAAAAAATTAGTCGAGACTATAATGGAATTAAAGAGAAAAATGAGACGAATATAATGGTGCAATTTTTTTAAAAAAATAATATATTATAAAAAGTTATTAATGTTTAAATTACATCACTGTAATTTAAACCAAATTCACCGAAAAAAAACCGAAACCGAATTTTACGTCAATGTAAATTACATCACGATAAATTACGTCAATGTAACTTACATCACTGTAATTTATCATTTTTAAAAAAATTTCAAATAAATTTGTTATATTTAAGCTCGTTACAATGATGTAAATATATGGCATCTAAGAAAGGTAAAAAAAATTAGTCGAGACTATAACGGAATTAAAGAGAAAAATGAGACGAATATAATGATGCAATTTTTTTTTAAAAATAATATATTATAAAAAAGTTATTAATGTTTAAAAAAGAGTGGGGGGAAACTTATAAGGGGTAAAATGACTATGATGCCCTTTTTAATATTTTAATGAAATGCATATGTGTAAGCTTATGATTGGTTGAAATGGGTTATGTAGTTGTAGAAAAAAAGAGGGTTATTTTTTATACCCTTCCCTATATATATATATATATATATATATATATATATATATATATATATATATAGGATTTGAATCCTTTGAAAACTCGATCTTAAAGAGAAAACCCTTAAACCCTATCTCAACCGTTAGATCAACATCTTTTTCTTTCTAATTTTTTAATCTGAAAAGGGCATAATAGTCTTTT
The DNA here is from genome assembly GCA_009363875.1 of Mikania micrantha. Taxonomy (NCBI): domain Eukaryota; kingdom Viridiplantae; phylum Streptophyta; class Magnoliopsida; order Asterales; family Asteraceae; genus Mikania; species Mikania micrantha. The sequence goes on along the minus strand of CM018682.1, from coordinate 28,047,603 downwards.
AACCACTCACCCATATATATAATAATTTATCTTTTTCTCTCTCATTTAAAACCACTCATATATATAATAATTTATTAATATCAAATTTCTCTCTCATCTATCTCTTCTCTCTCCATCTATTTAAAAAAATATTTTTTAAAATTTCAAAACAACAACAAAAATGTATATTTTATTATACAAAATAAAAAAACATATTTTTTACAAGAAAATATAAAAAATTACACATGCGTATAAATAAAAATGTACAAGATTTAATACACAAAGTACACTTTACTCAAAATACTACACATGTGTATATTTTATATATTTAATATTTATAAAATATTACAACTACACATGTGTAGTTTTTGGTTAATTTTGATTTTTTTTATAAATTTACACATGTGTAATTTTTTGTTTTATATGCAAAATACACATGTGTAATATTTATTACGGTTGAGAATATGTAATTTTTGTGTTTGTGTGGTGAAATTTTTGTTTGATACACCTGTGTATATTTTTTGTTTTTTTTTAAAAAATTGCTTTTTTTATAAAAAAAATTACTTTTAAAAAAAATTACTTTAAAAAAATTCTTTTAAAAAAAATTATTTTTTTTATGTCAGATTCTCTCTCCTCTCTCTATTAGATTCTCTCTCCTCTCTCCTCTCTCCATCAGATTCTCTCTCCTCTCTCCTCTTTTCTCTCTCCTCTCTCATCACAAAAGTCATTTATACCCCTTAAAGTCAAAAACCCCATTAAAATATTCAACTTTAATTATAGACCACATGTTTTTTCTGTTTAATTAATTAAAAATTAAAATAAGTTTGATCTAACGGTTCAGAGAGGGTTTAAGGGTTTTCTCTTTTAGATCGGGTTTCCAAAGGATTCAAACCCTATATATATATATATATATATATATATATATATATATATATAATACACACACATACTAGGTTAACATCCCGTGTATTACACGGGTTGAATAAAAATTAATAAGTTTTCAATAATATAAATTTAAAAATTGTAAATGATTTTCAGTTTTAAAATATAATCAGCATTACATATAAAATAAAATAATAATATTGCATTTTAAATAATTCCTTTTCAAAGTTTGGTTTCTAAACATTTCATCTTAAAAAGTTGTTTTTAAAAAAGTGTCATTAATTTTTAAAAAAATAATAGGATGTTATATTTTATTATATTAAACAAGTTGATAAAGAGAAAAAAATAAATAGTTAATCATAATGACTTATGAATTATAAAAAGATATTATGAGTTATAAATTTTTGAGAAAATTTTCATATTTTATAATAATTTGATTTTTTAAAAGTATGCTTTTTAATATTAATATATTTTTTATTATATTAAGAATTTATTTTTAATTATAAAAGGTATATATAATATAATTAGTATTTAATATTATTATGTAATATATATTTTTTAATATTAGCAACTTTTTTTAATTAAAAAAGGTATAAAGAATATATAATTATATAATTAATATTAATAAATGTGTGTATTCATTAGGAGAGAGAAGCGGGAAAAGTATTGCGCAGATACTCTAGATTTGTGACAAGTGTCTCATAGTTATTTTGATTTATTAAGTACAATATATATATATATATAATATAATCTAATATAATATAATATAATATAAAGTGTGCCTATATAAGATTGTGATCTTATAATAATTCTCTCTGAAAAAGATAATTCGTATAACTTCGTCAAAATTAATAAAAAATTTTCTTATTTTTTTGAATAAATATTTGGGTTGATTTTGATGAAATTATTGAGGTAATCATGATAATCTGCGAAAATTAATGTATCTCTTTTTTTTTATTATCATTATTACACATGTACAACATTTTCTTATTTTACGTGTATACATAAATTCACAAGGGTTTGAAATTTTGCACCGGTGTAAGTTTTTAGCAATTTTCACCTGTCACTACATATTGCTAAAATTTACACCGGTGCAAAATCTCAAACGTTTGTTAATTTATACAACGTAAGAGAAAAATTATTATACATGTGTAATAATGATAATAAAAAAACAAAGATATGGATAAATTCTAACAAGGTTGAGCCTTTTTTGAAGCTCAATTAATAAAACCCAAGATTTACTTCAAAAACTAGAGTGTGCTCACGAGCCTAAACAAACATGTTATTTATATAAATTTTATATAATATTTTAAATATGTATTTACATTATAAATATTATTTTATTTAAATTTATCATAAAAATAACTAAATAATATATACATATAGAAAATGCTTATAAATATATATAAATAAAATAATTCGATAATTAATAAATAATAAGCTAACCGAGTATCGACTGAGCTTGAAAAACTAACCACAACTCGAACTCGAGATTTAAAAATAAAGTTCAAAATAAGTCGAGCTTGGGCTTTGTTGAGTTCAAGCTTGACTTGATTTAGCTCAGCATGTGTACATTTTTATCAATGAGAGGCTCCAACATGGTATGAGCTTAGCCTAAAACATCTCCCCCCAAGGCTATGGTGGATCCAGGGAAGACCCTGAGAATTGAGGTGCCCAGGACTTGCTAGAAAAAGAAGGTCTCTTAGAATTCGGTTTTTGGTTCGGTTCTTAACCGTATCCGAATTTCGGTTATCGGTCCCAAATTTTTTTAGAATTCGGTTGGTTCGGTTAACCGATTAAACCGAATTCAGATTTAAATTTACTATCTTTTTTATAATATATAATGTTGAATTCGGTTTATTATGTTGAATTATGTTTATTCGGATCGATTTATTCGATTTTTAGTCGGTTTATTTGGTTTTAACATGTTTATTTGGTTTTAATCGGTTTATTTGGTTTTAATTGGTTTACTCGGTTTTGTGATATCTCAATTTTCAGGTCTTTATTCTTTTGCTTATTTATTTACAAGTATATAAATATGAGCGTTTATATCTAAGTATGAATGAACCATGTTAATTTTAGAATAATAATAAACTAGGTATGCAGTATGCTAAAATAGGTTTTACGACTAAAAAATATTGAATGCTTATAAAAACCCTCTTGTTCGATTTTCAAATTAACATGCATTGGTGATACAAGAAACTTACAAAAATAAGCAAGCCACGTAATAAATTATAATGAACTTATAAAAATTCATACTATTCTACAAAACTAGTTAATGGGTTTTAATAAAAATACTTCCAAATATTCTATAAACTAAAAATAATATATTATGGCCTACGACCAAGTCTGATATTTTTTAGAATTTATTTACTATTTATTTATAATTTTAAATGATTAAATAAGACTAACAATACAAACTATAAGAAAATAGACTTATAAAAATCTATAAAACTTACAGAAACTTCATTATTCTGAGTTATATATGTTATAAAATAATTTTCAGAGTTTTCGCGACGCGTTTAATACTTTTGATTGAATTTTGATGATAATTTTTTTTGAACGGCCAACTAATAACCATAAAATTCAAAAATAGTTAAAAATAATATCGGACCTTAAAAAAATCCTAAATTTCTAATTACGGTATACTTATAATAGTTTTATAAGCTTATAAAATTAATTTCATAATTATTGGAGACATTTTAAAATACAAAAAAAATTACTCCTATGGAATTAAATTCCCAAAATTTGACAGTAACTTTATATAAATTTTAGGAGCTTATTAAACAAATTTCATGATTTATTGAGTTAACTAGGTATTATTACTAATTGAAACCTTTAAAAGGATATTTAAAATACTATTTTCACAAAATAAAATATAAAAAATTTAAAAATATGAAAGTAAATGTTTAACTGACTTTTTAGAATAACCATAAAAGTATAACATATGAACAAATCAATTTCATAAATTTTAATATATTAAGTATAATTATTTACAAAATGGGACTACAAAACTATACAATCACAAATTAAATATCAATATTTAACAAAATAAATCAATTTTTCATTTTATTAAGTTCGATCACCATCTGGTTTGTCGATTCAACCAATCTATCTTGTAACATGCCGGTTCAACTTGGAGCAGCTCTAACAATTTATTTTGGACTGTTACCTCATCGATTTCCGACCTGGTCTGGTTTTAACGACATTGCATAAAACATCCGTAATAATAAAATTGGAAGCCGATTATACATAAATTCAAATCCAAACTATCTTCTTGGAAAGCAAACAGCCTTTCAATGGGTGGCAAACTAACTCTAATCAAAAGTGTATTAGGCAATTTACTTACTTATAAATGTATTTCAAAAGTAAGTAAATAGATCCGGCGTAGTAAACGACGAAATGCTTCGGGGAGTTGAAAATAAGCATAGATCCGGAGATTTTGTAATACCCGTTCAATTGACATAGACCAACGGGTTTCCCTTCTTTTTTTCAGGATTCTGTCTAAGAAAGATATGAACAGATTTGACTACCTGTCTCTCTTTGATGCTCCAAAGCATGTGATTAATGAGCTTGAAAGCATCAGAAGAAGGTTCTTGTGGGGAGAATTTAATTCAAGTACGAAGATATCATGGGTGGCATGGGACAAAATTATCAAACCAGTTGAATATGGAGGTTTAGGTGTTGAGGGCATAGGTGCTGCTAATAAAGCACTATTAGCCAAATGGTTATGGAAATTCAAATGTTCGTCTGACGCTCTCTGGGTCAGATTTATCAAAGAGATTCACATAAATAGAAATGCATCAGATTGCTTACCTATCAAACTTTCAATTTCTGGGGTTTGGAAAACAATTCTTAGAGTGGGTTGTGACTTAAATAAACAAGGAATTGACATGTCCCATCTAGTAAAATCTGAAATTGGTAAGGGTGATAATAAACTTTTCTGGAAGGACATTTGGGTTGGTGGGGGAAGACTTCATCCATAGAAGTATTGGAGCTATCTGGATGTATTAGCATGGTTAATGGGGTGTCATTAAAGGAGTCTCATGACAAACGTACTTGGCTAGGTGATAATTCTGGGGAATTCTCGGTGCATTCCATGAAGATACTAATCGAGAAACACACTTTCACTCATGATAATTTGATTTTTGATTGGGTTAAGTGGATTCCAAAGAAGGTAAATTTCTTTACATGGAGAGCAAGTCTTAATCGAATCCCTTCTAGGACCGCCTTGGCCAAAAGGAATGTATTCATGCAGTGTACTACATGTGCTACTTGCAATAACACACTCGAATCTACAGATCACCTCCTTATTGCTTGCAGTTTCGCTTTAGAAGCTTGGAACCTGGTCAAACTATGGTGTCGCTTGGCAATAGACAAGGGAGATTCAGTTCATGATAGAATAAAGTTTGCAGATTAGATCACGAATAAAGATCACAAGATGTTGGTAGTTGGTATCATCACAGCCATGTTATGGTTTTTATGGAAGGCAAGGAATGACAGAATTTTCAACAATCGTAGCAGAACACCAATAAGCCTATCGAAAGATATCAAAGCCAATACATTCAATTGGATAAAATTTAGGTCTAAAAGTTCAAGCCTTAATCGTCATGCTTAGTTTTATTTTATTTTTTAAATTATTGCATATGTGGTGTATCATGGGGTCTCCTTCCATAGCATCTTGCTATTGTTGGAGGTTTTTTTTCTAATAAAATGCCTTGCCGTTCTAAAAAAATATTTTTCCTTACTTTTTACTTTTACTCTTTAAGAGCATGATTCGTTTGGCCAATTATGTGAAACCCCTTATGAGTAGAGCCTCCTTATCAACTCGTGGAACCAATCCTCTACATCTTTTCATTCTTAGTGAGTAGATAGTGCCGTAGTTAATCATATGCTTTATGTCTTACTTCTTCAATCTACCTATACTAATAAATAAAGTTTTTTATTGTCACATGACATAATTTTAGAGCATCTCAACATTCATTTTCCACCTTTCTCTTTTATTATAAAATTTTCAAGAACAATTATTTAAAATAAAATGTTTAAGGAAAAAAAACTACAAAAAAAAGTTAGTGTTTAAAGAAATAATATTATTATTTTAATACTTAAAATATTAAATCATATGAAATTGTAATCGTATTTTATAAATCATCTTATATTTTCTAGATTTTCATTGATAATTATTCGTTATAGTTCTTTATTTAATCCGTGTAATACATGGGTTACCAACCTAGTATATAATATGTTTAACTTAAATTTAATGCCGGCCAAAAGTGCGGGTTAGATCGAGTTAAGTAATTGATCAGAACAAATACGGATAACGATGTGTACAATTATGACTTATGACATGTTTTAAGTAAAACCATCATGTTTTAAATAAGAGTCAATTTAGTTAAAGTCAAAATATGTTGTAACGAAACAAATTGTTCAATTGAATAATCTTTAGTAATTTTATTATTGAATTTGTTATTAATCATTCTTACCCTTTTAAATCATTATATTCATATAGTTTTTAGGTTGCTTATATTGACTCATATTGTGTTAAGAGGTTATTTATTTTAACTTGTTTTATGTTATGATGTTACATATTTTAGCACAACACAATAATCATTTACCCAAACTAACCAATGTCTCTTTACTTTAGGTCAAAATTGCGTTGGGAAGATCATAAACACAAATGTAGTGCATGAATCAAGTTAAGAGTTGAAATTTTCGGTAAGGGACGGGTCACTAAAACTTCTTATTGCAGTGAAATTAATCTTGACAATCTTGACCCAAAACAAGATAAATGAATTGGTTTGGATGAACAATTATTGTATTTTGGGCTCAAATGGATAGCATTATAACATAAACTGGTTGAGATGAGTAACACCATAACATAATGCATGTTAAGATGAGCAATATAAAAACTATAATAATAAAACTGATTCAAACAAATAAAATTATTAATAATATATTTGATGACAAAACTGATAAAGGTTATGCAAATAAATTATTTGTTTATTTACAACCTATTTTAATTTGAACTAAATTGATGTTTTCTAAAAACGACTCATTTAGACTTAAATTGTTTTTGCTTAAAACACATCCTGATCCCGCCCATCCTGACCCAAATCTGCTCAGACCCAAACATGTTCTGACCCAACCTTCATATTTTGTCAGGCCTAAACAAAATAAAATGAGTTGTTTTTGGTTATATTTTATCTCTAATAGGCCAAATCTGTAAAATAAAAAGTTGTTAGATTAACAGAAAATGAATTAAATGTAAAAAAAGCCTGAAAACTAGTGTGGTTCATGGTCCAATTTAATACGATCATCAGTTTGGTTTCGAAGTCGAATTTTTTAGGCAATTCAAGTCGAAAAGAAATGATAGAGTGAAGTCATTAAGTTTATGCTTCTACATCTTTTCACAGTGGTAATTGGTTATAAGAAAACTATCATAACCCTAAAATGGAAAACATGGAATTAAGTTTATAAATCGTAGACACCTTGGCACATAGGGCTATAAATAAACTGAACGACACACGAGAGAGCATTTGTTCGTGTTCGTGTTCGTGTTCGTTTGAGCTAGCGGGGGCCATAGCAAGTTGGGTTGGGGGGTATTGGAAAGAGGTGCTAAATCATTTCTTTATTCCTTTATTTGTTGTGTGTTGATGTAAAAAAAGTCTCATTCTTTATTTTTTAACTTATTCACGAATAGTTCATAAACATTAACTGAACGAAAAGTTCTTGGTCGTGTTCGTTTATAAGGAATTGAACTTGTTTACGAATGCTTCACGAACGCAAATAAACGTGTATTATTTAGAAAATAAAAATCAACATTTTCAATTTCAAACATTAGACATAGTCATTTTAAATACATATAAATTTAAACACTTAATATAAAAATCAAAAAATAATAATGTTAAAAAAAGTAAAAGTTAGAAAATATAATTGTAATGAATTACTCTAAACTTATGTTTCAAAAATCTTAGTTTCAAACTATATTTTTAGCAAGTTACAAATTTCAAAATGACTAAATTTTAGTTTAAATGTTACGATATTAAACTAAAAGAGAAAAATTAATAATATAAAACACATGTAACGACTAAACATAATAAATGAACATAAAAACAAACATAAACAAGTATAAAACAATGATTCGCAACCATTTAATTAAGGACCTTTTCTACTATTTGAAGTGAAGAATTACAAGTATAATGAAATCAAGTATTATAATTTGAACATTGAATTAAGTTGAACATATACTCAAAGTTATATTTTATTATCTCCTTTCTGTTATGAATTTGACTTAGAAATATATATATATATATATATTTTGTGTTATATGCATTCTTGCAACATATATGAATTTGGCATCAATGGCTATTATATTTTGTTACCATTTGAGAAAACTTAAAACGTGTGTTCGTTTTGGAGAAAAAGATAAAAAAAATTGCCGTTTGAGAAAGAAAATAAAAAATGTGATGATCAAATTTGCATAAAAGTTTGTTAAAAATCCACATTTGAAAAAAAATAATAATAGTGAGTTGTGAGATTTTAGAAAATGATAGATAAAAAGAAAAAAATAATGATTTTTTAATTAAATTATAATAATAAATATAAAATAAGATGTGAAGACTTTAGGTGTGATATTGTTTTTATTACTATAAAAGTTCAACATTCAAATACAACATCACTAAAAAACACAACAAAAAATGAGCTTAATGCAATCTTTGCAATCTTTTTACTCAAAATTAGGGGTGTACGTTTATTGGTCGAATTACGAGTTATTCGGTTTCTTCGAATTATGTTATTCAAATTTGTCTATTTTTGCCTCTATCAGAAACCTGGTCCGACCCGAATTTATCCGAACTAAAATTCGGTTCGGAATCAGATATATCCGAATAACCGGAACAAAAATTTTCTAAGATTTTTCTTGTTTTGTCTTTTTTCCCCCTATATTTTGATCTAGTACACATTTTACCGGTTTAGATTTATAACACAACATTTTAAAGTTAAAAATTAAAAAACAATCACAAATCTATCGTGATAAAATAGTTTAAGTATTTATTATGGCTCATAAAAAATTATCTGAACAACCCAAACAACTCGAATTTAATAAGGGTTCATTGTCTCGTAATCAAATTATTCAGATACCCAAACAACCCGAATTACATAAAATTAGATATCCAAATCCGATCTGAATATCCGAATAAAATTTTCAGATACGGATTGGTCCGTACCGAACAACCCGAATCAAGATTCGAATCAAGTTTTTCATATTTTGGATACAAATCGGGTTTCGATTTTTTTTGGATTTCGGATTTTTTAAACACCCATGTTCAAAATAAGGTTGCATTATCTTGAGTTACATTAGACCTAACACAAATTGTTTGTTACATAATGCAACTCTTTTTTTTTTCTCCAAATGCAACATTTTTAAGCGCAATTCTTTAAAAGAAATTACATTAGACTAATGCAACATATTTGTAGCCTTTAGTGACCAAAAAAATATTACATTAGGTTTGTTTTTTTATAGTGAAATAAATAAAATATATTCTGCATTAACAAATCACAACTCTGTTCATCGGAAAAAGGTGTGTAATAAACTTGTGAATTTAATGCACCCAAACTACTACCATCATGTGCAGTTGGGATTGGTCTCTTGTTAACTTAGCCTAATGAAAATCACCACACTTATCACTCCTTATTTATAGACCTCATTTCCTTCTTGTTTTCATACTCATCACACAACACCCATACATACCTAAATCTTGTTGCACCAAAAATGGTATCCTCAAAATCATTTTGTTTGTTATGGCTCGCATTGTTGGCAACGCTAAGAAGCGTTGCTCTCGAAGCCAATGCTCGAGCATTCTTCGTGTTTGGTGACTCATTGGTCGATAATGGCAACAACAACTACTTGACTACAACTGCCCGTGCTGACAACGTGCCATATGGAGTAGATTATCCCACTCGACGCCCCACTGGCCGTTTCTCCAACGGATATAACATCCCCGATCTTATCAGTTAAGATTATGTTTTGTAACGGTTACGCGGAATGGTATGTTGAGTTTTTTTTTGGTTGTACATGTTCTTAATGGTTCATATTACTTAATTACCAGGTCAAGCAATAGGTTCAGAGGCCACATTGCCGTACTTGAGTCCAATGCTCACAGGTCAAAAGTTGTTGGTTGGAGCAAATTTTGCTTCTGCTGGAGTTGGAATACTCAACGATACGGGGGTCCAGTTTGTAAGTTATATACAATTTTCAAATAGCTTTGTGGTTCAAATTTGGTAGAAAGGAGGTCATGATGTATTTATCATGACGGTTATATTAAACGAACGTTAAAAAAGACACGTTTATCTGACAAAAATGTCACGTCTAAGTTAATTATAAACCGCTCGTGCTGATAATTATATTTTACATTTGTACTTTTGGAGATGGGGCACTCTATGGGTTTTATGAAAATCAGGTTATTATGATTTTAGATTGCTACCCGATTAAGCATTTGAACCCGAGTTAAAAATGGTTATAGCCCGGTTGGTGTTCCGGGTTTAATTAGTTGCATGTTTTAACTGGAAAATTATTTAAAAAATTCATGGTAGTAAATGTTTTATCATGTTTACATTATATTTGTTTAAAAATGTTATTCTTCGTTGACTTCTAAGCTAGTGGTACGCTTTTAACTTTTTTATAAGAGGTCTTGGTTTCAAGTCTTTTTATGAACAATTGCTTCCAGATGAGCATAGAGTTTTCCCGGTGTGAGTTTCTCCTGAATGATGGGTTCAAGTTATCTGTTTATCAAGTAGTACTTGATCAGACGGTTAGGAAAAAGAACTAATTAATTACGTCCAAAAGGAATGAACTTGAATTAAAATGTAATTGAATGCCAGATCATCCTAATTACACCATGAGGTAATCAATATGTAGTCTTGCAATAATAATCATTGGGCTTATAGCCTAGTGGTACTCCTTGACCACCAGCAATGGAAGGTCTTGGGTTCGAGTCTCGTCTAGAGCAAAAAATGTTTTGGGTGAGCTAGGGGGTTTTCTCAGTGTGAGTTTCCTCCTAGATGGTGTGGCGGTTCCTCGATTCGGCACTCGTCAACGTCCGGCTTTAAATGTTTCCGGGGGCTGGTAGCGGTCTGTGGTCGCAGCGCGTGGGTTGTTGGGTCCGAGGACTTGTTTAGCTATTCAAAAAAAAAAGTCTTGCAATAATAAAAAATCTTCCAACATTATGGCGTATTTACATTTTGATCCTATTTTTTAGGAAGATTTACACATATACTCCTAGTAAGAACCTATATTACATATTTATCTAACCCTTAAAATCAATTATAAATTTTTTTTTGAAAGATGGAAATATGTAATTGACTAGTTTATTTGAGAGAAAAAATATATTTTAAAAAGAGAAAAATATGTAATTAACTTTTTTACTTGTTTATATATGTAATATTATTATTAAGAAAAAAAAATGTAAATACTCTTATTTTTAAATTAAATTGTAAAACATTTATAAAAATTTCCAGACATACTTTTCGGGTAAGGATGATGAAAAAGTTTTAATATATAGGCCTCAGAACAGTTAATGAGTGTAACTTAAAAAAAAAAGAGGTAGTGGTTAGTAAGATAATGAAAAAATAAAGTGGTAGTGTGAAACAAGAAAACGGAATGAAAACAACCCATTACACCATGTTAGGTCATGTGTTGTCATTACCTATTTATTATTTCACGTAGGTGTTATGTATGAGTCACATAAATAACTATTCTCATAACATTCTCTTCCCATACACATGTGTAATCATCACTCCCTCTTTATTGCCGTTGGATTCAAAAGTGACCCCATTTAGATGAGACATTCACACGTGACCAGGTTGACGCGTGACCTGGTTCACGCGTGACCTGACCCCACACCGTGGTGTGAGGGTCGTGACCGAAGCGTGACACCCTCGTCACCTGTGTGCTCACACCCCACTACAGAGAGTCAAGGGCACTAGATGACACATTACCACTCACACCACTGGGAGTACAAAGTATTCCCTTTCTGTGTTTATTTTATATATTTAAAATGATATTACTTTTTTTTCTTTTCACTTTAATTTTGTGGTCAGTTATATATATAATATGAGGTAGAATTAATGTGAAAATGTTATATAGGTAAACATCATAAGGATGCCACAGCAGTTGGCATATTTGGAGCAATATAAACAAAGGGTGAGCGAAATAATTGGGCAGCAAGAGACAGAAAGGCTTATAAGCCAATCTTTAACCCTTATGACATTGGGAGGCAATGACTTTGTCAACAACTACTATTTGGTCCCTTTCTCTGCAAGATCTAGACAGTATGCTTTGCCCGATTATGTCGTCTACATAGTCTCCGAGTACCGCAAAATTTTAATGGTACGCGTTATTTCACTATATATTTTGCGCAAAATTTTAAGGTGCGAGGCATTTTACAACAATCATACGCAGTAATCATACTTGTAGAATAACTATTTAGAAGATATGAGAATGGTAATTTATAAACCAATTTTTACTTTAATTCTCATGGGAAAAAATGATTTTCCTTGGACAAATTGTAACTTGTAAATCATAATGAAATTTATTTTAGGGAAATAAAACTATGTAATGTTACCATTTTGTAACTTATACAATAAAAAAAGAAACAAAAAGAAGAAGAAAGAAACCAGATAGAGGAGCACAAACTGGTTAAACTGTAAAAAACTGGTTTCGAAATAACCGAACTGGTAGACCAGTCAACATTTTCAAAATGGTTTTTATAATAATCGGTTTGATTGATAACAATGTTTTCAATCTCTAAACCAAAACTGATCTAAAATCAAATCGATTAGATTAATAACCGCGTTTTCAAGCTCTAAAACAAAAACCGTTCTAAAATCAAATCGATTAACCAACAAATAACTATCTTTTTACCTTAAGTGCAATGGTTAACCATTATGATAGATTTGATCACTTAAAACCTTAAACCGGTTGTAAACTGCTGGTTTCAACTGATTTAATTTCTTAACCGGTAAAAAAAAAACCCAATTTAGTAAATGTGACTAGTTTAAAGACCGGTTGTTGTTTTTTTCACATTTAAAAATAGAGCCTTTAGACTAGAATTTAATGTTTTCTAAATAGGGGAAGGTGAAGGTACCTACAGCATACTAATTACTAAAGATAGAAGTAGGTTTTTCCACGTTCTAAAATTAAAGCATTCAGTATGAAGTTATTACTTGAAAAAGACTTTACAATACACACACATAGAAACAATTTTTTTTAATTTTTAATTTAGATACGTAATTATGTGTTATCACAAAACAAATAAAAATAATTATAGGTATATTTTATACAAAAGTTACAAAACGATGTTTTTATAATATGTAACACAAAAAACTAATATATAATATGTGAAACAAGTACTTACATGCACTTTTTTTTATTTTTTATAATAAGTTAACAACATATATTACATATATAAAAAATAAATTTTATTATTTCATAAGATTTTACAAGTTTTCTCCACTCAAATAAGCTTTTAATTTATCATTTTCCATACACAAACATATGCATATTTTACGACAAATTTATCATACTATTTCTCTTAAGTGACTCTCATATTAATCTACTTTTTTTACGGGCTTTAAATATGGTATATCATATAAAAAAAAAACATTTAGTGAGTTAGTTTCGTGCTAGCGTGTACATTAATATGTTTACCAGGTGGCCTGGTATGGACGTTGTAGTTAATGCCAACATATGTCAGTAAAATCATGTGACACTGAGAAATATGTCGTGCAACATTACTCCCTAGCTTTTTTTTGAACGACATTTTATCTCAACGTGTGAACCACTGATTTCCAGGCCACGTCACCAAGGTCTAGTTACCATGACCTCCGTTGAGACCCACCACCACCACAGGAGGAAACCGCACCGGAAAACCCCCTGACCTCCAAAGGACCCCTATTTCGCCTTGGGAGGGATTTGAACCCGTGACCTCCCACAAGCCAAAGGGGTAACCATTAGACTAGAAGCCTTTGGTTCATTACTCCCTAGCTAATGGTTTTGGTTATTTAAACATCCTTTAACTTTTTTTATTTTAACACTTCACCAAGTATATACCTCTTCTATATGAGGCTTATAGCTCTCTCTGACATCCATGATTCGACAATGATTAGTCTTGTATACGTTGTTTATGGGACCTATATGCCACATGTAGGATTATACAAAACGTATATGAATATAATCATTGACACTAAAAAATATGACAAACAATGATTGACCCCATATACGTCTCGTATATTCCTATACGAGACGTATAGAGGGTATGAATGGTGTGAGAATAACATGACCCATTTAACTAGTTTTATACATGTTTGGTGGTTGGGTACAATGGTATAATTAAAGCAATTTAGTAAAAATCCATTCTACAAAAAATAATAATTGTTTAACTTGGATAAATGGAATAGTGAGAAAGTGAGATACACGGTTAAAATTTATTCTCAGTCATTTTAAACAGCCTAGATTTTCTCTTAAGAAAGTTGAATTGAAAGAGAACCATATATATATACTATTCATTTTGAAATCGCTTTCTATTCACTAATAAAGTTCCTATGATCAAGTTATTTTTTTAATTATTTCTTATTAAATTAAATGAATTGCAGACACATTTGATTTTTTCATTTTTTCTACAAATTATAGCGTTATAACTTATAAGTGAGATTTACTGAGCATGACGTAGTCTTTAGTGTTATTTTGTTACTTTCTTTATGACGATTGATGTATTTTTAAATGCAGAGGCTACACGAAATGGGATTACGCAGGGTTTTGGTGACGGGGACCGGCCCGTTAGGTTGCGTCCCTGCCGAACTAGCTCAACATAGCAGAAACGGTGAATGCTCAGAGGATTTACAAAGAGCAGCCAGTCTGTTTAACCCTCAACTTCAACAAATGTTAGACAGTCTCAACCAAGAGATCGGGAGTCACACGTTTATAGGTGTTAATATTCGTCAAACAAGCATTGACTTTATCTCAGACCCAGCAAGATATGGTAAACCTCATTTTATGTCGACAAAACTATGATATACTTTGCATCTTGCTAGCTAGTAGCACAATTTAGTTGCTTGTTTGCCATTTTTTTTTTATTTTACAGGTGAGCAAGGTATAACCATAACTGAAAAATAATTGATAACCGTTTCTAAATCATAACCGCTTTTAACAGAAACTGACTTTAATCGATGGTTATGGTTAAACTAAGTCATTAACCAACCCATTCGGTTATGGCTATGGGTAAACCAAGGCATTAACCGACTTTAACCAAACCAAACCGTTTATTGTGTGAGTGTGTGTGTGTGTGTTAATATTTCTATGTTTTTGTCTGTTTTTTTTTTCAACAAGTTATGATACAAGTCAAGTATATAATATGTGTTATAACTTTTATTGAATAAAGATATTATTGGTCACATGTGACACTAAATATATCAATAGATGAGCTATGGTTCATGTGATTTTTTACGTTTCATTCGCTCATTCTCAATCAGTCCAAAGTCTTACGAGTATATATCTTCGATACACAAGCTTATTTGCATGCTTTTCTTAATTTTTTAACAATTTCATTGTTATCTGAATTTAATCGAGCCGAACCATAACCAGTTGTCAACCGACTAATGGTTAGCCGATCAATTGGTTATGGTTATGAATATGGATTTAAAATTAACCAAAGTATCGGTTTTAATTACGAAAATAGTCATAACCACACCAAACCAAACCATACTCACCCCTAATTTATTTTGATGTAAATTTAACTAGAAAATCATCCTAAAAGCTTAATAAGAATAAGAGTAAATTTCACTTTTAGACCTTCATGTTTTCACAAAATTTTATAGATAATTCTTTATGTTTCAAAATATCAAAATCAGTCCTTTAAGTTTCCAAATATTACAAACTCGGTCCTTTCTCTCTATCAACTTTGTAAAGTATTAAGAGAATGAAAGTAAATATAACTTTGTTAAGTATTAACAGTATTAAACTTTGTTAATGGTCTATACATGGGCTTTGTGTAGGATTCGTTACATCAAAGGTAGCATGTTGTGGACAAGGACCATATAACGGAATCGGACTATGCACACCTCGATCGAATTTGTGTCCAAACAGAGAAATATACGCATTTTGGGACCCTTTCCATCCAACAGAGAAAGCAAACCGAATCATCGTGCAACAAATTATGACCGGCTCGGCGGACTACATATCACCCATGAACCTCAGCACCATCATGGCTTTGGATGCTGAGAACAATGTTTGATCTCTTGATTACTTCAAGCTACAATATCATTCATCTATTGAATTTCATAGAATTGTTTGTCTTAAGATTTTGATTTGTAATGTTAGATTTTGAGTTTGCTTTGTTTGTATTGTGTGTTGAATTATTCTTCATGAACTATTTTATGTCAATTGAATCTCTATGAAATTATTTAAAGTTTCATCTATTTAAATTTGTCGAGGTAAACAATGTTACTATTTTGGGTAATAGCAATGTTGAAGAACAAGGCCGGTCCTTATGTGTGCCACTTATGATAGGTTTGGGTAAGGTTGAAACTGGTTTGGTTCTGGTATTTGGCAGGCTAGGGTTAGAATCGGTTCCAGTAATTCTTATTCAATTTTGGTTTTAGTTATGATTTCTTTGACAAACTGAAACCGCGTGTACACATCAATTCGGGTAGGAAATTGTTCCGGTTCAAGATAAGGTAGTCCGGAACCGGTTTTTTTTGCCCGCCCAAAATCATAGTGTTCTACGTCGAGTTGTCCACCGGTTCTTGCTCCATTGTAAGTTTATTTACTTAAAATTGTTTCAATCTCAATAAAATCTTTTAATTTCTTTGTTTAGGTTAGTTAGGTTTTAGGTTAAATTGGTTGTGTATGTTTATTTGTTTGTATAACGCATTTGTTGTTTATTTATGTTAAACGTTAGTTAATAAGTTAGTTTTAATTGCTTGCTATTTTTTGGTATCGCGAAAAAAGTGTCTTTTGTGAACTATCAATCTTATTGATATTTGATTTTCAGGTCGGACATATCCGAATCTGAAAAAGTTATTCCAATAATCAGGTTGGATTCGGATTTGTGGCTTTTTGTAGTTCGGATTGTTCGGATATCCAAATACCATTATTAATTTCGAGTCGTTTGAGTTGTTTGGGTTGTTCATGTGATTTTTTATTAATCATAAAACATTTTCACACTATTTTATTATGATGAATTTGTGAATGTTTTTACATTTTTAAATTTGAAATATTGTAAATATAAATTAGTAAATGTCTAATTTTATGAACTAAAATACATGAAAAAATAAACAGCAAAGAACGGCAAAACAATTACGAAATTTTTATTTAGTTTTATTCGAGTTGTTTGGGTTTAAATTTATCTAAATCCGAATCGAATTTATAATTAAGATAAAATTGGGTAGGTTTGGACTCGGATAGAGGCAAAAAAATAAATCAAATCCAAATAACTGATCAGCTTGTAATCATACCCATGAATACTCCTAGTTTGAGTACTTGCATAAAATTGATGTTTTCCAAGTCTTGAAAGCTTGAAGTTAAAGGTTGTTCTTATTGTTTGGTGATCAATCGACAATCCGAATGTGTTTTTGATGATCAATGACGAAGATTATCCTGTTGTTGATGGGATATTCAGAAATTAACAGTTTTCTTATTCGTGTGACATTATATATATATATATATGGACGCCGGTGAACTCAACCGTCTTCAAATAAATTTTCATCCATTGAAATTCATCAAGATTAAATCATGACCCTTTAAATTAGGAGGTTTAATCAATTTTGTGGCGGTTTTCAACGGTTTTCAGCGATTTCTGACGGTTTTCAGCGGACGGGTATAAAACTAGATCTCATTGTTTTAGGCAATTTTTTTTTTTTGATTTTTTCTCGAATACTTAAGTTTTCATCAGTATTCATCATCGAATATTACAAGTACTCATCTGTAGTTTACCACACTGACTACACATTATGGCATTTAATATCAAAAGCCTTTCGTTGTTCGTGTAGATACTGTGTTCTAACCAAAGAGGCATTGCCTCAATGGTATCCCATGATTCTTTCAAATGGGAGGTCATGGGTTCAAATCCCTCCCGCAGCGAAAAAGGGGTCTGAGGGGGGTCATGGGGTTTTCCCAGTAAGGTTTCCTCCTGGGGTGGTTGTGGTGGCTCATGGGAGGTCCAGGTAACTAGACCTTGGTGACATGACCTGGAAACAGTGGGTTCACACGATTTAGACCTTCGCCGTTCAAAAAAAAAAACTTATGATCCAAGCAATTATGATGATAATTAAAGAAATTATCAATGAAAACTTGCTGTAAATCATTTACATCATGCGAATTAAATATTCATGAGTAGATCCTAATTATGTGGATCTGTAACAATAAATTGGAAGGATAAATCTATGGAATTTCAAATACAAATACAAAATACAAATTTGAATATTGAAGGAATTACGGTGGAGTTATTTATCCGGAGGTAAACCGGGTCCCGGGTTCGGGTTACGATCTAACATGTCCCCGCAAGATGGACGTCCGAAAGATAAGTCCAATCTTGTATAAAAGTGTGTTATTATCAAGATATAATTGAGAGATAGAAATAATGTTCTTAGATATGATGGAACACAAAGAACATTATTTAAAATGAAGGTAACATGATTAAAAGTAAGTTTTAATTCTTTTTTTTTGGTAAAACAACCAAAACGGATTAAAACAGATTTCGCGCAACTTCTTAAGATGAACACATTTGTCTCCCAGGATACAACAACCAAAATAGTTTGTGTATTGTCGAGAATGTATGCACCCAATGTATCACCAAATTTCTAATATGTTTAGGATTGATAAGAAACATACGAAGTAAAATAGTGGATGAACTAGAAAGAACATATCTCTCATTTTTTACACAAGTTGATCTCAAAGAATCAACAAAAAAAGAACATACAAGTTTATTATTTATACACAACAATTGAGACTTTTCGTTATATTAGACAACAACTCATACTCATAATATAACTATTTCCACATGACAACTTGAGGAAGATTTATACATTAGTTAAACTTCTTTTTCCTTGGCTAAACTTTTTTGTCACATGATTTCTTTAACATAATTTTAAAACAGAGAGTACATACGTCATATTTAACTTTTTTATCATTAAAACATTGAAATTTCTAAAACAGAAATATCACCTCAAGAATAGAAGAAAATGATACTCAACCCCATTTCAATAAAACATATGCTTATCCAAATAACTCGAAAAACTTGAAAAAAACATCCGAAGAACCCGAATAAACAGAGTTTTTTCGGGTTATTCGGGTTGAATTCGGACATACGATCGGAATAAGCAAGATTTTGAAAATCCATTATCCGATCCGATCAAGAAAAATGGATATCCGACCCGAATCTATCCTAAAAACCCGAAAAAATTCTCATAACCTCATCCTATTTTTTTGTGCACACACAAAAATGAGTCACAGTAATTTAAAAAGTTGAAGTCAACAACACATCCTTACAATAACTAAACAAACAAACATTCTCAGTGAATTTTAACAATGACTAATATATTCTACATTTATCATGAATCCAAAATAATATTTATGTGAAACAGTTTTGCAACAATAATTATATGTGACAAAAGTCAACGCTGACTTTAAAACCACACTATATTGACATAATAACTGAAATTTGATACAATATATATTAATTAAAGTCTCCTAAATTTGCATTTATAGGTCGGGGACACCCACAAATCTCATGTGTATCAGCACCATTTAGAAAGTAACGAGAGCCTTTAATCTCTTCTTCTCTAAAGTATTTTCTATCATGGAAATTATATGGTTATTTCTCGGGTCGATTTTGGTGATCCGGGTTAGCGGAAATCTTAAAGTAAATCAACCCCGACCGTTCTTTGTGTTTGGTGACTCTCTGGTTGACAATGGCAACAATAATTTCTTGATGACTTATGCACGGGCTGACATGCCACCTTATGGCATCGACACTCCATCGCATCGTCCAAACGGACGCTTCTCCAATGGGCTTAACATTCCCGATATTATCAGTTCGTATTTTTCTTCATCTGTATCATGTTGTGTATATACGCTAGGGGTGTCGTTCGGGTTTGTTAATCGGGTTTCGGGTTCCTCGGATCAGGTTGTTCGGGTTTTTTGACATTGAAAATATACTCGATTACCAAACCATTTAAGTTATTTGTATTCGGTTTTCGGGTTTTGGTAGTCGAGTTCTTCGAGTTGGTATTAATCGGTATTCGGGTTATACTAAGTTCACTTAATGGTCAACCTAAAATTGACGCTAAAACACTTGAAATGTTAGACAATACGCACACATACATAATATAAAATAAATATTTGCCTCATGTACACACATATAACATATACATAATGAATGCATATATACTTACACATAGAATTATATATAAGTTGAAAGATGAAAACCGAGATAGCTTATGGATAGTGCAAATATATACATATGGAAGAATGAATGTATACATACACATAACATATAAAGTTTTAACTTGACAAACGTTATTATGATTCAAAATAATGAATGAATATATACATGCATATAACATATTAATAAGTCGATAATATACATAATCGGGTTACCAAATATTTGAGAAAATTAACCATTTACCAAACCATTTAAAAAAATTCGGTTCTGGTTTATTACTAGATCGGGTTAACACTTATTCGGGTTCGGGTTGATTTTAATCGAGTTTGGTATTCGGGTTCGGTTAAAAATGACACCCCTAATATACGCTAGTAGGTTAAAAACACATATATTATATGTGTTAAATAAATTTAACATGCTGCAAATCCAATAATTCTAATGAAGATTTGTGTGTCGAATGCATAAACAATAACTAAGATTTAAGATTCATAATAACAAATAGTAGATGATTAAGAATTATAAAATTATATTTTAAATAAGTTATAATTAAAAATTGATTAAATTCTAGTAAATTATTAAAATAGAAAGATGTAACTAATTTATTTAACTATTTAGGATTATTATAATTATTAAATAAAAGAAAGAGACATAAAAACAGGTAAACTTCAAAAGAATTCGACAAATAGCACCAAATTTACTTATTTAGTTATTTATTATAATATAATTATTATAATGAGAGAAGATTTAAGATAAGATTTTACGTGATTTTTTTTTAAAAAAAAAACCTTTTAACAAGACATTAAATGTTTAATCCATACTAATAAATGATCAACTGAGGAAACATGTTGTTTTGTAATGCAACACGCATCACTCTTTGTTGCATCTTTACTCCTATTTTTCGATATTTTCTCTCGTATAATTAATAAAATAAAAAATATTAATTACCTACACTAATAAATAATTAACTAATTAAGAAACATGTGTTGTTTTGTGATGCATCCTCATTCTTATTTTTCACCTTATGTCTTCATGTAACATACATTATTCTTTGGTGCATCTTTACTCTTTTTTTTTTTTCTATCCAATTAAATAATGATGTAAAATCATTTTTTTATTTTAACATAAAATCAGTTAAAGATAATTTTTATATCATTAAACAAGTGATTACTATCTAATTTTTCTATTTGAAAACATATTATAAATTAGTATTTAATTTTTTTATTCATAGTACACGAATTTTATAATTTATTCTATAATATATGATAATAGTTGAGTTATATGGCAGGTGAGCATTTGGGAATGGAACCCGTATTACCGTACTTGCATCCGGATATGAAAGAGACAAAGCTTCTAATGGGTGCAAACTTTGCGTCTGCGGGTATAGGAATACTCGAGGATACTGGAATCCAATTTGTAAGTTGGCCCATACGCATATTTAATTACTTTTTACTTATTAATATATGGATTATGATCAACTAAATAGTCTTTTTATCTTAAAAATCCTAAGAAAGATTATTGATCATTAGATTATGAGATCAAATTTAAAATAAAATTAAAAATTTTAGAGAGAAAAGTTGTTAGAGGGTAATTTAGTCATAATCACTTTCCCCCACACTTTTTAAACATTCATAACTTTTACATACGATATTATTTTTTCAAAAAAAATAAATTATAAAACAAGCATTTTTTTATCTTTAAAATGAGTATAATATTTCTACAAAAAATTAAATTTTTTCAGCTTATTGTGTCTAATTATTATCATTGTGTCTTTTTAAACGTTTGTGTATAATTATCTTTTTGTGTTTTTTTAAAGATAATTATGTCTTTTTACTAGGTAATTGTGTCTTTTTTAAATATCAATGTGTTATTTATACTCGTCGTTGTGTCATCCTTGTTTAACTTATGTATTATGCAACATCATTGTGTCTTAAATTATTTAGGAAAACACAAGATTGAGCAGAAACACAAAAAACACAATTCTGTACAAAAGACACAATGCCTAAACAAAAGACACAATGACATGTACAAAACACACAATGTATATACAAAAGACAATATTAAGGAGAAACACAAAAGACACAATGTATATTCAAAAGACACAATGCCTATACAAAAGAAACAATGACTCGTCATTGTGTCTTTTTTACAGGTAATTGTGTCTTTTTTTAAGTTTATTGTGTTATTTATACTTGTCATTGTGTCATCTTTGCTTGACATTATGTATTATGGAACATCATTATGTCTTAAATTGTTCATGAAAACACAGCTTGAGCAGAAACATAAAAGACACAATTACCTACACAAAAGACACATGACATGTATAAAAAATACAATGACCTGTACAAAAGGCACAATGAACTAAAAAACAAAAATTTTCTATAGCAAAAATTATATTAATCTGAAGATAAAAATATGCTTGTTTTTATGGTATTTTTTTTCAAAAAATAATTCCGCATGTAAAAGTTATGAACGTTTAAAGAATATGGGGGAATTTGATAAAAAGTCAACAAAAGTAGGCAAGACTAAAATACCCTTCAACAACTTGATTTAATCATAGCCATTGATTAATGATCTAATGGCTCAAGATCCTTCTTAGGTTTTTAGGTTAAGGGGTTTATTTAGTTTAACTTAACCCTTAATATATAGGGGATTAATAAAATTAAAACCTTATTTTAGTAAGAAAACCTTGAAAACTCATGTAAAACAAACGTATTTTTTTGAAATTTTTTTTACATGTTTGTAACATTATTGGGCACATTTTTATAAAAAAAAATAAAAAAAGCGCCGAAGAAATATTTAAAAAAAATATTTTATAAAATTTTTTTACGTTGTAAAACATACGTAACACTGTGTTAGATCTGACGGAATTTTTTTACGTTTTTACGTATGTTTTATATGAAGTTTTCTGGGTTTTCACAAATAAAAGTGGTTTTTCAAATTATTCTTACCCTTAATATACATATATATAGGGAAGTGTTCTAATGCTAACCCTCTCTTAGAGCGATAACCCATTAACTTTGCCAAAACAAAGCCGAATCTTGAATTTTTTTTTGAACATCATTGTAACACAATTTGAACACCATGTTCTTTTATGAGTTTGGGCTAATTCATCACCGTTTGGGCTCTTACAGTACTGTAGGTGTTTAAATATTTATAACTTACAGTACTGTAGCACAAAACTTACAACGATGATATTTTTTAAATGGTGATGAATTAGCCCAAATTCATAAAAGAACATAGTGTTCTAATTGTGTTACAATGATGTTCAAAAAAAATTCAAGATTCGGTTTCGTTTTGGCAAAGTTAATGGGTTATCGTTCTAAGAGAGGGTTAGCATTTGATCATAATCCTATATATATATATATATATATAGGGCATGGAATTTTTGATAACCCTTAAATAATGTTACAACCCATTAACCATCATCCAATGGTTACTTGAAAAAGAAAAGTGTGTAGGATCGTGACACGTGTCAGATTCTTTTTTTTTTCTTTTTTTTAATATAAAGGGTATTTAAGACATTTGTTATTTAAGTAAGTTTACCCCCCTTTTTTTTAAACATTCATAACTTTTTAATACTATATTATTTTAAAAAAAAAATTGCACCATTATACTCGTCTCATTTTTCTCTTTAATTTCGTTATAGTCTCGACTAGTTTTTTTTTTTTATGTCATGTATTTACATCATTGTAAAGAGCTTAAATATAACAAATTAATTAAAAAAAATTATAGCAATGGTATATTACAGTAATGTAACAAAAAATGAAGTAATGTAACACAAAATGAAGTAATTTACAATGACATAATTAACGTTGACGTAACACATTATTTTATTTTTCTCTAACAATGATAATTACAATGATAAATTACAGTGATGTAATTAAACACATTATTTCGATTTTTTTCTCTCACAATGATAATTATAGTAATGTAATTTTTCATTGTTTGAAAAAAATTTAAACTAATTTGTTGTCAATGTAAATTACATCACTGTAATTTAAACCAAATTCACCGAAAAAAACCGAAACCGAATTTTACGTCAATGTAAATTAGATCACGATAAATTACGTCAATGTAACTTACAACACTGTAATTTATCATTTTTAAAAAAAGTTCAAATAAATTTGTTATATTTAAGCTCGTTACAATGATGTAAATATATGGCATTTAAAAAAAGAAGAAAAAATTAGTCGAGACTATAACGGAATTAAAGAGAAAAATGAGACGAATATAATGGTGTAATTTTTTTTTAAAAATAATATATCAAAAAAAAGTTATTAATGTTTAAAAAAGAGAGGGGGGGAAACTTATAAGGGGTAAAATGACTATGATGCCCTTTTTAATATTTTAATAAAATGTATATGTGTAAGCTTATGATTGGCTAAAATGGGTTATGTAGTTGTAACAAAAAAAGAGGGTTATTTTTTATACCCTTCCCTATATATATAAACACACATAGATGTTTATATTAAAGAGGAATTACATTCAAAGCATGTGACGGATACGTGAAATTATCATCCGAGAATAATTAACGTTTATGAGATAACTTCGCACAGAGATGTAACTATAATATGTAAGGTTACTAGAAATTTAGTTGAAAGGTTAAATAATAAAGATAAACCAAGTAACAAATGAAATAAATTTAGAGTAGATTAAGGTTTTGGTTCATGAGATTTAAGTATTTCAACTATTTCAAACAAAAATATAATTTTTTATCAATGCATCTCATGTGGTCTAAACAACTATTGGTTTTGGCCATCAATTATAACTAAATTTGGTGGCCAAAACCGTTAGAATAGTTAGATTTAAGGGTCAAAATTGTTAGAATAATTAGTTTATTTATACATCCATCTTTTTTTTAATTTAACACATCACAGATATATGTCTCCTATTGACATATGCGAGACGCATAAGGCCTTTAACATGCTTTGTTTCAAATGGATTTTGAAATTATCCTTTGCCAACGTATGTACAACACAAGAGATAATAAAATTTGTAAAACTTATATACCAAATTAAAGTAACTAGCTAGAGTTTTCAAGATGTTATTGATATTAGTATACCGATGTATTAATAATACTATCTTTTTGTATTTTTTGATACTAAAAGACAATTAAAAATACGTACAAGTAAAAGTTATGATATAATTAAGTTGACCTGCATGTTTTTTTTTGAACGGCAATACTATCCTACTTCTAAATTACACCCAAATTTCCCCCTTGCTTGGATTTGAACCCAAGACCACCTTTCTAAGAGGCAATGTCTCTACCAAGTGGGCTACTCCCACATTGACGACCTGCATGTAACCTTTAGAAAAGATGCCTGTGGTAAAAGTGTAAAACTCCTTAGTAGGCTCGCATAACAAGACGGTACATAAATTCAAGTGGTAACCATTTGCCTAGTCTACCTTGTGAGAGTAGTCACATCACATGTGTTAAATAAAAATTGGTTTTCATTTTCTTTACTTTATTTTTCCTTTCCAATTTTCTACCAAATGGAAGTATATTTATAAACATTTTTTTTTGGTTTTGTTATGTGACGAGTGTCAAGGACCTTAGAGAAATAATGACTAAACAGGTTTTATCATATTTAACAAGTTAAATACAATATAATTAATGCAAACGTAAAACTTAAAAATGATTTCTTTCACATTTATCTTAGTGATTTAAGCGTACCATTTTTATGTTTTATGTATTAAAAAGGAAAAATAATGGAGTCTAACATTTTAATTTTCATTATTTTTAAAAAGTATAAAATTATATAATGTACTTTTTTCTAAACAAGTATTAGGCATTTCAAAAAACTCAAATCTTGGATTCGGATCGTAGTTCGTTCGTAAAAAGCTCGGCTCGGCTAAAGCTTGTTTTTAACCGAGCCTGCTCGTTTTGTAACCGAGCCAAGGCTGGCTCGGCTCGTTGCTCGGCTCGTTTGTACAACATGCTATATCAAAATATAATCATATATGGCTACTTTTAATGATAATATTATACTTTGTTGTAATATTTGTAATTATGTTAAAGAATAAATAATAAAAAATAAAAGAAAACGTGATTTGGAACTCACAAGTCACAAACTCACATCCTAAAATCCAAATTATGTAAGAAGTGAGCCAAAAATGAGCTGAGCCAGCTCGGATAAAAACGAGCCAAGTCTAAGTTAAGATTTCATACTCGATTTACCATTTGAGCCGAGCCATGCTCGATTTAATTTCAAGCCGAGTCCAAGCTTGCTCCTAGTTTTGTTAGAGTTATGTTTCCTATTCTTTTGATTGTAGGATTATTTATTAAATAAAAAAATAGAAGTGTCTAATTGGATGAGCAGGAGCCAAATGAATTTTCTAATCGAATTCTTCACTTCTTTAAATGAAATGATGATCTATTTGAAAAAATGACAAGTATTCGTTCATTTGACGTAAAAAAAAAAGTTTTTACATAAATAACTCACATTACCTGTTTTTCCAAGTGTCTTCAAAGTCTACATATTTAAGATTTGAGATTTATTATAAAGATTTAAATATTTTTATTGTCAAGTCTTTTTATTTTTTGTCTTTTCCAAGATTACAGACCAGGTACTGCTGACTACTCCATTGATTTCAACTTTTCGTTTTTTTTCCAAGACGATCAAACCTAAACTAGTAGTTTTTGTCAATAAAAATATTTTGAGTGTTCATTTTACTCAAATCCTTTTTTACTAAAATTTTTTGTTATGTCATCACTCTAAAAAAATCTTAAAATCTCACAGTTGTTTACCTACTGAAAAACATTCTTCATTATGTAATATCATTACTCTCAAAATCTCACATTGGCCGATCACAAACTAATAAAGAAAGTAGGGAGTGTGGGCTGCTTTGGGTGAAATATTAGAGCCGCGGGATGGTAGGGCGATGTGCCCGCCTACAGCCGTCGAAAGAAGGGATGTCGCTAGGGGAGCAGGATGAGTACTATGCACGGTCTAAATCGAGGTTTCTCTCCCCCGTTTGGTAGAATTTGATACTTTTATTTAAATTCTTTAATTTTAGAAATTTGAAATTATGATTTATGTTTTTTTTTGTCATTTTGATTCATCTTGTTAACTCTATCCAGTTACATGATTAAATATAAGTGTATTTTTGTCAATTTATACTAAACTCATAACAAAAAAATTATAAAAGAAAAACTGAATATTCAAATATTTTGATAAAAACATAATTTCAATAGCAATATCCAACATCTAAAATATATTACAATAAATTCTATATTATTGTCAAACATATTCGTTTATATATGTTATATATATTCTTAGTTTTTTTTAAATGTTTGAACGAGTTAACGTACTTTTCTATTTTTTTTTGCAATCTTTTGATTTTAGATGCTGCTCTTAAAATTATATTTGTTGCATTTTTTTTTCTTTTTTTTGAACTAAGAATATATATAACTTATATAATCGAATATGTTTGACTACAATATGAAGGCTAATGTAATATATTTTTGACATTAATTTTTGCTATCGAAATTTTTATTTTTTTATTTTTCATCAAAATATTTGAATATTATATATTTTTTTGTTATACGTTTAGTATAAAATTGACAAAAATACTCTTACATTTAATGGTGTAATTGGATGAAGTGATGGAGTAAAATAACAAAAAGCAAAAACCATAATGTTAAACTGGTAAAGTAAAAAATTTGATGCAAATGTCAAATTCAACCAAAGCACAGGTAGAAAAACGACAATTTACTCATGTTTTTATCGAACTAATAATTTGGATCATTAACGAATTACTGGACTATTATCGTACCTAAATTCCTATCTTTTACATATTATATGAAAAACGAAAAGATGAAAACATAAAGGACATAAGAAGATTTTAAGGTTTCCAGTTGGATGATAACGTGACAAAAAATTTCAGTAAGAAATAATTTTAGTGAGATGACCAGTACACATAGTATTATTGCCTCCCTTAGAACTAATCAAATAGCCACATATTTTCTAATCAAATATAGCATTTCAAGATCATCGTAGCCTACAAGAGTAAGCAAATAGTCATAAAAGAAATGGTGTTCGTACCATCATGTTCCAAGAAGTATAACTATATACAAATATTAGTCTAACATAATCGAATAATAAATACGAAAAAAACCTAAATTTGACTGCATATTGCACACAAGTGAACCTGAAAATGAAAAAAGTTACTTAAAAATGAAAATTGATGTTTTCGGAAATGATTTGTACATACTGAAAAATATAGAGATGAAAAGCAACATAAATAACTTAAATGATTCAAGACACCAAACCGGTTAATAAAAAGTACTCCCTAGTAGAGATGCAAAAAAAAAACCGGTTAACCAAACTGGTACCGGTTCGTAACCGGTTAAAAACTGGTTTTTAAACCAGTTATTTGTATGGGTTATAGGTTTTTGAAAAAACCGGCGGTTTAGGACCAGTTTGAGATTTCAAGACACCAAACCGGTTAATAACCGGTTTTTCAAATCGGTTAACCAGTCCATCTTAGTAAAAAAACGGTTATTTTGTGGTTAACCGGTTTCGGTTATTATATCGGTTTCGGTTTTAGAGGTTGGAAAACCGGTTATTGGTAAAAACCGGTTTCTAGACTTTGACCGGTTAACCGGTTCGGTTATTCCAAAACCGGTTTTCGACCGGTTAACCGGTTTGTGCACCTCTACTCCCTAGCATGGGCGCACCTTTGTAGAGACAGGGGGAGGGGCGACCACCCCCTGTTTTTCCGTCCGTAGTGTTAATTTTTCGGCCGAAATGCAATTTTTAGTTAAAAATAGAGGTTTCGTCCCCCTGAATTCAAAAAATTAACATGTATTCTGGGTTACAAAAATTTTCGCCCCCTCTCAAGTGTACCAAGCTCCGCACTACTCCCTAGACTTGCAACCCTAATTGGGAATTTTAGAAGCTTTGTGAAATAAACTATAAGATATATCGCATGGTTAGTTTCACTGATACTAAATAATGATCTCTAAAGGGTTGTTTGAAAGATTGTCAGCATGTGTAATAAATTACTTTGTTAGTCTCTCCAAGCACATATCCTTGAAAGATTCAAAAAATTGTATCACCATTGTACTAAAGAATTATTTCAAAGGGGTTGTTTGAAAGATTGTTAACATGTGTAATAGATTACTTTGTTAGTCTCTCCAAGCACCTATTTTTTAAAGAGTCTAAAAATTGTATCACTTTATCAGTCTCAACAATCTTTATACACCAGAAGTATAAGGGTGTACAAGAATCAATCAAAATATATACATTAGTACCTTGAATAGCAAGAAATTGTTAGGAAACACTAGAAACCCCAATGGCCATGTAATTCGCTTGAAAATCTCTATAACCCTAGATATTTTAAATTCTTTCACATGGTGAATGCTAATCTTAGTGTTTTCAATCCAATTACAAACAAAATCTTATGGTTCAATTGGCTAACATAAATCAAACCATAATCAAACATAAGGTCTAACGTTAAAACCAATAGAAGTACTTTAAAACACAAAGTAACAACCAAAACTCACCACTTGGCCGTTATGCATCCAAATCATAAAAAGAAAATAAAACAGTAAACTCATATCAAGCATAACAAATTGATCAAAATCAAACACAAGTTCTAAATCAATGCAACATCTAGGCCAAATCACTCACAAATGAACAAATAAAGACTATTAAGACTCAAATCTTATTCGAAACATGTGAAATATGATTAATGATATGAGCGCTAACATTGTTTAACTATCAAATATGTGTCATTATCCTAAGAATCATAAACCTATAAGTTCTAGAAAATAGTTTAAATATCAAACAATATAATATGAAATGTTGTAGTAAAATAGGTTTTGGCCTTTTCACCATGAACAAGCTATAGAGCTCCATCACATTTAGATATTTGTCGGCGCAAGAAAAGAGGTTTTCTATGAGTGGTTTAAAACTTGAAAAAAAAAAAATTATCCGCTAAGACAAATGATGCATCCACGTGAAGATTAAAATCATTGATAAAAGTATTAAAGTAACACTATTATGATCTATAAAAGTTTGAGTTGTCCCTCAAATATCACAATGTATGTTATGTAAATCACAATTGAATGATAATCAACAACATAAAGAGGTAATTTACTAGTTCTTAAAATCTTATAAGAGTTACACACATTGCTTGAGCCTTGAGGACTTCATCCGTTCATCGACATATTAAAAGGAAAGATAAGATAAAACGTAATTATATACATATCGTAAGAAAGAATGACATACCACTTTTGTTGCAAAACAGTAGTGAACTAGTGAAGACTAGGACGAGGCAACATGTGACGGATTCTTCGACATATCGAATGAGATCCAAAGTTGTTTGTAAGATATTCGGATTTTGTCAGCAAAAAGATTTTGCATATATTTTCAAGCACATTATCTTGCATCATAGAATTGTAATATTTTGCTTGAACATATTTTGCTTGGGTTTAGGGGTTAACTTAAATAAAATCAATGTTTTGAAAACCGGACCGGACCAGCCGGTCGGACCAGTCGAACCGGGAACTGGTGGTCAGACCGGTCCGGTTAGGGGTTCTGGGCCGTTTTTGGGTGAACCGGTGGTTGAACCGTTTTTTTTAATTTTTTTTGATTTTATATATATATATATATATACACATATAAAATGTTTATAAAATCATCCGGTTCTTAAATCCGGTTCAACCAGTCCTACCGGTCGGACCTCTGATCAGTAAGAAGACCGGTTCGACATCCGGTCCGGTTATGAAAACATTGATAAAAACTATCAGCACACTGACTGTCAAAAGAAAATTAAAATGAAATCAATTAATTAACTAATTGGCCTCTAAGATTAAGAGTAAATATTAATTTTTTAAGTCTTCGAGTTTACTATGTAAATTCGAAACGTGAATGAGTTGTATTTTTTCATTGCTATAAGTTTTAAACTCTTTAAATTTCATGAGGGTTTGAGGAAACCATAGATATATTCTTTTATCATTATATTCTCCGACATATGGTCTTTAACAGGTTTAAGAAAACCGTATATAAATAACTTATCTCACTTACACACGACCACGTGCAGACACTGTTATCTGCAAGTTGTTTGTTTTTTCGAAAACATTTTATTAAAAAATATTTGCGTAAGCTCTTTTTGCAAGTTGTTTGTTTTTTTGAAAACATTTTATTAAAAAATATTTGCGTAAGCTCTTTTTGCAAGCTGTTTGTTTTTTTGAAAACATTTTATTAAAAAATATTTGTGTAAGCTCTTCTTGCTGCAGACTGGCTCAAACACTTCTAAGTCTTCTAAGATTTGTAAAGACCGTCACCCACCCTCCACCACCACCGTCGGCCACCACCACCACCATCATCGTTCGTGCACCACCACCAGATTATTTTAACAGTCAACAAACATTAAAAAATAAGCAGTCTTCTTCTTGCATACTGCAGAGATTTTGGTCTACTTCTTCTGCAGATGTCTGCAAATGTAGTCCGCAAACTACAGACATTTTACCTCTTAAAAAACAAACATCATCTACCTAACTGTATCAAGCATAAACTATCATTGTCCAACTAATAGAAACACCATGCTTGACTCTCCGAACAACACCCGGTGTAGTTCCAACATACACCATGATGGCCGCAACTCACATCGTCTGATCTAACCGTAGTCAACGGTCCTTCGTTGTGCATGTTGTGCAATTCCACGTACTATTCTTTTATTATAATAGATTGAATATGAATGACATGTAACAAAATAACGAGCAATTGAATAGTGTTTTTGTATATTGTGTAGGCAGACGTTCTTCGAATGTCTAATCAGATAGATTATTTTAGAGAGTACCAACGAAGAATAAGTGCATCAATTGGTGAGGAAGAAGCAAATGAACTTGTAAACAAAGCTCTAGTACTTGTTTCAGTTGGTGGTAATGATTTTGTCAACAACTATTATTTGACTCCCTTCTCACCAAGGCGTCAACAATATGCTCTTCCCGATTATGTGGAACTCCTTATTACCGAATATCGCAATATTTTGATGGTAAGTATATATAACTAATTATATATTGACATGTATATATATGTTCCAATGAAAATATGTAATTAAGAACATGTCAATATTTGATTTATAAAATTAATTACATTTGTAATATATATATAGGGGTTGGAGGTATCAATCCCTATATACATGTGTGTCTATACACACACATACATATTGGATTTGTATCATGTGAAAGTCAAATCTTATAGAGAAAATCTTAAACTCTATCTGGACAATTAAAATGAAATCTTGAAAATAAATATGTAATTCACATTAAACTTAAATAACAAGTTGTGTTTGAATAAACAAATATAGTTAAATATGGACCACATATTTATTTTCAAAATTTCAAATCAATCGCCCAGATAGGGTTTAAGGGTTTCTCTCTAAAATCGATTTTTCCACATAATACAATCCATGTATATATATATGTGTGTGTGTGATAATAAAATGAAAACATCTTTTTGTTGTGAAAATCATGAAAACTATACATGTGAAAATGGTTTTTTTTTTTTAATTTTTTTCATGTTTGTAACATTATTTGTCACATTTTTATAAAAAAATAAAAATAAAAATAAACTCCAAGAGGTTTTTTTATAAACTTTTTTTTTGTAAACTATGTAAATATATGTAACGTTACGCCCAAACGTTACGAAATATTTTTACATGACGTTTAAAAAAACCATAATGCATAAAAAATGAACAAACACATATAATGCAAGAAATTGGAGTATCAATATCAAATTTATCTTGGCTTCATTTGCGAAAACCATAATTTTCACTATAATTTCCAACAATCATGACGTAGGAATTGTATGAAAATGGAGTTAGAAGGGCCATTCTAATGGGTTCTGGACCACTGGGCTGTGCACCAGCAGAGATGGCATTACACAGTAATAATGGTGAATGTGCTGCTGATCTTCAGGCTGCAGCCCAGCTGTTTGAACCACAACTCGTCCAAATGGTTCAAGATGTCAATGAGCAATTTGGTGAACATGTTTTCATCACAGCCAATACCAAACTGATGCATCATGATATCATCACCGATCCTCAAGCATTTGGTAAAAACTTAGCATATCTTTCTTTAACTTAACTTTTTTTTTTAATTTTAATTATCTAGTTAGTTAAGTGTTTGTATTTATATGCAGGATTTGAAAACTCAAATACAGCATGTTGTGGACAAGGACCATATAACGGGTTCGGTCTATGCACACCGTTGTCGTTGTTGTGTGAAAACAGAGACAAGTATGTGTTTTGGGACGCCTTTCACCCGACGGAAAGAGCGAGTAGATTCATTGTGGAACAGATGATGAATGGGGATGAAGACTACATGAGACCTATGAACTTAACCACTATCATGTACCTAGACTCCTACATGTAATATGTTTATTTGGAAGCATCAAGTAAAATTTCTTATTGTTATAAAGTGACTACAAAGGTTATGACTTTCAATCTTATTTTATGCCAAATGAATTCTAATATATGCATAATTTACGAATTTGGATATGCTATCTTGAACTATATTATTATAATACTAAAATACAACTAACTACTGGCTAATGATCCATGTGGTTTGCTAATATTTCACTATTGGTTCCTAAGTTTCATAAATTACCGATATGGTCAAACGTTTGTGACACATAGAGATGCACAAAAAAACCGGTTAACCGAACCGGTTAGAAACCGATTTTTAAACCGGTTATTCAAATCGATTTTAGGTTTTCAAAAAAAACAGGCGGTTTGGGACCGGTTTGAGGTTTCAAGAGACCAAACCGGTTATTAACCGGTTCTTCAAACCGGTTAACCGGTATTTCTCATCAAAAAATCGGTTATTTGGCGGTTAACCGGTTTCGGTTATATATCGGTTTCGGTTTTTGAGCTCGAAAAACCGGTTATTAACCGAACCGGTTATTGATAAAAACCGGTTGCTAGGCTTTGACTGGTTAACCGGTTCGATTATTCTAAAACCGGTTTTCGACCGGTTAACCGATTTGTGCACCTCTAGTGACACATATAGTCCGTAGGTACCAAATTACCTTCATATGCTTGACCAAATTACCCTCATATCTATGTAATATAATAAATAAAAGTTTTGTTTAGCCACGTGTCATTCTTTGGTGAAGTTAACTTGTGATTTTCCCGCCACTCTCTCTTCAATTAATGTTATCCTCTTATTAAATAATGAATTATTATGTTTAAAATAATAACATTGTCTACTTAAATAAATAAAAACTACAATTAAAATAAAAAAGTAATCAAAATTAAAAAAAAAATTAAAAGTAAGTGAAATAATAATAAAATATATAAATAGAAACTTTAAAACTTATATTTATTCAACTCACATAATAACAGAGAAAAATTAACATTTTAACAAATTACATATGTTAAACCCATGTAATACATGAGTTTTAATTAACCTAGTAAGTAATATATGTGTGTTACAAATGTTTAAAGTTTAGAACCACATGAGTAATTTATAAAACGTATGGACCAAAAGTGAAATACCAGCAAACCATATGTACCATCTCGGTATTTACTCAAATAATTATACCATTCTCCCCTAATATGATTTTTCCTTCTAAGCTCCTTGATTCCATTAAGTTCCTTATTTTGTTGATTATTACTCTGGTAACGCTTTCGTTATAATATTGGCTGTATAAAGTTCTCCGCTTACCTGCTCAATTTGTATTTGCTCATTTTTATGCATTTTATGAATGATCAAAGTGATATCTTGTGTTTATATGCTTTGAACTGTCATGAAAAACATGGTTTTTAGTAAGTAGTAATGATGATTTTGTTGTCTACTCATAGTGTTATTAACAAACACGGGTCACCAAATCACAACATATAGACAACATGAACTCCCGATCCCATGCAAAAACCTATGTCCTAACCCACACAATATCTTCTTTGTTTAACCATATAATTTAGCCGGTACCAACCGTATATGGTCACGTTAAGACACAACGTGAAAGAAAAAGGTACCGTGACTCACGAGCTCGTTGTTCACCTTACTTCCTTGCTGTCGCGCCATACCAAAGGAGGATAGATTGTCGATCAAATGAAAGGGAAGGAATAGGATGGTTTTTGCCGTAGATCACATTAGAAATGAGGTTCTTTGTAGTTCGGATGAGCAAGGACGGTTCTTTATTTGGGCTTGGAGGGGCCCGCCCCCTGTTTTTACGGTCAGAAGGGTCGATTCAGTAGTATTTTGTCGGAAAATCATTCGGTCACCTTTGTTTTCTTTCTAAAAATCCTTCGGCCCATCCGTTTTCTTCCTAAAATATCTTCGCCCCCCTCCGAGATTTTTTCAAGCTCCGTTCCTGCGGATGAGTGTACAAGAATGGCCAACAAAAAGAACATATTGTCGCTTATATGAAAGTATTGATTTCTATTTCATTACTCGTTTCCATTCCATTCACATTTCGCTTTTTTTATTTAAAATTCGTTATGTCTGTTAAATGTGTGTAGAATAGAGAACAAGTTTAAAGATATTACAACTATGTCATTGAGAATTAATACAAAATTTATGCTTTGGTCCCCTCTTTATGCCCTTATTTTTATGCCCAGGTATTTTTAATATTAAAGAGTTCATGATTTCTTCATATACAAATTTAGTTTGTCTCATTTTGCATTCTAGTGTTCGTTAACTATTTATATAGTATTCGGGTTGTTACACTCACTCTATAAACACATGATTGTTTAATGTGTTAGTTGTGTGACACGATATAACCTAAGCTTAGAACCTTTGGTGAAATGAATGAAATCTCATATTAGTTTATATATCGGTTTCGCATTAATTTTATAATACCGACTAGAACCTGACTTATGAACTAGCAAAACTAATCC
This sequence comes from Mikania micrantha, assembly GCA_009363875.1. Classification (NCBI taxonomy): domain Eukaryota; kingdom Viridiplantae; phylum Streptophyta; class Magnoliopsida; order Asterales; family Asteraceae; genus Mikania; species Mikania micrantha. The sequence continues at coordinate 28,011,454 of CM018682.1, read as the reverse complement.
ACACATTCTCACATTTTATCAGGAACATTTATTATTTTAATTCATAATGAAAATCATGTTCCTACGTCATTACCTATACACATAACATACCGTCACAAATCAACATAAGGTCTGAATCAATATCAAAGTCTAGTCCATAGTCAAGCCAGGTCAACACCAGTCATATTCGAAGTCAAGCCAAGTTGAATTAAGTAAAGTCAATAAACTAAGTAAAGGTCAACGGATGCCATTGCACATTTCATGTGTCATTACAAAAAGGATTTGGAAATTTATTCAAAATTCATCACTAGTATCCATAAAACTATATTTGATTTTATTTTTTACACTTTGTTTAAACCTAAAGATATCACACATCCATTTTCATTAATGATTCATGAATCTTCAGTGTTGTGCAAAGTATTCATCACGTTTATCATGAATTGATTACGCATGAATCACCAATGTTTTAGTGTGTATAAACCTAGAGCATTCAAAGCATCCATTTTATGAAAAAGAATAAAATTACAATGTATGCCATCTGTCATATCATTAAAGTGTGATAAGTAAATCTTCAATATGTCTTGAGTTTTGAACAAGGTTACCTATTTTGAGCACATGTTTCACATATTTATGTTAAAACATCAAAGCATAATTTAAAGAATATTTGCTAAAAGCATGATTGCTTTGAGTTTATGTATGTGTGACACCTCGTAAAATCCAAGTCAGCAGCTGAATTAATTAAATATTTATTTAATTGATTTAATTACACGTAGCACTAGAATTAGTTTAATTTAGTGTGTCACGTGGCACAACAGTTAAACACAGTCGCAAACATGATAAGTCGGTGAATTGTCGAGAAACGCACACACGTGTCGAACAATTCACGAACGTTACAAACAAACAATTGGACGATAATTGAGTCACACATGACCGAACATTGAATAATTAAAGTTCAAACGATGATAAACGACGAGTTATAAACGAAGAATAATCAAAAAACGAGTCGAAACAATTAAATTGGGACAATTTGGCTCATCCGGCCAGCCAGGCGGTATGCCAAGGGCCAAGGATTGGGCCTTGGCGGTACGCGAGGCTTGGTCAGGCAAAATTTGAATTTCCAGAATCACCAGGCGGTACGCCACGACGCTTCAACTTCTCAGGGCAGTGCGCGCGGACTATCGGTAAGCCATTTGATTAAAATATTCCAGGCGGTACGCCTAGCCCCATATAGGCTAGCTGGGCGGTACGCGAGGGAGGCCCATATCGCAAATACTCTATAAAATCGACCCAGGTCCACTCCTACACCCCCTTTACCACTTTCTACTCGAACACACAAGCATTTATTCGGCCATAACCACCTGCAACACCATCAATACCCTCTGGAATCAAGATCAAGACTCAAGACTTGAAGGTCGTAGCTTTGGAGGTTCAAGCAAGACTTGGAGAAGCTCATTCATCATCACCAACGTCTTGTACCTGCTGTAGAGCCATTCTCAGTTGATTTTAGGACCTGTTCTTGATCATCCCAGCTGAATCTCAGCGTCCTAGACCTTTGTGAGGTAGTCTTGATAGTTGTTTTGCACTTTTTACACCTATACACACACATGCAACTCATAAAACCCACATGCAAACTCTTAAACATCACATGCACGAAATTTTGATGATAAGAAGCTGTGATTTGAGATTTAAATGACTGATTTAATGATTGATTTGAGGTGTTAGAATGATCTATTGAAAATGTTGAGGTCATTGTTGTGTTACTAGCAAATATTAGTATTAATGATAACTATTTGGTACATGCATGGATGATCTATAAGGTTTTATGACATATTGAACATGAATAAGTGATGGTTATGATATTGGAAGTGTTTACTATGAGTATTGTGATTATTTTGTGTCATTTGATGTTGATTTGGGTATTATTGCCATAAATAGTAACTTTTGCTACAAGATTTGTGATAGATGATGTTATGAACAAGGTAAACATGTTTAAATGATGGTTTGTAAATCATGATGATGATATTTGCATATAGGATGGATTAGAATTGTTAATATGGTGATTATTTGGAATAGTTACTATAAATAGTAACTTTGTTTGTGCATTAAATGAGGAATTTGGTGAAATAAACAAGTTAAAATAATGGTTTATAGTTAATAATGAAATTATATACAAATGACATGGTTTAGTTTGACTAAAATGGTGGTTTATATGCAAACTTTCTATTTATAGAAACTTTATTTGGGATTTCACAAAATATAGATATTAGTTTAGTTTTAAAAGTGGCAAATGACTTGGAATGCTATAACATGATGTTATGAGAAGTTGTTGTACGATTTCCTACGCTAAACATGTCAAACCTAGAAACTTTCTACTTTAGTTAACCTTATTTGTTAAAAACAAACTTATGTGCTTGTTTGACTATGTGTAACAATATGCTAAGTGTTAACATGATCACTTAAGTTATACGAATATGCTAGACCTATTAAAATGTAATTCGTTGCAAACTTACTAAAAATGGAAACTTACTATAAATAGTAAGTTGACCATTTAACGTGACTTACGTGTTTACATGCAATATATGAGTAATAACAATCACTGAAAAACTATAACGAACACACGGTTCGCCAACGGGTTGTTAAATTGACACGGTCAAACATGGACAAACATGATCGATCATGGGCAAACATAAAAACCATGCGTTGTTGAGCACGAACACGAACACACACACAAACACAAACTCATAAGTCCTATGTGATATAAGTAACCCGTAACCGACTCGCCAGAAGACTTAGGAGCTTACGCATATATATACTCAGGTGAGTTTAGGGCCCCTTTTTCAAACTATTTTACAAGCTTTCAAACTAGGGGAGAATACATGTTGTTGAGTCAAACTATTTTTGTACGAACATTTTGTGTATGTTGGTGTCACACCCCCAAATTTCAACTAACAGAATCATACTGTTTAGGGCGTGACAAACCAGGATCTCAGGCATTACACATAACGAAAGACCTCTATATGTTTTTAAACATAATTCAATCTTAATTTGTAAAATCAAAGTTTAACATTGCGGAAGCGTTTGAAAACCAATAACAGAATGTAACAGTTGCAAAACCATAAGTACAATGTTCTATGTTTTAAATCAACAAGTAAAATAAGCTGAATGCATAAGACTCAACGTCCTAGTCCCTGCTTGTCCTTGCTTGTGATTTAGTGTTCAGAGAAAACATGTAAATAAAGTCAACACAAAGGTTGGTGCATACACATGTTTGTATATGTAAACACAAATGTTTGAACAACTGTTTGAAATGTAATGTTTGCAGAAAACATAATCACACGTTGCATAGTCATGATAGCTAGTCATCGTACTATTTACATAAGTGGTTGACACCGAAGCTGATTGTTGCATGTTTTGCATTTCCACTATTGTCTAACATAAACAATAGTAATGTTGAATTGGCTAGTTAAACACTTGCGTAGATCCCATCTACCAAGTGAGGTTTGTCAAACCCAATAGATCTATCTTCAACTACCACGCTTTGTACGACGGCAAACTAAACGGTTCAATATGTAAGGACTTTGAGTGTTATATGTACACTTATAGTAAACAGCTAACTCATGCAAGTGATATGCATCTAAAATCGTTTGTTTGCACATGTTTTCTCCCCCAAAACAGTAAAATGTAAAAAGGGGCCGTGTACGCACCTTAGATAGCAAACAGAATGATCACGTGTTCACGAAATCACGTAGATAGGCTTCTACGAAAAATCTATGTTTTAACAATAACGTTGTGTTATTCGTAATATCCATATTTTTTTTGTGGTTACATACATGTCAACACACGTATATTAGGTTGTTTGAAACGTACATACAATAGTACGCATGAATTTGAGTTCGTTTGTTTAAATTGTATAAATGTATACGATTTCCTTTTAAGATACGAAATTATTATCGCTTAGGCTTTTGGTCAAAATATAAATTTTATCATTTATTTTGTTCATGATTCCATTACGGTTCCAACGAAATTTTAACAGCTCGAATCGGAGTTAAAACGATAAAGTTATGGTTTAAAAACTAGAACTTGGTTTTTAATTCAAAAATTGGTGGAACATGGTTTCGAACTCAAGACCTCCCGGGCACACAACCCATGCTCCCACCAGCTGGTCTACTTTTGTTTTTGCAACATGATTCAAAAATCAATTCTTTTAATCTTCAACACCCTGGTTCCCTTTTTCTTTAACCGAACCCAATGGGTTCGAATTGGTCCCTTATTTGAACCCGATCGATCCTAAAACAATAGGGGTTTTGTTCCTGGGATCTAATCGAGTCCTATGTTGGTTTTATTTTGATTTTCAGTATTCAAAGAACCCTAATTCGTGACCTATACGATTTTGAACATAAACCTCCAAATCCATGATTCAAATTGACAAAATTTCTTAACAAAAGGTCTCGGGTTCATAGGGTTTTCATTAGCAAGAGGATTTCGACCCATTCTGTATGTTTTAATTCGATTAACAAACTCATCTGAGATAAAAGCCCCAAATCCTTTGGTGTCAAGAACCCTAATTGTCGAATTCAATCAATTCGTTGTGATTTTCAGAAATTAACCAAGGGTTTTCATTAAATGGATCATTGAGAAGCTGTTTATGTAGTTTAATTTGATTTTGCAACACATTTGGAGCAAAACCCCCCAAATCGTTTTAAATGAAGAACCCTAGAATTAGGAATCGTTTGACTCTCAGTTGTTATATGAAATTAACATGGGTTTTTCATTCCTTGTAACATCACGAAACTGTCTGTACCATTTAATTGGATTTTTGAATTCGATTTTATCAAAAACCCCAAACCCATCGTGACCCATGAACCCTAGAATTAAAAATCCCTTAATTCTTTGTTAGAACCACATATTAGCATAGGGCTTTGCTTAGTCGGCCGTTTTAGAGTGTGTATGTATGAGTTTTTACCTGATTGGATGTCAACTTGATGTATTTCGACTTTAGGATTGGATTTCGGCCGACCTTCACTTGAATTCGTATCTTCACAGTGTTTTGCTTCGAATTATGTTGTGTAACAGGTACTAAAGATGCAGAATTAAAGTTATGAATGCTCAATTTGTGATGTTGAAGTCGAATTATATGTTTTTGTTGATAATCAATGATGGTTTTAAACTTTTGAGTTATTATTGGTTTAATTCGAGGTTTAATATATTCAATAACTGATGATAACGGTTAATCATCATCATTGTGTGTTTATTGAAGATTTAATTCGGTTAATTATAGTGTATTAACTCGAATTTCGAATTTCCCTCATATATTATGAACGAATTTTGACTTTAAAAGTCAAAATTGTGTATTTTAACCAATTAGAAGTTAAATCCTTGTAATTGAAGTGTTTTGAGACTAATTTTGTTAAATTCCTATCCCTCATGTTTGATTTTGTGTGATTTTGTATGTTTTCTGTTAAACTTTGGTTAACGTGGTTAACCCGAAATGCCGGATTGTCACAGTTGGTTTATTGGGAACAAACATTAAGTGTTGTATCGTAACAAAGTCCTCACACAGTCTTACCATTAATGTGTATACAACGAGATGAGTTTAGATAGTACTATTGGGTGTGAAGAACCCCACGTGGCGCCAGCTCTGACTAGATGTCAGGACGCAAGTAATCTCAACCCATCGCCATTGATTTTACGATAGACATGGCGGAGGAAAGAGCAAACAAGTCTAGTTCGGTAGAGACGCATGATGTGTTGTGAAACACATATGTTTTTCCATTTGTTTTATTTAAGTTTCGGTATAGTTTTATTCAGTTTTAGAGTTGACTTAAGCTGGTGCTTCACATTTCTGTAATTTGATGCTTGCAGATCATAAACACGTATATTTGGCACAAAAGTTCAAATAAACGAGCTCACGTTTGGGCGAGAACGGACCCGGAAACAAGAAAGGAAGAAAAATGGAAGTTGGAACCCCTCGCGCTACGCGATGGCCATTTGAAACCCTGTCGAGCTACGCGAGAGATGGGAAAGACTAAAATGCCCTCACTTATACCCCTCGAGCTACGCTACGGATTTGGAGGTAACTGTCGCGCTACGCAACAGGATTAAAATCGCAGAAAATCAATTTTAAACCAAAAAGTCGAAAAAGAGAGGGGGGACACAATTTGGAACGACTGGAGGCGACTAGAAGGACGAAGAAAGGCTATTTTCAGGTGAATCGAAGGTTGGGAAGGCGTATGATCAAAGAATCAAGACATAGGATCAAAGATATCTGGTGTTCTTCATTCGGTTTACTTTGTTTCTTTGTTTCTCTTTGATTTTCATGTTTTTCCTTTACTTTAAACAGATTATGGATTGTTTCATATGATGTTTCTTGGCTAATCTTGTAGAACTACCTAGGTTATGATGATTGCACATGTTTAACACTAGTTTTTATCGGTTTTGGGATTATGTATGTGTGATGAACTCATGATGTAACAAACTTGGTTTGGATTATTGGATGTTTTATGTATGTTTATGATTGTTTATGGATTGGTGATTTATTCCTCGTGTGCCTTGTTGAATGTCTTTCATATAATAGGTGCATGCTAGATCAATTACTGTGTGTTTTTGATTAATAGATGGTTTACTACGTACGAGTTTACCATAGGAGTGATTATCTTGATATAGATATATTAGATGTGCAACCAATCTTGATAGCCATGAGGTGAGAGATTGTCGGTTAATCTAGGGTGTTGGAATTGCTAGTTTAGAGACTTCGTGAGAGGATCCATCTAGTGTGTCTTACATCCGTGTTTACCGAATCCAATAGGAAAATCCTAGTTATCCCTTACACTTAGGTGTTTGAGACTTTCGCGCTGTAAGGTAGATTGTCTAGCGGATACATTTTGAGTATACTTGGATGACTTGTGAGGAAAATCCATTCAACTGGTGGTTTGACGGCTTTTAGGACTCTTAGTTGACAATCCTTGAGAAGAGTCGAGGGTGCTCTAGGTTTCTTTTTAGTTTAGTAATTTAAGATCCCGGTATCACATCGTTTCCATTAGAGGTGTATAAAAAAACCGGACCCAGAACCGGAACCGACAACCCGAACCGGAACCCGTCATACCCGAACCGGTGGGTACGAACGGGTACGGATTTTCAGACAAATTAGAACCGGAACTGGTTCCACCTGAACCCGGCCAAAACCCGAACCGGAACCGGCCAAAACCCGAACCGGAACCGGTCAAAAACCGGTTGGAACCGGTTAAAACCCGGAACCGGAACCGGGTATTGAGTTTGTTGACTGGAACTGGAACCGGAACCGATTGGAACCGGAACCGGTTCCAAAAAAAACCCGATTTGTACACCTCTAGTTTCCATTACCGATAGATCCTTTGTTGAGTATGTGTAGGGTTCATGCCTAGGTAGTGCTATTTCTTCGTTTGATCTTCGTTTCTATCTTTGCTTCAGTTTGGTGTTTTCTCTTTAGCCTTTCTTTTAGTTATTCTTAGTTTTGTTAGCAAAACCCCCCTTCCTTATTAATATTTTATTTAAGTACAAATTTTGTATAGATAAGTCTTTCAGTTTCTAGTTAGTGCTTTCTGTAGAAGTCTTTAGGTTCGATATCCGGACTTAGTTTTGCTTTACTAATTTTGATAGGTTCACTTGCCTGTCAGTAGTTTAGTTTTAGAGAGTCTAGAGTATTACTTAGTGTCTAGTTTAGTTTTGATTTTGCTTAATTTTAATTAAACTACTTTGAACACATCAAGGTAACTGACACTTGGAGCCTAGGGCTCGTACAAACATTAATAAACAACATGACGCGCGACAAACATTTATTTTTACTTATGTACTGGTTATCAAAACCTGTGAACTCACCAACCATGTGTTAACACTTTTTTCTTAACGTGTATTCTTAGGTAATAGCTCGAGCACAGACATGGATGCACCTTAAGGGCAAGCAAACGAGTCACATGCATACATCCCTTATCATTTGAAAAACAATTTTTTTGTTATTGTATTCGAACAACGTAGTGTCTTACACTTTTACATTCCGCTGCATGACAATATTTTATTTCCGCTACATAAACTATTTATAATTCCGCTGCTTTAGATAAACTATAATATTCCGCTGCATGATTTGACAAACTATTTTGGTTTTGTATGTTTAAATGAATGTATATTCAAATGCATATAGAGTCGTTCTATATGACTAAGAGCTGTGATCCTGGCCACATCACACCCAGCGGTCTGATAGCGCAAGTTGGAATTTGGGGGTGTGACAGTATGAAAGTATATTGACATCATCTATGGATTATTAGAACCACAAGTGTATATCTAGTTTTTCAATTAGTCTGATTTCGCAATAAGCCATATTTTATGTCTATGTGTAATAAGTCATCCTTTGTGATATCTGACTTTCACTTTGACTTGACTTTAACTTAGCCTGTGACTGATATCTAACTATATGACCTTAGCTTGTCTAAAACAATTTAAAAATGCTAGAATTGTATTAGACGTGTAACGGCTGAACATTGTTATAGGCATTTATTTTGAAATTTAGATTTAAACAATCGTTGAATATTTCAAGTTCAAACTAAGATAAATGAGACTTGTATTTGATAAAATTTGGACTCGTTAAATTTAAAAACATAAAATGAAATATGAGTAAAGTGAAAGAGGATTTTAAAAATGGAAGTTGGAAACAATAGACACCAAAGGGTAACTTTTGATATTAATTCAAAATCTTTAAACGACAAAATGCACCGTTTTGAGAATATATAGTAAATTAAACTGATCTATCCATCGCAGGAGTCCAACGACACCCTCAGTGCCATTGAAAGAGTGAGGTTTGCAGTCCAAGAAAGCTTTGAACGGTCAGATAGATAGGTTAAGATTTGCTCCTGTAATATTAAAAGAAAAAGAACTTTGTTCAACGTTGAGTATGCGAGTTTATGATTAGAATAAATGGATAAAATGCCAAGTGAATTCAGAAGAGATTAATTTACCTCCTTAATTCAGTTGGTTTTGGTTTCGGGTTGCCTCGTGAACTGCAATTACCTATGCTACTCAGTCATTTATGAGTGCATTGAGTTCAGTTGTACTCATGTTGATGTTGCCACGTCATCCTCCGTTACGTAGTCCAGCCATGATCTTCATATATACAAAAATCATTAGCACGATGCTAAGTCTAACATATAATGATCATCTAAGTACAAAAAGGAAACGTGTAACTATATGCATAAACATCATAATCCAAAAGTTTCAGTTGTAGGGACACAACTCGTCCCTTCTAGGTCTACGATACAATCAATCAATCAAACGCATCATCGATACTGGAGTCAGAATCAACATCCTCTGCTCGTTCTTCTTCCTCTACGTCTGGTTCCTTTGGATCGGGAACAATGACCATTATCTCCAGCTCTTCGAGCTTTGCCTCAGCAACTATGGCTGAATTCTCTGCTGCTTGAAGTCGTGTGGCCATACGGACCATATCTATCCTCATCTTGGTGACTAGTCTATGCAGCTCTGCATGAGCAGTACCCATATCCCTCAATTCCTGTGTGACATACTCAGTCTCGTGGTTCGCCACGTCCATTTTCTGACTCGAGTCGCTGCCTCATAGGCTTGGGGGTATCCAATGTGGGTGGTGTATGATTAGGAGAATCCTTCTCAGGATCCGTCAAATCACTCCCTCAAAAGGTAAGGGGTGCTGGTTAGATAACTCAACTGCCACTGGTAAGGTGATGCTGGAAGTGTACGAACAATCGGTTCCTCCTCATCGTGTGCAAGCATGAGTGATGATGTTGATGCCATATCTATAATGCACGTAATAAATATGTGTGTATGATCATTGTAACATCAGTGTCGGAACCGTCACCGGAACAGTGATCTCTACAGTACATGAACAGTAAATCAGGTACAAATTTCAGTTATCAATTGTATATCACCTTCATTACATGTTATCATAGTACAGTTCAGATTCAAATTCAGAAAACAAAGTTCAGAAATAGGGTTCTTGAGTCAGATAATTATTTGACAATATAAAACCATCACGTGATAAATTGTTAGGATTTATTACGTATAAACGTATGTGAGGCTTTACAGAACAAAACAACACGGATGTCGTTACGTGAATGCTAAACCGACAGATTATTCGTATAGGTGACGATCTGTACGAATAATTCTGGAAGTTTAACGTTCTGAATGACATCCGATAATTAGAAAACCATATTGAAAAGTGTAGTTATCGTCGTATTTATTCGGGTGACGATTCGAACAAATACGCGCGATGACCGCGCGATTCGATTTAAACGTTAATTAAATATTTTGAAATTTTAAATAAATAACAGATATTAGTTAATTTATTAGGAATCACAACCTAAAATAATTTTATAACTTCTATTTTAAAACCGAGTCGTTTCGTAACGAAAACGATGAGAAACCGGTATTTCTACTCGAAACCACGCGAAACCGAACGAACCCGAACGGACCCGGGTATTTTCCCAACATTTAGTGTGGTCATTAAGACCACAACAACCTCACCAACTAGCCACCATCACCAAGAACTCGTCACTTTCTCTCTCTAAGAGCTCTCCACCTTCTCTCTACGATTTCTTCTTCATTTCTCCACGAAATCGAACCATTTTGGTGTCTAAACGACCACCATCACTTGTAGATCGTGAAAGTACAACCGATCTAAGCTGTTCTCCGTCTGATTCGAGGTAAAAATCCGATTTTGTCACGGTTTTAGGGTTTTGAAACCCCTATTTTTGAACCCACATAGAAACCGGTTATTGAACCACCTTTCACCATAGGATTCCCACAAAAACATCTTAGGAAAAGGTAGGAACTAGTTCTGAATCATCATCTAGTCACATAGCTCGAAAATCATGGTTGTTTGTTCTTGGGTTCGACCAGCCGAATGGCCAAGAACCAGCTCGACGAATGGGTACCTAACCCCATTCGCCGAATGACTAGCCACACCCTTATTCGCCGAATGGCTCCCAGACTAAGCCACCTTCATTCGCCGAATGTGTAGGAGCCGAACCAGATTCCATTCGCCGAATGTCCCATCAACATTCATTCGCCGAATGGCCAAGGCCTCTTTCGGCCAGCCTTCTTTCGATCGGCCCACTGTTGCTTCGGTTGGCCCAACAGGCCCCATCGGCCAATGCTCATTCGAGTAAACTAATTCAGGTAAGGTGAGTCGAAATGGAGGTGAATGCATTGTCACACCCCCAATTTTCAACTAACGGAATCATACCGTTTGGGAACGTGACAAACCAGGATCTCAGATCATTAGACATAACGAAGACCTCTATATGAATTTCAAAACATACTTTGGTCTTTAAAACATAACATCAGAGTTTTCAAAATTTGCGGAAGCGTTATAAAACCAGTAACAGTTGAAAAATGTAAAATACAATACAAAGTTCCAAATGTTTAAATCCAAATATCTAAAATGTTTAAAATGCATGCGACTCTATCTCCTAGTCCATGCCAGCTTTAATGCGCGCCTTAGCGTCCTGAGAAAACATGTAAATGAAGTCAACGCAAAGGTTGGTGCATAACGCAGGTTTAAAGTATTCACAATGTTCAAAACAACAGTTTGAATATCAAGTTGTAGATAACATAATCACACATGCACAGTCATGATAGCTAGTCATATAAACTATTTACATAAGTGGTCGACACCGAAGCTGACGAATTGCCATGCTATAGCATGTTTTTGCCTTGCCACTATTGTCTAGCACAACAATAGTAAAATTGTGTTTGGTCAGTCAAACACCTGCGTAGATCCCATCTACCAGGTGAGGTTTGTCAAACCTAATAGATCTATTTCCAACTACCACGCTTTGCGTTACAGCAAACTAAACGGTTCGAGGTGTGTAAGGACTTTCAATTTGCTATGTTGTCACATAATGTAAACAGCTAACTCATGCAAGTGATATGTATCTAAAAAGAGTTTGTTGCACATGTTTTCTCCCCCAAAACAATTTAAAATAAGAAAGGGGCCGTGTACGCACCTTTGGTTTTAGCAGAATGATCAAACACTTGTGAACTCGCGTAGAAATCCTCTACGAAAAATCTGTGGTTTAATAATAACTCAGTGTTATTCGAGATGTCGTTTTGTGCTTGAAATCACATACGTGTCAACACACGTATGCTAAAGTGTTAGAAATGTACATAGGAATGTACGCAAGTTTTTGAAATCGTTTAAATAAAATCATCTAGTCGTCTATGATTTTATTTAACTAAACGTAATTATACGCGATTACGTTTTCGAGTTAGAATATAAATTTTATTATTCTAAAACATTCGGGATTTCGTTACGGTTCCAACGCAACTGGAATGAACTAAATCGGAGTTAGAACGAGTGATTTAGGATTAAAATACTAAAATTAGTTTTTAATATCAAAAATCGGTGGTGCATGGGGTCGAACCCATGACCCCCCACTCTCAACACACACTATCTACCAACTCATCTATTCTTACAATTGATAGTGAATTGTTTTCAACCCGTTTTAAGCATTCAAGTCGGGTTCCTTCCCATTAACCTTAACCGAACCATGATTCCCCCAATTAACCCCCCCGATGTGCATCCAATCGAACCTAAACCTATGAGGTTTTGTTTCTGGGATCCAACCGAACCTTTGGATGGTTTTAATTTGATTATCAACCCAAAACATGATCCCATTCATGATATTCATAGTTTCGAACGTGGATATCCAAACATCCTATTCAAATCGATTAAATTCGTTTATGATAATTTCTAAAATCATAGGGTTTTCATCAACATAGACATTTCGAACCTGCCTACATGTTTAATTCGAATATTAAACTTGTTTGAAGCAACATCCCCAATCTCGTTTCTACTTAGAACCCTAGTTATCAAGATCATCGAATTCGCTATCATCAGATGCAATTGACCTAGGTATTTCCTTACCCACATTACTCTGAAACTTTCTACATGATTTAATTTGACTATCAATCCGTTTAGACAAGAAACCCCCAAAACCGTTTTGTTCTAGAACCCTATTAATCGAATTTATACAATTCGTTGTTAAAACACCCAATTGATTCATGATATTTCTTAGTCGACATCCTCTGAAAGTGTCTATATGATTTAATTCGATCATCAGATTGTTTAATCAAGAAATCCCCAAATTACATAATAGTATGAACCCTAGAAATAGAAACTGATTAATTCGATATTAGAACATAGATTAATCATGGGGATTTTCTTAATAAGGTTAGAACGAACGTGTAGATGCTGGTACTTACTTGGATTGTCTTCGAATTGATATGAATCGACTTTATCCTTGAGGTTCGGCCTACTCCCGATCGACTTCTTCACTCTGCAACCTCTGGACTGAAATTGTGGTATGTAGTAAGCTCTAATGATGCCGACTAGTGTATTTGAAGTTTCAATTTGATGTATTAAAACCGAATTATGAGATTTTGATAATGGGTTGGAACGGTTTCGACCTTTAGCATCATTTAGCTTTTAATTCGCTTAATAATCGTGACCATAACGCCTAATAGTGATTACTAATCATTAAGTTGATACTTACAACTGATCAATTTTAGTTACAACTTAATATTAATGTGGAATTCGAATTTCATAATCCATTTGGCCGAATTTTGACTTATAAAAGTCAAAATTAGACATTTTTCCTCTTTACAATTCCAATTCCTTGAAACTTGAATATTTCTAACCCTTGAACTTTGTTTTCGTACAATCACATCCCATTTCGGTTAATTATAAGTTTAACAGAGTTAATCCGGAATACCGAATTGTCATTTATCGGCCAATTGAAACATCATTGGGCTTGATTAATCCAATTGGGCCTTCATCAAGTTCACTGGGCCTATCTTGAGCTTACTGGGCCACCCTTAGGCTTATTGGACTATCTAAACCTCATTGGGCCTACTCTAGCCTTATTGGGCTTGATTAATCCAATTGGGCCTTCATCAAGTTCACTAGGCCTATCTTGAGCTTACTGGGCCATCCTTAGGCTTATTGGACTATCTAAACCTCATTGGGCCTACTCTAGCCTTATTGGGCCTTCCTAAATCTCATTGGGCCTACACTGGCCTTATTGGGCCTACATTGGCTCTGTTGGGCCTACATTGGCTCTGTTGGGCCTGTGATATCACCATCTTCAGTTAACAAGGTTAATTCGGAAAGTCGGATTGTCACATGCATGCAACTAGGTATGGAAGTGTGAGTTTAAGTGTGTGAGTGTACATGGAGATAACACTAGGGGTTCAGCCATGCAAACCAACCTTGGGGGAAACATTAAAGATTCTAAATAATATGGGTTGTTAACATCCATTAATTTAATTTGACACACTTGGGGGATTTTCGTGAAATCATGTTGAGTCGAAACAATAACCTAAGGTTTTGATGTGTTGATTTAATTATTAACACCTAAACCTTAGGAAATCTAATAGGACAAGTAACTAATTTAGATGATTCAATTGAATAGTCTAGGCGTAGTTAATTATAGAGCTAACAAGAAATCGTTTGAAGTTCAAAGTCTAATAAAGGGGCCAAGGGTGTCCCAATGGGTTTAATATAAACCCATCATGTTTAATTACATTTTATTAAATTAATTATGTCTTTCATAAAAGAAATTAAATTATTCATTTTATTAAAATAATTAGATGATTTCTAAATAGAAGTGTAACATAAAATCAATCATCTTAAAAATGTGTGAGATAAAGACTTGTGAATTAATTGAAATAAACCCTAATCCTCTAGGGTTTAGTAGTTAATAATATTGGGACATGGACTTAACGGGTAATAAGTTAGATGAAATCCTAGAAACTCATTAGTACCCTAGGACACTTAGTTGCACATCGAGACCGAAACCCTAGTCTACGTCAATTATAACGACTTATCGTATTCAAATCTCTTAAATAACTCAGGTGCTAAAGATACATAAGCAACAGTCAAAGAGCGCGCATTAACTTTTGTGATTTATTGCACAGCAACACAGGTGAGTTCATTGCCCCTTTTCTAACATTTTTGTTTTAAAACGCGGGGCTGAGAAGCATGCGTAAACTGTTTTATTTAAACTGTTTATTTAAATGCTTTTATTATTATATGTTTTTACATATATATGTTTGTTGATACTCCTAGACTCCTGTCTAGGAAATTATTAAACTGATCAAATTATCAAATTAATTAAAGTACTCTTATGAGTAATACTTTAATTCTAAACTCTAAACAAACCCCTAGTCCATTCAGTTCAAATTCAATAATCTAAATTCAAAGTGAAATCATATGAACTAAAGCAAAAGATCATGTTCAAGAAACTTAACTCAGTGTGTGATCTGAGAACCAAGAATCATAATCAAGAATCAATTATCATTGTGAATCATGGGAATTCTAGAGATCAAGATCAAGAGGCTCAAGGAATCAGAAATCATAAATGTGTGTGAATCATTATAATAATGAAATCATTATAATCTAATGAAATCATTAATATTCAAGATAAGGTGGATGTCAGTTGTATAGGGAATCAAGACCACGTGTAACACACATATAAAGTCCCTTCAGGTATAGAAGACTCTTGTAGTCAGGCTATACGGGCAATAACATGAACTATCAAAGGAAATCAATATCACAAATCAAGAGAATCAAAGAGATCAAGAATCAAAGGATATCCGTAAATTCCCAACATGTACAGTAGATCATTGGATCAAGCTGATATGGGCATCATTAAAATCCCGTCACGCCCAGGTATACTCCTTGTGAGTTATGCCTGGTATGGGTCACGTGTGAGAGGTTACAACTTGGACAACCACCAACAACTAAGTCTAATTGATTGAGTCAAATAAGGCCCAATCCTCATGTCTTAGTTGTATTTAGATGTTTTATTTAATTATTTAATTAAATGTTTAACATTTTATTTCTATCATTAACTTTTGGGAAAATCATGTATCTATGATGAACTCATGAGAATCAAAGGTAAATCAAGTTTTGGAAAACATAATCAAAATCAGAGGTTTGTAGGGTGAAAATGCTTAATTATCATTAACAACAGTGTCATATGCGTATTAGTATGTGGTGGGATGGCGTCTGGGCGGGCTTGTAGGCTCGACTCAGGGGTATGCCCTATATATAAGCATACCGATATGTATATTACATTGAAGTTAATGAGGTTAGGGTCTTTACCGAAAGGAACATTTTCAAATCATTTTCAACTACTAAACTATGTGAACTCACCAACCATGTGTTGACTTGATCTTTTTGCATGACTTCTCAGGTGACGAACAGGTCAATTAAGAAGTCATTTCTTTTGGACTAGGACTTCTGATAGAAGACTTAGTATTTTAGACCTGCATACTTTTGAAGACATCATTATACAAATTATTTTGTATATCATGTGTAAATACAAGATAGAAATTTATGATGTTGACAGTAGATTGACATTGTTAAATTATAAACAATACTGATGTAATTTAACTTTGTAATTCTATTATATTTAGCATTTCTCATTTATATCATGTGCAATGTAAACAATCTGATCATTACGATTATCACTCACGATATCGCGCCCCGGGAACCTTCCGCCCGTCGGGGAAACCCGATCCTACCCCGCCGGCTCGGGGTGTGACAATCATGTATGCAAGTAATGATACTAAGCAATGTGTGGTGTGTGGAGACTAAAAATTATAAATAAAGTTCACTAATGCAAACCTAATTCGCGGTAACGGAGGACTCTGATACCAATAGGTCTCAGCCCGGATTTCCCGTCCCTTAGAGGGTGCGATGACTGATAGTGGGTTTCGATATATCGGGCAGGATCGCAGTCTCCGGTCACACTTGCGAGACCTACATGTCTGTTTGCATACGTGCATCCAATAAATTGGATAAAATAGTTTTGCTGAATCAGAGTTGATAAAGTTTGAGTTTTAAAGTGTTTTAACAAGTACAAAAGAAGAGTGCAGTAGCGTTGTTTGAAAAGTTTCATTCGAAATTACAAATCGTACGGAAACGTTAAAGTTGTCTAGGCATACATATTATATTACATATTATAAATAAAGTAATTAAACTAGTTCAAATGTTTAAGACACAACATAGATGCATGTGACTCAGTCCTAGCATCCTATCCCTTAGCGTGTGCCTTAGTAACCTAAGAAAACAAGCGAGCAACGTCAATACAATGGCTGGTGAGAGCACGTGTTTTATAACAATAGTAAACAGTAAGAGCTTTTTTGACTACATATCATTACAATGCAATATCCATTGATAGCTAATCAATATGTTTTTATATCATATGTGGTTTGTAACCCAAGCTCACTGTATGCCTCCCGCCATGTCCATAACAAAACAATGGCAATGTGTTTAGTCAATTATGCATCCGTCCCGACCTCCTGTCGGGTTGGCCATCCAGCTCGACGAACGGGGCTTGTTAGGCCCAAATATTACTATTCAAAACTACCACGCTAAGTGCCACACGCTATTAACGGTTTGATGTGTTTTATGAGGACTTTAATGTGATGTGTCGCACATATGTACAGATGATAATAGCATGTAAATATGTATCCAAAAATGTTTGTTGTAACAAAAGTGCTTGTATGCATGTTTTCTCCCCCAAGGGTTGAAAAAAGTAAAGGAGCATTGAACTCACCTCATTGTGCAGTTTCCTTGTTTTGCGTTTGTTAATCGTTTGCTAGCACCTGTTAGTTAACACATATAATCATATAGGTCTATGAGTATGTGTTTGTGTTGATTTTGTGTTTCGTTGTATCCCATACAACTCCAAGTGTATGTGTGCTCAACAGAGTGTTCGTGTTGACTTATGTTGACTTGACAACCCGTTGGTAACACATTCAATGTATTAAAGTTTGTTTGTGTGTCATATCAATCACAACACGTAGGTAGCACGTTATCATATTTCCTATGGTTCTAACCATAACAACAATGATGTAACTCACGTATAACAATCACAAGAGTTTTCTATTATGGAAAGTTTCTATTTTTAGAAAGTTTATATCCAATTTCATCAAATTAATACTTCTAACATGGTCTTAGAACATATTTAACACGTCTGCAAGCATTGCAAATCATCATACACGTATAAATCATAGCACGTAGTATTTTCCCCAAATAAAGTTGCCTTTTTTAGCAAGGTATGACCAAAATTCATTTTTAACATGACCAACTGTCCCAAATATGTTTCTATAACATTGCTAAACATATTTTAAATGTTACCATATCATCATATCGTGTTAAATCAATGTAACAAATTCTTTCAATCACCAAAAGTTACTATAAATAACAAGTTACTAGCATAAGTTTTATTTTCTCAAATCTAACCTTCCAATATGTTAATAAACTCATTAACATGCATAAATCACCATTTAAAAGCATCTAGAATGTCTAGAACATAGTTTAATACCCATTTTGCAAGAACAAAGTTTCTATTTATAGTAACCATCACCTATCTTCACATTATGTAACCAAAATTCAATCCAAGACATTTCTAGACTTTATTTAGTAGCAATACAATAAATACCAGCTATGATTCATAACAAATTCGAGCATCTGCTTGCTTTGTAGTTGCATGTGTGTATGCATGCATGTGTGTGCAATTTAAGTACAATTAATCATTTAGAACTACCTCACAAGGTCTTGGGTGGCTGGATTCGAGTAGAACAGAAGCTACAAGGCTCTGAGAATGGTTGCTAGTGGAGTTCGAGTGAGGCAATGGATGCAATGGTTCTTCTAGTGCCTTTTCCAAGCTCTTATTCTCCCAAATCACCAAGGAGTGGAAAGAAGGGATTATGGATGGGGTTGGCAGAGATTGGAGGTTGGTTTCCAGGAAGTTTGGTCGAGGAGAACGTAGAGAATTCGTGTAAGTGGGTAAAGGGATGAGTTGTGGAGAAAAGGGTGGTATTAATAGATTTTGTGAAGTCTGGCACTCGTCGCGTACCACCAAGGATTGGGGTGGGGTTCTCGGCGTACCGCGGCGGACAAAATAGTCGAGTTCCATATTCCGGGTTCGTCGCGTACCGCCGAGGGAATTCTAACCGTCGTGGAGTACCGCCACAGGTTTCGGCTGAGTGCAAATTGTCCCGCCAGGCTCATCGCGTGTCGCGACGTGTTTCTCCGAGTGAGGTGGCATACAATGATGGATCCGGTTTCCAGAATTCCATTTTTCGTGTGTTCGGTTTTTCTCGTGTTGTTTTTGCTAAGTGTTTGTTTGTATTAACACGTAATCACATACAGACATATTCGTTTGTTTGAATAAATAATTTGTTAGTTCACCAACGTTCCTGTAACAAGACTCGTGTGCGATTCGGTAATTCCCCGAGTTACCGACTCGTAGATGGTTGTGCTCGACTTTGTGAAATATGTAGCACATTTGATTAATCCTAATCAAGTGCAATGCAAGCAACATGAATATGTTCAAATAGTTTGTGAGCGTTGCAATTTACCTGAAATTATCGAGTGTCACAATAATTAAAAATTTATTTTTATATATAAAGAGATCAATCAGAATGTTTAGCAACATCAACACATTATCATCCAAATACTTTCTTTCTAAATTCTTATACAATTCCATTCTAAATCATTATCTTTCACAATCATGTCTTTGTTTCGGCCATTCCTGTAAAAATATATTGGAATGGGGTTGTTAACTATGATGAATCAACTATAACAACTTCGTTTATTATGAGGTTTAGAATGACATACACGCAACTAATTAATGAAATTTGTAATCGTGTTCAAATTCATCAAGATTCATCTATTATGAATCTGTTATTGTATCACTCATTTCAAGACATTTGTGAAAGCTCCTTTTTTAGTCTGAGAGAAAAGTGTGAACATGTTGTTCTTTCTAGCAGAAAATAAGTTTAACTTCATGGCTAATATAAAGGTGAATTAGCAAACAACTTTTCCAATTCAGCACACCAATTTTATGGATCTTTTGAGAGGTTTTTCTAGCACTTATGATATTAGGGTTGATCATCCCGTAGTTGTTCAGTACAATGATCATTTTGAAAGTGATGAGTTTGAACACTCTTAAGGTCATATTACCATTGAAAGTGAAGAAAGGGCAACCCCCCCCCATCAAACGATGAATCAAAAAATAAAGAGCCCGTACCTCGTTCATCAGATTGATATAACTATGGAGTTTACAAGGATTTTTATCAAAGGGTAGATCTAATGATGACACTGATGAGTTAAACAATTATGGTCTTCTTGATTTCGATGAGGGAGAAGACATGGACATATTGAATGAAGATTCCAACGAACCGCGTCTTGGAATGTACTTCAATTCCTAAAATGACGTCATTTATGCACTTAGAAGGATTATGTTCAAGTCCAAACCATTATTATGGAAAGCTAGATGCAAAACTGCACAACCACAAAAGGATTATGTTCCAATCCAAAACATTTATTTAAGTCAGTGGCGTGCAACTGCTTCAAAAAGAAGATATCGTCGCTTGTGGAGAATCAACACATAGACTGCAAGTCATACCTGCTACAAATTGTGATTTGAAACAATAATTGCTCTCTAAGATCTAAAGATGTTGCTTCGTATATTCCCGCAAATTCGTGAAGATATATCATCTAGTAAAGTATATTCGTTCCTATATAAAAAAGAGAAGATTGAGGTTGATATAACATACTCTAAGGCGTGGATTACTAGAAGAATAGCTATATAAAAGATTCATGATAGTTGGGAGAGCATCTTTAAAGAGCTGGAAAAGTATGTTGAAGCTTTGAAGACCTCTAATGACGGTACCATAGTAACGTGGTTCTGTCATC
Source organism: Mikania micrantha (assembly GCA_009363875.1). Classification (NCBI taxonomy): domain Eukaryota; kingdom Viridiplantae; phylum Streptophyta; class Magnoliopsida; order Asterales; family Asteraceae; genus Mikania; species Mikania micrantha. Next base: position 27,990,702 of record CM018682.1, on the reverse strand, counting down.
CACGTAGTACACCCGAATGAGATGGATACCCGTTGTCCTGAAGAACGTAGGCCTTGTTTGTGTAAGTTGTAAAGGCAACCCGACCATATGACCAACAGATGTCCTAACCATCAACAATGATTAAGTGTTTGAAAATATGTATTTTCTTTTGTCTAAATTACTATGTTTTTCTCACACTTTATGTAGTAGTGTTAGTTTTTACATTTATTTGATTTTGTATGTTAGATATTATGAATTTAGTAAAACTAAAATCAAAGAAATATAAGTTAAGAATTTAAATAAAAAGATAATATAATAAAAATAATAAAATCCATCCTATGCCATGTTATATATAGCCACTAGTTCTTCTTGAAACATATCTAAGAAATAAACCTATCTCATTCTATCAACAATCTCTCATATTCTTCGAACATATCTTTGCTCTATTACACAATGTCAAACCCATATGAAAAATAATCACTTGATCAAGAGAATATTCCCAACCAACCAAAAAGAATCATAAATTTGGGTTTCTAATAAATGGAGACGATTGAGTTTGAAACATAATGCATCATCATCTGGTGTCTCTAAAACACATATGGAAGATGCTTTAAAATTCCATATGGATGATGCACCAGAAAACAATGTAGTTCAAAAGAATTTTTAAGTTATTGCAATAGGATCATCATGTTCGGGTTTGATCGAATTGTTGGATGTTCAGAAATTGTCACAGTTTAATTTGTTTAAAAGGGTTTTACAATATAATCAGTTATATGTTAATTATTTAACATAAAATCATAGTTATGTTTGTTTTAAGAGTTTAGGACTCATTTAAATAGAAATTAAGGTTTATAAATGATAACTAATATATTCTTTTGACATGTGACAATATATAGTTTAGAAGGATTTAAGATGTAAAAAATTAAAATCTTTGAATTTTAAATAAATAATCAACTAATCTTTAAAAAACTTAATCTTGGATGATTTTAGATTTATTAGATTTTTTTTTTTAAATCTTACATGGATAGTTATTAGAACAAGATATAAAGTTTACATGTTTTGAGTTTTTATTGAAAGAGATTTAAAATCTTTGAATGATAAATTATGACCAAGATAATGATTAGTTCATAAAATCTTTAGTTTTTGTTTTATGTGGCAATAAGTTAATTAGTTAATTTTGCATATTATAACCAAGATAATGATTATGAATTGCATTATTATTTATGTGTCGAATATGTTCTTGTATTACCGGATCATATTCGCCATTCATCTCAATCATACCTAGAAAGTACTATTGTTTTCTTGATAAAGTTTATCATTTGTTCCACGAAAAAGTATAGTATGTTTGCTAAGTTTTTTACAATAAAGATTATTCTTATTAATATATTTTTCCCATGTTCTTTTTCTTTAATTAATAAATCTTGAGTTTCCTTGTCAATTATTTTATTGTTTGTCAATTTTATCTCCAAATCCTTCTATGCTTTTTATGTTAATGTGTATAGTACATTTTTCATGCAATTTTAATTTAGAATTAATATTTACCTAATTATTGCTACATTCATCTCCTAACTTACTAGTACATTGATTTACAACAAAAACAAAATACACTATTTAATTATTTTGAATTAATCAACCATTTTTTTCATGTTTTTCTTTATTTAGTGACTTCTGCTTATAAATAGAAGAAGTAAACTTTTTTTTTTGACATTTAAATTTATAAAACTTAATCAGCCATCTTTCTACAAGCTAATCTCTTAATTTAATATTAAAATTGTTTAATTGACTTGGATCATCAAATTTTGTAGGTTCATTTACTTGATTATTTAAAGGCTTATCAACATTAATAGTTCATTATTACTTGTATCTTTATCAAAATTTGTATTCTCATCCAAAATTATAGGTTCATCATATCTGTATTTTCCTTTGTCATTATTTATACGTTGAACAACATTTAAGGTTTATCATTATTAATATATTTATCAAAATTTGTATTCTCTTTTAAAATTATAGGTTCATTGTAACACCCCGACCAATGGCGGAATCATCGGAGCGTACACGAAGTGTAGATTGTTCAAAAGCACAAGGTTCATAATGTAAATAAAATAACCCAATTGTATTAAAAGAAATTCAATCTTTACATTCAATTTAACCTCAATCATCCATTACACTAATGAAATCTTAAATTCAAAACTAAACATAATTAAATAATAAATAAAAATAAAACTTCTAGCGATCCTTATGTAGCGTTTCCACCTGAAACATGTTTAAATAAAAGGTCAACTATAAAGTTGGTGAGCTTCACAGGTTTAAGCACACACACCAAAATAGTTGAATAAATGTTTATAAATGTTATAAGTAATATGTGTAACCAAGCAATATGAAGATACAATATTGAATTAGTAAATGAAGCAGATCAACGAATGTTAACAGAATAATGTTTGACCATGGTAAGCATCGCAATGCTTGAACTAGTAACTATCACTGCGGGCTTCCCCCGAAGGGTAAATCAAACACAGTGGAATGGTCGGTCAATAGATCTATCATAGTCACTAGAGGTGATCAATGCTAAATGTTAACTAATGTTCAATATGTATAATGTCATAAACTAGTTGCACAAAATAGTTTAAAAATTGTGATAACATGTTTCACCCCAAATAATAAAAACATAAAAAAGGGGCTATGAAGACTCACCTTTGTGTGATGAGCTAGTCGTTGCTAATAAATGACAAATAGTCCAAATCGTATCCAACACGATATAGCTTAACCTATAATTTAATCGCACATAACTAAAGTAATCATGACTTTGCATGGAATTTTCATTATGTATTTGCGTTCCATATGTTTATAACCAAATCCATAAATAAGATTTTATAAAAATTGTTTACAAGTCGTGTCGTTGTTTAAAGTTTAAAATATTTATAAATGTTGAAAAATAATAGTAATATTATTATTAATACTATCAATATTATTAATAATTATAATAACAATGATAGTAGTGATAATAATAATAATAATTCTAATAATACTAATGTTAATAATAATACTAGTAATAATAATAATAATTGTAATAATGATATTTTTTTTTAATAACATTAATAATAATTGTAATAGTAATAATAATAATACTTGTATTATTAATAATAATAATATTAATAATTTTGTTAATAACGATGATCATAAAAATAGTAATAATCATAATACCAATAATAAATAATATTAACTTTAATAACCATAATAAGATAATAATTTATAGTAATAATAATATTAACTAAGATAATTACACTAATAATAGTAATAACAATATTAGTCCTAGTAATAATAATAATAATAATTATAATAATGATACTTTTATTAATAATATCAATAATGATTGTAATACTAATACTAATAATATTAGTATTAATAATAATAATAATAACTAGAGTAATTCTTGTAGTAATAATAAGATTATAATATCAATAATACATAAATAAATAAATAAATTAAATAAATAAACTGATTAATATTTATTTATATATATTTTTTTTTTATCAAATTAATAGTTTTTAAGTTTATAAAATTTTTGGTGAAAACAGAATTTAAAAATATTTAGTAACTAAAAAGATATAAGAAAAATGGTTAAATTAGCCCAAAACCCGACCCAATCGAGTTTTGAACTCTCGACCATCACCACGAAATACAAGCTGCTAACCGGCTGATCTAGGCTCTTGGCCGCGATGGATTCCCGTTTCAATTAAACTTAACATAGATCCTGTTTGTTTTCCCCAATTTCCTTAAAACCCATAAACGAGCCCTAGTTCACATAATCATCAAATTCGATCAAAACTGAATTTGATAGTGATGATGACCATGGGACTACTGTTTGTTGATGAAATACAAATCGAATGATGTAATAATGACTAACCTTTGTTTACGATTTGATCAGTTTCGAAAGGTAGATCGAACGAACGAAGAACGAAACTTGTAAGCTTGATTTTCACGATCTGATGATGTTCTGGATGTATTTCGAGTACACAGATCTATTCGTTGATGTTAACAGAAGATGTGGGTGTGATTAATTTGACTATTATGATCGTTTTATATGGATTCTAAGTTAACCGATCGGTTCTAGAATGTAGGCCACGATTTCGATCTGTTTTGACTAAAATCCGATAAATTGGTGTACGTTATGAGTTCCTTGATGTTCGGTTGTTGAAAAAGTATTAAGATTTGTTGGTTTTATTCCTGAAATCGCGACGTGGGTCATGATGGGTCGAAATGGATATCCATGTGATAAATGGGTAAAAGAGATGATCACTTTGAGAGATTTACACAACCAGCCCCTTCATGTTTTTCTTTTCTAATATCAGTTTTAATTTTGACAGTTTTGGTCCCCATTGTTTCATAAAAGGAATTTATTAAATCTTACTAACTTACTATGATTTATAAAAACTTTCTAATTTATTAACAACTCATTTGTATAAAATCTTTATAATATTTTGACATATTATATATTTGTACCAACTTATTCTTCTCAACCTTTATTGTTGTTGTTATTATTACTATTATAAACTTAAAATTTTAAAAGTGTCATTATTATTGTTATAATTATTATTATCATTTTTTTAGTTATTATACATATATATATATATATATCTATGTGTGTATATATCTATAATGTTTAAAAAAATATAAAAAAATTGGTAACAATAATGTTTATCTTCTATTTAGAAATATAAATGATGGTATTGATTTCGAATTTCATTTCCATTAAATATTAAAATTAGAACTACTACAAAATTTACGTGGTGTTATATTCATCAATGTTTTTATCATTATCTAAACCTTTATTCACATTTAAATTTATAGGTTCATCAATGCTTGTATATTCATTTAAATTTATATTCTCATTAACACTAAGATGTTTATTATTACTTGTATCTTCACCTAAATTAAAGGTTTTTTGCCCTTTTTAAATGACCGGATTCATGTTTGCGGTATCTATTTGACATTGACAATTTATTTTTTAACCAAATCGAATCATATAACATGCTAAATTAGTCCTAAATCAAATCATATAACATGTTAAATCAGTCCTAAATCAAATCATATAACATGGAAATTTGGCCTTAGTTTATCAAATAACAAACAAAATGAGCCTCAAAGTCAAATCAATCAAAATCAACACTAAATCACTAACAAATCAAATAATCAACCCTAAATCAAAACATATGACATGCAAAATTAATCTTAATTTATCAAATAACAAGCAAAATGAACCTCTATATCAAATCAAAATCAACACTAAATTATTAATAAATCAAACAACCAACCCAAAATTAAAATATATAACATGCAAAAGCAGTCTTAATTTATTAAATAACAAGCAAAAGAAATCAAATAGTCAACCATGAATGAAATTAGTAATGAAATAAATAATCAGCTCTAAATGAAATTAGAATCCAAATATCAAATAAATCGAATAACAAGCCAAATCAGCCAAATACCTACCGAGAGTTAATGAATCAAATAATCAACCCTAAATCAAATCATATAACATGCAAAATCAACCTTAATTTATCAAATACAAACAAAATGAATCTAACAAATCAACCCTAAATGAGATTACTAATGAATCAAATAATCAAACCTAAATGAAATTCGTATCCAAATATCTAATAAATCAATAACAAGCCAAATACCTACTCAAGAGTCAGAGAGCCCTTACGCAGTTGAAAGAGAGTTTGAATTCTGATTGAAAAAGAGTATGAATTCTGATTGGAGTCCGACTGGACTAGTGAACTAACAAGAATTTGGAGATTGAAATACTAAGAGTTGAACTTATTGTCTGAAAGAGAGCCGAATTCTAAAGAACTGTAAGCTATTGAACGGAAATGGTGAAATCAAACTATTGGAGAGTGAAAGAGTCGAAATGACCTCGAGTTGTCCATCTCCTCATTTGAGTTTTTCGTCTCCTTGTTTCACCAATTCGCCATCCAGATTTGATTCGTCGATCGTCTGTTTCCTTCTTTCCTTCCCTCTTGTTTACCCTTTTTTTCTGGATCCCATTTCCTGATTCCTCTTATGAATGTGTCATCACACCCTCTTCTTATGTTCTTTGTTTATTACAGGCTGAAAACCGGCCACTTTAAGCAATTGAGCCCAATTAGGATTTTTAAGCCTAAAATTCAAATGTATAAAAACTTATAAAAATAGAAACTCTTATTGTTTTTGAGACACTAACCCCTAAATTAAGTAGATTGACGCATTAACCCTGCGTTGGTTTCAACAAAATAAAATGAGTTGCGGATCAACTTACACCAACACAAATTGGCTTACGGGTAAACAACTACTTTGAGGCTTAACAAAATTAATTAGACCTTGCGGTGTGCCAAGTGAACGAGGCGTGGGTGGGGCTGGGTTGGGCGTGGAATACCGGCCCCTTGGGGAATGGATGACTTGGGCGTGGCCACAGCCACGCTTCTCTCGACTGTTTGAACATTCATTTTTTCGACCCTTTGAGTGGGTTACTTGGGCGTGGCCAACCAAGAGGCATTTCTGCCACAAAGTGGTTGAGTGGGTGGTTGTGGTTGATGCCTACGTGACGCCTAGGTGGAGTGGTTCTAACCACGGGGCATACCCAATGGTCTTACAAATGAAGCCGTTCATAACCATAACCACGAGTGTAAGCTTTTTTTTTAAAAAAAAAAAATGAGTGTAGGCTTTTTATAAAATTAATCAAAAATGAATTTCAAACAATTGTTCATGACTACATATTTTGTTTTAGAGTTAATTACACGGATGGTCCCTGTGGTTTACCCATATTGCACGGATGGTCCATAACTATCAGAAATTACAACGGTGGCCGAATACTTTGCAAAAACGTAACACTGGTGGTCCATGGGTTGGATGGGCGTTATCTTTTTCTATTAAATGGGTTTGAATTGACTAAAATGTCCCTCTTATTAAAAAAAAAGACAAATGTGTGTATACACACACATAGATACACACCTGCACCATCGAAAACCTCCGGCAACATCAACACCACGCACCTCCGGCAACCACCACCACCACCACGCACCTCCGACAACCACCACCACCGAGCACCTCCGCCAACCACCACCACCGATAACCACCATCTGACCCATACCAACTTGTATCTGATCGGGAATTAACCGTGCTAACGTCATCAATTCAACAAAAAACTCAATATAATATGTAATCACACTTTTCAATAAAAATAAGCGTCGATAAGTTAAATTTCGAATATAATTCATCAAATACTAATATTACGACCGATCACACACACAATCTCACTCAACATTGATTAATTAGCTAATTACGAAATAATCAATATCTTTTAACATGAAATCGCAATACATACCGATCACACATTCATCGTTATAATCATATGATCTTGATCCGTCCTGTTATGACAAAAACGCTGCAGATCATCCAAATAGGATTGAATCAACAAATTTACGCGACATCCGGACCGATCAGGATCAATTATGAACAATCAGAACACATAAGTTAATAAGATACATGCACGTGATGTGGTCGCCGGTGATGGTATTGTCTCCGGTGATGATGTGGTCGTCGGTGATGATGTGGTCACGATTCCAATCGCAATTAGTGTCAAATGTTGTGGTCACCAATGATGGTGCGGTGGTAGTGTGGTGGGTAATTGCAGGTGAAGGTGGTGATGTTTGTTTGGTCTCCGGTGTGTTACGAGAGAAGAGATGTTAAGGTTTTCTCCTAAGAGAAGGAGAAGGGTGAGGTAAAGGGGTAAGGGTATTTTGGTCATTTAGAAAAATTTAACAGAAAAAGATAACACCCATCCAACCCAGTGACCACCCATGTTACGTTTTTGCAAAGTATTCGGCCACTGTTGTAGTTTCTGATGGTTAAGGACCAACCATGCAATATGGGTAAACCACATGACATGTAATTAACTCTTTATTTTAAAATTTTCATTTTGGTTAAAAGTTAGAATCTTCAAACATCGAATCTAGTGTTTTATTTATATTCCCAATCGAGTTACAATTCACATTTACTGCACTTTCAGTGTCTCTGATTTCTTGCCTCCATCTATTCTTTTTAGGAACAGAACATATTTCATGTGGTTATGGGCTGAGGTATTCATGAGACCACCAGATATGTATGCTTCTTGAATTTGTTGTTTGAAGGTTTTAATCGCCTCGATAGCTATCCTGAAAGCATCAATGATTGGTAGCAAAGTGGTGTTAACCTACAAGAGGAAGCGCCTCTCTTCAAGTCCTGGATTAGGGTTTCAAGATGAGTGTCCCGATCAAACTCATGGTTGTCGAACTTTAGAGGTATTGAAAGAATCAGTCTATGAAGAAGTTTCGACACATGATTCTGAGCGAAGAGACCCTGAGGTAGTTCCTCTTTTTAACTCAAGTTGCTAAAATTAGACTCTAAATGTTTGTTTTTTATTTTAGTTTTAGGTCAATACTAATAATGATTGCAAGAACAATCTAAATCTTTGTATAGAATGATTTTGGATAGAATGATTTTGGAGCTGTATTCATTAAGCTACTTTGAACCCTTTTCCCCTTTTAGCTACTTTCATTGATTAGACTCGTTTGAGCCACCTGTGTCCGAAAATTAAAAGACATAAATTATAATTATTTTTTAGGCATGTTGGTTTCAGAGTGATCTAAAGCTTTTGGGAAAGTTAATTGTGTATTCCATCTGACCATATTCTTATTATGGAGTTTTTTCTCAAGTGATTTGTTGAACTTTTGTGCAGAAATTGAATCATTGTGCTCTATATAAAGGCGACAGCAATGTTTTGCAAAAATGTGATTGTTGCCATTGTTTTTATGATGTTAAAGGGCAGCTTCCTTCCAATGAAGTAAGCTTTATTTTCAGAAGTTTGTGAATATACTTCAGAATGTCATGTTTTCTTCATGTTCTCATAATTTAGTTTTATGCTTTTATTAACATTAATTTTCTTTGTCCACTAAAGGATAATGATAGGAAGAAGCTATGTTTTAGTTGTGTCAAACAGCAAGATAGATTATCAACATTAGAAAACGTTAGCAATTCATGTGAAGAAGCAATGAAAGTTAAACCTGGTTTCCCATTGATAACATTCCGCCGCAGATCAAGACAGATAAAAACTTTGGACGAGACGGCTTTGCAAGAAAAATCAACCTTTGTGCAGAAACATGATTTAGTGGCAGCCAATAATGATTGTCTTCTAGATCTTTCAACAGATTTAACAGGATCAGATTCCAATCCTAGACATTGCCCTGCAAGTCATGAAAAGGTATGCACCCATTTTACCTAAACTGATAATTAACTTTGTTTTTGCTTTGTGTTCCTTTTAGCTTGCTTTTCCTCTTCTGATTCTTGGCCGTTCATGTGGTTAGATCTATATTTGAATTGATATTGAAAGAGTAATTAGAATACTGTTGAAAATCACCATAGATAATACTGTTTCTTAACAAAATTACAATTTATCCAATGATTTAACCATGGGTCTAGCTATCATTTTCATGATGGATAATTTACTTATGTGCATAAATGTATTCTTCACTGCAGATATGATGACATCTTAAGATAATATTGTCCTTTCATATGCATTATGCCAATTTTTTGAACCTATACATGAGTATTTGATATACACAAGCATACATTAAATTTCAAAAAGATTAAGAAAGTGTATGGCTTTTGACCAGCCTTGCAAAGGGCATTCCTCGCTTTGATAATTTACGGTGGCTACCTAAGAATCAGTTACAGCAATCATTAGTAGCCTTATATTAAGTTGATAATTACTTCTCTTATGTATGTATTTGTTTGTTTGAGTTTATGTTCAGTTGATGGAACTTGTTACATGTCATTATAGCCTACAAAGCATGGAAGGAGATCTGTGCGTGGGCACAAACTTTCTTTTTTCTAAAAAATATTTGTAAATATGTATATATGCTCCTCCCCCAACATTAGTAAAGCAAATAAATTAGATAAATAACATAACAAATGTGTTTCAAGAATATTTGTTGAAACCCTATGAATATTGAATTGCTTTGTCTTCCGACACCTTATGGTCATTTAGTAACTTTGTTTACCTATCCATTCTAATGCTCTCATGATTATAATTCCTCTATTAGTTTCAAATTTTTGGTTTGGAAAAAAGATGACACTCAATACTTTCCAAAATATTCAATATTTTTGGTTGCCTTGCCACATTTCAGTTTTTGGTAAGTTCTATAGTCACATTTTCCATTTTTATATTAATAATCATTCTTTGATCCGTCCGCAATTTTATCTAGTTTCCCCATCTAGTTCTTGGCAATGCCAGTTTAATAAATTTATCAATAGTCAAAACATTTTTTAATGTATGTGCCATGTCAAAATGTTGCATTGTTTGGGCTGGAGGGAGCGTCACAAAGCAATCGTTATAACAGAGTCTTCTGCATTTTTGTTTTTTCTTAGCTGTTGTAGTTCTTGTTTTGATATTTTCTTTCATATAAAACTGTTTAGAGAGAAAAATAAGTAATTAATATGTCACTTTTTCGTGGCAGATGACCATTGAAGATGTTGATCTTTGTGATTTTGGTTCCCTGTCCGTACCCAAAAAGGAGATGTATGTATTCGTTAACTTGTATGTTCATTTTTGTATTCATTGCCTCTTTTACTCTATGTTCTCACTTTCGTTATTAGCTAACTTTAGCAGGGAGAATCCAACTAACGAAGACTTGGCCAATGGAAGCTTTATCTTTGAGAACACCCCACTAATAGCTGAATCACCAGGTAAGAATTCACAATTTCAACCTGCTTATATGAAAATGATCAATTAGTCTTGTATTTGATTAATAATGTGTCAAATTTGTTGAACGTGTATTCAGATATTTACATCCTAAATATTTCCATAAAAGATACCGTGTTGACGTGTTCTTATAAATGGGTTGATAGACCGGCCTAACTCCACCCAACGTTTAGACGCGAGCTCATTTTACATGTTATCCTATCTTATGTATCTGAGTTGTTTAATTTGCTACCTCTACAAGATACGTTGTTCTTGCATACTGACTATGTAGACGGCTTTATGGAAATTCTGCTACTTATTTAGGAAAGCGACCTATGGATTGTAGGTTTTGTATATCGTGATTTCCTGGATATAATTAGAATCGTGTGAGACGCTGACAGATTGAATATATCACTGATACTCACGAGGTTCTCAATCATTAGAATGAATTATTGTTTTGAGAACTTTAGACCTAATGAGTCATTTATATAAGGGATGAAAAGGTACAATTAAATGTTGCATCATTTCATGAAAATGGGTTATAGTTGACAATTATAACTATTAACCCTTGCAATTACATCAGAAACAAATTGCAGCTGCTGAAAATAGTCAGTACTGAAATACAATTTGCTAACATACTATAAGTTCACTACCAAAGTTCAAGCATGACCAAGGTGCAAGCTTGCTACTGACGAGCAAATCTGGTCAGCATGACCCACCTGAGGTTTTGCTCTTTGTATCTCATTGGGAGCCAACTCCGACCTCCACTTGGCCATTGACTCAGACCCTGCCTAGGGGGTGGTGGCCCCTTGGAACTCCCAATGGTTTAGGGGCTTTGCCCCTAAACAACTTTAGAGTTCCTAAGTACCGAAGTTAGCATCTTCTTGGTATGTTACTATGTTGTGAACTCCGCACCTCCTTAATCATATCAATGCATATTCTAACTTCTTGTTTGGTCTTAAGTAAAGTTAACTAAACTAAAATAGCCTTGGTGACACTAAAATCACCAACATGGATGCAATATCTTACATTAGAGATAATAGCCCAAAGTTATCAGAGTGACAAAGCCTTTTTTTGCAACAGATGAATCACGGATCATAACAAGCGATGATGTAGCAGATGTGGAAATTAACATCGACAAGAAACGAGATGAAGTCGTACTAGATTTTTCTGATTTAGCAAAACCTCCACCTGGTTAGTGTTTTGCTTAAATAATGGCTGTAACAAAGACATCAGATATGGCAATTTTGACAATTTACTTGTAAATGGGTCAATTTGGTTCATGTTTTTAACTCTAACAGGTCCTAATGAGTGCTAAAGGGTTTTAACTAAATATGAAATGTGACAAATGGGAGAAAAAGTAAAAATCCGTCCCAAGTTTATTTTAATGTAGAGAAACCTCTTAAGTCCTTTAATTCAAAATGATTGCATCTAATATAGTTTTTATATTTCATATTTAGCTCGTTTATAGATAGAATTCAAAGATTAGGATTAAGATTGTGTTTGTGGTTGGCCCAACTTGTTTCGACCTGCACGAGAAATTTACCTGTTATGACCTTTTACCCTCCTGACATGTTTATGTTGCAATTTTTGTAAAATATTGTACATTGAGAAGAATATTTTCCAAAAATAAAAGTGGTACAACTGAAACTTCAAATCAGGGGGTGTTCATAAACTGGAACTTGCTGACCTCCCCAAACTGATGCTAATTCAGCTGCTGCGACTTTCTATATTATATGGCTCGGTTCATGGCTTGGAACATGCAACTGGTCGTTTAGCTTTATTATGTATTTTTTTTTTTTGCATTTTTGTGTGAATAAGTAATGCGTATGCATAATATTCATTAACCATCTTTATCATCTTTATAAATATATACAAACTAATGATTTCGAGTCTTGAAAAAAAAAAGTTTTAACCATTTAAACCAAGTTGTTTTGGTCAGCCCTGCCAATACAACCCAACCCAACCAAGCCATGCCTGTTTGGTTTGCTGCAAAACAGCAATTAGAGGGTAGGGATGGGATTTTTGCTAAAACCAGCTGAAGCAGACCGAGCACTTTTGAGGTATAAAAGACTGAATTGTTTACTTCTGAAACCCCATTAATCTTTTCAATTACAAAAATTTGGATGGTCATGCCGGATTTTATGGTTAAGACAAAGTGTAGCTGCATCTAATTTCACTCCAAAGGACCTGGTAAAATTGAAATTATATTGTTGAATTTGTTCTGAATGGTATTCACATCTGAATTTGATGTGTAAGTGGCTTGACTTTTAAGTCAGAGGAGTAAAGGACATATGCTTCTTTGTTAAGACTTAGGGTTGCAAAACAGCCAAAAGTGTTGTTACAAGTCAAAATGGGTTATTTCTTCAGCAAGAGCTCTTACTATTTTCTTTTTGTTAAAAATATTTTTAACATTTCGAATATGTTTACAAAAGTTGCAACATCTCATTGAAAGTTTTTATCATTTGAATAAAACAAATTAGAAGGTCTATGCATTTTGAATACAATTTGGCTAGTTTAACTTGTTTCCTTTATGCCTAACCTTTTTATAAATCCAATCGTTTTTCTTTCTTTCTTTAATTTTTGGCTGTGCTATACAAGCAGGCATTATTTGTGATTCATTCTAGTTATAATTTACCAGAATCAAGTGGTTTGGTGGACTGCAACTTAACACTGGAGTCTAGCTTTGATCGACAACCGTGCAATAATGTATCAGAAAATCCTCGAGAATTAACAGATTCTACTAGCAGAAGACATTCCATAGATTGTCAGAACTTACCTTCTGGAAGCAGGATACTAGAGTTGCTTGATCAGACAATTGGGGTGACTTCATCATCTCAGCGAAATGGTATTCCTCCAAGACACTCTAGTATATGGGGCCCAGACCTCCCATCGGTCTCCATTGGTCAAAGTCAAACATCAAAAAAGAACTTTCTTCAGGTATGTAGAATTTGAGCATGATCACTTGATTGGTTAGGTTGGGTGTTAAACGGATCAGGTTGGTGGGTTGATGGGTCTACCCGACACAAACCTGTGAATTTAACATGAACCCAAACACAACCCGAACTTGAAAATCATGTCATACATATGAACTTGAACTTGAACACGACACGAATATTCACGGGTTGACACGAACACGACCCATTTGACCTTAAATTATTATTTTTGTTATTTTTAGGTTATAAATACTTTTAAAAATACAATTTCATAACAAAAAATTAGAAACATACAAAAGATATTATATTTAACTATAAAATTTCATGTTAATTTTTTTTAGTTTAAATTTTTAATGTTAAGTATCCAACCAAGTTATAAAAATACATATAAATGGGATAAACGGGTTCACAGGTTAAACCCAAAGCTGACCCGAACCCATTCATACTAAGCCCAAACCTGTTATTTTGTGTTAGATTTATGTCGTGTCAGAAGTTTACACCCTTAATTGAATAATATTATTATTGTTATTATTATTCAATGCCCTAAAATAATGCAAATTTTGTCTTGGCACTTGCTTTTAGTGAGTACCAAGTTGACTGATGCTAAGATACCGGATATAAACCTCCAAGGAAGTGGTGTAGTGGTTAACGACTAAAGTGGAGGAAGGATAACATATAGGTCTCAAGTTCAATTCCCACTTAGGGCTATTTTCCTTGGAGGCCACCAACCCGGTTGCTTGCAGCCGTGCTTTACCTGTTCCTTCCGGTTAGCCGGGTATTTTTTTTTTTTGGGGGGAGGGGAACCAGGGGGTTTATCACATAAGTTGGTTCCCATGGTTATCAAAAAGAAAAAAAGAAAAAAAAAAGATACCAGATATAATACAAAATGAGAAAGTTGTCAACCACAGTCAATATCACTAATATCTCATATTTAGAAAGGCGGTGTGGGTGTGTTGGTTAATGGCTACTGGTCAAAACTGTTATTATTATTATTTTTTTGTATGGTTGAAACGGGTCAAAATGGGTTCACCTGAGTTCCTTTGTGTCCATAAATTCTTAAGTTTTAAGGGACTAATGTCATACACAAGCAATGGTAGTTTGAATGATGGTCTCCTTTGGTAATTATAATTTGGTATGTCTGAGTTTTTTAATGTTAAGTTTATATGGTAATTTTTCCCTATCTGGAACATGCCGAAGTATAATTATTAATTACCAGTGGACAAACAGTGGACTATGATATGAGGCAGAGTACATAACTATTTTCTGAAAGTAGCCAATTTTATATAATATTGTTAAAATACTTGGTAATTTTTAAAATAAAACTCTTTAGGAGATTTGAGGCTTAAAAAACATTTTCAGCGACTTTCAACTCATTGAAGTGTTTCTCTTTTTGTTGTCATTTTTTTTTCTATGTTACCGCTTACTACGCCCTTCCTCGTCTTTGGGTGCCTAGGTATCCACCGTAAGCCTTTCCTCGTTTGAACCTCGCCCTTCATTTTATGGCTATGCCATCCTAAGGTGCTGCTAAATGGATGGATCTTATCAACGTCCATGAATGATTACTTGTTAGAGATACAAAATGACCTATTAATTGAAATTGTCTTCTCTACTTGAATTCTTGAATTCTTAAGCATAAGTTTGGGGTACAGTACATTTTATTTGACTGTTAATTCTTGCAGCTTTTTCCAGAAGACAGAGTAAATGACATATTGCCACCAAAAAACCCATCTGTCATGCAACCCCAAGATACAAAATCCAATCTGACATCAAACCAGAAACCCCTACATTTGAGGGGCTCAATATGTTCTCTTCCCTCTTTTGATTTTGAAGTTAGGAACAGTGCCAGCTTTGAAAACAGAAGTTTAGAGCCCATTCAAGACATGGTTGGGGCACAATATCCATTTGACTCAGTATCCCTAATGAGACACAAGATTATGCTTGACAACATTTTAAGTAAAGCAAGGGCTGTAAACAGTAAACTTTCAGATGGTTTTGACCGTCCAAGTGTTTGGTCAGAGGATGAACTTGACTTTCTTTGGATTGGTGTAAGAAGACACGGAATGGGCAGTTGGGATGCCATCTTAAGGGACCCAAGGCTGCACTTTTCATCATGGAGATCACCACGTGAGTTAGCCGAGCGGTGGGAGGAAGAGCAGTCGAATCTTTTAAGGACAAAACCCGCCAAGAAAAACAATCCTGTTGTTGAGGAACCCCAACTCTCCCTTGGCCTTACAGGAAGATCAACCTTTGACCCGTGTTTGGTCAATGGTCCCAGGGGGAACTTAACCCTACCCCATTGGCTTCAGGAAGCAGTTAGTTTCCCTCCTACAAGACCTGTTGGAGTTCCTTCAGTTTCATACACGGGTCATTCTAGCTTGATGCAGTGGATCAACCAACCCTTTTGTGGCTTCAATAGGACCATGGGAATGACAGATAGAATAGGAACCGAGGTACTGCAGCCCACATCAGGTGCAACCCATTGGGATCAACCTATGGCCCAAACCATCGCAGCCCAACCAATTAGGAAACCAGATGAAGTGATTGTTATCAACAGTGATGCATCTTCTGAAGACACTATATCAGATGATCATTGTGTCAGGCATTAGCTGCCGGGCTGGGGTCAAATAGTCGCTATATGATGAATTTGTAGCAGGTAGGTATGTTTGGATTGTGTACAGTTAGAATGTTTATTAAGGGTTCCTTTATGGATATGGATGGAATTAGCAAGTAAATTTAAGATTATATTTTGTGTTCCATCTATATCTTTTTGTTTTAAATTAGATCTTTAAAACTTTGTTCTTTTCCGTCATTCCATGTGCAATTATGTGACATCACAAACAAGTGCCTGTTTAAATATGAATCTTATTCTACCTACTAGGTTCCAACATTACTAGATTCAGGAGAAGCAAGTTGCAGCAGTAACGACGAGTGTTCGTACGTGGATCAGTGGCCCAGATGGCGCATGAAACACTCCCGGCTTGGTTTCGTCGTGAAAACTGCATCCTTTGGGGACAGTGAAGGGAGTCAATAGAAGCCAAGACATCAACCAACTGACTTCAAATTTCATAAATAGGTATCTATAGGCTTGTTACATACCTTTCTTCATATTATGAATATGAATAATTAGTATATCAATTATAAATATTAATACATAACGTTAGAATCTCATGTATCTAAGTGGTTGTATAAATAAAAAAAATCATATACTCAATAATAAAAAAATGTTTCGTCATTAACTTGTGTATTATATCCGTTGAACAAACATTTGTATTATATATGATATGAATAATATGGAATGTAATCAGTTAACGCATACAATCATTAAAATATGTTTTTGAAAAGGAAGTTGATGTATATGTTTTTAAAAATTAAGTTGATGCGGCAGTTAGGAATTATGTTAACTTTATTTTTAAAACAATATTTTCAACTGCGTATTAATTTTTTATATATAATTAATGATAACCCAAATTATGCTTAGTCCTTTAAGTATCCTCTTAGCATAGTTAAATTAGTAATTTATATTCATACATCTAAAAATTTAAGAATTAAAACTTTATCACCTATTTTATTTATTGGTTTAAGCACAGTATTTTTACAATTCAAATAAACCAACCACATTACATATTTGATAATTTTTAGATATCAATAATAGAAAAATTAGTATAATTATTCTTCCTTCATTTTTTGAATATTTTAATGAACTTCATTTGAGCTTGGTGATATTTATGACTTAAATAACACCTTTTAAATTAAAAAAAAAATTATATAGAAAATTTATAATTAATTTCATATTAAATTATTTTTATTTATAATTCATATTAAGGGTTGAGTTCAACTAAATAAACCCCTTAACCTAAAAAGTCTAAAAAGAATCTTGAGCCAGTATATTATTAATCAATGTCTATGATTAAATCAAGTTGTTGGAGGGTTTTAGTCATGCCTAATTTTGTTGACTTTTTATCAAATTCCCTCATATTCTTTAAACGTTCATAACTTTTACATGCGTAATTATTATTTGAAAAAAAATATCATAAAAACAAGCATTTTTTTCTTTAAATTAATATATTTTTTGCTATAGAAAATTCTTGTTTTTTTAGTTCATTGTGTATTTTGTAAAGGTCATTGTGTCTTTTGTACATGTCATTGTGTCTTTAAGAAAAACACAAAAGATAATTATACACAAACGTTTAAAAGACACAATGATAATAATTAGACACAATGAGCTGAAAAAATTTAATTTTTTGTAGAAATATTATACTCATTTTAAAGATAAAAAAGTGCTTGTTTTTATGATATATTTTTTTTTGAAAAAATAATATCGTATGTAAAAGTTATAAATGTTTAAAAAATGTGGGGGAAAGTGATTATGACTAAATTACCCTCTAACAACTTTTTCCTCTAAAATTTTAAATTTTTCCTTTTAAATTTGATCTCATAATCTAATGATTAATAATCCTTCTTAGGATTTTTAGGATAAAGAGACTATTTAATTGATCATAACCCTTCATATTAAATCTATATTTATAATTTATAATACATGGCTAAATAATAAGTATAAATAATTAAATAAAAAGGACACGTCACAAATTAAAAATAAATGACTTATAATATCTCAAACTATTGTTATTTATTAGTATTAAGGTAAAAAAATTTTTTGCTTAAAAATAATAATAACCAATAGAATTTAGACATGCGTGATGCTAAAAAAAGGAATAAAGGATATTAGATATATCATCTTATTTTTTGTATTAAATTTTTATTTTATTTTTTTTTTGTATTGTGATCTTTTTTTAATGTATTTTTTTGTACTGAATTTTTATTTTTTATTGTTATAATATAACTATGATTAGCTCACATTAACAATCTTTAGAAAATATTAGAAGAGAAAGATAGAGGAGAATTTAGAGAGAAGATGATAGAATTGCATAACACTTGAGAATGTATATAAGAGGTGCATTTTTCTCTTTATATTGAACTATTGAGGTGGTATTTATACTCCAAAAGAGTAGGATTTTGGGAGACAAGAAACAAAAACATTTAATGCTTAGTCCAAGAATATGTCCATATAAGTTTTCATTGTTGAAAAAGCTTTCATCCAATTATATATATATATATATATATATATATATATATATATATATATATATATATATATCCAAATATATTAAATATATAACACTCCCCCTTGGATGATACTTTTTCAAACTTGGAGTTTTATTTTAAAATGTTGTCTCATTAAAAACCTTGCTAAAGAAAACCCAGTAGCAAAAAAACTTTAGCTAAGGAAAAAATAGTGCAGTATATAACTCCCTCTCAAATTATCATCTGATGTTAACTGTATCGATTGTACATGTCGCATTCCGATATCATGTACGTGTTTCCTGAAAATGACTGTAGGTAGTGCTTTTGTGAAAAGGTCTGCGGAATTGTTGCTAGACGAAACATATCTCATTTCAACTTGATTGTCTTTGATAAGATCTCGAGTGTATAAAAAGAATCTTGGTGGTATGTGTTTTGTTCTGTCACTTTTGATATACCCTTCTTTTATCTGTGAGATACAAGCTGCATTGTCTTCATAAATTGTAGTTGGACTTATATCTTCATTTAACCCACATGAAGTCAATATAAAAGTAGTCATAGACCTTAACCATACACACTCTCTAGAGGCCTCATGTAGTGCAATAACTTCAGCATGATTTGATGATGTAGCAACAAGTGTTTGCTTTTGAGAACGCCATGAAATTGCAGTTCCTCCGTTCAAGAAAACATATCCAGTTTGAGATCTTGCCTTATGAGGATCAGATAAATAACTTGCATCTGCATAACCAACCAATTCTTCTTTTGAATCGTTAGGATAAAATAAACCTAAATCAGTAGTTCCTCGAATGTATCGAAAAATATGTTTAATTCCATTCTAATGCCTTTTTATAGGTGCTGAACTAAATCTTGCTAGTAAGCTAACTGCAAAAGAAATATCTGATCTTGTACAATTAGTAAGATACATAAGAGCACCAATTGCACTAAGGTATGGTACCTCCGAACCGAGAACTTCTTCACCATCTTCGCATGGGCGAAATGGGTCATTGTCAACATTGAGTGATCTAACTACCATTGGGGTGGTTAAAAAAATTGCATTTTCCATATTGAAACGCTTTAAGAGCCAATCTGTGTAATTTGATTGATGCACAAGTATTCCGTTAGGCATATGCTCAATCTGTAAACCAAGACAATACTTGGTTCTTCTAAGATCTTTTATTTCAAATTCATTTTTTAAAAGAGTAATTACTTCATGAATTTGTTTATGCGTCCCAATTATATTTAGATCATCAACATACACAGCTATGATCACAAATCCTGATGTTGTCTTTTTGATAAAAACACATGGACAAATAAGATTATTTGTATAACATTTACTCTTCAAATAATCACTTAAACGATTGTACCACATCCTTCCTGATTGTTTCAATCCATACAAAGATCTTTGTAATTTAATTGAACACCTTTCTTTAGGTTTTGAACCTAATGTTTCTAGGATTTTAAATCCTTCGGGAATTTTCATATAAATGTCACTATCAAGTGATCCATACAAGTAAGTTGTCACCACATCCATAAAACGCATTTCATAATTTTTGGATATTGCTAAGCTGATTAAATATCTAAAAGTGATTGCATCCATAACAGGAGAATATGTTTTATCATAATCAATCCCTGGTCTTTGAGAAAAACCTTGAGCCACAAGTCTGGCTTTATATCTTATAACTTCATTTTTCTCATTCCGTTTTAGCACAAAAATCTACTTGCAACCCACAGGTTTTACAGTCTTTGGTGTAATAACAATTGGACCAAAAACTTTTCTTTTGTTAAGTGAATCTAATTCAGCTTGCAGCATCTTTCCATTTGTTCCAGTCATCTCGATTTTTACAATCGTTGACTAATTTTGGTTCAGGAGCCTCATCTCCATTTATAATCTCACTTGCCACAGAATATGAAAAGATCTCATCAATAGTTTCCATTTCATATCGGTTCCATAATGTGTTTGTGTGACCATAGTTAATTGACATCTCTATGTAAATATCATTCATTTCTTTATCGGGAAATGTTTTGATGTTTTGAATTTCATCAGAATCCTTATCCTTTGGTCACTTTCTTTTTCAGATCCTTTTCTTTTTTGAGGATTTGTATCCTTTGATCCAATTGGTCTACCACGTTTTAAACGTCTTTGAGATTCATGAGTTGGATCTTTATCCAACTTCTTACTTGGAATCTCAACCCAAGCTGGAGCATTTTCTGGTGGTATATGAGATTTTGTTACTCTTTTTGTATCAGTAAATGCATATGGCAATTGATTTGCTATATCTTGCATATGAATTATCTTTTGAACTTCCGTCTCACATTGTTTTGTTCTTGGATCAAGATATAACAATGAAGGTTCACACCATGAGACATTCTTTTCCTTTATGTTCTTTTCTCCCCATAACGATGGAAAATTTGTCTCATCAAAGTGACAATCAGCAAAACGTGCTATAAAGACATCACATGTTAGGGGTTCAAGATATCTTATGATGGATGTTGTTTCGTATCCAACATGTATTCCCAATCTTCTTTGAGGACCCATTTTTGTGCATTGTGGTGGTGCAATAGGGACGTACACCGCACATCCAAATATTTTGATGTGGGAAATGTTAGGCTCTTGGCCAGAAGCAAGTTGTACAGGAGAATATTAGTGATTTGCGCTAGGTCTCATACGAATTAATGATCCCGCATGTAAAATTGCATGACCCCAAATTGACACATGAAGTTTTGTTTTCATTATTAACGGTGTTGCAATTAATTGTAGCCGTTTTATCAATGATTCAGCCTAACCGTTTTGTGTATGCACATGAGGAACCGGGTGTTTAACAACAATTCCAATTGACATGTAATAATCACTAAAAGCATGCGATGTAAATTCACCCGCATTATCAAGCCTCACCCTTTTAATGGTATAATCCATAAAATGTGCTCGTAATTTTATAATTTGAGAAAAAATTTTGCAAATGTCACATTACGAGTCGATAATAAAGAAACATGAGACCATCTGCTAGATGCGTCTATTAAGACCATGAAGTATCTAAATGGTCCACATGGTGGATGAATTGGTCCACATATATCACCTTGAATTCTTTTAAGAAATAGAGGAGATTCGTGCTCAATATTTAATGGTGAAGGTCTTGTAATAAGTTTTCCAAGAGAGCATGATACACATAATGGTATTTTATCTATTTGGGGTAACTTTTGATCTCTCAATGGATGCCCATGTATATTTTCGATTATTCTTTTCATCATTGTAGATCTTGAATGACTTAGTCTGTCATGCGATAAGTTAAATACAATAGGATCACAACATTTCTCTTTAACTACCATATGTGCTTGAGACATATTTATTTGTGTATAATGCAAATCAGAATTAAGTATTGACAATTTTTCTAGTATGACATTTTTTCTCATGATATGTAAATATTTTTCATTGTTAATAGTAGTTGACTGAGTGTCGTACCCATTTTGATATATGTTCTTGAAACTCAACAAGTTTCTTGTTTATTTTAAAGAATACAAAACATTCTCAATTAAGAGTTTTGTACCATTTGGTAAAACCAAATTTGTTTTTCTCACTCCTTCTATCACGTCCGTAGGACCTGATATTGTATTAATGGTTCCCTTGGTTGGTTTCAATACATGAAAATATTTTTTTAGATTTCAAAATATAGTGTGTTGCACCACTATCCGCTATACACATATCTCCATCACTTGTTTGGATGAGTGCTCCGTTGATATTCATTTTACTCTTCAAAATAAAAAAAATAATAAGATACTACGAAGTTTTCATCATATTCATTAAAAATTTTATATAAAATTAAAAGTTAATTATACATAACTTAGTACGATTAAAAGTTTTAGCATCGTTATGACTAATAGCACTAGCTTCAGGTAATACCATTGATCCTGTGGGACGTGCAAGATGATTTTTCATTAATACTTCATTGTTTTTCTCTGCTACAAAAAGTAGAGCATTTAAATCAGAATATCTTTTGCATCCTTGCAAACGTAAATACGTTTGCAAGCCGGCGTTTGATGCATGAAAAGTGCTAAAAGTTTTTTCTAGCATATCTTCTTCAGTAACATTTTGCCCACAAAACCAAAGTATTGAGCATATTCTGAACAAAGCAGATGTGTAATCATTCACCTTTTTAAAATCTTGTCGTCTTAAATTTGACCATTCATCTCGAGCAGCTGGAAGTAAAACTGCTTTTTGATTATTAAATCTTTCTTGCAAATACTTCCATAAAGCGGAAGGATCATCACAATTTGAATATTCAAATTATAACATCCCATCAATGTGTTTGTGAAGAAAAACATCGGCTTTAGCTTTTTCTTGTTCTGAACGATTATTGTTCATATTTATTGTTTTTAAAACACCCATTGAATTTAAATGTCTCTTTACATGGGTTGTCCATGCCATGTAATTTTCTCCACTGATGTTTAACGCTGTGAATTCAAGTTTTGCAATATTTGACATTTTTGTTTTTTGCTAAACACGAAGAAATCAATTGAAACGATAAATATTAAAATCCATTTATATCAATGAGGACTGTGATACAATATAATGGTAAAGCTACAAAAAGATACATAACTAGAAAAAAATTAAATTATTCAGGTGAGAGTTGAGATAGAGAATAAAGAAACAAAATTAGCATTACGGTAGCTAATAACAAGAGTGGGTGAATCATCTTCAAAAAAATTATCTTGAGCAAGCTTGAGAGAATAAGATAATATGTTTTATGTATTAAAAGAGATTGTTTATTTATAGGAAAAAAATTTAAACATTGATAACGGTTATATAACCCTTTTTGCAACGGCTATATAGTCGTTTACGAGTATATGATCATTGTATGTGTATAAAGATTATAATTATGATAAAAAATTAGTAGATTAGAAGTTAAAGAATATGAGTAAAGAAAAAAATTTGTTACCAAATATAAACAAACGTTAGCATATATATATAATAAAATGTTAGCATACTAATAAAGGTTAATATCAATGTTAGCATAAATTTGTTAGTATTGTTAACATGAAAATAAATGTTAGTATACATGAATAAATATTAGTATACATAAATAAATGTTAGCATATAAATGTTATCATAAGAATAAGATGTTAGTATGCATAAATAAATGTTAGTAACATTAGTAAAAGTTAGTTGACATAAAAATAAAAAAGTTAGATACATAAATAAAAGTTAGATTGTTAGTAGTCACATGATTATCAAATGTCCATAATAGTAAGTCTTGGATAATTATTTTGTTCATTATGGTAATTAACTTCTTAGAGTTTTATATAAGTTGTTATTAATAAAATGTTTACCTTTGATGGATGGCTTGTGCTTTTAATGATCTTCTTAATTATGATTTAAGAACTCTTCGTGCTGATAACGTGTTATAATATAGCTATGATTAGCTCACATTAACAATCTTTATAGAAGATTAGAAGAGAAAGATAGAAGAAAATTTAGAGAGAAGAAGATAGAATTGCATAACTTGAGAATGTATACAAGAGGTGCATTTTTCTCTTTACATTGAAGTGATATTTATACTACAAAAGAGTAGGCTTTTGGGAGACAAGTAACAAAAACATTTAATGCTAAGTCCAAGAATATGTCCATATAAGTTTTGAGTGTTGAAAAAGCTTTCATCCAATTATATATATATCCAAATATATTAAATATATAACATTTATTAGATTTTTTAATTTTTTATTAGATTTTTGATTTTTTGCACTAAATTTTATATTTTTTGTATACGATTTTGTTTTTTGTACTGAATTTTTATTTTTGTCTTAGATTTTGTTTTTTGTACTGATTTTTTGTGTTTATTTTTTTTATGTAACATATCAAAATTCTATTGGTTACTACTTTTTATATGCAAAAATTTCCTTCTATCAGCTCCAACCAGCCCTATATTTATGGTGTTCACAAGCCGAATCGAATCGAGCTAGGGTTAGCTCAGACTTGACTCGGATTTAAATCAACCTTGGCTTGACTCGGCTCAAATTGTAAACCGAGCCTGAAATCTTTGCTCGGACTCGGCTCATTTTTAACTAAATTGGCTTGGCTTGGCTCCTTTGGCTCGGTTTTTATATATGAAATTTAATATTTGAATTGCTTCACTTTAACTTGCCTCGGTTCGTTTTTAGCTCGGTTTTATATAAGAGAAGAGGCGTAAACATGAAGAACTGAGAATTAAGAATATGATTTAGGAATTAGTGGATTACGTAATAATTGAGATACATTTCGTATTTCCGTCTTCTTTCTTTTATTTTTTTATTTCTATTCTTTTAACATAATTACAAAATAACACTAAAGTATATTTATTATTAAAAGTAACCCTATAATTTTATATTTTAGTATAACATGTTGTACAAACGAGCCAAACCACGAGCCAAGCAACGAATGAGCTACGAACTGAATCCAAACTTAGAGCATTTTGGACAGCCCTACCTATATTCATATTTGGGTGTAAGATCCCTGTTGAGATTAATTTTTTTTAAATTACTTAATTACTGCTTTTTATTTAGGGAAAATGTTATAGCAACAAAATGAACTTTTGATTTTGTTCTAATTATATAACTGGAACTTTGTTTCGTTTCAATTAAGTAACTTAAGTTTGATTTATGTTCTAATACTAGATAAAAACCTAGATAATATGTAATCTTGATTCGTTTAGGCTTTATAAGTGCATTTTTATATGATTTTATGACTTGTTTGAAAGTTTTAAACCTATTTTAGACTCATTTGTACATTTTGTGTTTTTTTTCAAAATGTTATAGAAACAGATCATAAATCATCTAAAAGTGCACTTATAAAGCCTAAACAAATCAAGATTACCTGTTATCAAGGTTTTTTATTTAGTATTAGAACATAAATCAAACTTAAGTTACCTAATTGAACAAAACAAAGTTCCGGTGATTTAATTTGAACAAAATCAAAATTTGGTTATGTTTTTACAAAATTACCTATTTTATTTATTTGAATTTAATATTTCCTATAATAAATTGTGATTGTAGATAGTTCATAGCCGTAGTGGCTAAATCATTCAAATCTCCTGCTTCCAAGTTCCAACTTCTGTCTTGAAGACAAGGTAACGTACAAAAACAACCCAACATATTCCTTCCTTCCTTCCTTCACAGGGAATCATTTCTCCCCAATTCCCATCATCTTTCAACCAATCCGATTTCGATCCTTCATGGGCGAAGGATACAAGGGACCGGGGGGGGCGACCGCCCCCCCTGTTTTTTCGCGTAGTAGTGTATATTTCCCGATGTGTAGTGTAAAATTTTTAAAAACCTTTACTTCGCCCCCCCTGGGAAATTTTTTTTTTATTTCGCCCCCCTGGGATCCTCGTCAAGCTTCGCCACTTCATCCTTCTGATACCGATTCATAATCGCCATGAATTCAAACCCTAACGATTGTGATAATCATCAGAGCTCATCTCCTAGCGTCATTTCATCGGACGTCGAAGATGATGTTGAGATAACTACTGCAGACGAATCACAACAGCATGCCAGTAGGTTTCCTCCTTTTTCCGATTTCATATGATGTGCGATTCTACGTTGGATGTGGTTTTAATTATGTACCTAATTGTTAGTTTTGAACTGATTAGTTGTAGGCAAATCCATAATTTTACTTTAGATGCCGTGAGACAGGCTTGGCCCGACAGGCTTAGAGTGTAAAGCTAGGGTTTGGGGCCCCTAAACCTAAGGGCCTCTTTTGATTAATATGATATTGCGAATTTTTAATCATGGTTGTAAAAATCCCCGACTCGGCCGATTAATCGCTAGTCCTCTAAGGCCGACTAGGCCCGACTATCCGATTAGGCCGATTAGTTGGCCGATTAATCCCGAATAATCCCGATCAATCCCTAGTCCTCACTCCGCCGACCGACTAGCGCCTAGTGATTTTTACAACCATTTTTTTAATTGCAGTCATTGATTGAATGTTCTACCTGTTTTTTATCTTTTAACTTTTTTGATTTTTGTTGTTGTTTATTTATTAATTTGATATTTCGATACCAATTGGTTCATTTGATTTTTGAATTCTTCACTTTTATTAAAGGCTAATTTTATTTTTTGAACATTTATTGCATATAGGCTTTTAAAATTGTTTATGACTATATGTTTTGTTAAAATCTTCAATTGTTAGTTGATATGTTAATAATACATTATCCTTTTTTTAGTTGCACTTTTTGATGTATGTTTAATACAAATTTGTCGCTTTTGTTTGCCATTAGCTAATTAGATATTTGTTATGCTATTATCAAAATAATATTATGTCAAGTGTGTTATTAACATTTATTACTATTGAAAGCAAATTATTTATTTACTAAAAATGCCTAATTTTATTAGTCGCCTTGGGCCCCCAAAATGCTTGGGCCGACCCTGTCGCAAGATCGTTACATGATGTCCTAAGGATGGATGATATGTAATCATTTGAATTGCTATAAATTGCTTGTAAACTGCCAAAATAATTCTTGTTCTATTTGTTATCGTATCAATTGACAGCTTCGAAATGTTGTGCACTCAGTATCTGTTGATTCTCAAGAGAGTTCATCGCCAGAGGTGACTGTTGGTCAGCGTGTGAAGCCTGGGAGAAACAGAGAGAACAAAATTCATGGCTTGCTGGCAGCTCAGTTTTTTGACACTAAATCTCCTACCAAAAAGAAGGTTTTGAATCCTCTTCAGTCACATCTTATTTTCTTTTTATGTTTCTTGGTTATATACATAAGTTATTTTTAATTAGAAGATCTTGCTTCAACATAGATTGTGTGCTCTCATCAACAGAAGAGGGTTAAAAGAAAATGTAGCAGGCTTATATAGATAATAATTGAAACAGGATAGCAAGAGTAATTTTATCATGTTTAGTTTTTTCTTATTTTATTTTTTGTAAATTTGTTTAGCGTTGATATTTATTTTCCTCTTAAATTGCATTATGGTATAAACAAACAATAAAACAAACAAACATACTTAGTAAATTCCTACTTTTTAATATGGTCTAGGGGGAGGAGATGAAGCCAAACCTACCTTTACCCTAAAATGAGATAGAGAGTTTGTTTCGGAGGAGACCCCTGGCTCATAGTTCCGCCTTTTTTTTTCTATTCCTTTATTTATTTAGTTTAATATATATATATAGTAACCGCATAACACATACACATAAACACATGGAGTAAACATGGCCACATGGACACATAAAGCCAAAAATTTGCCTTATGGTATACAAACAAACAAACATACCCAGTAAAATCCCACTTTTACGTGGGGTCAGAGGAGGGGGGGGGGGATTATTAGACTAGATATTCATTATTATAGGTTTATATGAGAGATGAACACAAACCTTGCACCTGCCTTAAAAAAGAGGTAGAGAGGCTGCTTCATATGAGACCCTCGGCTCAAGATTTCACCCTTTTCATTATGGTATATATACCTTTATTTTTTAGCTATTTCTTATCAAGAAGTGCCATAATGACAACTCGTAATTGTCTATAGGATCTACTAATTAGAGGTAGTAATTTTGACCCTTTTTGAATATATCAATGGGTTTTGCAGTGTTTCAAACAAGCTAAATTTAATAATTTAGCTAAAATCGCTCAGATATTTTTATACAAAATCATATCATACTATCTTGTAAGTAGGTAAATTCTTTCCTATTGTAATAATATTGTTGTCAAATCATAATTAACACATTGGTATTCTATAAGTTAATATTAAGAAACAAAAGAGAAAGTGTTTGCTGGTCAACACACCACCTATTTATTTTTTTGTGATCATGGGAACCCACTTGTGGTAAATCCCCGGAAAATCGCCCAAAGTGGGAATTGAACTTGAGACCTCTAGGTTGTCTCTCCTCCACTTTAACCACTACACCACTTCCTTGAAGGTTAACTTGTCCATTTTAAAATTACTAAAAATGACCTATTTTGGTATATTATCTTGCCTGATGGCCCTGATCTAGTTGTAGTAATACATATTCTCTGCAGCTTAAATCGTTGAATCGGATAGCTAGTGTTCAAGCTGATGGTACAGTGCACTTTGAGATTCCTGATGAAATTAATCCACAAAACTTAGATTTTGGTACCAAAGCTGTTACTAGTAGATCTAGTGAAGACCATGATTTTGCTACAACTATTCCAGAATTCCCACCATTGCAAATTGTTATGCTTATTGTTGGAACACGGGGAGATGTGCAACCATTTGTTGCCATTGGAAAAAGTTTACAGGTTTATGAATATACTTCTTTAAATTGAAACCACATGCTTCATTTTCATCATTTGTTTGATAAATGTATAAATTTTGTATTATATTTTCCAGGAATATGGTCATAGGGTGAGATTAGCAACTCACTCGAATTTCAAAGAGTTTGTCAAGTCTTCTGGACTGGAATTTTTCCCTCTTGGCGGTGATCCTAAAGTCCTTGCTGGTTGTAAGAACCCATACACCTGTTTTGATATTCTAATATTTTATATTATACCTTTTCTGTATATAGGGGCTGTTAGGATATATGCTGGAAACTGATTTTCTGGTTATTGCTATAAGCATAATCAGTTTTTAGTGTTTGGATAACAGATCCTGCCTTGTGATTATCTGATATTCAATTGTCATATAGAATTGACCTGGTCTAACAAATATGATTATCTAATGATAAAGTAAAATCAATTGTGTACCCCTTCATCTAAACCTATTTTTAAGATTTATCCTCCCATTTCACAAATCTTCTCTTCTTGATGTTCATAAAATGTCCTTTTTGGTTTTTTAAGCTGTGACTTAAATAATCAGAACAGATACTTAACATTATGACAACTTCAAACAGCAAAAACACATCCTAAAATATATTTTGCCACCTGTCCTAATGTAGTTCATTGTTTGATCCTAACTATTCAGTATCACATAATTACTTTCAAAGCATACTTCCGAACACTGCCTTTATTGCTTGTAATGATGAGGTAACTTGTATATGCATTTGTCATGTAGATATGGTGAAGAACAAAGGGTTTTTGCCATCAGAACCTTCAGAAATACATACTCAGCGAAGTCAAATAAAGGATATTGTATTTTCTTTGCTTCCTGCTTGCACTGACAATGATCCAGATACAAATGTTCCATTCAATGTGGATGCTATAATTGCTAACCCACCTGCATATGGTAGGACTCTATTAAATTTTATAACTTTTATCTCATTTAATTACCAGTTTAAATTTAAAGTTGCTGATTTGTTGATCTCTAGTTTGTCTAAAATGATATGACTTTGAGGTTGCAAGTTGATAGAGTACATAAACTTTGTGTGTTTTGTTTTGCTCATTATACGACACATGGTGCTTAAAATATTATTTAAGTAACATGCATAATGGAATCTTAATGTACACGCTAATATGCAACAGAAACTCACATATCAAAATATAATGCTTTTTTATCTTTAATTTATTAAGTTATTAACCAAAAGTGACTCGGACTTGTGCTTGCTCAGGTCATACTCATGTTGCAGAGGCACTTAAAGTTCCAGTGCACATCTTTTTCACTATGCCATGGACGTATGTATCTTTTATTGTTTCTATTAGACATAATAGATATTATTAGACAACTGATACAAAGATTAGGGATCTCAATGTAATTACTAGATTTGTAATTGTAATTTATATACTCGCATGGATCAATGAGAAGATACGGTTTGATCAATATTCCTTCTATCATGGTATCACCCTAAATACGATCCCCTGCCGGCCCTACCTTCTGATCATCTTCTCCGATCCACTGCAACCTGCAACCCTATTCTTCTCCTCTTCTCTATTCAGCCGATCACTCTATTCATGGCTAACCTACACCCGGCACTCACAGTAACCAACATCCGTAACCTAATTCCCATTGTCTTGGAGATGGACAACGCCAAGTACACATCCTGGTCGAAACTTTTCCAGATCCAATGCACCGCCTATCAAGTTCTCGACCATATTCTCCCTCCTAGTCCCAAATCGGCGACTGACAAAGAAGCCGAGTCCTCCACTGATCAGGCTCTCTGGTCACGCCTTGATGCAATAGTTCTACAATGGATTTATGGCACGATCTCCATTGATCTTTTACATACCATTCTCAAACCAAAATCTACTGCAGCCCAAGCATGGAATGCTCTCGCCAATATATTTCATGACAACAAAAGTACACGTGCGCTGCATCTTCAAACTCAATTTTCCAACGTCAAGCTTGAATCTTTTTCATCCGCTTCTGCTTATTGTCAACAGTTAAAGGTTCTTTCTGATCAATTAGCAAACATGGATGCACCGGTCAGTGATCAACAATTGGTTCTTCAACTTATTAATGGCCTCACAGGTAGTAAACTAGATGCGGTTGGCATGATGTTGCAACAAACATCCCCGTTACCTGATTTTTATGTAGCCCGCTCCCGCTTAATCTTGGAGGAAACAAGGCAGGCTCAACAGCCTCAACCAGACACTGCTTTACATGCTGCCACCACCCAACCCCAACCCGCCTCACCCATTCCTTCCAATTATACGCACCAGCAAACCTACAGCCCACATTCTCACCATTCTGATTCCTCTCGTGGTCGGGGTCGTGGCCGTGGGGGTCGCAGCCGTAACTCCAACTCTCAGCCGTGGTCCAACAACACCCGTGGACCATCTGTTTTTTAGGGGCAGCACCATCAATTTTCTCCATGGCTGCCACAACAACAGCCATGGTGGCCACCACAATAGCCCTGGACCACCTCACCTGTACCCTACCCTACTGTCCCTAATCCTCCTCATCGTGGACCACCACCTCGTGGCAACACTGCAGGCATTCTTGGCCACGCACTATCTCAGTTTTACGCATCCAGTGAAGCTTCTTATGCTCCAACTAATATTGAGCAGGCCTTACACACAATGACATTAAACCCAGATCAGAATTGGTATCTCGACACTGGCGCTACCAATCACATGTCTCACTCGACAGGTAATCTCTCACCTTATTTAAATAATAGCATACAAAATTTGATTGTCGTTGGCAACGGGTATCAAATACCGGTTCTCGGTACGGGTTTCACCACACTTCAACCACCTTACACACCCCTACAGCTAAACAACATCCTAATTGCTCCAAAACTTATCAAAAATCTACTATCCGTGCGCCGATTGACCACCGACAATCACATATCTATTGAGTTTGACCCATATGGTTTTCTTGTGAAGGATTACCGGACGCGGATTCCTATCCTCCAATGTGACAGCATAGGCGATCTCTGTCCTCTTTCCTCATCAGCTACTAAAGTCACAACTCCTTCCAATTTTGCAGCTCTCTCTCAAGACTTATGGCATCGTCGTCTAGGACATCCTGGCACTGATTTGCTTCATTTTTTAAATAAACAGCATGTTATTTCTTTTCGTAATGTTTCTACCAAAAACTTATGTCAATCGTGTGTGTTTGGAAAACATATTAAGTTACCTTTTTATGATTCTACTTCTACTACATGTTTGCCCTTTGATATTGTTCACAGTGATGTTTGGACCTCCCCGGTTATTAGTTCCGGGGGCCACCGCTACTATATTCTATTTCTTGATGATTTCACAAATTACTTATGGACATTTCCAATTGCAACTAAATTGGCTGTTTACTCCATTTTTCTCAAATTTCACTCATTTTTAGAAACTCAATTTGAAAGAGGCATTAAATCTTTTCAATGTGATAATGGCACCGAATATAACAACAAATCGTTTCATGATTTTTGCACCAAACATGGCATGACCTTCCGGTTCTCTTGTCCTCATACCTCTTCTCAAAATGGCAAGGCCGAGCGTAAAATTAGGTCCATTAACAACATTGTTCGTACCCTTTTAACCCATGCCTCTTTACCAGCCGAGTTTTGGCATCATGCACTCCAAATGGCCAAGTACCTCCTAAACATTCTCCCCTCCAAAACCAAACAAAATCACACACCTACCTTTCTCCTATACCGCAAACATCCTTCTTTTGACCATTTACGCACATTCGGTTGCCTTTGTTATCCTCTTCTTCCCACCTCCTCCATCAACAAACTTCAAAATCGTTCAACCCCTTGTGTCTTTCTCGGCTATCCCCTAAATCACCGGGGGTACAAATGTTTTGATCTTAACTCCCGCAAGATCATCATTTCTCGCCATGTGGTGTTTGATGAAAACATTTTTCCATTCGCCTCTTCACACCCCAACCCTTCTGCCTAAGATTTCCTCCATTCATCTGATCTTCATCCTTCCATTTGGGCTCAAGTTTCTGGTCATTCGGCGCCCACTCCAACACCACCTACCCCCCAAACCGACCCAGTCACATCGACTACCCAAGACCCATCCTCGGTAGTTCCTACAAACCAATCTTCCTCACCTACCCAACCACATTCTACTACTACAGCTCAACCATCACCATGCCGAGTCTACACTCGTCGGCCCAAACCCACACCCTCCACTACAATTCCATCTGAAACAACCCCTACACCGGCTTCCCAAACAGCACCTACATCGGCCCAACCACCCTCATCCCCAATTCCAGTTCCTACAAACCAATCTTCCTCACCTACCCAACCACATTCTACTACTACAGCTCAACCATCACCATGCCGAGTCTACACTCGTCGGCCCAAACCCACACCCTCCACTACAATTCCATCTGAAACAACCCCTACACCGGCTTCCCAAACAGCACCTACATCGGCCCAACCACCCTCATCCCCAATTCCAGTACCACCACCACCACCACCACGTCATCCTATGTCGACCCGCAGTATGACTGGTCATTCTAAACCAAAACGCTCCCTTAACCTTCATACAATGACCCCCACCGAACCTTTTGAGCCTATCCCTCGAAACCCAACCGATGCCCTCACCCAACCCGTTTGGTTCTGTGCCATGACAGATGAATTTAATGCTCTTATTGAAAATAATACGTGGGAGTTGGTACCTCGTCTCCCGGATATGAACATCATTCGATGCATGTGGATTTTTAAGCACAAAACTAAATCTGATGGATCATTAGAGCGCTACAAAGCCCGACTGGTCTGCGATGGGCGGTCACAGCAAGTTGGAGTGGACTGCCATGAAACTTTCAGTCCAGTCGTTAAACCAGCAACCATTCGAACCGTTGTGAGCATTGCTTTGCTTCGCGGTTGGGATCTCAGTCAACTTGACGTTAAGAACGCATTTCTCCATGGAAATTTACAGGAAACAGTTTACATGCATCAACCCATGGGATTTAGACACCCCACATATCCTCATCATGTATGTCGTTTACGCAAGTCGCTATACGGGTTGAAACAGGCACCGAGGGCGTGGTACCAAAGGTTCACTGATTACGTAACCACGTTGGGATTTCAACATAGTTCATGTGATCATTCACTCTTTATTTACAGACGAGGTCCGGATACTGCCTACATGTTATTGTATGTTGATGACATCATCATTACCACTTCTTCTGCTGCTTTGAAACAAAAGTTCCTTAACTTGCTGTCTTCTGAATTTGCCATGAAGGATCTCGGCTCACTCAGCTATTTCCTTGGCATATCTGTCACTCGGAACGCCAATGGGATGTTCTTATCTCAACAGAAGTATGCTCAAGAGATTCTTATGCGTGCCAACATGGTGGACTGCAATCCGGTTCATACACCCGTGGATACTATGGGCAAACTGAGTTCAACTGCTGGTGATCTCTTACCCGATTCTACGCAATTTCGTAGCCTTGCAGGTGCCCTACAATACCTGACGTTTACTCGTCCAGACATCTCTTATGCTGTTTAGCAGGTATGCATGCATATGCATGCTCCTCGGACGCCTCATTTCAATGCTCTAAAACGCATCCTCCGGTATGTAAAAGGCACCATTGCTATGGGATTACATCTACGTAGCAGCCCTGTTTCCTCCCTTATTGCCTACACCGACGCAGATTGGGCAGGTTGTCCTGACACTCGTCGATCCACCTCCGGCTACTGTGTGTTTCTAGGTGACAATCTTATTTCATGGTCCTCCAAACGCCAGACAACCATCTCTCGATCCAGTGTTGAAGCTGAATATCGTGGCGTTGCAAACGTAGTTGCCGAATTATGTTGGATTTGAAACTTGCTACTTGAGTTAGGCTGCCCCATTCACACCGCATCCTTGGTCTATTGTGACAATGTCAGCGCCATCTTCATGTCTGGAAATCCGATTCAGCACCAACGAACAAAGCACATTGAACTTGACATACATTTTGTTCGTGACAAAGTACGATCCGGTCAGATACGCGTGTTACATGTTCCCTCGAGATATCAACTCGCGGACATTTTTACCAAAGGCTTACCTCGCGTACTGTTTAATGATTTCAGATCCAGTCTAAGTATTCGTGATCCTCCCCCTTAGACTGAGGGGGTGTATTAGACATAATAGATATTATTAGACAACTGATACAAAGATTAGGGATCTCAATGTAATTACTAGATTTGTAATTGTAATTTATATACTCGCATGGATCAATGAGAAGATACGGTTTGATCAATATTCCTTCTATCAGTTTCTCTTTGTTTTATGACCAGTTTGGGATAGGGTATTAGGGTGGGGTACTAATAAGACTGGATTCTACAGACCAATTTCCACTAGGTATTAGGCACCAAGATAAATTAGCAAAACATGGATTTTATCATCATTATCTTTAAATATTTTATTTCGTTATTTTATGCATTTAAGGCTGTTTATTATCATTTGTATACCATATTGAGTATATAATGATGAATATCATCAAATGAAGACATCATTGTCCCAAAACTTTTTGTCAATTATCATTTGATGAGTCGGGCATGCAAATTTATGCTTCAATTTGAACATAAATGTTAATAGATATGGGGTTATGTTTAGTAATTTGAACTTATAAGTTAACAAAGTGGATTAAAGATTTATAATCTTAAAACCCTTTTTTTAGGCTTTATAGAACACACATGTTCAGACCTGAAAGTATCATAAGCTCATTGAAACATTTGACCCATTAGCTACACTGGTGTTTTTATGGTATACATGCTTATCAGCAACATATAGGAGCTTCCTGAGTCCTATTCTTTCACTACTGAATATCCTTTTTTTTTTCCTTGCTCTGTTTTTTGCTTGTTCAGACCTACTAGTGAATTTCCACATCCTCTTTCGAGAGTTAGGCAACCTGTTGCAAATAGAGTAAGGGTCTTTACTGTTTCAGCTTCAACTATATACTTCACTATTTGAACAAGTTATTGTTAACACAATCCTCAATTATTATTGCAGCTGTCATATCAGATTGTTGATTCAGTAATTTGGATGGGGATGCGAGATATTATTAACGAGTTTAGAAAGAAAAGGCTGAAGCTTAGACCTGTGACATATTTGAGTAGTTTAAATAATTCTCCACAAAATTTGCCATATGGATATTTATGGAGTCCAAATCTTATACCCAAACCAAAAGGTCTGTTTATACGTTAATAAACAGGTTATACGTGGACAAGTATGCCCCACACAGTTGTTCTAACCTCTTTCTTTAATATAATGATACCGCTAGGCCACATGCCTTCTGCTTTTTTTAATCTCTTGGTCTTCAAATATCTTTTGGTGTCCTTTATTGGTGATGCATGACATAGATATTGCTACCAAAAATTTTTTATACTATCCTCTTTCAAGTCTTGAAGTCTATGAACTGTGACTCTGGTCATTTATGCCACTTTTTTAGAAGATGGCAATTTCAGATTATTTACTTCTGAATGGGCTGATTGGAGTTACATGTTATTCCTACTAACAGTTAAAATAAAAGATAGTTTAATTGAAAACAGTTCAAACGGGTTTGATATCACCAAAAGTGTATTTTCAATGCATAAAACTTAAATTGTGTGATAAAATATGAAAAAAATGGGCTATGAAACCTTTTTAATTTAAATGTTAGCAGACCGCATCGTAAACAAAAAAAAAATGGTATGTCAATAGAGCCTATGCATGCTTATGGGATACTAATATTTTGTATTCATGATTTGTTATAGATTGGGGTCCTCATATTGATGTGGTAGGTTTCTGTTTCTTGGACCTTGCGTCAAGTTATGTACCTCCATATTCACTAGTGAAATGGCTTAAAAATGGCAAAAAGCCCATC
Organism: Mikania micrantha; assembly: GCA_009363875.1. Taxonomy (NCBI): domain Eukaryota; kingdom Viridiplantae; phylum Streptophyta; class Magnoliopsida; order Asterales; family Asteraceae; genus Mikania; species Mikania micrantha. The sequence continues at coordinate 27,953,859 of CM018682.1, read as the reverse complement.
TACATTGGATTTGGCAGCCTTGTGAGTTAATTTTCATGGATCTACATGATTCCCATGCTTTAGTTAGTTATTTTCCACTTTGATACTATCATTGTCATAAACCGTGAATAGTGCGACCAGAAGTAATTTTCTCTGTCCTGAACTCAAAGCAAAATACTTATTACTTAAAACTGTGAAGTTTGATTCCATAAAATTGTGGATCATAATAACTACGCAAGGAATAAACACCAAAATATTGCATATATTAGAGGGGAATCCCTAAATGTGAAATACAAATGATATTCCTCATATACCGAAAATGACCCGTTTTGAATCATCCTAACTTTCTCTGATTGATGACTCAGCCTGTTCAAGACCCAGATCGAATGACAGAGATAATAGTTAAAGCCTTGGAAGATACTGGACAACGGGGGATCATTAACAAAGGCTGGGGTGGCTTGGGAAACCGTAAGATGCTTTTTTCTCTTTCTTGTTTTCTAGCACCAGAAATCATCTTATCATGTGGAATAACTAATTCTGTAAGCTTTTTGGTCACCAAATATACTGACAATTTTATAATTGCAGTGGCAAAGTCAAAAGATTTTGTCTACTTGCTGGATAATGTACCTCATGATTGGCTATTCATGCAGTGTGATGCTGTGGTAAGACTTAATCACCCAACATATAATAAGTTTCAAGAAGGCATACAGTTGATTATCATATCTATATTCTAGGAGTGGCAAGATTGTGAGTTGGGTCACGGGTCAGGATATTTTTAGCACGGGTCAGGACATTTTTAGCACGGGTCAAAATATATATATTTTTTCATCAGGTACCGAAAATATATTATTAGTTACAGGTAATTTGATTGCAAGTATATGCACTATATAATAATCTAGATATTTGAGTGGATACAATTTATAGGGTCATATGCATTTAAAATAGTCTTTGGATGGCATTTTACCATATTCACCCATTTGAGAATTGTGATAAAACACAACCTAGATTAACTTGGTCATAAATAATTGAATTGGAATTGTCGCCTTGAACTCAAACTAGTATATTTTAAACAGCAATAATAACTTACAAAACAACCGCATATAACTTCTATTATGTTCAAGAATCATAGAAACAATATCAAGTTCATTACAGTTGTCTAAAATCAAGTAAAATGTAATCTGGACAAAAGATCAACAGACTGCTTCCGTTCAATTTAAGACCATTTTAACTACCAACTAAATCACTTTTTTTTTAACATCATCGTTACTCCAACTTCTAAACTACTCCAAACTAATTACACTTTTACCCGTGTTTGAAACCGTGACCTCTCCATCTAAGTCCCACATCAGCACCAACTAAAGCACTTCATTTCTCACTTTTGCAGGTTCATCATGGTGGTGCTGGAACAACTGCTGCTGGTCTTAAAGCTGCGGTAAACTTTTCTGTCTAGTGACTTATAAGCGCTTGTTTGAGTATTGGGCCTATTATTTTATTTATTATTAATATCTTTGTATTACTCTTTTATTATCTTTTTTTAATGATCTTGAATAATTTTCAGTGTCCGACGACTGTTGTTCCTTTTGTTGGAGACCAACCATTTTGGGGAAGGCAAGTGCATGCTAGAGGGGTGGGTCCTCCTCCAATTCCAGTTGAGGAGTTCTCACTAGATAAATTGGTTTCTGCAATACGCTTCATGTTGAATCCAGCAGTAAGTTCATGTAATTTAATGTGTCTGGCTCATATGTTTTGACGTAATTTAGATACTTTTTTCTCTTAATTTTCAATTTCCACTGTTTATTAGTGCTAGTTATACTAGGGTTTTAGATAAAGAAAATACCTAAAGGATGAGTTTTCAATTTCTTATCCCATTAATTAAATGGAGATACTAATCCCAAGATTTGAGCTCTAGAAGTATCACATAATGGTGGCAATATGGACAAGCAATTTCTAATAATATGTTGGAATTGTATTAATAACTTAGGTGCTATATATGATTACAAAACTATGGTTTGTGTGGCTGGTGCCATGGTGATGGTGAACCAACGGTGGTGGCTATTTGATGTTGGTGGTCCGATGACACGTGTAATGGTGATTTGAATGGCGGTTGGTTGATGATGGTGCAATGGTAATGTTGTGTTATTGTGGTTGTGGTAGAAGGAGAAGAAAGATGATGGTAGTGGTGTTAGTCGTGGTGGTGGTGGGCAGGTAGTGAGATGGCAGCAACCAATCGCGCTTCCTAGGGTTTTTCTCGGTGGTTAGTTCCTTGGCTGATTGGCTCTGATACCAAAATAAACTTAGTAATCAAAGATATTATTATTGTGTGTTATGTTTTACATAAGCGAGTATAAACAGAGAACAAGAGGCCTTTCGTATGATATAACATAAATGAGACCTTTCATATGATATAAGTATATAACATAACTTTTGATAGCCTAACATTAATTGTATAATAAATGTTAAAACTAGTTTCATAGCGTGTAAACCCAAGAAATTACTATATATGTATTGAAACAATTTTTGTGATTGTGTTGACGTAGGTGAGAGTATGTGCTACTGAATTGGCAAAGGCCATCGCTGATGAAGATGGTGTTAAAGGCGCAGTGGATGCCTTCCATAAGCATTTTGGTCGTTGGAAAGCCAAACTCGAGTCTGCTAAGTTGGCTCAACCACCCTACCACTTTTCATTGAGACGGTGTTTGGGCTGCACGTGAATTATCTTCCTTTTCTATTTGAAGTGTTTATGGTTTTCTTACACAAATGTTAGATGATCAAGAACATGGTTCCTTTTTTCTGTAACATTTTATTTGTTTTGGGTTGGCAATATAAAGTCCTTCTAATTGTCTAACTTTTGTTCCTTAACGGGTTCCTTAACAAGTTTTTTAACAGGTTTTTTAATAAGTCATTTATAGTGTTAACAGGTTACTTAACGGATCATTTCGTGTTTACGTGTTTTTAACGGGTCGTGTTCGTGTCTACCCAGTTCGTGTTTCGTTTCTTAACGTGTCGTGTCTTAACGGGTTGTGTCTGACCCGTTACGACAACCCTAATTTTTTCCCATGTAGCACAAGCAGCAGTAGTACCATACCAAAGCACTGAAATTTGTAGAGTAGGTTTATTGCAATGTTTAACCAATTTTCAAGCCAAAATGACCATTGGGTATAGATGGAAACAAAAGTCGGTGGCAACAGGCATTATTAACCTTGAACACATCTTCCTACTTGCATAACAAAGCTTCTATATCACAGTCTTCTTGTTCCTGTAATACTTTTGACCCCTGATGCCTATCATTGTCACCTATAATATGTTGCATACTACAAGCTTGCATTGAGACATGAGTTTGCTATGTAGTACATATGCGTTGTCTTAACTGAGCACATCCTTTAAGCTTCTAAGATTGAACAAGTAAAGTTACTTGCACATTATGATGCATCACAACATATCTATTATGATATTTAGACAAAAAAACAGCATTATTACACACGTTATACATTGTGTTATATAGAAAACAATATTATGGCTCGTACTTTAGAAAAACAAAAGACATTACACGTTGTGAGAGGGGTGCAAGATGACATTAACGGGGATAAGGCCAAGTGTGCAAACCTTGTTTCATGTACAATTTGTTTAGTAAGTTAACAAACAAAATTTATTGAGATAAATAAAATCATGTACAATGGACATATTTGATATTTTAGAACCGTGAGAGGGTAAAAGGTCAATTAGGAAACATGTGGATATTAAATGTCATTTAGGAAATTTAGATGCACCATAATGAATTTTGTATACACCAAAAAAGAGATTGCGTGAACGATTCGAACCTATATCCATGCAATTCATATAAATGTTGTTATCAAAGGGCTAATAGCTTAATGATACCCCCCCTTGACTTCCTGAATGGGAGGTCTTGGGTTCGAGTCTCATCTGGAGAAAAAAATGCTCTAGGTTGAGCTAGAGGGTTTTCCGGGTTTTTCCTAGATGGTGGTGTCAATATACCCATTTAAACAGTGGTTACGAGTCAAAATGGGTTATTTCTTAAGCAAGAGTTCTTACTATTTTCTTTTTGTTAAAAATATTTTTAACATTTCGAATATGTTTACAAAAGTTGCAACATCTCATTGAAAGTTTTTATCATTTGAATAAAACAAATTAGAAGGTCTATGCATTTTGAATACAATTTGGCTGGTTTTAACTTGTTTCCTTTATGCCTAACCTTTTTATAAATCCAATCGTTTTTCTTTCTTTCTTTAATTTTTGGCTTGGATATACAAGCAGGCATTATTTGTTATTCATTCTAGTTATAATTTACCAGAATCAAGTGGTTTGGTGGACTGTAACTTAACACTGGAGTCTAGCTTTGATCGACAACCGTGCAATAATGTATCAGAAAATCCTCGAGAATTAACAGATTCTACTAGCAGAAGACATTCCATAGATTGTCAGAACTTACCTTCTGGAAGCAGGATGCTAGAGTTGCTTGATCAGAGAATTGGGGTGACTTCATCATCTCAGCGAAATTGTATTCCTCCAAGACACTCTAGTAGCAGCCATATATGGGGCCCAGACCTCCCATCGGTCTCCATTGGTCAAAGTCAAACATCAAAAAATAACTTTCTTCAGGTATGTAGAATTTGAGCATGATCACTTGATTGGTTAGGTTGGGTGTTAAACGGATCAGGTTGATGGGTCAACCTGACGGCCGACGCAAACCTGTGAATTTAACATGAACCCAAACACAACCCGAACTCTAAAATCGTGTAATACATATGAACTCTAACATGACACGAATATTCACGTGTTGAGACGAACGCGACCTGTTTGACCTCAAATTTTTATTTTTGTTATTTTTAGGTTATAAATACTTTTAAAAATACAATTTTATAACAAAAAAAAATACAAATATACAAAAAATATTCTATTTAATTATAAAATTTCATGTTAATTTTTTTTAGTTTAATTTTTTAATGTTAAAGTATCCAACCAAGTTATAAAAATACATATAAATGGGTTAAACGGGTTCACAGGTTAAACCCAAAGCTGACCCGAACCCATTCATACTAAACCCAAACCTGTTATTTTGTATTATATTTGTGTCATGTCAGAAATTTACGCCCTTAATTGTTACTAATAATATTATTATTATTGTTATTATTTACTGCCCTAAAATAATGTAAATTTTGTCTTGGCACTTACTTTTAGTGAGTAACAAGTTGACTGATGCGAAGATACCGGATATAAACCTCCAAGGAAGTGGTGTAGTGGTTAAAGTGAAGGAGAGACAGCATAGAGGTCTCAAGTTCAATTCCCACTTGGGGCGATTTTCCTTGGAGGCCACCGACCCGGGGGTTTACCACATAAGTTGGTTCCTATGGTTATAAGAAGAAAAAAAGAAAAAAAAAAGATACAAGATCTACCAGATATAATACAAAATGAGAAAGTTGTCAACCACAGTCAATATCACTAATGTCTCATATTAAGAAAGGAGGTATGGGTGTGTTGGTTAATGGCTACTGGTCAAAACTGTTATTAAAATTATTTTTCGTATGGTTGAAACGGGTCAAAATGGGTTCATCCGAGTTCCTTTGTGTCCATAAATTCTTAAGTTTTAACTTTTAAGGGACTAATGTCATACACAAGCAATGGTAGTTTGAATGATGGTCTCCTTTGGTAATTATAATTTGGTATCTCTGAGTTTTTTAATTTTAAGTTTATATGGTAATTTTTCCCTACTTGGAACATGCCGAAGTATAATTATTAATTACCAGTGGACAAACAGTGGACTATGATATGAGGCAGAGTACATGACTATTTTCTGAAACTAGCCAATTTTATATAATATTGTTAAAATACTTGGTAATATTTAAAATAAAACTCTTTAGGAGATTTGAGGCTTAAAAAACATTTTCAGCGACTTTCAACTCATTGAATTGTTTCTCTTTTTGTTGTCATTTTTTTTATGTTACCTATATGACTTAGATATACAAAATGACCTGTTAATTGAAATTGTCTTCTCTACTTGAATTCTTAAGCATAAGTTTGGGGTACAGTACATCTTATTTGACTGTTAATTTTTGCAGCTTTTTCCAGAAGACAGAGTAAATGACATATTGCCACCAAAAAACCCATCTGTCATGCAACCCCAAGATACAAAATCTAATCTGCCATCAAACCAGAAACCCCTACATTTGAGGGGCTCAATATGTTCTCTTCCCTCTTTTGATTTTGAAGTCAGAAACAGTGCCAACTTTGAAAACAGAAGTTTAGAGCCCATTCAAGACATGGTTGGGGCACAATATCCATTTGACTCGGTATCCTTAATGAGACACAAAATTATGCTTGACAACATTTTAAGTAAAGCAAGGGCTGTAAACAGTAAACTTTCAGATGGTTTTGGCCATCCAAGTGTTTGGTCCGAGGATGAACTTGACTTTCTTTGGATTGGTGTAAGAAGACACGGAATGGGCAGTTGGGATGCCATCTTAAGGGACCCAAGGCTACACTTTTCATCATGGAGATCACCACGTGAGTTAGCCGAGCGGTGGGAGGAAGAGCAGTCGAATCTTTTAAGGACAAAACCCACCAAGAAAAACAATCCTGTTGTTGAGGAACCCCAACTCTCCCTTGGACTTACAGGAAGATCAACCTTTGACCCGTGTTTGGTCAATGGTCCCAAGGGGAACTTAACCCTACCCCATTGGCTTCAGGAAGCAGTTAGTTTCCCTCCTACAAGACCTGTTGGGGTTCCTTCAGTTTCATACACGGGTCATTCTAGCTTGATGCAGTGGATCAACCAACCCTTTTGTGGCTTCAATAGGACCATGGGAATGACAGATAGAATAGGAACCGAGGTACTGCAGCCCACATCAGGTGCAACCCATTGGGATCAACCTATGGCCCAAACCATCGCAGCCCATCCAATTAGGAAACCAGATGAAGTGATTGTTATCAACAGTGATGCATCTTCTGAAGACACTATATCAGATGATCATTGTGTCAGGCATTAGCTGCCAGGCTGGGGTTAAATAGTCGCTATATGATGAATTTGTAGCAGGTAGGTATGTTTGGATTGTGTACAGTTAGAATGTTTATTAAGGGTTCCTTTATGGATATGGATGGAATTAGCAAGTAAATTTAAGATTATATTTTGTGTTCCATCTTTATCTTTTTGTTTTAAATTAGATCTTTAAAACTTTGTTCTTTTCCGTCATTCCATGTGCAATTATGTGACATCACAAACAAGTGCCTTTTTACATACGAATATTATTCTATCTACTACTTGGTTCCAACATTACTAGATTCAGGAGAAGCAAGTTGCAGCAGTAACGACGAGTGTTCGTACGTGGATCAGTGGCCAGATGGCGCATGAAACACTCCCGGCTTGGTTTCGTCGTGAAAACTACATCCTTTGGGGACAGAGATGGGAGTCAATAGAAGCCAAGACATCAACCAACTGACTTCAAATTTCGTAAATAGGTATCTATAGGCTTGTTACATACCTTTCTTCATATTATGAATATGAATAATTAGTATATCAATTATAAATATTAATACAATAACGTTAGAATCTCGTGTATCCAAGTGGTTGAATAAATAAAATATCATATACTTGATAACAAAAAAAAGTTATTAACTTGTGTAATACATTGGTTAAATAAACATTTATATTATCTATGTTGAATCATTTGACGCATACAATCACTAAAATATATTTTTAAAAAGAAAGTTGATGTATGTTTTTAAAAACGAAATTGATGTGGCAGTTAGAAATTGTGTTAAGTTTATTTTTAAAACAATTTTTTCAACTGCGTATTAATTTTTTTATATAATTAATAACTGATAACCCAAATTATGCTTAGTCCTTTAAGTATCCTCTTAGCATAGTTAAATTAGTAATTTATATTCATACATATAAAAATTTAAGAATTAAAACTTTATCGCCTATTTTATTTATTGGTTTAAGCATAGTATTTTTACAATTCAAATAAACCAACCACATTACATATTTGATAATTTTTAGAAATCAATAATAGAAAAATTAGTATAACTATTCTTCCTTCATTTTTTGAATATTTTAATGAACTTCATTTGAGTTTGGTGATATTTATGACTTAAATAACAGCTTTTAAATTAAAAAAATTAATATAGAAAATTTAGAATTAATTTCATATTAAATTATTTTTATTTATAACTCATATTAAATCTATATTTATAATTTATAATACATAGCTAAATTATAAGTATAAATAATTAAATAAAAAAGACACGTCACAAATTAAAAATAAATGACTTATAATATCTCAAACTATTGTTATTTATTAGTATTAAGGTAAGAAAAATTTTTTGCTTAAAAATAATAATAACCAATAGAATTTAGACATGCGTGATGCTAAAAAAAAGGAATAAAGGATATTAGATATAACATCTTATTTTTTGTATTAAGTTTTTATTTGTATTGTGATCTTTTTTTAATGTATTTTTTTGTACTGAATTTTTATTTTTTATTGGATTTTTAATTTTTTACTATATTTTTGATTTTTTGTACTGAATTTTATATCTTTTTTGTATACGATTTTGTTTTTTGTACCGAAATTTGATTTTTGTATTAAATTTTGTTTTTTGTACTGACTTTTTGTTCTTATGTTTTTTTTTTTTTGCATGTAACATATCAAATTTCTATTGGTTACTACTTTTTATATGCAAAAATTTCCTTCTATTGGCTCCAACCACCCCTATATTTATGGTGTTCACAAGCTGAATCGAATCGAGCTAAGGGTTAGCTCGGACTCGGATTTAAATCAACTTGGCTTGACTCGGCTCGAATTGTAAACCGAGCTGAAATCTTGGCTCGAACTCGGCTCGTTTTTAACTAAATTGGCTTGGCTTGGCTCCTTTTTGGCTCGGTTTTTACATAATAAATTTAATATTTGAATTACATTCACCTCAGCCCGCCCCGGTTCGTTTTTGGCTCGGTTTTACATAAGAGAAGAGACGTGAACATGAAGAACTGATAATTAAGAATATGATTTAGGAATTAGGAATTAGTGGATTACGTAAGAATTGAGATACATTTCGTATTTCCGTCTTCTTTCTTTTATTTTTTAATTTCTATTCTTTTAACATAATTACAAAATAACACCAAAGTATATTTATTATTAAAAGTAACCCTATAATTTTATATTTTAGTATAGCATGTTGTACAAACAAGCCGAGCCACGAGCCGAGCAACAAACAAGCTACGAACCGAATCCAAGCTTAGAGCATTTTGGACAGCCCTACCTATATTTATATTTGGGTTTAAGATCCCTGTTGAGATTAATTTACTTTTTCTAAATTAATTAATTACTACTTTTTATTTATTTAAATTTAACATTCCCTATAATAAATTATGATTGTAGATAACTACTGCAGACGAATCATTCAAATCTTATTTATATTTGGACAGCCCTACCTATATTTATATTTGGGTTTAAGATCCCTGTTGAGATGAATTTACTTTTTTTAAATTAATTAATTACTACTTTTTATTTATTTAAATTTAACATTCCCTGTAATAAACTCTGATTGTAGATAGCTCATAGCCGTAGTGGCTAAATCATTCAAATCCCCTGCTTCCAAGTTTCAACTTCTGTCTTGAAGACAAGGTAACGTACAAAAACAACCCAACATATTCCTTCCTTCCTTACTTCCTTCACAGAACACAGGGAATCATTTCTCTCCAATTCCCATCATCTTTCAACCAATCCGATTTCGATCCTTCTGATACCGATTCATAATCGCCATGAATTCAAACCCTAACGATTGTGATCATCATCAGAGCTCATCTCCTAGCGTCATTTCATCGGACGTCGAAGATGATGTTGAGATAACTACTGCAGACGAATCACAACAGCATGCCAGTAGGTTTCCTCCTTTTTTCTGATTTCATATGATGTGTGATTCTTCGTTGGATGTGGTTTTGATTATGTACCTAATTGTTAGTTTTGAACTGATTAAAGGAAATGGGTTGGTTTGTGTAAACAATTGTAGTATAATGGTTGAAATGTGTAACATCATGATGTTGAATGGGTTGAGATGAGTAGCATTTAAACACAATGCGGGTCAAGATGGGTAACCAAAAAACTATGTAAATGCAATGGATTCAAACATTTAAGAATGATTAATAACATATTTGATGAGAAAATCACTAAATATTATCCAAATAGACTATTTGTTTACTTATTAACACATCTTAAGTTAAATTAAATTGATGTTTTTTAAGAACAATCCATTTAGACATGAACTGATATTGCTTAAAACCCGTAATGACCTGCACCCATCCTGACCCGAACCCGTTCTGACATGTTATCCAACCCGACCCAACTCGCCCATTTTGTTGGGCATACGAGACAGGGTTAGCCCGACAGGCTTAGAGAGTAAAGATAGGGTTGGGGCCCTCAAAGCCTTAGGGCCTCATTTGATTAATATGATATTTTGAATTTTTTATCGTAGTCATCGATTGAATTTTTTACGTGTTTCTTTATTTTAACTTTTTTGATTTTTGTTGTTATTTATTTATTAAATTGACATTTTGATACCAACTGGTTTATTTGATTTTTGAATTCTTCACTTTTATTAAAGGCTAATTTTATTTTTTGAACATTTATTGCATACAAGCTTCTAAAATTGTTTATGACTATATGTTTTGTTAAAATCTTCAATTGTTGTTTGATATGATAATAATACATTATCCTTTTTTTAGTTGCACTTTTTGATGTATGTTTAATACAAATTTGTTGCTTTTGTTTGCCATTAGCTAATTAGATATTTGTTATGCTATTATCAAAATAATATTATGTTAAGTGTGTTATTAACATTTATTAGAATTGAAAGCAAAATATTTATTTACTAAAAAGGCCTAATTTTATTAGTCGCTTTGGGCCCCCAAAATGCTTGGGCCGACCCTGTCGCAAGATCGTTACATGAAGTCGTAAGGATGGATGATATGTATATATAATCATTTGAATTGCTATACGTTGCTTGTAAACTGGTAGAGTAGTATCAATTTGCCAAAATAATTCTTGTTCTATTTGTTATCGTATCAATTGACAGCTTCGAAATGTTGTGCACTCAGTATCTGTTGATTCTCAAGAGAGTTCATCACCAGAGGTGACTGTTGGTCGGCATGTGAAGCCTGGGAGAAACAGAGAGAACAAAATTCATGGCTTGCTGGCAGCTCAGTTTTTTGACACTAAATCTCCTACCAAAAAGAAGGTTTTGACTCCTTTTCAGTCACATCTTATTTTTATTTTTGTGTTTCTTAGTTATGTACATAAGTTATTTTTAATTGGAGGATCTTGCTTCAACATAGATTGTGTGCTCTCATCAACAGAAGAGGGTTAAAATAAAATGTAGCAGGCTTATCTAGATAATAATTGAAACAGGATAGCAAGAGTAATTTTATCATGCATAGTTTTTTCTTATTTTATTTTATTTTATTTTTTGTAAATTTGTTTAGCGTTGATATTTATTTTCCTCTTAAATTGCATTATGGTATAGACAAACAAACAAACATACTTAGTAAATTCCTACTTTTTAATAGGGTCTAGGAGGAGGAGATGAAGCCAAACCTACCTTTACCCTAAAATGAGATAGAGTTTGTTTCGGAGGAGACCCCTGGCTCATAGTTCCGCCATTTTTTTCTATTCCTTTATTTATTTAGTTATATATATATATATATATATATATATATATATATATATATATATATATATATAGTAACCGCATAACACATACACATAAACACATAGAGTAAACATGGCCACATGGGCACATAAAGCCAAAAAATTGCATTATGGTATACAAACAAACATACCCAGTAAAATCCCACTTTTACGTGGGGTCAGAGGGGGGGGGGAAGAGATATTTAGACTAGATATTCATTATTATAGGTTTATATGAGAGATGAACACAAACCTTGCATCTGCCTTAAAAAAGAGGTAGAGAGGCTGCTTCAGATGAGACCCTCGGCTCAAGATTTCACCCTTTTCATTATGGTATATTTACCTTTATTTTTTTGCAATTTCTTATCAAGAAGTGCCATAATGACAACTCGTAATTGTCTATAGGATCTACTAATTAGAGGTAGTAATTTTGACCCTTTTTATATATATCAATGGGTTTTGCAGTGTTTCAAACAAGCTAAATTTAATAATTTAGCTAAAATCGCTCAGATATTTTTATACAAAATCATATCATACCATCTTGTAAGTAGGTAAATTATTTCCTATTGTAATAATATTGTTGTCAAATCATAATTAACACATTGGTATTCTATAAGTTAATATTAAGAAACAAAAGAGAAAATGTTTGCTGGTCAACACAACCCGCCTATCCATTTTTTTTATGATCATGGGAACCCACTTACGTGGTAAATCCCCGGAAAATCGTCCTAAGTGGGAATTGAACTTGAGACCTCTAGGTTGTTTCTCCTCCACTTTAACCACTACACCACTTCCTTGGAGGCTAACCTGTCCATTTTAACATTACTAAAATGACCTATTTTGGTATATTATCTTGCCTGATGGCCCTGATCTAGTTGTAGTAATACATATTCTCTGCAGCTTAAATCGTTAAATCGGATAGCTAGTGTTCAAGCTGATGGTACAGTGCACTTTGAGATTCCTGATGAAATTAATCCACAAAACTTAGATTTTGGTACCAAACCTGTTACTAGTAGATCTAGTGAAGACCATGATTTTGCTACAACTATTCCAGAATTCCCACCATTGCAAATTGTTATGCTTATTGTTGGAACACGGGGAGATGTGCAACCATTTGTTGCCATTGGAAAAAGTTTACAGGTTTATGAATATACTTCTTTAAATTGAAACCACATGCTTCATTTTCATCATTTGTTTGATAAATGTATAAATTTTTTTTATATTTTTAAGGAATATGGTCATAGGGTGAGATTAGCAACTCACTCGAATTTCAAAGAGTTTGTCAAGTCTTCTGGACTGGAATTTTTCCCTCTTGGCGGTGATCCTAAAGTCCTTGCTGGTTGTAAGAACCCCTACACCTGTTTTGATATTTTATTAATCTATATTATACCTTCTTGTATATAGGGGCTGTTAGGATATATGGTGGAAACTGATTTTCTGATTATTGCTATAAGCATAATAAGGTTTTAGTGAAGACCATGATTTTGCTAATAATCTATATTATACCTTTTTTCTGATTTTCTGTTAGGAACACAGATCCTGCCTTGTGATTATCTGATTATTCAAATGTCATATAGATTTGACCTGGTCTAACAAATATTATCTAATGATAAAGTAAAATCAATTGTGTACCCCTTCATCTAACCTAGTTTGTGAGATTTATCCTCCCATTTCACAAATCCTCTCTTCTGTTCATAAGATGTCCTTTTTGGTTTTTTATATTGTGACTTAAATAATCAGAACAGATACTTAACATTTAATCAACCACTTACGACATATTCAAACAGCAAAAACACATCCAAAAGCCATCTTTTGCCACCTGTCCTAATGTAGTTCATTGTTTGATCCTAACTATTCAGGATCACATAATTACATTCAAAGCATACTTCCAAACACTGCCTTTATTGCTTGTAATGATGAGGTAACTTGTATATGTCTATGTATATGTATTTGTCATGTAGATATGGTGAAGAACAAAGGGTTTTTGCCATCAGAACCTTCAGAAATACAAACTCAGCGAAGTCAAATAAAGGATATTGTATTTTCTTTGCTTCCTGCTTGCACTGACAATGATCCAGATACAGATGTTCCATTCAATGCGGATGCTATAATTGCTAACCCACCTGCATATGGTAGGACTCTATTAATTTTATAACTTTTACCTCATTTAATTGCCAGTTTAAATTTAAAGTTTCTGATTTGTTGATCTCTAGTTTGTCTAAAATGATATGACTTTGAGATTGTAAGTTGATAGAGTATATAAAATTTGTGTGTTTTGTTTCGCTCATTATAAGAGACATGGTGTGTAAAGTATTATTTAAGTAACATGCATAAAGGAATCTTAATGTATATGCTAATAAGCAACAGAAACTCACATATCAAAATATAATGCTTTTTTATCTTTAATTTATTAAGTTAACTAAAGGTGACTTGGACTTGTGGTTGTTCAGGTCATACTCATGTTGCAGAGGCACTTAAAGTTCCACTACACATCTTTTTCACTATGCCATGGACGTATGTATCTTTCATTGTTTCTCTTTGTCTTATGAGTGCACCAGTTTGGGATAGGGTGGGATCCATTAACTAACAAGACTGGATTCTATTGACCAATATTCACTAGGTATTAGACACCAAGTTAAATTAGTAAAACATGGATTATATCATCATTATTTTTAAATATTTTATTTCGTTATTTTATGCATTTAAGGCTGCTTATTATCATTTGTATACCATATCGAGTATATAATGATGGTTATCATCAGGTGAAGACATCATTTTCCCAATTTTTTTGTCAATTATCATTTGATGAGTTGGGCATGCAAATTTATGCTTCAATTTGAACATAAATGTTAATAGATATGGGGTTATGTTTAGTAATTTGAACTTATAAGTTAACAAAGTGGATTAAAGATTTATAATCTCAAAACCCTTTTTTTAGGCTTTATAGAACACATATGTTCAGACCTGAAAGTATCATAAGCTCATTGAAACATTTGACCCATTATCTACACTGATGTTTTTATGGTATACATGCTAATCAGCAACATATAGGGGCTTCCTGAGTCCTATTCTTTCACTACTGAATATCCTTTTTTTTTTCTTGCTCTGCTTTTTTGCTTGTTCAGACCTACTAGTGAATTTCCACATCCTCTTTCAAGAGTTAGGCAACCTGTTGCAAATAGAGTAAGGGTCTTTACTGTTTCAGCTTCAACTTATATACTTCACTATTTGAACACGTTATTGTTAACACAATCCTCAAATATTATTGCAGCTGTCATATCAGATTGTTGATTCACTAATTTGGATGGGGATGCGAGATATTATTAACGAGTTTAGAAAGAAAAGGCTGAAGCTTAGACCTGTGACATATTTGAGTAGTTTAAATAATTCTCCACAAAATTTGCCATATGGATATTTATGGAGTCCAAATCTTGTACCCAAACCAAAAGGTCTGTTTATACGTTAATAAACAGGTTATAAGTGGACAAGTATGCCCCACACAGTTGTTCTAACCTCTTTCTTTAATATAATGCTTAATTTACACACCCTCTAATCCTACTCCTAAATCTACACCTTTGGTCACCATAGTACCCTTGACTCCCCAACAACGTGAGGAATGACACCTTTACTACACACCTTGATACCGCTAGGCCACATGCCTTCTGCTTTTTTTAATCTCTTGGTCTTCAAATATCTTTTGGTGTCCTTTATTGGTGATGCATGACATAGATATTGCTACCAAAAAAATTTTATACTATCCTCTTTCAAGTCTTGAAGTATATGAACTGTGACTCTGGTCATTTATGCCACTTTTTTAGAAGATGGCAATTTCAGATTATTTACTTCTGAATGGGCTGATTGGAGTTACATGTTATTCCTACTAACAGTTAAAATAAAAGGTAGTTTAATTGAAAACAGTTCAAACGGGTTTGATATCACCAAAAGTGTATTTTCAATGCATAAAACTTAAATTGTGTGATAAAATATGAAAAAATGGGCTATGAAACCCTTTTTAATTTAAATGTTAGCAGACCGCATCGTTCCTAAAAGATCTTAAAACAAAAAAAAATGGTATGTCAATAGAGCCTATGCATGCTTATGGGATACTAATATTTTGTATTCATGATTTGTTATAGATTGGGGTCCTCATATTGATGTGGTAGGTTTCTGTTTCTTGGACCTTGCGTCAAGTTATGTACCTCCATATTCACTAGTGAAATGGCTTAAAAATGGCAAAAAGCCCATCTACATTGGATTTGGCAGCCTTGTGAGTTAATTTTCATGGATCTACATGATTCCCATGCTTTAGTTAGTTATTTTCCACTTTGATACTATCATTGTCATAAACCGTGAATAGTGCGACCAGAAGTAATTTTCTCTGTCCTGAACTCAAAGCAAAATACTTATTACTTAAAACTGTGAAGTTTGATTCCATAAAATTGTGGATCATAATAACTACGCAAGGAATAAACACCAAAATATTGCATATATTAGAGGGGAATCCCTAAATGTGAAATACAAATGATATTCCTCATATACCGAAAATGACCCGTTTTGAATCATCCTAACTTTCTCTGATTGATGACTCAGCCTGTTCAAGACCCAGATCGAATGACAGAGATAATAGTTAAAGCCTTGGAAGATACTGGACAACGGGGGATCATTAACAAAGGCTGGGGTGGCTTGGGAAACCGTAAGATGCTTTTTTCTCTTTCTGGTTTTCAAGCACCAGAAATCACCTTATCGTGTGGAATAACTAATTCTGTAAGCTTTTTGGTCCCCAAATATACTGACAATTCTATATTTGCAGTGGCAAAGTCAAAAGATTTTGTCTACTTGCTGGATAATGTACCTCATGATTGGCTATTCCTACAGTGTGCTGCCGTGGTAAGACTTATTCACTCAACATATAATAAGTTTCAAGAAGGCATACAGTTGATTATCATATCTATATTCTAGGAGTGGCAAGATTGTGAGTTGGGTCACGGGTCAGGACATTTTTAGCATGGGTCAAAATATATATTTTTTTCATCAGGTACTGAAAACATATTATTAGTTACAGGTAATTTGATTACAAGTATATGCACTATTTAATAATCTAGATATTTGAATAGAAACGATTTAAGGGGTCATAAGCATTTAACATGGTCTTTGGATGACATTTTACCACATTCACCCACTTGAGAATTGTGATAAAAACACAACCTAAATTAACTCAGTCATAAATAAATGAACTTGCCGCCTTGAACTCAAACTAGTATATTTTAAACAGCAATAATAACTTATAAAACAACCGCATTTAACATCTTTTATGTTCAAGAATCATAGAAACAATATCAAGTTCATTACACTTGTCTAAAAATAAGTAAAATGTAATCTGGACGAAAGATCAACAGACTGCTTCTGTTCAATTTAAGACCATTTTAATTACCAACTAAAGCACTTTTTTTAACAACATCATTACTCCAACTTCTAAACTACTCCAAACTAATTACACTTTTACCCGCGTTTGAAACCGTGACCTCTCCATCTAAGTCCCACATCAGCACCAACTAAAGCACTTCATTTCTCACTTTTGCAGGTTCATCATGGTGGTGCTGGAACAACTGCTGCTGGTCTTAAAGCTGCGGTAAACTTTTCTGTCTAGTGACTTATAAGCGCTTGTTTGAGTATTGGGCCTATTATTTTATTTATTATTAATATCTTTGTATTACTTTTTTATTATCTTTTTTCAATGATCTTGAATAATTTTCAGTGTCCGACGACTGTTGTTCCTTTCTTTGGAGACCAACCATTTTGGGGAAGGCAAGTGCATGCTAGAGGAGTGGGCCCTCCTCCAATTCCAGTTGAGGAGTTCTCACTAGATAAATTGGTTTCTGCAATACGCTTTATGTTAAATCCGGCAGTAAGTTCATATAATTTAATGTGTCTGGCTCATTTGTTTTGACGTAATTAAGATACTTTTTTGTCTTAATTTTCAATTTCCACTGTTTATTAGTGCTAGCTATACTAGGGTTCTAGATAAAGAAAATACCTAAAGGATGAGTTTTCAATTTCTTATCCCATTAAATAAATGGAGATACTAATCCCAAGATTTGAGCTCTAGAAGTATCACGTAATGGTGGCAAAATGGACAAGCAATTTTTAATTATATGTTGGAATTGTATTAATAACTTAGGTGCTAGATATGATTACATAACTATGGTTTGTGTGGCTGGTGCCATGGTGATGGCGAACCAACGGTAGTGGAGATTTGATGTTGGTGGTCCGATGACACCGATAGTGGTGATTTGAACGGCGGTTGGGTGATGACGGTGCAATGGTAATGTTGTGTTATTGTGGTTGTGGCAGAAGGAGAAGAAAGATGATGGTAGTGGTGTTAGTCGTGGTGGTGGTGGGCAGGTAGTGAGATGGCAGCGACCGATCGCGCTTCCTAGGGTTTTTCTTGGTGGTTAGTTCCTTGGCTCTGATACCAAGATAAACTTAGTAATCAAAGATATTATTATTGTGTGTTATGTTTTACATAAGCGAGTATAAATAGAGAACAAGAGGCCTTTCGTATGATATAACATAAATGAGCCCTTTCATATGATACAAGTATATAACATAACTTTTGTATGGCCTAACATTAATTGTATAATACATGTTAAAACTAGTTTCATGGCATGTAAACCAAAGAAATTACTATATATGTACTGAAACAATGTTTGTGATTGTGTTGACGTAGGTGAAAGTACGTGCTACTGAATTGGCAAAGGCCATGGCTGATGAAGATGGCGTTAAAGGCGCAGTGGATGCCTTCCATAAGCATTTTGGTCGTTGGAAAGCCAAACTCAAGTCTGCTAAGATGACTCAACCACCCTACCACTTTTCAATGAGACGGTGTTTGGGCTGCACGTGATATTCAGGTTTCCAACCTTGCGCGACAAACTTTTAATACCAAACTTTAAGTACATGTAAATTATCTTCCTTTTCTATTTGAAGTGTTTATGGTTTTCTTACACAAATGTTAGATGATCAAGAACAGGGTTCCTTTTTTCTGTAACATTTTATTTGTTTTGGGTTGGCAATATAAAGTCCTTCTAATTGTCTAACCTTTGTTCCTTAACAAGTTTTTTAACAGGTTTTTTAATAGGTCATTTATAGTGTTAACTGTTAACAGGTTACTTAACGGGTCATTTCGTGTTTACGTGTTTTAACGGATCGTGTTTGTGTCTACCCAATTCGTGTTTTGTTTCTTAATGTGTCGTGTCTTAATGGGTTGTGTCCAACCCGTTATGACAACCCTAAATTTTTCCCATGTAGCACAAGCAGTAGTAGTACCATACCAAAGCACTGAAATTTGTAGAGTAGGTTTATTGCCATGTTTAACCAATTTTCAAGCCAAAATGACCATTGGGTATAGATGGAAATGAAAGTCGGTGGCACTGTTGTAAAAATCGGCCTAGGTGGCCGCCTAGGCGCTAGGCGGCCCTAAACTGTCTCGATTTTGGCCTAGGCGGCCTAGTCAGATTTTTATTTTTATTTTTTTTAAGTTTTTTGTCTTTTTTTTCTAGTAAAAAGAGACAAATTTCATGATTATTTATACATTTCTCAACCAAAAATCCTTTATATGTTTATAAAACATCGAATCCAGCCACTTAATATCGAAATCCATCTCTAAACTTTGAACTCGGTGTTTAAGTTTGAACTTTGAAATACTTGATTTAGTATAATTAAGTTCATTTTTTAAATTATTTGAAGTATTATACATTAAATTATTGATATTGATGTGTGTATATAATATATATTTGTAAAATTACATATAAAAATTCCAATCCGCCTAGCTCTGATTAATCTCGATTAATCCCTAGGCGGTACCTCACCGCCCGACTGGCGCCTAGCGACTTCTACAACCATGGTCGGTGGCAACATGTATGATTTACCTTGAACACATCTTCATACTTGCATAACAGAGCTTCTATATCACAGTCTTCCTGTTCCTGTAATACTTTTGACCCCTAATACCTTTCATTGTCACCTATAATATGTTGCATACTACAAGCTTGCATTGAGACATGAGTTTGCTATGTAGTGCATATGTGTTGTCTTAATTGAGCACATCCTTTAAGCTCCCATGATTCAACAAGTCAAGTTACTCGCGCATTGTGATGCGTCACAACATATCTATTATGATATGTAGACAAAAAACAATATTATTTCACACACTTTATACACTGTGTGATATAGAAAACATTATTATGACTCGTACATTAGAAAAACATAAGACACTTCACGTTGCGACAGGGGCGCAAGATGACATTAACGGGGATAAGGGCAAGTGTGCAAACCTCGTTTCATGTACAATTTGTTTAGTAAGTTAACAAACAAAATTTATTGAGATAAATAAAATCAGGTACAATGGACATATTTGATATTTTAGAACCATGAGAGGGTAAAATGTCAATTAGGAAACATGTGGATGTTAAATGTCATTTAGGAAATTTAGATACACCATAATGAATTTTGTATACACCAAACAAGAGATTGCGTGAACGATTCGAACCTATATCCATGTAATTCATATAAATGTTGTTACCAAAGGGCTAGAGGTGTAAACGAACCAAGGCAGCTCGTGAAATACTCGGGATCGGATCGTTAAAAAGCTCGAACGAGCTGAGCCTTAACGAGCCCGAGCCTGAGCCCAAAAATGTGGCTCATTTAGTTATCGAGCCCGAGCTCGAGCTTTATATATCGAGCTCGAGCTTTATAAATCGAGCTCGAGCCGGCTCGCGAGCCTTAACGAGCTTTTTCTTTATATAATTTTTATTTATTATATTAAGTATTTATTTATAAAATTAATTATTTTTATATATAAAATTATGATAAATATATTTAAATAAAATATTTTATATTAAATTTGGAAAACATAATTGTAAATCTAATTAAATTAGTAATTAAAGTAAATAAATTAAATAATTAAAATCTAAAAGAGCCGAGCCGAGCTGAGCCGAGCTCGAGCCTCGTAAATAAAACCCTTAATGAGCCGAGCTCGAGCCTTAAAGAACTCAGGATTGGCTCGGCTCGTTTACACCCTTATAAAAGGCTAATAGCCCAATGATATCCCCTTGACTTCGTGAATAAGAGGTCTTGGGTTCGAGTCTTATCTGGAGCAAAAAAATGCTCTAGGTTGAGCTAGGGGGTTTTTCGGGTTTTCTCCTAGATGGTGGTGTCAATGTACTCATTTAAACAGTGGTACGACCGATAGGCATCCACTTATGCTTGCAAATGATTAACCATAAATTGCTTAGTCATTTTGCTAATCACAAAATGTCATTAATGGAAGTAACCATTATACACCTAGAATCTTGTAGTAAAACTTCAACTTTAACCCATTTACCTTGCATGCGTCATTAAATTTGAGGACGAAACAATTACTTCCCATCTATGACACATAACTTCAATGGATTGATATCATGAACTTCATAATTAATAGATAAATATGTGTAATATAGAATAATAATAGATAAATATGCAAAGTAGGAATGTAAAAATTATCTCAAAATAGAGATAACCATTGTAATCTCTATATATATCAATGATATGGAATGAGAGGTCTCATGGGAAAAATATCATCCTTTATGGTATCAGAGCTTTAACCTAATTTTTTCTCTCCTCTTCCTGCCGTCGCCTTCTGCTGCCGACTTCATCAACCCTCTCATTTGATTTTCCTCCTACTTCCCCACCCATGGACAACAAGATACATCCTGCTACTACGGTTTCCAACATCAAGAACCAGATTCCAATCACTTTGGAATCCGAAACTGGCCAATATGGCTCATGGTCCGAACCTTTTCGAATCCATTGCAAAGCCAACCAAGTTCACGACCATCTTCTTCCAAAACCTACCCCATCCCCCGTTGCAGATGCTGACAAACCACTGGCCGAGGCCGCCGCTGCCCTATGGGAACGTCTTGATGCCATCATTCTTCAATGGATCTACGGAACAATCTCCAACGATCTCCTCCACACCATCCTTAAACCCAATACAACCGCATACGATGCATGGCATTCTCTTGAAAACCTATTCCAAGACAACAAGTCTTCCCGAGCCATTTACCTAAACCAAAAATTTTCTTCAACCCGCCTAGAGAATTTCCCCACCATGGCAGCATATTGCCAAGCCATTAAGATGATTGCGGATCAACTAGCCAATGTTGGGAAACCACTGGATAATCACGCCCTTGTTCTTCAACTGATCTCTGGCTTAACCGAACAATACGAAAGCATCGCTATGTTACTGCAACAAACATCTCCCCTTCCTGATTTTTATGAGGCCCGTTCCCGGCTATGCATGGAAGAAACTCGCAAGGCTGAACAAACCAGACATGCGGCACAAGCTGCGGGGGATGCACTCACTGCTTCAACACAAAAGTCTGACCACAATCCTCGCCTGGAAAACCATAACGCTGAACGCGGCAGAGGCCAAGGACGTGGCCGGGGCCGCGGCCGTGGCAGACACAACACATACACAGGAGGCCGGGGCCGGTCATCACCTACCTATCCCCACTCAACCCATTACCCTTGGAACTCCTACCCCACCTGGCCTAATCCTTCCTATCCCCCACCACCACCACCACCCCAGTCTCCTCCCCCATGGATATCACATCAGTGGACAAACTCCCCTCCTTGTCCCTACCCCTCCAAACCTCCTTCCCCCTCCCAAGGCATTCTCGGCCCCCGCCCCTCAGCCTCATATGCCTCCAGCTCGACCTACGCCCCTAATGATATTGATCAGGCCCTGCACACAATGACGTTGAACCCACCCGACAACAATTGGTACTTGGACACCGGGGCCACTGCTCACATGACAAACTCCCAAGGTAAGTACACATCGTTTTCTAATACGGGCCCTCTTCCAAACATTATTGTTGGGAATGGCCGAACCATTCCTGTATTTGGTCATGGCAACCAAACCTTATCCTCTCCTTTCCCGCCTTTAAAACTAAACCACGTCCTTTATTCACCAAATATTATTAAAAACCTCATTTCGGTTCGCCGACTTGCAAAAGATAATCAAATTTCCATTGAATTTTACCCATTTGGTTTTTTTGTGAAGGACCTCAAGACCAAGACTCCTATCCTCCGATGCAATAGTGACGGGGAGCTCTATCCTCTTACTTCATCAGTTTTTCATCACCTTCGGTCTCCTTCAACCTTTGCTGCTATTTCTCAAGACACTTGGCATCAACGCCTCGGACACCCGGGGCCTACTATTTTTAATTCTCTTAGAAATTCGTCTTTTATTCATTGTGGTACTTTGAAGCATAAACTTTGTCAATCATGTGTGTTTGGAAAAAGTACTAAACTTCCATTTATTGATTCCATTAATCAATCGTTGTTTCCTTTTGATATTATACATAGTGACATTTGGACCTCACCTATTATTAGTAATGGAGGCCATCGGTACTACATCTTATTTCTTGACAACCATACTAATTTTCTTTGGACATTCCCTCTATCTCACAAATCTCAAACCTTTACTGTTTTCTCAAAATTTTACAACCTAATTCAAACTCAATTTGAAAAGAAAATTAAGCAATTTCAATGTGATAATGGAACGGAATACAATAATAACTCTTTTCACTCTTTTTGTACAAACAACGGTATGCAATTCCGGTTCTCTTGCCCATACACCTCATCCCAAAATGGAAAGGCCGAAAGAACCATCTGATCCATTAACAACATCATCCGAACCCTCCTAGCTCATTCTAGCCTCCCCCCATCCTACTGGCACCATGCGTTGGAGACTGCCACATACCTTCTAAATATTCTTCCTCGCCATTCTTCCAACAACTTGTCTCCAACTCAACTCCTATATCATCGCATCCCCACCTATACCCATCTTCGAGTCTTCGGATGCCTCTGCTATCCGCTCCTTCCCCCCACTTCCATCCATAAATTACAACCAAGGTCCATGCTTTGTGTCTTTCTTGGCTACCCCCCCAATCACCGCTGCTACAAATGTCTTGAAATATCCACCAACAAACTAATCACTTGTCGTCACGTTCAATTTGAGGAATCTGTTTTCCCTTTTGCAAGTCAACACAAAAAAAACCCACCCTCATACACATCCTTTACTGATGGCCTTCATCCCAACTTCTGGCCTCACCTAGACCCAGGCTACATTTCCCCACGGCCTACCCCCCAGCTCCGAACAACCCATCGTTGAACCACAGAACCCTCCACAATTACCTACCCAGCCTACGCCCACTATACCACCTCACACCACCCAACCATACACCTTTACATACTCACGGAGACATAAACCCGTCTCCCTTAACCACCCCTCAATCACTTCTCAGCCTACTCACCCCCTGTCACACCCCGGGCCAGCGGGAACGGATCGTGTTTTCCCGTCGGTCGGAAGGTTCCCGGGGCGCGATATCGTTTGATAATCTAATTGATCAGATTGTTTGCATAGCACATGATGTATAATGGAGAAATGTAAACATGACAATGATATAGAATTACAAAGTTAAATTACAATGTATTGTTCATAATTTAACTAAGTAACTCCACCCAAAAGAATCAGTGTGTTTATATCTTGTAACTGTACAAGATCTACAAAATATGATTCAATGTTTGTCATCACAAAAGTATTGATCACACAAAATGCAGCTAGGTCTTCTAAAAGTCCTCTAGTTATGATCTTGAAATCTGATGACCTAAACCTGTTCGTCACCTGAGAAAACATGCATTTAAAACAAAGTCAACACTAGGTTGGTGAGTTCATAAGTTTGAATATTGAAAAACCTTGAATTGTTCATACACACAGTCACAATGTCATAATTGATACTTGCAATAATTGAATCCCCTTGTTCCACCGAATGGCCTCTCCTTAGTTATATATACAAGTAGTATTTCACTCAATCAAATATGCTTATATATAGGGCATACAAAAGGGTCAAGCCCAGACGCCATCCCACCACATACTCAATCAAATTCCACACTACTTGTAATACAACTAAGAATATCCATTTTCTTCTCCCAAATGATTGACTTGTTCGTTATGTATTCATATGTTTATCATATGTAGAATAATAGTGTTAGAGGGGTTTGGTTATCAAACTGTAGTATTGATACACCCTCATTGTATTAAGGACATTAGATTTATTTAATCAGATCCTTGTATTATTCTATATTTGTGGGGTTAACTGTTGTTTCACCTTTAAGTATTAAGAGTGTTAGTTAACCACTTGTAATTTGTTCTTGAACTATAGTGCATAGAGCCTAAAAGGAATCCATTGTAATCCTCACATAATCAGAGTACAATGCATCCGATTTACCTCTACCACCTTGTATGTACAGCGTCCTCAACGAAATCTATTACTAGTAGTGTAACATGAGAGAAGATCACTTTCTCAATCTACTAGTCAATAGGGTTTCCGCTGGATTAATTACTTATCACTGCAGATTAATATCACCATGTGTCGCTTTCCAGAACCTGACTTGAGGTCGCCCTGTCACCGGTCATACGTTACCGGCCAATGAATCAGTACGATCAACATACTAGCCCTACAAGCTAGAGGTTTGTCAAACCTATGGTACCACTATGCTATCGTCGGTTTAGTCACGTCAAACTAACTGGTCAGCGAATTATAGGGGCTTACATGATCAACTTGAACAATTGGCACATGATTGAAGTGATATAATACAACAGGTCAATAGCAACTAATTGTAATCGTGTTCATCCGTGTTGTTGTTCTCCTTGTCATATGTACTCAGTGTTATTAACAAAGTTAAATAAGAGCTAGTCTTATTATGTTATGTTAATTATTGTGTGAATGATATTGTTATCATGAAGTTACGTTATCATGATTATCATTCCTTGTTATTCCATGTGATCACCATGTTGTCATTAAGCGGTAATAAGAACTAGTCTTATTTCCCTTAGTCGACTCAGGTGGTGGATGATTCTTGTACCATGTTCTCTTGTAATATGTGTTGAGTTATAGGCTAAGTGTGATAAGTACATGACTTACTACTCTTAGTTAACTCTGGTGTAGAATGATGTTATAAAGATGTGTTATCTTCATATCATTCATGTGTTTTGTTTCTTGTCATCATGTTCATCTATGTTCATCACAATGTTTGTTCTTGTAAGAATAACTAAGTGTTGTGAGATATAATCTTACAACTAGGTTATTCTATTGTGTTGATAAGTTATGAAGTTATATTATCATATTCATCATGGTTACCTCTGTCATATCATGATCATACAAGCATGCATACAATGATAAATGATAATAAAGCAATTAATATTATCTAATCAAAGTATAAGCAATATGTTAAACATTAAACTTTTAAATAATTAAAAGTTAAGCATGTTTCTCAGCCCCGAGAGTTTAAAATCAGTTAAGATTAAAGAAAAGGGGCATATGAACTCACCTTGCTGTTGTTGGGGGTTGACTTAGCCTAAGCAAAATGCACGCGCTCTTGTTTGTACTCGTTGTTGTGTTCACGATCCTGTATTGATTTCATGTCGTTTGTAATTTGTAAGTATGTATTATAGAGATTTGTGTGTGTGTATGTGTTAGCCTAAAGTTGGCTAACATACGTAAGTCTCGGTCATCATTCAGCCCTTGTTTGATTGTCATAGATTTTACTAACACTTAACTTCCTTGAGTTAAGCTTAGTGTGTGATGTTTTGATTTTTGTGTTTTACTTGCCATAAACCATTCTTGAAATTTCAAAACCTTTACTTAATATGTTGATTACTTGCCTAGATAGGATTATTATAAATTATCCTAAGTCATAAGTATAACTTAGGTTTATAGTTTAGAAATTCCCATGTTGTTCTTGCTAATCTTGAAGACTATTGTTACCTAATTAATAAATAATTAGATAATAACCCTTGTAAAAACTTGATGTTTTGAGCTTGTAAAGTTCCTTAAGTCAAAACCATGGCCACCTTTGTAGTAATGTAAATCTTTATCATCCCAATTTCCATGTACGTGTTTCATTAGGTTTAATTTCAAGTGTTTGTTTTCATCATTAGTCGTGTGAGCCGAATTATATATATGGGCCGAATAATTTGATCGTGGACCAATTGGGCCATGATGGGCCGAAGAAAATGTTTGGGCCAAGGTACTGGGATTGGGCCGTATGAACATAATGGGCCTACAATTGGGCCGAATCTTGCCACATGGGCTGAATGCATGGGCTGTTTCCAAACAGTGGTGTTGGGCTACTGTTGAGTTAAATCAAATAAATTGTCGCTGGGCCTGGATGTGATTGTGTGTTATGGGCCACAGCATGCGTGGGCTGAACAATAAAATGGGCCGAGTAATTGGGCCAGTTAGGACAAAGTGGCCTGCTAGAGTTGCAGTCGAATGAGTATGAGCCCATGAATGAGGAACCGCATGGCTTAGCCAGCGAATGAAGGTGGCTCCGGCGAATGTGGCAGGGGCGAAGGAGGGTGGTGGCTGTCGAATGGAGATGGGCGAAGGGAGGCCTTGGCCGAGAGAATGAGTGGCAAATGGGGGTGGCCGAAGGTGGTGGTTCGGTCGGCCTATCCTTGGCCATTCGGCCGGCCCTCATTCGGCGGTCTGGAGATGCCATTCGCTGGGTCGTTGGTCGAACACACCCAAGTCATCCCACGGTGGTGGTTTTTCTGTGGTTGTGTTTGTGGAAATCATTTTCGAAGGGGTTGGGTTAAAAGAATAGAAGGTAAGGCCGGTTTAAACTAGGGGCGACCAAAAGGGTTTGAAAACCCTAAAAATCGCACACTTTACAGCTCGTTTACCGTGGATTCGATTGTTTTCACTCCAGATCTGTTGTACTTTCATATAGAGGGTGATGAGAGCTTCGTGTAGTTCCAAAGATGGAAGGATTTGGTGAAGAAACGACCAAGATATGGAGGTTTGAAGTTTGAGAATGGTGGTGGGTCTTGAAACCGGGATTAGGGTTTTGTGGGGGAGAAAAAGATGAGAAAATGAGGGAATCACCCTCATTTAGGGTATTTATACCCCGAGGGTGTTCGCGTTCGTTTTTTTGTTGCTCGTTTCGCGTTTCTGTTACGTATTCGGAACGTAACGCGCGTTATTTACAGTTTTAAATAGAAATAGTTTATTTATTTAATTTTGATGAGTTTCAAAATTGTAAAACATTAAAATGTTTTATTTTCTTGATTTACTGTCGATCGTATCGTCTTTCGTTTTCGTTTCGTCAGATCGCGTCACCTTCGCGCACATTCGTTTGAATCGTCACCCGAACGAACACGACGATAGTTTTTCTTTCCGACTTTTGTTTTCTACTTTTCAGTCATTATTTCAAAACTCTAAACTCACAGATATGTTTGTGTGAATCGTCACCCACGCAAACACACTGTCAGTTCGTCATTCTGAAATAACACTGCAATTGTGTTTGAATTGTGTTTCCTCACTGACGGACTCAACTAAACTTCCTGTTTTCACATTGTTTTCGTTCTGATTTGTCGGCCATCTGATTCCTGTCATCTGTGGATATCAGATCGCAACCGACTTGTTCTTGTTATTTATTTGAACTCTGTTGTCATTCTTGATTCGTTGTGTCAATTGTACTCAGGTTTTCACCTAAATACCCACAACTATTGTTTATCATTGAGTGTTGTACTTACGATATTTAAGTTTTCACAAAAATACGTACAACTGTTTCTTGTATTTTGAATTCTGTTATCACAAACACTGTTCACGTACTTGTATTTACACATAGTAAATAGTGAAAGTACACATACCGTACGGACTTGCCGGACGATCTGGTACTGGATGTCACACCCCCCCTCCACTACAAACACCATCCTACCCCCCCTCCTCCTCCGCAACCTTATCAAATTCGGACAAGGTCCATGCATGGCATTGTCAAACCCAAACACCCTCTAAACCTTCACTCTTCACATATTGTTCCCATCCCCAAATCACCCATACTTGCTATGACCAGTCCCGAATGGCTCCAAGCCATGACCAATGAATATCAGGCCCTTATTAAAAACGATACTTGGGAGCTTGTTCCCAGACAACCACACATGAATGTAATACGATGTGTGTGGCTCTTCCGCCACAAGTTTAAATCCGATGGTACTCTTGAACAGTACAAGGCTAGACTGGTGTGCGATGGGCGGGGTCAACAAATCGGTATTGATTGCGGGGATACTTTTAGCCCAGTTGTTAAGCCGGAAACCATACGTACGGTCCTTACCTTAGCCCTCTCAAAATCATGGCCCATACACCAACTAAATGTTACCAATGCTTTTCTTCATGGGCATCTCCAAGAAACCGTATATATGCATCAACCTATGGGCTTCCGTGATCGACAGTTCCCTGACCATGTATGCTTACTCAAACGCTCACTTTATGGCTTGAAGCAAGCCCCTAGGGCCTGGTACCAACGATTTACTGAATTTGTTCACACCATGGGGTTTATTCAGAGGCGGTGTGACAACTCCCTCTTCATTTATCAACATCATCAAGACACGGCCTATCTTTTACTCTACGTTGATGACATAATCCTCACAACCTCTTCGGATCAACTTCGTCTAAAACTCATGGCAATTCTGGCAGGTGAATTTGCCATGAAGGACTTGGGACCCCTAAGCTACTTCTTGGGAATCAATGTTACCCGAGTAGCCAATAACATGTTCCTGTCCCAAACTTCGTATGCTAAATACATCATTCACCAGGCTGGTATGGACTCATGAAAACCGGTAAACACCCCAGTCGACACAAACTCCAAGCTCGGCCACAGTGGCCCATCCTTTGATGATCCCACCCTCTATCGCAGCATGGCCAGGGCCCTTCAATACTTAACCTTCACACACCCCGACATTTCTTATGCGGTTCAACAGGTATGCATCCACATGCACGCACCTTCCATAACTCATTGGCATGCGTTAAAACGCATCCTACGGTACATCCAGGGTACCATGCATCTGGGTCTTTTTCTTGGAGGAAATCCGTCGGCATCTCTACGGGCATACACCGATGCGGATTGGGCAAGTTGCCCGGACACACGTCGTTCAACTTCGGGATACTGCGTATACCTGGGGAATAATCTACTCTCTTGGTCCTCAAAGAGAGAAACAATCGTATCCCGATCCAGTGCCGAAGCTGAATATCGGGGTATTGCAAATGTCGTTGCCGAGATGTGTTGGATTCGCAACCTCCTTCTTGAACTCAAATGCCCACTATCAGCTGCTTCTTTGGTTCATTGTGACAACATCAGTGCCGTATACCTTTCGGGCAACCCTGTCCAACATCAACGTACAAAGCATATCGAGATTGATATCCATTTTGTTCGTGAACAAGTTCACCGTGGTCTTGTCATAATTCTTCATCTCCCATCAAGATACCAAATTGCAGACATCTTTACTAAAGGCCTACCTCGTGTTCTCTTTGAAGATTTTAGATCCAGTCTTAGCATTCGTCCTCCTCCAGCTAAGACTGAGGGGGTGTAATAGATAAATATGTGTAATATAGAATAATAATTGATAAATATGCAAAGTAGGAATGTAAATATTATCTCAAAATAGAGATAACCATTGTATTCTCTATATATATCAATGATATGGAATGAGAGGTCTCATGGGAAAAATATCATCCTTTAATAATGCAATATTTTTGCTAACTTGAAGTCAATAATATTGTGAGTGGAACCTGAGTTAGAGTGTATGTGATTAACTAAGATCCATTGGATATTGAACCTCATAGTGGCAAATGAATGAAATCCTATCAAATCATTGATTGAAACAATATGGGTTATGATCATTGTAAGGATCTGGATTTGTATTCCAAATAACACAAATCACATGAATGTTTCAGTGAATTGCTAAGATTCATATACAACAACAACCTTACCATGTATATTCCCACTTTTTAGTAGGGTATGGGGGAAGGATAGATACAAACCTTACCTCTATCCCAATTGGGATAGAGAGACTGCTCCAAAAGAGTCCCCGGCTCAAAGTTATCGTTTGAAGTTGACCATCACAACGATTTTAACGTTATTTTCACAAAATAATTAAAATAACGTTAAAATTAGTACACTTATACTTTTGCCCCTTAAGGGCCCACACATATATACATTATACGTGTGCACCGCAAATGGGGCGTATTGTGACACCTCGCAATTTCCAGGTCAGCATTTATCTATTTTTAATAATTATGTGTAATACTATTTCATACGTGGCACTAGAATAATTGTATTTAGTGTGACACGTGGCACAACAGTTCGAACACATCGATAATTTGAGGAATTATCGCACAACACTCGCACGTGTCTTGAATGACGAACGTTGGTGAACGGATCGAACCACAGTACACTTTCACTGCACAATTAGGTTCCGGAGAACCTAAGTTAGTAGAACGATGTCCATATGTCGAGAATCGATAATCATAATTGTGAAATACGAGAAACTCGCTTCAAACTATGAAATTGGGCTTATTGGGCTCAGCCGAAACCCATCGCGGTACGCGATGGGCGGGAGAATTTGAATTTCTCCGAAAAGAGTCGCGGTACGCGACGACCGATCAACTTCCACCACCGTGGTACGCGGCGTGTTTCGGGAACCGAATGATTATTTTAATCATCGCGGTACGCGATGATGCTTTTTGTCAGGCGTCGCGGTACGCGACGAGTCTAAAATCGCAGAAATCTTTATAAATCCAAGATTAATCATTCGGGCACCCCCTACTCTACTTCTCTCGACTGAAACACTTCTTCTCGACCACTTTCACTCTGTTACACCCACATTCAGCAGCAAGAGACAAGATTGAACACTTTGAAGGCCATAGTTGAAGGATTAAAGCCTTGTGGAAGCTCCAAGATCATCATACCCGTTGTTTCTCTGCATTTGGACGAACCTCAGCCTCCCTAGGGCTGTTCCAGAAGCTGCTCAAGCCTCATTTCGTGGATTTGAAGCTTTGTAAGGTAGTACTTGAGCTTAATCTTGACTAGAATCACTAGAAACCTCACATGCAAGGGGAAATACCCACATGCATCACCATCACACATCTAATCACGAAATTTTGATGTTGTAGATATGTTTTTGATGATGTTACTTACTGATTTGATGATCTAGTTATGATCTATGATGATTTTGAAAAGATTAGATGGTTATTTGTTGATTTTATCACAAAATGGGTACTTTTGGGTACATGCATGTATGATCCATGATGATCTATGTAATTTTTGATATTGAAATGTTGTTAGATGTGATATTTGAGATGTTCTATAAAGTTAGGATGGTTATCTATGTCAAGACTTGATCATTTGGGAATTGTTACTAATTTTAGTAACTTTAATGTTACAAAATAGGTGTTCTTGATGAAATGACCACATTTGCATGTTTAGATCTATATGTTATGTTTAAAAATGATGTTTAGAAGTTAGATGATGATTATTTGATGTATTGGAATGGTTAGAATTGTCAAAGTTATGGTATTTAGGAATGTTACTAAATATAATAACTTTTTGTTATGAAATTGTTAGAAATGATGAAATTGTTATAGATTGTATGTTTGATATGCTTAGTTGAAGTGATTATGATGATAATATGTGATTTTACAACTTAGTTGAATGAGATGTGTGCATTTATCTATAGTTACTATAAATAGTAACTTTATTTTGCAAAGTCGGGAATAGGAGCATGCTAGTCATGATTTGATGGCTAATTATGACTAAAATAGTATTGTTAGATGATATTAGTTGTTAGCTTGGTGAGATATGCTTATTTGTGCAAACTTTCTAATTATAGAAACTTTTACGCCCAAACCCTGCTAAACCGGCTATGTGTAACTATGTGCTAAGTGATAACATGTTCATTTAGGATAATTATGCAAGTTAGAATAATCGGAATGTGATTTTATGCATGACTTGCCTAATGTGGAAACTTTCCTAAAATAGGAACTTACTATAAATAGTAAGTTTCCTCACGAAAGTGACTTTGGTATCCGTACACGTCACACGGCACTAAATTGCACACTACACGATCACTTGATCCAAAACCGTCACCAACGGGTCGTTAGGTCAAACACGGTCAACTCGACCCACATAACAACTTGGATGCTGTTAAACACGAACACGGTCCTGTGAGGCCACATGAATACAAACACAAACTTATGGTACCTATATGATATAGGTAACCACTAGCCGGCGAGCTACACCGTTCTCGTGAAGAACGCGCACTACTTAACTCAGGTGAGTTTACGACCCCACTTTTACTTTTAACTGTTTCACTTAACTTTGGGGTGAGAATACTATGCAACTATTTTAGATATATGACACGTATGATGTGAAAACCATTTTCGAGTGTAACTATTATCGCTTAAAGTCCTCACTTATCCTTACCGTTAGTTGTGTATCAAACGACCCCGAATACTATGTTAACTATTACTTACTGATTTGAGATTTACAGGATGTCTGAAAACAGTGGGAACACCGGATGTAACCCAGGGAAGCGACGAGCAAAGAACGAGCTGACGGATGAGAGCCGGCAGCGTGTTCGGGGCATCATGTCCCAAGTGGATGCGGTGATGGCTGAGCAGGCACGCATTGCTAAGCGTGCTAGGTCATGGACCTGGTACCCATTCATGGTATGGGACTGGATTGTTGAGGAGAGAGTGCCTCCTCAGCGTGTTATCACTGATGATGATCGGGCGCACCGACTACCGGCACTGGGAGTGTCATCTGAGCGGGCTTTCGCAGCCGTTGTTTCCAGGATGTCTCGGGAAGCTCGCTGGGCTCGTGAACGAGATGATGAGATCAGGGCTCTCCGAGAGGAGAACCAGCACCTTCGTGGGCAGTTAGACCACATGCGGGAGCAGGTGATAGATGAGATTACAGCCCTCCGAAACAGGACGGCACAGTTGGAGGAGCGACACGGGGAGGTCGCTGCTGTGGTCCAGGACCACGGTGAGCAACTGGATGTTGTGGAGAACGTTGCAGGGGAGAACCAGGCGGCACTTCAGAACGCTTGGGCTGATCAGTTACTCGTGGAACCAGAGGAGGAGCCGGACCAAGGGCCCTAATTCGAGGCCAAAGACCTCGAAGAAGAAGACTTCGAAGAGGACCCAGACGAGGATCCTGAAGAGGCGGATGATGACGGACCTGCAGATAGTGGAGATTCACACTCCACTGTCGCATCACACTAGTTTAGTGTTTCTATTTTCAGTATTTTACTTTTTTTGTATTCTCAGATGAGCGGGATGTGCTCATAGAAGCTTTTGGTAGTATCATTTCTTTTTAAAATCATTGTACTCCAAGTTTAATATTAATGGGAATGATGTTTTGCTTTATTTATTGTATTCTGACTATGGTTGTTGCTGACATGACAATTGGCTAACACTCTAACTCATGCTAACTAAAGTTCTAACCTTTCCATATAGAATCATGTCTGGAAGGGGATCCAATGCACGAAATCTCAAGCGTAAGGCAGAAAAGGCAAGGATCAACATGATGGTCGAACGTAAGGTCAACAAAGTACTCGCTGAGTACGAAGCAAACCGACTTGCTAGCGAGACTAGCGGCACCAACAATGGTACTGACACCTACCTAACGTGACTAACTTAGCATAGGCAACGCTGACATTAACTCGTTACATTGAACCTCGATGCACAGGATCTCAAGGTAGTGCAGCAAAGGGATGCTCGTTTAAAGCCTTTCTGAGCTGCCACCCTCACAAGTTCCAGGGTACCGAGGGAGCAGTGGGACTGCTTCGCTGGATCGAGAAATTGGGGTCGGTATTCTCCATGTCAGAATGCTCGGAAGAAAGCCGAGTAAAGTATGCCACCGGGACTCTGGAGGGACCAGGCCTCACCTGGTGGAATACCCATGTCCAGACGTTAGGACTGGAGACTGCGAATACTATCCCAAGGGAGAACTTCACCCGGATGCTTCATGAGGAATATTGTCCTCGTGACGAGATCAGGAAGCTTGAGGAAGAGTTCTGGGTGCACAAGATGGTGGGATCCGAAATCGAGAAATACTGTACTCGATTTCACGAGCTGTGCAAGCTGTGCCCGACAATGGTGACGCCGGAGTACAAGAAGATAGAGCAATTCATTAGTGGATTGCCGGAACAGATACAGAGCATGGTGACTGCTTCTGACCACACCACCATTCAACCACTGATTCGCTTGGCACACAAGTTGACTAATGATGTGCATGAAACTATATATTTATTAAATGGGTTTTTCACACAGATTTTTGTTTTAAAAATGGTTTTTACTAAGAACTAAATCACACACAATAGGCAAGTGTACCTATCGCATAACAATATAGCTTATGGTAAGAACCGGATATCAATCCGTGGACACGATAGCTCTCGATACTAAATCTCGGTCAATGTTTAGCAAACACATGAAAAGTTGGGTTTGTGAATTTTTGAAATAATAACTAAATAAAGAGATTTTTAAAATAATTTAAAGTCTAAGAAAATTGCCTAGATTATGATTTCACTTAGTTTAGTGATGTGAATACTATGAATTGGTAAAATCATATGTTGACTAGATTCCGGTCAAAGATATCTAATCATATAATCTTTTGGAAAATTAAAATGATAAACACATTCTAATCACCTAGGATTATTCTATGAAGCCTAATGTCAAGGTCTATGTCAAGATTTAATCAAGAATTAGTCATCCGTCAAGAATCTTAATTCTACAACTTAAGGAAAACTAATATGACTTATACACACTAATCACCCTAAGTTGCATAAATTCAACAAAGTCATAATTTCTTCCAACTTACAATCTATGAACACAATCATGCAAATGAGGTCATTTGGCCATAATTTCCTAACTCACATGTTAATCATATTCAACAAATCATAATATCACCATGGTTTTTCCAAACTTTAGTGAAAGAAAGTATGCTTATGTAAGTTTTATAATATTCAAGAAACCAAATATCATTCCTAATCTCATGGCATAATCTTACAAACAAGTTGTAAGATTATAAACAAATGTTTCATCATGGTTTTCCAACATAGTATGACTAGACATTCATCATTCTTGAACATTAATCAACCTACACAAATTTACAACATCATTGGAATACAATCATAACTTCATCTTGAATCTTAACATAAACCCATTTGACCAATTCATAAAATCATCATCACATAAACAAAAGTTTCATCATAATCTAGACAGTGAAGTGTTTAGCCCATAAGGCTTACAAGAACAATAACAAAGTAGATAAAATTAACAAGAGACATGATTAAAATAACAAAATGCAAACCACTAGCAAGCAAGGATTGAAACAAGATGGTGTTAGATGCTCCTTGGATCTTCAAGACCTTCACAATCTCCCTTAGATAGCTTCAAGAAATCTGAACATAAGGTATTTTGGCTCCAGGAAGTCCAACCCTTTGAAATGAGGTGAAAAGCTGAATTTATAGAAATTCTGGAACTTGGCACGGTCGTGCAACATAGGTGCACGGTCGTGCAAGGTGCTACAGTACTTCACTTTTGGTCTGGGACGGTTGTCAAAGTTGACATTTTCAGCTAAGTCTCGAAAATTGACTCGAGGTGTCAGGCACGGTCGTGCTAAAAGTTGCACGGTCGTGCGCAAGTCGTCATGGCCGGCACTATATCCATTTGGCCCGGCACTGGCTAGCTTACACGGTCGTGCATAGGCCAGCACTGCCATGCATGGGCTAGCACTGCCTAGTTGCACGGTCGTGCATGGGTCGGCACTGCCAGTGCAAGATTTGGCATGACAGTGCGCATCTGGGGATTTGCTCAGAAAATGCTGAAATTCCATACAAAGCTTGATTTTCTTCCGAGCAAGGCCGTTTATCCTACAAATTCACAAAAACAATAATTAGGACTATTTGCGAATGAATTAGCATGTTGTTAACGTTAAAACCGGGGGAATTTGAGTCGAATAATATGTATAATTTGACGTATATCAAACATCCCCACACTTGAACTTTGCTTGTCCTCAAGCAAACAATGAACCTTAATGGTGAAACCAATTTGCAAAAATCAACTTGTAAGCAAAGATGAATCAAATAATCAAAAACTTAGATTGTTTTTCAAAGGTTTACCAAATTTGAAATTTTAAGCAAGAAAATAAAATCAAAATTATCAACAAGAATTTATAAACAAGAGGATTCACTAACATGTTACACCCTATATTTCTCACAATGTTCACACATACTCGGTTTATTTCGGATTCATACATGTAATGTGTATGTATAGAACACTCAATTGCCAAGACAATGGATCAACAAATATGATATTTGTAATAAAAATCAACTCTAAATCAATTAGCAAAAACAAAGCATAATTTAATTCAAAGGCCTTTTATTGGGTTGTGTTTGGGTTGGAGGATGATTGGGGATAAAAGGATTGAGAAAAGGGAAATCCGTTGGTTAAGAATTTGAAAACAAAATATCCACTACATAGCCTTTTTGGCTTAAATGAGATTTTTTTTTTTTTTTGATCATCACATCAACAAGCAAACATTGTGTTGCTTAATTATTTGTTTCACAAGAACTAAAAGGACATAGAACTCCTTGCCAACTTTGAATTTGGATTTCAATAAAAGACATGGGTTGATGGAGAAAGTGGTGATGAAGGTTTGATCTAATGCCTTGATTAAATACAACTTTGTTCAAGCTTATGACTATGGAGATGTATGTTTTAAACAAATATTAATTTGAATGAAACATCCGGCACACTCAATCCATAAAATATGCAATGACTACTAATGCTCAAGGTTTCAAATGGTCACAAAAAATGGAAGGAATGGGTAAAAATATAGGATATAACTTGTAGTTCCTCCTTTCGTCTAATCACAATTGATGATAACAAAAAATGTTATTTCACTTGTTAAAAATTCCAAATTAAGATACCTTTTATCAAAACAAGCCTCGTTTTAATTATCAAAAACTTGTTTGCTTAACTTGTTGATTACAAAACAAATTAATTGCACCAAAAAAAATAAAAGGTTCTTTGCAAAAATGTTTATTACTCTTGGACAAACAAAGTTATATCAACAATAAACGTATACCCCGAAAGTATACCC
This sequence comes from Mikania micrantha, assembly GCA_009363875.1. Lineage (NCBI taxonomy): Eukaryota > Viridiplantae > Streptophyta > Magnoliopsida > Asterales > Asteraceae > Mikania > Mikania micrantha. Next base: position 27,916,135 of record CM018682.1, on the reverse strand, counting down.
CTCCCCACACTTGAATTGCACAATGTCCCTATTGTGCAACAAAAACATGCGAAAAATAAGAGTGATCTTGCATGAGCGTGAAAAGGAATAAGACTTCCCTACGGGCCTGGAGAGACCGGTGTGTAAAATCTGCATGAGCCTTGCAACGGTAAGAGCATTCCGTGTACCTGCATTGAAAATCATCTACAAAACAAAGCTGAAAGCAACAACTCACAACAACCAAGGGACCAAAACCAAAGCACCAGATCCATCAATTCATAAAACAGCCAACCAAAAATAATGTTTACAACCCAAATGAAAAATAAAAACTACAATAAACAAAGTTGATACGTACAGCAAAATGTATAACTCTCCAAAAAATATAGATAACCACCAGACTAAGCTAGACTGCGGGGGAGGGAGGACATCAGACTAGTCCTCTTCGTCATCATGCGGTCTCGAACCGCTCGCTTCCCCATCATTACCTCCCCTGGAACGTTTTTGTGCACCACCTGAAGAATAGCCATAGTCAAACCGTGGTGGCTCAGAAACGTCGAACTGATGAAAAGCCGCAGCCGACTGATGAGACGCAAAAAGCCACTCAAAGCTCCGTTTCTGGTCGTCCTGTATCTGATGCAGCAAGTCATACTGCCTGGTCTGCTCAGTCTGAAAATTATCTAGACGCTGATCAAATCGATGCTGCTCAGTGTGCAGCTCCTCCTGGGACACCTGCAATCCCGAAAACCTGTGCCACAAGTCCAGATTGGACGGGGGGTCCGGACCATGAGTGGGTGCAAAGTCAAAATACTCATCATGGAGGGGATACACGTAGTCAAACCCCTCAGGTCCCAACCCATGTGGCCCCCCTCCTTCGGGACCCCTCTCCTCCTCGTGTTCCTCTTCCTCTTCATCTTCCTGCTCCTTTGGGACGGGATCCCAAATTCGCCCGTCCCGACCTCTCAGACGCATACCCACTGGTGTCTGCTCCACTATCTGCATGTAACGCAGAGTCCACATATCAAGCGGAGACGTATCACACACATGAGTAAAACTAGCAATGTTCTCTTCGGTCAAGAGACCGAAAGAGTCAGCCCGCTGTGTGATGTAAGCGCCCCCGCAAATGTGGCTGGACGCCAGTTTTCCTGAACTCGTCGTGAGAAAATAGGCTAAGCAATGGGCAATATTGCAATGGATGCCCCTAATCAAGCAGTAGAGATAAAACAAATCTCTAGTGGGCACATTGCCCAAGCTATCACCTCGCTGCATAATAGTGCTGACCAGGATCCGATGAATGAACCTGTGAAGTGGGTCTCGCAGTTTTGTGGCTTTAGCTCTTCTGGGATCATATACTCCTTCAGCAACCTCGGCCCAGAACGTGGCCTTCTCAATTTCATCCTCGAAATCATGCAGTCCATCAAAAACTTCCGAATCAAGTTCCCCCTCCGTGTACAAACGGACAAACCCATCCTAGTCGCGAACTGCGCGACCGATAATCTCCTCCATCTTCCCCCCAAACGGAAAGTCAACCCAAAACGTTTCCGGTAAACGTTCTGTGAGGGGAAACTAAAGGTTGTATGAGGCAAAGAACTCCATTAGCAGCTCGCGATATTGTGGACGGTTGAAGTAGAATAGGCGAGACCATGGTTCGGTTATTAATGCTGTAGTCTCGTTTGTTGATTGAGGCCGACTACCAAGTCCCAACTAAGACGCTTCATAGGCTCGATTTGGCGACGACGCCCCCATCAAGAATGCAACACGGGAATACATGGGGCATCTCACTCGTCGTTCGGATCAAATCGTAGGAAAGGGTGATCCATCTGTTCAAGAAAATTCCTAAAAATATTAGTCGCCAAAAATAAAAAATCAAAAACAGAAATTGGGCTGATCTGGAAACTGGCACGGTCGTGCTTAAAACTCGCACGGTCGTGCAAAGCCTACAAGGACCCAGCACAGGCAGTGCAGAGCCGGCACAGCCTAGCTGCACGGTCGTGTGGTTTTGAGCACGGTCGTGCGCCTCTCGGGTTTGTTCATCGCATAGGCAGTGCCAAAAAGAGCACTATCTAGGAGCACGGCCGTGCACGGTTAGTGCACGGTCGTGCGTCTTTGTTTTTGAGTCTGCATAGGCAGTTCCAAAGAAGCACTATCAAGGTGCACGGCCGTGCGTACCAGCCGCACGGTCGTGCACGGTGCAGAACCAAAAACAAAGTTGAACAAACATGAGATTTTCCATCAACAATCCCAAAATTTAACTAAATTTATACAGAACCTAACATTCCTAAACCAAAATGGTGTATTTACAAGCCCTAATTTGGCCAAATCTAAGAGGTTTAGGGATTTCATTGAAAAGAAAGATCAATTGAAGGATTGGAGGAGATTTTTACCTTTGATTCTTGAATTGGAAGATGAAAAACGAGAGAAATCGATGGGGAACCGTTTCTGAAAATGTGGAAGTGAATTATGGGAGAGATGGTGTCAAGTGGGGTAGTTATTGGGCAAATCTGACACGGCGCACGGTCGTGCATTCGGGCCGCACGGTCGTGCATCAGCAAAAGCGCACGGCCGTGCAGCTAGTCGCACGGTCGTGCGAACCTGCAGATTTTTTTTTAGAGAACCGAGAACCTCTCGGTATGGCTAAGTTTACTGAGTCCTCAGCTGGACTCGAGTCCCCGAATTCGTTAGTCCTTGGGGTGGAGTACGACAACCTCCAATGCCGGCTCGACGGGTCCGGACAAGTATTTCTTCTACCGATGGCCATTTGCCTTGAAAATTCTGCCATCCTCATGCCCAATCTCCACAGTTCCATACGGGAAGACTTCTCGAACTGTGTACGGGCCAGACCAACGAGATTTCAATTTGCCCGGGAACAACCTAAGACGCGAGTTATAAAGCAGAACATGATCACCCACTTGGAATTGCTTGTTGTCCTTCAAGTGACTATCGTGTAGCGTCTTGGTACGTTCCTTGTACCTCTTGGAGCTATCATAAGCATCATTCCTTAGCTCCTCAACCTCGTGAATCTGCAAGAATCGATTCTCCCCCGCACTAGTCAAATCCATGTTGATGGATTTCAGCGCCCAATAGGCTTTATGATCGAGTTCAACGGGGAGGTGACACGTTTTCCCATAAATCAATTTGAATGGTGTCGTTCCTATGGGAGTTTTGTAGGCTGTTCGGAATGCCCACAACATGTCATTCAGCTTCACTGACCAATCCTTACGGTTTTGACCAACCGTCTTCTCCAAAATGCGCTTGATGCCCCGATTAGTGACCTCTACCTGTCCACTGGTCTGCGGATGGTATGGCGTTGAAAATCTATGGTTCACTCCATAGCGTGACAACGCCTTGTCGAGTTGGGAGTTGCGGAAATGAGTCCCACGGTCACTAATGAGTGCTTTGGGGGCACCAAAGCGAGAAAACAACTCTTTCAGAAATCTCACGACCACTCTAGCATCATTGGTGGGCAAGGCTTGAGCCTCCACCCACTTGGAAACATAATCGACTGCAACTAGAATGTATCGGTTACCGTGAGATGTTGGGAATGGCCCCATAAAATCAATACCCCAGACATCAAAAATTTCACAGACTTAGATTCCATTCTGGGGCATCTCATTCCATGATGAGATGTTGCTTGCCCTTTAGCAAGCATCGCAAGCGTGGACCATATCATGAGCGTCTTTGAAGATGGTGGGCCAATAGAATCCGGCGTCAAAAACCTTCTTCGCAGTAAGAGTCGCTCCATGATGACCTCCAGTTGGTCCCTCATGACAATGCCTCAAAATCCTGTGCGCTTCACCTCCATACACGCACCTACGAAGAATCTGATCAGCTCCAATCCTAAACAAATAAGGATCCTCCCAAAGGTAATACTTGACATCAGAAAAGAACTTCTTCTTATGTTGGTGTGTCAAGCCCTTCAAAACAATTCCACACGCGAGATAATTCGCGAAATTAGCAAACCATGGGCAATCCTCATCCCGTGTCTGTATGTGCATAAGGAACTCGTGGGGGAAATTGTCATTTATGTGTGACCCCACAAGTTCTGATGAAGCTGAGCACTCGAGACGGGAGAGGTGATCTGCTGCAACATTCTCGGCTCCCTTTTTGTCACGGATTTCAATGTCGAACTCTTGCAACAACAGAATCCAACGAATCAGCCTAGGTTTAGCATCTTGCTTGCTAAACAAGTAACGGAGGGCTGTATGATCCGTAAACACAATGGTCTTTGAAAGTACAAGATAGGAACGGAATTTATCGAACGCAAAGACCACAGCTAAGAGCTCCTTTTCAGTGGTGGTGTAGTGCTTCTGGGCATCATTCAGAGTTTTGCTCGCATAGTAAATCGGGTGGAAGTGTTTGTCCTTCCTTTGACCCAAGACTGCCCCAACCGCAAAATCGCTTGCGTCACACATAAGGTCAAACGGGAGTTCCCAATCGGGGGCGATCATGATAGGAGCATTGACCAACTTCTCCTTCAACAACCTGAATGCATGAAGGCACTCATCAGAAAACACGAACGGGGCATCTTTCTCAAGAAGCTGAGTCATGGGGCGAGCTATCTTTGAGAAATCCTTGATGAAACGCCTATAAAACCCCGCGTGTCCTAAGAAACTCCGAATAGATTTCACAGAAGTGGGTGGCGGAAGCTTGACAATGGTCTCAATCTTGGCTCGGTCGACCTCAAGTCCGTCACGTGAAATCTTATGCCCTAAAACAATGCCCTCCTTCACCATGAAGTGGCATTTCTCCCAATTCAACACCAAGTTAGCTTCTTCACACCTAGCTAACATCTTCCTCAGATTTTCCAAACAATGATCAAAGGAACTCCCAAAAACAGAAAAGTCATCCATGAATACCTCCATGGAGTCCTCGATCATATCATGAAAAATAGCCACCATACAACGCTGAAATGTGGCAGGGGCATTGCACAGTCCTAAGGGCATTCGCCTATACACGAATGTGCCATAGGGACATGTGAATGTCGTCTTCTCCTGATCCTCAGGAGCAATTGGGATTTGAAAGTACCCAGAAAAACCATCTAAAAAGCAATAGAATGTCTTGCCTGACAATCTCTCCAACATCTGATCAATAAAAGGCAAGGGAAAATGGTCTTTTCTGGTGGCATCATTTAGTTTGCGGTAGTCAATGCAAACTCTCCATCCGGTAACAGTACGAGTAGGAATTAACTCGTTTTTCTCATTAGTGATCACTGTCATCCCGCCCTTCTTCGAGAAAACCTGCACCGGACTCACCCACGGGGAATCAGAGATAGGATAAATCAAACCTGCGTCAAGTAACTTGATAACCTCCTTCTTCACGACGTCTTGCATATTGGGATTCAGACGTCTCTGATGCTGAACTACAGGCTTAAAATCCTCCTCCATCAAGATCTTATGGGTGCAAAAAGATGGATTGATGCCCTTGATGTCCATGATCTTCCATGCGATCGCCTTCTTGTGTATCTTCAGAACCTCAAGCAATTTGACCTTCTCTCTACTCGTCAACGCAGACGAGATGATAACGGGCAACCGAGACTCACCATCTAAGAATGCATACTCCAAATGACCGGGAAGCTCCTTAAGCTCAACAGATGGTGGGTCTTCAACAGAAGGTAATGCCTTAGGTTCATCCTTGCGATCCATGACTTCAAACACTTCATCCTGAGGGGAAGGATTGTGGCTCAGCAATGCCACCATCTCCTCATCAAATCGACCCTCAGTAACTGGGTCTACATCCTCCCCTCCTAACAACTGGGTGTCAAACACCTCTACAACACACCCCTCCTGTGATGGATCACTCATACATGAATCAACAACATCAATGAAGTAGAGTGAATCGTCCTGACTCTGTGGATGCCTCATTGACCTTCCGATATCAAAGGTCACCTCCTCATCATAAACTCTAAGTGTCAGTTTGCCCGAGCAAACATCAATGAGGGCTCTAGCAGTGGCTAGGAATGGACGACCAAGAATGAGAGGTACATTCTTATCTTCATCCATATCGAGGATCACAAAGTCCACAGGAAACACAAATCGATCAATCTTAACCAACAAATTCTCAACTATACCTCTCGGATATTTGACTGATCGATCGGCAAGCTGGATACTCATTCGGGTTGGCTTAAGTTCCTCAACACCAAGTTTCTCAAACACAGCATAGGGCATTAGATTGATGCTAGCCCCCAAATCAGCCAATGCATTACTGACTGATAAACTTCCAATCAAGCATGGGATAGTGAAACTCCCAGGATCATTCATCTTCTGAGGAAGTTTGTTTTGAAGTATCGCAGAACACTCCTCACTCAATGTAACATGAGATAACTCCTCCAACTTCTTCTTGTTGGTGAGGATGTCCTTCAAAAACTTTGCATACTTAGGCATCTGAGCAAGTGCCTCAACAAATGGCAGATTGATGTGCAACTGCTTGAACAATTCCAGAAATTTACCATATTGTTCCTCAAATTTCTGCTTCTTCAACCTGCTGGGGTATGGAACATGAGGAGTGTAGTCCTTGACTGGTTCCTTTGCTTGTGCTGTACTTGCTGGGCCTGGCCTGGAATGCACCTCAGCAGGAATCTCAGTCGCAACCTCCTCAATCACCGGCGGAAGAGAAGAAGAAGGGGAAGCCGGTGGAAGAGGTTCAGTGGTGGATTTACCACTCCTCAAAGTGATGGCCTTAACATGAGCATTAGGATTCGGCTCAGTGTTACTCGGGAGGCCACCTTGTTGCCTTTCAGATAGCAACTTAGCAATTTGTCCCACCTGATTCTCGATGGTCTGCATCGATGCCTTTTGGTTCCTCAACTCCGTCTCATGCTTATGGAAGCGGTCTTCCATATACTGATTCTGTTTCTGAGCCAACTGGCTTTGGCTCTCGGAGTTAGCTAGCAACCGTGCAACCATGTCCTCTAAATTGGATCGTTTTTCAGGAGCGGGTTGTGACCCACTGCTAGAACCTTGATTTTGGAATTGGTTCTGTGGAGGACGAATCTGTGAGGACTGACCGTGAGACTGGTTTTGGAATGGGGGATGGGGATTGTATCCGGGTGGCTGCTGGTTTGTGGTACCAGACTTCCAACTGAAATTTGGGTGATTCCTCCACCCCGGATTATAAGTGTTACTGTAGGGATTATTTTGAGACTGAGTTTGGTTGCCCATGTAGTCAACCTGCTCGTGAACGGATCTATCCCTAATAGAACACTCCCCACTATGGTGTGGTCCCCCACATATCTCACAACAAGATTGGACTTTGTTTACAGACATCTGCTCGATTTTGCTGGAGAGGGCCTCCAACTGTGCAGTCAAAGCAGTATAAGAATCAACCTGATGGACACCCTGTTTGGGTGCCTTGGCTCTCGGGGCCTGTTGAGAATAGCTCTTCCTAGCTGCTTTCTCGAGCAATTCAAACGCTTCTCTTGGTCGCTTCGCTCCAAAATCTCCACCCGCATAGCTGTCGAGCCACTGTCGTCCGCTCACATCGAGACGATTGTAGAATGTCTCGCATTGCCTCCATAACTCTAAACCGTGATGTGGGACCTTTCTCATCAGATCCTTGAACCTCTCCCACGCCTCGTAGAACGTCTCACCATCATCCTGCTAGAACGAAAGAATCCGAGCTCGCAGCTTCGCAGTTTTCTCAGGAGGAAAGTATTTCTCAAAGAATTTTTCTGACATCTGATTCCAAGTGGTAATACAGCCCGAGGGAAGGGAAATCAGGCATGCCTTCGCTCGGTCACGTAGAGTGAATGGGAATAACCGAAGCCGAATGGCATCATCAGATGCGCCATTGATCTTGAAAGTGGCGCAAATCTCCAGAAATCCTGCGATATGGAGATTAGGATCCTCGTGATCCTTCCCGTCAAACTGAACAGTGTTCTCAACCATTTGGATGATACTTGACTTGATCTCGAAATTGTTAGCCTCAACAGTCGGTCGGGTGATGCTTGGCTCCAATCCTCCAAGTGATGGTTTCGCGAAGTCAGAAATCGTCCGGCCATCATCTTGGTCCGCCATGGTCGTGTCTCCCGTGCCAAAGATATTGTCGGTCTCTCCGTCTCCTTCGATGGTATTTGCTACAATACGGGACCGCTCCCGCAACCTTTGCCGAAAATACCGCTCCGGTTCCGATCTAGGCTCGACAATGTCCGGCTCGGGGTTTGAGGACATACACACATAATGCATAAACGAGTTACCGAATCAAACCTGTTAAAAATAAAAATAAAAATAAAAATAAAATAAAATAAAAATTTGAAAAATAAACTAAAACAATTAATAAAAACTAAGAGTCAAAAATCAAACTAGTGAAATGAATAATAAAATAAATAAAATAAAAAATATATATTTTTACACTAAAAACTAAGCTAAATCACCAACTCTTATTTTTCTTGAAATCACCGTGTCTGTAATATCCAAAAATTTAATAACATTATTAATAATTATAAAATAAATTATATTTGACCTTAATCCGTTTTTAACGAAACTTAGACCGAAACGTACAGAAAAATGAGCATATCTTACCCGTATATTTATAATTTTATAAAACATGGTATTTTAACAATAAATAAAATTAAATTAATTAATAAATAAATTAATAAATAATGTAGGCAAGTGCACGTGTGCATGTTAATAACAATTTGGAAGTTTAAAACAAATGTGGAGAAGTTATAGGAGTCCACGTACATTTCCATAGGATGAGTATATCCTTGTCATTAGCCTTCCATTATTAAAACTAATATATGTAGTTGATGATTTAGTTCAAAAAAAAAAAATCGAAGTCGACCTTTCTCTGGTTTAAGGAAATTATGTGCTCAGGTACGTTCTCGACTTCATACAATAAATTACAAATTTAAGTTATTTAAGATTTTGTATATCATTAATTTATTGGTTAGGGTTAAAATCTGACCATATGTATATAAATATTACATTAAACTTTTGATTTATTTTAAGAACAGAAAATAAATAGCATCAGGAATCGTCCTTGCAAAATCCAACCTTCTCTTGATTAAGGATGGTGCATGTTTAGATCGTGTAGTGATCCTAATCTACGGTTAAGGTACGGATAGTCTAATCTCTTTCTTGTGATATGTGCCAACTGGCCTTCGGGCATCTGATTCTTATTAATGTTTCGTATTAAGTTTTGTTATTCTGATTTTATTTTGTTTTAAATTATGTTATTATGTTTATATATCGTATGAAGTTCGATTATAAAAATATGGTTTAAAGTTATAAATGTTTTAAAAAATAGTTTATATATTCTAAATATATATATATATATATAGTTTACGAACTTTGTTATTTATATGTTCTGAGTTTACATGTTTGTGAGTTACTTGTAAATGAGTTTATAAGTTTATGAGTTTGCATGTTTACGGGATTGCATGCTTACGAGTTTACAAATTTACTTATTTACAAGTCTACAAACTTGCATGTTTACAAGTGACAAGTTTTGTTAATTTGCAAGTAATTATTTTGATTACCCTCAAGTTATAAGTTCAGATTTATTTGATATTAGATTTTGGTATAAATATATATATTATGTTATTTAAAATCTGGTACCCAAGTCTGTCACCACCTGAGGAGTTGACCCCAGGTACACCATTGTGGCATAGAATGATGTAGTACTTACCGTGACAGTACGTTGAGTTCACGGCGTCTCAATCTGGCTCAATGAGCATTCTGGTACATTATGTACATTCTGGAGGCGTATGGATCGATCCTAGGAAAAATTAATATATCTGTTATCTGGCGAATGATCGGTGTGATTTGCCCACACTCCATTTGCGTCTGGATGTATGGGCTAGCTACCCTGCATTAACCTTTAAAATTAAATGAACCTTCTGGGACTTCAGGTACATTCTGATTATATATATACCTCGGTATTTATACATTAATATTTTACATTTTTGATTTAAAAATACAAGTTATACATCCTTGAAGTTATATTAATATTTAAATTTATTTGTTTATTTTATCTGTTTTGATTTATGAAAACTCGATAAATTTATTAAAAATAAAAGAAGCCATTTTATTACCCTCTATCCGCTCACTGGGCAAGATAAATTATTTTGCTCAGACGTACGTTTTGTGTTTTCCTTCTTGTACCCAGGTTATCAAGACAATAAGGGATGAGATAGTGAAGAGTGCTCGAGAGTATAAAAAGATATTTACACAAATAAATATAGATGATAAACTCTTGTGTATATTGGTAGTAAGTTGTTAAAATTCATAATATTTAAGGATTTATAGAATTATGTTTTTGATCTGACTCTGTAAAGATGACATGTTAGTCCTAGTCAGGCTGGGGTGTTACAGTGTCCCCGGCAACGGCGCCAAAAACTTGATGTGCGTGAAACTATATATTTATTAAATGGGTTTTTCACACAGATTTTAGTTTTAAAAATGGTTTTTACTAAGAACTAAATCACACACAATAGGCAAGTGTACCTATCGCATAACAATATAGCTTATGGTAAGAACCGGATATCAATCCGTGGACACGATAGCTCTCGATACTAAATCTCGGTCAATGTTTAGCAAACACATGAAAAGTTGGGTAAGTGAATTTTTGAAATAATAACTAAATAAAGAGATTTTTAAAATAATTTAAAGTCTAAGAAAATTGCCTAGATTATGATTTCACTTAGTTTAGTGATGTGAATACTATGAATTGGTAAAATCATATGTTGACTAGATTCCGGTCAAAGATATCTAATCATATAATCTTTTGGAAAATTAAAATGATAAACACATTCTAATCACCTAGGATTATTCTATGAAGCCTAATGTCAAGGTCTATGTCAAGATTTAATCAAGAATTAGTCATCCGTCAAGAATCTTAATTCTACAACTTAAAGAAAACTAATATGACTTATACACACTAATCACCCTAAGTTGCATAAATTCAACAAAGTCATAATTTCTTCTAACTTACAATCTATGAACACAATAATGCAAATGAGGTCATTTGGCCATAATTTCCTAACTCACATGTTAATCATATTCAACAAATCATAATATCACCATGGTTTTTCCAAACTTTAGTGAAAGAAAGTATGCTTATGTAAGTTTTATAATATTCAAGAAACCAAATATCATTCCTAATCTCATGGCATAATCTTACAAACAAGTTGTAAGATTATAAACAAATGTTTCATCATGGTTTTCCAACATAGTATGACTAGACATTCATCATTCTTGAACATTAATCAACCTACACAAATTTACAACATCATTGGAATACAATCATAACTTCATCTTGAATCTTGACATAAACCCATTTGACCAATTCATAAAATCATCATCACATAAACAAAAGTTTCATCATAATCTAGACAATGAAGTGTTTAGCCCATAAGTCTTACAAGAACAATAACAAAGTAGCTAAAATTAACAAAAGACATGATTAAAATAACAAAATGCAAACCACTAGCAAGCAAGGATTGAAACAAGATGGTGTTAGATGCTCCTTGGATCTTCAAGACCTTCACAATCTCCCTTAGATAGCTTCAAGAAATCTGAACAGAAGGTATTTTGGCTCCAGGAAGTCCAACCCTTTGAAATGAGGTGAAAAGCTGAATTTATAGAAATTCTGGAACTTGGCACGATCGTGCACCATAGGTGCACGGTCGTGCAAGGTGCTACAGTACTTCACTTTTGGTCTGGGACGGTTGTCAAAGTTGCCATTTTCAGCTAAGTCTCGAAAATTGACTCGAGGTGTCAGGCACGGTCGTGCTAAAAGTTGCACGGTCGTGCGCAAGTCGTGCAACATTGTGCACGGTCGTGCATAGGCCAGCACTGCCATGCATGGGCTAGCACTGCCTAGTTGCACGGTAGTGCAAGGTTGTGCACGGTCGTGCATGGGTCGGCACTGCCAGTGCAAGATTTGGCATGACAGTGCGCATCTGGGGATTTGCTCAGAAAATGTTGAAATTCCATACAAAGCTTGATTTTCTTCCGAGCAAGGCCGTTTATCCTACAAATTCACAAAAACAATAATTAGGACTATTTGCGAATGAATTAGCATGTTGTTATCGTTAAAACCGGGGGAATTTGAGTCGAATAATATGTATAATTTGATGTATATCAACTGACCAGGCGGTAGCTCAGGGAAAGCAGCCAAAGAGGGGTGAACATCTGAAACCCGAAGAACCCAAGAGAAAGTGGGAGCCCAGCAATAACCGAGCCTTCTCACCTCAACAACCGATCCAGCATCGACCAGCACCTGCCAAAGTTTTCACTGCCACGCAGCCAAACACTCTAGGCAAGGGAGGATATCAGGGCAACAGCCCAAAATGCAACAGTTGTAACTACCATCACTTCGGCCCATGCAAGAAGGGCAAGTGTACAAACTGTGGCAGAAACGGGCACCTGGCCAAAGAATGCCGATCAAACCCCAACCCCAATCTCAACAAGGATGACACTTTAAAGGGGTGTTTCACTTGCGGAAAGCCGGGGCACATGCGTTCCGAGACTGCCCGCAAAACAAGAACGCTGGTGGCAATCCAGCAAGGGGAAGGGCATTTGTGATCGAGTCAGGAGAAGCAAAAGATGACCCCAATGTTGTCGCCGGTACGTTTCTTTTAAATAATGTTTATGCTAGTGTATTATTTGATACCGGTGCCGATAGGAGTTTCATCTCTAGTGAATTTAGTAAACTGCTTTATATGACACCAACACCACTAGACCATAAGTACACCGTAGAGTTAGCAGATGGCAAACTGATCGAAACACAACATATCATCAAAGGGTGTGTTCTGACACTAGCATACCACCAATTGGTGATTGACCTGATGCCGATAACTCTTGGGAGTTTCGACGTGGTGATTGGAATGGATTGGCTATCTGCAAACCACACTGAGATCGTTTGCTATGAGAAGATCGTGCGAATTACATTGCCAAGAGGAGAGTAGATATCAATCCAAGGAGAACGGCGCGGAATACCATTAAACATTATGTCATGCATGAAGGCAAACAAATATCTGAAGAAGGGATACACGGCTATCCTAGCCCTTATCACCGAACAACCAAAGAAGGAACGGAAGATTGAGGACATCGCCGTTGTTCGCGATTTTCCAGAAGTATTTCCTGACGATCTATCGGGACTACCACCAGCACGACAAGTGGAGTTTCAGATAGATCTGACACCAGGAGCAGCACCGATAGCCAAAGCACCATACCGATTGGCTCCTACTGAAATGCAGGAACTATCTAATCAACTGCAAGAGTTGTTAGATAAAGGATTTATCCGACCAAGTTTCTCACCTTGGGGAGCACCGGTCCTGTTCGTGAAAAAGAAAGACGGTTCATTCCGTATGTGTATAGACTACCGAGAACTGAACAAGGTAACAATCAAGAATCGATACCCTTTACCTCAAATAGACGATTTGTTTGACCAATTGCAAGGGTCAAGCTACTATTCGAAGATCGATTTAAGATCCGGTTACCATCAACTCAGGATACAAGAGGAAGACATACCGAAGACAGCCTTCAGAACACGGTACGGACATTACGAATTTCTAGTCATGCCGTTCGGGCTGACCAACGCACCGGCAGTATTCATGGATCTTATGAATCGGGTGTGTAAGCCGTATATGGACAAATTCGTAATCGTGTTTATAGACGATATTCTGATTTACTACAAGACTCAAGAAGAACATGTCGATCACTTAAGACGTGTCTTGGAACTACTGAAGAATGAACAACTATACGCGAAGTTCTCCAAATGTGACTTTTGGATTCGCGAAGTTCAGTTCCCTGGGCACGTAGTGAACGAGAAAGGGATACACGTAGACCCAGCAAGATTGAGGCAATCAAGAACTGGACAGCACCCAAGACTCCGACTGAGGTGCGACAGTTCCTAGGTTTGGCCGGGTACTACAGGCGGTTTATCGAGGGATTCTCGAAGATCGCACAATCATTGACTTCCCTTACGCATAAAGATAAGAAGTTCGAATGGGGAGAAAAACAAGAAGCGACATTCGAATTATTGAAACAGAAGCTGTGCAGCGCACCGATCCTATCACTACCAGACGGGTGCGAAGACTTTGTAGTCTACTGCGACGCATCGAAGCAAGGACTCGGTTGTGTGCTGATGCAACGCGAGAAAGTCATAGCTTATGCGTCACGACAACTAAAAGTGCACGAGAAGAATTGCACAACCCATGACTTGGAGTTGGGAGCCGTAGTGTTCGCACTGAAGATCTGGCGACACTATTTGTACGGCACCAAGTGCACTATATTCACCGATCATAAGAGCCTGCAACACATCTTCGACCAGAAGGAGTTAAACATGAGACAACGCAGATGGGTCGAACTAATAGGCGATTATGATTGTGCAATCAAGCATCATCCCGGGAAGGCCAACGTAGTGGCTGACGCGTTAAGCAGAAAAGAAACAACCAAACGCGAACGTGCACTACAACTCACCATTCACTCTGAGCTGCCAAATCAGATCCGAGTCGCACAACAAGAAGCTCTGAAAAAGGAAAACCTTACCCTCGAAGCCATGCGGGTTATGGATAAACAGATGAAGCAGAAGGACGACGGAGCTTACTATCTGATGGATAGAATTTGGATTCCACGCTACGGAGGATTGAGAGAAGTAGTGATGGATGAAGCTCACAAGAGCCGATACTCCGTACATCCAGGTTCTGACAAGATGTACCACGACCTAAAGGCAACTTACTGGTGGCCTAACATGAAATCAGAAATCGCGACCTATGTGAGTAAGTGCCTGACTTGCTCCAAGGTTAAGGTCGAATATCAGAAGCCGTCAGGGTTACTTCAACAACCAGAAATTTCAATATGGAAATGGGAGCAGATTTCCATGGATTTCATCACGAAGCTACCAAATACAACAAGTGGTTGCGATACCATCTGGGTTATCGTAGACCGACTCATGAAATCGGCACACTTCCTACCAATTAAGGAAACCGATAAGTTGGAGAAGTTAACCCGAATATACTTGAAAGAAATCGTATCCAGACACGGAGTCCCAATCTCCATAATATCCGACCGAGACAGCCGTTTAACGGCACATTTTTGGAAATCCTTACACAAGGCGCTCGGGACAAGATTGGATATGAGCACCGCATATCACCCACAAACGGATGGTCAGAGTGAACGAACCATCCAGACCTTGGAAGACATGCTTCGAGCATGCGTAATCGATTTCGGTAACAGCTGGGAGACTCACTTACCTTTAGTTGAGTTCTCATATAATAACAGTTACCATACCAGCATTGGAGCTGCACCATTTGAAGCACTATACGGACGTAAGTGCAGATCACCACTTTGTTGGGCGGAAGTTGGTGAAAGCCAACTGACCGGACCCGAACTCGTGCACGAGACAACAGAAAATATCGTGCAAATACGTAGCAGAATGGCAGCAGCTCGAGACCGACAGAAGAGTTATGCCAACAAAAGGCGCAAGCCTTTGGAGTTCCAAGTGGGAGACTGAGTACTTCTTAAAGTCTCGCCTTGGAAGGGAGTGATTCGATTTGGGAAACGGGGAAAGCTAAACCCTCGTTACATTGGACCATTCAAAATCACTAAACGGATAGGCCCCGTGGCCTACGAGCTACAGCTACCACAGGAATTGAGTAACGTACACAATGTGTTTCACGTTTCAAACCTCAAGAAATGCTTATCAGACGAAACGCTCGCAATTCCGTTAGAGGAAATTCAGATTGATGAACAACTTCACTTCGTTGAGGAACCGGTGGAAATCATGGATCGGGAAATCAAGAAGTTGAAGCTTAGTAAGATACCGATTGTGAAGGTACGATGGAATTCGCGACGAGGACCGGAATACACCTGGGAGCGAGAGGACCAAATGGAAAAGAAATACCCTCACTTATTCTCCGATCAAACTGTCACGAGCAACACGAACTGAATTTCGGGACGAAATTCCTATTAACTGGGGGTTGATGTGACACCTCGCAATTTCCAGGTCAGCATTTATCTATTTTTAATAATTATGTGTAATACTATTTCATACGTGGCACTAGAATAATTGTATTTAGTGTGACACGTGGCACAACAGTTCGAACACATCGATAATTTGAGGAATTATTGCACAACACTCGCACGTGTCTTGAATGACGAACGTTGGTGAACGGATCGAACCACAGTACACTTTCACTGCTCAATTAGGTTCCGGAGAACCTAAGTTAGTAGAAAGATGTCCATATGTCGAGAATCGATAATCGTAATTGTGAAATACGAGAAACTCGCTTCAAAACTATGAAATTGGGCTTATTGGGCTCAGCCGAAACCCATCGCGGTACGCGATGGGCACACAAATGGGCCTTCGCGGTACGCGACCCATGGGCGGGAGAATTTGAATTTCTCCGAAAAGAGTCGCGGTACGCGACGACCGATCAACTTCCACCACCGCGGTACGCGGCGTATTTCGGGAACCGAATGATTATTTTAATCATCGCGGTACACGATGATGCTTTTTGTCAGGCGTCGCGGTACGCGACGAGTCTAAAATCGCAGAAATCTTTATAAATCCAAGATTAATCATTCGGGCACCCCCTACTCTACTTCTCTCGACTGAAACACTTCTTCTCGACCACTTTCACTCTGTTACACCCACATTCAGCAGCAAGAGACAAGATTGAACACTTTGAAGGCCATAGTTGAAGGATTGAAGCCTTGTGGAAGCTCCAAGATCATCATACCCGCTGTTTCTCTGCATTTGGACGAACCTCAGCCTCCCTAGGGCTGTTCCAGAAGCTGCTCAAGCCTCATTTCGTGGATTTGAAGCTTTGTAAGGTAGTACTTGAGCTTAATCTTGACTAGAATCACTAGAAACCTCACATGCAAGGGGAAATACCCACATGCATCACCATCACACATCTAATCACGAAATTTTGATGTTGTAGATCTGTTTTTGATGATGTTACTTACTGATTTGATGATCTAGCTATGATCTATGATGATTTTGAGAAGATTAGATGGTTATTTGTTGATTTTATCACAAAATGGGTACTTTTGGGTACATGCATGTATGATCCATGATGATCTATGTAATTTTTGATATTGAAATGTTGTTAGATGTGATATTTGAGATGTTCTATAAAGTTAGGATGGTTATCTATGTCAAGACTTGATCATTTGGGAATTGTTACTAATTTTAGTAACTTTAATGTTACAAAATAGGTGTTCTTGATGAAATGACCATATTTGCATGTTTAGATCTATATGTTATGTTTAAAAATGATGTTTAGAAGTTAGATGATGATTATTTGATGTGTTGGAATGGTTAGAATTGTCAAAGTTATGGTATTTAGGAATGTTACTAAATATAGTAACTTTTTGTTATGAAATTGTTAGAAATGATGAAATTGTTATAGATTGTATGTTTGATATGCTTAGTTGAAGTGATTATGATGATAATATGTGATTTTACAACTTAGTTGAATGAGATGTGTGCATTTATCTATAGTTACTATAAATAGTAACTTTATTTTGCAAAGTCGGGAATAGGAGCATGCTAGTCATGATTTGATGGCTAATTATGACTAAAATAGTATTGTTAGATGATATTAGTTGTTAGCTTGGTGAGATATGCTTATTTGTGCAAACTTTCTAATTATAGAAACTTTTACGCGCAAACCCTGCTAAACCGGTTATGTGTAACTATGTGCTAAGTGATAACATGTTCATTTAGGATAATTATGCAATTAGAATAATCGGAATGTGATTTTATGCATGACTTGCCTAATGTGGAAACTTTCCTAAAATAGGAACTTACTATAAATAGTAAGTTTCCTCACGAAAGTGACTTTGGTATCCGTACACGTCACACGACACTAAATTGCACACTACACGATCACTTGATCCAAAACCGTCACCAACGGGTCGTTAGGTCAAACACGGTCAACTCGACCCACATAACAACTTGGATGCTGTTAAACACGAACACGGTCCTGTGAGGCCACATGAATACAAACACAAACTTATGGTACCTATATGATATAGGTAACCACTAGCCGGCGAGCTACACCGTTCTCGTGAAGAACGCGCACTACTTAACTCAGGTGAGTTTACGGCCCCACTTTTACTTTTAACTGTTTTACTTAACTTTGGGGTGAGAATACTATGCAACTATTTTAGATATATGACTGGTATGTTGTGAAAACCATTTTCGAGTGTAACTATTATCGCTTAAAGTCCTCACTTATCCTTACCGTTAGTTGTGTATCAAACGAGCCGTAATTACGTAGTACTACTGGGTTTGACTAACCCACTCGGCACCAATGATGACTGGAGGTCATAACGAGTGTAATTTCGATGTAACGGCGGGTTCAGCGATGACCCGCGGAGGCAAACGGAAACAGTCTAGTTTCGGTAAGATGAACTGACACACTCCACGGATCGTAGTATCCAACAACAAAACTTAACATACCGAGTATATATCTGTTTTCTATTTGTGTCTGTCTAAACCTGTGAACTCACCAACTTTTTAGTTGACACTTTTCGCATGCATTCTCAGGTAACTAATGGAGCACAAGCTAGGACACAATGGAGGAGTACAAGAGAGTCTCATGCATGTTAGACTCCTAGGCCTTGTGTTGATGTGCTTGTTTTGAAAACAATTTGATTTATGTAGCGTCTGATACAGTTTACTTTCCGCTGCAAACTATGTCTATTTATGGTGATAAAACATTTTCCGCTGCTTACTTATGAAAACCATGTTTATTTTATAAACTTGTGTGAATGTGTAACTCATATAGAGTCGTTCTATATGACCATGAGCTGTGATCCTGGCCACTCACACCCACGTGGACTGACACCACGAGTGGGAATTTGGGGGTGTGACACGTATCTTAATTAAATATTCTTTATCTCACTAAAACACAATTTGAGAATTTCATTGATATGAAATACTAAACTAATAAGAGTAATAAGAATAATATTGATTCTCACTTCAAACTCCAAGCATATTGATCTCAAATGTTGATATAATTAAAAGAGAAGTTGTTTAAGCAATACTGTGCAAACTATTAGGGTTGTAAACGAATCGAACGAACACGAACGAGCCATTGTTTGTGTTCGCTCGTTTAACAACATTTTTCACTAACGGTCTATGAACACTTGCTAAATGAAAAATCTTGTTCGCGTTCGTTCATTAAGTAATTGAACACGGTAAATGTAAACCAACAATAACTTTGCTCTTTAGCAATTTTAATGTTCTTTGGTAATACTAATGTTCTTCAGTATCAATCTTATTCTCTGATAACAATGTTAACCTCCAATAGCCTGGCGTACTTTTTCTTTGATAAAAACTTATAACAATCTTCTTTTTTTTATTCACTAGCAACAAAAATACTTTGTTTAATTTTATCTTTGTTAACTCTTCAAGGTCAAGTCCAGGAAGTAGAAGAATTGAGTGTTTTTCAATGCTTTATCATACAAACAGTGGTTTTTTATTCCAAATTGATCATCAAATTCCCATTTAATTATGTCATGGACACATGTAATTTGAAATTGAATAGTTTCTGGCTTAAACTTCTGCTTTAGGGGCTGTTTAATAACATTAAGAGGCTACCTCTTAACCGTTCAGGTGTTTGGTTTGAAATACATTAACTTTTTAATGATTTAATTTAGCACTTAACTATTCAGCACCAATACCATGCTTAATAAAAAATACATAACATACCATTCAGACCTTTAACTAAACATTCTTAACTGGTTCAACACTTAATCATTCAGATCCTCTTAATCATTCAGACATCTTAACAATTCAGCACTTAATGGTTCATGCACTATCAAACAACTCTTAGTCTAAAAGTTAGATGTTTTGTTTCTTGTGTCTTTTGACCATAAATTTCAGCAAACTTTATGTTTTCTTCGTATTGGAGCTTAAAAACTTATGTAACACCCTAATTTGCATGCAACTAATTGTTGGAAACCTCTCTGAAAAAAAATGATAACAATGATTAACTATTCAATACATCTAGAACAATAATAAATCACCGAATACTCTCAAACATAACAATTGAACCCTAAACCGTGTAAAATACATCTATCTATACTAAAATACCAAACCCTATGCTTAAGCGACCTAAGTATATGCACATATCCTCTACCGAATACTCCATTATATTTGCATAATTAGTGTGTGATGTATTTGATGCATCAATCTCTAAAATGGGTCTTTGCATTGGTGCTCAATTAGTGGTTCAATAGCCGAAAGGAAGAGTTTAGGGGTGTGCATAAAACCGAAAAAACCGACTCAAAACCTGTCACACCCCCGCTAAAGCGGAAACACGAGGAAGTCACGAAATCGGATCTTGAACACATTGCTTCTAAAGAAACTTCTAGCATGCATTCATGTCCATAATAAATACATAATGTAGGTTACAATATTCCAAAATAAATACAACATATAAAGATTCTTCATATTGCCTAACTATCAAAACAATATTCTCCAAATCTTCAGTTGTATCACAAAAAGAGCATGCATAATCCAAGCTTAATTATTTCCTGAAATACATGCATAAAAAGGGTCAACTAAAATAGTTGGTGAGTCCGTAGGTTTACGACTCGATAAAATGTTGAAGGAAAGTATTTATAGAAGTTATCCATATAATGTTTAAATTAAAATTAGCACAAGTGAATGATTACTTAACCATGAGCCCACAACCAAACCTATGACTTTTCGTCCCATAATGCCAATAATCAATCAAATATATAGTAAATGGAAATATACATTCATTTAAGCCCAGGCACTTGGGAACGATTTGGTGCGACGAAAATCTCGAAATGAATGGGGTCGTCAGCCCGATAGCACTATCCATATTAATCCACGGCTCGTCAATTGAACTAAATAGTTGTGGAATTACCGATATAATACATACATTCATACATATAAATATCAATGGGGACTTTGAAATAAGTACTCATGAAATAAACATTTTCAAACAAGTATCATTTTAATAAAAAGCATATGGATAAGTAAGATAGCAAGTATTTCACCCCGAAAAGTATAAATATTTAAATAAAAAGGGGGCTACGAAACTCACTTTGAGTAGTGATCAGGAGGTTCAAAGTAACCGTGAGTTTAGGGTTCACTGTCCTTCTCGAGCCCTACAAAAGTGTGGCGCTTTATGAGATTTACGGAATAACCCTTATGATATCGAATTACATTTTTTATCTTAATGTTCGTTAATTTTTATTATTTTTTTTAAGTGTTCGTTATATTGATAGTTAAATTGAGGGATCTTACTCATTTGCCCAAATTTAAACAGGGGACTTACGATACTTTCCAAGATTATAATAATTAAGTTGTTGTTGCTATTATTTATCATTATTATTATTATTATTATTATTATTATTATTAGTACTGTTATTATCAATGCTATTATTATTATTATTATTATTATTAATTTGTTAAGTAAATATGACAAACTTCCGATTTTTTTTCCTAAATACGTGCAACCAAGTAATTACTTAGTAAATTTAAGTTTATTTATTTGTATAATATCTATTTGTAAAGATAGCTTTTTATATTTTAATCACATCTTATACCCTTTTTAAACCTTTTATCTTTATAACATGTTAGTATAGGTATATAGATTATACTCATTCAACCAACTCTTAGACATGTTCATATTTTTATTTCTATGTATGAAATGTAGATTTCATGTATACATGGGTATGAATTCAAAAGCATTTGTAACCACCTGGACCTTTAGGTCATATATCTCGGTTGATATTTGAGTTTTGTAAAGTTATTTACACATAATACTTGGGTTAGCACACATCCTACAGGTTAAGATTTTAAATATCGGTTATGTTCATGTTGCTTATTCACGAACACTTAGGTTTTAACCAGCCCTTGTTAGTCAACCTGAGTGTGGGTTTTACGTATGTATGGCTGGAATTATCATCTCATGTATGCACACCAATTGGTTGTTGAGTGTTTACCCAGGTAATGGATCTCCATTCTTAGTTAGATGATCTCGTTTTGAAGTCGATAAAACCATGATTAAAGCAGTTCATGTTCAATAGACTTTTGTTCTCTTTTCCCTTTTTTTTATACGAATTATGTTTAACATCTTCGAGTAAACTTTGAAAATAGCAAACGTTTATAAAAAATTATGAAACTTTACAGTCCGGTACTTTAATATGTCCCGAACAACTTTTGTTTAGTAAAGTTTTCGTGATTTGGCTAGGAAATGGGTCGAAACAGCCATATAATTCAGAAGGTCCAATTCTGCGCGCTGATTTTGTAGAGGCTGTTTGGGGGATCATTTGGCTGAGTTAGAAGGCATATAGTAGTGCTTGGAAAGATAATTCAATGAACTAAACGATGGTGTAGGATTTTGTTAAGTTTCGAGTTGTTATGACTGAGTTATGGGCTGTTAAAATCGACCCAGTTTCTGTCCACATTTTTCAAATGTTTGTTTGTGCAAAATTTTCACTTAAAGCTTCTCGTAAGTTAATAATTTGTGATGATTTTAACTTTGAGATGGACTTACTTTAAGCAAGCAAGGATTGAAGGCAGCAAGGATTGAAGGATCGTAATCTTCTAGTGTTGTGAACGGCTACAAGGTTGAGCTGCGATTGTGATGAGCTGCTGGGGCTGAATCAAGATGCTGTTATGTGGGTGATGGCTCAATTCCCTTTAGCTGGTTGCTGTTGCTGCTCCTTGGGTTGGAGGCTGCTGAGTTTTGGAAGGTGCTCCATCGAAAGGCAAAAGTGGTGAAGGAGAGGTAAGAGTGGTAAGTTGGTGTGATTTTGATGCTGCAATGGGGTGCTTTTATAGTGAGTTTGGAGCTGTTGGGAGGGTGTAATTGGAGTGAAACCGGTTCGGTTGGGTTGGGTTTTGACTACTCTTTGGCTTCTAATTCCATGAGATGTGATGGTGTAGGTGTAGAGGAAAGGGGCTGTCGCAGGTTGGCAGAAAAAGGGTTTGATTGTTGACACTTACTTCATGTTACTTCATGATTTGGTGTTTTATTTTTGGCTCCATGTGTTGTTGAAATAGATAGAAAGGATGGACATGGGGTGGCTGCATACAGCAGCAATAAGGGGAGATGTCCATATAAGATTGTAGGATAGATGTATTTTATGATACTTGATCATGTGGTGGGATCTTTGTTCAAGGCTAGGATTTTTTTATTTTATTTTTTTTTTGAAATAGACTTAAGAGTAAACCACCTTGTTTGGATTAAACCTTATGGGTTTGATTAATGCATGGAATTAGGAACAAGGTTTTTATGATGCCATACCCATTTATATACATACGTGTATATATACTTACATTCGTGCACTCGTATATTATGTTTATGTTTCTATTTGATTCGGTTATGATTTAGGAATACCGATCGGCCAAGAAAAGTGAAAAAGAATATTATATACTCCTCATAGATATTTATTTTTTTTGGTTCTATTTATCTATTGTGAGCA
This sequence comes from Mikania micrantha, assembly GCA_009363875.1. Lineage (NCBI taxonomy): Eukaryota > Viridiplantae > Streptophyta > Magnoliopsida > Asterales > Asteraceae > Mikania > Mikania micrantha. The sequence goes on along the minus strand of CM018682.1, from coordinate 27,892,736 downwards.
ACTTGGTTGTTTGTCCTTTACTATATGTAAAGATGATTGAAACTTGCTTAATAATATGAAATGTTGAACAGTTGGATACCTGTTTTAGTGCCGGATGTTACAAAACCCAAAAACCGAAAAATCCAACCCAAAAAAACCAAAGCCAAATAGTAACCGACGGATTTGGTATAAGTTTTCTAAAAACTGAAAGTTTAGGTTTGGGTTTGGTTTTACCTTAAAGAAAAACCAAAAAAACCGAATACATGCGTATATATGCATGTACATATTGCTTTTCAACAATTTATAAACCGTCTATTTTTATTTTTTTAATTCTTAATATTAAAAGTCAAATAAAAATATTTTGTATATATTTTAAAACATTAATTAGTGTTACACTTAAAATATTTTTAGTACAAATATAATAATTTAGTTTGTTTTTTTATAAGCATAATTTGAGGCCTAGGTAGAAAAAACCGAAAAAACCCAAACCGAACCCAAATAGGTTTTGAAAAGATAAAAACTAGAAAACCGAACCCAAACATGTTTAAAAACCGAAAAAAACCGAATTTTTGGTTTCGGTTTTGGGTTTGGACTAAGAAAAAAAACCGACCCATGCACACCCCTGGTTTAGAGAGGTAAGTTTAGGTTAGAAAGGTAGGTTTCTCTATGTATTTCCAATTTCATACGAATATACTTAGTCGGATGTTTGCATTTTATATATTCAATTTTTTCATTCGATCTCAGCAAAATTAAGTATTTTTTTTATCAAATAACTTTATTCAATAACTTAACTAAAAAAACTTATATGACAAAATCATTGTGCAATTATTAAATCTTAATTACTAATTCATATAATTTAATGTAATTTTTTAATCAACCTGTGTAATACACGGGTGACTAACCTAGTTATATAATAAATAAATGTTTTTCAAAAAACATATGTTAGTTTTATAGGTAGTTTAAAAATTTGTTTTTATGTCTCTCTTCTATCAAATTTTTGTTAGACACTTTTGTTTAAATTTTAATTTTCTTATCTTACTTATATTAAATAATTATAATAATAATAATAATAATAAGATTAAATTACGGTTTTTTCTCCTGTGGTTTTAATGTTTTAACTATTTCAACCCAAAATAGATTTTTTTATCAATGCAGCCCCTGTGATTTAAACATATAACGGTTTTTGCCCCAAACCAAATTATGGTTGTAGGTCAAAACCGTTAATTGTTTAAACCATAGGGGTTGAACTATTATTTGTTTAAACCATATGAGCTGAATTGATAAAAAAATCTATTTATGGTTAAAATAGTTAAATCACTTAAACGATAGGGCCTAAAACCACTATTTACTCTAATAATAATTTTATTAAATCTGATAATAATAATATATTTACACTATAAGTCATATTCATTAAATTTTTATAAATTACAAAACCATCTTTGAAAAATATATGAAATATTATATAAATTATAAAATAAGTAATTTAAAAATTAATTTATTTAACACATGTTTGTTATAAACATTGTGATTTTAGAAAATTAGGTTAATATATTCTGCTAGGTATATAAAGTATAAACCAACAGAAAAAATGGAAAATATTGTTCCTAACAAAAATCAAAATCACCGTCCGCAAAAACCCCAAAATTCAAAACCATAAACCTTAGCCCTCTCTTGCCCATCTTCATCTGACAATGGTATTACATGCTTGGAATTGATGCAATACTCTTGCGTTCTACATGTTTCGACGCATGCAATGCTGTTGATTTTCAAATTCTGCTTTTTTAGGGCTTCTTCCTGCGTTCTTGATGCCGATCGTTAAAGGGTTCCGACGTTTTCACTCAAATACTGTTCTATCAAGACAAGGTTTGGTCCTCATTTTTTGTTCATTTATTCCGTCAAAATTTCCTGATTTTTGACTCTACAGTTTTGGTCATCGGTGACCCTTGACCTGCTCGATCGCTATTCATGTTGTATGTTTCTTTTTGTGTTCATCAGTTTGAGTTTTATATATGTGGATATTGGATTTAGGTTTCGTAGGAATATGTTTAGTTTTAAATCATATACAAGTTTGAAATATCATTTTCATTGATAAGAAAAATTGATTGTTAGCAGCACGAGTTTAGGTGTGGAATACATAGGGTTTGATTTGTAGGCACTCTGATTTTTGGGTTCTCACCCAACTTTATATATATTTTGTTAATGCTGATGCCAAAGACAACTGCTACTATTTTGGTTACTCACCGTCGGTCGTCATGATCTTGCTTGAATTTCACTTATAGATGAGTCTAGGTTGAAATAGACCATCTAAATACACTAGATCACATGTGAATGAGATTCCATGCTTTTCCTTTCATCAAATTGTGGGACATTGAAACTATTATTCATCATATTTTTGCCATTTCAGCCAATTTTGATGTTAACAAGCTGTTAAGTAGGCGTTTAGATCTGTTATAATTTTTCTCAGGAATACTAGTTATTCGTCAGTTTTGAAACAATATTTTCTTTATGGTAATTTATTATTATGTGAAACAATTGTTTTCTTTTTGCATTTCATTTAAAATATGTGATGTTTGGATTTCGTATGACAGTTGTTTCTGAGATATCAAATGTGGTGTCTCAATCAAATGTTCAGCAATCCGAAAGGTCTTCTTCTGTTCCTGTTACTTCTAACAGACCAATCAGGAAAAGGGTAAAAAGGGCTGATCGAAGAGAGATGCTGGAATCATTTGTCAAAAAGTATGTATCTTTTGTCTTACCACATATATTCAATGACAAGTTTATATTCTGCTCAAGAGATTGACCTTGTAAAAGTGTAAATGTTAACTGCGGATCTTTAAACTTGGATGAATAAATCTTCTTTATTTTGTTTTGGGTTATCCATTAACCCTTCCTTAAAAACGCTAATTAAACGTTGATGTATTAATGATCTCTATGTTTTGTAGTTTTTAGTAAACTTCAAGATATTTAGCTTATATGATGCAGGCTTTGATAAAGAAAGAAGTCCTATCTGTTATTTAGTTTGTAAGAGGGAACTGCTAAATATGATGAAATTTTTACAAAAGGGTGTGAGCTATTTCTGTGATCTAGAGAGAGGTTGGATCGCTTCATGATCTAATGTACATAACCTTACCTTACACACTTGTGTGAGTGGTTGTTTCTCATAGTTTGAACCATGGTTATAAAAATCAGCCTGGTCGGCTGATTAATCGGTAGTCGGCTAGGTGTCAATTAATTTTTTTGTAATCGGTCAGAAAATCAGTAATCGGTCGAAACCGGCGCTAGTCAGGTTTAATCGGTCTATAGTGATTCTAGCAATTCTGGTGACCTAGCCAGTCCTAATCAGCCGCAAATAGGCCAAACTCCGGCGATTCAAAGATCATGGTGATTTAGAGACCCTAGGATGATTCAGAGACCAAGGTGAGTCGAAGACTTTAATCAGTCCTAAAACACTAGTTGTAACCCCCCTTTACCGCCGACTATGGTGATTCAGAGACCAAGAAGAGACAATTACCTCGAGTATTTCACGGCTTATAAGCACGTTTGAAGCTTGAAATTACTGATTGTTGCTCTGTTTCCCTTTTGTTGCTGCCTACTGTTGACGCACTGCCTTCCCCTGTTTCTTTTTTTTTTCTTTTTAATTTGTATGTGTGTGTGTATAAATGGAGATGTTACATAAAATCTTTGAAGTATTGGAAAATCAATACTTGTTTTGAAAAATATATATGAATTTTTATGTGTGTATATATATATATAATTTTTAAAAACTATATATAAATTTTCAATCCGACTAATTCCTATTCGTTACCCCACCGCCCGACTAGGCGCCTAGTGATTTTTACAACTATGATTTGAACGCTCATCGTCAAGTCACAAAGCAGCAACCTTACTAGTTGCTCAAAGGCCTGCTCTCATATCCTTTAATAAAACATGACCAGAGACGTTGCAAAGGGACTTATACATGGTGCTTGTGAATGATTAAAACTTTGTGTTCTTCAATAAGAGGCAGAACAAGATACCTATTCCTGGTTATAGTGCAGCTTGAATGTTGAAATTTATTTCTCCTATACCTATTCAAACAGCTATCATGGCCTTTGTCGGCTTTTCTTCGGGCTTTTTAACTTTTCCTAACATGCCAAATGACATAATTGCCCCTCTCAACTATGTAACGACTAGTATTATATGCATCCTTGGAATTTGAAATTTTTAAATAACCTTTTTAGGTACAGATCTCTGAATCTGGGAAAATTCCCTTCTCCAACAAGTACACAAAGAGAAATTGGTGGTAGTTACTATTCAATAAAAAAAATGCTTCAGGAGATTGAATATATAGAGAAAGGCTCTACGAAGGAGAACAAAAAGCAGATTACATGTGATGATGCTCTAATCCCAGATACAGACAGAGAATCATCTGGAAGCAAAGAAAAGTCAAATGATCAAATAACCATTAACCAAAATTTTTGTGAAGCTCCTGATTTAGAATCTGGAAGCAATTTTGACAAAAAAACTAACACTAGAGACAGCAATATTGCAAGAGTAAGCATCTCCTGTAAGGTTTTATGCTATTAAGTTAATGCTTATCTTCCATATAAATAACGTGTGGCAAGATGGGTGGGTTGGTCCCAAAATGACCTGGGTTGATATGGGTTATTTTTAGTATGGCTGTAAACCTTGAAGCAGATTATGGTCGGCTTGAGTTGACGTGCAAACTTATTTTTGTTCTTTTTTGCTTAAACTTTTAAAAATAATGAATCTGGTAATTATGATTACAAACATATATTATTAATAAAATGTAGGAGGCCATTTGCATATAAAATAGATTTTTTGTGACTTTCAACATATTAGACTGATTCTTCTAGATTTTTTTTTAATTTGATCTATATGAGATAAAATGCAACCCAAGTTTAACACATACATAAGTGAGATCTTACGTTGACGAGGTTGAACTGAAATTTGAAATTCAACTTGTAGAAGGAACTTTTTACATGTTTGTGTGTTACATTTCTCTTAGCAGAGGTGTTAATTTCTTAACAAGACCTCATTTGGTAAAGTTTGTAATAATGATTGCTTCACAGAGATTATATGGTTTAAAAGTTTTTGTTAACCAGCTTTGCTATTAAATCTTAAGGGCATTGCTTGCATATATGCATATGCCACAAGTGTATATATAACTTGTTTTTTAGGATGATGCTTTTAACATTGCAACTGAAAATGATGAGAAGCGGAAACAGAATCCAAGCAATGATAATTTTGCCTTTAGGGATTCAGAGTCAAAAGTTGAAAAACAAAATGACGGGAGAAGAAACATAACAAGGTAACATTGTATTATGTTAATTCAAAAGTTGATATGCTATTATCTATAAATGGGTATTAAATCCTTATGATCTATAATAAGCATATTATATACAAAACGCATGATGCATGAGGAAGAAAAAAGAACATCCATATGTATACATAGGCATATGTTGCATGTGGGTGTTTTTCTATTCGTATATGTAAATTATGTGAGTTGGTGGATTAGCATTATGACCAAATATAGGCATTGATAAAACTACGAGTATATTTAAAAAAGTTAACGTAGTTAGAAATTAAAGTATTCTCATATATAGTATTATTATTGATCGTATAATAAAATCAAAGTTAAGATGAGTATAAAAGTATTACTAACTCATTAAGTATGTAATTAAATGTAAATCTGTTTTTATTAATATCTAAATCAAACTCCATGAAGAAAAATAAAAAATTGTATTTTTTTCCCACATTGCTGCATGTTGTTATTAGAGATAATTTGTGTATGTTATATACAAGACAACATAAAAGTATATGCATTGGATAGAAAACCTAAACAACATAAATAAAATCGTAAGGACATTGGACATTGTTTTGGGCATACAATATCTACAAGATAACACTTTCTGTCAAATTGAAGAAAAAATTAATTATGCCATCATGGGCAGATTGTTACAAATATAATTAATCCGACTTCCACGTAATGCTTTTGGTGAATGCATTATTTGCTTCTTGGGTCTAACATGAGATGTGATAGAGATTCAAATCACAACTCAAATTGAAATACGAATTTGATGAAATCAGAATGCAATTCAAATTGAATATGAAGGATATGATCACAAGGATCTACAATTAACCAACTAGTGGTCCCAGGGCTAAGCCCTCCTCAATGTCAACACTGAGTCTAACAATCTAACAATATTCTCCCCTCCCTCTCACAAGACTACTGGACTTTATTTATAGAATTAGAAACTACATTTACCCCCCTCCCACAATTACAAAATACTATTAATCACCCTTGAACTATATCTCTATCAATACTCCCTCCATAACCCAAGACTTGTCCTCAAGTCTTGATGGGATAATCCACATCATGCTGAATAACATCATCCGAGCGATCATTGTGCCTATGCTCGAACGGAAAATGTAACCCCTGAAGTGCATCCGATTCATCATCGCCCAATAACAATACACGAAGGTGACCCTCCAGGCACTTATGTGTTGGACTAAAAGGTTGACCACACTTATAACATAAGCCCTTTTTGCGTCGTTCCTCCCATTCGGTTCTGGATAAGGATCGCACACCCCTGTCTTTGTGAGAACCCGGTCCTCCATCCAGCGTAGAAGAATTTAGGGTTTTTGGAGTCATTGGCGCACGTGGGTTTTCCTGTCGAGAATAAAAGGCCCGGTCATAGCCTTTTGGGCTTAAAAAACTTTTTGTTTCAGATTGGCCCACTAAGGTGAAGATTGGTATCTGAGATTGAACACAGGTTTCAAAAGATTGCTCCTTTAATCTTATTGAATTGAATGAATAAAAAACCAATTACAACTCTGACTTAAATAGAGAAAAACAATAACTAAAAACCCTATTTTTACTCCACCAGGTTTTATCCCTTTAAACCTGATAAACTCAAATCTTAATAAAACAAAACATTTATTAAATAAACCCTCTAATCTAATAAAATTACGAGTTTAACCCAACAATCTCCTCCTTAAACTTGTAATTCCTTTAGCTTCAGTTCCTGCTTCATCTCTGCATGCTTCTGTCTTGGCAAAGCTTTTGTCAATATGTCAGCCTTTTGTTCAGTACCTTTCACATGTTCAACCTTGATTTGATTTCTTTCAACACATTCTCTAATGAAATGGTACCTTGCATCAACGTGCTTGCTTCTTCCATGAAACACCGGGTTCTTCATAAGGGCTAAGGCTGACTGATTACCCACTTTAATTGTTACCTTTTCTTCAAGTAATTCTGCCAACAGTTTCTGCATCCAGATAGCTTGACATGCTGCACTTGTGGCTGCCATGAACTCGGCTTCACAATATAATAAAGCAACCGTCCCTTGTTTCTGAGAACTCCAAGCCACGGGTGTTCCATTATACAAGAAAAGAGTCCCTGTTGTACTTCGCCCATCGTCTCTGTCTATCGAGTGACTGCTGTCACTGTATCCACACAACCTTTCATTTCCATACCTCTGATAGGTTACTCCCAGATTGCTTGTCCCCTTTACATATCGTAGTATCTGTTTTGTGGCTTGCATATGTATCTGGCTTGGATCTTGCATGAACCTGCTTATGTATCCAACAGAGTAGCTTATATATGGTCTAGTATGGGTTAGGTACCTAAGGTAACCAACCCATTTTCTGAACAGAGTTGGATCCACCTTGGGGCTTTCATCATTCTTCGACAACTTCAGGCCAGGTTCCATTGGATATGAAGTAGCATTGCAGTTTTCCATCCCTGTTTCTTTCAGAACCTTCTTTGCATATCCAGTTTGACCAATAGAAATACCTGAGATGCTTTGCTTTACCTCTATTCCAAGGTAGTAGCTTAAGAGACCAAGTTTTGTCATCTCGAAGTTGTCTTCCATATGCTTTTTCACTCTGTTGATTTCATCTTTGCTTTCTCCGGTTATGAGTAGGTCATCTACATATACTCCCATCAGAGTTGATCTTCCTTTCTGGTTTCGCTTGTATACTGCTGGTTCATACTTGCATTTTTTAAATCCCATATTCTGAAGCACACTATCAAGCTTAGTGTTCCAGGCTCTGGGCGCCTGCTTCAGTCCGTATAGGGCCTTCACCAGCCTGTAGACTTTGTGCTCTGCTCCCTTTTTGACAAACCCATCAGGTTGATTAACAAACACTTGCTCCTTCAGTTCCCCGTGTAGGAAAGTGATAGAGATTAGAATTATATTAGTATGTTAGTTAGTAGTAGTAGGTTCTAGATAAGGGTAGTTTGGTAATATTAATATTTAGGGTGTTTGTTTGTGAGTTATAAATAGTGGTGAGATTTATGAGTTGGGTAGGAATAGATTTGGTTAAATGTATTGGCTCCTGCTATGCAGTGAGAAGGGTGTAACCCTGGACATCATCTGATGATGATGTAATGGTTTCTATTTTCATTAGCAATACAAATCGTTTCTCAGATTTCTTCTTCATTGTTCTTATTTCAATTCCTATTATCTATTATGAGTGATCAGATTCTTATCATTGGTCCGACCTGCCATCCAGCGATTCCAATTTCATCTCCACGCTCTCTTCATCGTTGTCATCCCTACCGATTTCTGTGATTCGTCTCCACTCTTATCAATTTCATTTAATTTCAGGTTTCATCTTCCTAATCGCTTCCCATTTCATTGCCGTTTCTCGGCAACCTTCCAATTTCGATTTCGATTTCGATTTCCTCCGTCCATTTCAGCGCCGTTCTCCTCCCACAATTCAATTTCGATTTCATCTGTCAATTTCGTCACCGTCGTAGTTTACCAATTTCAGAAATCGTCAATAGCAAGTTCATCGCCGCTGACCTGCCTTGGTCCGAGAATTGATTGTCGATCGTGATTCCATGGAAACGCGTAATCAGAACTCCCGATTAGATTCGCACGAGCAACAGATCAAGCAGCTTCAAGCTGATGTGACAGAAATCAAACAATTGCTGACTGAGGGCCGTACGGAATCGGCCGAATTTCGCAAAATGATGGTCGCTTGGATGAAGAAATTTGAGAAGCAACCAGAGGATTCGGAGGGTTCTGGCTCGGGTCCGAAAATTTCAGATCCTTATGCAACTCCTCCCTTCGATCATTTTGAGCAATTAGCCACTATTCAGCAATCGGATTTGATTTCCGATTTTATCGAGGATGTCGAGGATACATGGATCCCTAATTCTGCCGATCGTAAGGTGTCACTTCCTCCTTTTCCTTACCAGAACTGTTATGGGCCTTTAATAGGTGATGGGCCTCAAGTGCTGGATCAAGGGGAGCCCAAAAGTGTTACACACAAACTAACTGAGCGAGTGCTTCCTGTTTGTTCAAACAACATTCATTCGGTGCTTTTCACTACACCAGGGTCAATTCCAATGGAGGAAGGTAACCTTCACAATTTTTTATTGAGTGATGCTAAAATCGTGGATGGAGAAGGGGACACAAAAAAATTGGATGCTATCGGTTCTTCTGAACTTTTGGAAACTCTTATTTTGGGTATAAGCAGTTTTTTCTCCCAACGTTTGGTAATTACCTTGGGTCTCCCTGTTTGCTCCTTTGATGGAATTGGTATCAAGTTAGGGAATGGGTATTATGTTTATGTGACTGTACGGGATATGGGCCTTCGGTATCTTTCACTGTTGGATTGGAAAGGACGTAAGAAGAAAGGAAATTGTTTGCGTTGGGGAAATCGTTATGGGCCAGCCCATAAATGTCCAGACACGTCCAGTAAAGTGGGGCAGGACGAATGATTCACTCCCAAGTCTTGAGGACAAGACTTTTAAATAAGGGGGGAGTAATGATAGAGATTAGAATTATATTAGTATGTTAGTTAGTAGTAGTAGGTTCTAGACAAGGGTAGTTTGGTAATATTAATATTTAGGGTGTTTGTTTGTGAGTTATAAATAGTGGTGAGATTTATGAGTTGGGTAGGAATAGATTTGGTTAAATGTATTGGCTCCTGCTATGCAGTGAGAAGGGTGTAACCCTGGACATCATCTGATGATGATGTAATATTTTCTATTTTCATTAGCAATACAAATCGTTTCTCAGATTTCTTCTTCATTGTTCTTATTTCAATTCCTATTATCTATTATGAGTGATCAAATTCTTATCAGAAAGCGGTTTTAACATCTAAGTGATGCACAAACCAACCCTTTTGAGCCGCGATAGCCAGAATCAGTCTCACCGTTTCCATTCGTGCTACTGGGGCCAACACCTCTTCATAGTCGATCCCATACTTCTGCACATACCCTTTAGCCACAAGTCAGGCCTTGTGCTTTGTTATTTTTCCATGTGCATCTCTCTTTGTTTTGAAGATCCACTTCAAACCTATGGGTTTGACTCCTTTCGGCAGGTCAGTAAGGATCCAAGTCTTGTTTCTTTCAATTGAGGCTATTTCAGCCTTCATAGCTTCTTGCCAATCTCTTCCATCCTTCGCTTCCATGTATGACCTGGGTTCCCCATCTAAGAGCATCAGCTCTAGGTCATCAACTTCTGTGGATCGTTCGTAAACATCTGTGACTTTTCTGGTTCCCCTTTGGGGTGTATCATCAAATCTTTCTTCTGGAGCTTTTGAGGGATCATGTGGCCAATCCAAGTCAGTGGGTTCCTTTGGCAGCATGGGACCTCTTCCTTTGACCGTGCTTTCTGGACTTTCCCACTCGGTTTCTTCATCTGGTATTTCTGAGGTAGTCGGATCACACTGATGAGAGCTCTCGCAGCTCTGTTCTTGTGATTCTTGAGTTCTTGGTTCCCAATGGATCAGGAATTCTGATGAACTCTGTGCAGCATCTTCACTTGAGGTTTCTTCCCATTCCCATCCTTTTGCCTCATTGAATTGTACATCTCTTGTAACATGAATTCTTCCGGTTACAGGGTTGTACATTCGGTATGCCTTTGTGTTTGGTTGATTTCCCAGATACACCATCTTAACACTTCGATCATCCAGCTTTTTCAGATGGTTTGCCAGGACCTTTGAGTATCCTATGCACCCAAATACTCTGAGATGTGCTACACTTGGTTTTCTTCCTTTAAAGACTTCGTATGGTGTTGACTCTTTGAGGGATTTTGTGGGTGTGCGATTTAGGATGTAGACACTGTGTCTAATTCCTTCTCCCCAAAATTTTCTTGGCAGCCCCATCGTCTTTAGAATACTCCTTGTCATATTCAGCACCGTTCTGTTCCTTCTCTCTACTACTCCGTTTTGCTGAGGAGAGTAGGGAGCAGTGTATTGGTGTTGGATGCCAGCCCCTTTGCACAGGTCTTTGAGCTTCTGAGATACAAATTCTCCCCCATTGTCGGTTCTCAGAATCTTGATCTTCCTTCTTGTCTCAAGTTCGATCCTTTCCTTGAAGTTCTTTAAGCATTCAAACACCTCATCTTTGGACTTGATGAGGTATTCCCACATATACCGACTTCGGTCATGACTATCAAGAGGATATACTTGTTTCCTCCTGGTGTGACTGGAGATATCGGTCCACATACATCAGCGTAGACCAATTCCAGTGCTTCCTTGGCTCGATATTCTGAATGCTTTGGGAATGGGCTCCTTGATTGCTTCCCGGTTGTGCAACTGTCACATACCTGCGATGGGTGGCTTATTGTTGGCATCCCTCTTGCCAAGTTCTTTGTAGTGAGGAGTTTTATAGAGTGAAAGTTGAGGTGTCCTAACCTGGCATGCCATAGCCATGCCACGGCATCAAAGTTGGCATGTAGGCACACCGGAGGGACTACTTTCAACTCTATTTTATAGAGCCGGTTCTGGGTTCTTGGTACCTTCATGAGAAGGGTTCCATTCTCCTCCTTGATCCACAATAGGTCCTGTTTCATGGTTACTTCGTACCCAGCTTCAGTGAGTTGCCCCAAGCTGATGATGCTGCTTCTCAAAGAGGGAATAAAGTAGACCCATGTCAATACCTTTTGATCCCCGGTCTTGCATTGGAGGATGATGTCACCTTTTCCCTCGATTTCTACACTGGATCCGTCTCCAAATCGCACCTTTCCTTTGATGTTCCGGTCCAGATCTGAGAAGAAGTTCTGGTGTCCGGTCATATGGTTACTAGCCCCATTGTCAAGGAACCATTGACCTGTTTCAGCAGCATCATATCGTTTTGGGATTACTTGATCTTCATTCAGCAGGATCCTGTGGTAGCTTGTTTCTTCGCCAATTGTCATCATAAGTGCTGGCCCTTCATCGGGGGTCTGGGCCAGGTTACTTTCCTCCATCGCAGGTCTGGTCGGGCACTCCGATGCAAAGTGACCCATGGCATCGCATCTAAAACACTTAATCTTTGTTTTGTCGATCTGCTTTCTCTGGTGATAAGAGGTTTGGCCTCTTTCTTGGCCTCTCCCTCGTCCTCCAGTGCTCCTCCCTCGGCCCCTGCCTCGGGAGTTTGATCTGCCCCTTCCTCTTCCAGATCCTTGAGGATATTCTTGTCTTTTCTTGCTCTGCCAATCCTCGTATGACATTAGCAGCTGATCAGACTTTGAGGCCGGGCCTTTTTCTTTTGGCTTGATCCTTTCTTCGAAAGCTTTAAGACGGCCTATGGCTTCCTGCAGAGGCATGGTCTTCAAATCAGCAAATTGTTCTATCGATGCCACGATAGCTAGAAATTTGTCGGGAACCGCTCCAAGCAGCTTCTTGACCAGCTTCTTATCCCCAATTGATGCTCCCAGTGCATTCGATCTTGACACAAAGTGTGACAATTTCGCCGCGAATTCATCAATACTTTCGTTTTCTTGCATCTTGAGACTTTCGAATTCCGACTGTAGGGTCTGAAGTCGAGCTTCTCGTATCCTATCCACACCAATGAACCTTGTCTTCAAGGCTTCCCAGATTTCTTTAGCTGTCTTGAGTGCCGAGACTTGAAGGACTAGTTCTTCGGGGATTGACTGATATAGCATAGCCACGGCTATATCATCCTTCTTCGCATCAGTTGGCCTTCCCACCGTCGGTTCAATGGCTTCGAGAATTCCATGGACTCGAAAGACGGCCTTGATCCTGATTGCCCAGATGTTGTAGTTCTCCATGGTCAACATCGGGCATTGTAATGAGGCTGGGGTGCTTTCTTTCATGGGGACGACGATGGCGCCTTCTGCTCCTGCCATTGAGTCGAGGTCCTTCCGACTTGGCTCGTCTTCTGGTCTTCTGCGGGCTTTTGGGTTCCTCGTCCTTCAGGTTCCCTTCCTTCGATCCTCAGCTCTGATACCAATTGAAGATTGGTATCTGAGATTGAACACAGGTTTCAAAAGATTGCTCTTTTAATCTTATTGAATTGAATGAATAAAAAACCAATTACAACTCTGACTTAAATAGAGAAAAACAATAACTAAAAACCCTATTTTTACTCCACCAAGTTTTATCCCTTTAAACCTGATAAACTCAAATCTTAATAAAACAAAACATTTATTAAATAAACCCTCTAATCTAATAAAATTACGAGTTTAACCCAACATAAGGAGGATTCATCTGAAAAACCTCCCGTACCCCCACCGGCCAATTTCAGATAGCGAAATCGGGAATTCGCCAAATTACCATCGGACGAGTTTGGACGAAGCATCCCTTCCATGTCCTTTGCTAAGTACATAGCGTCCAGACGAGAAAGAGGCCGATGTAGGTGTACCCACTCTTGACATCATCTTTCAAGCCGGCAATGAAGTAACCCAACGCTTGCGATTCAGACAACCGAGGAACCAACGACAACAAATATTCAAAATCATCAATATAATCGTGAATCGAATCACATTGTTTGATGGCCGACAACTGCTCATAAGGATTTTGGATTTCTAATCCACTGAAACGTTGAAGCAACTCAGATTGGAAATCGACCCACGAAAAAGAATCACGCACCTGAGTAATGATTGTGAACCAATGTTGGGCCACACCAATCATACTTAATTGAGCTAACTTGAGGCGTAAGACATCCGGTGTATTGTTAATATCAAAATAGAGGTTAGCCTTTTTAATCCAACCTTGTGGGTCAAAACCCGAAAATTCCGGTAGCTTCACTTTTTTCACCGCCCAGGGTAACGGCGGAGTAGGCGCGTCCCATGGAGGAATTGGAGGAGGAGTTGCATAAGGATCTGAAATTTTCGGACCCGGAGCCAGAACCCTCCGAATCCTCTGGTTTCTTCTCAAATTGCTTCATCCAAGCGACCATCATTTTGCGAAATTCGGCCGATTCCGTACGGTCCTCAGTCAGCAATTGCTTGATTTCTGTCACATCAGCTTGAAGCTGCTTGATCTGTTGCTCGTGCGAATCCAATCGGGAGTTCTGATTATGCGTTTCCATGGAATCACGATCGACAATCAATTCTCGGACCAAGGCAGGTCAGCGACGATGAAATTGCTATTAACGATTTCTGAAATTGGTAAACTACGACGGCGACGAAATTGACAGATGAAATCGAAATTGAATTGTGGATGGAGAACGACGCTGAAATTAAATGAAATTGATGAAAGCGATTGGGAAGAGATCCGGCAGAAGATGATCGTGATCTTAAATCAGCGGCGCATTAACGAGTAATCAGGAAAATCAAGTGACGATTGTATGAAATTGGGGAACAACGACGACGATGAAATCCCTTACAACTGAAATCGGAATGGACTGATGGTGGAGAAGGGCATGTCGAACCAATGATAGAGATTCAAATCACAACTCAAATTGAAATACGAATTTGATGAAATCAGAATGCAATTCAAATTGAATATGAAGGATATGATCACAAGGATCTACAATTAACCAACTAGTGGTCTCAGGGCTAAGCCCTCCTCAATGTCAACACTGAGTCTAACAATCTAACAATATTCTCCCCTCCCTCTCACAAGACTACTGGACTTTATTTATAGAATTAGAAACTACATTTACCCCCCTCCCACAATTATAAAATACTATTAATCACCCTAGAACTATATCTCTATCAAGATGTTGCAATAGTTCCAATTTTAGTCAACCTATACATGTTTATTTTTTTGATGAAGTACCATATTATATGCAATATGTAAATTACTACACAATCCATTGGCTTAGCTTGGGCAACTTCAATCATACAAGGTAGTTACATAGCCAAATTAGGTGACACATGATTTGTGTGAGTAGAGGCGTGAATTTTGACATGACACGAACCTAGCACGGATTTTTGGGTTAGGGTTTTGGCTAAATAGGTACGGCTTAATTTCAGGTCGAATCTGTCAACCCAATTATACAAATGGGTCAAACCCATCTGGTTGGCTGGTTAACCCGTTTATTTACAAAAAAACACATATTATGTTATCATGGTATCCAATGTTGAATTTTAATATATTTATATTCTGATTATAGGATTACCAACAAAATTAAAATAAGAAAAAGAAATGAATGATATCATTCTAGATGTTATTTATCAATACAATAAAAGTGCTGAAGATGAAATGGATTATGAACAAGCATGAAAAATAACATGTTTTGATTGGAAAATGTTTTTTTTTTTAATTTGGAAACCTATGTATTTACGCAACTGATGTATTTGGGTTACTACTTTTTGATTATATAATGCATTTTGATTATGATTTATAAATTTTATAGTAAAATATGAAAAGTGTATATATATGGTTAAACGGGTCAGGTTCGGGTCAACCGATTCAGGTTCGTGTTTGTGGGTCTAACCTGATTGTCAAGTTCAAATTGGGATGGACCCACAACCCGCCAACCTGACCCATTTAGCACTCCTACCCACAGACAACTTTATCAATATTTTAATTACAACCAAGACTAAAAGTAGTACTTTCAAATACCTATCTAACTTTTGAAATAGAGAAATTTTATGAGGTTGACCTGTTCCTTTGTAGTGAAGGTTTAAAATTCCACTAGTTTCATCTGTTTCAGATGTAATATAAACCAAAATCAAACCAGTTTAAGGTAAATGGGTGAAACTCAGTCGCATCTAGTTCACATCCTCAGAATTTCTATTAAATCATAGAATGCAGACTCAAATGTCTATCATATAAGGTTCTTCACCTGATATTAAAGTTAGAATCTGGATGTGAAGTGTCAAATCCATGTAATTTTGTAGGAAAAAAATGCCTCATTTCTTTTAAAAGTAATTATTCCGTCTTCATGGGTAGAAACCGTAGAATATTCACTTTTAAGATAGCTAGATAATGAAACTGAGACTCTCCTCATGTTAGATGTTACATAATCTGAGATTATGTATGATACAACTTATTTTTACTTCTACAGGTAACTAATACATACTGATTTAGTTACGATTTAATCTTTTGAGCCTATTTTAATTAGGTCAGACATACTTTCAGACGGTTCAAACCAATATTCTTCTCACATCTGCACCCATCTTCAATCATAAATTGAATTTTACAAAACTACAAATAGAAATTTTAGTTATTTTTTTCCCATATGTTTGTTTTATTGCTGAATGTCACACATTGATACAGTGAATAAAGTTGGAAACAATTATCTGTGTTTATTTAAACGATTCTGCAGAAAAGTTATGTGTTTTTATTAGACCCTTCGGTGTGCCCCGTGGTTGAGGAAAAAAGGGGCGTGGCTGGGCGTTGAACACCGCCCCCTTGGGGCGTTTTTGGGTTGGGCTTGGTCACGGTAACGGCACATTCGAACGTTGGAGATTGATGGAGTGTGGAGTGTTCACAACCACTTGGCATTTCCACAAGTGGTTGAGTGGGTGGTTGTGGTGGATGCCTACGTGGCGCCTAGGTGGAGTGTTCACAACCAAGGGGCATACCCCATGGTCTTAGGGTGGCAAAATGGCCTTCAGATGACAGGTCAAATCAGGTTAAGTTTTGTTGAAGAGAAACACTTTATTTCAAACTTTTTATTTTTTACAAGGAAAATTTCTGAAACTTGATCTGCTTTCACCCTCTACCAAAATAGGCATCTAGTAGTAATTTCCAATTTTTGAACCAAATGATGCAGCCAACATGTAATTTCTTACCAAATTTTGTAGTTTACAGCATAAACATTAATTACAGTTTTTCATATAAATAAAAAATTTACTGGATGAATTGTAGGGATAAAAGAGAAGAAGACACTGAATTGAGGGATAAAGCATCTTTATGGGGGAATTTGAAGTCGCTGGCAAATGTATTTATGAACGTGTGGAAGAAATGAGTTGAAGATACAAACCAAAAGCTTATAACCAACCACCATCTATACTAGTTGTCTGGGAGTATAGCATGTAAAAATTTTGTCATTATCAGTGTGATATTTCAAGTATTCTTGTTGGCCCATATCTTTTCTTTTTTTTGGACAAGTGAAGTGAAAAAATGTTTCATAATTATTTAATTTTTTTGGTTAATCTCTCTTTTATATATATATTATTAGGTTATAAACCTATGTGTTACATGGGTTTTGGGTACGCAAATAAAAAATGTTTATGATAAATTACATTTTGTATTATCATGTTTATCAAAAAATTAAAAGTTTAAAGACCATCTTTAGTTTTCACTCTAGATAAAGTAACGTATATTTATTTGTGTGAAAAAAATTGTTTGTTTCAAAAAAAATTCTCCTGATGATAACAGTCGGATCTTTGACTGTATAAGCTTCTTCCAAAGCATACGGCGTTGAGGGTTTTTTCAAACAAGGGGCTGGGGCAATCGGGTGGTTTTCATTCGAACTCTAATACTGACATATACGAAGGAGTGGGGTTCGTTTGATAAATTCCTAGAGATTTCTCTATGAAAAAGACGAATCGGAGTTTCCCATGCCAAAAATCTTTACGATGTTCAGATAATATCTTGACATTGTAAAGTAGACATCAAGAGAGAACTATCTTTTCTTTAATTTAAATGAAACATTTTTTTCTTACGACGTTATAGGGGTAACTTTGTAAAAATGTAACCAATTTTTCATTTTGTTTCAATCATCTACTCAAACTTTTTTTTTTTGCCCTAACTAAGTCATTCAAGTCACTTTTGTGTTTGAATTCTATGTTTTTAACTTAATAGTAGGTAATACATGTTGATATAAGTTTGAGTAATATTTTTTTTTAAAAAAAAAAATGATTAATTTGAATCAATAATTATTAAGTTTAACTAATATCTGACAAAGAACAAAAAATTAATAATTAATAATTGCTTATTCAAGTCAGTCATTTTTAAAAAAAATTATTCACTCAAACTTATATCAACATGTATTACTTACAATTCAGGTTAAAAACATATAATTTAAATACAAAAATAACTTGAATGACTTAATTGTGACAAAAAAAATTTGAGTGACTTGATTGGAAAAAATGAAAAATTGGTTACATTTGTACTAAGTTTTCCCTTCTAAAAATGAATGTTTAATTACCTATATGACTTTCAAATATTACTTTTGTTTAAACTTTTGATAACACAGGTTTATGTGAAATAATGATTTGAAATCACTACTAATTTGGTGAATATTTATTAATAATAGGTTCAAAATCAATCGAAATTTGTTTTAAATATAATTAAAAAAATTAAATTTAAAATTGATATATTCTTACCCCTATAATATATTTGAATATCATCTTATTTAAGAAAATATTAAAATCTAACAGAAAATAGTACATTGTATTTATTTTCAAAATTTTTGAAGATATTTAAGCTTAATTTTGAATAATGTTAAACGTTATTTACGAATTTTGTGTTAAAAATGAATACTTTATAAATTTTAGTTATATTATAAAAACTTAAAAGATGTGCAAAAATAAATTATTCCTATCCTAAATATAATTCAAAATTTTTAAATTTCAAATTCAATGTTTTGTAACTATGTATGATAAAATGGATTTAAAATTCATTTTTTTAACGGCGTTTGATCTCAACGTGTGAACAAGTGATTTTCAGGCCACGTCACCAATGTCTAGTTACCATGACATCCGTTGAGACCGCACCACCACCCCAGGAGGAAACCGCAACAGAAAATGCCATGACCTCTCAAGGACCCCTATTTCGCCTTGGGAGATATTTGAACCCATGACCTTCCATTTGGAAAGACAAGGGGCACCGCTTGGACAAAGCCCTTTGGTTAAAATTCATGTTAGTTAAGAAAAATTGAGATAATGGGGATTATAAATGATATTTATTTTTAATAAATTATAAGATATTTAAGTTTAATTTTAAATATTATAAAATATAATTTACAGAATTGTGATAAAAATTAATAATTTATAAATTTTATTTATATTATTAAAATAGATACAAAATCAACTAAAGTATGTTTTAACTAGAGTTAAAAATTTTAAATTTTAAATTTATCTTTTGTACCCATTTGTAATAAAATAGATTTTAAAATATAATAAAAAATAATTCATACTATTTATTTTTTAAAAATTGTAAGATATTTAAGTTCAAATTTGACTATTACAAAATATAATCTAAATAATTAAATATGTCCACATTTAAAGGAGGTTTAATATGGTAATGACATGTGTCTATATTTAAATGTGTTTAAATATGATAATGACATGTGTCCATATTTAAAAACATTTAAAGTGGTATTAACAACTTATCAAATTTTGTTTTGTTTTATTGTAATAGATAGATATATTTAGTTGTGTATATATAATAGCGAAAATTTATTGGGCGTATTTGTTTGTCATGATGTGAATATAAAAAATATATCTCTTTGGATGAGAAAGAAGTTGCTTGAAGGGCATGAACATTAATTAGTAGCAGATTCAACTCACTAATTTCTTTTATTAAGTTTTCTTTTATTATCAAAAATCTTTTTGAATATTAAATTAAAATGATTAATGTATATGCACACTTACACTTGAGTCACCTGACTAAATGAGTAACATACAAGGTGGTTTAAACTACTTAGTATAATAATTCATTAAGATGTGACAAGTGTGACGTATATAATTGCGAGAAAATATATAACTAAGGACACATATATTCTATAATTGCGAAAAAGTATATAACTAATGACACATATATTACGTAACAACAATACAAATTCTAATTACCAAAAGTAATTGTAACATTTTTCATAAATCCTTATTACGCACATATAATATGGTATTGTGAAAATTATTGATGACTTACACAATTTGTCAAGTCTTGTAAACTCAAATTTCCATTCTTTTATAGAACCACTTAAAAATATTATTCTTTAACATATACAAAAAACATATTTGTCTATGAAAATATATGAATTTCTATTATATATATATATATGAATATTTAATGTTACTTTAAAATATGCACACTTATGTTTTTTGTATGTGTAAATATATATAACACATTTATTGATACTTTACATTGCAAAAGATGGTGTAGGTAAATAAAAATACCCATCCATTGCTTCTTTTATAGTCCATTGAATATTCAACTAAAACATCATATCATCATCTTACACACAACATAACGATACATTCTTCTGCCCTACACAACATCATGTAACCACCACATCACCTAATCCAATCCCCACACCCTCTTCCCTTTTGGAAATTTGAGTTTACAAGACTTAGATCATTTGTCTAAGTCATCAATAATACTTTAAACTCTTTACTATTACTTTATTACATCCATACCTCATCTTTTAACTTTTTTTCTTCATTTCTACTTTTACTTTAATTTTGTCTTTGACTTAAACTTTAAATTTACTATCATTATCTATAGTTGTCTTGTATAAATACATACCAAGCACTTCATGCACTTTAGTTAGAGTAAAACTCTGTAGATCGAGCAATATAATAGGTAGCAATCTCTTTAGTTGGACATATTCACCTACTTGCTCACATCAAATATATGACTAGTCTGCCCAAAATAAATGCGCAAGACTTTAGTCAAATTGTCCATAGTTGAAACTTGAAACATATCTAAAAGCTAGTGAGGAATATATTCACCTATTTGCCCACAACAAAAGCATTGCTTGACGCGACCAACCCATAGGTGAGTGTTTTCAGTTCCAAATAGATCTATCTAATCTATTTATGTCTACCGGTTCATCTCTCGAGTTAAATGATTATGATAATTTTCTAATAGAACTTACTTAATGGGTTGTGTGAGGCTGTGTGTTTGTCTACTCATGCTTATACAAATTAAATACAAAGCATAACTTGAATACATAGGCATAAATAGTAAAAATTGTCTAATTTATCTTTGTATGTTTTATGCCATGTGATTTAATATGAAAACAAGTAATTGGGGCTATGAACTCAACAATTGAAGACGAGTTTCTTGTAATATTGTCTTTGTCTCTTGCACTGAAATTTTATTCACACCTTAACCTAAGGTGACAAATTCAAATAAATGTCTCAATTTGTTATTTGTCACACTTAGCGGTCTTAAGACGTTTAACCTATTCACTTTGATTTTTGTAATATTCTAAAACATAAAACTTTGTCACACAACATTGATGATGAATGTAATTTGATAATTACATTTTGTTGTTTAAAAATAGTAAGAGTCATTATATGCAAATTTCAAAAGTTTAAGTCATTTTATAAGGCACTTTTTGTATTTTTACATTTGTTTTCTAGCGTACCTAATCTTATAAGTTTTATTTACATATGTTAATATATTATAAGCATATTTGTTGTATTTTATTGAGTTTTATAAACCCCTTAGATAAATTTCCACAAGTTCAGGTCACATAGCAACCGAGTCTGATGCACCAAACTTTTGTCCACTGGTTGAAGGTCAAAAACAACATGGATTTGTGTAAAAACAGTGGAGTTTGAAAGCTAACGCATTAAAAAGCTTTTGACTCAATAAATACTCGCTTTGGATCAAAATTGAGTTAATGATGGTCATCAAATTTAACTTATCAATTATGTTTGGTGTTCTCAACTTGAGATGATCGTCAAATCTTGTCAAAAGAATGCATCATAACTCGGATTGAAAATTAGACTCTCTGAACTTATATTTTGAATCAAGAACTGATCAATTTGATTAATATATGACCAAGTTATTGTCGTTCTAAGTTGGACAAAAATTTTTTCTGGATTTGAGAATGAATTTAGAGTTGCAAATCAAGATGGTTTGTTATGAAACCAATAAATATTATTTGATGTTTTTATAACATTAACATGAGTTTTTACATAGTTAAATTTCAGATAAAGACTTTGCAAGGTTAGAGCATCAAAATGAAGGTTTTCACCAATTTTTCATGATTTGAACATAAGATATTATTTGTCACACCCCGACTGATGGCAGAATACGTCGGGGCGCGAGCTCGACTGTTCATTAGCTCATGGTGTTATTAGTATGTTTGAATAATTAAAGCATTCATTATTAACAATACAAACATTTCATTCATTAAATTCAAGTTACATTACAAGAAATGAATAAACAAACAATTAGAAATGATATTCTAAACATTGTTTTAAAGAATTAACTAGGTCTACTAATCCTATTCATATGTTTTCACGAGCTGCACTTAACCTGTCACACATGTAAAATAAGTTTTGTCAACTATTTGCATAGTTAGTGAGGACACATACAAAGTTTATAAAATACATAAGAAATAGATGCAAATTCAAAGTTTAAAATATTAACCTAAAGCAAATATTCTCACAAGTTTCTAAGGCATCATGTATAGCACAAAAGTTCATGTAATTCATCAATAGTTACACAAGGCATACAACAAATAATCATTGTTCTCAATAGTCCTGAATAGTTCTCAAATAGTCGTCAATAGTTCTCAAATAGTCCTCAATAGTTCTTAAATAGTGTCCAACCATACTTGTACACCAAAGGCTTGCAAGGCCTTAATGTAAGTATGTAAACACGTGCTTGCAATTATTTAGAATAATGCATATAGAATTCAACATGTAATCACATACAACCAAAGGCAATATCTAAAGACTAAGTTATTGCATCTTTTGTGTTTCAACTCTAAGAATAACATGATTTATATAGGACATGTGTGACATCCCTAAAACATTACAAAATGTAAAGAAGGGAGTGTGAATGTACTCACTTGTTTGCTTATTTGAATCCAATGAAGCTTGATAAAGGATTTAAGTCAATGATAGTGATTTACCCTATAGTTCAAAGGCATAATAATCCTAGTATGGCTTAGAGTTTAAGTTTTGTTGTCTTACAACTATGACATACTATAGAAATCCTAAAATGATATATCTTAGTATGAATAATTTCAATTTAATTAATTATTTATTTATATAAATAAATTTCATGTTTGAATTTGAATAATGTATGGCATTTTAAATATATCATTCTATTTGTTGTTAATTTACAAATAAAGTTTAATATCTATATGAGTGTAAGTATTCATTTCAGAATTTACTAAAATTACTCTTATTTATAAAGTTTAGTAATTTTTGAATTTTAATTATTTTATATAAACACTGGTTAGAGATTGTAAATATTTATTTAGAATAATTATTTTAAATTATTCTATACTTTGTTTATAAAACTTGGTTTAACATAATTGTTAAATGGTTTATTTTTAATAAATAATTAATGTTTTAAAAAAAACATATCACCAATTTATACTGATATAAAACAAGTTTGGTCTAACACTCTTTTTGGCATTTGATATTTAAATATTAAAGTCCTTAAATCATTTAGATAATTTATTATTATTATTATTTATTATTTTCTATTTGAAAATTTAATATTATTTCTTTTATATTAAGCTTATAAATTTAAGAAAAAAATTCTTTAAAAGCACAATTATAAAAGAATTAATAGATTAAAAATTTATAAAAATAATAAGGTAAAACCGTTTTGGCCCAGAATCGAACCCGCGACCTTTTCTCGTATTCTATGGCGTCTAAACCAACTGGTATAGCACCTAAGACTTGTATGAATTCGATTTCTATTATATTTTCTAGCTAATTGATATTTTCCCCAGTTTAGTTCAAACGCAACCAAGAACCCTAATCCTCTGTTTTGTTCAATTGATCCGAAATCGAACTAAATCGATCGATTAACATTGGGGCTATTGTTTGGGGAGAGATGACGAGTAGATTAGTATAAAACTTAACTATTTTTGTTATCGTTTCGGTGTGTTTTGATAAGAAGCCCGAGACGTCGACCACAAGTACTTTCCTTCGTCTGATTCGAGAGAATTTGAATTGGTGAATGACTTTGGGGTGCACATAATTGTCAGTGGGTTTGAAGAGGACCATTTGAATAGTTTAATTCGAGATTTTATACCTGTTTTGATGCATTTCGATTTATGGCCGATTTCTTATCTTTGGTACACGGTTTACGCGTTTAATGGTTCTTAATCGGCGCTAAATTCTAGATTACAAGGTTCACGTGTTCGAATCATTACCTTTTTTTTTTGAACGGCGAAGGTCTCAATCGTGTGAACGCACTGTTTCCAAGCCATGTCACCAAGGTCTAGTTACCTGGATCTCCCATGAGCCACCACAACAACCCAGGAGGAAACCCCACTGGGAAAACTCCCTGACCCCCCTCAAACCCCTTTTTCGCTGTGGGAAGGATTTGATCCCATGACCTCCCATTTGGAAGAATCATGAGGTACCATTGAGACAATGTTCGAATCATTACCTAAAATAATCTTAATCGATCTGGTAATGAGCTGGAGCAAGCTATCATCGAAAACGGGTCTCTCATGGGGTGTTGGATCGGGTTGCTGAAGATTGGGTGGGGAAGATGGATGCAAGTTTCTGTATTTACATAAATAGCCCTCCATCTTACTGATTTTTGTTAACTCTTGATTTAACTTTTGAACTAGGCTTTAGGTTATACATTTTCCATTTGTAGTCCTTTTAGTTTTTTTTTTCATCTAATATATTAGTTTATGTAAAATGTTTATAAAACTTATAAAGTTTGTTATTAAAGTACTTTAAACTTTTATTATGTGTATGTTTCATATCTTTATAAAGTTGAATGTATTGTTTAAGGATTTTAAAATTTTAATCAACTTTATTATTCAAACTTTCAAATTCTAGTTTGGTTAATAGTCCTATTATTCTCTAATAGTATTTATAAAACTTATCATTGCATTATTTTATGTTTGCCACCATGCTATTTGAAATTTTATCTTATTTTATGTCTTGAATAATTTATGTGGATTTAACGTTCAAATTTATTATTTTGGAGTTTTTAGAATATATAAAATTCCTTCATAATACGAATCTCATTATTATTTATGTTATTTTTTTAAAATTTGATTTATTTATCTTTATTTTAATAAGATATTTTGTATATGTGTGTGTATAAATGAATGGTTTTCAAAGGTCCCAAAATTTTCGTTTATAGATAACTAGGTTAGTACCCGTGTATTACACGGTTGATGAATAAATTCATGTCACTATAAGTATGTAGAAAAAATTTATAAACAAATAATCAAGTTATTTTACAAGGGACAAACATAAAATTACAACCATGTTCAAAAGACTTCTATTTGTAAAGTTTATAAAATTACGACTATGGATTTTTCATCAAAGTAAAACTTATGTGAAATGTTAAAAACTTTGTATTTATATCGTTTTTTTAGCTAATGATGCCTTGTGGATGAATAAACATTGTTCTTCTTGGAATTCTTGCAACAACTTTTCATACGAGAACAAATACGTCCTTAATAACACTGGCTTCGAATGTTGTCCCGTATAAAAATTTAATATGTTTAAATAATATAATTTTATATTATATATTTTACATTAAAAATAAATATTTAAAAAGAAGTATTATTGTTCGTCTGTTATGATCATCTCATAAGAGTATACTTATGTTAAAAAAAGTGAACATGTGTTGCGATTTGCAAACCTTCAATGTATAATTATCTTATAAGACATCCAAGTCCATCAACAAAATAATTTTTCGAATATATATTACCTGTATTAATGACAAAAAAAGATAAATGATATAACATAAAAGCCCAATTATTGTATATATAATATAAGTGCAAAAGTTTACCTATTAGCGGATATCAGAAATGTTTGAGTATCTTAACTCTTAAGAGTTAAGAGAAGGTATATGTGTATTTGTAAGGTAAATTAAATAAGAAATAAAAAAAGTGATGAAACTGATTGATAAGAAACGATCTTTATAAATATTAATTAAATAATAAGTGAGTTAAATCATTCTAATTAATATCAAATAACTTAAATTTAGAATGAATTTGTACAAAAGTAAAGAAAATTAGAAGGAAATCAATAGTTGTACATAAGTAAATATTAATTATTTAAGAGTAAATTGCACAAAATATTAAGATATAGTCATTTATGTTTCAAAATATCAAAATCAATCCTTTAAGTTTTCAAATATTGCAAACTCGGTCCTTTCTCTGTTAATTCCGTTAAGTACTAACAGAATAGGGACATAAATGTAAGATGAAGTGCTATTAGTTTTTGAATTTTGTTGAAGCTAAATTGATTAGAATTAGAATTAAAAATGACAAGATAAACCATTTAATGAAAATTTTTAAAATATGTGTTAATTTTAGTATAATAAGTATTTATACAGAAAGGGAATGGAATAAAATAAATAATTAAAGAAATGATAGTGAAACGTTTTAGAAATATTGGAAAATTATTAATTAATTAGCAAAATTATTTTAGGAACAATTTATGCTAGTCAAATGAATTTTAAAACTTTAAATTAACATTTAAATATAGAAAATTGTAGATGCTTTATTATGGAATTCATTTAATTTTTAAAATTAAATAGTTTTTTGAATGATCGCGTCGTATACATAGTTGTAAGATAGTAAAAAAAACCAATGTTTTAAAAACCGGTATTTTAGGTGTACCGGAATTTGCTAAAAAATGGTTCAACCGGTTGAACCGGGTTGTACCGGATGGTTCAACCGAACACACTAATTAACCATAAAATTCCATGAAATACAACTTATACTCAAATAAGTTTCCAAAAAGTATACAAATTCATCTAAAAACAATTCAAAAAGTACAAAAATTCATCCAAAACAATCTAAAAGTACTCAAATTCTAATAATTTTTTTAAATGAAAGTGATAATAGGATTATGACATTGACGTGTTAAACGCATCAAGTTCACGATCGCTTAAAAGCCAAAAATCGCTTAAAAGCCGAAATTTTGTGTTTTTTTTAAACCGGAAATACCGGTAAAACCGGGTTAAACCGAATTAAACCGGCGTCACAACCAATCGAAGAAACCTGCATAATAACGGAGTGTTTCGTACCAGTTTAGTAACCGGCAACCGGTTGAACCGGCCGGTTCAAACCGGTTTTTAAAACATTGAAAAAAACAGTTGGATTCAAATAGGAACTCAAATTACGTACTTCGATAAAATGTATGAAAGAAACAAATCCACACCTAACAATGTTTGGTCCATATTTACAAAACCCCAACCGTCATCTTTTTAACAATTCCTAAACATAAAAGACAATTTATCAATATCATTTATGTATATAGTTATTCAATTCATTCAATTAACAGAAAAACATACTTAATAAAGAACATATGCTTCAGAAATCAATACCTATCGAATGGTGATGATGTTGATTTCGTCATGTTCCATCCGTATTCCATGGCAGAGAAAAAAGGGTTCGAAAAGAAGATATTGTGGTTGAGAATTTGGTTCCACATAGTGTCATGCTTGTTGAAGGATTGATGAATGACGAGGATGATTTTAAAGATTTGAGTTTTATTAAATTTTTTGTTTTAGCTGCAACAATGAACGATGAGTAGCAATTTTAAATAGAAGATTAAGGGTTGTTGAATATTTGTTTGATCGGCCAGATAAGAGGAAAAAAGGAAGGAAATGGGTAATAAGTATTTGAATCTGTATTATTTTGAAATGGGTATAACCACATAGAAAGCTTTTTGAGTAAAATATTTTAGACGGGAAACGGAAATTAAGGTGCTCTAGGAACACGCCAAGTGTCCCTAGAAAACCTTTGTTTATTAGAGTAGAAAGATGTAGCACTATTGTATTTGAGATTCAAAGCTGAAAAGCGTTAGAGATTACATTATTGATCTTACATGACACCATATATGATGATTTTTAAATACTTACATATGATTATATGGATCATTATGAATATTATTAGACCTTGAAGATGAACTAGAAATGAAAGAAATGAAAAAAAAAAACAAAAAAAAAAAACACAACATAGCTTATCACAACTTAAAAAAAATTAAGGCTTCAAGACTTCTCCTTTTTTGGCTCAATTTTGATGATGATGATGATATGCTATGGTGTAACACCCTAGATTCTATACAAGTTAAATTTTACGGATAATATTAGTATAACGTAGTAAACTTGTAAGAAGATGTTCAAGAAAGGAAAGCAGTTGTATGGACGAGTAATAAAAGTGTTTGAGAACATATTCAGTTGGATAAAACAACGAAGTTCTCGAGAACTTGAAGCACTTGGTCCGAAAACTTGAAGTTCTCGAAGCTATGAGTACCCGGGTCGAGAACTTCCCCTATATACAAATGTGCCTTAGGAAGTATGAGAGCTTTTTACCGGTGTTAGTTCTCTCTAAGGTTCTCGAAGGTGGTAGAGATTGTAGATATCGAACGATCACATATGCGACCGATCGTATGTCACAACACATCAGTTTAATAAAACATTTCATTAAATGCACCAAGACATACGTTTGACAAAATTGTCTAAGTATGCATGTCACATTATAGGTTATATGTTGGGTGTCGAATCCAACAAATAAATAATAAAAGTGAACCTTACTTTAACACACACAAATTAGTATGAATGGAAGTAGGGTTCGTGTCCTTAGGGATACAGATTAACTTATTATACCAAAACTTTTCACGTACAGGAATGATTTTTTTAACAAAACAATTAAATTTGGGGGTTTTGACACAAAACAACTTGAAGTAAATCAAAACACTAACTATTTAAAAAATTAGAATTTTTTAATTTTAAAAATTTGACAGGAAATATAATTTGAGAAAATTCAGAAATTAAGAAGCAATTCCAACACTAAGGTTATTTTATCGATTTGATTTGGCTTATGATCATTAACAAATATAGTGCAAGGATTCTTTAATGGAATGATTTGTATCGGTACTAGACGTCACGCCGTTCGGACGTCCACTCTATCTAAGTCTAACCAAACGCCGTTCGTTGATTAGAGCCAACCCGCTACACTAAACTCACGCCGTTCGGATTTTAGCGTGCGAGTTGCAATGATAGAAGTACTGATTATACTTAAACACTCACGCCGTTCGGAATGCCTAAATATATCATGTGATTCTATAACGAAATTGAGCTCATTGACAAACACAAAACGTTATTTGTTCTTTTTTATCAAATTAAAACTTTTTAGAGTTTAAAACTTGATGAACTTTATTAGTAAAATTAATAAAGTGGCCAATTTTATTAACAAACTAAAAGTATCCGGAAATAAATTCCGGATTTGAGATCAAGAATAACACAACCAAATCATTCAAATTTCAAATCACAAAAACGTTTCACATAAGATTCAACTCAAATTAATAAAACCCTAGTGTCAGAATTTATAGTTAACTAGCCGGACATGATGATCAAATCAATCAAACCGGTTGGAAATAAAAACAATAAGTTGAAAAAAATCCCACCAGAAACCTGTTGCTTCCCTTTTTTTTCCTGCCGTTGAAGACACCCCCCCCCCCAAGTTGCTGTCGAGAGTTGTAGCCTCCAAGAATTGATATCTTTTCTCCAAAAGATCCTCCTATTTTTTTGTTGACGTTTTCTTTTAATATTTATCTCTTTTCTAATGGTAAAGAAAATTCAACATTAAAATTCCTATCTTTTAGGAACTTCTTTTCACTCTTTACATAAGCGCAACACGGTCAAGTCAAATTGTATGCTTAATTTTGGCACGACCGTTTCTGCTTTATGTTAAAAACTTCCTTCACTCTTAAAATTAATTCCAGCTTTTGTTCTTTCAGCTCATCTCCCAAATTTTCCTCCTATGTTGTGTTGACTCTAGCACTCGCTTCCTACTACAAATATAACAAAAACAATCCAAAGTAGACTCCATTCTACCAAAACAAGTATTTTCCCAAATTAAACAAATATGCCTATATAAATGCAAAATATATGTAAAAGTAAATGCAATATCTGTGATAAAATGTGACTAAAAATGCAGCTAACAAAATCTCCCCAAGCTTAAACATTTTCTTGTCCTCAAGAAAGCTAAGAAAAAGAATGAACCCAGAAAGGAAAAGAACTAAGAACAAAATAATACATACTAGAATGGATACACCCATTCTTGTCTAAAAAAAATTCGTGAGCATGAAATCAAATTATTATGTTAACTTAAACTTATATGCATAGACAAAGCTTTCAAGATTTTTATTAACGATATGTGCCCACTTTGCTAGTTATGGTCCTCTAACCCTCAAATTCAAGATCTATCGTTTCATATGAATTAGTCAATTTCAAGTAGATTATCAAGTGTGCTAACACGCCTCTTTCCACGGTGAAAACCTTCCTAACCTCAAGGACTATAGAGAGCCGGTGGTCAATTTTTCACCACACATCCTTTTTTTCTTGTTGTTTTTTTTGTTTCTTTGTTTTTTTTTGTTTTTGTTTATTTTTGTTTGTTTATTTTTGTTTTTTTTCATCATAATAGATGACTTGATCCCTTCAATTTGACTTTTAGTAGGTCGGATCAAGAAACAAACAAGGCTCTCAACCTAGTTTTGTTAGGTCTCAGTTTTCTTATGTGGTCGGATTAGTATTAGACACACATGAGCCATTTAGTGTTTAGCTTTGTAGATCAGGAACATAGGGCACCAACATATAGAACACATTTGTCTTTTTAAAGCTATCATTCTTTTCTAGCATACAAGCTCTCATTAACATACCAATGTACTATCATTTTTCATGTTGTCCTCACAAATCTTTTCAACACAATTGGATGCAAATATTTTTTTTTATGTAATGCGTGAAAAACTAGATAATGCATGACGTGTAAACTAAGAAAAAGAAAGAAAGAAAAATTAATAAAGTAAACAAGATGAATTAAAGTAAAATAAATTACCTATCTCCCCAAGCCTAAAATTCAGCACCGTCCTCGTGGCCTTGAGGAGAGATATGCAATTAACACTATTCTGGTAGATCTGGTGGGAACTCAGGCTGTTTCAGAAAAAGATTACGGAGAGAAGCTATGAACCTTCCCATCTCACGTTGATGGGCATACATGAAACGTAGCATGGACCGTTGATCTGAGTGCTCGGTTCGCATTAGGTTCACATCAACTTGCAAAGAAATGAACCAGGTATCAATGGCGTTGAAACGTGTGTCACGGTCCATTTGCTGAATAGTTGAATCTTTATCTGAAAGTACAAACGGCCGTGTCATAATAACAAAGGAAAGCTCTACGCGGCCGTTTAAAGATTATGGAAACAAAATTTTTGTCCGCTCATTTTTGCTTGCTGGGTCAAGAAGGATGAAATGGCCGTGTCAAAGCAACAATGTAAGAGTCCACGCGGCCATTTCAAGGTTATGGTAAAAAAAATTTCTTATCATTTTTTTTTGCTGAGTCAAGAAGGATGGAACGGTCGTTTCGTAAAAACAAAGCGAATCTCACACGACCGTTTCAGGGTTATGGTCTTCAACTTCAGTTTTTTTTTTCAAATTTTTTTTTATCTAAGAAATTAAAATCAAACAAAATGCATGGGTTGCCTCCCGCTTAGCGCCTTTCTTTAACGTCTTTGGCTAGACACAGTCTGTGCTCAATTTTTGTAATGCACACATTCCGGCTCCATCACACTATCGGGTTTGTGACGGAATGTCTCATAAAACTCATGCTTGGTTTTCTTTTGTGCATACATGAAAGTTACAACTTTCATCAAATCTTCCCCAAGCTTAAACCTTTGAGTGAGTTCTTTTGCTGCAGCTTCATCAATGCTTCTGTTTAACACTAATGCTAAAACATCATGGTTAGTCAACTCAAAACAATCATCAGACAATGTTTCAATAACCTCTAACCAATTCAAAGATGAAACATCACTTGGGTAACGCATGGCATCATAGATATTGAAATTGATAACTTCCCCATCAAATTCCATTGATAAGGTGCCATTATAAACATCAATTTTTGTTTTTGTAGTTTTTAAAAATGGCCTCCCAAAAAAATAGAACTTGAATTTGGGGCGTCATAATCCTCCATATCTAACACATAAAAGTCAGCCGGAAATACCAATTCATTCACTTGGACCAAAACATCCTCTAGTACACCTTTTGGGTATACTATAGATGGATCGGCCAATTGAATGATGACCCCGGTCTTCTTTAATGGTCCCACATTAAGTGTTTTGAAAATAGAGTGTGGTAAGACATTAATAGAAGCTCCAAGGTCGAGCATGGCTCGTGGTATGTTGAGATTCCCTAATTTGCAAGGAACCGTGAAAACACCTGGATCTTTGCACTTTAGAGGTAATCTCTTTTGTAAAACCGCTGAAATGTTTTCACCTACCTTGACTGTCTCATTACCCTTTAACTTCTTCTTTGATGTGCAAAGTTTCTTCAAAAATTTTGCATATCTTGGAACCTGTTTTATAGCATCAAGAAGGGGAATGTTTACCTCTACCTTGCGAAATGTCTCCATGATTTCTTGTTCCTCTCTTTGCTTTTGTGTGCTTCTTGGTCTCGAAGGGAATGGAGGAGTAGTGAACTTTACCTTGACTTCATCCGGCTTTGCCATCACATTCTTTTCAACATCTTTCTTTTCAACAACAACCTCCTCTTCTTCTTGTAGCTCAAGACCATCATAGCTTTTCCCACTTCTCAAGGTGATAGCACAAGCATTGTGCTTAGGATTTGTCTCAGTTTGTTGTGGTAGTTTATCTTGAGATTGCATCTTACTCACTGAAGTTGCAATTTGAGCCATTTGTTGTTCCAAGTTCTTAATGCTAGATCTAGTCTCTTGCTGAAATGTTTGTAAATTGGTAGCTAAACTTTTCACAATATCTTCTAAAAACATTCCTGAACTTCCAGCTTGTTGGTGTGCAGGTGGTTGTTGTTGTGGCTGAAAATTTTGTTGTTGTTGATTACCTTGGAAAGGAGGACGTTGCTGGTTTTGTTGGGGTCTTTGTTGATAATTCATGTTAGAAGGTCCCCAATTCTGATTACCTCGAGTTTGTTCAAACTGCCTTGAATTTTGTCCTTGAAATCCTCCCATTGCTTGTGCTTGTTCCATATTTTCTTGCAACATAGGACACATATATGTGGTATGTCCAAATTGTAGACAAATTCCACAAGCTCGGCTTTGTGGTTCAACACCCTTATTTATTGTAAGTTGCATGATCATTTTCTTTAATTCAGCAATTTCAGTTTCTAGGTGAGGAGTGCTCACCTCCTTGACTGCTCTTGGTACATCAGGATACCAATCTTCTTCTTGATTTGAGTGCTTTGAGGCCTCCGCTATGGAAGTGATCAAGGCTCTAATATGAGTTGGAGTTTTATCAAGTAAAGCTCCTCCACTAGAGGCATTTATCAGTCGCCTCTCCATTGGAGCTAATCCTTCACAAAAGTATTGAAGGAGTTGATGTTTAGTTATGCCATGTTGTGGACATCGAGCACATAGCTTCTTGAATCTTTCCCAAAAAACGTGTAAGGCTTCTCTTTTTGCTTGCTTGATTCCGATGATTTCCTTACGAAGGATTGAGGCATTGACTTCTGGGAAGTATTTGTCAAGGAACATCTTTGCAAGGTCATTCCAAGTAGTTACCGACCCCGGTGGTAGGTAGTAAAGCCATTCTTTTGCTGAATCTTGAAGTGCAAAGGGGAATGCCCTTAGCTTGATTTGGTCCTCAGTGACATTGTGTGGCTTCATTCCGGTGCACACAACATGAAACTCTTTAAGGAACTTGTGGGGATCCTCATTTTCTAAGCCTCTGAAGATGGGTAAAAGTTAAATCAGTCCAGATTTTAGCTCAAAGTTCTCTACAGCAGGGTAATTGATGCAAAGTGGATGTTGTGGGACATCTCGTGTTGCCCACTGTCTAAGGGTTTGTTCCGCTGCCATTGTGATGGGTTGAGCAGGTGAAGTTGGTTCTTGTATGGATGATTCGGTGTCAGACTTGTTTTCAGATTCACTTGACAAGAGAACGTCTCGCCAAATATTTGTGACCAGAGGTGAAAAAGTGGATGTTGAGGAGCTTGCTAACTTTGTTTGGAGTTTTGCTTGCTTCCTTAACTTTCTTGTTGTTTTCTCAATTTCCGGGTCGATCTCAAGTGATGTACGAGAAGATCTTGGCATAAAAAGATTAGAATTGCCGTATCCCCGGCAACGGCGCCAATTTGTTGGGTGTCGAATCCAGCAAATAAATAATAAAAGTAAACCTTACTTTAACACACACAAATTAGTATGAATGGAAGTAGGGTTCGTGTCCTCAGGGATACAGATTAACTTATTATACCAAAACTTTTCACGTACAGGAATGATTTTTTTAACAAAACAATTAAATTTGGGGGGTTTTGACACAAAACAACTTGAAGTAAATCACAACACTAACTATTTAAAAAATGAGAATTTTTTAATTTTAAAAATTTAACAGGAAATATAATTTGAGAAAATTCAGAAATTAAGAAGCAATTCCAACACTAAGGTTATTTTATCGATTTGGTTTGGCTTATGATCATTAAAAAATATGGTGCAAGGATTCTTTAATGGAATGATTTGTATCGGTACTAGACGTCACGCCGTTCGGACATCCACTCTATCTAAGTCTAACCAAATGCCGTTCGTTGATTAGAGCCAACCCGCTACACTAAACTCACGCCGTTCGGATTTTAGCGTGCGAGTTGCAATGATAGAAGTACTGATTATACTTAAACACTCACGCCGTTCGGAATGCCTAAATATATCATGTGATTCTATAACGAAATTGAGCTCATTGACAAACACAAAACGTTATTTGTTTCTTTTTATCAAATTAAAACTTTTTAGAGTTTAAAACTTGATGAACTTTATTAGTAAAATTAATAAAGTGGCCAATTTTATTAACAAACTAAAAGTATCCGGAAATAAATTCCGGATTTGAGATCAAGAATCACACAACCAAATCATTCAAATATCAAATCACATAAACGTTTCACATAAGATTCAACTCAAATCAATAAAACCCTAATGTCAGAATTTATAGTTAACTAGCCGGACATGATGATCAAATCAATCAAACCGGTTGGAAATAAAAACAAGAAGCTGAAAAAATCCCACCAGAAACCTCTTGCTTCCCTTTTTTTTTTCAGCCGTCGAAGAACTCCCCCCCCCCCCCCCCCCAAGTTGCTGTCGAGAGTTGTAGCCTCCAAGAATTGATACCTTTCTCCCAAAAGATCCTCCTATTTTTTTGTTGACGTTTTCTTTTAATATTTATCTCTTTTCTAATGGTAAAGAACATTCAGCATTAAAATTCCTAGCTTTTAGGAACTTCTTTTTCACTCTTTACATAAGCTCAACACGGTCAAGTCAAATTGTATGCTTAACTTTGGTACGACCGTTTCTGCTTTATGTTAAAAACTTCCTTCACTCTTAAAATTCCAGCTTTTGTTCTTTCAGCTCATCTCCCAAATCTTCCTCCTATGTTGTGTTGACTCTAGCACCCGCTTCCCACTACAAATATAACAAAAACAATCCAAAGTAGACACCATTCCACCAAAACAAGTATTTTCCCAAATTAAACAAATATGCCTATTATAAATGCAAAATATATGTAAAAGTAAATGCAATATCTGTGATAAAATGTGACTAAAAATGCAGCTAACATTCTACTAGTAATAATGTCACACCCCCAAATTACTGCTTACGACGTCAAGCCGTTGGGTGTGATGTGGCAGTATCAGAAGCACTAGTCATATAGAACGACTCTATATGCATTTGAAAAATACTCAGTTGTATTAAAAATAACTGAAGTAGTTTAAAAATTACGGAGCGGAATGTATAAGTCT
The DNA here is from genome assembly GCA_009363875.1 of Mikania micrantha. Classification (NCBI taxonomy): domain Eukaryota; kingdom Viridiplantae; phylum Streptophyta; class Magnoliopsida; order Asterales; family Asteraceae; genus Mikania; species Mikania micrantha. Next base: position 27,856,955 of record CM018682.1, on the reverse strand, counting down.
AAGCAGCGGAAAATTAATTGTAAACACTACATTGTTCGACAAAACATAATAATATAAAATGCTTTTCAAATATGAAGTTAATGCATGCAGGACTCTGTGCAGTTCATATACCTAAGAATACATGTTAAGAAAACGTGTCAACATAAAGTTGGTGAGTTCACATGTTTTGATAAGCAGTAAGTAATCAAACATAAATTTACCGTGTGTCATGTTGTTTATTAATGTTTGTTAAGCCTGAGGCTGTAAGTGTCAGTTGTGTCACTATCGAACTACATTGTTTGCCGTGTCTCCGCCATGTCTATCGTAAAAACAATGGCGATGGGTCGAGATTACACGAGTCCTGACCTCCAATCAATATTGGCGCCGCATGGGGTTCGTCAATCCCAATAGTACTATCTAATCTCACCTCGTTGTATACACATTAACGATATGACTATGCGAGGAGTTTATATGATACACAACACTTATGAGTTTATTCCCAATAAACCAACATACACATAAAATGTTCGTACAAATGGTTTGAATGAAAACATGTATTCTCCCTCAAGTTTAAATCTTAAAAACAGTTTAAGTGAAAAGAGGTCGTAAACTCATCTGAGTTGTGCACGTAAATGCTAAGCTTGCTTGCGAGCCTGTTTACCTGTGACCTATATCACGTAGGATATATAAGTTCGTGTTCATGTTCGTGTTCATGATAAATAACTCTAAGTTGTTATGTTTGCTCATGTTTGACCATGTTTGGCTAGGTTTGACCAAGTTTGACCGTGTCGACTCGACGACCCGTTGGTGAATTGTTAGTTTATTATCGTTCGTTTAATGCTTGTCATTTGTTATGTATTGCATGTAAACACGTAATTCATGTTCAATGTACAACTTACTATTTATAGTAAGGTTCGATTTTTAGCAGGCTTTTATTCTTAGTAGTTTACACAAAAATCATATTTTACCTTTATAGCATGCTTGTTTTCCCTATATGATCTCGTTATCACCTAGCACGTTGTCACATATTATCAGTTATGCATACCTTTCCTTTTAAAGTTACTAAATATAGCAGGTTCCTATATTTAACACGTTTTTGACCCAATCAAGCATGCAAACACCTTCATATCATCATAATGTATCATTTACAATCATATTTCACTCTTTAATCATGTCGCCGGGGTTCTTGGCGTACCGCGAAGGGTCCTAGGCTGACCCAATGGCCCATTTTTATTGTTTCGATTCGTTTTTTCGTCCGTTTTTCGTTATCATTTATCGTTTCTTTACTTTTGTATTGGTTTGGTTTATCATATGTTCATACATCTTTTAATTTTGTTTGTGTAACATATTCGTTTGATAAGTCACCAACGTTCGTGAGTTTTAAGACACGTGTGTGCAGTTCTCGGTAATTCATCGAATTTCAGTGCGATTTGTTTGTGTATGAGCTACTGTGCCACGTGTCATACTAAATTAAGCCAAATCTAGTGCCACATATGTAATAATCAATTTAATTGTTATTTAATTAAAACAAATGATTAATTGTAAATTGCGAGGTGTCACAAATAATCTTATATACAAACACGTACAAAACAAACAAATATAATGGACACTATTTACAACCCAACAAAGTGCAAATCATTAATTGTCTAATAGTGGTAAAACATATAACAGTTGTTTTCATATAAACTTGTGTTGATGTAGTAATACATACTTGTCATTGTAATTGTCATGACCTGAAAAACACACTTATAACGTCAACTAAAAAGTTGGTGAGTTCACGGGTTTTGTCTCAATAAAAGTGTAACAATATGCGTTCGTTGGAATGACAGGTATATCATGCACTAATGTGTATAAAAGTAAATGACATGAGCTCATAATCAAGACTCTGACTTGTCTGCCTAGAGACAAATGCACACAACACTTGTCAAAATAAAAATGAATAAACCAAGTTGTATGGAGTATACTCACCTACTTGCCTACAACAAAGCGTTGGTTGGAGCAACCAAACCATAGGTGAGGGTTGTTAGCTCCGATTAGATCTATCAAATACCTGTCCACCGGCTCGCCTCACGAGTTAAATGATTGTAATAGTGTGGGATTTACGATAATGTGTTGTATAAAGTTGTCTGTTGCCTACTCATGCATATATAATTCACAACAAAGTTACATGAATAGAAAGGCATAAACTATTTGTCTCAAAAAGTTGTATAAGTAATAGTGTGTTTTCCACACCGAAGTATAAAATATAAAATATGTAAAGGGGCTATGATCTCACCTCTTAGATTTTGAGTAATGGAAACACTTATCTTTTTCAAACATTGTAAAACATGATGTCACCTTTAACTTAAAGACGATAAAATTTGTATCACAATTTGCTTCTATGGTAACAATCGATAACAAAACTTTCAACCTATTGACTTTGACATTTATAAATGTTCATAATATATAATGATTTTTGGTTAAACATATTTTATGATACTTATGCTATATTGTATAAGTATATTTTATGTTATTTATGCATTTTTAATCATTTTAGTGTTAAAAATCGAGTTTCTACTAACTTGTCAGGTTCATAGATTTTTAGGCCTTTTTAAAATGATCTTTTAATATTTATATTTTTTTCTGCTCCTCAATAATTTATATGTTATATTTACATGTTTTATAATATTATATAAATTTTAATTATATTTTGGAAACTAGTATACACAACAACCAAATTAGTTTGTACACTGAAATTGTATTCATTGGTTGAAGGTCTAAAACAAATTTGATTTACACCAAACCGGTGGAGTTTGAAAGCTAACACAACAAACAAACTTTTGGTTCAAGAATCACTCAATTTAGATCAAGATTGAGTGAGTTATGGCCTTCTCAAGTTGACATATCTAATCTGATTGCACAGCACAAATTCGAATTCTCATATTTGGATGAACATTTGAATTACTAAAACTTGTCAAAAAATGTACGACCACTTGGATTGGAAAGTAGAATATCTGAACTTATATTTTGACACAAGAATCGATGAATTTGGTTAATATATGATCAATTTATTGTCGTTCAAAGTTGAACCATAGTTTCCGTCAGGATTCCTGAAAGGATTTTGAAGTTGCAGATCAACATGGTTGATTATGAAATCATGTGTTTATGTGTAAGATTAAATTCTAGCATGATTAAATAAGTATTATTTGATGTTTCTAATATGAATAACACGAGGTTATACTTGATTAGATATCAAATCAACATATTGAAAGATTAGGGGTTGAAAATGATGGTTTTCATCATACGTTTCATGATTTCAGTTTCTTTAACTCCTCTTTGGAGTATGAACGACTAAAAGAACTCTAGAAGGTTCTAAAATATGTTTTTCTTACACTTTTTAACAAATTAATATGTTACAAATGGTCATGTGACATAACACTAACCGTTATGTCATGTTATATTGTCAAAAAATGGCTATTTCATAACTTTTTGTGTAACTTTTGTTTATATAATTAATTATGAACATTGCTGGCAACCTGTATTAGTTATTTTTATTGTTTATAAGTATTTTTAGGTTTGCGTATCATTAATGTGTGTCGCTTAAACATAATTCTACAACAATAGTGGTAAACTCTTGGTTTTACCGTCGTTTCCTCGTCTACCAACCAACCACTATCATATGTTGATTTTAACATGTATATCACACATTTATAGTGTTTAGTCATAGTTGAAGAAAATTTGGCATCTATTGGTCAAAATCAAAGTCAATGGTCAAAGTCAACGAAAATTTTACGATGGATATCACAGTAAGAAGGAAGAAAGACATAGCAACCTGGTAAATCACGGGTTCACCAAATGACGGGTTAACACCACACATGATGGACTTATGAATCAAAATGTTTTCTTTTCCGATTTTTAAGTATTGGTGAAGCCTCACGAGTCTACCCCACGTTTTCTTTTCCGATTATGCCTTGTTTATAAAACTTGGTTTTAGTAATAGTTTATTCAAATAAGTATTTTTATTTAATCAAATAACATATTTAGCTATTTGTTTAAGGATTAGGAATACTTGATTTAGAAAAATTCATTTAGAGTTAATTTAATAAACTTTATGAATTATAAACAAATTTTTAGATTTTATTAAATAGTTGTATTAACTCAAAAACATATTTTATTATTTAAAACATTAAACAATTATAATTTCAAATATAAAAAATAATTTAGTTTATTATATTTATTTATTTACTATACATTAATTTAATTAGTTTTAGAATAGAAAATAATTAAAACCTTTTTCAAAACACAACTAAGCTTTTACAGAATACAAGTAAATGATTTTTTGAATTTTTAAAATTATTTTAATAAAAAAATTCGGATGTAATAGGGCAAAATATCTAAAAGTGGACAAAAAGGGAACCAACCGGATTTGAATCCGCGTTACCCAATAGCCCAAACCCGAACGCACGCCCCTTAAACCATTCGGTCTAGAGCTTCCAACTGATTCTCTTTCTCCCTAAAAACAATATAAAATATCGGGTTATTCTTTCCCAATTCGTTAACTAGATTTTGAATCAACCCAATCTGAACGTTTGAGTAATCGGGAGTGTTCCAAACCTTAATTCTAATGATCTTTGCGTAAAACCGAGTGAGATGGTATGAATAATTACCTACTTTAGTTACAAATCGAGGAGGTTCGAGTGCTAGACGAGGCCGACCCCAACGAGAGTTCGAATCCTTTCAATTTAGTTTGTTTGTATTTTTCTTGTGCCCAAACGGTCTGGTTTTGAATAAAGGAACGAAATAGACTAGTTTAAATATTGGTTTCCAAACGAATTTGAATTTTGTTTTCGATGTCTATATTGGGAACCTTATAATTTCGTGATTTGAGATCAATCACAGTAATTAGTGATTGGAAGGAGATTGTGCAATCGTATACTTGCCTAATCCTCCTTGATTTGAACGGGAAACATGGGTTTCAAGAGGTGAAAGAGGTGGAAGGAGTTGGAAGTAGACGATTTTGGTCCTTCTACTTTGAAGATGTTCCACTTTGTCTTAAACTCTCTAACACTTAATATAGTTTATGAAATGTTTAGTTTAGTCCCTCATGTCTATTATGGTTAATATTTTATGTAAAAACGTTTATCAAGATTTATAAATCTTTTACAAAATGTATATACGACAAAATATTTTATAAAATTTTATGATTTAAATTTCTAAGTTTATTAATGTTATTGGTCCTTTGTACATGTTTTAGCTATTTTATAACAACTAACAAACAAAGTTACTTATTTTGTTGTTTGATATTAATTTCACAGGTGATGTCACCCCCTAATCATTCTAGGTTGTTTTTTTATAGAAACTAGGTTTATTCTCTCCGTGCGTTGCGGCGGGTTATCACAGTGCACTCCTGAGAATGGGTAATATATATCATTTGCAGAAGCATAAGTTACATAGCAAAATCAAATCTCTAATCACGAAATCTATTCAATTTTTTCATAAAAACATAAAATCATACAAAATCCTCACAAATATTTTATAAAAATAATAGAAAAAATTACTTACAAAATCCGTCTCACCGACAACCAATCGTTTGAATTAAAAGAAAAACTCAAATCTCTAAGCAAATCTCTCAAATTTAACACCTTATCTCTGTTTACTGCTTTTCCAAGTTAAAAAAACTTATAATGGTTCAAGTCTAAATTTTTAAAACGTTAATCAGACACCTAAATAATATAATATATAATAATATATACTATATAATATACAAATTATCTTGAACATATATAATATTTATGAAACGGGTATGGGTTACATTTTTAACTCATCCACATATTCTACGTTGCTCATTTGATCATTGGTGTTGCCAAACTTCAAAAAGATCAGAACTATCCAATCACTTTTAATTGTATGTTGCCAAATTTAAGAAAGAAAAGACTATCATATTCCTTTTCATGCCTTTTAATATATAGTATATAAGAATATTTTGTTAAATATTACACAAGTATAAAACCTTAATAATAATTTTCAATAATTATTATTTAAACGTTATATTGTGTGAATACTAGTTATATTAAAACTTTATCATTTTCATTCAATTTTTTAATATTTTAGTTTTAGTTTTTTTATAGTAACATCTTTTAAATGTTGCATATGCATGTTCTTTTAAAGTGATTAAAATTTTGTTAGTTCTCAGTTATGAAACACAATACTATACACTAACTTTTACATAAATAATATTATATATATGTGGTTAAATATTGCACTGAATGGGTTTCGTTACTTTAATAATTTAGTTTCGTTATCTTTAAATTAATTTATTATTTTTCAAATGTCTTTTTAAAATTTATTTTTAAAATCTTTTATTTTTTAGTAAAAACATAAAATACTACTTTAAAATATTTTTTTGATTTATAAAATTGATTTACGCCGGTTTTGATTTAATATTTATTAATTTGATTTCTTTCTTAAGTTTCAAAATTGAGTTTTGATTTATTTATTTTTTATAGATAGAATTTGTTTATTATTTTAATTAACTATTTGTTTATATATTAATGGGTAAACAAAAAATACAAACAATAAATGTCAATTAATTATTATGTAGATAGAGAATCTTGTATTTTACTTTTTCTAAATTTTAGAGACATAAGACAAATTTATTGGTGTTTTTTATCAAACTATATTTAATTACATTTAACGTAGTAGAGTAAGGTGTGATCGAAAAATAGTGTAGGGTGTGATTATAAATACCCTTAATAAAATAATTAAAATGTTTCTAATAAATAATGGTATTAATTAATGAATAGTTGAATATATATTTAATGCTTGCTGAATATGATGATATATAGTGGGTCTGTGGTGTAAATAACAACACACATTCTATAATTCCTACATTTTTTTAACGGCAATGTAATCCCTACATGTTTCGAAGTTGTTTTTAAAGATATAGGTGACAGAAACCGGAAGAAAAATAGTAAATATTTTTTTATAAAGTTTTTTAATAGATGGAAGTAGAAGGAAGAGAGAGAATTTTTATTTATCATCCATCCTAACTTTCTTTCTAAAATTGAATATAGAAAAAAAAAGAGAGTAAATTACCAACATGGTTTCCGTGCTTTGTTAGTATTTTAATCTTGATTTTTAGGTTTCATAAATTACTCATATGATGTCGCATGTGTTATCATAAACAACTAACACTATCACTCCTTCATCACTCTACGTAGGTGTCACATGTGTTATCATCACTCCATCACCACGCTCCTCTTTTTTCCCTATCTTCTTCCTCTCACGTCATGATCATGGCACGCATCTAGCACCATGGCTTGGCCACGCCGTAAGGGGTAGGGGTTGTTCAAGGTGTGACGACGTGATAAAGGGTTGTTTAGCGCCCCTCCTCAACCCCATAACACATCATCTTAAAAGGAAATTGAAAGCAATGTTTTGAAAACCAGACCGGACCGGCTGGTCGTAGCGATCGAACCAGCAATCGGTGGATGAACCGATCTAGCTCGGGGGTTCTGGGCCGTTTTGGGCTAACCGTCCGGTTGAACCGGTTTTTTCTATTTTTTTATTTTATATATATTTTTATAAAATGTTTATAAAATCATCCGGTTTTTAAATCCGGTCCAGCCGATCAAAAAGTCAAACTCTGACTTGTAAAGAATCCGGTTCTGAAAATATTGGTTGAAAGTATCTCATGATTGATAGAGCTCAACTTTAACTACGAATAAGAATTTTCATCTTGTTTATTTATTATATCCATGACCATCGGCCTCCCGTACAAACGAAGTCAAACTATAATAAAACCCAAATTCAATCGTAATCGTAAGATTCACACCTGAAGATACAACCATGAAGCAAGATCTGGGAGACGAAAGGCTCAACTCGTCGTTTAATTTGATCTGATGCAATGGAATTCTTAGCAACATGGGTTTCCTGTAAATTTATGCGTTTCTTGTAGTCCAGGCCGGCTTTTCTTTGGTTTTTTATACATTCAGAAACAAGAAATTGTATATAAATACTTGCAAAGAAACAATATATATAAAGTTTTGGATTGAATTGTTTGAGATGGATCTGATTAGAAGAGGAGGGTTTGTTGGTGTTTTAGTGATTGGGTTTGTTTTTGATCTTCAATTTTGTCGTTTGGCATCTGCGAATGTGGTTTTCCAGGTTCAGCATAAGTTTGGTGGAAGTAAAAGGTCTTTGACTCAATTCAAAGCTCATGACTACTTCCGTCACCGGAGGATTCTGTCAGCCGTCGACCTTCCGATTGGCGGTGACGGCAGCCCCACCTCAGCAGCGTTAGCTCTCTCTCTCTCTCTCTCACACACACGCACTCTTTCTATGTGTATATGTATATATGTGTGTGTGTAAAGATTGGCATACAAAGTCATCTTTCATACATTTCGCACACAAAGAACCCCTTGTACAATAACTGCATATATATCAAATTAGAACTATAAGATTTAAGGTTCGAACTCATTTAAGCTGTAGACATTTAGTAATTGAAGAATTAACAAATGTTAATGTTATGCATTTTGTTGTTTGGCTGATTGCATGATGTTCGTCTAAATATTGCTTCCTGGGACCGGTCGGTGAGGGGCGCATAATGGTGGCGTTCACCATTTTTTTTGTTTATATGTTAAGCAAAATGGCTATATCACATATGGGAAATGAATAATGATCACTTATGGGAACAAACTAACTCTATCGCAGTCGTTGTAAGTTTTACCTCACAAACAAATCACTAGAAAAGAATTATGGGATGAATTGCTTGGCATCCAAATAGGAACCAAAATCTCACAAGTGTTAGCTTGAAGCATACTATAGATGCACATACTTTTAGTTTGGCTGAGAATACACATCATTATTTATTTGAAAGTATAGCTATTGATCATATAATGAAGGTGGGATTTATTTTAATTTATATGGTGTTTTATGTAGGCTTTATTCTATAAACAATGCAGGGTGAGTATTGAAGCAATTGGTGAGGTTAGGTTGTTGCATTGTGACCTTGAGGTCATCGGTTCAAGCCGTAGGTGTTGGGGCATCACACACACACAAGCACACTCAAAACAGTAAACGAGAATTGGACACGAGGATTTAACTTGGTTCATTTGAGATGACCTACATCCATAGGTTACAACTAGCAAGTCAGCAAGATATTATTTTTTATGTGCTCAAAGAATTACAATGCCTAGCCATCTATTTATAATTATAAACAAACTTAGGGAACAAGAAAACTTAAATTAAGGTTAGGGCTGACTAAATGCCTCCACAAAACCCAAAATTCTCTCACTTGGAGGCTTTGATAAATTTCAAAATGCTCTTTGATTCATATGACATCTCTATAATATTTTCTCACCACTAGTTGCAACTTGCAACAACCTTTCATCAATTAGCTTGAAGGGTTGTTGAAGCTCCACTGAGCGGCAACACTTTAGTCATGACTAAACCTGCCATTGGCTCGTTCTTCCTATCTCTACTTGCTCATACTGTATTTCAACTGTGCTCGCATTTGAGATAAATTGAGAACCCACAATCTCCCATCTAAGCGAACAATAATCAAGAGAGACTTTCACATATGGCATATTGGTTCTTTTTAAAAGCGTTTATGGTTTCAATCCTTGAATCATTCTCATTCATGAATACCCTTTAAATAGGGAATGATTACAACCAACCATGAGATAAAACAGTAAGAGATAAACAAGATAAACAATCAAAAGACAAAGTCAAACATGACTAAACAAACTAAGCTCATCGGATAAACATCAGATAACTCATCGGCTAATACTTTTAACCCGCTATTGAACTCAAACTGCAACTAAAACATGATTTTTTCTTGTGCTTCCATTGTTGCGACAGCCTTCAACAGTAACTGGTTTAACTGAGCCTTTTGGTGCTAATTGTTCATTTTGAATCTTTACTCTTGCTCTAGATACCTCCTTGGCAAAGGAAACCCTCTTCTGCATACGAGATTCACCGAACCAAACTTATTCCTTCGCCAGAACTAGACTCACTCCTCCTCGAGGTATCTCGACCATATAAAAGCAAACCACTTTTCTTTCCACGAGCTACAACTAGTATTCGTTTGACTACCGCCTACTCTCCACCACTAAACTTATCATCATGTCCATGTGGCTCCCACTGAAGTCTTCAAGTCAATATTTCCAAGTCCTATAACACCTAGAACCTCATCATTTGCAAGTTGTACCTATCAAAGTTTTCAAACCTCAAATTCCTCATCGTCTCCATGTAGTGCGTTGCATGAAACGGTGCACTAGAATCCATAACCCATGAATTCACAACAAACTCTACACTACAAGTCAACACATCATCTGAATAGTATTCAACATTGTTCATCTCTTTTTCTCTCTTAGAACCTGGGCATTGATTTTTGAAATGCCCTACCTATTTGCAATCCCAACAAACGAAATCTTTCAGATTCCTAGATTTGCTTTCTCTTCTACCCTGATTGTTTCCCCTTTCATTTATTTTCCCTCTATCCTCAGCACTTGTGAATTTGAAAAATCCCCTAAACTTTTGCATATGATGTCCTCACCCATAATCAACTCCCGAATTCTCTCGAATGTAAGCTTAGTAGTCCCGAATTCTCCGTGATAGAACCCTAAATCGGTGGCGGAAACCCTAATCAATGGCTAAAACCCTGCAGCGGATGAAACAGTAGCGGAACTCTATTTCTGTTTGATATTAAACTTGGACTCTATTCTGTTCAGATCTGGTGGTAGTCGGAATCCCTAGTGGTGGCGATTCTGGAAGCATTGGTGTTTGACTGGTGGTGTGAGCAACCGAGAGCTTGATCTTTGATGCGAGTTGTTGGGATATCACATGCACAAACAGTAACGGGAAATCGGAATTGGACTTGAGGATTTAACTTGGTTTGGTCGAGGTGACCTACATTTACAGGTTGCAACTAACGAGATATTGTTATTCAGCTGCTCAAAGAATTACAGTGTCTAGCCATCTAGTTATAATAGTAAACTAACTTAGGGAACATGAAAACTTAAATTATAATTTAACCTATTAGGGTTAGGGCCGGCTAAAAACCTCTACAAAACTAAACAGTAGGAAACAACTTTTTAAACAAATGTGTAGGGTTAGGCTAAGTACATCGGATCACTTTGCCCTCCCCTACCCTGTGCTAAGTGGTGCTAAATCAAGCATCGGTTTACCTTTTGTTAAAATAGATTGGGATTCTATTGAAGAATTATCATGGGCAGATCGATATATGAGTCACATATACTTGGAGAGATATAAGTGAATGCATATCCACATACACAACGTACTTGTTTACATGTATGCATGTTTATCTGTACATATAGGGTGAATGTTGCACCATGAAAGTTTATGTTGTTGTTACGGTGTTTTATACAGGCTGTATTTCACTAAGATTAAGATTGGGACTCCACCAGAGGATTACCACGTGCAGGTCGATACAGGGAGTGACCTTCTCTGGGTTAACTGTGCTGGATGTAGAAAATGTCCTAAGAGAAGTGACCTTGGAGTATATTATTTCTCTTACTTGGAACATTTACAAACTTTTCAAAGCAGTTTCAGTTTTTAGTATGTGGCAAGATGGGTGGGTCAGTTGGGTAGGGCCGTAGGGGTAACATGTCAAAATGGGTCATTATTATTATGGGATGGATCAGGCTGGGCTGACCTGTGAATGTTAATTTTTTATAAATTATTAATGGGAAATTGTGATTACAGAGATATGATAACACCCTGACGTATGAAATTTTGAATAAAAACAAAATACAGAAAATACACATTGGATAGCATTCAACCTGTTTGAGCTGTCGCCCTTATCTTTTTAATTTCAATCACGTGACTAGTTCGAGAGAGCATAAAGCAAATCGGCCCAATCACAATTGTTTGAAATTGCCACCTTACTTTAATATGGTTCTTCAGATTTTCTGTGAGCATTTTCTTGTTTTTTTTTCCCATAGTAACAATTCTTGTTCTTTCTGTTACCAGATATCACTTGCTCTGTACAATCCTGAGGCTTCCTCAACAGCAAAAATGGTTAATTGTGATCAAGATATATGTATGTCTACACTTAGTGACCCTAGTAATGATTGTAAAGCGGGTATGTATTGTTCTTATTCTGTAAAGTATGGTGATGGGAGTTCCACCACAGGATATTTTGTAAGAGACACTGTGCAACTTGACCGAGTTTCTGGAAACCTTCAAACCACGTCTATAAACGGGAGTATAGCATTCGGGTAAGTCTACTCATTCCATTCCTAGTGTCTACATGCAGGTCTTGACTCTTGAGTCATCTTTTAATTTGGGTCAAAACGGATTGGGTTGACCCACCTATACTTGTTTGTCCATTCTTTTGAATTTTTATAGATAATCAATATATTGAAAAGTTACCAATTCTTAATATTAAGATCAATAATTTAAATATCATTAGCCATGTGAGTACACTCTAGATAATTTTTGACCCACTTGATTTGCCTGGCCTGCTTCGTTGATGGTTAACCTGGTCTGTTTTGTGTCTTTGGCCCATTATCAAATATATACAGCCAGAATCAAATTGTTTTCATATAAATAGTGTGTTTTTGGCATAAAAACACAAGGAGTAGAGTTACATATCTATACTAACATATGAGTGTTTTTATCCTATTACACATGACAGGTGTGGATCTCAACAATCAGGGGGGTTAGGGGGTTCTTCACAACAAGCACTAGATGGAATTCTTGGGTTTGGGCAGGCAAATTCTTCTATGCTTTCACAGCTTGCTTCAGCTAAGAAGGTGAAGAAGATATTTTCACATTGCTTGGATAGCTCTCAAGGTGGAGGCATATTTGCTATTGGAGAAGTGGTGCAACCGAAAGTACAAACAACACCAATGATTCCTGAGTAAGTTCTTTGTTTTTTTCGTTTTATAAATACATGTATGTTATCTTCCTAATCTCCTTATTAAACCTTTTATAGAATGGGTGCATTTAAAATTTAACCGAAGTGTATTAAATGTTTACAAATTCGTAAGTCATTCTATTCAAACAATTCAGTTTAATAGCTTTACCAAGTAGTTACTTTAAATATATTTACTGCATCAATTATCTATAAAATTCAAGAAAAAAGAACATGTCATCTCGACATATCACATATCAACGCAACCTCACCAGACGTACAAATGTTAACCAAAAGAGTAACCAAAAAAGGACATTTATGTCTCACAACTCTTGCTATTTAAAATAACCTTATTAATGTTAATCAATAACTGCTCTCATCAGCAACCAATGGTTCACATAATCACATTGTGAGTAGATGTTCTATGTGTATCTTCAAGGTATAATATATATGCATATACAAATGCCCACACTAACAAACAATAAATCCAATATGGAGCTGAACCAAATCTTAGTTTTTCAACAAGACGAATGAAATGCTTTTTACTTGAATAGAATCAATCTAATGAAGAAGGAACAACAAAAATCAAAGACACCATCAGACCATCTCTAACTAGAGAAGGCAGATGGGTGGGTCTGTTGGGTTGAAATTGGTACAGGATTGCGTATCATAATATATGCTTCTTTTACAATTTTATTTGCTTTTTGGTACAACAAAATACATGGTTTTTATTGTTTTTATATTTATTATAGAGCACACTATAATGTCGAATTAAAGGAAATTGAGGTAGGTGCTGAGACTCTACAACTGCCAACAGATATATTTGATGTTGGAGAAAAACGGGGAACAATCATTGATAGTGGTACCACTTTAGCTTATTTACCTGACTTGGTTTACAAGCTAGTAATGGAAAAGGTTTGCGAAATATATTAACTTAAACTTTTAATTCTTTTCTTTTAAGAGTCTCATGATTATTCTTTTGACCTAGATTGATGCTGCACAACCTAATATAAAGAGTCACATTGTTGAACAGCAGTTCACATGTTACAAGTACTCTGGAAAGTAAGTTTTCTTTGTCAGTTTTGCTTTCTGATTTCAAGTTTTCATGTAGCAAAATAGGCGGATGAGGTAGTTTTGGAGTACCCATTATATTTTAAAAACATATCGATGCTGTTTGTTCTCTATTTGTTTAAATTTGTTTTTTCTTCAACTGTTTTGAATTTAAGTATAAAAAGACAAATACAAAGTGGCAATACAATCTATAGCATGTCTTTTAAATGGCTCTAAATAGATTCCATTAATCTAACGGTATTTTAAATCTTTTAATCATTATTATAATATCTCTTATTAGAAGTAACACAGGTTCATCTTTTCGTCAATGCAAATTGAGATATACCACTACAATAGGTAAGTTAATACTCGTATGGGCTAAAGGCTATAGATTGGTTGGTTCTTTTAAGTATTATAGATTTTTGCAAAACCTAAGATACATGAATTATTTGTAAATACAACGTTAAGATTAATTGTATACAAGATAATTTAACTCTTCTTTTTTTTGCCTTTTAAATGCATAAATCGATACTTTTGCTTGAGCCTTCTTTAACGTTAAAAATGAAATTTGTTCACTTTAAACATCTATACAAGCCACCATGCTACATAAATGAATTTGACTACTTTGTTTATAGGATCAATGAGGATAATATGTTGTTAATGTTGGTTTATGATTCCTTAATATCCATGGGGAAAGATTTACATAAAATAACATAATTGCAAAATAGGCAAATTAGATTTTAATAATCTAAACTATAATCCATTGACCAATAATAATCCGTGATAATAGTTTGGCTAATGATATCCCAATTTTCGCTTTCGTTGCCAAGGGCAATCTAGTTGCATAATCATAAATTTATGCTCAGTTTCTACTTGATTTTGCTTATACTTTTTTTCATTTCGTCCACAATCATCATTGAGTGGAAATTGATTGTAAATCAAAGATGATTAAGCTGTTGAATTGCCCTTGGCAATGAAAATGAATGTCGAGATTAATATTGGCCAATTGCTAGTATGGATTATTATTAACCAATGAGTCAGAGTTTGGATTATTAAAATCCAATTTTTTATATTATATATCAAAACAATTTTTTTTGTTTGACATAGTTGAAATTTTATATGCCCCTTTATTTGAAATGTGGTGTATATGTACGTATATATATGTGCTACACACTAACACACATTATAGTGCTTCTTTCCACCATAAAGGTTTCAATATTTTAGTTTCAAAGTTGAAGTTACCTATTTGTCCATTGACATCAATGATGCTACTCTGGGATTTCTTTAATTCTGTTGTTGATTGAGGCCAAGTAAGGCAATTGACTGGCACTCAAACAATATTCTTACTAGATTAATAGTCTAACCTTGCAATTTTCATGGGACAATGCAAGTATTTTCTTTTTCTTATTCTAAACTTTACCAGCTGACAAGTAATAGATCCCACGGTTTTGTGTTGAGTTAAATATTAGAATGATGCTTAGGAATTGAAGTATAGCATGAAGGTTATATGAAAGAATTGTAATGCTAAAAGTTTCAGATGAAACTACATTCGGACTAATGTAAATATGGACAAAACTTGCATCAGTTATATCGGATCTTCTTCAAGTACCGGTTTGATTTGAAGTCCAATGGCTCAAGGCTATAAATAGATGAACTTGTATTCAGATTATGTGTATATTTTTGAGAGGGTGAGCCACCAAGCCACCAACCTAGGGGACCTCGCCTAGGGTGGATGTGAGATTCAATGTTGTACTTGGCTTTAACAAATTCAATGGAATCTTTCATTACCACATCTATTTGTGTTTTGCTTCTACGTGATTATCATTGCAGTTTGACTGTGATTGCTGGGTTTTTTATGTTCACATGGCTCATACCACTCCTGTCTCTGCTCAATTTCATCTAGAACAAGTTGGATTCTAAGATTTTAGATTTCACATTTCTATTTGCTTAAGATTTAAAAATTAGAAAGTAAGATCCCAGGTTGAGGTGTGGTGGCAAAATGAAAAGGTCATGCAGGTTGGGTGAGTGGTCAATCAATGTCAAATATGATATGTAATAAGTCTATTATTTCGGTAACTTTCTAATTTTCTAATGGAAAGATTTCTCTTTTTTATGCATTAGAACATACACTATGGGTATTTTAACTTGTTTGACCTTTAACTCTTTCCCTTTGAAGCTCCTTATTTTACGTTTTACTTTTCATAGATACAGAATAAATTAATCAATTAAACCATAAGCTAAAGGTTTGAAATTGCCACTATAGTTAATAGTTTTACATGTACTTTTGCAACTCATCTTGTAGAATTAGTATTTTCCCTATCATTTCTGGAACTGACCTTTGATTTATAAACATTGTAGCATTGTGCAACATAAAAAATGGGATTTTACATTGCTTGAAATCTCTGTTTTTGCAGCGTTGATGATGGTTTTCCAGTTGTCAAGTTCCACTTTGAAGATTCACTTACTCTGAAAGTTTATCCGCATCAATACTTTTTTGAATATCAAGTACATGTTTCTGATTCTTCCTAGTGCGTTAATGGTTACTTGGGAAGAATTTTAATCAACTTTTTTTATTAACTTTTTTTGCAGGATGGTGACTGGTGTGTTGGTTTTCAGGACAGTGACCTGCAATCACAAGGTGGAAAAGAAATAACCTTATTGGGAGGTCAGCCCTGTTCTGTATTTTTTTTAGTCTTGAATCTCAGTATTGCATTTCAGGGTTAATTTTTTTCATGCTGTCATCTTTATCTACATATTCTACAACATGTTGCAATAGTGCTTTTAAAATTGCTGCATCATTTGTATTGACCCGTCTATTTGATGTGGAAAATGAGTGGTTTGGGTAATGAGTTAATCAGGTTCTTTCTTTTAGCTTGGGTCACTTTTTGCTTGAATTTTAAAGAATCATAAATAGTTACCAAGTCAAATATAATTACAAAGGTATTTTATTAATAATCATACATTTAACTAATGAGTTAGGAGGTTCTAGGCTTAAAAATTATCCTTTAGGCCATTTTTGACTCATTTTCTTTTAAGCTACTATTTTCTATTTGACCTCTTTAACCCATTAGGGATAAAGCATAATTTGAATTGACCCATCCAATAGTAAATGGGTTGAAATGGCCACATCCGAAAATTTTATCTCGTGTTCTTAGCTTGAACTTATACTCTTTTCATATAATTGTGAGTTTGTGCTATAATTTTTTTGCCACAGTCAAACACTCTGGTGACTTGTAGCTTCTTTAGTTAAGTTAGGTTTCCATATGAAGTTGACAAATTTGTAGCCATGTACAACTATTATTGCATTTACATGACATACATGTCACTATAGGAATATTACAATGGACTTTTTTTCTTTAGAAGCTTTTTAATGATATTGTTTGAAAGGAGGCAATAAAAAAATGCTTTGTGCAGATCTTGTATTGACCGACAAACTCGTGACATATGATTTGGAAAAGAAAACAATTGGATGGATAGACTATAATTGTAAGTATACTTTCCCTTGTGATGTTTTTTTTTACTTCTTTCAATGATGCAATACTTTCAGTTTTGTGACAACATGTGTGGGTCTGGTAAGAAAAGTCAAAAAGGCTAGTTTTTGTAGTGATTTTATCCTGAACATTGCTCGACTCGGTGTTTAAACCCTCAAACTTATTGTTTTCACAATGATTTTACCTCTTTCATGGCCTCCAAGCTAATTGACCTATCATTGTACATCTCATAATTTATTTTGCAGTTAAACCCTTAACATTTTTAAACCCTTAACATTTTTTTAAAGTCCTACAAATTAATGTTTTTAATTTCCTTTTTAAATTATTTAATTATAGTATGAGAACTGTTACCACACAATTTATCGTATAAGATTACATGCAAACCTTGGAAGTTGCTAACATTGCAGATTGCACGTTCTTTAAAAAATCGCTAACCTTTATCCACTGCTTTCGATACCTCCTATCAGTAATCATATCATTTACATGAGAGAGAAGTGATCCTTAACAATAACTAATTATAAGTTCATAACATGACAATCAAAATATATACATAGTAAATTTATAGGCATAAACTTAAATCATTCTTCTATAAACCAAAAACAAGGTAACGATTTTTCTAATTTATCTTATTAGTAACACGTAGTAATCATAACATAAAGTAATTTCATAAATTAATGTGTTTTTTAATAGTAGTATGTAGTAACCAATCACAGGCTGGATTGTGGAGAAGACAGAAAAAACTAAAAAAATAAAATAAAATAAAAATAGGTACTGTTTATTCAATATTTTTTTCCATAACAGGAGGAGTCCAAACACCCAATTGTTAACTGTTTATTATTATTTTTTAGGTTCTTCAAGCATTAAAGTGAAAGATGAGGAATCTGGCAAAGAGTATCTGGTGGGTGCCCATAATATTTCTCCTGCGAGTGTCACCAGCACTGCTACCTCAACAATTATGGTATTTTGCTTTATATTTCATTTGATGACCGCTTTGATCAACCTAGAATCAATTAATTAATCTTATATTTCTGGTTTGTTTTCTTTTTCTTTTATAAAGTATATGTTTTATCAACAATAACCATTGATTTCATATTCATACTTCCTCCCTAACAATTTATGTGTATCAAATTGGGATTTAAATAAATCGAAGAAATTAAATAGTTGCGAGATTTGTAGGGATTTAATCATCCCTTTTCATAATCTTTTATAGGCTAATCAAAGTGAATAAAGTAAACTTATCACTAATTAATTAAACTAACCACAATAAAGAATGGAAAACATGGGGATGGTGTATGGTTATGTGACATGGATATCATGAGGTGACGCATGCCATATGATGCTTGTCCTCATGGAGGATATAGCTTGTCTAAGGGAAACTGTGGCAGTTATTCAGTCACTCTAGAGATGATTTGTTGAAATGACATGGTGGTCGCCACTCATTTTCCAAGGTTGTATCCTGGACCAGTGTCGTTTTCACTGCTTTTCTTGGTACTGTTGCGATCTTTTGTCGATCAGTTCGTGGTGATGGTGGCAGTGTCTTTTGGTATAGGAACGGAGATGGTGGAGGGTTGAAGAGACGAATGGTTGAGGTGGTTTTGGTGTCAGTTTTGGTTGGGATGTTGGCTTTCTAAGGTGGTCTTTGATGTGGTTGGTGTGACGGTACAGGTAGAGGTGCGCGCATGGGTCTGTTTGTGTTGGTATGTGGCTCAAATCGAACATAAATTTAGGGGTGTAAACAAATCAAGTTGGCTCGTGAATTACTCAGGATCAGATAGGTAAAAAGCTCGAACTAGCCGAGCCAAAATGAGGCCGAGCCCAGTATTATGACTCATTTAGTTATTAAGCCCGAGCTTCCCATATCGAGCTCGAGCCAGCTCGCGAGCCTAAACGACCTTTTGTTTATATAATTTTTATTTATTCTATTAATTGTTTACTTATAAAACTAATTATATATACTACTATATAATACATATTAGAAGGACAAAATAGTAATTTGTGCATTTGGTTATTTATGTTAGTAGTTAAAGCCATTTTTAGTTAACTACCAAGTTAAAAAAATTGTTTTTGTTATGGTTATAACTCAAGAACGAACCATGCAAACCTTTAGAACATCCAACTTAAGTGTTGTGATTTCCGCTGTAATGTGCGGTTTTAGACTAGTTTTTATATATTAAAATATGAAAACATATTTAAATCAGATATTTTATGTCACATTTGGAAAGTAAACAATAAATATATATTACATTAGTAATTAAAATAAATAAATTGAATAATTAAAAAGTAAACGAGACGAGTCGAGCTCGAGATTTGAAAATAAAGTTTTTAACATGCCGAGCTTGAGCTCTATTTTGTCAAAACAAGCCGAGCTTGAGCCTTAACGAGCTCAGGCTTGGCTTGTTTACACCCCTACCCAAAATCGAAAATTTAGTTTTTGTATTTAGGAAACTCATTTGAGATTTATGTTTTTGGTTTTCGGTTTGTATTTGGTTTCGGTTTTAAAGTTGGCCACAAGCTTTTGAACCGAGAAAAAAATATATGATTCAAAACATTGTATTTAGACAATTTTTTATTTATATATTAGTTGACACAAACAGGATGACAGATTTATTAAAAATCAAGGTTTCCTTAAAAACGGTTAGATAAATTGTAACAAGAACCGGTTCCATCATTACCCAGTCGGAACCGGAACGGTCAATTACCGATAAAAATTTGGGCAATATTTGAACTTAACCGAAATTGGTTCTTAACTTTGTTGACTAAAATTGAAACCGATTTAGAACCGGAACCAGTTTAAAGAAAGCTGGTTTGTGCACATCTACTTGGGGTAAATCATGGCATTGATATCATTAGGTGTTAATGTTATGTGTGAAATACTAAATTCTTTCATTATATCAATCAAACTAAAGTTTCATGAGCAAGATATTCCATTTATTCAATTATATTATTTTTTGTGTAAAAACAAAATATGTTAGCTATACATTTGGTAGGTTCATAACGTAAGATAATATATACAAATAATTGTCAGTGCATATAGTTTTTACGAAAACTTGAGTTGATAAGTGAAAGTAGATGAAATCACTATAGGAGTCATCCCAAGATTCAAGAATGGTTACTTGTGTACCCAACATTAGAGGTGCACAAACCGGTTAACCGATCAAGGTAAGGCAACCGGTATTTACCAATAACCGAGTCGGTTAATAACAGGTTTTTCAAGATCTAAAACTGAAACAGATATATAACTGAAACCGGTTAACCGTCCAATAACTGTTTTTTTCCTAAGTTGGACCGGTTAATAACCGGTTTAGTCTCTTGAAATTTCAAAGCGGTCCTAAACTGCCAGTTTTTTCAAAAACCTAAAACCGATTCCAATAACCGGGTTAAAAACCGGTTTCTAACCAGTTATGAAACGGTACCGGTTCGGTTAACCGGTTTTTTTGTGCATCTCTACCCAACATAATATAACACATGCATGAGGCATTTTGGTCATGCGGGTTAAATAATTCAAAGTTAATATAGTTTCATAACCTTAGAAATAACCTTAGAATTGTTCCAAAAATGAGAACATATACATGTTCAAGCAGTACCATTTTGCATTTGCACAACTCATAAATCATGAGTTTGATCACGTCAATTCAAATTTAATAGTTTATTTAGTAAAAGAATGAGCATAAATAATCCTAAAAATAGTAATTAAAATATGAGTAAATTATGGATATTGTATATATATGGTTTTCGGTCAATTCAACTGTCTTGAGAGAAGATCTGGGTCGTTTAAAATGGCGGAGAATAAATATCAACCGTGTAAATTCAAGTTAGGAGGTAGTTATGAATACAATTTATCCTCACTTCCCCACTATTCCATTTAAACAATTATTATTTTTTATAGAATGAATTTTACTAAATTGATTCGATTATATCATTGTACTCGGCCACCGAACGGGTATAAAACTAGTTTACATGGTTATAAAGAACCAAAAAGTCAACGGACAAGGTTAACTCATATAATTAGTATTAAAGTACTAGAATATGAAATGAGTACATGGGTAATGTGGTATATTAAATTTAAGTTATTCTCGACCAAGTCTAAGGTAGTGTTTGTTTTTTTAAAAAAAAGCTCTTCTAGCCTCTTATGTCTGCGCCGCGCAGACGCGAGAAGAGGTTCGCAGACTGTTTGTTTTCTCGAAGACCCTTCATTAAAAAAGGTCTGCGCGGCCTCTTCTTGGCGCAGACGTGGTCTCAACTCTTCCCATCTCTTCCTACATCTTCTAGAGTTTCATCAGTCGTCGCCCCCTTCTCACCTCAGCTCCACTGGCTACAACCACCATCTCCACCGCCGACAACTACCATCTCCACCGCCGACAACCACCCGTTCGCGATTTCCCCCTCCACAGCAGCTCATCCTTCGCGATTTCCACCTCCACAGCTCATCCGGTGGTCTTCAATCGAAGGTTCGTCAATCTAGGGTTCGTCAATCTAGGGTTCGCAATCTAGGGATCCGGTGGTGGTTGATCGAGGCTGACGGTTCGTCCACCACCGCCCTGCTCCACCGCCGTCGCAGTCTAGGGTTTGGTCTGCGTGGGTTCGCAATCTAGGGTTTGGTCTGCGTGGGTTCAAGATTGCAGGGGTTCGAGGTGATGGTGACAGTGGTGGAAGGTGGAGGTGTACGATCGGAGATGAGATTTTCTTGAGCAAGACAGTGGGGTTGGGGGACGGTGGGTTGGGAAGAGGTTTTCTTTGTTTGAAGAGGTTTTTGGAAAACAAACACCATCAAAAACTCTTCTTACAGGGGTTTGGTCCACCTCTTCTATAAAAGAGGTTTGCAGATGTGGTCCGCAGACCGCAGACGTTTTACCTCTGAAAAAACAAACACCACCTAAGTAAATTCTCTTATGTGTCATTGTAATAAAATTGCTTATTCTATTATAAATTTTCTTAATAATAAAATTACAAATTTTCAAATCACAAGTAATAGATTTTTTTTAAATGGTGTCCAACCCAATGATCTCCACTCGTATCGGTGATTTCAATATAATCTCTACTCCTTGTGTTGATTTCAAGTTACCCTTCATTCTTAGTAATGATTTCAATTAATCACGTGAATTTACATAAAATTTTTAATGGCCTCTCTACTAGTATTGGTGATTTGGCAACACATCCATTAGTAGTGGTAGTTTGGCAAAAATACTCACCACTCTTCACGCGTTTATTTTACGAAAATGTTTACCGCAAGAAAATGCATTTATCTGAACATAACGCAACTCTTGTATTGCACCCAAAAAAATGTTTTACTTCTATTTTTGTTCAACTATATTGGGATGGTTTTATATGTTACGAAATCTATTAATTTCATGTGATAATAACACTAGAAGCACTACTCTTATCATCTGACATTTCGATTTGATATGTTTTTATCTTCAAGTTGACAAAGAGTTGTATTGGTTAACTTTGAATTACATTACATTTTTCAAAACGCTTCTTAATCTTTCGAGATATTTAACAACTCTAATCTCAAAGTGTTGTTTTATTTAGCGGAAAATGATGTTAATTTTTACGCAAATATTCATGTTATTATCGAGCCAAAAATATTTGTCGGGCAATCAGGTTGTATGAATCTACTACGAGGTTTTTCTTATGTTAATGAGGCTCCCTAAGGAATTGTATATCAATACAAACTTTGATCATCTCGACAACAATGAAAATGATTCTGAATTAAAATCAGAGCTTTTAATCTTAGTTTTTTTTTTGAACGGCGAAGGCCTCAATTGTGTGAACACACTGTTTCCAGGCCATGTCACCAAGGTTTAGTTACCTGGACCTCCCATGCGTCATCACAACCACCCCTGGAGAAAACCCCACTGAGGAAAACCCCCTGACCCCCCTCAGACCCCTATTTCGCTGCGGGAGAGTTTTGAACCCAAAACCTTCCATTTGGAAGAATCCTGGGGTACCATTGATGTAATGCCTCATTGGTTTTAATCTTAGTTTAACTCTACAAATGTAAGTCAATCCTCAAATAGTGTTTTAATTATTCAAATGGTCACAATTAATACGTGTGACGACGATGATGATATAGAGATATGGAATGAAATTTATCTGGAATGGGTGGGCCTTGGGAAATACTTTTGTAATAAGAATGACGTTTATATTAGTGGTCTTTAGAGTGATTTCTCAAAGGTGCAATTATTAATGGCCTTAATAGGCATAATCCTAATTTCTCTCAAAGCGTTGTTAAAACTCTCTTAAATGTTTGTTATGGGTGGGCCTTGGGAAATACTTATGTAATAAGAATGACGTTAACCAATAACCAAATGCTCCTTTAACATAAAGACGTGCACCCCTTGATTACCAATCAATTTGTTGTGTGACTCAACAAAGTCTTGGTTAACTTCAATGCTTATTACTTTCTCGCTAAGTCCAGTCTTTTTTCCAACAATTTAATGTTGACTAACAAAGCGCCAAAATATACCAAGATCTTGTGAACACGTTTGCGAACACGTTGTCAGTGCACGCTACGTCGTCAGTGCGCGCTACGTCTGTTCAAAATATATGCTCCAGATTGATTAGTATGTGTGTACGCCATTTGGTCTAGCGGTTATTGTTTCTGGACTAATGATTTTGTTTAACTAGCATTCTTACTTGGATGCCTTCATTTTCGAAAAACTCAACTTGACCTCTTTTGAACGTGTTAAGAATTATATTTCTCATTCACAATTTGCTTTGTCACGTTGATTATCCATATTCTTGGATAATAGAAAATGAAAGTTTGGTTTAGATGTGATGAAAGGTTAATGATGGTATGAGATGAGTGATGTGACATTTAAGGTTTTACAAAAAAGTAATTGTGTCTAAATGTAATAAACAAAAGTTTGTTGCGTAATATTTAATTTATTTTACTTATACATATAAATATATGTATCTATGTATGTTCATATACATCATAAGGCATAAAAAGAATTGATAAAACAAAACAAATTGTTGTGTGTGTGTATATACAAAGAATAATTAAATCACTTATAAACTTTATATTTGGATATATGTATATATAAGGTTATATATAATTAAAATGTAAAGAAAGGTAGATGAGATTAACCATTTATTTATAAACTATATTATATTGGTAAATCAATAAACTTTCTTTATTATATAATTCAAATATTTAATAAGTTTTTTTTAAAGGAGTAATATAAATTTAGTTTTTGTATAAAACTTTCTTTTTCATAAAGTTTTAACATAAAATAACAAAGATTAAAAAATGGAGGGGTTATGTGACGATTGCGTACGAGAAATCCGGCAAAAATGACGTAAGCACATTTGATCGTGCTTGAAATCCACGAGGATTTAGTAACTTTTGTTATTGGGGATTGATAGTACGTGAAAAATGATGAACGTGGGCGAAAACCGTGCGCAAAACGGAGTTCGTATGCTCCCGGAATCGCGAAACGAAGTTGAAAACCAAAATTTATGATGTTGCTGACGTGGGGCGCTACGCCCCAGACCAGACACCCGTCTGGGGCGATGCGCGCGGATGGTTATGTCGGCAAAAAAATTCATTTTTGAGATCAGAACGCGTAGAAACTTGCAGAACATCACCATTCTCGTCCCTGATCACCTTTAGACGCAATTTTCAGCCATCAAACCTTTCCAAGCTTCATTTCAAAGGTTTCTAATCATCCGGATCATCCCAAGAAACATATATACAAGTCCCGATCGTAGTTTTACCCGCACAAACTCGTCAGAACAGGTAACGGTTCATTTTAACCTTCTAGTTTGATTTTGATTGATTAGATCTTGATTTTGAACGTAATGAGATAGTTAGGATTGTTGATTATTGCCTAGATGATGGCTAGGATTGATTATAAACGAAGAACACGAAGTTCTAACGGTTAAATCCTTGTTTTGATCCGTTGTGATGCCCGGTTTGCATGAAATCATACCTATGATTATAATGGTTTAAACCATTTGATTGTAACAATGTAGGTGATTAGTTTGATTAATCTTTGAAATGCAAAGGTTAAATCCAAGTGTTTCAAACTAATCATAATCATTAACATACTCATTGGAATGATTATCTGATGTTTGTGATAACAGTCAGATTAGTATGTTAAATCTGGTTATTTCACCTATTCTGATGCTACATTGTGATATTTCATGATATTTGGGTAATCAATAATAAGGATTAATCACTCCTAAGCCATTAAACCATCTAGAAACTGTTTTAGCATTATAATCAACAACATTAACTATTAGGTTAATCCGAGATTATTTAGATTAATCAAGAGGGTCATCAACTTTGTATTAGGAATCTAATGCAATGTAGGTTCCTACATTATCATACATTGTATGATATAATATTAAATTAATTAATTATATAATTAATATCGAGTTGATGATTTATTAAGCAATGTCTTTGACATTGAACGTTCAGAAAGATCTAATCAGTAAACTAGAACATAAATAACTCGTTAAAAATAACTAAATGCAGAATTACTCTTTATTATCTATTGGAAGATATTCTGCTATCATTATATCATCAGGTGAGTTTCGTACAACCCCTTTTTATTTTTAATCTTTTATAAACATCGGGGTAACACTGCAAACTGTTGACTGAATATATGATATGATTCAATGATATCTGTGTGATTTCATTAGACTTTTGTGGGATTTCATGGGATTTTGCCTGTAGACTGAACTCTATCATGGAACTGAAAGTCCTCATTCTTGAACTGTATCTAGTGAACCCATGTGTGGCCGAACAGAAAACATTGATAGTACTATTGGTTGACACCCCATTCGCTGGGAGGGTTGCATCTCCCCTTGTGTGAATGTTTGTTATCTGTTTCCTGAACTTCTTAATGGTATGATAGACATTAAGATAATGAGGCACTAAGATATGTACCGACGGGTAATATCTTGAGAACTGAACTAGACGTCCGAAAGGAACTAGATACGGGTCCCATGGTTATCCGGAACTGAACTTTGGAGAACGTGCTTATCATATCATATTGTTTTAATTTGAACTGTCGATCTCACCAGCTTTGTGCTGACGTTTCAAACTCAAACCTTTTTGCAGGTAAACCATAGTAGCCGGTGAGGATGCACTTTTGGAACAGTTGCACTTTAATAATTAGTATTGTAATTAAATAAATGTAGCTTTAATGTGATTATTATTGCGACACCCTTGTAATGTATTTACTTTAAGTTAATCTGTGTGCTTATGATATTGGTTCAAGTAAGTCACCCCTCACCTCGGAGACATCACCACTATGCTTCCGCAACCGGTTCAGTGACGTCAGGCTGTACGTGAGGTGACGAGGGGTGGGGGTGTGACAGGGTGGTATCAGAGCCACAGGTTATAGAGAATTAGGTTGACTTAGAGACCTAGACTATAACCATAGGCTCGTATAGTAACACAGAGAGCACCGAACATTAATATTGAACAAAACTTGTTTTGAATTAAGCCAGGACAATCAGGTGGTACAAATTCCAGTTATGAGTGGCCAGCATAACTGAAATTTGCAACACGTGTGCATTCTAGTTTGATTTAATTCAAGCAAAACACTAATAATAGTAATGACGAATAGTTGCGTTAAGATAGGAGGACGTCTCATATCATGTGTATGTTGAATTTTATTATTCAATATATTTCTTTCGTGATACTGATTAGAGATTTTTATTGTACAGCGATGGCAGATCGAGGCGAACAGTATCAGCTAGCTCCTCATGATATGAGGGATGGTACTCCGAGCTCTAGCTCAGCACCGGATTCAGATTCTTCGGAGGCATCGACTGCAGCCTCACGAGCTCCATCTATAGTGCCACAGGCACAACCAGCATTACCACATTCACCATTAGAGCCTAGACCAGTTACACCACCACCACCAGCACTCCCTATTATACCTAGTCCGCCTCACTTACCTCCGGTTGATCCCGTTGCGGATCGGATGCAGAGTATATCACCTCCTAGGGTACCCGTTTGGGACGGGTTACGGCGTATGCGGGGTCAAGCCCGCAAGACCACAGGACTACCTCCCCGGAAGCAGTTAGCTCCCAGGGACGAGTTTCATGCCAGACACGAGATGGGAGAATCCTCCCATCAGGCAGAGCTGAGAGCACAGTTGCAGCAAGTTACTCAGAACTTGCAGGGGACACAGCAGAGTCTACAGCAGTGTCAGGCTACGATTGAGGATACACGTAGGACCATATTAGATATCCTCACTTCTCACTTGACCCTGATGGATCAAGTGAAGGCGTTGGACACCGATACTCGAGCCTGGAGAACTGCGATGGACGATAGACTGAGGATGACATGGGGACAGATTATGCTTGCTGCATTTTGGCGGCAAGTGGCATGGATGACTGAGGGATGGAGTTGGGTGAGAGAGAGAGCGACAGAGTTTTTGGCATGGTTTGGAGTGGCGAGTACCGAGACCAGGATGATGATCCTGGCAGTAGTCATGGCAATAGTGGCCATGATACTTTCCTTCTTATCATACTTTATGCGATGAGTATGTACAGAAGATTAGTTTGGGATTTTCAGAGCATCAGGGTGTAGATGGGGAAGTTCTTTTCTGTTATTTTCTTTCTTTTGTTGTAGTGTCATGTCTTGTTGGTGGTCTGTATAAAACAAATAATGATAGTACTGTAATAAAAATGGGTGTTTTTGTGTAATGATCTGTGCTATGTACTATTTAAGAGTGACATGAGTATGTGTGAACTATAATTAATTTTTCTGTGTGAGAACAATTCTGTGTGAGAACAATTCTGTGTGAGAACAATTCTGTGTGAGAACATGTTGAACTAAAATATATATTTCGCTGAAATACAGTACGGGAACAGTACTGTATGCGAATATATTGAACTAAAATATATATATTTTGCTAAAATATAGTACGGGAGCAATACTGTATGCAAATATATATGTAACTTAAGTACAGTACGAGAGCCATACTGTACGAGAACATGTCTGAATTGTGAACGTGTCTAGTTGTGAATGTGTCTGTAACTTAAGTACAGTACGAGAGCCATACTGTACGAGAACATGTCTGAATTGTGAACGTGTCTAGTTGTGAATGTGTCTGTAACTTAAGTACAGTACGAGAGCCATACTGTACGAGAACATGTCTGAATTGTGAACGTGTCTAGTTGTGAATGTGTCTGTAACTAAAGTACAGTACGAGAGCCATACTGTACGAGAACATATCTAAACGAGAACTTAATGTATGAACTGAGAACATATTAGAGAACTTGTCTGAGAACATATCCTAGTCCTGTATGAACATATCTTTAAAAACATGTGTTGCAATGCAAAGAGCTGGGTAAGACTCTAACATGTTTTTGAAATAACAGGACTAAGTATAACTACGAATAATTGTGTGATCTGTGTGTAATGTGAACATGTCTGGACTGAATTCATGTAGTTATACTGTATTCTTATAATCACCTTTTAATACAACTTTTCAGTGTAACTGAATGGGATTGTATTTATGTGATAGAACGGGTTATATCTTTAATGTTCTTGAACTGACCTGAGTTTTGTCTGCTTGTGAGCAGAATAATGGCTCCTAAACGAGGTCGACCAGCTAAGAGAGCTACTCAGAACATTACAAACCCTGAACCGAATCAAATTCCACCTTTGAATGTTGACTCAAATCCGGATCCGCATGTTAATCCGGAAGCGAACGTAGTTCCACCTGGGAACTTGGAAACGCATACTACTCCACCAGTGAACCCTGGAGCAGGCATTGTTCCACCTGCTGGTACAAGCGGATCTGAAACAAATGAGGCTATGATAGCTCGTATTGTGCGTGAACAACTATCTGCTTGTGGTGTTCTGACACAACACCAACCACATATTACCGCAGGTTCTGGTGGAGATCATGATCATGTTGAACATAATGCTACTGGCGGTCACGTTGAAACTCATACCACCGGTACAACTACAATTATGCCTGATCCACCTCAACAGGGATGTACCTATAAATATTTTGCTTCCTGTAACCCTCCTACTTTTACTGGAAAGGAAGGAGCGGCTGGTCTAATAAGGTGGATCGAGGAGATGGAGACCAAATTGAAAATTAGTCAGTGTTTGGAGGAGCATAAGGTGTCTTATGCTGCCTGTTCTTTGAAAGACTCGGCTTTGACCTGGTGGAATACCCAGGCCAAGACTTTGGGTTCAGCTACAGTTGACTCGATGGGCTGGAATGATTTCAAAACTCTGATTAGATCAGAGTACTGCCCAATTACTGAGATTCAAAAACTCCAGGAGGAATTCTGGGATCACTCTATGATCGGTGCTGATTGTCTGGCTTACACCGATCGGTTTCATGAACTTACTTGTTTACTCCCCGATATGTTTCCTACGGAGGCAGCTTTGATCGAAAAGTACATAAAGGGTCTGATTCCCCAGATTCGGGGAATGGTAACTGCTGCTGAACCTACAACCCTGAAACATACAATTCTTTTGACCACTAAGCTTACCAATGAGGCGGTAAGGAGTGGTACTCTGTCTTTGAAACCTCAGACGGTTCATAGTCGTAGTGATGTCGGTACCTCGAATGTGTCAAAAGGTACCAAACGAAAGTGGTTTGGCAAAACCAAGGCGAAGGCTCCGGCTGAGATCACCCAGAGCAAGCCAACTGTGAAAAACTATGGTGCAAATGTTCCTGAGAGGAAAACTTATACTGGGCAGGCGCCCAAATGCAATAAGTGTCCACTACATCACACGGGACCATGTCCTGTTTGTTTGAACTGTAACCGAGTTGGACATTATGCTAAATATTGCAACTTTCCTGCTCAGACACCAAACCAAGCACCACGACAAACCACTCAAACCAACCGGTCATGTTACAAATGTGGAAGCCCTGATCATCTCATACGAAACTTTCCGAACAATAACACCAATCCGGGAACTGAAGCTAGGGGAAGAGCTTTTCAGATTGGTGCGACCGAGGCGAGACATGATGCAAATATTGTTACTGGTACGTTTCTTCTTAATAATCTATACGCATCAGTTTTGTTTGACACAGGAGCGGATAAGAGCTTTATCTCTCCTGAATTTGCATCATTAATTTCATTGCCTACGGTAGATCTAGAAACTCCTTATGTTATTGAACTTGCTAACAGCAAGTTGATCAAAACTAACAGTGTTATTCAAGGATGTTCCTTGAATTTGAATGATCATCTTTTCAATATTGATTTACTTCCTATTGAGCTTGGGAGCTTTGATGTCGTTATTGGTATGGACTGGCTTTCTGATAACCAAGCGGAAGTTGTGTGTCAAAACAAGATGATCCGTATTCCATTACCTAACGGTAATACACTGGTAGTTCAAGGAGAACGAGCGGGCAGAAGACTTGGTATCATATCTTGTATGCGAGCTCAGAAATTCTTAAGGAAAGGCTGTTATGCTTTCCTAGCACATGTGACTGAACACAGTTCTTCACCCAAACAAATCACAGATATCCCAGTAGTCAAGGATTTTCCTGAAGTCTTTCCTGAGGACATATCAGGATTACCCCCAGTGAGACAAGTTGAATTTCGAATCGACTTGATTCCAGGTGCAGCACCTGTTGCTAAAGCCCCGTATCGGCTTGCACCATCCGAAATGCAAGAACTTTCAGGTCAATTGCAAGAACTGTTAGACAAAGGTTTTATCAGACCTAGTTTCTCACCCTGGGGAGCACCTATTCTTTTTGTGAAAAAGAAGGATGGTTCATTCAGAATGTGTATTGACTACAGGGAACTCAATAAACTGACAATCAAGAACCGTTATCCATTGCCACGTATAGATGATCTGTTCGATCAACTCCAAGGTGCTACTTACTTTTCAAAGATTGATTTAAGATCCGGATATCATCAATTACGAGTGCATGAAGATGATGTTCCTAAAACTGCTTTCCGAACTCGGTACGGGCATTATGAATTTCTAGTAATGCCGTTTGGTTTAACCAATGCACCTGCAGTTTTTATGGATCTGATGAATCGGGTATGTAGGCCTTATTTGGATAAATTTGTGATTGTATTTATTGATGATATTCTTATTTATTCTCGAAGCCAACAAGAACATGCTCAACACTTGAAATTAATTTTAGAACTTTTGGCACATCAGAAATTATATGCAAAGTTCTCCAAGTGTGAGTTTTGGTTACGAGAAGTTCAATTTCTCGGGCATGTTGTAAACGAAAACGGTATTCAGGTGGATCCTAGTAAGATTCAGGCGGTGAAACAATGGGAGACACCACGAACCCCGACTGAAATACGTCAATTCTTAGGGTTGGCAGGTTATTATCGTCGGTTTATCAAGAACTTTTCAAAGATAGCCTTGCCACTGACCACATTGACCCAGAAAAATCAACCGTTTATATGGGGTTCTCAACAGGAGGAGGCGTTCCAACTGTTGAAATACAAACTCTGCAACGCACCTATCTTGGCACTACCAGAAGGTACTGATAACTTCACAGTGTATTGTGATGCTTCTCGTCAAGGTCTTGGGTGTGTTCTAATGCAGAACGATAAAGTGATTGCTTATGCTTCTCGGCAGTTGAAAGTACACGAGAAGAACTATACTACTCATGATCTAGAACTTGGTGCAGTGGTGTTTGCACTCAAGATTTGGAGACATTATCTGTACGGAACTAAGTGTATTATATACACTGATCACAAAAGTCTTCAACACATTCTAGATCAGAAAATGTTGAACATGCGACAGAAGCGATGGGTTGAACTTTTAAACGACTATGACTGTGAAATTCGTTATCACCCAGGTAAAGCGAATGTCGTAGCTGATGCCTTAAGTCGCAAGGAACGAGTCAAACCTTTACGTGTGAAAGCATTAGGTATGACTGTTCAAACTAGTCTAATTCCTCAAATTAAAGACGCTCAGCAACAAGCTTTACAAGCCATAAACTATTTTGCTGAGGGATTAAGGGGATTAGATAAGAAACTGGACACTAAGGGCGATGGACTGTTGTATTTTAAAGACCGAATGTGGGTTCTTCTATTCGGTAACTCTCGAACAGTTATCTTGGATGAGGCGCACAAATCCAGGTATTCTATTCATCCAGGTGCTGACAAAATGTATAAAGATCTTAAAGACTTTTATTGGTGGCCTGGAATGAAGAAACAAATAGCTGAATACGTGGATCGATGTTTAACATGTCTCAAAGTTAAGGCTGAACATCAACGACCTTCTGGGTTATTACAACAACCTGAGATTCCTATGTGGAAGTGGGATCAGATCTCTATGGATTTCATCACTAAACTACCCAGAACATCACGTAATCATGACTCTATATGGGTTATCGTTGATCGCCTTACTAAATCTGCGCATTTCTTACCTATCCGAGAAGATTATTCTATGGATCGACTTGCTAAACTTTATGTTAATGAGATTGTATCTCGACATGGAGTACCGATCTCTATCATTTCTGACAGAGATAGTCGATTTATGTCACGATTTTGGCAAACTCTTCAGAATGCTCTGGGCACTCAAATCAATATGAGCACTGCTTATCATCCTCAAACAGACGGGCAGACTGAACGAACAAATCAAACTCTTGAGGATATGCTTAGAAGTTGTGTGATTGATTTTGGAGGTAGCTGGGATATTCATCTTCCACTTGTTGAATTCTCATACAATAACAGCTACCATACTAGTATTCAATGCGCTCCATTCGAAGCACTTTATGGACGCAAGTGTAGATCACCTATCTGTTGGTCAGAGGTAGGTGAAAGTCAAATCATAGGCCCAGAATTCATTCAGGAAACAACTGATAAGATCGCACTCATTCAGGAACGAATCAAAGCTGCTCGCGATCGTCAAAAGAGTTATGCTGATAATCGACGTAGACCACTCGAATTTCAAGTAGGTGATCGAGTAATGTTGAAAGTGTCACCTTGGAAAGGCATTTTCAGATTCGGAAAGAGAGGTAAACTTTCACCAAGATTTGTAGGACCATTCAAAATTCTTGAACGAATTGGGTCAGTAGCCTACAGACTTGAATTACCTCCTGAACTCGGTAACATTCACGATGTCTTTCATGTATCCAATCTGAAAAAGTGTTTAATTGATGAATCATTGATCGTACCTCTAGAAGAGATTCATATTGATGAAAAACTTCAGTTCAGTGAAGAACCAGTAGAGGTAATGGATCGAGAAATGAAAGTGTTGAAACGTAGTCGTATACCAATCGTTAAAGTACGATGGAACTCGCAACGTGGACCTGAGTATACGTGGGAACGAGAAGATCAAATGAAATCAAAGTACCCACATCTATTCACATAAACGA
The DNA here is from genome assembly GCA_009363875.1 of Mikania micrantha. Classification (NCBI taxonomy): domain Eukaryota; kingdom Viridiplantae; phylum Streptophyta; class Magnoliopsida; order Asterales; family Asteraceae; genus Mikania; species Mikania micrantha. The sequence goes on along the minus strand of CM018682.1, from coordinate 27,823,290 downwards.
CTGTTATAAAGTAAGTCTTCATTAAATTTCGGGACGAAATTTCTCTAACAGGAGGAGACTGTGACGATTGCGTACGAGAAATCCGGCAAAAATGACGTAAGCACATTTGATCGTGCTTGAAATCCATGAGGATTTAGTAACTTTTGTTATTGGGGATTGATAGTACGTGAAAAATGATGAACGTGGGCGAAAACCGTGCGCAAAACGGAGTTCGTATGCTCCCGGAATCGCGAAACGAAGTTGAAAACCAAAATTTATGATGTTGTTGACGTGGGGCGCTACGCCCCAGACCAGACACCCGTCTGGGGCGATGCGCGCGGATGGTTATGTCGGCAAAAAAATTCATTTTTGAGATCAGAACGCGTAGAAACTTGCAGAACATCACCATTCTCGTCCCTGATCACCTTTAGACGCAATTTTCAGCCATCAAACCTTTCCAAGCTTCATTTCAAAGGTTTCTAATCATCCGGATCATCCCAAGAAACATATATACAAGTCCCGATCGTAGTTTTACCCGCACAAACTCGTCAGAACAGGTAACGGTTCATTTTAACCTTCTAGTTTGATTTTGATTGATTAGATCTTGATTTTGAACGTAATGAGATAGTTAGGATTGTTGATTATTGCCTAGATGATGGCTAGGATTGATTATAAACGAAGAACACGAAGTTCTAACGGTTAAATCCTTGTTTTGATCCGTTGTGATGCCCGGTTTGCATGAAATCATACCTATGATTATAATGGTTTAAACCATTTGATTGTAACAATGTAGGTGATTAGTTTGATTAATCTTTGAAATGCAAAGGTTAAATCCAAGTGTTTCAAACTAATCATAATCATTAACATACTCATTGGAATGATTATCTGATGTTTGTGATAACAGTCAGATTAGTATGTTAAATCTGGTTATTTCACCTATTCTGATGCTACATTGTGATATTTCATGATATTTGGGTAATCAATAATAAGGATTAATCACTCCTAAGCCATTAAACCATCTAGAAACTGTTTTAGCATTATAATCAACAACATTAACTATTAGGTTAATCCGAGATTATTTAGATTAATCAAGAGGGTCATCAACTTTGTATTAGGAATCTAATGCAATGTAGGTTCCTACATTATCATACATTGTATGATATAATATTAAATTAATTAATTATATAATTAATATCGAGTTGATGATTTATTAAGCAATGTCTTTGACATTGAACGTTCAGAAAGATCTAATCAGTAAACTAGAACATAAATAACTCGTTAAAAATAACTAAATGCAGAATTACTCTTTATTATCTATTGGAAGATATTCTGCTATCATTATATCATCAGGTGAGTTTCGTACAACCCCTTTTTATTTTTAATCTTTTATAAACATCGGGGTAACACTGCAAACTGTTGACTGAATATATGATATGATTCAATGATATCTGTGTGATTTCATTAGACTTTTGTGGGATTTCATGGGATTTTGCCTGTAGACTGAACTCTATCATGGAACTGAAAGTCCTCATTCTTGAACTGTATCTAGTGAACCCATGTGTGGCCGAACAGAAAACATTGATAGTACTATTGGTTGACACCCCATTCGCTGGGAGGGTTGCATCTCCCCTTGTGTGAATGTTTGTTATCTGTTTCCTGAACTTCTTAATGGTATGATAGACATTAAGATAATGAGGCACTAAGATATGTACCGACGGGTAATATCTTGAGAACTGAACTAGACGTCCGAAAGGAACTAGATACGGGTCCCATGGTTATCCGGAACTGAACTTTGGAGAACGTGCTTATCATATCATATTGTTTTAATTTGAACTGTCGATCTCACCAGCTTTGTGCTGACGTTTCAAACTCAAACCTTTTTGCAGGTAAACCATAGTAGCCGGTGAGGATGCACTTTTGGAACAGTTGCACTTTAATAATTAGTATTGTAATTAAATAAATGTAGCTTTAATGTGATTATTATTGCGACACCCTTGTAATGTATTTACTTTAAGTTAATCTGTGTGCTTATGATATTGGTTCAAGTAAGTCACCCCTCACCTCGGAGACATCACCACTATGCTTCCGCAACCGGTTCAGTGACGTCAGGCTGTACGTGAGGTGACGAGGGGTGGGGGTGTGACAGGGTGGTATCAGAGCCACAGGTTATAGAGAATTAGGTTGACTTAGAGACCTAGACTATAACCATAGGCTCGTATAGTAACACAGAGAGCACCGAACATTAATATTGAACAAAACTTGTTTTGAATTAAGCCAGGACAATCAGGTGGTACAAATTCCAGTTATGAGTGGCCAGCATAACTGAAATTTGCAACACGTGTGCATTCTAGTTTGATTTAATTCAAGCAAAACACTAATAATAGTAATGACGAATAGTTGCGTTAAGATAGGAGGACGTCTCATATCATGTGTATGTTGAATTTTATTATTCAATATATTTCTTTCGTGATACTGATTAGAGATTTTTATTGTACAGCGATGGCAGATCGAGGCGAACAGTATCAGCTAGCTCCTCATGATATGAGGGATGGTACTCCGAGCTCTAGCTCAGCACCGGATTCAGATTCTTCGGAGGCATCGACTGCAGCCTCACGAGCTCCATCTATAGTGCCACAGGCACAACCAGCATTACCACATTCACCATTAGAGCCTAGACCAGTTACACCACCACCACCAGCACTCCCTATTATACCTAGTCCGCCTCACTTACCTCCGGTTGATCCCGTTGCGGATCGGATGCAGAGTATATCACCTCCTAGGGTACCCGTTTGGGACGGGTTACGGCGTATGCGGGGTCAAGCCCGCAAGACCACAGGACTACCTCCCCGGAAGCAGTTAGCTCCCAGGGACGAGTTTCATGCCAGACACGAGATGGGAGAATCCTCCCATCAGGCAGAGCTGAGAGCACAGTTGCAGCAAGTTACTCAGAACTTGCAGGGGACACAGCAGAGTCTACAGCAGTGTCAGGCTACGATTGAGGATACACGTAGGACCATATTAGATATCCTCACTTCTCACTTGACCCTGATGGATCAAGTGAAGGCGTTGGACACCGATACTCGAGCCTGGAGAACTGCGATGGACGATAGACTGAGGATGACATGGGGACAGATTATGCTTGCTGCATTTTGGCGGCAAGTGGCATGGATGACTGAGGGATGGAGTTGGGTGAGAGAGAGAGCGACAGAGTTTTTGGCATGGTTTGGAGTGGCGAGTACCGAGACCAGGATGATGATCCTGGCAGTAGTCATGGCAATAGTGGCCATGATACTTTCCTTCTTATCATACTTTATGCGATGAGTATGTACAGAAGATTAGTTTGGGATTTTCAGAGCATCAGGGTGTAGATGGGGAAGTTCTTTTCTGTTATTTTCTTTCTTTTGTTGTAGTGTCATGTCTTGTTGGTGGTCTGTATAAAACAAATAATGATAGTACTGTAATAAAAATGGGTGTTTTTGTGTAATGATCTGTGCTATGTACTATTTAAGAGTGACATGAGTATGTGTGAACTATAATTAATTTTTCTGTGTGAGAACAATTCTGTGTGAGAACAATTCTGTGTGAGAACAATTCTGTGTGAGAACATGTTGAACTAAAATATATATTTCGCTGAAATACAGTACGGGAACAGTACTGTATGCGAATATATTGAACTAAAATATATATATTTTGCTAAAATATAGTACGGGAGCAATACTGTATGCAAATATATATGTAACTTAAGTACAGTACGAGAGCCATACTGTACGAGAACATGTCTGAATTGTGAACGTGTCTAGTTGTGAATGTGTCTGTAACTTAAGTACAGTACGAGAGCCATACTGTACGAGAACATGTCTGAATTGTGAACGTGTCTAGTTGTGAATGTGTCTGTAACTTAAGTACAGTACGAGAGCCATACTGTACGAGAACATGTCTGAATTGTGAACGTGTCTAGTTGTGAATGTGTCTGTAACTAAAGTACAGTACGAGAGCCATACTGTACGAGAACATATCTAAACGAGAACTTAATGTATGAACTGAGAACATATTAGAGAACTTGTCTGAGAACATATCCTAGTCCTGTATGAACATATCTTTAAAAACATGTGTTGCAATGCAAAGAGCTGGGTAAGACTCTAACATGTTTTTGAAATAACAGGACTAAGTATAACTACGAATAATTGTGTGATCTGTGTGTAATGTGAACATGTCTGGACTGAATTCATGTAGTTATACTGTATTCTTATAATCACCTTTTAATACAACTTTTCAGTGTAACTGAATGGGATTGTATTTATGTGATAGAACGGGTTATATCTTTAATGTTCTTGAACTGACCTGAGTTTTGTCTGCTTGTGAGCAGAATAATGGCTCCTAAACGAGGTCGACCAGCTAAGAGAGCTACTCAGAACATTACAAACCCTGAACCGAATCAAATTCCACCTTTGAATGTTGACTCAAATCCGGATCCGCATGTTAATCCGGAAGCGAACGTAGTTCCACCTGGGAACTTGGAAACGCATACTACTCCACCAGTGAACCCTGGAGCAGGCATTGTTCCACCTGCTGGTACAAGCGGATCTGAAACAAATGAGGCTATGATAGCTCGTATTGTGCGTGAACAACTATCTGCTTGTGGTGTTCTGACACAACACCAACCACATATTACCGCAGGTTCTGGTGGAGATCATGATCATGTTGAACATAATGCTACTGGCGGTCACGTTGAAACTCATACCACCGGTACAACTACAATTATGCCTGATCCACCTCAACAGGGATGTACCTATAAATATTTTGCTTCCTGTAACCCTCCTACTTTTACTGGAAAGGAAGGAGCGGCTGGTCTAATAAGGTGGATCGAGGAGATGGAGACCAAATTGAAAATTAGTCAGTGTTTGGAGGAGCATAAGGTGTCTTATGCTGCCTGTTCTTTGAAAGACTCGGCTTTGACCTGGTGGAATACCCAGGCCAAGACTTTGGGTTCAGCTACAGTTGACTCGATGGGCTGGAATGATTTCAAAACTCTGATTAGATCAGAGTACTGCCCAATTACTGAGATTCAAAAACTCCAGGAGGAATTCTGGGATCACTCTATGATCGGTGCTGATTGTCTGGCTTACACCGATCGGTTTCATGAACTTACTTGTTTACTCCCCGATATGTTTCCTACGGAGGCAGCTTTGATCGAAAAGTACATAAAGGGTCTGATTCCCCAGATTCGGGGAATGGTAACTGCTGCTGAACCTACAACCCTGAAACATACAATTCTTTTGACCACTAAGCTTACCAATGAGGCGGTAAGGAGTGGTACTCTGTCTTTGAAACCTCAGACGGTTCATAGTCGTAGTGATGTCGGTACCTCGAATGTGTCAAAAGGTACCAAACGAAAGTGGTTTGGCAAAACCAAGGCGAAGGCTCCGGCTGAGATCACCCAGAGCAAGCCAACTGTGAAAAACTATGGTGCAAATGTTCCTGAGAGGAAAACTTATACTGGGCAGGCGCCCAAATGCAATAAGTGTCCACTACATCACACGGGACCATGTCCTGTTTGTTTGAACTGTAACCGAGTTGGACATTATGCTAAATATTGCAACTTTCCTGCTCAGACACCAAACCAAGCACCACGACAAACCACTCAAACCAACCGGTCATGTTACAAATGTGGAAGCCCTGATCATCTCATACGAAACTTTCCGAACAATAACACCAATCCGGGAACTGAAGCTAGGGGAAGAGCTTTTCAGATTGGTGCGACCGAGGCGAGACATGATGCAAATATTGTTACTGGTACGTTTCTTCTTAATAATCTATACGCATCAGTTTTGTTTGACACAGGAGCGGATAAGAGCTTTATCTCTCCTGAATTTGCATCATTAATTTCATTGCCTACGGTAGATCTAGAAACTCCTTATGTTATTGAACTTGCTAACGGCAAGTTGATCAAAACTAACAGTGTTATTCAAGGATGTTCCTTGAATTTGAATGATCATCTTTTCAATATTGATTTACTTCCTATTGAGCTTGGGAGCTTTGATGTCGTTATTGGTATGGACTGGCTTTCTGATAACCAAGCGGAAGTTGTGTGTCAAAACAAGATGATCCGTATTCCATTACCTAACGGTAATACACTGGTAGTTCAAGGAGAACGAGCGGGCAGAAGACTTGGTATCATATCTTGTATGCGAGCTCAGAAATTCTTAAGGAAAGGCTGTTATGCTTTCCTAGCACATGTGACTGAACACAGTTCTTCACCCAAACAAATCACAGATATCCCAGTAGTCAAGGATTTTCCTGAAGTCTTTCCTGAGGACATATCAGGATTACCCCCAGTGAGACAAGTTGAATTTCGAATCGACTTGATTCCAGGTGCAACACCTGTTGCTAAAGCCCCGTATCGGCTTGCACCATCCGAAATGCAAGAACTTTCAGGTCAATTGCAAGAACTGTTAGACAAAGGTTTTATCAGACCTAGTTTCTCACCCTGGGGAGCACCTATTCTTTTTGTGAAAAAGAAGGATGGTTCATTCAGAATGTGTATTGACTACAGGGAACTCAATAAACTGACAATCAAGAACCGTTATCCATTGCCACGTATAGATGATCTGTTCGATCAACTCCAAGGTGCTACTTACTTTTCAAAGATTGATTTAAGATCCGGATATCATCAATTACGAGTGCATGAAGATGATGTTCCTAAAACTGCTTTCCGAACTCGGTACGGGCATTATGAATTTCTAGTAATGCCGTTTGGTTTAACCAATGCACCTGCAGTTTTTATGGATCTGATGAATCGGGTATGTAGGCCTTATTTGGATAAATTTGTGATTGTATTTATTGATGATATTCTTATTTATTCTCGAAGCCAACAAGAACATGCTCAACACTTGAAATTAATTTTAGAACTTTTGGCACATCAGAAATTATATGCAAAGTTCTCCAAGTGTGAGTTTTGGTTACGAGAAGTTCAATTTCTCGGGCATGTTGTAAACGAAAACGGTATTCAGGTGGATCCTAGTAAGATTCAGGCGGTGAAACAATGGGAGACACCACGAACCCCGACTGAAATACGTCAATTCTTAGGGTTGGCAGGTTATTATCGTCGGTTTATCAAGAACTTTTCAAAGATAGCCTTGCCACTGACCACATTGACCCAGAAAAATCAACCGTTTATATGGGGTTCTCAACAGGAGGAGGCGTTCCAACTGTTGAAATACAAACTCTGCAACGCACCTATCTTGGCACTACCAGAAGGTACTGATAACTTCACAGTGTATTGTGATGCTTCTCGTCAAGGTCTTGGGTGTGTTCTAATGCAGAACGATAAAGTGATTGCTTATGCTTCTCGGCAGTTGAAAGTACACGAGAAGAACTATACTACTCATGATCTAGAACTTGGTGCAGTGGTGTTTGCACTCAAGATTTGGAGACATTATCTGTACGGAACTAAGTGTATTATATACACTGATCACAAAAGTCTTCAACACATTCTAGATCAGAAAATGTTGAACATGCGACAGAGGCGATGGGTTGAACTTTTAAACGACTATGACTGTGAAATTCGTTATCACCCAGGTAAAGCGAATGTCGTAGCTGATGCCTTAAGTCGCAAGGAACGAGTCAAACCTTTACGTGTGAAAGCATTAGGTATGACTGTTCAAACTAGTCTAATTCCTCAAATTAAAGACGCTCAGCAACAAGCTTTACAAGCCATAAACTATTTTGCTGAGGGATTAAGGGGATTAGATAAGAAACTGGACACTAAGGGCGATGGACTGTTGTATTTTAAAGACCGAATGTGGGTTCTTCTATTCGGTAACTCTCGAACAGTTATCTTGGATGAGGCGCACAAATCCAGGTATTCTATTCATCCAGGTGCTGACAAAATGTATAAAGATCTTAAAGACTTTTATTGGTGGCCTGGAATGAAGAAACAAATAGCTGAATACGTGGATCGATGTTTAACATGTCTCAAAGTTAAGGCTGAACATCAACGACCTTCTGGGTTATTACAACAACCTGAGATTCCTATGTGGAAGTGGGATCAGATCTCTATGGATTTCATCACTAAACTACCCAGAACATCACGTAATCATGACTCTATATGGGTTATCGTTGATCGCCTTACTAAATCTGCGCATTTCTTACCTATCCGAGAAGATTATTCTATGGATCGACTTGCTAAACTTTATGTTAATGAGATTGTATCTCGACATGGAGTACCGATCTCTATCATTTCTGACAGAGATAGTCGATTTATGTCACGATTTTGGCAAACTCTTCAGAATGCTCTGGGCACTCAAATCAATATGAGCACTGCTTATCATCCTCAAACAGACGGGCAGACTGAACGAACAAATCAAACTCTTGAGGATATGCTTAGAAGTTGTGTGATTGATTTTGGAGGTAGCTGGGATATTCATCTTCCACTTGTTGAATTCTCATACAATAACAGCTACCATACTAGTATTCAATGCGCTCCATTCGAAGCACTTTATGGACGCAAGTGTAGATCACCTATCTGTTGGTCAGAGGTAGGTGAAAGTCAAATCATAGGCCCAGAATTCATTCAGGAAACAACTGATAAGATCGCACTCATTCAGGAACGAATCAAAGCTGCTCGCGATCGTCAAAAGAGTTATGCTGATAATCGACGTAGACCACTCGAATTTCAAGTAGGTGATCGAGTAATGTTGAAAGTGTCACCTTGGAAAGGCATTTTCAGATTCGGAAAGAGAGGTAAACTTTCACCAAGATTTGTAGGACCATTCAAAATTCTTGAACGAATTGGGTCAGTAGCCTACAGACTTGAATTACCTCCTGAACTCGGTAACATTCACGATGTCTTTCATGTATCCAATCTGAAAAAGTGTTTAATTGATGAATCATTGATCGTACCTCTAGAAGAGATTCATATTGATGAAAAACTTCAGTTCAGTGAAGAACCAGTAGAGGTAATGGATCGAGAAATGAAAGTGTTGAAACGTAGTCGTATACCAATCGTTAAAGTACGATGGAACTCGCAACGTGGACCTGAGTATACGTGGGAACGAGAAGATCAAATGAAATCAAAGTACCCACATCTATTCACATAAACGACTGTTATAAAGTAAGTCTTCATTAAATTTCGGGACGAAATTTCTCTAACAGGAGGAGACTGTGACGATTGCGTACGAGAAATCCGGCAAAAATGACGTAAGCACATTTGATCGTGCTTGAAATCCATGAGGATTTAGTAACTTTTGTTATTGGGGATTGATAGTACGTGAAAAATGATGAACGTGGGCGAAAACCGTGCGCAAAACGGAGTTCGTATGCTCCCGGAATCGCGAAACGAAGTTGAAAACCAAAATTTATGATGTTGTTGACGTGGGGCGCTACGCCCCAGACCAGACACCCGTCTGGGGCGATGCGCGCGGATGGTTATGTCGGCAAAAAAATTCATTTTTGAGATCAGAACGCGTAGAAACTTGCAGAACATCACCATTCTCGTCCCTGATCACCTTTAGACGCAATTTTCAGCCATCAAACCTTTCCAAGCTTCATTTCAAAGGTTTCTAATCATCCGGATCATCCCAAGAAACATATATACAAGTCCCGATCGTAGTTTTACCCGCACAAACTCGTCAGAACAGGTAACGGTTCATTTTAACCTTCTAGTTTGATTTTGATTGATTAGATCTTGATTTTGAACGTAATGAGATAGTTAGGATTGTTGATTATTGCCTAGATGATGGCTAGGATTGATTATAAACGAAGAACACGAAGTTCTAACGGTTAAATCCTTGTTTTGATCCGTTGTGATGCCCGGTTTGCATGAAATCATACCTATAATTATAATGGTTTAAACCATTTGATTGTAACAATGTAGGTGATTAGTTTGATTAATCTTTGAAATGCAAAGGTTAAATCCAAGTGTTTCAAACTAATCATAATCATTAACATACTCATTGGAATGATTATCTGATGTTTGTGATAACAGTCAGATTAGTATGTTAAATCTGGTTATTTCACCTATTCTGATGCTACATTGTGATATTTCATGATATTTGGGTAATCAATAATAAGGATTAATCACTCCTAAGCCATTAAACCATCTAGAAACTGTTTTAGCATTATAATCAACAACATTAACTATTAGGTTAATCCGAGATTATTTAGATTAATCAAGAGGGTCATCAACTTTGTATTAGGAATCTAATGCAATGTAGGTTCCTACATTATCATACATTGTATGATATAATATTAAATTAATTAATTATATAATTAATATCGAGTTGATGATTTATTAAGCAATGTCTTTGACATTGAACGTTCAGAAAGATCTAATCAGTAAACTAGAACATAAATAACTCGTTAAAAATAACTAAATGCAGAATTACTCTTTATTATCTATTGGAAGATATTCTGCTATCATTATATCATCAGGTGAGTTTCGTACAACCCCTTTTTATTTTTAATCTTTTATAAACATCGGGGTAACACTGCAAACTGTTGACTGAATATATGATATGATTCAATGATATCTGTGTGATTTCATTAGACTTTTGTGGGATTTCATGGGATTTTGCCTGTAGACTGAACTCTATCATGGAACTGAAATTCCTCATTCTTGAACTGTATCTAGTGAACCCATGTGTGGCCGAACAGAAAACATTGATAGTACTATTGGTTGACACCCCATTCGCTGGGAGGGTTGCATCTCCCCTTGTGTGAATGTTTGTTATCTGTTTCCTGAACTTCTTAATGGTATGATAGACATTAAGATAATGAGGCACTAAGATATGTACCGACGGGTAATATCTTGAGAACTGAACTAGACGTCCGAAAGGAACTAGATACGGGTCCCATGGTTATCCGGAACTGAACTTTGGAGAACGTGCTTATCATATCATATTGTTTTAATTTGAACTGTCGATCTCACCAGCTTTGTGCTGACGTTTCAAACTCAAACCTTTTTGCAGGTAAACCATAGTAGCCGGTGAGGATGCACTTTTGGAACAGTTGCACTTTAATAATTAGTATTGTAATTAAATAAATGTAGCTTTAATGTGATTATTATTGCGACACCCTTGTAATGTATTTACTTTAAGTTAATCTGTGTGCTTATGATATTGGTTCAAGTAAGTCACCCCTCACCTCGGAGACATCACCACTATGCTTCCGCAACCGGTTCAGTGACGTCAGGCTGTACGTGAGGTGACGAGGGGTGGGGGTGTGACATGTTAAATGCAAAAAGCTAGAACATCTTTTCCCATTCCCCTCTCTCTCATATTTTCCCCTTCCCCTCTCTCTCCCCGTTTTTCCGGCGTTACTCACCGAACTCCGGCCAAGTAACGCATCAATCGATCAGGTTTTCGGTGCTACATGATCCAAATGTGATTCCAAACGTCTCTGGATCATTAGAACGCGTTAATAACCACGTTAAATTCGTATTTTGATTTCTCAAACGGTAGGATTAACTCAACAATCAAAACAATCGATTCGAACGTAATAACACTCTCAATCATAAGGTTTATTCACAATTTGGTATTACGAACACAACCCTACTCATAATTATCTGTCTAGTTCATCCAATCTCTTGGAATCTATTCGGGAACGACCGCGACTAAGGGTTTCCATAACTCATGGGGCGCCCCAGGGGAGGGGCAAACCCGACCCTAGTCCCGGGCCCATTTTTCAGGGGGGCACAAAAAATTTTATATACATGTATATATAGAGATTCATTTGATTGAGAATTAATAAGGCAAAGAGAACTAAAAAGAAACATTTATAAACACATTGTTTAATGGGTGAAAAAAATCATTTTTTTAAAATATAGGAAGTTACTTTCTTGCCCTTTAAATGAAATATGTCCATTGGTTCGGTTAACGGTTTATTCGGTCTAGTTTAATCCGTTTTCAATTTTTTTCCCTGTCAAAAAACTGAACCGAATTCGAAAAGTGGTTCGGTTTAAATTTCAGTTAAAACCAAATAAACAAATTGAAACCAAACAAACCGCTTAAAAGTCGAATAAAACGATATATATAATTAATAACATAATAAATTTAAATTTGAATTTGATTTAATCGATTAAACAAACAAACCAAATTCATAAAAAAAATTGGAATTAAAACCGAAATTTGGATATGGTTAGGTACCGAACCGAATTCGGAATTTGGATACAGCTATAACCAAAACGAAAACCGAATTCAAAATTTGGTTCTATTTTTTCAGTTACGAATACGTTTCGTTTTTTTTAAACACCTCCACTTTAATAATTGAACTCGTTAGAAGGCCTTTTTTCCGGTTCGTCCTGGGCACGCCAATTCTCAGGGCCGCCCGTGCCAGAACTCAATCAAAACTTCATCGAGACAGGTAATTCTTCAAAGCATTAGGATCGTTTGGATATGTAGAACGAAAGCCCTAACAATAATTAGCCTCACGATTGTCACAGTGGGTGGATTCGATATGTGAAGAATTAGAGTTCATATGGTTGTGAGGATGATTTGGTTTTGTGTATACATTTAATCAAAAAGAAAGACCCTCAACATCGCAAACTAGGGGTCTTCATCGGTTATCATAATTTTGTTCCCTAACCGTTAACCGAACTAAATTCGGGAAATGATTATCCGAACGGAATTCAATTCGGTTAGGTTTTGGTTAGAACTGAACAAACCAAATTTGGTTCGGTTTTCAATGATTACCTCTCGGGAATGACTTTGGACAACAAAAAAGGCTTGAAAAAAGCTTCTTAAGCTCCTTCTAATTATTTTGTAACTCATAGATTAAAGGATGTCACACCCCCGCCTAAGATAGAAACAAGAGAAATGTAACGAAATATTAATCATGCACATAATGTTTATACGAGAATACTAGAATTGCATTAGGGTCAATTTATTTTTCTTATATGCCAAATATATAACCCCAGTTTCTTTTTTGTTTAAACCCTTTGATATAACTATAATGAGCATATAAGAGAAAACCCTAGTTAACATGTGAAACTATGGCTCTAAATGAACCTAACAAGCCCTTGCTCATGTTCATTTGTTGAACATTTAACTTGTTCATGAATAGTAAGTTATTGAAAAAAATGAACATCAACATTTTCAATGTCAAACATTAGACATAATAATTTTACATAAATATAAAGTTAAATAGTTGAGATTACCAATGTTTCAAAGATCTTATGTGTGTTTTTTTTATGTGTTTCAAAGATTACCTGAGATTACTCCAAACACTACAAAGGGGTAATTTTTAATGTAATAGTTTATGAAGGTTATCTTTTATGTGTGTTTTGAGTTTATATACGTATTGGTTTATTCGAAAACGAGCGTAGGGTTTATGCACGGGTAAAAAATGAAATTTGTAGTTCGTAACATTCGCTTTTACAAAATACATATTTTGCAACATCCTTATTTGTATATGTGTGTAGGTATAAATTTGAGTTTTTACATAAATTTTTTCGGAAAACGAGTAATATCAAATAAGCTTCATATGTTTCATTTATGTACTTAACTACGTTAATGTTATCGACGTGACACGTGTAACAATTACTGTAAACGTGTTGCATCACCTGACCTAGATTCTTCAGGCAGTTTTTGTATCCCGCCCGACGCAACTCATAGGGTGGCTTTCTATTACGATCTTTTTTTCTCACTTTTTTCATGCTATAGTTGGGTATACTTAAACATAATAATATTTTTTTTTTATCTTTTCTTTTGTCTGCATAACCGATTCATCACAGTCATATATGTTTCTCTAAGTATTATTATCATTTCGTAACGCTTGGTTTTAGTTGAACTGGCCCGCCGCAACACGGGCAAAATTACTAGTTGATATAAAAAAGGACTTATAAGTTTAAATTAAAGCAAGAAAATATTTATTTGAAATAAATAATTTTTCTTAAATGACTGCATCTGATCCGGGCACCCAACGTTCACTTTTCTCTATTCCCGTCGACCTCACACTTGAAAAACCCTAGTTCACCGGCAAACCATCTGCGGCGAATCAACCCACCCTCAGGCGAACCTTCTGCGACGTACCATCCACCCCTTCGTCGAACCATCTGCGACGAACCATCCACCCCTCGGCGAACCACCTCCGGTTACCCCTTGCGCAATCGTTAACTCATTGCTCGACCAGGTAATGTCGATGGTTTTCTGCATTCTCCTCATGTTAAACTAATGCATCTTATGGTTATAGTTGTTGTTGAATGATTGTTGCTATTTTCTTTGAATTGGAAATTGCTATTTTCTTTGAATTGGGTATTTGCATATTAATCTTCTGAATTAGGTCATTTATTAGGTATTGCATTGATTGTTGCTATATTCTTTGAATTGGGTCATAGATTGTTGCTATTTTCTCTGAATTGGGTATTGCATAGTCCAGGGGTAAAATAGTCATTCTGTATATACTGCATCAAATATATGTATTTCATTCACCACAAAACAGTCCAGAGGGGTAAAATAATCGTTCTGTGTATGCCCAACCAAATAACATTATTGGTTCAACACTTAATTGGTTGCCTCTTATTCATTTACACCTCTTGCTAGTTCAGCATATAGTTTGCCAAACAGTCCCTAAGATAGATTTGTATTAAAAATAATAGCAACACATGTTGCGCTATGCCACATAATGGCTGTAGACCCCCGAAAAAAAGACGTGTATAGAAATCAAAATTGAAGATATTTCAATAGCAAGAGAAACAAGAGAAATAAATGATTCGATAATTTGCAGATTGGTGATCCCATTATTTTAAAACGGGTTTGGGGCCATGAAAGCTCTCAAAGATAGGCTGTTCAAATAGTTTGACAATCGAAACTTGATCGGAAATAAGCTCATTTTATTTTGGATCGGTTGTAAAAGAGCCGATCGGCTCGGTTCGGTTTATAAACGAACCAAGAATGAGCAAGGTTAGCTCGCTCGTTGCTCTATTGATTCTGCTCGAATATTTATTTATTTATTATACACACAATTATTTTATAGATATTTAACATAAAATAGGCAAATACTTAAGCCTTTAAAGAGTAAATATTCATATTTCAGACTCAATTTATATAATGCATTGAAAACATAGCAATTAAATAAAAAATCTAAATTCTAAATATGTAATTAAACTTTTAAAACATTCGCTTTCAGTACATATTTCTCTCCGTCATTTCCTTAAAAGGCAACAATTTAGACTTTTTATACAAAGTTTTAATCTGAAATCGAGCCAAACCGAGGCACCGAGCGCTCGATTCTAAACCAAACCGAGTTCGAGCATTACTATTTTGCTCGGTTTTGTAAATTTGAACCGAACCAAGCGGCTTGGTTTGAAATCAAACTGAGTTTGAGCGAACTTGCGCTCGGTTTGGCTCGTGAAAAGCCCTACTCAAAGAAGCTGTAGGGTCGCCTTTGCTTGAAGATTAGTAAATCCGAAGATCAGAAGTTGTTGATTGGAGTTAAGTTTAGGCGTCTGTGTTTGTCGATTTGGATAGTCGGATCAGTTCTTGGAAATCACTTGAAATTTGGTTCGAATTATGTATGCCATCACCACTAACTGTAAGCCTTTGTTATTCCTGAATCGGTCTGTGTTATTGCCGATTGTGAAGCAGTTTGCAATTAAGGGTCGTGAGTAAAAAGTTGTTTTTTTGTCTGATCAAGTTAATACAAGATTTAAATTCTTGGAGTATGTCCGTACCTTTTTTCCCCTGAAGTTGGCAAATTGGGGGTTTTGTTTAAAACTCTTGGAATTTGACCCAGTTTAAAAGTTTGGGTTTATTTTGTAATTTTAAAGCATGATAGCAGTCCCTTCCATTGTGGCAATCGTGCTAGTTCTGCTCTAATTTTTAGTTCCATGACACAATTTTCGTCATTTTCACATGTGATTTCTAGGGCTTTTTTGAGATCTAAGCTGGGGCTCCAATGGCGTTGGTTGCTTTCATCAAGTCACCTCCTTCTAGTTCTTGCTTCCCAAGAACTGTAAGTATTTTCTTAAATTTCTTGCATTGTTCATTCATTAATACAGTTTCCTTCCAGATCACTTTGATAGACTGGTGGCTAACCAAACCCGAATCAAATGGTGGCGCAAATACAACACTAGGGGTTGCAGGGCTCACTTCTCATCAGTATGTCATCTATCTCTCTCTTTTACACACACGCACACATACACGTGTAGGTCATAATACATATATGTAGCATACAAATTACATATATGTAATTATGTAAAGTACATATTTTTTCCCCTTTTTTTACATTTCTAACATTATAATAAAAACAAAAAACAAAAACAAAATTGATTTGTGATGATTGTGATTAGTTTTCTTAAAAATGAGGGTTTTCTGTGAAACTCTTCCTTATGTATGTGTGTGTGTATAGATATAGGGTTTGTATCTTGTGAAAACTTGATCTTAAAGAAAAAAACCATTTGCAATTTTGAAAATAAATATGTGGTTCACATTAATGATGATTGATTTGTTTATTCAAAACCTAATTTTTTATTCAACTTTAATGTGTACCACATTTATATTTTCAAGATTTCAAATGAAGGGTCAGATAGGTAATTTGGTTCGGGAACGAGGTACGGGTTCGCGATTCGCTCGAGGGCATGAATTCGGTTCGCTTGGGGGTAGGCTCATTCCGGTACGATCCGGTTCGGTGTACCAATAATTTCGGTTCGTTGCACATATATAAAAAATAAGAATATATGTCCCAAAACATATATTTCATATATTTCAATTCAAAAACAAACTGTTTCAAAATAATAAAAAAAATTCCAAAATAAATAAAAGATAAAACAAATTGCAAAATAAATAAAACATAAATTTTCTCAAAAACATATGTAGGATTGAAAACAGTGTTCAAAATTGGAAGATTTTGTTACCTAATTTATCCGTCCAGACTTTAATTGCTGCAATTGAAGTCAAAGTTCGAACAGCACGTGAGTCGCTGTTGGATTTAAAGCCGTTCCAAGTTCAAATCACGAGTCGCTCATCACTCCAATTACAAGTCTGACAGTCGCTCCAACTCTAATAGTCGCTCCAAAATCACAAATTGCTTGTACGAACCGTGTTTTAAGGTTCAACAATTCGTGAATCTATGGTTCCAATCGCGATTTAGGGTTCATAATCGTTCGATTTTAGTTCGAATTGGGTTCAATTTTAAAGAGATTTTGATTCGCGAACCATAAGCGATCCAATGCGCGAGCGAATTCGAATAGGGTCGAAACGATCCAATTCGAAAATCGTGGTCAATCTAGCGAATTATGTGACTATGTTACATCTATAACCTTTAATTAAAATCATAAAAAAATTGATTTGAGGGAGTTTTCTTCATGAGATTTTTATGTTTTGTCATTAACAGTTTTCTATACATGTCTACTTCCTATATTTAACTAGTTGGTGGAATTATAGGAGCAGGGCTGCACGATGTTTCTCCTCTGCGTCTATCCTCAAGATATACAACTTACTTGAGTTAGAGACTGTTGATGGTGTAAGTATCATTCTACAAGGCTTCATTAACAAAGATCGGACTCTTGAAAATGGATTTTCCGCTGAGGTATAATATTCTTGTAATGTATAATTTGCAATTCAGTAATTGGTTTATGTTGTTTCTGTTGAGTGGGTCACAAAAACTTATGGTTCAACCCTATTGTTGGTGGATTTTGCAACTGGGAATACGTAGACTCT
The DNA here is from genome assembly GCA_009363875.1 of Mikania micrantha. Classification (NCBI taxonomy): domain Eukaryota; kingdom Viridiplantae; phylum Streptophyta; class Magnoliopsida; order Asterales; family Asteraceae; genus Mikania; species Mikania micrantha. The sequence goes on along the minus strand of CM018682.1, from coordinate 27,805,657 downwards.
AATGTTTTAATTAGGGTCCATTTTTGTTTATTGTATGCCAAGTTTATAACTTTAGTTTCTTATCTATTTAAACCCTTTGATGTAATTGTAATCATTTTGTCGAGAGCAAGGAAAAATCCCTAGTTATAGCCTATGGAAATAGTTATATCTATAGGACCATGTTAAAATTTTCGTGCTCTTGCTATGTGTGTTGGTTGTTTTCCGCTGAGTGCTATTTCGAATCCTACCACATGCTGCACTGAAGATGATTCGTAAATTGGTTGTCCCATTTTTTTGTATAATAGTTTGTTGGTTAGGTTTTTGGCCCATTAAAACCCTTGAAGAAGTAGCTTGACTGCTTTGCTCGAAGTTTAGAATATCCTATGATCATAGTTTCTAATTGAATTGGGTTTAGTTGTCTGTGTTTGTTGATTTGGATAGCTGGATCAGTCCATGGAAATTGTTTGAAATCTGGTTTAAATTGCTTAAGCCACCACCACTAATTGTAAGCCCCTTATTTTTGTTTTTTGTTAAATCGGTATGTGTAATTGTCGATTATGAAGCAATTTGTGGTTTTGGGTTGAAAGTGGATTTTCCATCTGATCAAGTTTGTACATGGTCTAAATTCTTGAAGCCTGATTGTCTATTTTCTTTTTTTCGAAATTGGCGAAGTAGGGATATGTATAAAACTCTTGAAATTCGACCCAGTTTAAAGAACGGTTTATTTTCAGGTTTGCTATTTGACTGTTTATTATCAATTGTTTTGGAGATTGGTTGTGAAAGAATAGAGTTTTGTATCGGGTATAGATTTGTTTGCAAGGTTTATTATAGGAGCAGATCGGTTTATTTGACAATGTTTGGTAGAACATTCGTCAAGTTTAGGCTCGTGCCATTGTTGTGTCTGTTATTTTCTTGATCTGATGCTTGTAAGTTGTAACTATGGCTGAAGACTAGAAAGTTGTGATCAAGAAGTTTAACGGATCTCGATTGGTGAGAAATGCAATTAGAAGCATTTTTGTGTCAAAGGGACTTGGATGTGGTACTAGAGTATAAACCGAAGAAAATGGATAAATCTGTAGACTTTGATTGGAATTAAAGGACATGAAAGTCACAGAGGTTACTACATTGGCTTTGACGAAGAGTGTTGCTTTTAACATCATAAAAGAGGTCACGACTATTGGTATGATGAACACTCTGTCAATATCAACGAAAAGTGTTTGGCAGCAAATAAGGTGTTCTTAATTCGGGAGTTAGTGAACATGAGCATGATGGAAGGTGGCTCAGTGAGTCAGTGGCATCTCACATCAACAACCTTGTATCAAATTTTGTTAAGGCTACTTTAGTTAGGATAAAGTTTGATGATAAGGTTTTGGTTCTAATGTTGGGTCTGCTGCTATCTTTGTTGCTTGATAGTTGATCTAGGACAATTACTGTTGTCGTTTTATGTGGGACATTTATATGACATTTAAGGGATTATAGATTTGGTTCTTGATGAGGATATCAGACACAAGAATCAAGGTGGATCATCTTCTTTTGAGATGTTGCATGGGATTATGGGACTCAGGTAAGGAGTTTGTCTAGAACTCGGAAAAATATGAAGTGTTGGAACTGAGACGATGTGGAACACATTAAAAGTCAATGTCTAAATACCAAAAAGGAAGTGCACATTGTTCAGGAAGTTTTTGAGGATGAAGCATCGATTTGCAGGGTAGAAAACTTTGTGGCCTCTTATATCATGGATCAGGGGCTTCGTTTTGCGCCATGAACAACTATGAAACGATTGTGAATTGTGAAGGTACGATTAGCCAATGACTAGATTCTTGAAGAATGTTAGGTGATTATGGGTCTGAAGAAGTAGTTATATTTTTTGTTAATCAGTTGGGTGAACAAATCAACAAGGGCATGAAATAAGGTTTAGTAGTGGTAAATGGAGGTTGATTATTGGTAATGTGGTTATTGCTCGTGGAGGGAAGTGTGGGCTATTGTATATGGTTGAAATACTTGCTGAAGGATTGATCGTTCTATTAAGTATGACAAAGTCTAGCTTGCTAAATCTAGTGCAAGGATTCATTTTGCTTATTTGGATTCTGCATCACAGGGATGTCAGTTGAATGATTTCAGATTTTTAAACCGGCAAATAGAATTTAATGGTAGTGGAAACACATGACATGTTTCGGGTGCAGTTACAAAGCACTGTTGGGTTTTGAAAACCAAGATTCTGATTATAGAATTCTCCTGGGATTGTTTGCTGAATCTGGAGAGTTTTGTTGGTCCTCAGTGTATCTTAGGGTCCTCGTGATGGTGGCCTAGTGGGCTAGTGGTAAAGGGGTGGGAATCTGTTGATAGATGGTATCTGAAATAACAGAAATTGAAAAACACACACAATTGGAAATCGATCTCTTTGATTTCTCTTATTTTTCTGCTCGTTAACACAAATACAGAGAGTTGGCTATTTATAGCCAATTATTACAATTACAACAGAAAAACTAACTATTGTAACCGACTACTTAACCAATTTCAATTACAAGATTAAGCTAACAATTCACACTCCTAAGCTTGTAATTTCCTTCATACCAAGCTTGTTCTTCATTTCTTCAAACTTTAATCTCGGAAGGGCTTTAGTCAAACATCGGCTTTCTGTTCTTCACTGCACACAAATTCTATTCTGATCTGCTCCTTTTCAACAGTCTCACGAATAAAATGATACCTTGTATCAATATGTTTACTACGAGCATGAAAAACTGGGTTTTTGATAAGTGCAATAGCAGACTTGTTGTCTACCTTAATCTCCACCTGCTGCTCTCTATCTCCTGTGATTTCTGCCAACAACCCTCTCAGCCACATGGCTTGACATGCAGCTGTTGATGCAGCCATGAACTCGGCCTCACAGGAAGATAAAGCCACTGTAGACTGCTTCTGAGAGTTCCAGGTGACTGGGCTGTTTCCATAGAAGAACACCATTCCTGTAGTACTTCTGCCATCATCTCTATCGGTAGAGTAGCTGCTATCACTAAACCCATGTAACTCAGCACTGCCTTTCCTTTGATAACTCAAACCCAAACAGGTTGTTCCTTTCACATATCTCAAAATATGCTTCAAGGCTTGCAAATGAACCACTTTAGGAGCCTGCATATATCTGCTGATGTATCCAACAGAATAGCACAGATCAGGCCTGGTGTGGATTAGGTACCTCAAACATCCTACCCATTTTCTGAATTGAGTAGGATCAGCATCTCCTCCTTCATCATGTTTGGATAACCTCAGCCCTGGCTCCATTGGGATCTTTGTTGAATTACATTCCATTAATCCTGCTTCCTCCAGAATTTTCTGTGCATAACTGGTCTGCTGCAATTTAATTTCCTCATGAGTTTGTGTGACTTGAATTCCCAAATAGTAGGACAACAACCCCAAGTCCACCATCTCAAATCTTTCTTCCATCTTTCTCTTTACCTCCTTAATCTTCTCAAAGTTTTCTCCAGTTATCAGCAGGTCATCAACATAAACTGCTATAAGTAGAATATCCTCCTTGGCACATTTCCTATATACTGCAGGTTCATACTTGCACCTTTTGAATCCCAGCTCCTTCAACACACCATCCAGCTTCAAATTCCAAGCCCTAGGAGCTTGTTTGAGGCCATACAAGGCTTTCAACAACTTGTAAACTTTCTGTTCAGCCCCTTTCTTAATGAACCCTTCAGGTTGTGACACATATACCACCTCCTTTAGCTCACCATGAAGGAAAGCTGATTTAACATCCATGTGATGAACCCACCATCTTTTCTGAGCAGCCACAGCCAAAATCAATCTCACTGTTTCAATCCTAGCCACCGGGGCAAATACCTCTTCAAAGTCAACCCCATGTTGTTGTACATATCCTTTAGCAACTAACCGGGCTTTGTATTTTGTAATATTCCCTGTGGCATCTCTTTTAACCTTGAAGACCCACTTCAAACCAATTGGGACAGTACCCTCTAGCCTTTCAGTGAGCTCCCAGGTCTTATTTTTTTCAATGGACTTGATTTCAGCAGCCATGGCTTCTTCCCATTCCTTTACTCCTTTTGCTTCTTTATAACTAGCTGGTTCCCCTTCTAGTAGTAGCAATTGAGATTCCTGTGCCTTATCATAAATTTCATTCAGGTTCCTTGAGCCCCTTAAGGGTGTGTGATCATACCTGTCATCAGGAGCAACAGTAGGATCACCTGGTCCATCTACATCTGTAGGCTGCCTGTCCAACATTGGACCTCTTCCTTTGACTGTGGATTCTGGACTGCTCCACATTGGCTCATCCTCAACATCTTCATAATTTTCACCTCCTACATTTACCTCATCATAGCTGGTTGGAGCTTGACCACTGTAGACCTGTTCCTGATTCCTGGTTTCTGTGTTGACCAGAAACTCAGTCCATTCTGGGCCTTGGGCTACCTCATTCTTTTCCCATTCCCATGGTCTTGTCTCATCAAATTGGACATCCCTTGTAACATGAATCTTACCAGTTTCTGGATCTAACATTCTGTAGGCCTTGGTCTTTGGTTGACAGCCTAAGTGCACCAGCTTCCTGCTTCTATCATCTAACTTTTTCAGATTGGCCCCAAGGATTTTTGCATAGCCGACACACCCGAATACTTTCACATGATCCAGCCTTGGTTTTCTACCTTTGATAGCCTCATAAGGAGTGACTTCCAGTACTTTAGTGGGGGACCTGTTCAGTATGTAGACAGCATGCCTGGCTGCTTCTCCCCACAGATCTTGGGGAAGATTCATGGCCTTTAACAGGCATCTTGTCATGCTCATGACAGATCTATTTCACCTCTCCACAACCCCATTTTGCTGTGGGGAGTATGGTGAGGTCAGCTGGTGATACATGCCTGTCTTGGAGCATAATAGTTTGAAATCCTTGGAGGTAAACTCACCTCCATTATCTGTCCTCAGGGCCTTTATTCTCCTTCCATGCTCCAATTCCACATCTTCCTTGAATTCCTTGAATCGATCAAAGACTTCGGACTTGCTTTGGATGAAATACACCCACATGTATCTGCTATGATCATCAACCATCATAAGCAGATACTTGTTTCCTCCTTTGGTTTCTGGTGTTATGGGCCCACAAACATCAGCATACACCAAATCCAGGGGCTGCTTAGCCTTGAATCGTGTCTCTTTTGGGAAGGGGACTCTGGACTGCTTTCCTGCCATGCAACAGTCACACACCTGAGATGGGTGTGTGATCTTGGGAACCCCTTGAGCCATCTCTCTTCTGGACAGTCTCTGAATTGACTCAAAATTAAGGTGGCCCAGCCGAGCATGCCATAGCCAAGCTGTGCTCACCCCAACTTGAGCCAGTAAACAGATTGGTGCGGCCACTTTGAGTTCAATTCTGTAAAGCCTATTTGGAGACCTTGGTACTTTCATCAGCAATGCACCACTTGCTTCCACAACCCACAGGTGATCATTCTTCATCCTTACTTCATAGCCAATCTCAGTGAGTTGTCCGAGGCTTATGATATTACTTCTCAAAGTGGGAATGTAATATACCTCGGTTAGTATCCTTTGGTCCTTGTTCTTGCATTCCAGGACTATGTCTCCTTTGCCTTCAATGCTCACACAGGAACCATCTCCAAATCTCACATTTCCGCTTACATTTCTATCCAGCTTTGCAAATAGCTCTTTATTTCCTGTCATGTGGTTGCTGGCTCCATTGTCCAGAAACCACACCCCCTTTTCTTCACTTGAGTATCTCTTCGGGAGGACTCTTTCTTCGTTCAGAAACACGGCAAGAGTCATCATGAGAGCTGGCCCATCTTCTCTAGCATCTGTCAGGTTTGATTCTTCCTTCTTTGGATTTGTAGGGCACTCAGAGGCATAGTGTCCCATTGCATCACACCTGAAACACTTGATCTTGGTCTTGTCTTTAGTCTTTCTTGACTGTTAACTCGTGGAAGGCTTGTCTTGGGCCTTTCCTCTACCCGCAGGTCCCCTGCCCCTGCCTCTGGGCCCTTGTCTCCCGGCTCCCCTGCCTGCTCCTTGGCCAGCCTCAGGTCTCCTTTTGGCTTGCCATTCATCATAACTCAGGAGCAGTTGATCTGATTTCGTAGAGATCTGCTTGTTTTTCATCTTGGTTCGCTCTTCAAATGCTTTCAGCCTCCCAATGGCCTCTTGAAATGACATTACATTTAGGTCTGCAAATTGTTCTATCGAGGCCACAATGGCCAAGAATCTTTCTGGGACCGAGCCTAGGAGCTTCCTCACCAGCGTCCTATCATCTATTGTGGATCCCAAACCATTTGCCTTTGAGACCAGATGGCTTAGCCTACCGGCAAAGTCATCTATTCCTTCATTTTCATGGCCTCCAACTCAGACTGTAGTGTCTGCAACCTTGCTTCCCTAACCCGATCGGCGCCAACGAATCTGACCTTCAAGGCCTTCCAGATTTGTTTGGCTGTTTGATACTGCGCGACTTGTAACACCAGCTCCTCCGGTATTGCTTGATACAATAAGGCGACAGCCATATCATTCTTCTTCGCATCAACCGCCATGCCAATTCCGGGTTCGAGCACTTCGAGGATTCCATGGACCTTAAACACCGCCTTCAATCTGATCGCCCAAATGTTGTAATTGTTGACGTTCAACATTGGGCATTGCAACGAGGCTGTGCCGCTTTCCTTCGCAGTAACAATCGCACCTGTGTTAGCTCCGTCTGCCATAACTGTTCTTTTTCGTCTTCGGTAATACTTCAATGGCGATTCTTGATCCAGCCCTTCGAATCAAGCGATCGAAGGTTAGCTTCCTGCTCGAACTTCCCCACCGATCTTGATTTCTTCGCCAATTTCCTCAATTCGGAGGATCTGAGCACCGCGGCTCTGATACCACTTGATAGATGGTATCTGAAATAACAGAAATTGAAAAACACACACAATTGGAAATCGATCTCTTTGATTTCTCTTATTTTTCTGCTCGCTAACACAAATACAGAGAGTTGGCTATTTATAGCCAATTATTACAATTACAACAGAAAAACTAACTATTGTAACCGACTACTTAACCAATTTCAATTACAAGATTAAGCTAACATCTGTAATGGAAGTCTAGGGTTCAAAGCCCGGCACCACCCAATTTTCCCTAGGTCACGCGATTTACCTCCCTCATGTTGGCCGTGGGACCAGTCGGTAAGGGGCGCCTAATGGTGGCGTTCACCATTTTTTTCTTAGTGTATCTTAGGATCCGGTAGGATGCCTAAGCCGGTTGACTGGTTGAGACAGAGAATCGAATTGTGGTGAATATAGTGATGATTGATGAATGAGTCTGGTATGACTGATGTGTTGGAGCTTGGGGAAGCTCCAACTGTGTAACTGATGAAGGAAGTTTTTTTACTGGAGTTAGTGATGTACGGTTTACTTTGAGGGTAGTTTTATTTTCTATACTGCCTGAATAATCATATGTTAGTGTGTTGGTTGTTTTTGTTGAGTGCTACATTGATATCTAACGGTCTCTTAGCATATTATATTTAGGAAACAATATGTTTAGCCATCTATTGTTAATGCATTAGCTTACATCATATACTATAGATCTTTTGTAAGTATAACTAATGGCTGATCAGGAAGCGTGAATAAAAAGATAGCTGCATAATTGATGATTTGATATTATATCCATCTCAAGTTCTGCTCAATGGTCTTTGGTCATTTTACCTAAGGGTGGAACATTGGGATGGTTGAGCAGCTTAGGCAACAGATTAAAAAGAGTAGTTTTTTATGCATTTGACTGGTCAACATGGGTTGGTTTGTCCTGAAAACTTTTTCATCAATATATTCCATTTTTTATAAATAATTTATGTCAATATCAAGTTCTAACTACAAAATTATGTTATTCGTTGGCAATACCGAATGCTCCATTTTCTCTGATAATAGTTTTAGGAGGTTTTATGCAGTAAAATTACACTTTAGCACTTTTAACCCATTTAAATCTTTTTCTTTCATGTCAGAATTTTAGATTTACTTGTTAGACTCATTAGAAATAAATACATAGCCTGATTTGGCCCATTTATTAGTAAATGTGTTGAAATTGGCAGCTCTAGTTTTACTCATATCAACAGTTAACACCCCCCCCCCCCCCCCCCCCAAACACACACACACACAAATCCCAACCAAAAAAAATCCAACCACATTAAGAATTTCTTCTTTTTAAGATCATGTTGGTTATTCTTGCAGATATTTGATCATTTTATTATCGGTTTTCCCCATAACTGGAAGGAATTGACTACAAACTGTCCCAAAAGAGAATTGGCTTCCAAATGTGTCACAAGAGGTAATACTAATCGCTGCAAGTAGTATTTTATTAAAACCCCAAGGGGTTGGAGATCTATAGATGTAACATGCTTATCCATATAGAAAAACATAAAATCATGCGAGTAACGTATATATTTTTGTTGGGCTAAAGTTTCATATGCCTTAAGGCTAATTGAGAAGAAAATGTTATCGTTCATTGTAGATTTATTTGGTTAAATAGATATTTGTTTACATACAATTATATACTGCATTTATGCATTTGTCACTTGTTCCATATGATGAATATCTTCAGTTCAAAAAGATGTGAAAGATTCCATTGAAGAGCATGGTGATTTTCATTGCAAAAAGCAGAATTGTGATAGCGACACTGGTTATGGGAGTTCAGGTTTGCGAAGACATAATGTTGAGTGATTAAACTATTACCCCTCTTAATCTTCCCTCACTTGAAATTTCACACGTCTGTTTTTTTGTCTTTTTATTGACTAGGGTTGTAATCGAGTCGAGGCGAGCCAGACCTGGCTCCAGCTCGGTTCATGGATTTTCGAGCCGAGCCGAAATTTCTTTTGAGCCAAAATTTCGAGCTCGTAAAAACCTCGAGCCACGAGCGTTTTTTATCTTCCTCTACTTTACACATATATTTAATATAATATATATGTACGTCAACTTTCCCACCTCTCTCTCCTAATAAATATTTGCATGTCATATATTAATTAAATTTTGATTTTGCTATCTTCTCTCTCCAATTAAATATTAATGATATTATTAAACTTGGTTAATAATATGATTACATTATAAATCAATTTTTTTATTTTTTGTATAAAACTTTTTTAAAAAATATATGGTATGCTATTTTAAACAAATAACTTAAAAGTCAAATACTTAACAGATTTTAACCTAGCTAGTATGTGTGTGTGTGTATATGTATGTATGTATTATAAATCGAGCCGAGCCAATGAGTCGAGGCATGAGCTGAGCTCGAGCCAAGCCAACTCTGACTTCGGCTCGACTTGTTTTAATCGAGCTTTTTTTCGAGCGAGCCTCGAGCCGCGAGCTTTTTGAACAACCCTATTATTGACCTGTATATTTCCAATTCGGTGCATCTTTTTAAATTAAAGAACTTAAAAAAAATAATGTTTAGCATGTGAATTTGGCTCTTTGTTTACATTGTTTACTGAAGCTTTTTATAATAATATTAACCAATTACTCTTTCTGGATCTTGGGATTTGATGGAGTTATATCTCTAGAAAGTGAATTTTATCTCTTTCAGAGATCACTTATTATGGTTTCTTGAACAGGAGCATAAAATTGACCCTGAAAGATCTGTGACACCAGGACTTGAGGGTGATCCAAGTCTTGAGACGAGTGTCATTGTAAGCAATACTGTGGACTCATCTACAGGATCAAAGCATTTTGGGGTTTCTAGCTGGCGTATGACTACTAGATCTATGAAAATGATGGATAACAGTAAACATGGGTTTTTTCTAGTAAATGATATATCCAATTTGGATAAAAGAACTCCTAAAGATTCTGAGATTTTAAGCGGTTCTGAGAATTTGAGGAAGTCTGAAAGAAGGAACGTTGTGTCAAAGTTATCTGGTGGATGCGGAAAAGGGTCCAGTAAAACTGCAAGTTGCTCCAAGGAGGACACTGTTTTAAGGATGAAATTAAGACGAAAACAGTTTGACAAAAATGTTGATGTTGTTACTCCAAAGGATGGAAAAGGTATTTCAAGTAAGGGAAAAAATAAGGCCGATGATGATTTAAGGGATGATATTTTCATCACGAGGCAAAACATGAAAGGTTGCAGAAATGAGAAGAAAAGTAGAGCTGACATCCCACAAGAAAAAGTGGTACCTGCAACAGATGAAATTAGTTTTAAAGAAGGAATCGTTACTCGGAGCAAATCTAAAAGCAAAATGCCAGTTAAAAGGAAACTCATAACAAGTCCTAAATCAGCTATATCTACTTTCTCAACGGGCAAGAAGGTGAATCTACTAACAACTCTTATTATACTTTTTAATTTTGGATTAATAGGGTTTGTCATTGTATAGGTATCTGAGGAACAATATGAAAGTGCAAACATTTTATCTCTAGAATCATTCATTGGAAAGAAGTCTAGATCAGGTAGGAGATGGTTTACAAAACCACCTTTTTAGCCACAATAATATAACTACTTGGATGCTTAAAACTTAATATAATTAATTGGATGCTTATATTTTATTATTTTATGCAGGAAGAATAGTTCTACCTCCTTTGGAATATTGGCGCAACCAGAAGGTCGTTTATGATGAGGTTTGTTTGTACTACTTTACTCCCCCGTAATAACAGTTGCGCAAATATATTTAGGATTTACACAGTATTAGGATTTTTTGTGTGATTATGCCTGCTTGTACTTGAGTTGGAGGTCTTTGACTCTTTGGAATTAGTGTTCGGGTCTCTCTTTCCTCAGAAATAGAGTTAAAGTCTGCATCTATCCCACCTCCCCAAACACTACAAATAACTATGCTACGAGTGAGATTTTTTGGGTATGGTTGTTGACATTGTCTAGGGATTATGGGCTGCACTTGATGCTTTCTGAGAGTAACATATATGTTGACATGATAATGCTAGATATAGCATTGACCCATAAATTAGATTGTATGTGCTAGTAACAAATGCTATTTAGTGAACATAGTTGATTAATTTTGTACATTATGTGGTATGATAAAGTTTAAGCATAGTGTAAAAAATGAATTTTATAAATATTAAATATGTATAAAGTTTCATTGTTGGTGGGATTGAGTGTCTTATTTTAAAAGTTTTCTGTATATGTCAATAATGTGGTGATATTGATGCTTTCAGGATGGACAAATGTGTGGTGTCCAGGAACCCAAGTGAATGACACAAGCACCCATCCTATTATATATAGTGAAGATGTATTTTGGTTTAGTTATCATATGTCAGAGATGAAATGTCTGAAACTGACCCAGAAGAAGAAGATGATCCTTTAGTTGGTTTTGGTTCGAAAGCGAAAGTTTTTTAGGTTTGTATTAAATACTCCTCCGCATAGCGAGGAATCGAGGAGTAACTAACTGTATGAACGGACGTTAGACTTAACATCATCATCTTCTTCTTCCAATTTAACCAATCCTTCTTAAATAGTCGGAGCTTGTCTATTGAATTAAATTGCAAATAGAGGCAAGATTAGTTTAGATTCCATCCTTCTCTTACAATCACCATCCTTAGATCTTACAAACAAGTTTTATGATGAGTGAATTTTATTAGGTATGGATTTTGCTAAATTAAGTTACAATATTACAAAGTATTAGCGTTCGAATTATAGAGTATATTTTAATGTCCAGAAGTAACTCTTTTGACTCATTGATATATATATATATAGGGGATGAAATTTTTTATAACCCTCATCTTTTGCTACAACCCATTAACCATCATCCAATGGTTGCTTGAAAAAGGTAAGTGTGTAGGATCGTGTCACGTGTCAATTCCTTTGTCTTTAGTAGGAAGGGCATTTAGGACATTTGTCATTTATGTAAAGTTTACCCCTTTTTTTTTAAACATTCATAACTTTTTTATACTATAGTATTTTTTAAAAAAAATTGCACCATTATACTCGTCTCATTTTTCTCTTTAATTTCGTTATAGTCTCGACTGGTTTTTTTTTTTTTTTGATGTCATGTATTTACATCATTGTAACGAGCTTAATGATAGCAAATTAATTAGAAAATTTTCTAACAATGGTAAATTACAGTAATGTAACTCAAAATGAAGTAATGTAACATAAAATAAAGTAATTTACAATGACATAATTAACGGTGACGTAACATATTATTTACAGTGATGTAATTTTCTCTTTAATTCTCGTTATAATGTTGACTAGTTTTTTTAATTTTTTTTCTCATTGTCCATTATTAACATCGATCTAACGAACATAAATATAACACATTATTTTTTGAATTTTTTTCTAACAATGATAAATTATAGTAATGTAATATAACACATTATTTTATTTTCTCTCTAACAATGATAATTACAATGATAAATTACAGTGATGTAATATAATACATTATTTTGATTTTTTTTCTTTAACAATGATGATTATAGTGATGTAATTTATCATTGTTCGAAAAACATTCAAACAAATTTGTTGTATTTAGGCTAGTTACAAATTAGGGATGAGCAAAAAGCCAAAAAAACCGAACCGAAACCGAATTAACCGAAAAAACCGAACCGCACCATTATACTCGTCTCATTTTTCTCTTTAATTTCGTTATAGTCTCGACTAGTTTTTTTTTTTTTGATGTCATGTATTTACATCATTGTAACGAACTTAAAGATAGCAAATTAATTAGAAATTGTTTCTAACAATGATAAATTACGGTAATTTAAAAAAATGAAGTAATGTAACACAAAATGAAGTAATTTACAATGACATAATTAACGGTGACGTAACACATAATTTACAGTGATGTAAACTTTTCTTTATTTCCGGTTATAATGTTGACTACTTTTTTTAATTTTTTTTCTCATTTTCATTATTTACATCGATGTAACGATCATAAATATAGCACATTATTTTGAATTTTTTCTAACAATGATAAATTACAGTGATGTAATATAACACATTATTTTTTTTTCTTTAACAATGATAATTATAGTGATGTAATTTATCATTGTTCGAAAAAAATTTAAACTAATTTGTTGTCAATGTAAATTACATCACTGTAATTTAAACCAAATTCACCGAAAAAAACCGAAACCGAATTTTACGTCAATGTAAATTACATCACGATAAATTACGTCAATGTAAATTACATCACTGTAATTTATCATTTTAAAAAAAAATTCAAAATTTGTTATATTTAAGCTCGTTACAATAATGTAAATATAGGGCATCTAAAAAAGCAAAAAAAAAATTAGTCGAGACTATCACGGAATTAAAGAGAAAAATGAGACGAATATAATGGTGCAATTTTTTTTTAAAATAATATATTATAAAAAAGTTATTAATGTTTAAAAAAGAGGGGGGAAAAACTTATAAAGGTAAAATGACTATGATGCCCTTTTTAATATTTTAATGAAATGCTTATGTGTAAATTTATGATTGGTTGAAATGGCTTATGTAGTTGTAGCAAAAGATGAGGGTTATTTTTTATACCTTGCCCTATATATATATATATATATATATATAGGAGAAGGATCAAATACATGTGCTTCTTAACGTACTAAACGTAGGATGGCTTTTGAACCCTTTGATCAAACTAATCAATGGGTAAGATCTAGTGGTCCCCACTTTATACCAATTTCTCCACAAAACAAGCGTATAATATAACTGGAAGGAAAAAGAGGAACAACCACATTTTCTATCTTAAAACAAGTTCCACTCGTTTTTTAAAAATTAAATAACTTTTACATGCTTTATTATTTTTTTAAAAAAATTACACCATAAAATTGAGAATTTTATTATCTTTAATTTGAGTATAGTATTGTTATAGTTCTTTTTAAAAAAAAATGACGTGGTCCGTGATTTTTATGCTTGGTACGTGATTATTGGTACGTGATTATGCAGTTGGTCATTTGGTCATGCATGTTAGGTGACGGTCCGTGATTTTTATATACCGTGGTCCGTGATTATTGGACCGTGATTATACATTTTGTTCTTGATTATATGTGTTAAAATACGGTATAAGATTGTTATATAATGTGGTCCGTAATTATTAGACCGTGATTATCCTAGTGGTCCTTGATTATGAGGGTTAAATGTCAGTCTGTAATTATATAAATCACAGTCTGTAATTTTATATAGACAATAATGCCCTTTACCCTGATGACACATGGCGCGTTCCTATTGATTTTCCTACGTTTAGCACGTTAAATTAATATGTACTTTAACCGTCCCCTATATATATATTAAAATTGTTAAAAAACATTATATGATTAATCTGTAGTTTTAATTTATATTTAGAAAAAACACGTGATGTAAATATATATAGAGAAAGTAGGATTCTTGACTTTTTTGTTGTTTTTATTAAATCATCTAACATCTTGGCGGAATCGTAGGGTCATCACGAAATATAAATCGTTCAAAATCACATGGGCTATAATGTAACTAAAACATTTCATTTAATAGAATCAGCATATCATAGAACATATCATAGGGGTGTAAACGAGTCAAGTCGATCTCGAGCTTGTTAAGGCTCGAGCTCAGCTCGTTTAGACTAAATAGGGCTCGAGCTCAACTCGTTTAGGCTTAGCCATATTTAGTCTAAACGAGCTGAGCTCGAGCCTTAACGAGCTCAGGATCGGCTCGGCTCATTTACACCCCTAAGTATGAATATCATTGTCTCATCACAAGATCATATTCAAGACATCATAGGTCAAGAATCTCTAAGCTTGCTTCTCTTTTACATTTCATTATTACCTGAAAAGTTTTTGAAAATAAAACGTCAACATAATGTTGGTGAATACAAATAACAGACTCGATATGTAAGCATAGCATATTCGGTTTTTTAACCATAATTAATAGTGGGAATACTACACATTTAGCAGGTTATTTCACTGATTGATACAACCACTGCATACCCTGGCTTGTACTGCCACTAGTTATAAACAACAGCGGAGTGCGTCTTACAATTGTTCCCTCCAGCCCACAGCCAGTCACTGGTTAGGTTGTCTGTGGAGTGCGTCTTACGTATAACCTTCCAGCCCACGCTACCAGCCACATATGAGAATTTCACCCGTATGCGGATACAATTTGCAAATCATACGTATACTAATGCTTAAATGCTGGTCACATAGTACCCCTTTATGCGTCAAAGTTTAAACAAACCATACTCATAAAAAAATATTTCTATATTTAAAAACAAGTTAAATGTATTCACCTGAAATTTTGGATGACTGAGTGACAGCTTAGAACTTCTTAATATGAATTTGGGCAGCGTTTCTACTTAACATATTCTCATAATTACCTTCAAATAAAGGATTCTTGATGTTGCTTATTTTTTTGTTCCTAAAAATAGATCATAATGAACATAATATTTGTTATGTAATATTGAATCTTGACCCTAAACCTATAAGTTAATAATATCTAAAAACTTAAATTTTTGAGTTAAAATAAGAGACTAAAATATATACCTGATTAACTTGCATCGACTTCTTGGTGTAGAGAAGGTTAAGAACAACTCATGAGTTTGTGAAAGATGTTAACTCAATATATGTATACGTGAATTTCGATTATTAAGTGGCTCATCGATTTACTTTATGTTTTCTTCGTAAACAAGACAATGATTGAAATCTTCAATATTGGATAAGTATACACTTATCTTCTTTTTTTTCTAGCACATATGAGAGTGCATCTCAATTAGATGTTAGGATTTCATTTTTTTTATTAATAATAATAATTATTATTGTTATAATTAATTTAGCTCAAACTTTGTTTTTCTTTTATAACTTTAAAAATATCATGTTTTATAAAATTCGGAGTATACGGTTAAGACCAGCTTATTTTTCTTTACGTTTTGGCCTAAGTTTCGTTAAAAACGGATCAAGATCAAATATATGTATATATAATTTATTACTATTATTATTATTATTTAAACGACATTTGACTAAACTTAACGATTGCTTAAATATCAAATATTTCTAATATTTGTTTTACCAACGTACTTATTCGTTTAAACGGACGCTAAAAATTTGAACGCTTATTTCTACACTTGTACACTCGAATAATCATATTTTATAAACTAAACTATTGTAATTATTATATGAGACCTTATGATTCAATTAATCGTTTCTATATATATTCTTTTTATTTTTCTAAGTAATAGTATATTATTTATAAACGAGAGTATTTTATTGAAATCCTTAAAACAGAATGTTACAATTTGAGGGCTAGAGGGTTCGTGGGTGTGATTGGTTTGCACCAACTCGTTCACAGAGCTCAAAGGGCTCGGATTGCTTGATTAATTTGATTTTTATATTCGTTTTAGTCGATTTTGAATTTGAGTTTATTCCGTCGGGTTTTTAGGAACGAGTTGATTTAAATTTGTTGTTATCTGCTTAAATTATGTGATGGATATCAATCATGTGATCTCGTTGTTGATAAAAATTCAAAATTTTCTTAAATTTTTTATCGATATGAATCGTGAATAAGGGAAATGGGTCTAGCTGTTTCTTGGATGGATTTGTGAAAAAAAAAAAAACGGGCGAGGAAGAAGGTAACACAATGGATATTTGGCAAAGTTAGTCCCTTAGTTTTTGTTCACAAGGTTCAGTTTCATTTTTGTCAACATAGATCCCCAACTTTATCAAACAAGTTTCATTTGTTAAAAATTTGTATAACTTTATTAAAACTAATTAAACTATTGAAGTATCAGTATTCAGTAAATTTGTCTGTCAAAATCTAACAAAATTTGACACCCATATAACCCGTATAGGGCTATACGACTCATATGAAGTCATGTGATATTGACTGATCATGTAGGGATGTACAAATAACAAGCCCCTTTATTAATATATGTCGTCAGGTCAAATGCGGCTGGCTACAATAAATAATAATAATTAACTAATAGTTGAAACTTATTCAAACAATTTGATTTTTTGTTTTGAATAAATTTATAGCTGTTGCGATCGGTTTTGGTCTGCGTTTTGATATTCTTGATGATGTCATCACGACATGATGGTATGACTCAACCTTTAATTTTTAGTCATAAAATGTGGCAGACGATATATAAATTTTAATAATAATAATAATAATAATAATAATAATTAAATAATATATATTATTATATAATACTAATATTAATAAAAAAAATTCGGTGAACAAATTGACAGGCACTGCGGACGGTTTTTGGTATGTTTTTTTTTATGTTCGTGATGTTTCACCGCTACTGTGATCGAATACCCTTATCGACATGTACAATTTAATTGAGCGGCATTGTGTGAGGCGAGTTTTAGGTCGCTTTTATTTATTTTTTACTATTATTAAATCATTGCATATGACCATTTTTACTATTATTAAATACCGTTTTATTTGTTCGTCTTATATTCGTGTTTATTGATATTAGATTTTACGACTAAGCACAATATGTTTTTCCTATAGTTTGACGGACACGTTTTTGACGGCTAAACTTTAGGTTTTATGTTGAAATGACAACCGTTACGTGTTTTATTATCTGTGTTTTGATATTCGAAATTGTATGAGAATTCCCGTAACAACGCGTAACAAATATCGAACCCACTAGTTCATATATACGCAATTACTAACGTCGGTGGGGGAGTCAACGTGCGAGACGAAAAATTCGAAAAGCGTCTACGTTCGATTTATATGGGCCAATTAAAAAGTTGTCACCTACGTTTTCAACTTCATATATACCCAATTACTAACGTCGGTGGGGGAGTCAACGTGCCAGACGAAAAATTCTAAAAGCGTCTACGTTCTATGGGCCAATTAAAAAACTGTCACCTACGTTTTCAACTTCATATATACTCAATTACTAACGTCGGTGGGGGAGTCAACGTGCCAGACGAAAAATATGGGCCAATTAAAAAACTGCCACCTACGTTTTCAACTTAAGAAGTGCAATCCTCATACAACTCCTTTATAGAAAAATATGTTTGTAGTATTCTTCGATGTGGGATGAATGAACCACTATTTTTTAATATTTTAGGGTAAAATTACATATTTGTTTATTGATGAAGTTGTTTGATGTTATTTTCAGGGCTGACAATTTCAGATACGAACACGTTAACACGACACTAGTTTAACATGTTTCGTGTTTGCTCTTAACATGTTTCGTGTCTAAAACAGATCAACACGTTAAGACCTGTTTATTTTTCGTGTCTAAACAGGTAAAACCCGCTAAGACTCGTTAAGACCTGTTAAGATTATTTAAGACCTGTTAAGACCCGCTAAGACCCGTTAAAACCTGTTAAGATCATTTAGGTGTCGTAACGACCCGCCGCAGAGCGCGATAACGTTGCTGGTTAGAACCAAAAATCAACCAAAAGCATCAAAAAAAGACGCTAGCCTCGCCTGTTTTCGAGCGCATTTGGTTGGAAAGTTTCCAAAAGCAAGTGTTTCATGAATCCCTTCATCCGACGTCGACTACATCTTCCAGTTTTTCTCTCCGACTCCGACGTCATCGCAACTCCGAATTTTGAATTCTTATAAGTTTACTCACCGCCCTGTTAATTGTTTTTGATATTATCTGGTATTTCGTAATTCTATGATTTTGCAAAATTGTATCGTTGAATCATTGTACTCTGCGCTTTGTTGATCATTGGAATATACACACAGATTCACTTAAAGTTGTTTTCATCGATCGATATCATAGAGTTAGGGTGATAATTTATCAAAGAAGTCCGTTTTGGATAGTATTAGCATCAGATAATAAGCTGCTGATTTATTATTTTTGGCCTTTTTGATTGTAGCAGCATCGGGCTGATTTATGATGGCATGTACCATAGAGCTAGGAAGAACTATTGTGAAGTTTTGGTAATTTCTTCTAAATTTTCTTGTTTGCCCTGATTGATGATGAAAAAATAGGGAGGTTTCTTTATAATTTTGTTCATAGCAGACTCAACTTTTTTTTCAAGATATGGGTAGTCGGAAAAATGAGCAAAGATTAGGCATCACAGAGCCTATATCTTTGGGTGGACCAACCGAGTATGATGTGATCAAAACCAACGAGCTTGAACAGGTTTTATTGTTCATTCACATCCAAGATTTGTTGTTAAGTACTGAAAGTATCTGGTTTACTTTGGTTAGTTTTTGGTTGATGCTGGACTATATGAGACTCCTGAAGAGGCCATAAGTAGGGAAGAGGTTTTAGGACGACTGGACCAGGTTGGATTACAATTGCAGTTTGAATTATTTTCATAACTGCTGCTCCAATGTTGGTTAAATCAACAGATAGTGAAAATTTGGGTTAAAAAAGTAAGTCGAGCGAAGGGATTGAATGAACAGCTTGTACAGGAAGCCAATGCCAAGATTTTCACTTTTGGATCCTATCGTCTGGGGGTATGACGGTCAAATTTAGTATTTCTTTTATGGCATAACAGTTTTTAATGGGTCTGATTTGCGTTTTACACATAAAATGGATAGTAAACTATTTTTAGGTCATTTAAATTTCAACCATGGACATTAGACTACCTTCAATATCCCTTTGCTCTCTTGATCAAAATTCTATGTTGTTCCTCCAATACATCATTGAACTATTCTGTGCTAGTCCACTAGTCGTATCAGTTAACAGTATATAAACTGTTACGTATTTTCGTAATCATGATTAGGAACGTTCGAAACAGTAAATTTTTGTTGACATCAGGTTGAAGCAAACCCTCTAACTTGATTAGACCTCTTATCCATTTCATCTGACACCTATTCAGTTCTACTAAACTTAACTTGCCTTGTCTGATTTCTGAAAGTTATTTATGGCTTCACTTTGGTTTATTAATAGGTGCATGGACCAGGTGCAGATATTGATACACTCTGTGTTGGACCCAGACAAGTAGATCGAGATGTAATACCCATTTTGTTAAATTTGTGGACCCTGAGGTTGAGTCAACTCACAATTGGTTTTCTTTTTACACCCAGGAGGATTTTTTTGGCCAACTTAAAGAAATGCTTTTAGAGATGTCTGATGTAACAGATATGCATCCTGTACCTGATGCGCATGTTCCTGTGCTGAAGTTTAAATTGAATGGCGTCTCAATAGATCTTCTTTATGCAAGACTTTCTCTTTGGGTTATTCCTGATGTAAGCAAGTCAAAAACTGAAGATTATGTTGAAACATAGTCTGTGCATGTTAATTAAGCAACATGGTGAACAGGGTGGTTGTATATTGTAGGATTTGGATGTTTCTCAAGACTCAATACTGCAAAATGCAGATGAGAAGACGGTTTTGAGTCTCAATGGTTGTAGAGTTACTGACCAAATCTTGCGTTTGGTGCCAAATATTCAGGTTTTGACAACTGCTTTTATGTTTCCATTTGAATTTAGAATTTACAGATCTGTAGATACCATCAGAGGTCACAAGATGGTTATGTCCTGGGTGAGGTGCTTGGTTTTAAAAGATGTCATCAGGCCCGAGGCATCAGAGGTGGTAGCGCTTCACGATGACGGAAGTAATGTGACATGAGGCAGTGGTGAGGTGGCGCCTCATGTATATTTAGGCTTCCATCACACAAAAACTTATCTTACAATAGAGAAAACTTATTTAATATAGTAAGCTTCTTAGTTTGTATACATTGCCTTTTATGTTGGATGTATACTTGAACTTATTAGGTTGTGACATAAATCTTTTTTTATAATATATATATTTTTCTTGAGTTACTTAAGTTGTATATAGAGCCTGTCTGATTGTACATGTATAGTATACAACAACAACAACCTTACCCGGTAAATTCCCACTTTTCATTAGGGTCTGGGGGGAAGGATAGATACAAACCTTACCCCTATCCCAATTGGGATAGAGAGGCTGCTCCGAAAGAGTCCACGGCTCAAAGTTATCGTTTGAAGTTGATCATCCCAATGATTTTAACGTTATTTTCACAAAATAATTGAAATAACATTAAAATTAGTGCACTTTTACTTTTGCCCCTTAAGGACCCACATATATATACATTGTACATGTATAGTATCTATATATTAAATCATACATATTTTTTTATTATTTAAATTTTAAGTGTGCATGTGTTAACAATGTAGTGTCTGTAATTACTCTATGAATACATGAGGCCTTGCCTTACATACGTGAAACTCTCCCTCACACTATTGTCTCATGCCTTACAATTCATCTTTGGGGACCTAAGCGCCTCGTGCCTCACAATTCAGCTGTGGACCTAAGTTCCCTGTGCTTTTTAAAACCAAAGTTTTGGTGGGTTGAGTAATGGGTCAAAACCTATCTCTGTAAGTACTACTTAACACAGGCCATTATATGTTCAGTTAACATGTATTCAACTTGCTTTTTTAGTTTATTCTTGTTTGATAAATTATGCTCAACTTATGATTTCAAAAAGTTTTGTAACAAAGATTTGGGTGGTTTTCAACCTGCTTGCATCTATTTTTCTGTCACCCTTTAATAAGTCGCTTCTTATTTCGTTTTATATGTTTTCTGGTCTGCAGAATTTTCGCACAACACTAAGATGCATGAGGTTTTGGGCTAAGCGACGTGGCGTTTATTCAAATGTACACACCAAATATCAGTTAAAATTGAATTAATGTTTGGTTCATATATATTTTAATGTGTCCTTTTTTTTCATGGTCAGGTTGCAGGATTTCTGGGTGGCATAAATTGGGCTTTGCTTGTTGCACGTATCTGCCAGCTGTACCCTAATGCATTGCCCAATATGCTAGTTTCTAGGTTCTTTAGGGTCTACACACAGTGGCGATGGCCAAATCCAGTAATGCTATGTCCTATTGAGGAAGGATCACTTGGATTGCAAATCTGGGATCCTAGAAGAAACCCTAAGGATAAATACCATTTGATGCCAATTATAACCCCAGCTTATCCTAGCATGAACTCTAGCTACAATGTGTCATCAAGTACTTTAAGGATAATGACTGAAGAGTTTAAAAGAGGTCATAATATTTGTGAGGTAATTTCTTATAGTTAGCTTCTGTATACTTCAAAAATGCACTGAGGCGCCTCGAATACACCTATGTTGTCAAAAGCCCTTAGGGTGCATGTCTAGGCTTTCAGGTTGACCAGGAACAAGGGAAGTACGATCGCCTTGGCCCTTGGGTGAGCGTCTGACTAGTTTTTGACAGATTTAGTTAAATTCCGCTTAGATTTCAGTTACACTTGTAAATTCTGGCTTTGTTGAAACTTTAGAAAACGACTTGAAACCAGCCAATACTATCCTAAACTTGCCCTAAACAATCCTAAAATATGTCTAAAACCCCTAAAATGGTATGTGTGTGCTATGTGCCTTGCTCATCTCAGGCTCTTGCTTTTTAAGCGCCTTGCACCTGGCCCAAGGTTCACCCTTGCGCCTTGAGTGCGCCTTGTACCTTTGACAACTACGGAATACATGCAAGGCAAGCTGCGCAAGTGAGGTAAGCGCCTTGGTCCTTCAAATCCGGTAAAAAACTGCTTCCAAGCATTTGAACCAATCAAAATGGCATTTAAACTGGCCAAAACCCAGCCTGGATCAGACTAAATCAGGGCTCAACCCACCTAAATCAGCCTTATGGTTCCTTATCTTGCCAAATTTCTTTACAGGAAGCGATGTGGTCTTTTATACTTTGGTTTAATATAGTGTGTGTGTGTGTGTATTTATACACACACACACACATTTGTATAATGGCATTAAATTATTAATTTTATATGCACATAGTATCTTCTCTGTTATTGCACTTTTCATGTATCTGTTCATTTTTTATTTCATGCCTATGTGAGTGGTGGGCCTTTAACTTTCTTGCATTTACTTGTTTATTATGGATTGAGTTCGTGTAGGCTATGGTGTTAAAAAATGGTAGTTGGCTTGAACTTTTTGAGCCCTACCATTTTTTTGAAGCATACATGAACTATCTGCAGATAGATGTAGTTGCAGAGAGTGATGAGGATATGATGAACTGGAAAGGCTGGGTTGAATCTCGCATTCGTTATCTCGTATTGAAGGTCATACATCATATCTTTAGTTAAAAAATTGCTAAAATTATTTTTTCTTCTTCAATTCTGACAGTGTTTTTGTGCCTATGAATCTAGATTGAAAGAGACACCTTAAAAATGCTGCAGTGCCACCCACATCCTGGTGACTTTTCAGACAAGTCTAAGCCATTTCACTGCAGTTACTTCTTAGGTCTTCAACGAAAAGAGGGTGTTCCCAAAAAGTTTGATATACGGTTAACTGTCGATGAGTTTAAAGCCAATGTCGGTTCATATTCATCATGGAAGCCTGGAATGGACATAAATGTAACCCATATAAAGCGGAGGGACGTTCCAGCATTTGTTTTTCCTGGAGGTGTTAGACCTACACAGCCTGCCAAAGTGAGTCTAGAAACAGGTGCTGCTAGCAGTGGTGTTGATGGAGCTGATGGTTATACACGGAAACGGAAACGCGACGACAATGATGACGATGCTTATGCGCATGAACTTGTTAAAAAAGATGGATTTAGTATGGGTGGTCCTTCTACTGTTACTCCTAAGCGTGCTGACCAAGTAACTGAGGTTTTGGACTCTGAGAAATCGGTTATGTCTGGACCATATGAACTTGATAAAGCTTTATCAAAAGGAACCGTCAAACAAGTAGCTAGTTCTGTTTTGCATGTGAATAGAAATTTGGAAGAGCTCGAGGTTAGTTGTTGATTCATTTACTTGATTTTAATCGCGATCTATGTGTGATCTTAATACATTTTAGCTGGTGTTATATAAGCCCCCTGAACTTGATGATGCTGATGCCCCCCTGCCAAGCCTTGCTACTTATACTACAGTTGCATCTAGTCAAAAGCCAATTATGAGGTAGGTAACCTTACCTTCTATATTTTATCAATCTTGTTTTCCATTTTCTTTCTGAATCAGGATATTTAAGTTTTTTAAAGTATAAAAACCATATAAAACCTGCACCCTCAACCTAGTTTTGGTATATCAAAGATTTAAAACTTGTAAATGATACAGGAAAGATTCTCACATCTTGAAATGTTAAAGCTTCTAAACTTGTGTAGCATGCCACTCGCCACCAACTCATCATCATCGCTGTTGTCGTAGCCACCGCCACCGTTTCTGCCATTTCTGCAACTACCTCCTGCCACCAGGGCTACTAGTTTACTACCACTGTGTTCATTGACCCCACTTTGTCATCATTGACCCCACCACAGTGCCACCTCTGCTTAGTCTTCTCAGCCACCACCACACCACCCTAGCAACACCGCTACACCTCCGCCATTGCCACCACCTGCCGACTCCTCTTCGCTTCCACTAGCTAATATAACTTAAGTCTGTTAATCCATTCAACACTCATTTGTTTTTTTAAAAAAATCAATTTCGATCAGAGCCTACTTTAGTTGCAACCTGCTGAACCAAATTGATATTGTTTTAGGTGAACCTGTTGACTCGAACCCATCATGCCCGGAACTTGTTTTGACATGTGACCTGGCCTGCATGCTTGTTTTGCCATGTTTAATACTAACCCTTTTTAAATCATGAACTACAATTTTGCAATAATATGCCAATATAGTGGTTTTGGAGGTTTTATGAGTTTGTATATGTTTTGGAAAACCTTTGAACAGTCAAAATGGTAAAATATAACACAGTGAATTTATAGCATCTTTTATTTTTATTTTTTTTATTTTTTATTTATTTTCAGATTGAGTTTTACATCCTTGGCCAAGGCTACTGGCAATAGCACTTAAAAGTGGGTATGTGACTTGAGTGTTGGGGATTCTTTTCATAGTAGTGAAAAAAATGAAACGAGTTAGATTAATTTTCTCTTTGTTTTGTTTTGAATTTGTATGTTTAAATAAATGAGGATTGTAAATTTGTAGTGTGTTGAATGCTTTTTTTGCAATAGCTTATGCTTTGCAGCTTTTATGATTAATAAACAAACAAACAAACGTATTTAGTATAGTCTCTCTGGTCAATAATTTTTATGTGATAAACATATTAATTACTTAATACGTGATAATAAATGTTTTGATGCTAATTTAGGATTAGGTTATAACATTTTTTTTTATTTAAGTGATTCTATTTGGATGTAAAAGGTTTTTTTTTTCTTTTTTTTTCGAACATATTTTTCGAACAACACATACATGCATACATGTTGAAGCGTTTTCCCTATTTCTAGCATATTTTTAATTTGTGCTGTGATTTTAGCTTTTGTGAGGTTTATTATTATTTTTCTTTAATAAAATTTGGTTCCTGGATGATTATTTTGCAAATAATTACTCTTTAAATTTCATTATTTGATGAAATCTAAAAAATAAGTATTCTACGATAATCGTTTTGTGGTGAGGGCTCGGGGGCATGGGAGGCAGTGATAAGGGTATTTGAGTATTTATTTTGGTGAGGCTGTTGAAAGAGATGCAATTTAAGTATGTAAAGTGATTTTAATCCGTTTTAAAAAATTCCATTTGGCATATGTAGAGGTCATAGATGTGCTCATGTGCACAAACTGATTATTTTTTAGAAACCGGTTCCAAATTGATTTCAGTTTTGGTCATCAAAATTTAGAACTGGTTACGGTTAGATTTGGGTTTTAACCGGTTTCCTTTTTGGCTATTCTGGTTCCTGATCAGGTTGCCAATTCCGGTTCTGGAACCGATTTTTTTGCCCACCTTTGAGTAGTTAGTGGACTAGTGGGCAAAAAAAAAAATGGTGAACGCCATCATTAGGCGTCCCTCACCGACCGGTCCCACGGTCAACATGAGAGAGGTAAATCGCGTGACCCAGGGAAAATTTGGTGGTGCCAGACTTTGAACCTTAGACCTCCATTATAGATTCTCATCCCCTTACCACTAGGCCATCATCACGGGGACAAGTGGGTAATGATTATGTTAATTTGTTCTTGCTAATTAGAGGTGGGTAAATGAGGTTTTTTAAAAGCTGGTTCCAGTGAAATTTGGGTTTTTGACTGGAAGCTGATGGGTTTTTACTGGTTTATGGCCGGCTCGGTTTTGGTTTTTGGTCCAGCAGTGTTGGAATTGATTTTATTTTATTTTATTTTTGAACGGTGAAGGTCTCAATCGTGTGAACCCGCTGTTTCCAGACCATGTAACCAAGGTCTAGTTACCTGGACCTTCCATGAGCCACCACAACCACCCCAGGAGGAAGCCTACTGGGAAAACCCATGACCCCCTCAGACCCCTATTTCGCTGCGAGAGAAATTTGAACCCAAGACCTCTCATTTGGAACAATTCTATGCTACCATTAAGGCAATGTCTCATTGGTAGAAATTGATTTTAGTAAGGATCTGGTTTTGATTATGATTTTTCTTGGAAACTTAGTTTGTCTATACCTACCGATTCTAAGATCGATTCTAGATAGAATAATTGAATTTGGTTACAAAGTTGTTTTTTTTTTCACCTCTGTAGTAGTGAAAGTTAATGTTCATATATAGCATTTTGTGGCCCAATAAGCCTTGTTGAATTGTTGGTAGGTGAGAGTTGGGTTACATAAGCATTAACTGTGTGCAACAAATTGAATTTTAATTGCTTGAATCAATCAAATCAAATCATTCAAGTTGAAAATCTGAATCAAGATTTGAATTCGATTTGAATTTGAGATGGATTTAAATAATTCGATCTGAATTTGAAATTCGAATTCCTACCAAATACAAAAAAAGGATTGGAGATTGAAATTGAAACTAATGAACTAGTAAGAGCGACTAACGCCCAAAATATTATAGGTGACAAATTACAAGTTCACTTGTGTTGAAGTCTTGAACTAGTGCCAGACAACTGAAAGTATGATCAAACTGCCCCCATTTGTGAACTTCTCTTTTGATAGATCGATCGGTGATTTTGTAAAAATAAAAAATAAAAAATAAAAAGAAAAGTTCCGAAAGGTCAACCAAAGCCCACGAATTGTTCGATGGAACAACATGTGGGGGTGAACATATTTCTATATTCTTTTTTGGTTTCATTTGACATATAGTAGTAGCATGTGATTTGTTAATGTTATTTTTCTAAATCAAACTTTTTAATTAAAAAAATCCAACATTCTCTTATAAAAAATATTAAAAATTACCAGAATTCTTGATTTTTTTTCCTATTTATAAGGTATAATATTGACGTACCTTAAATGAACACATCGTAACAATGTTTTTTAATTTTAATTTTTTTCAAAACTAATAACTAATATATATTTGAAATAAATAATTATTGATAATGAAATAAATATAATAAAAAAAACTATATATAATTAGTAAAAATTGGATTGGTTTGGTTGTGAACGAGAGAAAACGATTCAGGGGTTGACTGAATGGGTCTGAATCTGAATGGTTCAGATTCAGACCGTTTGTTTTGAGGGAAAAAACACCTGAATGGATTACAATGTCTGAATCATTCAGAATTGAGATGGAGTCCGAATGAGAAGAGAAGGAGTCTGAAACTCGATCGGTCCTGGGAACCTCAACGGTGGCGATGGTAGCGACCGACTGGACCTGGTTCAGCCACGACCGTTGCCGCTCCACCACGTCCGCGATGAAGCCGACCGACGATCGAAGAAGTCTGAACCTCGATAGGCCATGGGAACCTTGACGGTGGTGAGGTCGACGGTAGGGGCGACGACGTGATGGGGACGAACGAGTCCTCGACCGGGGGTATTTTCATTTTTTAGGGTTTTTTAAGTCAAATGGTATTTTTTTTAATTTTCGTTCATATGTGGAACAAATCAATTTTAACGGGTTCAACACTTAACTATTTAGACCCTTTTAACCATTCAATACTTAATAGTTCAGACGTTACCAAAAGGTATCTTAGAAGTTAGATGACATTGATACTAATGTGAGGCTATTATATATGATAAAAGCCTATGTCTTATAAATAGGATGTTTAGGTTAAATTCATAACAAAAAGATGTTTGATGTAATTTAGGAGTAAATGATTAGGTGGATTAAAAAATAAGGATTTAGACATTTATTGATTTAGATTAGACGTTGGATTTCTAGAAGCCTTTTTATGTGTATAAAGTTACACACACGTAAGGTGCCCGTGTTATGTGGCAAGAAATAAAACATTTATATTGCTGATTTTGACTCGTAAAACAGTCAAACCAGCTCATGTTTATTAAGACAACAATTTTAATATTTAACGAAAAATAACTATTAGGCTAAAAATCTTAATTTAAAAAGTTAAATATGTCAAATGTGACAAATTTCAAGAAGTAGTTCATTTGATTTGACAGACTTTTTCTTTTATAACTAATATATCTTAGTTCACTATTTAAAAATACTAATGTGGGACAAACTAAAAGATACAAAAACTTGTAGTTTATGGTTTTCAAAACTTTATGAGTTGTATTCTATAATATAAGAGTTGTATAACTCTTAATTTTAAGAGATTTGGTCAAATGATCATTCTATCCTTTCAATATGTATTATAATATAGCATGTGTGTGGATTCATTTTATTAAAAACCAACAGGTTGTAAATAACTAAAATAAATACATTTATAGGCAAGTGATTTAAAGGGTATAAAAGTAATTTTTCTTTTAAATTATGAGAAGTTACTATTATACCTTTTAAACTTGTGTCTAAAAATGGTTATTTTAGCTCTCAAGTAACAATGATTCTTAATTAAGCATCCCTTATATAGTTATATATGTATGTGTACAATAAAAATAAAAAGTATAATTTGTGAATTCGAATTTTAAATTAAATTGAATTAAAAATTATGATTTTTTCCCCATCTCCTATGTTTATCAATCACCAAATTTTGTAAATAAACACACGCGTACATGTGCATATACATATATATTTAAAATTCATATTGACAAATTGATGTAAATTACGGCTTTAGCTCTTATGTTTTAAGTATTTTAACTATTTTAACTCAAACTAAAATTTTCTATCAATACAACCCTTATAATTTAAACAACTAACGGTTTTGGCCCAAACCATTACTATTCTAACAGGATTAAAAGAGAGGGCTAGGGGCCAAAATAGTTAGAAAAGTTTTGGTTGAAGGTTAAAACCATTAGTTGCTTAAATCACATGAGCTACATTGATTAAAAACATATATTTTTGGTTGAATACTTAAAACACTTAAACCATGGGGTCTAAACTATCATTTTAGAATTAATAATATAACTTACTTAATAATTGTGTTTTTATGTTATAAAATGGTTATATAATATGGATTTATACTACTCCTTGCATTTGTTATTTGTAATCTCTCAAAACTTATTTTTAAATGTAAACTATCAGTTATTTAATCGTGACACTATATTTAAATATGTAATTTAACTTTTTGTTTATTACATAAAGCTTGCACCCTTTAATGTTTTAATCATTTCTCTTTGATGTAATCATTTCTTATTGCTCAATCATTTCATCATATTATTTTTCATCTTACTTTTGCTACAATCACAGTAGATGTTTGTTTTAAACAATTTTTTTAAAGTAAACATTTGCATTTGAAGTCAAGAGGTAATTTGATCCAATGAAATTGGTAAATTCCTTTCATTCAAGTGGTTAGTAAAGATGTACGAAAAAACCGGTTAAACAAACCTGTATTAGTTCGAAATCGGTATAAAACCGGTTTTTCGAATCGGTTTAAGGTTTTTGAAAAAACTGGCGGTTTGGGACTGGTTTGAGGTTTCAAGAGACTAAACCGGTTCAAACTGGATAACCAGCCACCTAAGTAAAAAATCGGTTTTCAGTTATTATATCGGTTTCGGTTTTAAAGTTTGAAAAATTGGTTACTAACTAAACCGGTTATTATTAAAACCGGTGACCAAGAAACTTTGACCGGTTAACTGATTCAGTTATTTCAAAACCGGTTTTCAACCTTAGTGGTAAGGTTTAGCCGTTGTGTGTGTAGAATCAAAGAGTGTGTAATTGTTCTGAACAAAATAGTAGATCCCAACATATGTTTATAGTTTGAAAATAAAAGTATATGTAAATTTTTATGCCGGATAGCAGTTTGAAAATTAAAAATTTAAAATAAACACTTGCTATTTATTTTAATATCCAATATATATTCATAGGCAAGATGCTTGGGTGTAAAACTCTATAAAAAAAAACACTTGCTGTTTTTTTTTTTTTATGTACTTTAGGTTGTGAAGGTTGTTAAGAAATCATACATGAAAGAGAGTCTAAAGTTTAAAAAACTTTTATAGTTCATTATAATATGTAATAATTTAGCTGTTATTTATTGTTAAAAGATGAAGCCAGTGAAAAATTAAGAAGTATTCTTTTATATATATATATATATATATATATATATATATATATATATATATATATATATATATAGAGGGTATGAATATTTTCAAACCAAGTTGTCTTGTAAAAACCATGAAAACATCCATGTAACATGTATATTTTAAAAATTTTTTTGATGTTTTTTGACTTTTTCAATAAAACTAACCAAATTAATGTAATAAACATGTAAAAAAAGCTTTTACATGGTTTTCATTGTTTGAACAAGCATTTTATTTGGTAGGTAACATCGATGAAGCTGGGAATCGAACCTGTGTCTTCGACATGAAAAGACGATGTCCTAACCACCCATTCTGGCTACTGTAGGTTTCCCACAACTTAAGTGGTTTTCAATTTATGAATTTTCTCTCTCTCTCTCTATGTATGTATGTATGTACACACACACATGTATATATATATATGGGAGATATCAAATAAAAAGTCTATTTTGACTAAAAAGGCTAAAAATGATTTTTAAAACCTTCAAAACTGACCCAAACGAACTCCGATTGAATTCATTTCGATTGCAATGGAACCGTCACATCGAACCCTACAATATTAGCTTTTAAGTTTTAGCTTTAACTAGTTTCAGAATTTAGATTTTAGGGCTTGATTTTTAGCTTTTAGATTTTATCTTTAGGTTTAGGGTTTGTTTTTAAAGTTTTGGTTTAAGTATCAGGGTTTATTGTTTATAATTTAAGGTTTGGGTTTTAGGTTTCGACAAGGCGGTTCCAATGATGCAAAAATGAATTCAATCGAAGGTTTTTCGAGTTTTTAAAAATCATTTTTTGCCTAATAAGTTTTTTAGGAGAACCTTCCCATATATATATGTATATATATGAGTTAAGCCACTCGAAAAACCTATTGTTTATATTGAAGAAATTGCTCACAGAGTAACTAAAACCCAAGATATCTCGTAAGAGATGTCAAGAGGATACCAATAGGCTAGAAACTTATTGATAATAAGTTTTGTTATATTGATTGTTAACTTGAAAAATAAGTTTACA
This sequence comes from Mikania micrantha, assembly GCA_009363875.1. Lineage (NCBI taxonomy): Eukaryota > Viridiplantae > Streptophyta > Magnoliopsida > Asterales > Asteraceae > Mikania > Mikania micrantha. Next base: position 27,774,540 of record CM018682.1, on the reverse strand, counting down.
TCCTTCAAAAAAGAAAAAAAGAAAAAAAAAAGAAAAGAAAAGGCTGAACCCTTGCCAAGTTCATTACAAACTTTCTCGTGGTCAACACATGTGGCAACTTTCACAGATGGGGCTCGAACCTAAAAAACAAAAAAAAACAATTGGTCCATCAAATCTTAGACCACTTAAATTTCAAGATTTTCACTAATAAAAGAAAAGGTGGTTCGCTGCAGGGGTGTGGAACCCACGCCCCTTGGCCCTTGGTACATAACTAAATCCCACTATTTAAGTAAAAATTAAAAAGTTAGTAATTTTAAACCAACCATGTGTATTAAATATACGGTTCACTTGTTATAAAAATAAAAAGAATATTTAATGTAAAAATTGTAACAATAATATAAGACTATTAGATATATAATTAATGATTAATAAGAAATTGTAGAAGAAAACTTCAATGGGAAGTATTTTAGTCTAACAATTTTTGTTGACTTTAATCAAATTCTCACATTTGTGAACTTCTATAACTTTTATATATGACATTATCTTTTTAAAAAATATGACCATAAAAGCGAGATGTTTATCTTATAAATGAGTGTAGTAGTAGTATAATATAGTTTCTTTTTAAATTAAAATTTTCTACTCCTTTTTTTACGTGTCATTGTGTCTTTCTGATTGTCATTTTGTCTTACTATTTTTTATAAATGAGAATTTTTGAAAAAAAAAACATAATGGCAAATAAAAAACTATATACTTTTGAATATGTAAACACAATGATAAAATAACAATAAAATTACATAAAAAATGGAAAAATAACACTAAAAAATTTAAAATATAAAACATAATGATGAATACATGTAACACAATAAACTAAAATGTATATTTTTAAAATGATGAATTCCGAAAAACAAATGATGAAATAACACAATTAAGTATTTTTGATACGTAAAACATAAAAATTAAGCATCAAATATCAAATTTATAAAAAAAAAAACAATGCTAAAATAGGAAAAATGAGCTAAAACATAGAACAAAATGATGATTATATATTAGACTATGGTCTAAACATACAACACAATAGCTAAAATGTCATCTATAAAAAATGGAAAATATGTCACAAGTTATTCCTACAATTTTCTTTCTTTTATACAATTAAAACCCCTTTTACTATTTATTTGACGATACATTAACACACTAATTAGGTCACTCGAAGTGGGGGTTCGGGAAGAGCCGGGGAACAAAACACCGATCCGGGGCCGGCCGGGAATACCGGGCCCCCGGAAACTTCTTGGGGTGTATCGGGGAGTGCTCACCGAATGAGGTCGAGCGTGGGAGGGGAAAAAAAGAACCGTTATTCGACCGTTTGAAGGATTTAAAAAAAAAATTCAAACTCTATAAATATCACCATTTTTTACATCAAAACTCACACTCTTTATTATTTTCTTCTTTCATTCTACAATCAAATTTTATAAAGTTTAAACCAATGGATCCGTTTACGTTTGAGCTTTCACCATTCGAAAGTAAATCGTCTACATCTGAAGAAGAGGATATCAATATCACACAACAAAACTTTTAGTTTTTGTCAACCATTGTGGCCACAAGTTTAAACGAGTTTGGATCCACCGCATCCTCTTCGAGAAGGTATAAACAATTTTTTTAGTATATTTGTTTTAGTATATTTGTTTTTTACAATATATATGTTACAGTATTTTTTAAAAGGTATATATGTCGGGACGATCGTGCCGAATCACACAAGATGCTTGTTGATCATCATTTTAGCACCGAAACCAACCCAACATTCACCAATGAATTATTTGAAAGAAGATTCCGTATGCCTAGAGATTTATTTTTGCGTATCGTAGACGATGTTGAAATGAATTACCAATACTTTCAAACAACGTTTGATGCAAGAGGTCATCAAAGTTTTACTGCGCTTCAAATGTGCACGTCTGCGATACGACAGTTAGCTTACGGTGACGCTCCAGATGCTCTTGATGAGTATTTGCAAATGTCTGAAAGAACGTCGCGTGAAAGCCTCAACCAATTTTGTGACGGTGTTATTTGTTTGTATTCAAAAGAATTTCTTCGAAAACCCACTTACAATGATGTTCAGTTGTTATACCAAGCGCATTCTGAAAGACACAAATTTCCGGGGATGTTGGGAAGTATAGATTGTACGCATTGGGTTTGGAAGAATTGTCCGATTGAATGGCGTGGATAATACACACGGGTGATTACAAGGTTCCGACGGTGATGCTTGAAGCGGTGGCATCACAAGACACTTGGTTTTGGCATGCTTTCTTTGGACCTTCTGGCTCCAACAATGACCTCAACGTTCTTGATCGTTCGTATGTTTTCATCAACATACTTGATGGATCAGCCCCAAAGTGCCCGTTTATGGTTAACGGCGTAGAATACAAGCTTGGATATTATCTTGGTGATGGGATTTATCCTAGTTGGGCAACTATAGTGAAATCGTTGCAGCATCCTCCCGAGAATGATTTAAAACGTCGTCGATTCAAGAGAGCACAAGAAGCTGCACGAAAGGATGTTGAAAGAGCTTTCGGTGTTTTGAAGGGAAAGTGGAATATATTGCATCGTCCCGCAAAGCAAATGCACCCACGAAGTTTACGAAAAATTATGTATGCTTGTATCATTCTACACAATATGATTTTAAAATGGAATGGGTCAGCAATATCACCAGAACACATAGAGGACCCTCCTTGCGATGAACAGCCTGAAGAAGACATTCTTTATCAGCTACGATCAAGAACAACGCACGAAAACCTTCGAGCCGACCTTATCGAGCATTAGGAGCATTTATCGCAGCAATATCACGCCAATAACCCGAATAACTAGTATTTTAAATGTCTTTAATCGTTGTTGCTTATTTTTTATAATCGTTATGGTTTTTTTTTTAATTTAATGTAATATCTTTTTAATTTAATGTAATATCTTTTTAAATTTTAATGTAATTTTATATTTTATTTTTAATGAATCTATTTAATTTTTATTAAAATAAATCATTAAAAAATGTGGGGAAAAATGGGAAAAAGTGGGACGACACCATGCAAAATGGGGAAAAGTGAGGAAAAGTGGGAAAAGCTGATGTGTCGCTGATGTAGCAATGGGGAAAAGTGGGAAAAAGTGTGATGACTCCTAGTGCTCTTACAAGTCAGGTTTAAATGAATCATCTTTTTGTTCGGTTTGGGTTTTGTCAACTCACTTTTTATGCATATGGTGTTTAATCACTAATGATGTGATTTTAAGTCTCATCAAGTGAACAATAATTGGATTCTAAGTGTAAATGTTGAATAAGGTGTGTACTTAATAATAAACAATTTCAGGAGTTCATAATGTGATAATAAATTTGTAACTCAAATACGACCCATTTTTCTAGATCAATTAAAGTATGGTAAATACTTAAAAGAATAACAACTAAATATTTGTTACAAGAAAAAAATTGAAACTCAAACAGGTTAGCGGGTCAACCCAAACATGACCCGTTTTTTTAGACGAGTTATATTTGCCAACTCAAAACTTAATTATTTTTGTGTCGTGTTTTGGGTCGTGTCATGAATTATCGCCCCTACGTATTATACACTAAATTTCAAATGATAAAAATAGAAACTAACATAGATTTCATGATTTAAACAGATGTTTTATACAGAATTTTAATTATGATTGTAAATTTATAGTTTAAAAATTATAATATTTGTTAAAATAAAATAATATAGATTAAATAAGCCATGTTCCGTCAAAGGCATTATAGTCTAGCAACATCCTGATGGTATGATAAATTCAGAAACTGTAAAGTCCTAGGTTCGAATCTTACAAGACGGTTTTTTCAAATAATTGAACTTCCTCCTGAATTAAAGATTCAGCGATGAATATGATATGATTAGGTTGTCGCGCTGATGGCACGCGATACTATAGTGATTCGTAAGTGATTTAAATTAATTCTGGAAAAAAAAACTGTTATGAACAAGATAGATTACAAACAAGAACAACCATGAAAGGAAATTGATTTTCTCATTCAACACATAACTATTACATACATCACATATATATACAAGTGTTATTCGTAACGGATAGTGAATCATTAATAGGATAATGATGATAATTTATGTCTGTTACTTATGATTATTTATGACTTATCATTAATAAGAGAATGATGGTAATTTATGTCTGTTACTTATGAATATTTATAACACTCCCCCTCAGACATATTACCTCTCATTATTCACTATGAACATTATACTACTGGATAATGTTGTTCGATGCTTCAGGATCGATAAAATAATTGATACTGCTGGATCAATTATGCTGCCTCATTAAAACCTTACCAAGAAAACCCAATGGGACAAAACTTAGTTAAGGAAAAAGAGTACAGCGTGTATAATGCTCCCCCTTAATTTAATAAACGTCTTTTAATCTACGAAGTCCAATTTTATGTGATAGTTGCTCGAAACTGCTTCTAGGCAAAGACTTTGTAAATAAATCTGCAAGACTTTCACTTGATTTGATTTGATGGACATCGATTATTTTATCCTTTTGTAAGTCATGCGTTGAAAAGAACTTTGGTGAGATATGCTTTGTTCTATCACCCTTGATAAAGCCTTCTTTGATCTGAGCTATGCAAGCAGCATTGTCTTCATAGATAATTGTCGGGTCTTTCTTGATCTCTTCCAATCCACATGCTTGTTGTATGTGGTTAATCATTGATCTTAACCACACACATTCTCGACCAGCAACGTATAGTGCTATCAACTCAGCATGATTTGATGAAGTTGTTGTTAGTGTTTGCTTTGTCGACCTCCATGAGATTGCTGTGCCACCATATGTAAATACATAACCTGTTTGAGACCGTGCTTTATGTGGATCTGATAAATATCCAGCATCAGCATAACCAACAAGCTGATATTTTTCATTTTTCTGATAAAAGAGACCTAAATCTCGTGTCCCACAAAGATATCTGAATATATGTTTTATTCCAGTCCAATGCCTGTGAGTTGGATTCGAACTATATCTTGCTAGCACATGTACCGCAAATGCAATATCATGTCTCGTGTTATTTGCAAGATACATAAGAGCACCAATCGCACTCAAGTATGGTACTTCTGGACCAAGTACTTCTTCATCTTCTTCTTTAGGGTGATAAGGATCTTTATGTGCTTCTAGCGATCGGACAACCATGTGTATGCTAAAAGGATGAGCTTTGTCCATATTAAAACGTTTTAACATCTTTTCGATGTAGTTTGACTGATGAACAAATGTACCACCGCAAAGATGCTCGAACTGTAAGCCGAGACACAATTTTGTGGTACCAAGATCTTTCATTTCAAATTCTTTCTTTAATAGCTCAACAGTTTTTTCAATCTCATCAGGAGATCCAATTATGTTTATATCGTCAACATATACTGCTATTATAGTGTATTTTAAGATAGATCTTTTTATAAAAACACACGGACTGATTACATCAGACTTGTATCCCTCATTTTTAAGATATTCGCTAAGTCTATTGTACCACATACGACCAGATTGTTTTAGATCATATAAAGATCTTTTGAGTTTTATAGAACACGTCTTTAGGTGTTGATTTTAATGCTTCGGGCATTTTTAATCCTTTAGGGATTTTCATGTAGATGTCATTTTCTAGGGTCCATATAAATATGCAGTGACGACATCCATAAGTCTCATTTTAAGTCCTTCAGAGACTGTGAGACCAATTAAAAATCGAAGGGTTATCGCATCCACTACAGGGGAATACGTTTCCTCATAATCAACTCCAGGGATTTGGGAAAACCCTTGGGCCACTAGCCGGGCCTTATATCGTACAATTTCGTTCTTTTCATTTAGTTTTATTGCAAATACCCACTTATAACCGACTGGTTTGACGTCTATGGGTGTTCGAACTACAAGTCCGAAAACATTTCTCTTTTCAAGTGAATCTAACTCAGCCTTCAAGGCTTCTTGCCATTTTGGCCAATCATTTCTGTGCATGCACTCTTCTAGAGTTTTAGGTATGTAATCTTTTTCATTAATTACATATGTTGCTATAGCAAAAGCGAATATCTCATCAACACATGTTTTATCTCGGTTCCATATCGTACTATTCTGTACATAATTTATAGAGATCTCATCTTTATTTGGTGCTAATGTTTCTTCTGGAAATTCATTTTCTTCTGGGACATTTACCTCTGCTGGGTTTCATTTGTAATGATTTCTGATCTTTCACCAACCATGTTATTTTGCTCTTTTCGTTTGCGTGGATTCTTATCTTTGGAGCCAATTGGTCTTCCACGTTTTCTTTGTATGGTAATCGCTTCAGGGATTACTTCAATTCGAGCAGGTGCATTTGATGCTGGTATATGTGATTTTGTGACTTTATTTGTGTCTTTGAATGCATCTGGTAATTCATTTGCTATTCTTTGCAAATGTATAATCTTTTGAACTTCAGATTCACATTGACCACTTCGAGGGTCGAAATTTGATAACAATGACGCATTCCATGTTATTTCTTCTGTTACCAGTCTTTCTTTGTTCTTATCTCCCCCTAAGACTGGGAATATTGTCTCATCAAAATGACAGTCAGCAAAACGTGCTGTGAACATGTCTCCTGTTAGTGGTTCTAAGTACTTAATAATGGATTGGGAGTTAAAGCCAATATAAATTCCCAATCTTCTCTGGGGTCCCATTTTGGTGCGTTGTGGTGGTGATATTGGAACATAAACCGCGCAACCAAATATTTTCAGATGAGACAGACTTGGTATTTTTCCGGATACCAACTGTAAAGGAGAATATTCATGATCAGCAGTTGGTCTTAATCTAACCAGTGCAGTAGCATGCAAAATAACATGACCCCATGCAGAAGATGGTAATTTGCATCGCATCAATAGTGGTCTAGCGATTAACCACAATCGTTTAATTAAGGATTCTGTTAAACCATTTTGTGTGTGAACATGTGCTACCGGATGTTCAACATTGATCCCAATTGACATACAATAGTCATTAAAAGCTTGGGATGTGAATTCTCCAGCATTATCCATTCGGATAGCTTTGATTTGATGTTCAGGGAAATTTGCTCTCAATTGTATGATTTGGGCTAACAACCGAGCAAATGCTACATTTCAAGTAGCCAGAAGACTCACATGTGAACATCGTGAAGATGCATCAATTAAGACCAAGAAACAACGAAATGGGCCACACGGGGGATGTATAGGCCCACATATGTCCCCTTGAATTCTTTCCAAAAATGATGGATTTTCTTGTGATATTTTGGTTTGTGAAGGTCGAGTAATGAATTTTCCAAGAGAGCATGATGCACATGATAATTCTTGTGCTAACAAGATTTTTAAGCCATTAAGAGGGTGTGCTGTCGCACTTTTGATTATGCGCCTCATCATTGTGCTACCAGGGTGACCTAGTCGATCATGCCATATGGTGAATATGTCCTTATCTTGTGATTTTTGATTATTCACCATATATGACTCAATAGGATTGATATTGGTACAATATAATCCAGAGGATAGAGCATTTAATTCTTCAACAATGGTATCTTGACCATTTTTGTTGGTGATAATGTGTAGATATTCAATATTGTTTTTAGATGTTGTTTTGAGGTGATAACCGTTTTTTCGAATATCTTTAAAACTAAGTAAATTCCTTCTTGATTTACTTGAGTACAATGCATCATTTATAATCAGTTGGGTACCCGAAGATAGGATAATACATGCTCTTCCCGAGCCTTCAATGAGGTTACAGATACCAGAGATAGTAGTAATAGGTGTCTCTCTAGGAGATAACTCAGAGAAAAATTTCTTATGTTTAAGAATAGTGTTAGTTGTACCACTATCTACTATACATTCATCACCAATAATAGCTTTGTTGGAGCTTGGAGACATAATTCTGTAGAAATAATATTATAAAATCAACACAAAATTTAAGTCAAAACCATAACAATAGCTTAAATGAGATCAAAACCAAACAAACAAAGTCAAAATCAAAACAAACGAAATCAAAACGAAACATGTTTATGGTCTAAAGAAATTAAACATAATGTTTAAACGTCTTGAATATTCTCGATGAAATCACATGCTTCTAGATGAGTGTCTGACCAAAAAGCAGGTGATGATGAATTGGGTGCTTCCTCAATTAGGTTTGTTTCAGTTTGTTTCCCTTTTTCTTTCAACGTTCGTTGATAAGCTTCAACAAGGTGTTTCGGGGTACGACATGTTCGGGACCAGTGGTTGGACATCCCACATCTATAGCAGATGTTGTCTTTGTCCCCGCTAACTCTCCCTTTGTGTGGTTGCCCTGTATTCTGCCGACTTGAGCCACGCCCACCATCAAGCTTAGTATTGTGGGACTCTAGATGCCATGTATTGCTTCGTCCACGCCCACGACCTCTATGACGACCACGACTTCTCCCTCTTCCACGTTTGCTCTGAGTACTTATCGCATTTGCTTCTGGTAATGGGTTTGTACCGACTGGTCGCACTTGATGATTATGAAGTAGGAGTTTATTGTTTTCCTCAGCCACTAGAAGACATGAGATCAATTCAGAGTATTTTGTAAATTTGCGTTCCCTATATTGTTGCGCTAATATCAAGTTAGAAAGATGGAACGTAGAGAAAGTTTTTTCAAGCATGTCTTCATCAGTTATGTTATCCCCACATAATTTTAGTTCAGAGCTTATGCGAAATAGAGCAGAGTTGTACTCGCTAACAGATTTATAATCTTGTAGCCTGAGGTGGATCCATTCGGAACGAGCCTTTGGGAGCAAGACCAATTTTTGGTGATCAAATCGGTCTTGTATATTATTCCATAATTCAAGTGGGTCCTTGATGGTGAGATATTCTCTCTTAAGATCTTCATGGAGATGATGACGAAGGAATATCATGGCTTTTGCTTTATCTTGTAGAGAAGTCTCATTGTTGTCAATGATTGTCTCCCCAAGGTTCTTTGCCGTAAGGTGAATTTGGGCATCAAGAGTCCATGGTAGGAAGTTTTTTCCAGAGATGTCAAGTGCGATGAACTCAAGTTTTGAGAGATTCGACATTTGTATCTACAAGGAAAGATGCATATATTTAAAAGAATAAGCCTTTATATATGTTTTGGAGAATTTCAAGTTCTCATTCGTTAGAACTACGTGTTCAATAACGAAAGGCTATTCTTTTATATTTATTGACAAATTTTCTCTTATGTTAATTTACTAGAGAAGACAACAATATATGTCTAAATTCATTTTTCTACATTTTAAATAACATTAATGGTAAGGAGACAACATAGCTTACAGTAATATGATATAGTTGTGTAGTCTATATTAAGGAGTTTAAAATGAACCTTATCTCAAAATTATTCTATGTATATATAAATGATCTCATGAAGGCACTAAATCAAAACTAATCTATACCTTTATTATTTATAAACCATATTATTTATATTGATTTAATACTTTCATACAGGTGAAGAAATCAGAAACATAAATATGTAAACAAGTTCAAAAGTCATTCTGAATTTAGAATGATGAAAAAAAAAATACAATATTTATATATTATTTATACTCAATTTTAGCATTTACTAACTTTACGAATAAAAATAAAATTAGAAATAGGTAATAGCTAAATATATAATAAATTTGCATTAATTGAGTTAAACCGAATGGGTCTGACAAAATTCCCAACTTGTCGCTACCCTGTGGACTTTTCGGTTTCAATTTGTTCTTTTGCAAAACAAACCCTTATCCCCAAATATTGTCTATAAATCCGTAAGCGAAAAAAATGATTTCAAGTTGGGTAAATCTTTTAATGCACCAGTTCATCGGATTATCACGGAGACGGTGCCCGAACATGTTCAACCAACGAACGTCGACCGACTCAAAGAAACAAAAAAACCTGATAGAGATATGGAATGATCTAACTATTTTAGTGTGAATCACGGTCGGTAGTAGCCTCAACATCGTTAGCTAATGCAGTAAGAACCCAAAGGACAAGTCGATGTTTCATGGGATTATGAATACAAATTACAAAGGGATTAGAAATTTCAATTTGTACCTTAATCGTAAATATACATACCAGAAACCAATTGATGTGGCAATGTCGTAGCAGCGTAAATTGTCGGCACTAACCTTGACTCTTCACTCCTTGTTTGTATGCCTTTTTTTTTCTTTACCAACTCTTGTCATTCATCTATCCATCATAGAGAAGAGATGAGATTTTGTGAATGGATTCATGTATGAGATCAGAGGCATTCGTGCTGATAACGTGTTATGAACAAGATAGATTACAAACAAGAACAACCATGAAAGGAAATTGATTTTCTCATTCAACACATAACTATTACATACATCACATATATATACAAGTGTTATTCGTAACGAACAGTGAATCATTAATAGGATAATGATGATAATTTATGTCTGTTACTTATGATTATTTATGACTTATCATTAATAAGAGAATGATGGTAATTTATGTCTGTTACTTATGAATATTTATAACAAAAACCACGTTCCTGTTCACGATATTTGACCCGTTTCAACATTTGGAGACATTAATACATTGGACGACTTGGTCGGCGCCTAAAAAGGCAAGAAATTGCATTGATTGCCAAAAAAAAAAAATAAAAATCATTATCTGCATACACATGAAAGTGAATAAAGAAATAAAAGCAAAAGCAAATAGACATCGCAATCGTTCATAATTACACCACCACCACTCATCCGATAACAAATCCAACCAACACATTAATTCACCTACCTACAACAAACAATACACCATCATTCTCATTAATCACTGATGGCTCAATCTGACCCTAGCCCGTGAACATGATCTGGCTTCAAACCATTATTCACCACCCCTCTCCCCTGGCTCGCGCCACGCAGCTCCTCAATCCGGCTCGTCACCTCTGACATTGTGGGCCGGTTGTCTGGATACGGAGCTGCGCAGTCTATGCCCAACTGCAAAAGTTGTACCATTTCCTCCTCTACATTCTGGTACCTCAAAAGCTCAATGTCAAACACTTCAGAAGTCCAGTCTTCTTTGACCGTTGACTGAACCCATCTTGGGAGGTCAACCCCTTCTTCATTCAAGAGAGCATGGGTTGGGGCCTTCCCGGTTAGAAGTTCCAAAAGTAAGACCCCAAAGCTGTATACATCAGCCTTTTGGGAGACTCTGCGTGGGTCAGTGACCTCTGGTGCACGATAACCAGCCACTCGGTTTGGGGTTGAGGGTAGTCCCACGAGATGGGCTAGACCAAAATCAGAAACGCACGCCTCTAAAGATTTGGTTAAGAGGACATTAGATGATTTGATGTTCCCATGGGAGACATGGTCACCATGACTGTGTATATACTCGATGCCACGGGCAGCTCCAAGAGCAATAGCCGACCGCGTTTCCCAGGTCAAGGGTGTCCGACCACCTCCTTTGTTCCCTGGAACCATTACCAACATTTAGAGTCAATGACTAAAATTAAATAGACATAGTGTTTTAAAGAAAATGGCTCAAACCGGGTCAAATTTAACCTAAAGTGTATTTATAAAGCATAAGATCTCCTAAATCGTTTTGTTCAAAACATATATGAAACACTATCGCTTCTTGGATTCATAAAAAAGCGAGAAACACTAACATGCATTATCATAATCGAACAAAGTACGGAAATAAACAAAGATAAAGAACTACTAAAATAAGCTGCCTTTTTTTACCAGCGATAGCGGTAGTATTTGTCTATATCTCACTCTTCCTATGCCTCACAAATAGTCATACTACAAATGAGATTTACTGAGTATGCTTAGCAGGTTGGTTTATAAAAACGAAAACACAACATTTTTAACCGACAACTCATTCTTACCAAGTGAAGTCCTTTTAGCATTTTCATAATAAAATAAGATAGCTATAAATGCCAATCAATGAAGATACAACTATACCCAGTAAAACTCACTCAAAACACAACTATCATAGGTAGGGGGAATGTAAAATGTATGAAGATAAGCAGTTAGAATCAAATTCCATTTAAAATGAAGACATCAACACTCCTAAACATTGTAAAAGTTGCAAAAGGAAAGAGTATAGACTAATTGCGTAACATAGTAAAAAAACACAACATTTGCCTAAATCACACCAAAATCAACTTCAATGCTCGTGTTGTAATGAATTTCAATTTCCTGTACGTATTTAGATTGGTTGATTTGGAAGATAGAGCTTGGTGTGATACAAGAAGTATCAAAATTCAACAGTTGAATTCATTGCCATGGGTATTACTCTACAAATCCTAAGTACCCAACTTAATTGTTTCAAAGAATTATACCAACCAACCGCAACAACCACCAGAAATCTCACTCATAACATGACTATTTATAAGACCAGGGAGTATGAGATCTATGCATATCTTACCTTCGACGCTTTAAGAAAAAGAGACATAATCAAGCAAAATTCAAGAACTTGACAATATAGACGAAGTAATATAAATATATAATATCAAATTCTTTCAAAGGATAACACAACCACCTCTAAATCTCACTCATAACATGACTATTTGCAAGACTAGAGAATATGAGATTCATGCGTATCTTACCTAGCCGGCCACTTTAAGAAAAAGAGACATAATCAAGCAAAATTCAAGAACTTGACGATATAGACCAAGTAATATAATATCAAATTCTTTAAAAGGGTAACACAACCACCTCTAAATCTCATTCATAACATGACTATTTGCAAAACCAGAGTATACGAGATTCATGCATATCTTTACCTTGGCCGGCCGCTTTAAGAAAAAGAGACATAATCAAGCAAAATTCAAGATATAGACCAAGAAATATTATATCAAATTCTTTCAAAGGATAATGCATATAATAGTTTGAAAAAATAACAAGTGAATGAGAAGAAATCAAACCATGAAGAAGTGCAGAAAGGCTTCCCATTGACATAAAATCATAAACAAGAAGCTTTTCTTCTTTGCTGTAATAATAGGCTCTGAGTGGAACCAAATTCTTATGATCCATAGCACCCACAAATTCAATCTTTTCCCTGAACTCTGGCTCAGATACAGCAACATCCTTCAATCTCTTCACGGCAACCATGGCACCCACCTCCAACACCGCCTTATAGGCGGTCCCGAACGTCCCTTTTCCAAGAACCTCTGCAGATGCTCGCAGCAAATCCTCCAAATCAAACACGGTAGACGAAACCCTGAAGAACACGAGCTTCTTTGCATCTCCGACAGCAGCATCCACCCTGGAAGATCCATTACTACCACCTGAAGCTGTCGCCAATGGCTTTTCCCCAAGCTTTGCTGCACTGGTTTCGACCGAAATTGTGTTCTTGCTGCTTCTCTTTCGACAGAGGATAAGAAGCAGCAGGAGAACGATGACACCAAGTACAGACCCGATTACTATTCCGGCGATGGCGCCGCCGGACAACCCGTTTTTCTTCTTCCTGTTTCTGTTGAAGTCTACTGAAACCGCCGGAGGAACATCTTCTTTGCTGGGGCATAACTGGTCGAGGGGGGAGCCGCAGAGGGAGTTTCCGATAAACGATTCCTTGGGTTTTGATCGGAGAGATTCAGGAACAGAACCATTCAGATTGTTGAATGAGACATTGAACTGCTCCAGTTTCGGAAGCTTGAGCTCCGGTAGCGAACCGGAAAACCTGTTGTTCTCGAGGTAGAGCGTTCTCAGGCGACTGAAATTGTTGAAACCGCTTGAAATCTCACCGGAAAAACTATTTCCCGCAAGGTTTAGCCTCACAAGATCACGTAAACCACTGAAAAATTTCTCCGGCAGTTGACCTGAAAACCGATTACCCTGGAGGTACAGATTACGTAACTCGACGCAGTAAGACAGGTCCGACGGAAGCGGGCCGGAAAGCGCGTTAAACCGGAGACTAATGGTCCGGAGACGAGTCAAGTTCCCGAAAATGCCGAGAGGCAGTTGTCCGGAGAGTGAGACACCAGGAAGGTGAAGGGCGGTGACCCGGTTAAGGGTATTGTTACATTGTACGCCGGCCCAACCACATGGGTTTTGGTCGGCGGTTGTCCATAAGACGGTGCGGCCGCCGACGGCGGAGTGGAGGGAGAGGAGAGCGGCTCGGTCGGAATTCAGATCTGTCATGATTCCGGTGGGTAGAAACAGCAAAATGTTGAAGAGAAAGAGCAACATTGCTGCATGAATCTCCATTGCTAATGATTTCACATGAATTTTGAAACAAAAAAATTTAATATCAGGTGCAGAAATGGTTGAATTTTCAAAAATTTACTCTGCTTTCATCATCATTTGCTCACCCGAGAGAGTGACAGGCTGTAAACCCTACCTCTGTTTCATTATAAGTCTCACTCTTTGAAAATTTACAGAATTGACCCTCGACTCAGCCTGAAGAAATTAATGGAAGGTTTTAATTCAATAACAAAAAGTAGCCTAACCGATTACTATTTATACAAAATCTGACGTGAAATTGCACCGTTAGGAGTCGGATCAGATTTACTTGCGTTGACTAGTGTTTTGGTTTTAGGCTTGTCACATTTAGGGAGTCACGAACACCCGTACCCCAATAAGCTTAATAAGATGGGAAAATTCCCAAACTATCCACGCCCACATAAGGTTTTCCCAAAATGGCCACCGTCATGGGCGCCGATGCTCATGGCTCTCCGGGCGCCGCCCACCTCTCTCGACCAATTCGGGTTTGCCACGTGTCCTCTAGAGGCGCCCACGCCCATAAAAATGCTCCGACGCCCGTAAAAAAAACACCCCGGTCACGGGCGGCGGGCCCACTCTGACACGTGTGTTATGGGCGTCCCACCCATAGTCAATTTTTTTTTTATTTTTTTGTAGGCGTCGGCGACCAAGAGAACCGAACCACATTGTGGGCGCCCGAACCTAGCTATGGGCGTCCCGAACCTAAATACGGGCGTCCCGCCCTTTTTTTTCGAAATTTTAAGCGGGTTCCCACTACGGGCGTCCCGCCCATTATGAAATTTTCACTACGGGCGTCCCACCCACTAACACGATTTTAAAAAAAAAAAATTTTTTTTTTCCACTTTACCTCATTACGGGCGTCCCGCCCATATACTATTTTCGACTACGGGCGTCCCGTCCATTAACTCGATTTTTTCAAAAAAAAAAATTTTTTTGCCTATAAAAATCAATTTTTGTTAAAGTTTTTCATATTCATCAAAAAGACACAACTTACAAATTTCGTAAAATGGATAAACAATATTCTTCTCAACCCGTTGAGAAACCCTCGAAATGGATTCTTTCAAAATGGAGACGTCCCAATTTTCAAAACGAGACTTCACCAGATAATTGTAATGAAATGCAAGGCGAAGGAAGTCGCTCTAACGAGACGAAGCAGCCACAACAGATTAAAAAACGTAAATGGGCTATTCCAGATGACGAGTCAGAGAAATGGTCAAAAGATGTTATTGAATTTTTTAACAACGGAGATTCTCCATTTTGTTATTCAGCTGTTTTTTTTAATTCTGAAAAGCTTGATAAACGTTTTTGGGGAACGTTGTTAGGCTATTGTAATAATGGATATCTAACACCAAATGTAAGGATACATATTTTAAATTTATTTAATTTATTTAATAATTTATATATTAATTTATTTGTATAGCATATTGAAGGTTGGGCTGGAAGATTAATCAACTGGAGAAGCAGAGAAGTTCAACAGGGTCGAACGTTAAATTTGCGTTGGACAATTTTACCACCATCCTTTGTTGACAGTCTTTTAGACTCATGCAACAAAAACGCAATAAAATTTGCTAATGGAAAAGTTTCTCCTTTTCCTTCTTTTTTAGACATTGATTACGTTTATTTTCCGTTATGTTTTGGTTCTCAAGATTGGTCATTAATCATGATTGATTTGAATTCTTTGGATCTTGTTATGTATAACCACAAATGTATATCTGGTGATAGATACAGAGAGCGTATTCATCCAAGTTTGAAGAAGATAGCGGTATATTTTACGGCGTTGTTGGTGAACATTCGTTACTGGAAAGTTAAACGACGTCAAGAAAGCAATATCACATACGGAGCTAATGATGATTACATAAGACCCGAAAATGAAACATACGGCAACGAGGCTTTATACGTTTGTATGTTAATGGAACATTTAGTTACCGGAAAACCATTAGACTTAGCTGATGGATTCAAACAATGTTGTACGAATTATCGACTATTCATGGCCGAGCAAATTTATTTTTGGCGTTGTTTGCCTCGACCATGTAATGTATAACAAATTGTAATATAATATTTTTATTAATAGTCTGTCGTGTATTAAGTAAGTTAAATAATTATAAACACACCCAAATTTAAACTTTACATAAATACTTAAAAACATAGATTAAATTAAAAAAATACATCATAATTTTCTCTAATCCGAATAACTATCGTTTTCATCTTCCCATGGGTTATGACAAGAATATGAAATCTCATACTCGTCCTGCCATGGATCACGAGGCACGTATTCGTCCTCGGGTCGGTTTTCATATTGCAAATGAAGATAATCTTGTGCAGGAAGGACATAGTCTTCATCTGGATCGTAGATATCTTCAGAACCTTCGTTTTCGTCAGCAACATTTGTTGGCAAAAACGTATCAAACGCCGAGTTCCAGAAGCGTTCTTCTTCATCTACACGGTTCTCTTCTTGTTGGTCGTTGTTTGGGTTTTCTAATTTGTTTTCATCTTCCAGTTGTTCAACCAAGTTTGTTGTATCTTCAGCTTCTTTGTTTGTTGTGTTATCGAGCTTTAATGAGTCGGACATTTTTTGTTTGTGGAATAAACTAGCAATTGTAATATCATTTATATGCCATTTATATGCCATAGTGGTCGTCCCGCCCGGAGCCACATTTTTATGTGGGCGCCACACCCGTATACAGGTTTTTTAAAATTTTTTTAACTTTTTTTTTTACACCCATTGTGGGCGTCAAGCCCGGAGCCACAATTTTATGTGGGCGCCACGCCCGTCTACGGTTTTTTTAAAATTTTTTTAAATTTTTTTTTTATACCCATTGTGGGCGTCACGCCCGGAGCCGCAATTTTATGTGGGCGCCACGCCCGTATACCGTTTTTTTTAAAATTTTTTTAATTTTTTTTTTTACTCCCATTGTGGGCGTCACGCCCGGAGCCGCAATTTTATGTGGGCGCCACGCCCGTTTACAGTTTTTTAAAAATTTTTTTTTTTAATTGAATAATACCATTTGTTAGTGGGCGCCCGGCCCGGTTAGAATAATTTTTGTGGGCGCGCCGCCCACCTATTTCCCGCCAAAAGAAAAAAAAAATTTCCCTCCATTTTTTTATCTTTAATACCGAAATTGGGACCACATTCACACTTTGTCGGGCACATTTTGTCGGGTTTGGATCAACTTCTCGGGTTTGGAGCACCGAGTGGAACACTTGTCGGGTTTCGAGCAACTTTGTCGGGTTTCGAGCACCGTGTGGAATACTTGTCGGGTTTGGAGCACCGGGTCGAAAACGTGTTGGGTTTGAACACCGGGTCGAAAACGTGTCGGGTTTGGAGCACCGGGTCGAAAACGTGTCGGGTTTAGAGCACCGGGTCGAAAATGTGTCGGGTTTGGAGCACCGGGTCGAAAACGTGTCGGTTTTGGAGCACTGGGTCGAATACTTGTCGGGTTTAGAGCTGAGATAGTTGTGTACATGAGTATATCAGACAAAATGACAGAAGTGAGTTTTTTCTTCTTTTAAGAATAAATTACCATTTTGTCCAAATGTTTATCATTTTTTTTATTTTTAAAAAAATATAGGCGCCCCTCATGTGTTTCCCTATTACTTATTCTATGACTACACCTAGGAGACAGGAATTTTCTTTTTTAAGTTGCACAAATAATATTTATTTTTTACTAACTTTATACCATATTTAATAGGCGGCTGAATGCAAAATGCGAGTTTCATGGAGAAACGTTGAGTTAGTTAAAACAATTATCTCAAGAAACGAGAATAGATTAAATTTATGGAGACAACAATGCTTCGGACCATGGTTAGATGTAAAAAGCACACAACAAGATGGTCAATTAATTCACTCCATTCTGAAACTTCAACAAAATTTTAATATTGAACCAGAGTTTGACGGGATATATTATATTTTCAACAACAATTCCCCACCGTTACGTTTCGGACCCCGCGAATTTTGTGTTATTACCGGATTTTCATTTGGTGATAACACAAATAAAAATAAAGGAAGTGGTGTCTTTATTAACCGCGTCCTGTCCGACAATATTATTATTCCGTTTTCCGTAGACGGTTTAAAGTCGTTTTTGCAAGAAAACGAAAATAAATTTGATGACGACGACATAGTGCGTCTATCATTGTTGTTGTTGTTATACTCTCTCTTTATGGGAGTTGAAAATGACAAAAGAGTAGAGAAAGAACACCTAATGCTTGTAGACGACTTTCAAGCATGGAACGAATTTAACTGGGGTTCATATCTGTGGGGTCGGACATACCCGAGTTTATTAGATGTTCTTACGAAAAAAAAGATTGAACCGGGAAAAAAGTTGAATTATTCCATGACCGGTTTCATTTGGGCTTTTAAGGTACATTTTTTGTTTTACTTGAGTTAAATTTTAAAAATATTTTGTTGTAATTTGGGCCTAATTTTTTTAACAGATTTGGATATACGAATCTTTCCTTTATATGAAAAAAGTTTGTACTTATTCTGAGGCCATACCACGTGCAATTGGATGGCAAAAGCTGAAAAAAAATAAATTGTCAACATTTGACAAAATTCTTAAGTTATCAAACCAGGTTTGATTATTACTAATTATATCCATTTATAACTAATATTTATAACCGATACTTGTTTAACTTATATTTTTTTTAATAATACAGCCAGAATTTTTACCAATAACCGTTCCACCCACACCTGAAGAGTTTAAAATGCAGTGGCTTAATGATAGTTTCGCTTACATTGGTCAGATGTTTCAGTTGAAACTAAAATTTGATACACCTCAACAAATGAGCATGGGTTTTGAGAATCCACCCCAAATGAGCATGGGTTTTGAGAATCCACCCCAAATGAGCATGGGTTTTGAGATTCCACCCCAAATGAGCATGGGTTTTCAGAATCCATCCCAAATGAGCATGGGTTTTCAGAATCCACCCCAAATGAGCATGGGTTTTCAGAATCCACCCCAAATGAGCATGCCTCCACCTCAAATGTACATGCCCCCACCTCAAATGCCTTCTGTGGACGGGTATAAGCCGGCTCAAGACGATTTTTTTGGAGACATATACTTTGATGAAAATAATGAAATAAACTATTCGTTTGGAAGAACCAATGACGGTTCAAGTTCCGGCACCGGTAATTTAAATCAAGTTTTGGAAAAACTTGATTTAGTTATTAAGTCTCATGATACGCATCATCAGTATTATCAGGTATCAAATATAATTTAACTTCCTACGTAATATTTTTTTATATTGTAAAGTTATTTAAATAAATTTTAATACGTTTATTATTTTACACAGGGATATCTGAATGACAACATCAACCCATTCATTTCAAGGATGGATGTAATTTTTTATTACGGAGAAAATTATTGCAAGCTAATTTAATAATTAAAATGTATGTATTTTTTTTTAATTTTTTTATTAAATGCAGAGATTTGCCTCGGGGAGTGAAAGTAAAGAAAAAGTGGTGGTAGAAGATGATGATGATGATGTTGCAAATGATGTGGAAATGTCTAAATTTAAAACCCCGTTATCACATATGCTTAGCTCGTGCAAAGACAAGGTCTATTTTGTAAATTTCTTGTATTTAATTTCTCTCTATCTTATTACACTTTATAAATTTGCAGTTCACCTCAATAAAGGGACGGGGAAGAAGAATAAAGAAAAAATCAAAACTGTTAAAGTCACCATTTCAAGAATTTGATTCTACACCTCGTGATAAAGAGGAAGAATTTTCTGAACAGTTAATTAATAACTTGATTGGTCGAAAAAACTATTGGGTATACACAGAATATCATCCCAATGTAGCTATGGATTCTGATTTTTGGAAAAAATCAACCACTCGTTGGTTTGATACGCCAGTAAGCGTTGTTATACATTTAATTTTTAAATACTAATTAATTTTTAATTTAATAATTAATCTAACTTATTTTTTTGTAGCATATGTCCTGCTGGATTAACAAGTTATTGTTGGAAAGAGATCCAGAGACTGATTGGACCATTTTACCATCGTTTTTCTTGTCTTCTGTTAAGATGTTTAGAACGTGGTTTCATGATCTCGCAAGTGGTCAAATGTGGCCATTTCCGGCTATCGAACATGTTGATATTGTAAGTCTCAAACCTTATAAGTTGTGGTTCCTATTTATACATTATAATAACTAATGTTTAATTACCATACAGTTTTATGTACCGGTAAATATGGATAATCAACATTGGTGTCTTGCGGTCATAGACATTCTGAAGTGGTCAATGACTGTATATGATAGGTGATTATGAAATATATTTAAATTAATAATAATAGTATTTCTTATTTTTTCTTTTTGTTAAAATTCTAAATAACTTTTTATTGTTATAGTTATCCTGAAATTTGCTCGGCCGAAAGATCCGATATGTTAAACTTTCTGGATTATATGTTTACCACATGGTTGGCCTATAATAACTACGATATGGGACCTACTTTTCGGTATCCTCCATTTGAGCGAAGCTATCCGATTTCGGTTCCACATCAAAGTGGATCAGTAGGCGACTGTGGAGTTTGGGTTTGCATATCTTTACAGAGACTGACTTCTAATGAAGAATTGTACATTTCTAACGAAGACACCGCTAAAACGGCAAGAGAATTTCGTTGGAATTTTTGTAAACTGATGTACGAGAAAAAATTTAGGGTGCATTCAACAGAGAGTGTTTAAACAAGAAATGTGTAAACGTTGTAATTATTAATATATTATCATTTTTGTTTCGTTCTTTTTTATTATTGTTAATATATAACCATTTTTAATTATCAATTTAATTATGCCAAAAAATTAAAAAAAATAGTTTTCTTTTAAAACCAATATAGGCGCCGCCCACATCCTTTTTTTAATTTTTTTTTTTTACTTGAAGGATACCCATAGTGGGCGCACGGCCCACATCGAAGATCCATTTTGGGCGCGCCGCCCGCATCCCTTTATTTTAATTGTTTTTTTTTTTTACTTGAAGGATACCCATAGTGGGCGCCCGGCCCACATCCAAGATCCATTGTGGGCGCGCCGCCCACATCCCTTTTTTTTAATTTTTTTTTTTTTTTTACTTGAAGGATACCCATAGTGGGCGCCCGGCCCACATCCAAGATCCATTGTGGGCGCGCCGCCCACATCCTTTTTTTTTAATTTTTTTTTTTACTTGAAGGATACCCATAGTGGGCGCCCGGCCCACATCCAATATCACATAGTGGGCGCGCCGCCCATATTGGTTTTTTAGGGAATTTTTTTTTTTTTTCATTTCTTGCCTATAAATAGTTTGAAAGGAAAATTTTCGTTTGCATTCCAACACATTTGGTTAAACATGTTTGACTTACTAAAGTTTTTGGGGCTTAGCAACTATTTTATAAAATGTTTTATAAAACCGAAAAATTGCAATTCTTATTGAGTTAAAACCACTTTGTTTTAATTCTTATTGAATTAAAACCACTTATATATATAAATATGTTTTTAATTATCTTTTATATAAACCCTTTTTGCTCGTAATGGACGCTGAGTTTTAAAAAATTCCAACATGGGTTTGTGTGTAATACGATTTACACAATACTTAACGAGACGTAAATTGACTAATTTAACGTAAATTTGGTGGTGCCGAAATTTCGTCCTCGCACTCCTATAGCTAATCAGAAGGTAAATCGCGTGACTCAGGGAAAATTTGGTGGTGCCGCTCAAGTTTGTATAACTAGTTTGTACAAATTATTATTATGATGTAATTTTTACATTTTTTTGTAACTTTTTGATTATTGTAATATGATCGTTTGTACAAATTTATTGATAATATTATGTTAATTTTTAATTAATGAGAAATAATAAGTGCTAATAATATCTTGACTACTATATTTAAAATTCATTCAAATCGTAACAGTAATTATTTTGGCCACTTGTCCCTACTAAGAAATCACGAAAATTATCTGCGTCAACGTACTTTGTTGTTTCCTTATTTTTTCCATAAACTTTTGATGATGACGGAACTTGTGATGCCAATAGAGTTTTGCATTGATGACGCATATGTCCATTATGATGACATCTTGAACATATTGTTGGGCCTGTTTCTTCACCTCGAGATGGAATACGTTTATTTTCTCGTGGACGACCAGCTTGCCTTCGATCCATTTGAGGGGTTTCTAAAAATTCAATATCTTCTTCTACTTCCCATTCATATTCATCTGGAACCGTATTTACAGACTCAGCGTATGTGGCAACGTGAACCTCGTTTTTGAACCAGTCCATCGCCCAATGGGTACAATCAGATTGTTTCAAAAAAACAGATACAGCTATCACATGACCACATGGCAAACCAGATAACTGCCATTTGCGACAACCACATTTTTTGTTGAAAACATCAACGATACATCGGTGAATTCCGTCGTCAACGTTAAAATGATACTCATCAACACCCCTTACTGTCCAAGTTTTGGATTTTTGTATTCTTTTGGATATTTTGTTTTCAGCCCACTTGGTTAAGTGATGGGCATTTTTTGCTGTTAGATAAAAAATATTTAATTATTAAGAAATTTTAAAAAATAAAAAAAATTAAATAAATTATAATCAACCATTTCTAATATAATACTTACCACCAAGTTGTCGTCGTTCAAAATACCATTTCTGTACCAATGAAACAAAAAAATCAATTAGTTTTGTGATTGGTAATTTTCTCGCGTTTCGAGACGATGCATTAATAGACTCTGCACTGTTCGAAGTCATTATGTTGAACCGTTGAACAGGGCAATGCGACCGTGCCCATTTATGAAACCCAACTCTTGTTAGTGTCTCTCTGATTGCCGGCCGCATAGCACATAACGCATTGTAGTTAGTTTCAAAGTCACTGATTGTGTACGCTTTACAGGTTGCCCACCATAAGCTTTCTTGCGCTTTACCCTTTAAACGTAAATTAACCATTAAATGTCGGCAACAAAGACCATGATATGCGAGCGGGTACACTGTTCTGATTGCCAAATCAATAGAAGACGCTCTGTCAGAAATAATAGCAAGTTCTGGATGATCCGCTATGCCATCTTTTAGTTTAGACAAAAACCAAGTCCAGGCATCACCGCTTTCAGTTTTCCCGACACCGAATGCAATTGGTAAAATTTGGTTATTTCCGTCCATACCAACTGCAAGAAACATGGTGCCTTTAAAAGTACCTTTCAGATGTGCCCCGTCTATTATTATGATAGGCCGCATACAATTAACAAAACTTCGGACCTGCAGTTAATATAAAAATAAAATATCCAACTTTTCCGTTAGTGGATCGATTATATCTTCAAAATAAATAACTTACAGCTGCACCAATAGCAATAAAAACCATTTCAAAACGGTTAAACTCGTCCCTCAGAATGTGAGTAATTGTTCCAGGGTTAGCTAACTCAAGATTGTGACAGTATGCAGGGAGTTTGACAAAAGCCTCCTCGGCTGATCCGGACAAAAGCTGTTCTGCATAATGTTTTCCTCGCCATGCCTGTTTGTAAGATATATTAACCTTAAACCTTTGATTGATGTCCTTCACGATTTCTTTTCCCCGATAAACACGTCCACAGTCGGTAAGTTGATCTTTTATGATATGACCGATAACTTTTTTATTTGCATTTCTAATATTAGGATACGTCTGCGTTCTTGAACATGTGTGCTCGTTTTTAAAAGAAGTGACATGAAAAGCATTAGTATCATTATAAGTAGAAGCTCTTAATACCCACTCACAGTTATCACCACAACATTTCACAACAAACCTTTCTTTTGATGACTTTTGCACTTTGAATTCAAAACACTCATTTAAAGCCATCATTGACACTTCTAACTTTAATTCTTCTTTATCTTTAAAAACTTTGTTAACAATTGGATGTGTAGATGATAATAAAACATTGGAAATGTTTGTTTCGTAATTTTGAAAGGTTTCGTTGTTATCAATATACTGGTTGTTTGTGTCAAAATTATTAGGCTCATTACTAAAATCATTCATGTGGTTAAATGGAATGTTTAAATCCGGAACAACATCCTTTTTTTTAGAATTAGACCCATGTGATGAGTCTTTTTTCCCAAGAGGTAGACGAACCGTAAAAGAGTCAACTACATAAAGATAACATATGTCTGTATGATTTTTCTCTAAAATTTTTAAAAACACAGACATATCGTTGTCATCGTATATGTCAACGGGATACACGTATGTTGAAAACTTATAAGATAAACGTCTTATATGTTGAATATTAAAACGAACTGAAATCAAATCAGTCAGCTCACCGTAGCTGACTTTAGAAGAAAAATATAAACCACGACGAATACAATCAACTGGAACATAATCGTATGTACCATCTTTATGTTCCCAGTTACCACCCATACAAACTACAACGTTGAACTCCATATTTTAAAAAGGTAAAAAACGAAATTTTTACGAAATTTGTAAGTTGTGTCTGTTTGAAAATGGATTTTTATAGGCAAAAAAAAATTATTTTTTTTTAAAAATAGAGTACATGGGCGGGACGCCCGTAGTAGAAAATTCATAATGGGCAGGACGCCCGTAATGAGGTAAAGGGGGAAAATTTTTTTTTTTTTTAAAATATAGTATATGGGCGGGACGCCCGTAATGAGGTAAAGTGGGAAATTTTTTTTTTTTTTTTAAAATCGTAGTATATGGCGGGACGCCCGTAATGAGGTAAAGTGGAAAAAAAATTTTTTTTTTTTTTTAAAATCGTGTTAGTGGGCGGGACGCCCGTAGTGAAAATTTCATAATGGGCGGGACGCCCGTAGTGGGTTCCCGCTTAAAATTTCGAAAAAAAAGGGCGGGACGCCCGTATTTAGGTTCGGGACGCCCGTAGCTAGGTTCGGGCGCCCACAATGTGGTTCGGTTCTCTTGGTCGCCGACGCCTACAAAAAAATATAAAAAAATTGGCTATGGGCGGTACGCCCATAACACGCGTGTCAGAGTGGGCCCGCCGCCCGTGACCGGGGTGTTTTTTTTACGGGCGTCGGAGCATTTTTATGGGCGTGGGCGCCTCTAGAGGACACGTGGCAAACCCGAATTGGTCGAGAGAGTGGGGCGGCGCCCAGAGAGCCATGGGCGTCGGCGCCCATGGCGGTGGCCATTTTTGGAAAACCTTATGTGGGCGTGGATAGTTTGGGAATTTTCCCTAATAAGATTGGGTTAATTGGGCAAAAAATATTAGTTGGATTATTTGAGTTAACCCGATTAACCCGAACTGTTAATAATTTTAGGTTTTGGGTGTATTTTTAAAAATTAGTCGGGTTTTAGTTAATCCGAATAAGGATGATTAATATATATGTATATATATATATATATATATATATATATATAGAGAGAGAGAGGGGGGGATAGATCAATTGGTAACTCACTATAATTGAAAGAACTTAATAACTCAAATTAATTGGTTGTCTAATATAATAAATTTGAAATGATTGGTTCATATTAATTATGAGAAAATAAGTTATTAAGATTTGTTTAAGGGTATTTTGTAAATTTGTTTGTTGTACCTGATTTCATTTTAAAAATAAAAGTTACCCCTCAATTTTTTAAACATTTGTAACTTTTATATACGTTATTATTTTATAAAAAAAATATACCATTAAATTTGTCACATTTTTATCTTTAATTCAAGTATAGTTTTGTCAAATTTCTTTAAAGTTTTCGTAATTACACTGATTTAACGAGCTGAATTGTCACACCCCAGGCCGGTGGGAACGGATCGTGTTTTCCCGTCGGGCGGAAGGTTCTCGGAGCGCGATATCATGAGTGATAATCAAATGATCAGATTGTTTACATAGCACATGATAAATAAATGAGAAATTTCTAACACATCCATGATATAGAATTACAAGATTAAATTACACAGTATCGTTCATAATTTAATCAAGTAAATCTACCAAAAAGAATCAATGTAACTATATCTTGTATATGTACAAGATATACAAAAGATGATTCATATTCTTGTTCCCAAAAGCATGCAACACAAAATAAAGCTAGGTCTTCTAAAAGTCCACTAGCTAAATCCTTGCATGTAAGTATCTACACCTGTTCATCACCTGAGAAACATGTATTTAAACAAAGTCAACACTAGGTTGGTGAGTTCATAAGTAAGTTAATGTAAAACCTTGATTCATTCACATGCACATTCACCATAATAAAACGGTTACTTGTATGATTATCTGTTTCACTTGTTCACCCAATGGCTCTTCAATAGTTATAGTCACAAGTACTATGTCATCCTAGTAGTGTTGCTTATATATAGGGCATATGTAAGGGAACCAAGCCCTAGCCAACATCCCACCACAACACCACTAGACCTCCACACTACTTGTGATACAACTATTGATTTCCATTCTCAATTCCCATGTGTATCTCATTCTTGATCACCTATGCTCTCATGTATAGAATAATAAAATGATGGCGTTGTAATTATCAAATCGAAGTATTGATAATCAATATATGTGTTAAGGATATTAGATTTATTAAATATGTTCCTTGTATTATTCTATAGTTTGTGGGTTAACTGTTGTTTCACTTTTAAATATTAAAAGTGTTAGTTAACTGTTTGTAATGTAATCTCAATACAACGTATAGAGCCCAAATGAAATCCATTGTAATCCTCACGTAATCAGATTACAATGCATTCCATTCACCTCTATTCCATCGTGTGATCCCAAAGCCTCCATGTGGGATTGTTCTCATGTGATTAACAAGGTTGAATAAGAACTTGTCTTATTACATCATGTTAATTATGTGTAAATGATAAGAATCCCATGAAGTTACGTGATCATGATCATCATTTACTGTAATCCATATGATCCCAAAGCCTCAATGTGGGATTGTTCTCGTGTGATTAACAAAGTCGAATAAGAACTTATCTTATTACATCATGTTAATTATGTGTAAATGATAAGAATCCCATGAAGTTACGTTATCATGATCATCATTTACTGTAATCCATATGATCCCAAAGCCTCAATGTGGGATTGTTCTCATGTGATTAACAAAGTCGAATAAGAACTTGTCTTATTACATCATGTTAATTATGTGTAAATGATAAGAATCCCATGAAGTTACGTTATCATGATCATCATTTACTGTAGTCCATATGTTCACCATGTAATCCTTAAGCCGTAGTAAGAACATGTCTTAGTACCCTTAAGTGACGCAGGTGGTGGATACCCAATGCGATCATACTATCACATAGTATGTTTTTAAGGTGTAGATTAAGTGTTATAAGTGATTTACTTATCACACTTCATCAACTATAAAGTGAGATGATATTAAGAAGATATTTTATCTTCTAATCATTTATGTGTTGTGAAGTGTCATCATGTTCCACTGTAATAGTTCTCATTTGTTTGTTTGTACACGAATTGTTTCACTGTGTACTCATGTAGAATAACCAAGCATTGTAAGATAAAATCTTACAAATATGTTATTCAAATGTATCATTGATTATGAAATTACTTTATCATAATCATCTGAGTTTCTCTGTTATCTCATGATCATACAAGCATGCATACAATGATAAGCGATAATAAACAATTTAATATTATCTAAATCAAAGTATAAATAACATGTTAAGCAAAACTTTTAAATAAATAAAAGTAAACATGTTTCTCAGCCCCGAGAGTTAAAATCAGTAAAGATTTAAAGTAAAAGGGGCATATGAACTCACCTTGTTGTAGGGTTGACTTATATTAAATAGAAGAATGCACGCGCTCTTGTTGTACTTGTACTAGTTTTCACGTTCCTGTATTGATTTCATGTGATGGTAATCTTATAAGTATAGACTTTAAGAATGTGAGTGCGTGTATGGGTTAGCCCTATTGTTGGCTAACACTTGTGACTCATGGTCTTGATTTGGCCTTGATCCAATGATGATAGATTATATGAGCCCTTAACCAATTTAAGATGAACTTATTATGTTTTGTTAATTGTTTTGTTTTTAACTTAATGTGAGACTTGTCATAACGTGTACACTTGACCCCCTTATCATTTTCTAAGTATAATGTCTTGTTTTGTAATTTAAAGTCTCATAGATTGTTCTTGTGAACTTGAATATTGTAGGGTTTTGTGATATGTATTAACCCAAAGTCCATTATCATTGTAATCCTTGTGAACCAACCCCATACATGTTATCCTTAACCATTGAATCTCATATGTTAATTTACCTCTTGGATCAAGTGGGCCAACACTTAACGTGGGCCGGATTAAGTCTACGGGCCGAATATTAGGCCATGGGCCAATTGGCCAACATGGGCCGATTCTCCTAGGCTGTTGGGCCTAAATCAGAAAATGGCCCAATGGAATAGAGTTGGGTCGGTTGTGTATATGAGAGGCCAACGATTGGGCCGGCTAAGGCTGTTGGGCCTAAGAGACATGTGTGGGCCGAATGGGTAATTCGTGGGCCAGAAGAGTGTGGGCCGCATCTATGGGCTGAACATCTGGAATTGGGCCGAATAATATGGGTTGTGGCCTTGTTATAGATGTGGGCCGAAACACAAAATTTTGGGCCAACCGTTTGTTTCTGTGGGCTTAGGGAATCATTGTCAGGCCGATTGCTTTATTTGTTCGAATGAACTAATGGGCCGGTGTATAGCCTAGTCCGATGGTCAAAAGAATAAAATGGGGCCGATGTGCTTGTCTACTGACCAGCGAACCTATAGAAAAGGTTCGGTCAAGAAACCTGTTTATATTCAGCTGCAAGGTTCGCAGTTAGTATACAGGTTCGGCTATATCCATGCATAAAGGTTCGGTCACTGATTAAACGGTTCGGCTAGCAATCTGACTGAAGGTTCGGCGTCCAAATGGTTCGGCCAGGTTTAGCAGCTAGGGTCGAAGGTTCGTGACATGAGGAGGGGTTCGGCTATGGTCGGGGTTCGGTGCCAGTTGGAAGGTTCGGCCACTCCATCTTCAACCAAAAAGGTTCGGCCGCCAAACCTGTCCTCGAACCAGCAACCCTACCTCATCATTCTCGACTCGAACCAGTTGCAAACCGTTCCTAGTGGTTGTATTATCCTGAGATGGTGTCACGAGGGAGTCTCAACATGGTATGGTGCGTGTACCATGATCTAGAACCAGCTAACCATGGTGGATCAAATAAATACACATGAAAACCCTATCTTCGTGGATGTTCACAGCATCATACCTCGATTTCTAGTGGTTAACAGCTCCGATCTGTTGTACTTTCTTGTAGAGCTCGTCAAGGGCTACGCGTGGGAGCAATAATCACTCAATTTGGTGGAGAAATGAGGAAGTTACGAGCATTTGAAGGTGGTTTGGTGGTGGTGAGTTTCTTGGCTGGAAATATTGAAGAGAGAGAGAGAGTTTGAATCATAAATGAAAGAAGCTCTTCATTTAGGGTTTTTATACCCTAAGTGGTGTTCGGGTTCGTTTCGATTGCTCGGTCCGCGATTTCGTCGCGTAACCGGAAAATTACGCGTAATTTATTGTAATAAATAAAAGAAAGTTATTTTTAATTATTTGATGAGTTTCAAAATTGTAAAATGTTAAATATTTTATTTTATTAAATTTACAATCGCTCGTGTCGTGTTTTCGTTTTCGTTTCGTCGAATCGCGTCACCATCGCGCGTATTCGTTCGAATCGTCATTCGAACGAACACAACGATGGTTTTGCTTTCCGACTTTTGTTTTCTACTTTCCAGTCATCATTTCAGAACATTAAACTCACAGATATGTTTGTGTGAATCGTCACCCACTCAAACACACTGTCAGTTCGTTATTCTGAAACGACACTGTATTATTGTTTGAATTGTGTTTCCTCACTGTCGGACTCAACTAAACATCATGTTATCACATTGTTTTCACATTGAATTGTCGGCCATCTGATCCCTGTCATCAATGGATATCAGATCGCAACCGATTTGTTTCTGTTAACTTGTTTGAACACTGTTGTTTCTCATAATCTGTTGTGTTAACTGTACTTAAGTTTTCACTTAAATACACACAACTAATGTTTCAAATGTACGTTGTAATTACGGTATCTAAGTTCACACAAAAATACTTACAACGATTTCTTGTATTTAGATTACTGTTAATACAAGTATTGTTTACACACATGTACGTACACATAGTTACTGTAGAAAGTACACGCACCGTACGGACTTGCCGGCCGGTCAGGTACTAGTTGTCACATGAATATTTTCAAAGTGTTCTGCAACAAACTGAATTTTTTCTAAGTGTTCATAATTACACTGATGTAAATTTGTTAAATGAACTAATTTTTATAATAAAAAATAAGTTTGTAATATATATATATATATTTAAGATTAGGGAAACAATTTATGATGGAAAATTTTTGAAAAAGAAAGGAAAATTATAGTACTCATGCTTTTTACGTTATTATAATTACAAACGTCTGAAAAAAAATTAGCATGATTAAAATGAAATTAACGAGAAAAATATGACGAGTTTAATGTTGTAATTTTTATAAAAAAAATAACATATTGTAAAAAAAGTTATAAATGTATGAAAATGAAGGAGGAACTTTATTTTAAAAATAGAAAAATGAATGGTTTTAAGAGTGTGACACTTGTTACAAACTTATTAAATCTGATTTTTATATTAAGTCAAATGACCAGAATATCTTTTGTATTCAAAAGTAATTAGTGACATATGTCACAATCTTATTAAATCTAAAAATTTTGAACCATTGGATTTGAGTTGTTAAGTGTACTCAATTACGGTGGGTTTTCATATGATTTCAATCCTAGAGATATATATAGGGGACGGTTAACATACAAAGGATTTTAACATGAGAATAGTAAAAAGCCGCAGGAATTTGATATGTGTCATCAGGATAAAGGGTATTATCGTTCATATAAAATTACAGACCGTGATTCATAAAATTGCAGATCATAATTTAATACACATAATCCCTGACTATATGTGCAAATTATCACGTACCATTTTATATTTTTTTTTTGAACGGCTTGAGTGGCAATAGAGTGGGCAATGGCATTCCCATCGTAGCCACCCCAGCCACCCCAGATAAGCGGGAACCGGCACACTGCCGTAAACCCTCTCCCCTGCTCAGGTTCGAACTCCTGACCTCTATGAGGTGCAGCATCTCCCCTTCATTGCGTGTGATTGAAAGTGTCACCCGGAGGATTCGAACTCAGGACCTCCACATTGGGAGGCCTGAGCTCTTACCAACTGAGCTCCACCAACAACCACACGTACCATTTTATATGAAAATCACGGACCGTCATTAAACATTCATGATTAAAGGACCAACTGCATAATCACGTACCAATCATTAAAGTCACGGACCACTTAAAAAAATCGAAGAAAAAACTATAAAAATACTATACTCAAATTAAAGATAATAAAATTATCAAATTTATGGTGTATTTTTTTTAAATAATTAAACGTTTAAAAGTTATTCGATTTATAAAAAAATGGTGGAACTTGATTAAAACACGAAAAAAGTTAATAAATGTAAGTTAATCCTTTTTTGCCCTTTCAAGCGCATAAGTTTTAATGAAAAATAGGGTCCACTAGATCTTAATCATTGATTAATTTAGTTATAGGCTCAAAATCTTTCATATCCTTCTCACGTTAATTTCCTTTGTATTAGATCTGCTCCTATATAAATATTAGTTTTTAAGTATAAAACATATTTAACTTTTCATTTAAATATTTCTTTAAATTAATTATTTATGACTATGGCTACTAATCAAATTAAATATAGTTCAACACATTTTCTATTGTATTATATGTTTGAAACGTGAATTATTTATAGCAGTTTTAAATCAGGTTAAGATAATAAAAAATAAATATTAACCCAAACGTTATTAGGGTCGAGTTGTGTGCCAGTATTTTTTAAAGAAAACCTGACCAACCTGATCGGTCCGATCAATACCCCTAGTTGCATTTGAGTTCTTGGGTTACGTTTTTAGAGGCGGTGTTTTCACAGTCTCATCTTCATTATTTCCTTGTTTTACACATGTTGTGTCTCTCTATAAAGATGGCAAAAAAACCAGCACCCGACGGATTTACCTGAAACCCGCAACATATGAGACGGTATTCCTGAACCTGGAGACTCTTTGCTGGGTATGAAATTAATTTTTAAAATTTTCTTAGGTATAGGATGAGCATGATATTTGTTCATACACATGTTTATCCAACCCGATTACCCAATTGTATATACCTGTTTACCCATCCCACTAACCCTCCTTGTATACCCGATTATGATACTCATTTACCCAATAAGTATATCCGATTTTTTTTCATATGTTATTTTTGTTTTTAGTATATAATAGATTTCTAATTTTTACGTTCTAAACTTATGGCGTTTGGTTATTTTAGTTATGATTTGTTGGTGTATTATTTTGATTTTTAATTGTAGGAAAAATGTTTGAATAAATAAGTGTGAAAAACAAATGCATTTTTAGTTATCTACTACATACATGACATGTTTTAATCTAGTTATTCTAAACGTCTATATTTAGCTAACTAAAGCCCACGGGTCTACTCAAAACCCGTTGGTATACCAGATGCCGACGGATATATGTCCGATAGATACCAAATGAGTTTTTGGCCAGTATGACATAAACTTTTATAAACGGATATGAGGTTAGAATCATCCAAACGTGACCCGTTGTCATGCCATATATGTCAACGAAATGAGACTCTTGGGTTGATTCCTGATTAGATGCACAACCCATGCTGCAATTATGTTTGGTTCCCTTTTTGGGTATCGCGTGGAATATCTATTTTTTGGGTCACGAATGAATACTCACAGTATTTAAATAAAAAGAAACAACTCAAAACACATTATTGTTTATATTGTAATATTATACATAACACCTGAAAAATATAGTAACTTATATTATGTAGAGAAAATACAAAATCCTTTACTTATACTATGTAAAGGAGTCGGGCTCGAAACTCCGTAGTCGTGCCAAAATCTGGTTTTAATCATTTTTTTCAATGTATAAATAGCGCATTTGGTAGAGACAATATCTGTTAGAAAGAAGGTTCTGGGTTTAAATCCAGAAGAGAAAAGATTATTTAAAAGTAAAGCAAAATTAAGGTAGTATTGTTGTTAGAAAAAAATGTAAAGGAAATATGCAACAAAAAAATTAGATGTTTGTTTAGATTTCATTAGACCGAAATCCTAATTTACCATATCAAAAAGATAATTCATTAACATTATCATACCATTATTATTATGACTTTTTTTTTGCATATTAAGCTACTATTATGGTCAATGTTTTCCACGAAATATACAAGTTTGCGTTGGTTTCATATTTTTTTTTGTCATGCCCGTGGGCATGTTTAGGGAGAGCAAATTCAACACGTATTAAGTTTTTGGACAAAAAAAACATAAAATTATACTATGGAATGAAAAAACAGGGGGTGGCGGCCCCTAGCCCTAATTATCCTCCGCCAATGATTGTTATACATGAAACAAGGGTCGTGTTATTCATACACCCACCTCACACCCTTTACACCCTCTATATGTCTCGTATAGGCATATACGAGACGTGTATATGATGACAATCATTGGCTGTCAAAATTTGTCAGCGTCAATAATTAGACTCTTATACACCTCGTATAGGCATATACACGGCGTATACGAAAACTAATATTAAGTGAATATGATAATTTTAGTATTAGTATAATTCATAAAACACAATATACGAAAACTAATATTAAGTGAATATGATAATTTGTGCGCGTGCAATTTTTTATTTATATATACTAAAATATTAAAGTCTATAATGAGTACAATGCATGTTGGTGACACGTTTACTCCTAAGCATTGCATAAGGTTACCCACAATAAGGATATATGTGAGGATGTATCTGTTGAGACGGAGGATGCATGTGGAACATGCACATTAGAGAGGGTGGGGAGGAGAAGAAGCATGTGGATTTTGCATGACGGTTACTCCTAAGGCTTCCTCCAATGCGCATGTTGGGAGGGTGCATTTAGCCCATGTGGAGTTTGCAATTCGGAAGGATGCACTGTGGTGTGCTGACTAGGCGGTTGCACTTAGAAGATTGCAATTGGCCAAGTGCGGTGTATTTTAAGTTCATGTGGGCCCTCTTTCCAAAATTATATATAAAATGAAATAGTGATGTGGAAAAGAGAGGATGCATGTATGAATAATGTGTTGGAATCAAACTCTTTACTAGTCAACCACAGTTCCTCAATCGAACTCCAACCAAACAAACTCATTTCAAGTAATCCTTTGATCCATCTTACTCATGAATATCATAAGAACAAAAGCCCTAACAATTCCTAGGTTCACAATCATTGCTTCAATTGAATTTGAAACAAACCAATCTAGGTTCATCTGGATTTGAGGACGATTTTAGAGTCGGAATATGAATAATCGAACAAGAATTTTTTCAAAGAGCACCCCCAGCCCATCGGTAAACTATTGCCAAACCACGTATATGAATAGCCTATTTGTTATAAAATCAATTGTAAATTTTAGAAATATAAGAAATATGTAAAAAATATTTTTTTTCTTTTATTATAATAGTAATCATAATGTTAGTTTTACAGATGCTGATGAAAAGAAATTCAAAGGTCGTTGGTCGCATTTGCATAACTTTCGACACGAAGTTGTACGAGTACAACTATTACAGTCTTTACGAATGACAAATTAAAGACAACAATAAAGTAATTGTGTTTTCCAGTCTCTACGAGTACGTGTTCGACTCCTATGACCCATGATCATATGGTGTAATACGTAGCACAATGAATTGGCGTGAAATAACACCAGTTCCCCAACAACATTGGATGCTCATGCCAGATGATAGGGGTTTGGCTTTGTACTTCAAATGTTTAAATGATTTTTTATGAATTCTTATATGATATTCTATTCGAATAATAGTTACCGTGTGTTTTGTGTCTTTGCATGTTAAAGGAAGCAATATAATGATTTTAGGGGGAACATGTCAACAAGAACGAAGATTCAAAGCCCAAATCATCAATCCAACCGTAGAGTTAAAGATTAAATCATGCAATTCATCAAGAACTTTGAAGATTCGACCATTGTAATGTCTGACTAAACCATTTGTGATCATCTACGAGTGGATAGTTAGGTTCAATAATTAGGTTTGTTTTTATTTGTTTTTTTGATCTTACTTTCAATTGTGTTTGATTTGATTGCAATACATTAAATGATTCCCAATTTTTTTGCAACTTTGAAGTCAATTACATTGATTATTTTAGTTAAGTTATTTATGTTTAGTGAAGTGGTAATTGATATTATTGGGTTTTTAAAGTATTTCAGGAATCATCTATTAATGTATAAATGTAAACTAAGTTAGTATCCCGTGTAATACACGGGTTTAATAAAATTAAATAAGTATTACATAATATAAATTTAAAAATTGCAAATGACTTTTTCATTTAATATATGACCAACATTACATAGAAAATAAAATAATAATACTATATTTTAAAAATTTTCTTTTCAAAAGTTTGGATTTTAAACATTTCATTTAAAAAAGTTGTTTTTAAAAATGACATTTTTTACAAAATTATAGGATGTTAGTTTTTATTACACAAGTTGATAAAAAAAATAAATAGTTAATAATAATGACTTATAAATAATAAAAAAATTTTATGAGTTATAAATTATTGGAAATTTTTCATATTTTATAATAATTTGATTTTTTAAATGTGTGTTTTTGAATATTTTTATTATATTAAGAAATGCTTTTGAATTATGAAAGGTATATATAATATAATTAGTATTTAATACTATTATGTAATATATTTTTTTAATATGAAGAACTTTTTTTAATTAAAAATGGTATAAAGAATATATAATTATATAATCAGTATTTATTAAAGTTGTGTATTTATTATGAGAGAGAAGTGGGAAAATTAGCGTGGATGATCAAGATTTATGACATGTGTCCTCCAATTATTCTGATTTATTAAGTATAATAGATATTATTAGAAAAAGTAAAAAAGATCAATGTTTAAAGATTGTTAGTAAATTTAGTTGACATTTTTTTGCAAAAATAATAAACTAAAAAAAATCAAAACAGGTCGTACAAGCATGTACATGTTGTACTATTCTTAATAAAAATGGTATATAAGAAGAAATTTATGAACAATACGAGTTGTATATACATGTATGGGGTTGTATTGTTCTTTTCTTGAGGATGATGACCGATTTGTATATTTATAGACGACTGTGTATTATGCATCGTATACGGTTGGACAATCGTATATGGGCCGTATACTACTGGACGATCATAGAGTATGGGCAGTATATGTTGGTTGTACGGTTCGTACAGATCTATACGGGTCGTATAACTCCCAAAGTTTGGCCGAAACCATCATCTTTAGAATGCAAAAAACTGCTCGATCCATGTACATGCTGCACCTATTTTTTTGTCAGTACGATAGAATGATTTTTGTACCTTATACGGCCCGTACGACCCGTATAATAGATAGGGTGTTAAAATAAAATGTTTTGTTGTATAAATAACCCAATTCTATATTAAAGAAAT
This sequence comes from Mikania micrantha, assembly GCA_009363875.1. Classification (NCBI taxonomy): domain Eukaryota; kingdom Viridiplantae; phylum Streptophyta; class Magnoliopsida; order Asterales; family Asteraceae; genus Mikania; species Mikania micrantha. The sequence continues at coordinate 27,737,877 of CM018682.1, read as the reverse complement.
TTAATTTTCAAGATTAGAACACTCCAAACCTCCTATGTATACTTGGGAGAATTTGCATTTAGACTTGGAAAGAGGGAACGTTAATTAACACAACAATCATGATATGATTAGGTCAATACCACGTGTATTACACGGGTTAAATAAAAAAAATAATAAATAGTCAATAATAATATGATTAATAATTTGTATAGTTTAATACATAATTAATAAAATAATATTATTATTTATTTAAACATTAAGTTTATTAAAGTTTGTTTTTTAAATATTTCGTTTTGAAAAACAATTATTGAATATTTTATATTTCAAAATAATTTGGATTTTAAAATAATGTACTCTTTTGAAATTAATATATTTTTTAATGCTTTAAAAACCTTTTTAATTTAAAAATGTATAAAAATATATTTAATATTAATATTATTATTATTCAATATGTGTGCATTTATTAGAAAAGAGATGCGAGAAAATTTTTATAAGAATAATCTAAAAAAGCGACATGTGTTACGTTTTATTTTGGTTTATTAGTATAGATATATTTATATAAAATGATAATCTAAATTAACCGGTTTATTTTTTTTTCTTCTAAAATTGAAGGTCATGAATTTAAAGCTCAAAATATATGTTTCAATACTATTAATTTTTTTATCTGCTTTTTCCTTAGCAACCTGTCAAATAATTTATCTTAAATTCTATTTAACCTTTTTTTATATAAATAGCGTATTAATAATGACTATAGTTTAAAGAAATGTTTGTTTATTTGAGATTTAATCAATTAGTTGATTATCTCATTACTTGCTTAATAGATTACTTTATTAGTTGCTTTATCATCTAAGTGTATTTATAACCGAAAAAATTAAATTAAATTGTGAATCTAGTTATAATTTTGGTTCCTAATCAAATTTGTATTGTAAATTTGCTTTTTTTTTTTGTTAGCGTATGTATAGTTTTTTAGTTTAGATTATTTGGTTAACATAATAATTGATAACTATATATGTTAAATTCAATTTATTAGGTTTGTTCACTTTATATATTTTTGAATTTGGTTCATTTAGTTGAATTGTGTTTGCTTAAATAAATTCTCAATATGGATTGGTTCGGTTAACAAAAAGCATAAAATTAGTCAAATCTGACAAATGGAACAAACCAAGATCCGAACTATTCAACACCTCTAATTGATAGCCAACTTCAAGTTTGTAAAGAGTCTTGAATTTCAGGCATTGGGTCTTAAAATAAGTTGAAGTCGGCAATGTGTACATATATATAAGGTTAGGTTCATAAGAAAACTTATATTTTTATAAATACTCGTGAAAATTTTTCTCGATCAATAACATTAATTTTTATTTTTATTTTTATTTATATAGATATCAATGTAATATTACACATTTTACAAAAGATCATTATATTTATTTTGTTACATACACATAACATTTAGTGTTACATGCATACATGTAACACCATGTTGACAACAATCATAAGTAATTGTATTATGTAAGCGTAACACAATGACGTATAATGATTTCTTTGGAAAATGTGTAATATTACATAATTATCTTTTAGAAATAAATTAAATTGATAAATAATTTATAAATTATATGATTGCTTAATAGCAGTTTTTTCAAAAGTTAAGAGTTTTCTTATGACCGCACCTGTATATATAAAAAGTTTAAGATAAAAAGTGTGTTTTTCGTGCGAAATCTACGTGATAAAATCACATAAGCATTAATTGCTTTTGCGTAATTTTAGTATGCATATGTGGAGTTATAATGTATAAACCATTTACGTAATAATTTCAATTGTGAGATAATATCATTTGTGTGTGATAGAGGTCTACGTGATAAAATCACACAAGAACAATTAACATTTGCGTGATTTTATCATGCAGATTTCATGGCTTCTTCACACGTAAAAAGGCATTGTGTGTGTGTGTGTGTGTGTGTGTGTATATATGAAACTGTTAAAAAACATGAATTTATGTGTGTCAATTTTATAATCAAAAGCTTGTTACTTTTTTATTTTATTTTAAGTTGAAGAATTAGACAACTAGTAGTCTAGTAAATAAAGACTTGTTGGGCTTGTAGTTGTTGGACTAGACTAAAGCTGATCAGTTAGATGAAGCAGTTGAGCTTGTTATTCTGATAGAGTCTGGTTGAAGTTCTTGGGCTTCAGTTAAGTGATCTACATATATAAGCTAATAGGCTATGAATGAGGGTCCCAGAAGGCCAGAAGGAGATCCATAGATCATCATTTATTTTACACACGCAAATTTGAGACTAGTTCACTTAGTAGAGACTTGTCTTTTAAAATAAAAGATCATGGGTTCAATCACATATAAATGTATAATTATGGTGTAATTTAGGTGGAGAGTAAGTTTAGCCGTTCAAAAAAAATGATTTTACACACGCACATGTGTCGTTTACTTTTCCCTTTTAGGTTTTTTTTGAGTGTTCTTAGTTTATCTATATCCAATTTGAGAGATCTGATCTGTTGTTCGTTTAAGATCATCATGTTGATGATATGAGTTTTGTTTGAGAGTCATCAGGCTTCAATTGTTAGGGTTGTAAACGAACCGAACGAAAAAGAACGAACCATTGTTCGTGTTCGTTCGTTTAACTTTCAACTTGTTCACGAACGCTAACCGAATGAGAATTCTTGTTCGTGTTCGTTCATTAAGGAATTTAACTTGCTCACGAATTGTTCACGAATACTAACGAACACATGTTATTTAAACAATAAAAATCAATATTGTTAATCTCAAGAATGTGAGCTAATCATTTATAAATTTATAAATTAAAATATTATATATAGTATTAAACTAAAAATAACTTAAATACTATGGTATTAAACTAAAAATAAAAAATATACAACACGTTTGAATAAATATAATAAATGAACTTAACCGAACATAAACGAACATGTTACCGAACGTTCACGAACACAAATGAACGAACATGACTTCTGTTCATGTTCGTTCCTTTAACTAAACGAACGGAATTTATTGTTCGTGTTCGTTTATTTATTAACCAGACGAACATAAACGGACTTCTAACCAAACGGTTCATTAACTGTTCGCTGAACGTTTGGTTCGTTTAAGTTGTTATTCTTACGAATCCTTTTCTCTTTTGTATGAGATTTGTGAGGATTTCTATGATGATCGAGTTTGTTGTACATGTTTGATATCATTTGTGACAGAAACATTATCATGAATGGAATTAATTATCTAAATCACCACTACTAAGTTTATCACCCCTCTCCGTGAAATGCTAGAGAAGCAGAGACCGAAGTGGTTTCGACCTTGGTGATTACATCGGTGTAGAAGCAACTAAAAGTCGTTCAGTGTATATATATATATATATATATATATATATATATATATATATATAGGGAATGGTTCAAATACTAACCCTCCTTACGGCGCTAACCCATTAACTTTGGCAAAAAATGGCCGAATCTTGAATTTTTTTTTTAAACATCATTGTAACACAATTTGAACACCATGTTCAGTTTTGAGTTTTGGCTAATTCATCACCGTTTGGGCTCTTACAGTACTGTAGGTGTTTAAATATTTAAAACTTACAGTACTGTAGCAAAAACCTTACAACGATGATATTTTTTAAACGGTGATGAATTAGCCAAAACTCAAAACTGAACATGGTGTTCAAATTGTGTTACAATGATGTTTAAAAAAAAAAATTCAAAATTCGGCCATTTTTTGCCAAAGTTAATGGGTTAGCGCCGTAAGAGAGGGTTAGTATTTGAACCCATTCCTATATATATATAGGGAGGTATTCAAATAAGAATCATTTTTATGTTAGGAACTTGAGAACCACATAATACACTTGTACATTATGCTTTAAGTTTTGTACATAGAGTGGTTATTTAAAAGGGTAAAATAGTAACTTCTCCTACTTTAAAGGAAAATTACTTTTATACCCTTTAAAAATATGATTCAAAATTAGTTCCTTTGGTTCTTTCATATTTAGTGGTTCTCAATAGAATAAGTCCCTATATATATATATATATATATATATATATATATATATATATATATATATATATATATATAGAGGATGGTTCAAATAAAAACTCCTTACTTTGGAGAAAACCAAGAAAACTCCTACTAACCAATCAATTTTTAAAATTTTTTTTTCATGATTTTTTATTATTAGCTTAGAAATGTGATAAACAAACAAAAAATTTTAATAAAAATATGTAGATTACGAAATTACGTATATGTAACCAATAAAGTTACGTATATGTAACTCATATATGTAGTTTAAAAATTACATATATGTAATCAATGAGTTGCATATATGTAATAACATAAATTACATTTATTTTTTTATTTTTTTCTTTTTGTTAACAAATATAACATTATAATAAAACAAAATGTAAAATAAAAAACGAAAAACGAAATTGATTAATAACAATTGTGATTAGTTTTCTTAGTTTTCTCAAATATGAAGGTTTTTAATGGAACCTCCCCCTATATATATATATATATATAGGGTAGTGTTCTAATGCTAACCCACTCTTACGGCGATAACCCATTAACTTTGGCAAAAAATAGCCGAATCTTGAATTTTTTTTTTTAAACATCATTGTAACACAATTTGAACACCATGTTCAGTTTTGAGTTTTGGCTAATTCATTACCGTTTGAGCTCTTACAGTACTGTAGGTGTTTAAATATTTAAAACGTACAGTACTGTAGCAAAAACCTTACAACGATGATATTTTTTAAACGGTGATGAATTAACCCAAACTCAAAACTGAACATGGTGTTCAAATTGTGTTACAATGATGTTCAAAAAAAAATTTCAAGATTCGACTATTTTTTGCCAAAGTTAATGGGTTATCGCCGTAAGAGAGGTTATTATTTGAGCACAATCCTATATATATATATATATATATATATATATATATATATATATATTTTAAAAATGGGTATCATTTTAAGAAATTGGTTACAAATGGGGTTGAAATTTTTTTTTCACAAATTGAGTTATCTCCATTGATAGTGACGAAATTGAACAGAGATAAAATGGGGTTGTAGGGGTGTAAAAAGCTAATGCAATGGGTATTTTCGCCAACAATATTAAAGTTTTCGCCACTAGGAGTGTCAAAAATATGTATGTTCGTCACTATGAGTGGCAAAAAAGAACATCGGTACAAGCTTTTATCAATATCGCCACTAGGAGTGGCCAAAATGGGTATTTTCGCCACTAGAAGTGAAAAAAAGGACAACTGATACAACCTATAGCTATTTTCGCCACTAGGAGTGGTAAAAATGAGGTTTATTTGATTTTTTTATTGCTGACAATTGTACTGGCTTCTTACACATCTACAATTCCATTTTATCTCTCTTCAATTTTGCCACTACCAATGGAGATAACCCCATTTGTGAAAAAAAAAAATTCCAACCCCATTTGTAACCAATTTATTAAAATGAGACCCATTTTTTAAAAAAAAATCGTTTTTTTATAATTTCACTAATTTATAAGACTAGTAGTCTTGGGCAGGCTATGTGTACTCATCATACCCGTATCACTCCACGTATGCGTTACGTAAACAACTAACGCCGTCATCCTTCAACACTCCATGTACGTGCCACATGTGTTATCATCTCCTCTCATCACTCTATTGTAATAATTACCTTTATTTAATATTTTATTATTTGATTGTTTTATTTTTTAAATAAATCCTTATATTTATATTAAACGCTAAATTAAAAATAAAATTACATAATAAAATTAGAATAAAATAAAATTACATAATAAAATTTAAAAACAAAACATTAAAATAAAATCACTCCATATTATATTTTTTTCATTATCTATTCTTTCGTCTTTTCGCCCATTTCACGCGCGCGACCGGTTAGGTGATCAGTTGGAATCTACAAGAATTTCATGTCATTGTTGTATTGTTTTTGCTCTTGTAAGTCGACAAATTTTTGTAACGACTCCGATATGGTCTCCATCATTTCTTTGTAGTCGCTTGAAAACGAAGCTTGTGGTCATCTTCCGTTATTGTTTCAACCGGGCGAACGTTGAGGTTCAGATGGTGGCATGTCCATCTCGACTTCATTGTCTGACTCATTTAAATTGACCAGACATCGACCGGTGAAGTCGGATTGATTGGTCGTGCACTTGCGAGACGATGATGTCTTGCTACGTTTCGAAGTTTGTAACTTCAAGACGAGATGCCATTTTGTTGATTTTATCATAACTTGCCACGTCATGATATGAGAAAAATTGCATGTTTTCTCTAGCATAGGCCATCAAATTCTCGTTCATGACCATCTCGTCATTAGCACCACTTTTCCGGTTGTGGTGTTGGATCCAAAAGCTGTTAAACGTCACGACTTTACCTTGCAAGTCGTGTCATTTTCCGTAAAGTATATTGTTGGCCCAGTAGGCATCACGACCCATTGCTGCAAAATATGTGCTCCAACACGTTACCAAAATTCCGTACTCGTTTGTTATTTATGAACAGATCTTCAGAAACATCGATATAGGCACAACTTATTGCCACCTCCACAACGTCCGTGATCCGTCCATCGAATGATGCTTGGTTTGGTTGTTTTAGCCATTTCCTTTCTTTTATGTTTTCACCTTGATGTAGCTAGTTGGAGTCAGGTTGTGTTTCTGGTATCACTTCAATGTTGGGTTCGGGTTGGGTTTCGGGAACGTTCTCGAACACGTAGGTGATGGTTTGTTGAAAAACTGTTGTTGTAGGCACCAGTTTGCAAATATTAGTAAGGAGTTCGTATTGTTTGGGTTGTTTATATCGGCTTGCGGACATAACAATTCATAAATGAGTTAAAAACAGACTGTTTGCGTTGTTTCGATCCATAGTGTATAGAAGAATTTTTTGGGGAGTTTAAAAATTTTTGAAGAAGGTAAATGTTTCTTGTTGAGGTTGGGTGATTTTATAGGGTAGAAATTTTGTTTATTTTTCTGCAACACCCCTCACCCTGCGTTCAAACAGCTCTCTAACCCCCAACAGCTAGTGCACATCTAATTGTAAACTTAATCTCATAAATGATGTGAAATACAATTAGATTGTAAAAAATGTCAAATAAGTGAAATTTTTAACCCTCACTCAATTATATATATTAGAATTGACTAACTTATTGGCAACATAAAGGTTTCATATTTTTTTTTTATATTTTGGCAACCACTGTTTTATTTTTTATTATCTTGAAAAGTTAACTTTTGATTACAAGTTTTGACATTTATACCTTGAAATAATATATAATATTTATAATTCACTAAAAATACATTTTTGTCTAAAAACTTAAAAAAATCACGTAAAAAAACAAAAAAACTTGTAAAAAATAAAAATCAAATACAAAAAATAGATGTTTTTATGTTTTTGAAACAAAAAATGTTTTTATTTATTTATATCCCTGTACATATATAATAATCGTTTCGTACTAAAAAAATAATTAAACCAAAAAAAAGCTGTAAGCTTTGACTTTTTTATTGATTTATTTAACTTTATGCGTTTTTTTAATGTATGTGTTATGCTTTCGAGTTTTGTGGCATGGTTTGTTTTTTCATAGGTTAAATACTTGCTTTAGTTTGTCATGGTTCCCTACAAAGATAACAATGTATAACAACGACAAATGTCATCGCAATAGATGCCGGATTTCGTCGCAATAGCCTATAGCGACGACCTCTCATCGTTGCCCAGTCGTCGCTATTGCCCGGACATGTCGTCGCAACTCATGTCGTCCCTATTGCTTAGTCTATAGCGACGGCATCGTCGCTATAGAGCTTATTAAAAAAATTCTTTTTCTTTTTTTTAAACTAAATTCTGATTTTCAATTAAAAAATAATAATAATTTTGATTAAAATATTATTTTTTTAAATCAAATTCCGTACGCAGCTATAGCGACGACGTCGCTACAGGTCAACAACAAATTTTTTTTTCTTTTTTTCCCAGATTAAAACCTGCTATAAACCTGTATTTTGTATGTCAAATTCAACCTGTATAAACCTGCTATAAAATTTAAAACAAGTCGTTGCTTTAGGTCAATAAACAAAACGGCGCCGTTTGATTTTAACGCGTTTAATTAATTAAAAAAATGTTAAACACCTATAGCGACGACTAGTCGCCGCTATTTTTTTAATTTTTTTTTAAATTATTTATTGATATTCATGTATTTTAACTAAAGAAAATTAAAAAAATAATAATAATATTGGCTATAGCGACGACAAGTCGTGTCTGATTATTTTCCCTCAACCACGAAAATTTTTGGTGTTTCCGCCCAACTCTATAGCGACGACACCTCATCGCTATAAATGAAGTACAAAAAAGATCATATGAAGGCCTATAGGGACGACTTGTCGTCGCTATAGCCTTCATTGCAGGGACGACTTTGTACGTCGCTATAGGGGTCGACGCTATAGGCCTAGATTGTTGTAGTGGTTGTTAACGTTTATCGGATTATTTTTTATTCTTATCACTCACTTGAGTTGTAATTGTGTGACCTAGGTTTTTTGGTTTTTATATCTACCTGTTTTGCATCTTTTGAAAGAGTAAACATTAGTGTGACATCACGTAATATTTTGTATCTACGTTTTGAATTTTGGGATTTTGACGTATTTCCTGGTGCAATGCACATGGAATTTTCCGTCCTTAGTTTGATACATTTGTAACATTAAACATTTGGCTTTTCTGAAATGTTTTAACATAGATACAGTTCGGCATATGAAAATACAAATATAAAATTACATTAAATCAATTGTCACAATGACATAAAGTCTATATATAAGTATATAACTAACTTGTTATAAAAGCCACTGTATCTAGCTACTTGAAAACTCATGAGCAATGGTAAAAAATAAATATAGACCGAAAGGACATTATGGTTAAAGAAGACACGACATTAATGAAAAATAAAAAAGTACGTTCATAAAAAATAAAGTTTGTCACTTCATCATAAAATCCTAAGGCATACTATGTCGTAAAAGCATAAACCCGAATTTAGAGTTAAGTGTAACAAGAAGCATAGCATTTAAATGAGTAATATAAAACTAAAACATCAAGAAAACAAAAAGGGAAAAAAATATAGGAAAAAACACATGTGATGGCAATAACACGATCCAAGTTAAAACATGTTGCAATAAAATAAAGTGAACTTTACCCAACATAAAACACAAGATACCCCGTTATAAGAATAACATGACTAGTTTGATTATTAGACTATCCACAGTAGTCACCCCACTGAAAACCTTTCCCCACTGAAATTTCCTGTCACGTCATCATCCCACTGAAATCCTTTAACACCCACAATGGTCACCTCACTGAAAACCCTTCCCCACTATTCCACGTCATCAACAATTAAAATTAAATAAAAAACATTACTCTAATTTAAAAATAATTCAATATTTTACAAAAAAACGCACATTACATTAAAAAAAACAATAACATATTAAAAATATACTAGTCGGCTTAGATGTTACGAACGACAATATCGGTGCGAACCCATTCGATATGTTCGACCAAATCGGCTTTTAACGACTCGTGAATGCTTTTGTTTCGCAACGCCAAAATTTGGTTATCTCTACGCAGGTCATCAATGTCAAAAGGAGATGGCGGTTCGTCTTCATCGGGAACAAACGGGCTAATCGACTTGCCCTCACATTCAAGTATCATATTGTGTATTATGATACATGCATACATAACGGATCTAATTTTTTTAGGATGCCATGCTCTAGCCGGATTTTTTATAATATGAAATCTTTTTTTAAGAACATCAAAAGCCCGCTCAATATCCTTCCTTGCACCCTCTTGTGCCACTTGAAACCTTTTCCGTTTAAAGGTTGTTGGACATGTTATTGTTTGCATAAAAACCGGCCATTCTGGGTAAATCCCATCAGCAAGATAGTAACCGTGAGCGTACTCGTTATCGTTACAAAAAAACGATGATTGTGGAAACACACCGTTTTCCATATCATTGAGTAACGACGACGAGTTTAGAACGTTTAGGTCGTTATTCGCACCGGGCATGCCAAAATATGCATGCCAAATCCATAAATCATGTGAAGCAACTGCTTCAAGAATAATTGAGGGGCATCCGGGAAACCCATGATAATTTTCATGGTGTTCATACAAATTCATAACATCATTATAATTTGGTTTGCGCAAATATTTAGGACCATAGAGTCGATGGATATTCTTACAGAAATTATAAAGGCACTCTCTGGAAGTGCTGTCTGACATCTGTAAATAGTCGTCCATTAAATCTGCCGTACTCCCGTATGCCAATTGTCGAATAGCCGACGTACACTTTTGTAACGGTGTAAATCCTCGCTTGCCGCGAGCATCCCATCTCAATTGAAAACAAGTATCCGCAACCTCCAGATCGTTCACGATACGTTCAAATAGAGGTCGTTGCATCCGGAAACGCCTCTTGAACGTCTCATTATACAACGGTTCGGGCCCAAAATAATGACGGATCAACAGATCATGCCACGCTTCCCTGTCTCGATTAATTTGAATTCTTCTAATTATAGGCCGAGGAATCTGAGAAGCGTTTTCTTGAGCCATGGTAGACAAAGCCGAGATAAAAAGATCAATACCCTCGCTATCAGAAGATGAGAACACCGTAGAGGATGATGACATTTTTATAAAAAAATGTATAAAAATTAAGAGAGTTTTGAATGAAAATGAGTGTGTAAAATGGTTGAAATGAGTGGTTTATATAAAGATTGATGTTATTATTATTATTATTTTTAATTTGTAGCCGTTAAAAAATAGGGGGCCCACAACATTTGAAACCAACCAATCAGGTTCAAGTATCATCAACGGGAAGCGGGGGCAGTGGGAGGGTCGTGGGCGGGGGCCGCTACGCAGGGGGGCGGTGTTCCCCGTGAGGCCGCGGCGGGGAGCAGAGCCGCTGGCCCCGCGGCTTGACCGCTGCGTGTAGCCTTATAAATGTAGGCAAAAGGATAATTTGAATGTTAATAAATAAATAATCTAAAAATAAAACTTATTAAAAAGATCAAAAAACAATGAAATGACACTATTTATCTTCTTTCTTTTAGTACAATATATAACATATATTTAAGAAAAGAGGATGTGAGCTTTTTCCTTTGCTTAATAGCAAGGGAATATAAACGTGGTCAAGTTGATGATATAAACTATTTTAGTCAACTAGTGCTTGAAATGCTGCTTACGTCTTCTTTATATTTAATAAAATATTTTTTTATTATATATGCTTTAAATGAAAGCTGTGAAATATAAATGTAAAAAATTAGAAATTTATACATTTATAAAAACAACATACACTTGTTCATCTTCTACCTCTACTATAAAATAAAAATATATGCTAACATTCATTAGTTGATAGAAGAACAATATATATATACACTATATATATAAATTAAAAAGATTCATAAATATATTTTAAATTATGTTTGAAGAAAAAAATATAAATATTTTTATATATTACAATAAAAAGAATATATATATTGAAGCAATTCATTTCTTGATACACAAATATATTAAACTATTGATAAAATCATGTGATGATATTAATTCTATTGGAATGCTATATATTAAAAGTTTAGAAAGAAAATAAAAATGTGAAGTATAAAAAATATATATAATATAATAATGTCAAATCAATCAATGTCATAGCATAATATATAATTTTTAGTGCCAAGAGAATGAGCATATATGTATATAATAATCTTTAAAAGCCAGCAAATCAAACGCTATAAGATTTCAAGCCAACTAGCTTGGGTTGGGTTTAAAGAAATAGGAAGAATGGTTATATGGGGTTATGTGATCCCTCTTTTGGTGCTTGTGATATATTTCATGAAATATGTAACATTGAAAAGAAGCAATGGTAAGATGCCTTTAGGAGGAAGAGGGTGGCCTGTAATTGGGGATAGCATAAGTTGGTATAACGCGGTTTCGAGCTCTAATCCCACCACTTTCGTTCAAGAACAAGTTCAAAGGTATGTAAAACCCGATCTATAACTTTTACATTTTGAAATATGAATTGGTTGTATATGTAATTTGCAATATTGATACATTGGACATGATGAACATCAATTTCATGTTAAAATAGTTTTTGATAACAATTAAAATCCACAAGACATACGTTTTCATATGTGTTTATTATTTTGTAAGTAATTAGTGTCCACCCAATTTTCTCTGGGTCACGCGATTTACCTCCCTCATGTTGGCCGTGAGACTGGTCGGTGAGGGGCACCTAATGGTGGCGTTCACCATTTTAGTGTCTTAGATATGATGAAAAGTATGATAATGCAATGCAAATTTAATGTATTAGAGAAAACAATCTTGAGAGATTGTAAGCATATTTTATATGTTTTAGATGATTTTTAATAGGTTGCATTCTAATCTAATTGATTGTGTTGTTTTTTTTTTATGTTTGGGCGTACCTTTTAGACCATTCAATATGAGGGAACATTTCAAATCTCATATTTAGGCTTATGGTTTCAAATTAATTCAAAATTAAAATAAAGCCTCTATAATTATAAAGGAAGAGGCTAATTGGATGTGTTTGTTAAAAGATTGGGGGCATCTTATGTAAAGAACTAAATGCATGTATAGCTTTTAAAAAAAACTATAAAATCAAACTTTTATATGATTTAAAGTTTGTGTGTGCACATATACAGTGTGTATTTATTTTATTATAAGAAAGAATTACATATTTCCTCTTGCTAGCATGAAAAATTACATATATTTTTCTAACGTACAATTTTTTAATACATAATGTTCAATGCTTTTAGAGAAATATGTAATTTTACAAGTTAGAAGGAGGATATATGTAAATGTCCCTTTATATAATTACACATACTTAGTATACCTATTGTACAGACACACGTGTGTTAGGGGGTAAATATACACTATGTACATCGAAGAGAAAACCATAATTAGGATAGTAAAGGTAATTACTTTCATCATATAATTACCTATCTTACAGAGATATTTAAGTAATTGATCAATTAGATAACATAATTAGGATAGTAAAGGTAATTACCTTTACAATTTTTAATACACTAAGGTTTTCTCTTCGATGCACATAAGGGTTTCGCCCCCCTTTATATAATTACACATACTTATGTTATATTGACAACCGTTGTGATATTTTTTTTATCAATATTTTAAAATTCGAGATTATATTGGTTATCACCACCGCAACACATTGCTAGTTATCTGCAAGTTTGCAATAAATTTGCAATTCCTTCTAATACACGTTGGTAGTTGTTTAACCTCCATCCCCAACATGTTTAATTTATAGGCTACCCAAAATTTCATGAACTACTCATTTTAAATGTATAACCACCTTGTCTTTAGGCAAACGTTAACCAGCTTACACTTAAAAGCAAAAGATACAGGTGGTGGCGGAGCTTGACAGGTAAGCTAGCTAGGGGAGGGGAGGCGAAATAATTTTTTTTTTCCAGGGGAGACGAAATAAAGGTTTTCAAAAAATTTACACTAGGTATCGAAAAATATACACTACTGCACGAAAAAACAAGGGGTAAATATACACTATGTACATCGAAGAGAAAACCATAATTAGGATAGTAAAGGTAATTTTTTTCATCATATAATTACCTATCTTACAGAGATATTTAAGTAATTGATCAATTAGATAACATAACCATAAGCGTCATATGGTAAATATATAATTTTATTCTTACGTTGTTTGCATGAAAAGTTTACGATTGTGTGAGATTATCACGCCAAAACACCTTACATGTGCATATTAATTTTAGTTATTTTTACATATATTTTCTTACTAAAAGACTTTTTATATATTTACTCAACTTTTAAAATAAAATAGGTAAGTATATAATTGACTTCTTTATTTAGAAAGAGAAATATGTAGTGGCGGAGCTTGGTCGATTTGAGAGGGAGGGCGAAAATTGTGGCAATCCAGAATACATGTTAATTTTTTGAATCGAGGGGGGCGAAACCCTTATTTTTAACTAAAAATCGCATTTCGACCGGAAAATTAACACTACGGATGAAAAAACAGGAAGCGGTCGCCCCCCGGTCTCAACAAAGATGCGCCCTTGGAAATATGCATAAAAAAGAAGAAATATTTAATAAACTTTTTTGCTTTGAATGTAATAAATAATTTTAGTAAAGATAAATATGTAAATGATTATCAATTTTAACTTGGGATGAAATTAACACATATTGTATTCTAGTATATATTTTTTATATTTGTATATATATTGCATAATAATAATATATAAAAAAAACGGATGTATATAGTATATACCATTCCCCGGATATTGATGAAGACGTATAAAATATGTCGTTTAAAAAATTTGAATCGACGAAGCTAAATGTCAAATCTCACCGTCCGTATCCTTAGGCACAGGATGAGGAACCGGATCATAATACAATTGTTGATTTTATTTAATTTGTATTTTTCTATTGACTAATAAAAGTTTGACCAACAAGTTTAGAAAGTATTTTGGTACATGTTTTTACTTTATAATTTATTATTTCTTGGTTACATTTTTTTGTGATAACCGATAACATTTTTTATTTTTATTATAACTATGAAAACCTCCTTACATGTAATGCATTTGTGATGATGGAAATGTGATATTTTTTTTGTTGGTTTCTAAGGGCATGTACCTTTAATTTTAAACTAATTATATAAGCATTACCCATTGACAAAAAAAAAATTTGAAATTTAAAAATTTGTAAATTATTAAAAGAATTTAAATTTGTAATGAGTTTGGTTGATGAAACAATAATAAAACAATTGAAATCTGTCATAGCCACTTACCCGCCACACAATTGTTGATGTTGCATCGCTACTACCATAGCGTTGTCACACCACCAAATCGCCTTAGACACCGTGGTTCTTGATAAACCTCGCCACCTCTAGCTCCACCGTTGCCACCCTATCCTACCTCGTCACACCATTGTCGCAGCTCACTGGTCATCAATATATCCAGTTGAACCACGTGTATCGATCGAGGCGAGGGTGGAGTCAAGAGAGGAGGTGGGGTGGTGATGTGGTTGCAACACTATGTTTACTTTGGCTTATTAACTTTCTTCCTATAAGGTTGTTGAATCCGTTTACATTAAGGAATTTGAGGGAAATAATTTCATTTATTCTATTTATTTCACAACCAAACACATTAAAAATGAGACTCAATTACTCAAACCTCTAAATTTAACAAATTTTGTACATTATATATATGAAATGTATGCATTGGATTCCTTGAACCAAACATATCCTTAATTTAAGTCGCTAAGTGGAACTGATATAAAACTTAGTTATTATTTAACGATTATTTTTCGTATCTTCGAACATATGAGTTGCGAAGAGTCAAATTCGGAAAAAAAAACGACTGTATGGGAAATACTTAAAGTTTATTTAATTTTTAGGTAAGCAAAAATATTAAAAAAAAAGTCAGGTGATAACAAAGTCATATTAATTTCTATGTAGGTCATTGAATTCATAAAATTATGAAAAACTAAAAATTCAAATAAAAGTTAAAGTTGAGTGGTTTACAGTTCGAAAAAAGTATAAGCCACTTTATGAAACATAATCAAAACTTGTTTATTATTTTATGGTTTTATTTCATTAATTATATTACTAAACATATAAAAAGTATGATATTTTTGTCTTTCACAAACACTCTTACTCTCAAAATAAAGAGTTATGTTCCATAGTTTTTTTTAGTGGATCCTCATATTCATACATCATCCCCTCTTTTATACACCATACTCAAATCAAATCAATCATATCATCATCCCATAATTTTTACTTATACATATTTTTTTAATCTTTTTTAACGTTAAAAAAGAAAAAAATGTTGTTATTCATACACCGGTGTACCAATATCCATACCCATTTTATTTGGTTTGATTTTATAGGTACGGAAATATATTCTCATGTAACATATTTGGAAGAACAGCAGTAGTATCTGCTGATCCCATTTTTAATAGATTTGTAATGCACAACGAAGGAAAGCTCTTCAAATCAAGCTATCCAAAGTCGTTTCGTGATCTAGTTGGGACAAATGGTGTGATCACCGCACAAGGAACCCAACACCGCAAGCTTCATACAATTGCTTCAAATATGATGCGTTCAGATACCCTCAAGACCCGTTTCTTAACTGATATCCAACTGGTTTTGAACCAAACGTTTGCGGGTTTGCACCATAACCAGACCATATTGCTTCAAGATGTATGTAGAAAGGTTAGATTATTGCCATCATTCATTGCATTCTAATAAGGCTTGTAAACGAACCGAATGTTCAGCGAATAGTTCGTGAACCGTTTGGCAGAAAGTTCGTTTATGTTCGTTCGTTTAATAAATGAACTAACATGAACAAGAAATTTCGTTCGTTTGTTTAAATGAACGAACATGAGCAGAAGTCGTGTTCGTTCATTTGTGTTCGTTAACGTTCGGTAACATGTTCGTTTATTATATCTATTCATTAAATGTGTTGTATATATTTTTAATTTTTTACTTTTAGTTTAATAACATAATATATAAGTTATTTTTAGTTTAATACTATAATATTTTAATTTATATATTTATTAATGACTATATCTAATGCTTGAGATTAAGAATATTGATTTTTATTGTTTAAATAATATGTGTTTATTAACGTTCGTAAACAAGCTAAATTCCTTAATGAACGAACACGAACAAGAATTTCCGTTCGATCAACGTTCGTGAACAATTTAAAAGTTAAACAACCGAACACGAATTAAGGGCTCATTCGTGTTAGTTTGTAATTTTAATTGAACAAATTTTTATGCCTTCTTGGGTGATGAATTTTGTTGGTTTCAGCTGGCTATAAACTTGATGGTGAATCAACTCCTAGGGACATTAAGCGACAATGAAGTGGGTGAAATGGCACAACTATTCTCAGATTTTGTAGATGGATGTCTCTCTTTTCCTATTAATTTACCAGGATTTGCTTATCACACTGCCATGAATGTAAGTTTGTTGCTCTAACACTTCACACTAATACATTTGAAACATTCACATATATATATATATATATATATATATATATATATATATACACACACCTTTAGAAAAAGAATCTAACATCATCTATGTTAAACTAAAGTTTATCCGGGTTTGAACCCATGATGTGTGCATCTAACAGGCAAAGTCTCTATCTAATAACTTAGTCTAATATTAGTTACAATGGTTTATATTATTAGGCATATTTCTTAAGTAATTTTGTGGTTATCATAGTTGTGCGTCTAAACTCCACTAGTGTCTTGAATCGATTAGGGGTTTCTTTTGTATTTGTAATTTCTTTTCTTTTTGGTCGATTGGATATCCGAAGTTATGATTTCTGAACTAGAAGTGAAGTAATGAAGGTGGGTTGTGTGTAAATTTGAGTAAATAAGACCCTGAGAACCAATTCCAAAACAATGATCCAAATTTTGTTCCAAATGTGACCTTCAAAAAATGAGGCCCTAGGCAAAGGCCTAGGAATTATTAAACGTGGGTAAACCCTGGCTTAACCTCTAATGTACCAAGCCACGTTGTCGATTTATGTATTAAAGGAAGATTGCTACCTCTCCTACTATTAAAAATTTGGATTTTGGCCTTTCTTACCTATCATTTGTGCCTTCTTGGGATTTGATGAACAAAGATCTACATTGTGACACTAGTGTTTGCTGAAAGGTTGATTTGGCTTGCTAATTCTAGCCAAAAATTGGTTGTAGGCTCTTTAGATGATGAATCAGTTATGAATGGTGTCTTTAGTTTATGGGTTTAATGTGATTCCTACTTACCTGAGGTCTCTCATCCTGGGAATCCTATTTTGCTTTCCATGATTAAAGCTCATAAAAATATTTTATATTAAATAATTTTTATAAGAAGTCTAATCATGCTACTACTTTGCAAAGCCAACTATAATGGTAAGGAGTGAGAATAAGGAACAACTAAATCATTTGGATGAAATGCAACACTAAATTTAGAAAAATGAAGAGTTTTTACATCATGAGGCTTCACAAGCAAAGAAGAAGATTGTGTAAGGTCTAGTTTTTTAAGAGCTTTGAATGATGAATATGACATTTCAATGATTAGTAATAAGTTACCTAGATGATAAGTTATAAACAATGTTATGTAGTTTGGATTTTTTTTATGCAATGTTGAATATTTGAATGTTATGTTTATTTGAATTAATGTTATGTATGATTTAAATTTTAATTGGAATTTTTAAACATTAAAACTTACAAGTAGCACCATGATGTTTTGAGCAATTGCAAATCATACCGTCATATTTAGGCATAGATTGGGGGTGTGATAATGAACACACAATGTTCAAGATTAATGAATCCAAGATAAGGGCTAGTTTAGGTTAAGTATTAAAACAGATTGAAAGTTTTATAACTTGTCTAGATAAGGTGTCTTGTGACAATTCAGTGAGAACAGGTTTACTCTACGTATTTAGCCAGAATTAAAGGGCTTACCAACTTATGTCATCACTAATCTTAGCAATCAAGTACACTAGACTAGGTTATTTTTTTATTTTATTTTTTAAAATGTTAGCATACTAATGAAAAATAATAATTTTGCCAGGCAAGGAACAACATTATCAGCAAGATCAATAAAATAATAACATTAACAAGGCATGATGATGATACTTTTGGTTATGATGGTGGTTTGGTCAGTAGACTTGTGGTGGAGGAAAGTCTTCCTGATGAAGCAATTGCTGATTTCGTTATCAATCTCTTATTTGCTGGAAATGAGACAACCGCTAAAACTATGCTTTTTGCTATTTATTTCTTGACCCATTCTCCTATGGCATATAATCAATTACTGGCAAGTTTTTTTCCTTTTTTTTAATGAAATACATAAAGTGTCAAATAATTAGAATAATTTTGATGACAAATCTAGAGGCATGTAGCTTTAGATTGATATCGATCTCTTTAGTACTTCCTTCAAATCAATTCTTGTCAACATTACTTTTTTTTGTTTTACCAAAACACATTCCTATATGTCTTATATATACTTATAGTACTTTAACATAACCTTAATTTTGTCAAAGATAAGGGTAACCTAAATTTGACTTTAATTCATTTGTAGACAAAAATTGATATGAAAGAAGTACAATTTCAAATGAAATATTATACTTTTTTCATGATGTTTTTTATTTGTGACACTCGCATGTACTTAAACACAAGCTTAAATATAGCAAGTATCTTAACATCAATTGCATTATTTATTTATGTTCAAAGTTGGGAAAATTTATTTTCTAACATGGTAAAAACACTTATTTTCACCCATAAGTAGATATTCTTAAAAAAAATTATACAAGGTGATAATATGTATTCCACCTCTTGATTGAAATGTAAATTTTGAAATGACCGGATTTCAAAAATATTTAAAGAAAATGAATGTTAGTGTTTTTAATATGGAGGTTTGACTTAAATATATTAAATGAAATTAATTTTTATTAAATATATCATCTGTATAATCTACAAATATGACATGAAACATATTGTTGTTGTTGTTATTTTATTATATAGTATATATTTGCTTTTACATTGATTCAATGTTGACCAATCTTAGGATTCTTAGTGGTATGTGTTTAATCAAGTACATAACTATTGATGATTTATACAAATAACTATAAGTTATATCTTAAAGCCTTAACACATCTTAGATTGATTATATATTGTACCCTATCTATCTATTGTAAAGAGTTAGGTTATTGTTATATAAGTGTACCAATAACGCTATCTTTTTTTATATTTTTATATTTAAATATATATATATATATATATATATATATATGAGTAAAAGTAATGTATGTATGATGTGACCAATTAGACAAGGGTATCGTATATATATGATGAAAGCTATTTACGAATACTAAGACCCCTTTGGAATTAATAAATGTTGACATGTTGTCAAATTTAACAATTCAACTTCCCAACTTGAAATCCTTCAACTTGTCAATACGATTAAAATCACCATACATAACTATTTATTGTAACATGATTATTAATGATTTTAATGAGTATTTTAAATCACTGATCATATGTTTGACAAGAGAAAAGTATGTTGTTCTTGTTTGTAGGAAGAGCATCAAAAAATAAGAAATAAAAGACTCGAATTGGGTGGTGAAGTTGACATGTTAACATGGGAAGACTACAAATCGATGTTATTTACTCAACATGTAAGTTTCTTACTGTTTCATGGTTTACTTTTTATAAATAATTAACCTATAAAGCTTCTTCTTCCTTTTTTTTTTTTACTAAAAAAAATATTAAGAAATCTTGCCTTACACCGGTTGAGATTAAAATGGTGGCAAAAATGGAGTGACACAATATGAAAATACATTTTATGTTTTACTTTTTTTCAAAATTCGCTTTTTTTTTTTTAAAGTTCATCCCTTATCATATGACAATATTTTTTAAACGAACACAGATTATGTGCAGTTTTATAATAAAGTGAATATTCTCGATTGTTTTAGGTACATATGTTATGTATACATATTATACACACACTGTGTGTGTATGCACATATGTGAAAGGTTCCTCTACAATAACTTTTTTCTAAGAAAACATAAATACAATCTTAATATTAAGAGTTATTTACGCGGATAGTCCATGTGGTATGCCTTGTTTTGCGCTGATAGTCCCCAACTTCGAGAAATTACATCAGCGGTCGAACTGTTTGCAATTAAATAACACAGGTGGTCACTGCAACGGATGAACGTTATCTTTTTCTGTTACATTTTTTAAAATACCAAAATTGTTGGATCGATTCCTTTGATTTAGATGTGAACATGAATACGAAAACAATATGAAAATAGAGATTAGATGAAACCTGTGAATCCAGTGAACGTGTTGTTGATTCCAGACATGATTCCTGAGACGATGATCTTGACCGGGTTCCCGTTTAGGGTGTATCGTGAGGATGGAATGAGATGAGGGAGAGAGCTCGGTTGTAGGTTACGAATTCTCTAAGAATGAGGAGAGTTCGTTTGTGATGTTGTGTAACCTAGATTAGGAGCCTTAGCCTCCATTATATACACCCAAGGGGAAACCCTAATTAAGATAGTAAGGGTAATTACGTCCATCATATAATTACCTATCTAAATGGGTATTTAATTTAATTGATCAATTAGATAAATAATCATGAGGGTCATATATTAAATATAATTTATTCTAACATTCTCCCACTTGGCCAAGTGATTATTTATTATGAGCATTAAGTAAGTCTGCAGATTGATAATACTCATTTTAGTTCTAAATTGTAATCATAGCAGAGAAATACAGTCATTGAATCAGATATTCAATTCAAGACCCCCATTAATCATACTACAATACAAATTTAAAACTTAAGTTAGGATCAATTAACGAGTAAGCCCTTTAACGAATGATTTGTGTTATTAATGTCTATATGTCATTAGGCATGCATGAACATATATTTAGAGACAAACAAATCAAATAAGTGAGGAAATTTCATTAATCATAAGTAAGTACATTATGCCATAAGGTCTTTACATAAGCCCATCTTCGAAACATGTTCTTCGAATATTTTAGGTGGGAGACCTTTAGTCATCGGATCCGCAAGCATAACTTTAGTACTTATATACTCAATACAAAGGTTATTTTCCTCAACTCGCTCGCGAACGAACAAGTACTTTGTATCAAGATATAAACCAGCACCGGTCAAACTGTTACTGTTCGAGAAGTTAACGGCTGCTGAGTTATCACAGTAAAGCTTCAATGGTCTAGAGATAGAATTAACGACTTTGAGTCCAGCGATAAGGTTTCTCAACAACATTCCATGACAGGTTGCATTGTACACTGCAACATATTCAGCCATCATAGTTGAGGTTGTTGTCAGCTGCTGCTTATGACTCTTCCATGAGATCGGTCCGCCTGCTAACATAAAGATGTACCCCGAAGTGGATTTCTTATCATCTTTGCATTTAGCAAAGTCAAAATCAGAGTAACCAACCACTTCTAAATTATCACTTCTCCTATAAGTCAGTTTGAAGTCCTTTGTCCCTTGAAGATATCTAAGTACTTTCTTAGCTGCTTTCCAGTGATCAAGGCCAGGATTAGTCTGATAACGGCCAAGCATTCCAGCAATGTAAGCGATATCGGGACGAGTACATACTTGAGCATACATTAGGCTCCTGACTACTGATGCATAAGGTATCATTCTCATTTGCGCCTTTTCAGCCTCAGTCTTCGGACACTGAAATGAACCGAAGACATCTCCTTTAACTACTGGAGCTACAGAGGGAGAGCAGTGTTGCATGTTGTAACGTGTGAGGACCCGATCAATGTAAGCCTTCTGAGATAAACCCAAAAGTCCATTGACTCTATCTCGGTGTATTTCGATGCCAATAGCGTAAGAGGCCTCTCCGAGATCCTTCATGTCGAAATTATGCGAAAGTAAGCGCTTCGACTCATGCAACATATCTAAGCTTTTACTTGCCAAAAGAATGTCATCAACATAAAGGACAAGTATAGTAAAGTTGCTCCCACTCATCTTGAGGTAGGTGCATTGATCCACTTGATTCTTTAGGAAACCGTGCTTCTTCATCACTTCATCAAACTTTAGATACCATTGACGTGAGGCTTGCTTCAACCCGTAGATGGATTTCTTTAGCTTGCAGACTAAATGCTCTTGACCTTCAGGCATAAAGCCCTCAGGTTGTTTCATGAACACGTCTTCATACAAGTCGCCGTTTAGGAAAGCAGTTTTGACGTCCATCTGATGTAACTCTAAATCAAAATGAGCTACGAGGGCCATCACGATCCTTAAGGAATCTTTACGAGAGACAGGAGAGAAGGTCTCTTGATAGTCAATTCCCTCTTTCTGAGTGAAACCTTTTGCAACCAATCTTGCTTTGAAGCGTTCAATGTTCCCATTCGGATCCAGTTTTGTTTTGAACACCCATTTACATCCTACGGGTTTTACTCCGTTGGGTAGTTCTACTAAATCCCAAACATCGTTTTTCTTCATGGAATCAAGCTCATCAGTCATAGCTATCTTCCATTCAGAAGA
Organism: Mikania micrantha; assembly: GCA_009363875.1. Lineage (NCBI taxonomy): Eukaryota > Viridiplantae > Streptophyta > Magnoliopsida > Asterales > Asteraceae > Mikania > Mikania micrantha. The sequence goes on along the minus strand of CM018682.1, from coordinate 27,714,855 downwards.
CTGATCACTAGTAATGGCTTCATGATAAGAGGTAGGATCAGTAAACTTTCCGGCATCCATTTCAGCTTCAGTCAGGTAGGTTACATAATCATCAAAGTTAGTAGGCACTTTAGGCCTAGATGACCTCCTGAGCTGATTAGCGGGTTCAACATGGTTGGTATTGTGTTGATGTTGATCAGATGAGGTGCCTTCATTCTCGGTAACGTTTGGAGCAGTAGTGAGTCCTGATTGTGTCGGAGTAGGTGCAGTGAAGTTCGGAGTAGCATGGTGTACAAGAGGAGTAATCGGAGGTAAGTTAGTCGACGAGTGTCTCCCCCCCCCCCCCCCCGCGTCTTGTACTTCTTGCAAATCAGAGTCAGGATTTTCGCTGCTCCCACTGACCTTTGAATCCTCAAGGAAATGAGCATGCTTTGTTTCTACAATTCGAGTGACATGGGTAGGACAATAGAATCTATAACCCTTTGAGTGATCGGGATACCCGATGAAGTAACATGTAACAGTTTTCATGTCAAGCTTCTTTAAGAAGGGATTATAGAGTTTAGCTTCGGCAAGACAACCCCATACTTTCATATATCTAAGACTCGGTTTCCTTCCTGTCCAAAGTTCATAAGGAGTTTTAGGGACAGATTTCGAAGGAACTCTATTGAGTATATGAACTGCTGTCTTTAAGGCCTCTGTCCAGAGGAATGAGGGTAAATCTGAGTTGGCTAACATACTGCGCACCATGTTCATTAGGGTTCTATTTCTCCTTTCAGCAACACCATTTTGTTGAGGAGTACCGGGCATGGTGTATTGGTTCACGATCCCCTGGCCTTTACAAAACTCATAAAATGGACCAGGAGCCTGACCCACATCAGTATGTCTACCATAATATTCACCTCCTCTATCTGATCTCACAACTTTAATTTTAAGATCTAGTTGATTTTCAACTTCAATTTTATAATTTTTAAAAGTTGTAAGTGATTCAGATTTGTCCTTGATTAGATACAAGTACATGTAACGAGAATAATCATCAATGAAAGTGATAAATGAAGTATGTCCAGTTATTCCAGCAATAGTGTAAGGGCCACTAATGTCGGTGTGAATAATTTCTAATAAATTAGAACTCCGAGTGGCACCTTTCTTAGTTGCTGTTGTCATTTTGCCTTTAAGGCATTTGACACATGTTCCAAAATCGGTGAAATCAAGAGAAGGTAAAACTTCATCCTTCACGAGTCGAGATAAGCGATCCCGTGAGATGTGGCCTAAACGTTGATGCCACAACATGGATGAAGTTTCTAAGTCTCTTTTTCTTTTAGTCTTTGTTGAGTTCTCATTAATGTTATATGATAACAAAGACTTAGAGAAATCATCATCTAGTTCTAACTTATAGAGACCACCATCCAAAAGACCAGTACCAAATACTTGAGAATTAGAACTAATAGTAAGTCTGCCATTACCATGAGAAACATAAAAACCATCCATGTCTAACTTTGGTCCTGATACAAGATTCCTAGAAATTTCAGGAATATATAAGGTATCATAAAGTTTAATACATAGACCGGTTTTCATTATTAATTCTAAGGTTCCCACGGCAGCAACAGATAGTTCCTTTCCATCCCCAAGCTTAAGTGTTCTTTGGTTTCTTTCCAGCCTCCGGATTGTAAGGAATCCCTGAGTAGAATTGGTCACATGAACCATAGAACCAGAGTCAAACCACCAAGTATTAGTTGGAACATTTAAATTAAAGGACTCAATTATCATATTAAGATGATTACCTCTCTTAACCAGCCATTCCTTGAAGTTAGGGCAATCTTTTTGCTTATGTCCTGCCTTTCGGCAGAACTTGCAGTAAGGATTGCCATTGGAATTGTTAGAGCTGGAGGATGCACCTGCATTGGACTTAGGGACTTTAGAAGCATCCTTATGAGTATTGTTCTTCCTTTTCTTCGAACCAGTAGCCATCAGGTAAGCAACATCAGGTTTGTCCAGCTTCTGACGCTCTTCCTCTTGTACGCACATGGCAATCAACTCATTCATCAACCATTTCTCTTTCTGAGTGTTGTAGTTGATCTTGAAAGCCTCATAAGATGCAGGAAGAGAAGTCATGATGAAGTGGACTAAGAAACCATCACTGATCTCCATGTCTAATCCCTTAAGTTTACGGGCCATGTCGTTCATCATCATGATGTGCTCACGAATGCCACTGACTCCGTCATATTTTGTAGACACCAGTTTCATGATCAGGGTGCTAGCATGCGCCTTAGAGGTTCCTTTGAATTGTTCCTCCACAGCAGTAAGGTAAGCTTTAGCATTAGCCAAATCAGGAATTGCTCCTCTGATGATTGGGCTGATGGAGTTCTTGATAAACATTAGCGCCATCCTATTAGCCTTCTCCCATTTCTCATAGAGCAGTTTAGCTTCAGCAGTGCTCTTGTCAGTAAGAGCAGGAGGTGCAGGTTCTCTCAGGGCGTAGTCAAACTCAGTAATCCCAAGAGTGAGCATCAGCGAATCTTTCCAAGCAGAGTAGTTCGCATCAGTAAGGGTCTCAATTCCCATATTAGGAGCTGTGGATTATATTAGATGAGAAAGAGTAATATACTTAGGCTATAGAAGAACTTAAAGTGATCTATGGGGTAACTTAGATCTAAGGCAGGCATGTATAAGGACCATTATAGTAATGAAGCTGTGATAAAGAGTCTACTATAACATCAAATTAATAGACTAGATTAGGTTCTACTTAAACAAATGGGTTTCACTTTGGTTAATAACCATTCATTTAAGCATTAGGAACAATTTAGTTAGAAAGTAAAATGTGCATTAGGAATGTAACACATCACCTTTGGGCAGAAGTGAGACATTTATAAGCATTATGCACATGTTAAGTTTGCAAACATATATGTAACACATCACCTTTGGGCAGAAGTGAAACATACACGCTTTTAAGGCAAAATGATGTCATGTGAATATCTAATGTTTAAGGATACACACAAGTAATTGACGATGCTTAATAAGACTCAAATAATAAGATGTAACACATCACCTTTGGGCAGAAGTGAAACACTTGTTACTGAGTTTAAGCTGATTTTTGTATATTGAGGTTTTGTAAAACATAATAGTTTAAGGTTTTAACAAAACTATTTATTTTAAGTGTTCGTACACGAAATTTACTGTTCACGAAGTTAGTAATGTTCTCAAAAATAGTTACGTATTCGAAAATTGTTATGTACTCGAAAATGGTTATTGTACCCGAAAATGGTTATGTACTCGAAAATTTCGAGTAATTTCAGTTTTTCGAGTACACTTAGATTTCGAGTACTCTTAGATTTTCGAGTACAGTTTTTCGAGTACCTTATTTCGTGAACTTCGGAATTTCGAGTACTGTTAAAAAATTTCGTGAACTTAAAATTTCGAGTACACTAAAATTTCGTGAACTCCAAAATTTCGAGTACACTAAGTTTAAAAAATAATTTCGAGTAAGTTAAATTTCGAATACTCAAATTTCGAGTATAATAAATTTCGAATACTCAAAATTTCGAGTACATCAAATTCGAGTACACCAAATTTCGAGTACTCTTAAAATCGTGTATGCTAATTTCGAATACGTTTAAGTCCGAAAATTTTTAGGTTTACGAAAAACGCACAAGATTCACGTTTTTTACGAAAAACGAACCAGTTTTAAGGTTTTTCTGAAAAAACGACCAGTATTCGTACTCGTTTTTCGAAACGTTTTTGGATTTTGTATCAATTTCGCGATTAGGAATCGATTAAACAACATATTGCTCTGATACCACATGTTGGATCGATTCCTTTGATTTAGATGTGAACATGAATACGAAAACAATATGAAAATAGAGATTAGATGAAACCTGTGAATCCAGTGAACGTGTTGTTGATTCCAGACATGATTCCTGAGACGATGATCTTGACCGGGTTCCCGTTTAGGGTGTATCGTGAGGATGGAATGAGATGAGGGAGAGAGCTCGGTTGTAGGTTACGAATTCTCTAAGAATGAGGAGAGTTCGTTTGTGATGTTGTGTAACCTAGATTAGGAGCCTTAGCCTCCATTATATACACCCAAGGGGAAACCCTAATTAAGATAGTAAGAGTAATTACGTCCATCATATAATTACCTATCTAAATGGGTATTTAATTTAATTGATCAATTAGATAAATAATCATGAGGGCCATATATTAAATATAATTTATTCTAACAAAAATATCCTTCAACCATACTCTTTTTCTTATTCGCCACCCACCACCACACATCACAACCACCACCTGCCTCCATAAGCCACCCACCACCTGCCACCACCATGTAAAACCGTCGACCAGAAGTAATTTCCCGAAAGATCAAGTCGTTGTAGCTTTTTGCAGTTCCCGACTTGATCTTTCGGTAAATTACTTCTGGTCGACGGTTTTACACGGTGGTGGCACGTGGTGGGTGGCTTATGGAGGCAGGTGGTGGTTGTGATGTGTGGTGGTGGGTGGTGAATAAGAAAAAGAGTATGGTTGAAGGGTATTTTGGTCATTTTAAAAAATTTAACAGAAAAAGATAGCATCCACCCGCTCTAGGAACCACATGTGTTTCGTTTTTACAAACAGTTCGGCCACCGATTTAATTTGTTGAAGTTAGGGAGCATTGGTGCAAAACATGCATTCCACAGGTGCCATCCATGTAATTAACTCTAATATTAATATTAAGCTTTTTGATTTATGTATAATATAAAAGTGAAAATAAAATTTAAAGATTTTTTTAGGGATACATCTTTGTTAAAAAAATATCAAGGATTTCTGTTTTGTTTTAAATGACTAAAATTTTTTGCATGACAATAATATTCTAACAAAATTGCAATATAAATTCGAGTGCTTTTTCCTTCTTAAAAGAAGTGTAGTATTCCAGTATTTAAAAGGGAATAAAACCACAAAATTTTATTATTTTAACATAACATTAAACTTTTTAACATAAAACTTTTTATTTTACCATAAAACAATATGTTACTCATATTTTTTTACTTTAAAATATGTTCCAATGATTTTTTTAGTGGTAAAATAACAATGTTAAATGTATAGCAAAATAACATAGTAACGATAAAATACAACAAATGGGCAAAATTAACCATGTCTAAATTTTTCGAACATGATTAGTGTCGGCCTTCTATTACGTTTATTTAAGTGTCACCACACAGGCATATATTGAGACATTTAAATAAATAAAAAAATAGGGAACAAAAAAACGTACTATAATAAATAAATAACTTAGATGTCACGTAGTTGACTTATTATATGTTTTACATTATTGTTTTCTAACTTTTCTATCATATTACATGCCAATAATTATATATTAATTATAAATACATGAAGCATAGCTTTTTAGTTAAAATTTATTAAAACTTAATCATAAATTATTTTAATTAGATTTTATATTAAAATATTAGTTTAAATCTTTATTATTTGTTACTTCACAAATAGATAGTGATATCAACGTATAAATCATCAAAAAAATTATTGGTTTATAGATATTAATAAGCTTATCAACCCATATAATGCATATGCTTGAAACTTAATTTTAAATAGATACTTAAACACAAAGGTAGGCATCACTTGAATAAAAGAAGCATGAAACTTAAATATATGAAAGTCATGTTAAATAACGACGAAGTTGCCTAGTCTCGGTTGAAAGGTGATATTATAGATTAATTATTCATAAATTAAAGAGTAAATTGCACTTTTGGTCCTTTGTGTTTACATAAAATTTCAGAGATAGTCTTTTATGTTTTAAAATGTCAAAATTAGATCTTGAGTAAATTACACAAAAGGTCCTTTATATATATATAAAATTTCAAATTTCATCCTTAAACTTTAATAATTACGCCAGACGTCCTTTATCTTAGTGTTTTGTAACAATTAGGTCCTTTTCTACTAACCAAAGTTAAGTTTTCTGTTAATTTTTTAAAATGACAATTTTGCCCTTATGACTAAAGGATGAAAAATGAAGCTGTATATAAAGTTAAAGGACGTTTTTTGTAATTTTTCAAATGTTAACTTGTTATTTTCATTTTTCCTTTTATTTTTTTCTTTTAGATTTATTATATTTAATAAATTATTTAAATTAGTAATTCGTTTATTTATTTTATAATTAAAAATTTATATTTATGTTTTTGTTTATAATTTTATTTGCTTGTTTAGTTTATTTATTATTTTTTTCTATTTATCATTACACATCTCACAAAATAATTTTAATCAATTTTTTATAAAAAAATTTGCCTATGATTTATTATCTATAAGTATAAAAAGATATAAAATTGTTTTGTCTCATTTCGATTGCTAACTAGTTGACTAAAGATTATGAGGTGGTCACGGTCCGGTATTTACATTTTTTAGGTGAAAACAAAAACCAAACCGTTAATAACGTTTTTTGAATAATTAAAACAAAAATCGGTCGGTTAAAAATCGATTTTCATATATAATAAATTTGTTTAGTTTTTATTTTTAACCGACCGATTTTTGTTTTAATTATTCAAAAAACGTTATTAACGGTTTGGTTTTGGTTTTTGTTTTCACCTAAAAACGTAAATACCGGACCGTGACCACCCCATAATCTTTAGTCAACTAGTTAGCAATCGAAATGAGACAAAACAATTTTATATTTTTTTATACTTATAGATAATAAATCATAGGCAAAATTTTTTATAAAAAATTGATTAAAATTATTTTGTGAGATATGTAATGATAAATAGAAAACAAATAATAAATAAACTAAACAAGCAAATAAAATTATAAACAAAAACATAAATATAAAATTTTAATTATAAAATAAATAAAGGAATTATTAATTTAAATAATTTATTAAATATAATAAATCTAAAAGAAAAAAATAAAAGGAAAAATGAAAATAACAAGTTAAAATTTGGAAAATTACAAAAAAGTCCTTTAACTTTATATACAGTTTCATTTTTCATCCCTTAGTCATAAGGGCAAAATTGTCATTTTAAAAAAATTAAGAGAAAACTTAACTTTGGTTAGTAGAAAAGGACCTAATTGTTACAAAACACTAAGATAAAGGACGTCTGACGTAATTATTAAAGTTTAAGGATGAAATTTGAAATTTCATATATACATAAAGGACCTTTTGTGTAATTTACTCTTAGATATTTAAGTTTTCAAATGTTGCAAACTCGGTCCTTTGTCCGTTAACTCCGTTAACTAGTAACAAAATAAAGGAACAAATCTGAAAATTATTTAAACATAAAGTATTAAAAGTGAAATTTACTTAAATACTTATATGATTTTTTTTGCCATCTATACCCCTATTTTGTTAGTACTTAACGGGGTTAACGGAGAAAAGACCGATTCTGCAACATTTGAAAACTTAAATGTCTGACTTTGACATTTTAAAATATAAAAGACTATATCTGAAATTTTGTGTAAACATAAAGGATCAAAAGTGCAATTTACTCTAAATTAAATTAATAAAACTGTGTGAGCTAAATAAAGTGTTAAATAAAAATAAAAAAGAAGCTAATTAATATTAATATTAATATATATATATTAAAATGCAACCCGGATAGTAAAAATATGAATATTATGTTGAAGAGTAAGGTTATTGTACAAATTGATAGTTTTGTAAAAACAATGAGAATCGATTTGAACCATTAATGTGTTATCATCATTGGTTATAAAAGATTCAATGGCATGATAATAATTAATATGCTGTTTAAAATGGAAATAAGGGCATAAAATAAATTTCTTAATCTAATTTGCTGACATCACTCTCCATTTAAATATGAGAGGATCAGTTACGAAAATGGTGGTTTTTATTTTGTTATGTGCTGATATGTATTACTAGTACATTTTAGCATATATCAGCATATACACATAATCGTGCACCTGTTAATAAGCTTTTTTTGTATATTTTCCTATGTGCTAATACGCGTTATTAGTACATGTTAGCATATATCAGCACATATACATAATTATATGCCTGAAACAATCTTTTTTGTTAGTTTTGCTATGTGTTAATATGTGTTATTAACACATGATAGCATATATCACCGCATATACATAACAATATCATGTTAACAATTTTTTTTTAATCGAAATACTCACAAATGATTTATTTATGAACGTTTGCTTGATTGTTTGATGTAAAAATTAATAATTGATTGTCAATCGATGAATTTCAGAAATAATATAATCTTATTGGCTGAACAACAATCTTTCCTTAATTAAAGGATTATCAAATCTGCATTATTACTTAACTTGACTAAATTACCCTTTAATTATAATTAATTATTAATACACGTGTCAGCATTTGGTTGGTTCCTACCATTTTTATAAAAATCTTATTTTGTATCTGAACTTATGCCTTATATTGAAATAGTAAATATATATATTATATTAAATAGATTGAATAATATATATATATATATATATATACTAAATAGTAAATATTAAATATATATACATATAGTGAACAAAACGTGGTTTTTATCTAGGGTTTCGGTTGTGTAATGGTGATTTATTTCTTCTCATAGAAAACTAGTGTTCGCTTAGATATTTTGTTCGCTTAGATATTTTTTCTAGTTACCATGACCTCCGTTGAGAACCCACCACCACCGCAGAAGGAAACCGCATCGAAAAACCCCTGACCTCTCAAGGACCCCTATTTCGCCTTGGGAGGGATTTGAACACATGACTTTCCATTTGTAAAGCCAAAGAGTACCGGTAGGCCAAAGCCCCTTTGGTAGCTTCTTAACTTCTTAGGTTATAAGTTTGAGTTTTGCCTATAACAAATATTGCTCTCGGTCGAGTAATGAGATATTCATAATTTTAGGTTTCCCCTTTAGTGGATGGATCAGGTCTCCACGACTTCTTATTCAGGCAAAAGGAAGATATACTTTGTCATGATGATCCCGAGTGATCGGTCTTTTTGTTGTTAAAAAAAAAACTCTAACCCACTACTTGCCTTTGTATCTCTAGAAGTCGAATTATTGAAAAAAAAAAATATAACTTGGCAATATTTTTTAGAACAGTATGTATTTAATTTTTTTATTTTTTTTTATTTATTTAACTCGTGTACGAAAAGTATATATAGTTACAAATAACAAGAAATTAGTAAATTTCAATTGAAATAAATTAATAAGACCATTTATTACGTAAAATACAAACAAAACTATTTCATTCTGAAGCAAAGTTCATTGTTTAATATATTTATGGCCACATGTAACCTGTTGCAGGTAATCGATGAAACTCTTCGTCTAGGTGGGATTGCCATTTGGTTGATGAGGGAAGCAAAAGTAGACGTTGAATACCAAGGTATCATTCGAGTTTCGGATACATGCTAGATTCATAGATCGTTAGTAGAGTCTTAGAGCAAGCGCGGTCCCATTTTTTTAGTGGACCTAATTTTTTAAAAATAATTTGTATATATTATATATATTAATTTATTTTGCAACAAACACATATAATTTACGTTCCGACTTTTTTAATATTTAACACAGCTACAAATTTTATAAAAGTTAAAAGAAAAACTTTTTTCCTTAAACATTTAACCCAATAACTCATTACAGTTTAAAATTTAGGTCAAAAAACAAATTAACTCACTTCATATTTGGTTACAAACTTATTACTACACACGCACACATAGCGGCACATTTTTAGCATTCGCACATGGCACCTAATCTCTCAGATACGGCTCTGTAGATCACATAGCATATAAAAAAATATAACATCAGCGGTTCCAAAATAATATGTCCATACGTAACGTATTCTAAGGGGTTAAGTTATATACTAACACGTTCTATGGGTGCATTATATAATAATGTAGATTATGTTATCCCCAAAGGAAGCTTTGTTGTTCCATTTCTTTCGGCAGTTCATCAAGACGAAAACTTTTATGAAGGATCGACTACTTTTAATCCTTGGAGATGGATGGATCCTAAGAACCACGTGAGTTTTATACAAATATAAATAGGAATATGTTAAAATAATAATAACTTATTCTTGTAGTTATAAATTTTGATAACCAGTCAAAAAAAAATCTTTATTTTTTTCGATTATTATTTTTACGTATGTGCAAACACTTTTTCGTTTAGGTGTATGTGTAAATTCAAGTTTGTTTAGGTGTTAACATCAGTGTAAAGGTTTAGATTTCCATCCGTGTAAGTTTTATTTAAATAAAAAAATTTACACCAGTGTTAACTCTTAAACAAACGTAAATTTACACATACATATAAAACAAGAAATTGTTGTGTATGTGTAACAATAATATTCAAGAAAAAAATTTTGATTAATCTTGACAGGTTATTAAAAGTTATTGATGTAAAAATGAGTTATTATATGTTCCTAATCATGTGTGAGTGGATTGTACCATGTGATAATTCAATATTAGAAAGTTAACACCTAAACTCAATCCTGACCACCCATTTTAGACCCTAAAAATATACATATATATATATATATATATATTAGAACGGCGATTGATGCAACTGTAAGACAATCGCCGTTGCCTTAGATTGCGGTGGCTGAGTATCGAAACCTCGGCCTTACACTCATACTACAATTGCAGCGGTGCATTTTGCAGTGGAGGCTCCACACAACCATCCTGACGGGCCAAGTTGGTTGGAGTCGAAGACTCGTCAACCAATCGTTTCAGGGAAAAACGGGTAGGAAGCTTTAACCTTGCCACGTAAAACCCTTTTGGCTCGGATACAAGGCAGGTTGATAGCCCGGGTCGCGCGTCATTGACATGTCTCACAAATTTTGACAACAATAGAAATTGAATCATTACCTCTAATAAAAAGTGTGGGTCTCTTACAATTCCACCAAATCTTACGGACAATAGATATATATATATATATATTCCACATTAAATTATATTAAAATTGAATTTTATATTACCAAGCTATTTTTTATTTAGGTTTAATGTGAAAATATAAATTTTAGGATTTGAAACGGGTGGCTTAGATTGAGTTTAAGAGTTAACTCTCTAAGATTGAGTTATCACATAATACCATATAGGCATCCTTTTTAATTATTTTGGATAAACTAAGAAAACTTTTTTCAATCAATAAATTTAATAATTCATAGCAAAACTACGACTTTTAATTATAAAGTTATGCATGTAATAAACAAAAACCAAAATTTAATAAGCATATGGGGATAATAAAGTAACGTATATGTAACTCACGAAGTTTCATATAAGTTATATTATTTAAATTCATACAAATAAACATATGTTCGTCATATAGTATCATTCTATTAAACTAATATATATGTGTTCTTGATTAAAGGACAAGATGAGTTGGAGAAATAGTCCATTTTACTCCCCATTTGGAGGAGGATCTCGTTTGTGTCCTGGTGCAGAGTTAGCTCGACTTCAAATAGCTCTATTTTTGCATTTCTTTGTTACGTCTTACAGGTAAATATTTTTTTATTTTACCAAACTCTCCCTCTTTGCAATTAAAAAAAACATATGTAAATGCATTTTGTGTTAGTGACAGAGCTTGAGAAGTAAAAAAAAAACTCTTAGAGAGACGAATGATTTTTATAAAGAAAACAAAGAAGAGCAGACTCAATACATATAAAATTTTTTGATGAAATACAGGTTGGTGCACCCCTTAACCCTTCAAAAGCTTCGTCAATGGTTTGTGTGTATACACATTAATACACACAAATAACTATGCTCACATTATTTGTGTGTATACATGATAAACATGTACGAAGGTTGGCTAGGGGATGAGGCAACCACCCATTTTATTTCGTGTTAATTTTTCGGTTGTTATATTAAAACATTTTATTGGTATTAATTCGTCCCTGTTTCAAAATTCCCTTCCATTCTTTATAATTTTTCAAGCTCTATCACTGATGATAAATACAAATATATATGTATGCACGCATATGATCTACATATATACATATATGTTTTTATATAAATAACTTTATATGATAAAATGACTTAATTGTTTTAGGTGGAGCCAAGTTAAGGAGGATAGAATGTCGTTCTTTCCGTCGGCTAGGTTGATTAATGGATTTCCAATCCAGCTATCTAAAATAACATGATATACAAACCCTATATATGTTGGTGCAATCTTGTAACTACATGTACTTTTCCCTATATATATATATATATACATGACATATGCATGTGTGGATGTATAAAATTAACTTTAGACCCCATTTGGAACTCAACATGATCCGAATAAGATATATGTTTTGTAATTAAACTTGATCATCTCTCAACAACAATTAAACTTGATCATAATTTGGAATTAAGAAAAAAAACTACCCTTAGATTCCAACCTAAACCTATTTTATAAGAAAAACCCATCATCTCTCAACAACAATTCAACCAACTTGAATTTTAATATTATAAATCATTTTCAATTATATTTATGGGGTCACTTAAGGATATTTTATGGGGTCAAAAGAAATTTTGCGATATACATTCTATTAACGAGATGAAATTCAATGAAATCCTGTAAACCTGTTGGAATACATGCAAGTCCGCCATGCAGACAACACCCATGTAATGTGTCACGAGCACGTGTTTTTCTCCCATAGTTTGCTCATTTGGTGGTTTTAGGGTTTATTTTTTTATTTTTTAAAAAACCCTCCTTTAATGTTAGGACATATATATACACCATTTAAATCCTCATTTTTTTTTTCTTTGTTTGATTTTTCACCTTCATTTCCAATTTCCTTTTTTCTTACGTGTGCTTTAATGGTGCCAATTGCCAAATATTCGAAAGGAATAAGTGTTATTATTTCAACCTTACTAAAGAAAAATAGAAAACGAGGCTCTTTTGAGAGAAATGAGAGATGGGGCGAAAATTTTTGAAACCTATAATACATATTAATTTATTGAAGCGAGGGAGGACAATGCTACTATTTTCAACTAAAAATAACATTTCGGCCGAAAAATTAACAATACGAACGGAAAAGGAGAGGGGGCGGCCGGCCCCCTTGCCCCTATAAAACTTAGCCCTTGTTTATGCAACCCATTCAAAGATGTCACCTTTTGATTTCTAATCGTTATTTGAAGATATCAAATCCTTCTTAAGTGGAAACCAAAGTTGCCAATGTCACTTGTGTCAACGGTTGATGTTCTTGACTAGATAATATGCCTATATGCTAATTAATATCTTTAGGTTTGCACACTTTCTCTTGCCTATTAGCCAATTTTTCCTTACAGATTTAGAGGCCTATTAGATGTACATGTCTTAGATGAGTCCTTTGGGGCTAAGGTTTATCATTATGAGTCTGTAATGTAAACAATAAACAATATCCCACATTACTACTCTTTCGGTCTTTTTTCTAGGTTGTCAAGAAGGATGACTACTATTCTTTTGGTAAACATCAAGGACAGATCTTAAGAAGGGCCCTGGGGGGTGACCCCTCCTGTTTTTCCGGTCAGAAAGGTCGATTTGGTAGTATCTCGTAATAAAATCCTTTGGTCCCCTTCGTTTTCTTCCTTAAAATCTTTCGGCCTCCTTCGTTTTCTTCCTAAAAATCTTTCGGTCTTCTTTATTTTCTTCCTAAAATTCATTTGGCCCCTCCGTTTTCTTCCTAAAAATCCTTCGGCCTCTTTCGAGCTTTTTTTTAAGCTCAGTCACTGGTAAACACGGTTCTGCGAAGCAATCCATATAGCAGGAATCCTAAAGCTCAAAGTATAAAATTGGAAGTAGAAGTACTCTTATATAGATGTTATTCCATGCAAAATGGTGTTCTAATGGAGAGATGTTTCCTTGGTAGACCGTATTCCTGATGACGACTCGTGTCGAGATTTACATGTGTGTACTAGTGGTTAAGTAAACATTCTACCAATATTCAAGAATTTTTTTAAAAAATGGGGTCTATTTTAAAAAAAATGGTTACAAGGATGGTTCAAATTTTTTTTTTCACAAATGTAGTTTTTCTCCACTGCTAGTGGCGATTTTAAGGAGTGATGAAATAAGAATGTAGGGGTGTAAGAAGTCAGTATATATTATAAGTCAGCAATTAAAAATTATTTGATATGTCCTTTTCGCCATTGGTAGTGGCGAAAATCACAAAAAGCCATAGGTCAAATTCGCCATTGGTAGTGGTGAAAAGCACACAAATGTCATTTTTTGCCATTTGTAGTGGCGAAAATGAGGTTTATTGCCACTCACAGTGACGAAAATCAGTGGGTGTACCAGATTGTCCTTTTTCGTCACCGGTTTTGAGTTACCATTTTAGGTATACTTTCAAAGTAGTGATGGTGTGGTGGCTTGGCTGCGGTATACCTTATATTTATGCACCAATAATACTTTGGAAATAGAACCGAAAGCTTGACCAATGTTAGGATTCATAAATTGGAGTGTATCAACAAAACAAGAAAGACAATCAGAGTGAAAGCTATTGGTTGAAACAATTGATTCTTGTATACCAAGACTTGATGTGTATTTTTTTTTACTAACTCAATCAAAGGTTGTAGTTCTTTTTATCAAGACAACTAAACTATTGTTAACCTGAAACAATTGAAATGAAAAACTTATAAGATGAATACATTATTTATCAACCTTCATGTGGAAATTTTCAAATTCCAAATCCCACATTTATTCACTATAATTTCTTCTTAATTTCGAGACGAAATTCCTAAAACTATGGAAGATTGTAACCTTTTGATAATGTATATAATATCAAGAAATTTAATGAGAATTCGAGAGTTCTCAAATATATTTCTATTATGTATACAAAAGTTTATAAAGTAATTTTATGAAAATATAACTAACAAAGTACACATTATATTAAAGCTCTATCTACCATGATTTCATGCATATAATCATGTTTTAAATGAGTAAAATTTGGCCAAATACTTTTATTGCATTTTAAAAAGGGAATTGTGTACCTATTACACGTAATAAATTTTGGACCACTACTTTTTAAATCACTAGTGAAACTAGTTTTTCATAAATAATTTGAGACCAATCCAAACCACATATTCGTAAATGGTTTGAGATTTTAAGCATAAACTAGTTTTTTAGAAACCTTTTTTAACCATTTCACCATTAGGTTTAAAAAACCAACCATTTTAAGCACTAAAAAAACATGGTTGTAAAAGTCGCTAGACGCTAGTCGGGCGGCCAGGTACCGCCTAGGGATTAATCGGTGCTAAGCGGATTGGAATTTTTATATGTAATTTTACAAATATATATTATATACACACATCAATATCAATAATTTAATATAATAACTCAAATAATTTTAAAAATAAACTTAAATATACTAAATCAAGTACTTCAAAGTTCAAACTTATACACCAAGTTCAAAGTTTAGAAATTGATTTCGATGTTAAGTGGCTGGATTCGATGTTTTATTGACATATTAAGAATTTTTTGTTGAGAAATATCTAAAGAATCATGAAATTGGTCTATTTTTACCCGAAAAAAGTCAAAAAAAAATCAAAAAATTCAAAAAAAATAAAAATCCGAGTAGGCCGCCTAGGGCAAAATCAACAAGGTTGGAGGGCGCTTAGCGCCTAGGCGGCCGCCTAGGCCGATTTTTACAACACTTCTAAAAAATTTTCCTTATCATTTTTTTCCACAGTAGCATAAAATAGGTAATTGATTTATTAGTTGGATTACAACATTTTATTATCTTTGAAGTACACAAAAACACTATATTATCATAAGTAGTTTTGTCATGCAAGTTTTTACAAATATTAAAACCAGTTTACTAAACAAATTGCTTTTAAACAAAGATTTTTTTAACCTTGTCAAATTTTGACGAGAACTCGAACGAATATGTTATACAACCATCTTTTCGACTAGGCTTCAATAAAAAAGCCATATTATCTAATCAACCAGGCTAGAAACACGTGTCTTAGATGGGTTAGATATCAAAAAATATATAATTCATGTTTCAACCAAAATTGCATAAAAATTTCACTTTGTTAATGACCAGCATGTTTCAAGTGTTCAAAGGTTTTCTTTATTACATCTCATTTTCCTGTTCCTCTGGCCAACAAATGATGGTAATGAAGATACCTAAATCACCATACAACCCTTGAGTTTGCAATTTATCAAACAATTTAAGTGTGAGATTCCAATGCTTGCAATGCCAACAGATCGAAGAATTCCATGTGGTGATATATAGGGTAACGTGCCTTTTTAACTCATGAGATTTTACAAAGGTTTCAATGATAGTATTACTGCCCAGTGCATACATATAATGTATATATGTGTGGGCACTCAAGTGATAAAAGTAAAATTGCATTAATTTTAACGTTATCTAACTTATTTTATGGAAATAACTATAAAAGCGTTGAGATGATTAACTTCAAACGATAACTTTGAGCCGGGGTCTCCTTCGAAGCAGCCTCTCTATCTCAACTGAAATAGGGGTAATGTTTGTTTTCATTCTTTTCTCTAGACCATACTAAAGAGTGAGAATATACTAAGTAAGTTTATTTGTTTGTCAATGATAGTATTGAAAATTTTTCTTTCTAACAAAGTCCATTTTCCTAATTTCTACTACAAGATATCTTTCTTCCACATCCAAAACTTAGAGCATGTCGGAGATTGCTTGTTTAACTTCAAAAACATTTTTTTGACAAAACTGTTAATTAACTAATAATTTTTTTTTGAAAATGAGTTTTTATAAAGTATTTGGATTACCTTATCAAAAGTTTAAAAAAACATTTCAAAGATTCAGGAACTATACCTTCTTAAAATCAAATTTTAACCTTATTCAAAAATCAAAACAAAAAGACATTTATTTTATTTCCAAACATTTTTTTAGCTTATTGATTTTTTCTTAAAGCCATAAAGTTAATAACCTATTTTTAAATAAAATACCATACATGCTATTAGATAAAGATAGACACATATTAACTGACCAATAAGTTAACGAACTATTTTTAAATGAAATCTCAAACATGCTTTAAATAACACATAGACACAAATGAACTGAACCAACAAATATGTAAACCTAAAAACTTGAGACCTAGCAAACCAAATACGTTAAACCTTAAAAGGATAGGTAATTAGTTAGAGAACCTTATAAAATCAACATGGAATTTTAATAAACATGTTTCAAACCCCGATATAAATAGATATAAATTAAATGGATCAACAGACATGTAAACTTAAAATCCTGAAACCTTGTGAACTAAATAAGGTATAAATAGAGAAAATTAGGTAAAATTATGCAAAGATGTTAAAGAATCTAACCTCTTTAAACTTTAGAATCAAACTCTTTATACTCAAGCATCTTTTTATTTTTCTAGTACTCGATAACAACACCTTTGCAACAAAAACTTGACCGATATGTTGCCCACTAGTAGTAGATATAGATTGAAATATATGGCTCTAGACACAAACGAACAAACAAATATGTGATATGAATTGATGTTATGTAATTGCAAATCAATGTAGGAAGAAGACAGTGTGGTAAACTTGCGTAATCACGGTTATTTTGGTTCGAATAACCACTTCTCGAATTTGGTTTGATTTTGTTTTCGGACAGAAATTTAAACACCGAATGAATTAAATGAAACAAACTGTTAACCAAATCAATAAACGTCGTAATTTAGACGGAAAATCATACCTAAGATTGGATAAGATAGTCAAGTGTTACTCATTTATTATTAGATTAGATAAATTTATGATGTTTGTATTCTTTTAACAAGTACAAAAGAAAACGGGGCCCCAAAGTGAGTTGTCATTTTCTCAGACCTGCCACACCTTTGACTCTACTAAGGGGGGATATGGGTTTGTAACTTTTCTCCTTTTTCACTTGAGCGAATCCGAAAAGAATTGCTTGAAAGATCGGTTTCCTCTACAAATCTTCGTTTCATCGCCCAAAGAATCTTCTTTGCTCTTTGATTAGAACCAGAAGCAGTTTTCAGAAGAGCATTTGAGGTACAAAATCGGTTACGGTGATCAAATTTAGGTTCATACGCTTATTTGGTGATCATTTCAGTTAGATCTGTACTATTACGTGTTTTGCTGTGTTTTTCTACTCCGATCTCTTCGTTTACGTGCTCATTTGTTTTCGTTACTCTCCGTTGTACGAAGATTGTGTGTTTTTTTAAGTTTTAGGGTTTCTAGGGTTTCGTTTTTCGTAGTTAGGGTTTGTGTTTGGAAGTTTTCTGTTCTTTTGTTAGCGTTCTTGGATTTTGAGTTGATGTAGTGTGCTGAAGTGCGATTTGCTGTTTAACTAGCGATTCAGTTCGTGTATTGTACGATCAACTTGTTTATGTGTTTTAGTCAACCATCTGTTACCGGATTCTGCTTTGTTGTTTTTGACTGCGGAATTAAGTATATAAGAGTGATATGATGTATTCTGGTTTGATGTTTTTGACTGTGGGTTTGCATTACTGTTTTTATGATGCATGTGTTTTATTTCTTTATAAAAAATTTCAAGTTATTCTTGTTATGCAGCATACTTTTGGTCTTGTCACACTTATTATACTTTTTTTTATTTTTTTTTAATTTTTTTTAATGATTCTGACTTGGTGTTTTTTTAATGTCAACTATGATTAATTTTCCTAGTTGCGTCATTCAATAATGTGTGGATAGTTTTGGGTTATTGGGTATTTGGTGAGAAATTCGATAAGTTGTTTAGATATATCATTTGAATAGTATTCTATTATTGTGGAACTGACTGATGTTTTGCACTTTGTAGTTGTCATCATGGTGAGGAAGAGGAGAACTGAACTTCCGGGTGCAGGAGAGAGTTCTCAGGACACAGGTGTTGGACGAGGGGGCATTGCACAACGGCCACCAGCCCAGCAGCAGCAAACACCACAGCAACAGAGTGGCTATCAACAAGGACGGGGCAGAGGGGGTCAAGGATCACAGGGTCCTCAACTAGGTCAAGGTGGGCAACCACAAGGAGGTAGAGGGTGGGTTCCAAGGGGCGGACAACAGGTCATAAATCCACAGCAGTATCCTGCTGGGCTGCTGGATCAACCACATCAAGGGAGAGGGTCCCAGCAACAACAAACTTCAAGAGGAACTGCACCTGCACCATCTCAGCACGGTGGGTTTTCTGGACCTATGTATGCAGGTGGATCTTCATTGACACCAACTCCCGAGCTGCACCAAGCAACACAGGCTCCCCAGCAACCTGGGGCTGAAGTGGTTCATGGGGAGTCCTCTAGCTACCAGTCTGTCCAGAAAGATGAGCCTATTCTAGCTGCACCTGCTTCTAGCAAATCAATGAGATTTCCTTTACGTCCAGGAAAGGGTAGCTCGGGAACAAGGTGCATTGTTAAAGCCAACCATTTTTTTGCTGAACTGCCTGACAAGGATTTACACCAGTATGATGTGAGTTTCTGAAGTGTTTCTTTCCCCCGAAAATTCAACTGCTGCAATATTTAATTTGTATTACATCTTACTGTTACCTTGTGTGATGGTGGTAGGTGACTATTACACCTGAAGTGACCTCCCGTGGTGTGAATCGGGCCGTGATGGCACAGCTGGTGAAGCTCTATAAGGTTTCTCATCTTGGGAGGCGGCTTCCTGCATATGATGGAAGAAAGAGTCTCTATACAGCTGGACCTCTCCCTTTTGTCTCAAAAGATTTTAAAATTACACTGCTTGATGAAGATGATGGATCAGGCGGTGCCAGGTGTTGCATCTTCATCAGTTTGATTAGTTTTGTTCAACTATATGTTTGGACTGGCCCATGATAACAATCCCTTTTGTTTTTTTGGTTCACAGAAGAGAGAGGGAGTTCAAAGTTGCAATCAAGTTGGCTTCACGTGCTGACTTGCATCACTTAGGCTTGTTTTTGGAGGGAAGGCAAGCAGATGCACCTCAAGAAGCGCTTCAGGTTCTGGATATTGTTCTTCGGGAATTGCCTACTAGCCGGTAAGGCTAACAAGTCTAGACTCTAGATGCAGTCTTTTGATTTTAGTTTCGACCATTTATCATGATACATTCACTAATTTCTCATGTTGCATCTTATATAGGTACACACCAGTGGGCCGATCATTTTATGACCCTAATCTGGGACAAAGGCAACCATTGGGTGAAGGCCTGGAAAGCTGGCGTGGTTTCTATCAGAGCATACGTCCTACACAGATGGGGCTGTCCCTCAATATTGGTTTGTAACTTCGTACCACCTCATTTCTAGTTTGTTTTTCTAACATTGCTTGAATATGATGGCATTGCTGGCTAAAACAACTTGTCTGTCCAAATTATATATGGTAACTTGCCTTGTTGTAATCAGATGGTATTTTGTTATCTCATAAGATATATATTGCTGAACTTGTAGTTTTTGTGCTGCAGATATGTCCTCAACTGCCTTCATTGAGCCACTGCCTGTAATTGAGTTTGTAACTCAGCTCCTGAACAGGGATGTTTCAGCACGTCCATTATCTGATTCTGATCGGGTTAAGGTTAGGCTCTTCATACAGATGCTTTCAGATGATATTTGGTTCTAAGAGTAATGGTTTGTTGGGTACATGCTTTTTAAAAGTAATGGGTGTATACAGTATACCCATAACACTTTGAAATCTAATTTTTGTCAACGTTTAAAGACCTTACTTCTATTTATAGCCTCAACAAACCATTTCCCCTGTTCTTATGGGGCAGTGCATGTTGTCTGATAAAGTTGAACCGCTTTTTTATATATTTGCTTCATGTTATTGCTTGATAGATTAAAAAAGCACTAAGAGGAGTCAAGGTTGAAGTGACACATCGCGGTAATATGCGTAGGAAGTATCGCATATTTGGGTTAACATCTCAGGCAACACGAGAACTCAAGTAAGAAATAATGGCTGGTTTGAAACTGCTTATACTTGCATTTTATGTGATTATTATATTGCATGATGACACTTTTTTTTTTTTTTCTTTCAAAAACAGTTTTCCAGTGGATGAAAGAGGTACATTGAAATCTGTGGTTGAGTACTTCCGAGAGACGTATGGTTTTGCTATCCAACACGTACAATGGCCATGCCTGCAAGTTGGAAATGCTCAGAGGCCAAATTATTTGCCTATGGAGGTTTGTAAATAACTTAGTTTCATTTGTTATGGTTTAACCGGTCTAATATTTATATAAGTCTTCAGGTCTGCAAGATTGTTGAGGGGCAGAGATACTCAAAGAGGTTGAACGAACGACAAATTACTGCCCTACTCAAGGTCACCTGTCAGCGTCCTCAGGATAGAGAGAGGGATATCCTAAAGGTTGTCAAAGTTTATCTTTACTAAATTTACTGTTTTTGTGCCCAATTTTTTTGGTTTGAACTCGCAAGAGTTTTCTCTAATACACTTTGGAGGTTCTAGGGATCGTATTAGGATTTTAAATTTATAACTTAAGGCAACTGATTTGGATATGTGTATGAGCATTGCATGTAAGTTTGTTTGAAGTGGATATGATGAACTACATATTTGTTCTTTTGAGCATTCACATCGAGTTCCCTTTCCCTGTACTTATAAATTATAATTTAGCTAAAATTTACACGGGATGTGAATGCTTTTAGCCGGCTAATATCATTTTCATATTGGTTGTTTCTGCAGACTGTGGCTCACAATAATTATGCTAATGATGACTATGCAAAGGAGTTTGGTATTAAAATCAGTCGGAACTTAGCATCTGTTGAAGCTAGGATACTGCCTCCACCTTGGGTAAATAGTGATGACTTCTCTTTGTCAGCTTCTAAGAGAGTTTGTGTAGTAAACATATTTTCGACGGTTTTTATTTTTATTTTCACGTATTTTGCTTTTGTAGCTCAAGTACCATGATACTGGACGTGAGAAGGACTGTTTGCCTCAAGTAGGTCAATGGAATATGATGAATAAGGTAGTTGTCCTTTTTAATGATTGTGCCATAACAGAAATCCTGCATATAATGTGTTTCCTAACTGTATCTATAGTAGTTAATATTTAACAAGTTTTTTAAATAGTTCAATATAGTGTTCAATCATCCTTATTTTGTGTTCAAAGATAATATAATTTTGATCAGCTGTGTTTCAAGCCTCAAATCTGTGTTGCATATTGATTGGCTAATTTTTATCATGCTTCTGTCTTTCATATTAGCTTGTAGCATGTTATGGCTTCATGTGTGCTATCAAAAATTTATTACCTTGCCATCTTTTGTTGGATGATTACATGATATGGATGTATAAAAACTTCTTGTTCTGTATTTTTGTATAGAAAATGGTTAATGGAGGGAGAGTTGCTAACTGGATCTGCATAAACTTTGCTCGCAATGTGCAAGATAATACTGCTCGTACATTCTGCCAAGAGCTTGCCCAAATGTGTTATATTTCTGGCATGGTACGTTAGGAGCCCTACGTTTTTTGAACAATTTCAATTCAAATGTCGTTTAACTTTGATATTGTCAAAAATGCAGGAATTTAATCCGGATCCTGTACTTACAGCTCTTAGTGGTCGTCCTGAACAAGTTGAGAGAGTTTTGAAAGCTCGTTTCCATGATGCCATGACTAAGCTCCAACCTCAAAACAAGGAGCTTGATCTGCTCATTGTCATTCTCCCTGATAATAATGGCTCTCTTTATGGTATTATAAAACTGTTTTACCCGTTAGACATCATCAGGTGTTTTGTGCTGTGATTTTACATTCATTTTGTGTGTGTGTGTGCGTGTACAGGTGATCTGAAACGAATCTGTGAGACTGATCTTGGGATTGTTTCTCAGTGTTGTCTGACTAAACATGTGTTTAAGATGAGTAAGCAATACCTTGCAAATGTTGCTCTGAAGATTAATGTGAAAGTTGGAGGAAGGAATACAGTTCTTCGTGATGCAATTTCAAGGAGAATTCCTAACGTCAGCGATGTTCCTACTATTATCTTTGGAGCTGATGTTACTCATCCACACCCAGGGGAAGATTCAAGCCCCTCAATTGCGGCTGTATGATACATGAAAGCTAAATTGTAGTGATTTTCTGATTTTATTTTCTAATTTGTGTTGATTTTTTGAACTCGGTATATAGGTTGTTGCTTCTCAGGACTGGCCTGAGATAACAAAGTATGCTGGTTTGGTTTGTGCACAAGCCCACCGACAAGAACTTATCCAGGATCTATTCAAGGAGTGGCAAGACCCAAACAAAGGAAAAATGTCTGGTGGCATGATCAAGTATGTTTTTATGTTACACAAAAACAAATAATGACTTGTTATAAAAACTTTTTCGGTTAAGTATAGTTGCAGATACTTTATGATTATAATTGGAATTTACGAGTTTAGTACGTTGTTTGCAGTTGGTCTTATCTAAATGCACACACTTGCTGTATTCTTCTGTGCTCTCTTTTATTTTAAGATTCCTTTATGAATGATGTTAGTTTTAATGGTATGAAAATAGGGAACTCCTCATATCTTTCCGAAGAGCAACTGGGCAAAAGCCACAAAGGATTATTTTCTACAGGTATTTTATCTAGTCCGATACCTTGTGCTGCCTCACTAGTGTATTTTTAGTTCTATTCATGTCCATGTAGGGATGGAGTGAGTGAAGGCCAGTTTTATCAAGTTTTACTTTATGAGCTTGACGCAATTCGTAAGGTGATAATAATATATAAATATCCATCTGCAACTTATTCAGCCATAGTCTTGCTTATCCATTTACGTTGTATCAGGCATGTGCATCACTTGAACCAAATTATCAGCCGCCAGTAACATTTGTGGTGGTTCAGAAACGTCATCACACCAGATTGTTTGCTAACAGCCATCAAGATCGTAATTCTACTGACAGGAGTGGAAATATACTGCCAGGTACCTTTGGTTTCTGTTAGTCTAGGAAACAATCCATGAAGCTATTTAGCTTGTTACCTACCTTAACTGAACATCTAGTTTTTTTTTTTAAGGTTACAGTCAATTAATTTCTTGTGATGCAGGAACGGTTGTTGATTCGAAGATATGCCATCCCACCGAGTTTGACTTCTATCTGTGTAGCCATGCCGGCATCCAAGTATGTTTTTATCATAATTGTCAACCTTGTGTGCCTGCGCTTAGGCGCAGCTCATCACATGCGCCTCTCCTGGATAGGCACACTCTCCGCACTCGGGAGCATTTTCCGATCAAATTTAGGCTAAAAATCGTCTGAACAGGTTTAAACATGTCTAAAACAATTAAAAACTAGCTCTAAAAAAGCCTAAATTCAACCCAAAAAAACCCAAGCTAGTTCTAAAGCAGCCTTAAAATGGTATTTTAACACTGTGTCTCGTTTAAAAAAGCCTCACTCTTTACGTGTCTTGCACCCAGGCTTGGGGATGCGCCTGGTTTGCATTAATATGTGAATTGATTTCAAGTATTGTAGAGAATTGTAATGATGAAATTGGGGTGGAACAGGGTACTAGCCGCCCAGCCCATTACCATGTGCTTTGGGACGAGAACAAGTTTCAAGCTGATGCTCTGCAGTCGCTAACAAACAACCTGTGCTACACGTATGTCTTGTACCTGTTTGTCTGTCTGATTTTCATTTATGATTTGATCAATTTGTAATTGATTGTTTTTGGCAGATATGCAAGGTGCACTCGTTCTGTGTCCATTGGTAAGGAGTTCATTTAGCTCGCATGCATTGTTCGCTGTTTTAGCAAGCCTTGTAGCTCTAACTCAACTAATTGGCATTCTTTGTGTTTCAGTGCCACCGGCATACTACGCCCACCTGGCTGCCTTCCGTGCACGGTTTTACATGGAACCTGATACATCAGACAGTGGGTCTATGACTAGTGGTGCTGCTCGTGGGATGCAGCAGGGTGGAAGGACCACGCGCACGCCAGGGCCTAATGCTTCCGTTAGGCCACTCCCTGCTCTCAAGGAGAATGTCAAGCGTGTCATGTTTTACTGCTAAACCTTTTTATTTCATTGCTGGTGTGTTGCTTTCCAACATAAAACCTAAACTTTTTTATATATTTGTTATTGTGAGGACAAGTATTAAAAACTAAAACCATTGTCGTTGCGTCCTTGTGAACAAAACTAAACCAACACTGGTCTCATGGTTTACATGGATCTATGATATTTGCTCCTCACCCCTCTTTTCCCCTGTTTTTATTCTGTTCTACATTCATCCTTGTCTCAGTTAAGGATTCCGTTCTGATTTGCATATTTGTGCTTATACAGCTTTGATTTTGAAACACCTGATCTTATTTTGTTTTCTTTGGTAATGATCTCAAACGGATCAAATAAACAGACGTGAAGCTTCTGTTGTACAGTGGCAATTAGAGGTGCACAAAAGAACCCAGAACCAGTTCTGATCGTAACTGGATCAATGTCGACCTGGTTCGTATCCCCAAAAAAATGGCGATTTGGAGCCGTTTGCAGAAATTTTTTTGTATGACCGACTCCTACTTGGACAAAACAAAATCAATTCCAAACCAATTTTTAATCATGCATTCTTTTTTAAATATCCTTGGCCGTTCCTGACAGCAATATGATCGTTTTTCGTCTTTGGACTGTTTTCTACACAATAAATATAAATAAATGTTTGATGAAATGATTGATTATTTGACTTGAATACACATGACCAAACGCTAATATCGTAGACGAAATTACTCTTGTTCCACATTTCTATTCATTATACATTTTCATCTATTTATTCTCATTGTGCATTTATAGTCTTGGTAATGATTATTATAGATCGTTCACCTTAAATTAGTCAAGGTTTCAACATAAACAGTTATTTGAGTTATTACTCACAATAGTAATATGAAAAAACCTTATGCAATTGAGATTTGGTTGAGTTTAATGATTGAAGTCAAAAGGTTTGTTGCAAGTTATGTGGTTTTTTAGCTATAAGAATCGAACTTGATGTTGAGAAAGTACATTGATAAATATTACAAGGCAAAGAAAACAAATCCATAGTCCAAACAAACACTATTAGGTAGTGAAAATGGAATATTAATGTATGACATATAATACGGTTCGGGATCAAATGATTAAGTTCGTGACTCAAGAAGCTTTCCTGTTCAACCACTTTGACAACTCGTTTTTGACAAACATGATTCGATAGACACTTCAACCTTGATACGTTCACGTAAGTCATAGCGAAAGCACTCTGTTGGGCCGACATTCACACTGAGAGACGAAAGCTAGGGGTATTCTTTAAAATTGTAGAAAATGAAGTACATGATTTAATTGAATATTTTAAAATTTACAAAAGAGTATGAACTTAATTAGTGATGTTTGATCGTTTCACAAAGTTCACCAAAATCATATCCTTTTGTCATCACTTATTGGGTAGATCACAAATGGTGAAAACACGCGATTG
Source organism: Mikania micrantha (assembly GCA_009363875.1). Lineage (NCBI taxonomy): Eukaryota > Viridiplantae > Streptophyta > Magnoliopsida > Asterales > Asteraceae > Mikania > Mikania micrantha. The sequence continues at coordinate 27,688,685 of CM018682.1, read as the reverse complement.
CGCATGAACTTTTTTGTATACACAAACCAAAAGATGTTTGTTTCGTATTTTAGATTATATAATAACTTATTTTAATTAAAAAACAAAATATTTCAAATAGCATTCGATGTATTATTAATAGTTGTGCAAGATGGCTCGACATTCCTAGTTTTAGAATGTTGATGGGTTAAAATTTAAATTTAGATATATGGTACTTGATGTTATAAAAAAAATATACCAATTAAAAATATTGTGTAAAGACAATCCATTTATCTGAATCCAAGTTGGAACGTCAAATTCAAGTTTTAAAATATTTGAATCTGCTTTATGACAAAGAAATGCTTTATCAATTTTCCAGTTGGATGTAGGCTGACTCTCACTGTTTTTAGAAGAGGGATAGAGAATATTAAATATATGTATGAGCCTTTTGGCGTTTTCAAAACTTTGTTACAAAACTATCAAGGGTTTTAGTTTCGAACTTTGTGAATTATATTGTCATGGCTGTAAATTTAAAATTTAAAAAAATTGAAATATTTACCATATGAATATATATATATATAAAACTAGAACGACCACTAGTTTTTACTTGTATTAATTACTACTTTAAACCTGATTTTAAATATTAAAGGAGTTGAATGTACAATTAATAAAATAAATGAGAGTTTTTCTTTGCACGAAAAGACCTAATTTTGAAACCGTAAAAAAAAATTGCTTTCCAACATAATTTTTAATTAATTTATGAATTTATTAAATAAATTATGGCAACAACACAAACACACATGCATCAATGGCATTGGGGTTAAGTGGCTGTGCTTAATTTATTAAATATCATTTGAAATAAAAAACTAAATAATAAGGGTAACTTCCTATCAAGTGAGCTAAGAAGGTATAGTCAAATTATTTTTATATCCATTATGACTATTTTAACTATGCCAATGTTGATGTCTTGGTTTAATAGAAAGGAATGGAATCATTATTTTCCAAAAGAAGGATGCATGATATCTAACACGCAAGTATTAATTGTTTTTGCGCAATAAAATTACATGGATGCGGAGTTATCATATATAGATAGAATCATTAAACAAACGGTTTATGAGTGATAACTTTACATCTGGGTGATTTAATCGCACAAGAACAACTAGCACTTACATGATTTTATCATGTAATCTTTGCTTGTAATTTTCTCTTTGTATGATAACCAACCTATACACACACACACATGCATGCATTTGTGTGTGTATCAAATTTACATATCCATTAATATGTAGCCATAATTTTCATGAAATTCTTGAATCATTTGATCATTTTCATAACTACATTATTTAGTATCAGAGCTTTTGGTTCTCATATGGTTTGACATGTTGATGAATACTTACCTACTTGTAGAATCTTCGATATGATAGGGTTGATTTCTATCCACGTGCTCGTGGAGAAGATCAAATGCCTCTACACATAACCGTCAATTGAGGCGTTGATAGAGTTGATCTTGACCCAAGGGATCTCGGGAATTAGTGGCTCCTGCAATGAGTTTGTAATCTTGAAACACAACACAACATCAAACAAATCTAGAAAATATCCAAACTCTAAAGCCTAGGTGGCAAGATGAATATCGAGTCAAGCTCTATCGTAGAGGACAAAAGGTGGCGACGGAGAGTAGTAATCGTTTGGTCTATCACCCTGATGTATATTAGACGATGGACCCATGTTTGATGAAGGGATGCACCTTGATGAGGTGAGTCAAGAAGACAATATGCAGGTCATGAAATTCTTTGGAAGGGGATGGTATTCAAGAAGTACATTTCTTGTTATAGGTTCACTGGTTCATGCATCACAACAAATTTCACCTTCATCTATTGAAAAGGTGTTAGCGCAAAAAAATGTTGGTGTATATTGATGACATAGGTAGATGTGAAACAAAAAAACAGTTCCTGAATCGGATCAGACTACCCTACCTGCGAAAGGCTCGAGGCCATCCTATATCCCGCGCCAGAGGAAATACCATTCTCAAATTAAAATATTTCTCTATAAAAAACATTGGAACTGAACCTAACTACTTTACTTGGAAACGAAATCGGATCAGAACATATCCTATCTAGACCGATAGGTATAAGTTGTTTCAGTTTCTCAGAGAAACTGAATCGAAACCAGAACCAAGCCGGAATTATTGAACCGGTTTCAACTCTACCCTAGCAAAAACTGAAACCAAACCAACCCAAGACCAGTTAGAATGCAAACCTAACCGGAATGGTTTCATCTTTAAATGTTTTTGACTTTGTTGACCAAAACCGAAATGGATCCTACCAAAACTAGTTAAAAAACTTTATTTGCCAATGCAAGACCCATTTACTAAACCTTGCATAATTCGTGAATGGCCCATAAATCCTGGTTTGACCCGTTTAAAGTAAGCTTCTATCCCCTCTATAAATAGAAGTTCACCCCTACACTATATCAATCATTCAATTTGCAAGTATAACACCCCACTTAGCATCTAATCTCTCTCTCACTATACAAAGAACTTGCTTCCTTAATCCTTCTTACCCTTGCTTGTCTTTTGACAAGATCTTGACTTCCTTGTTTGTCTTAGACAAGAGTTTGGTTTTCTTGCCCATCTTTAACAACAAATCTTTATCTTCTATATTTTATAACAAATCATATATGATAATAAGCAAATTATCTCTTATAACTTCTTATAATTATATGATTATCTTATATAAATTACTTACTTAAGAGTTAGAGGGCCCTCTGGGTCCCCCAAATCCTTTAACGCAGATATTCTTTGTCGTTGCAACTCGAATATATGCTAGAGTTGTCTAGGCACGGTTCAACAGATAACAATACTTGATATGGGTTTGGATGTAGCAACATATATCAACCGGTTCCGATGGGTATTATACAAACGAGACTATGGGGTTGAATGTTGGAGAATTCGTCTTTCATCGCTTGGAAATCAATATGATCGTGTATGAAATCACTATCCGAAATCAATATTTATACTCTTCCGAGTTCAAGAAACTTGATTTTGGGATAATCCAATAGAAAGAATATTAAACGAGTGTGCCCTCTGCATCTCAACTCTTTAATATTCATTTACATCCAATTACACTAAAATATACAACATTGAATGACGAGCCACCGAATGAAGAATTGTTAGAATTTGCAAATATTCCTGACACTCTAAAGTTGATTTGGAGGATGGTTGGTTGGAATATTGTCAGGCGGAGGTAATAAGAACATGTGCACATAATCACACATGTGAGAGAATGGGTTTTATCAAAGTGATGAGTTTCCTTTTGAATTAGTGAGATATAGGTGGTGTGCTTGATGTATGAGCTTCTCTTTGACGACGTGCCAACCAATTGACTCTTTTACAAAAGAAAAAGGTGTGATTTTTCCCGTCAAACGCAATCCCTTGTTCATAGGAAAGAGAGTCCAGTTGTGCAAAAATCTCAGGGAATTTAAAAAACTTTCCTAAAACCAAGGGCTTCTAGCCTAATGATTACCCTTTGACTTTTCCTATGTGAGGTTCTGGGTTGAATCCGGGTTGAATCCGGGTTAAGGCTTATTTGTTGTGGCAATGTCAAAGGGTTTACCAAGTTGTGGGGTTCATCTTAGGATGGACTCAGAAGTACGCCCTAGAGCATCAAATTGAGGAATGGTTGAAATCTGGTCTTGGGTGTCGTCAATCCAAGCCGTTAAAAAAAAAAAGAACTTCCTTATCTAATCACATTATGTTTGTTAACAATTATTTCATAATTAATACGCATGATTTCAAGAAAGATTTAATAATTGGAATGTGGTATTGTTCAAAGACATGCCAAGTGTATGCCACCATGCATGTAATGGAAATAAGTTTCAAGGTTTGGTCAAGTCTCGAGGGGATATACATGTTAGGACTTTAGCTCATGTATTGAGTGAACATATCACACCGTCAATTGACCATGTTAAAGTTACCTATGGCTCAGTGGTTGCTGAGCCCAAATAACTAGCAATTTCTATGTTATAGTGCCTTGAATGGGAATAAGGCTAATGGAACAAAAAGTAAGGGGGATTGGCTACATTATACAACTATTAACCTATGCTTTTAAGCCAGTCTTTTCGACATTCTCAATGCTAGAAGACGAGTCTTTTTGAAAGACGAGGAGATGGAGAGACATGCCAATCAAATAAATCACGAAAGCACCAACCCAAGAGACACAAGACCAGAACCCTACAAACTAAGCCATAAGATTAAATTAAATGAATGGATCATGACAACTGTAGGTAAGAAACAACCCAATGTCATTCGACCTAGGCGGGTTCGGTTAAGAGGTAAAACTAAAGGAAATGTTTTTTTAAATAACAGGAGAGTGACAAGGGACCATCCGAACTCAAACTAGGGATGACATGATAAAACTGTTATGTTTATTACGTATTTTTCTAATCTACCTTATTTTTAATTATAATTCTTGTTTACTTTGTTATTTTTAATCTATTTAAGATAAGAACTAGTATAAATATTAGGATTTAGTGATGGTTTATTAGTAACCTTTTATTGAAATTGAATTATAATAACTTTTTTCTTGAAATCTGACCCGCCACCTCTACATTTGTCACCACCATCAAGACCAGTTGCCAAAAAACAATGAAACCTATTTTGATTTTTTTTTTTTTTTTTTTTGAATTCTTTTGGTGAAATAAACCGTTCCAACCAATGCTCCCCCCATTTCAACCTGAATCAAACAGAAGGTATTTATTTAGACGACCCGAGCTGTTTTGAACTATCACCTCACCCGACCTATACCACCCGTTCTGCCAAGTTTTAAAAGTCTAATCGACGCTTGAAAGTTATGCAATTTCGTATATATGGTATCTCTCTCTCTCTCTCTAAATTGTTTGCTATGCAGAAATTGTGAACAAAAAACTTGGGCCAGCAACAACAAATGTATGGTCAAGGGAACGACGAGGCTTCTTTTAAAGCAAGGGCTGCTGCACGGTACCATGAAGCTGCAGCCATGGCCCCTGGATCTGGAACAGATGTAAGGATATCTGCAGAGACATATGTTGAACGCCCCGCCTGCATAAAATGTAACCATGTATAGAATACTAGAGACAACAATATAACCATATACTGTGTGTGACTTACACATGAAAATAAAACAAATCAAATTATCCAAAATGTAATTGCATAAAAACAAGTTGCGTAATCATTTATTAAATGGTGGAGATTATATTCAAAAGAGTACATCTTTTGCAATCTTGTATGCATATAAACTATTTATGAGTTTCAAAAATATGGATAGAAGAGTGTTTGAAGCTAGGGATAGGTACTTTTTTTTAAAGTAATAGATTTGAATAATGCACAGGAGAATACTGCTCCGAGCTCTCGCTCAAATTCGTTCTGTTTTGGAAAGATTTGCCTACAGATGTCATTTGTTCTTTTATATTTTATTTTTTTGAAAAAAACAATGTGACATAAAAAACAGTGAGAATAGTGAAAGACAAAGGTTAAAAGGTTACCTGAGCTTCCATTTCTTTAGTAGACTCTGCTCCATCAATTGCTGCGTCAGATGAGATAACGAAAGCATCCAAAGGATCATCCCCACTGGTTAACCTCTATTTGTGTAGTTGACATTTAGAGCATATATAGTACCAAATTTGCAAATATGATATGAGCATAATAACATTTTTGTATGCATATTTAACCTTTGTTTTGAAAGGCAGATATAAAAGATGGCAGAATGTGCAAGTTGAGTAATAGGTTAAAAATGGGTTTACTGACTTTTTGCAGAGATATATGTTTATAAATAATTGCTGTATTAAAACTGATTATAATATTTTTTTTATGCATCAAGTAGATTGATAGGTTATATGCATTTAATGTGGCTTTCAACACATTTTCTTTTAAACTAAATGTATTGACTTGGTCCACTGAAAGTTTAAGAGAGAGACAAACATGTAGAAGTCTTGGTTTTAAAAAGCGGGAAGCTCAAGGAAGCAACAAGGTCTAAAACCGAAGCGCAAAGGGCAAAAGCGATGGGCTTTTCAAGTACGCAAGGTGCAAGGTGTATAATGTTTTTTATACATCACATAGGTTTCTAGTATCCCCTACCCAAAATATAGCTATATATAAGGTTTATATTTAATTTATAAATTACCCCATTTGTGGTGCACGCATATAATGTATATATGTGTGGGTCCTTAAGGGGCAAAAGTAAAAGTGCACTAATTTTAACGTTATTTCAATTATTGTGAAAATAACGTTAAAATCCAATGATCAATTTCAAACGATAACTTTGAGCCGGGGACTCTTTCGGAGCAGCCTCTCTATCCCAATTGGGATAGGGGTAAGGTTTGTATCTATCCTTCCCCCCCAGACCCTACTGAAAAGTGGAAATATACTAGGTAAGGCTGTTGTTGTATAATACTTTGAAGCATAAAAAAACCCTTGTACAAAAAGTGTGTGCCTCAGTGGGATATTTTCCCAAAAATCGCAATTTTTGAGCGCTTTTCGTGAAGAGTGTGACTTGAAGTCACACAAAGCGAGGAGGCTTGTGCCTAGACGTGCCTCAGACGTGCATTTTAAAACCAGATTAGAAGCTGCCACCTTAGTATATGCATCACATGACTGTATGGAATGTCCAGCATAGTACCTGTTTAAGAATAGTTGAAGCTGGAATAAGAGCATCCAACATGGTGCGATAACCAGAAGCAGCCCCCCCATACAACATAACTGCACTTATAGCCCCTTCAAATGCATCGGACCCTGCACATATACTTTGACCAAGTCAATAGGAAAACAAAAATCATGTAAAAGGACAATATTCAATATAGTAGAACTGATCACATTGTAATGGTGTAATCTCTGATTGATTGTTTAGTTTCAGCCGTGCATATGCTGCCTTGCAAAATATGTCATATCTGTTTGAAATATTGACAAACAAAAATGAGACATAAAAACACAAGAAAGTTTAGCTACAAGAAGCTTAAAAGGAAATGTTTAATACAGGATTCCGCTTGTTCCTCCCATGACCCTTCTGATAGATGATCCCATCTCTTTTATGGTTTCAGCAGCATCATTGAGGGGGTAACTATTAAAAAGGAGAATTAGGAGAAAACATCAGTTCATTAGCATACACTTAAATAGTCAAAAGTAAATTGACCTACACAGTGCGTAACATGAACAGCAAAACATGGATTGAGGGTAAAACGTAGGGAAAGAAGTAGATATGTGTGACTGTTGAGGTGGCAACTTTAATCATTTATATGGATACAGGAAGATTCAGATTATTTTATTACTAATGAATCAAACTAATAAAACAACAGGAATGGTACGTACGTATGTATGTATGGAAAAGATCATGAGCAAACTTCCGTGTGAGAAAACTACTGAACTCCATAGTACATATATGCAGGATATTGTACTGCATACATGTAGTATACAACAATATATTGTACTACATATATGCAGTATATTACATGCATGCGATATATTGCATATATAGAGTGTATCATACTACATATATGTACACTACATACATGTGTATGCATATATGTATGCATGTATGCATGTGTATGTATGTAATCACTTGCACGTGCATGTGTGCGGGTGGTGGGCAGACGCCTGAATTCACAAGTGATTACATACATACACATCAACAACAATAACAACAAATGTGCCCAGTAAGGCAGTAAGATCCCACTTAGAGTGGGGTCTGATTACATACATACACATGCATATATACACACACACATGCATGCATACATATATGAAATATTAAAGGAAGGCTCAAATAAAAAAAAATATATAAAGGATTACAATAATGACACGTGGTAACTAACTTTAACGAACTCCTATTGAACTCAATCCGACGGCATTGAACAAGCTCATCAAACTCTACCATATTAGCTTTTAGGGTTTAGCTTTAGCATCTAGCTTTAATGTTTAGCCTTTAGGATTTAGACTTTAGCTTTATAGATTTAGTTTTAGGGTTTAACTTTAGAGTTTAGCTTTAGGGATTAGGATTTAACTTTATTGTTTAATTTTAGGGTTTAGGGTTTAGCTTGGCCCAGTTGGCGGTGTATGCATATAATGTAGATATGTGTCGGCCCTAGAGGGGCAAAAGTAAAATTGCACTAATTTTAACGTTATTTAACTTAATTTTTGTGAAAATAACGATAAAAGTGTTGGGTTGGTCGGTTAATTAAGCATCATGAACTAGGGGTCTCATTGGAAGCAACTTCTCTATTCCCAAGGGGTGGAGGTAAGGTTTCTACATCTTACCCTCCTCATACCCTACCTTAGCTTTGCTAATGGTGAGATATACAGAGTATGATGGTGGTGGTGGTTTAGGGTTCAATAAGTTAATTTCAACGTCTTTGGAATGAATTCAATTGAATTTGTTAGAGTCGCCACGTGTCTTTTTATTTAATCATTTTAGCCTTTTAAGGCAAAAAGTGGTTTTCAAAAGATACATAGGTTAAAACCTCATAAATGGTTTTATTTGGAAAGAAATTATATTATTTTTTAATAATATTTTTCTAAATTCACAAAAATACATTGAAGTATTGACAAGTCCACCCATTAAAGATAGCCAGATCTGACCCAAACCCATTTTAGGTTTTGTTAACTCTAGGTATTCGAGTAGAGAACATACTACTTCTTTAGATCCTCTTGTATAGCCGTCGCACCTCTAAACATCTGTATTGTACTCACATTTAAATTTGCAATTATATGACTAGACATCAATAATGAATAAATATATCTATAACTGATCTGAACATAGTTGAACTTACAGTTGATCCACAGTCACCATCACCCACTTTGCTGTCCCAGTCATTTAAACTATCTTTAAGGTTAATAATTGCATTTGTTGCTGCTTCGATTGCTATCTCCAGTGCATGGCCTTGCTGATTAAGCTGTTGTGGCCTACTCAATACCTAGTGATAAACATACATATTGGTAATATATTCTTAACAAATAAGATACCTAGCAAACAGACTATTACAACAATTAAAATCGCATGCTTTTCATCTCAAACTAGCTATTGTAAGCTAAAAAGAGAAATTTCGTACACCAAAGGTGGCAAAACAGGCAAGTTGGGAAATGGATCAAGAAAGGTCGGTGAGCTAGACCCACCCACCAACACTTTTTAGTCCTTTTTTTAACTTTGTAAATAATTAATGCATTAAATATGATTACAAAACTATATTACTAATATAATATTATAGTTTCTTCCAAATAAAAGAGATTAGGATGTAGTAAATATTTGAATACATGTTTGCCTTTTCACCCCTTTATCCAATTCAACCTGTTTCATGCAAAAAGGGTTTTGTTATCAGTAATGGTCATTATGTGCACTTAAATGTCGCTCTAAGGTGATTCAAACTAGAAACCAAAAAAAAAGGTATAGAATACAGTGACGCTGGTAATTGTTGTCAAATTTAAAGACAACAGGCACTTCTGCACAACAACCTCGTCACTCTTTGTTGAAGGAGAAGGTGGAACTGGAACAGGAATCTTGGCAGGTGGGTGATCACCTGCAAGTGACGAGTACTACTGAGTTTTAAGTAGATACTACAATTAGAGGTTTGCAAAATAGGCAGGTTGGGTAACGGGTCAAAACAGGTAATTTTGTACACTTCAAATGGACAAAACACTTTTGTACAAACTTTCATTGAGTATTCATGAATAAATAATATCAGCTATGCTCACAAAAATGATACTACTACAATAATAATATAATTTTTTAATAATGTACTTTAGAGGGTTGTATGCAATATAAAAAATAACGATTTGACCAATTTCTTTCTTTACAGCTAAACTTTTTATTTTTCCCATTTGATCTATTTAAAATAAAACTTAGCCCATTCCATCTTACTTTTATAGTTTATACCCAACAAGTACAGTTATATGGCAAGTGAAGTTATCAAGAACCTGACACCAGAAGTAAGCTAAAAACATATGCAAATAGAATTACAAACCTTCAACTCCGATAGGCCAATGAGGAGCCTTGGTTGCAGCATCCAGTCGTTGCAAAATTGCTTGCTCTGCCTTCATAATAGATATTGAAAACCCTGCAAAAAACAGAAGCACGATGTTCAGACAAAAATAAATAAAAAGGGGGTCACAGAAATAAACAAACCTGCCATATCAAGGGAAGTCATAAATGAGCCCGTATATACTCTAACAACAGCAAGTCCATGCTCAAGCTGTAAAATAGGAACAGCCTTTCCAGCAGCAATCATCAATTCCATTACAGGTGTTGCTCCTAACCTGAATTTTATACCTAAGATATCAATTTTTTACAAAAAAAAAAAACAAGATATATGCAACTTCTATGATACAGGCATACAGCAATCACAGAACACATGCCATTTTTATGGTGGATTGCCACACACATAACTAACAAACTATTTTATGATCCTGGTTTTGTATTCATCATTTTTAAGATGGGAAATGTTTTATATGTGAGTGATCAACAATTTTTAGTGCAAATATGATGAACTTTGGCAATGCAATGCATGCAGCTACAAACAAACTTAACATTTATTAGCATAAGCATAGTAAACAAGTAAAATTAGCTAACAAGTCTAGTTTAAATACTATAGAATGATCAATGATACAATAATTTTGATTAGCTATGTCATGATAATTTACATATGATTCACAGTATTTGCAGTTTTGCACCATGAATATTAGTCAATAAGATTTAATTCAAATTATATGATTTTGACAACTATGATTTCTTTCGTCAATAAAATTTAGGTCAAAGTCAAACATACTTGCCAAACAATTTGATGCTTTTATGTGTTTCTCTACATGAGTTACATTGTTTGTTTGTATGCTTATGCTTGTGTTTGTGCCTATGGGCAAGAAAAAGTATATATACATGCATATATATATATATATATATATATATAAAAATAAATAAACAAAAGTGTGTAGCAGATATGAACCGAGGGCCTCTCTAAAAGCAGTCGCATTTTCTATTGGGATAAAGGTAAGATTTGTCTTCATCTCACCCTCCAAAGCCTATTGTTTAGTAAGACTTTACTGTGTATGTTTGTTTCTATGTTTTCAAAGGCGCGTCAATCATGCACAAAGGCGCACGGACTCAATGAGGCGCAGGAAAGGCGCCTGGTGGTAGCCTAGGAGCACTCAGACGATTTTCAGGCGAGATTTGGCAAATTCAAAAAAATCCAACCATAAACCAGTATAAAACAGCTACAAAAAGGCTTTTCAATTTAAAAAAATTGTATATAACTAGATTATTAATTCTTTATAGTTAAACTTCATATATTTTTTAAAATTTTCTAAGCCTAAAGCATGTCAAACCTGTAAAAATGATAACTTAATATTATGCACCTAGTTTAGAAAAGCACTCGCTTTTTTTTAGCCTTGCACCTAGGTTTCGGGCGCGACTTATACACCTTGCGCTGTTGACAATTATTGTTTGTTTGTTATTCTTGCCAAACAATAGGCAATGTTGCAAATATTAGGCAATTGGTATTTAATGCTTCATTCTTCAGGAGAAAAAAATACACCCTACTTTTATGAGTTAGCTATAAAATATATGATTTGAATGATTTTGTTACAGCAAAGTTCATATGGCAACTCAATGTCAAAAAGAAAGTAAATTGCTACATCTATAGCCTCTTACATACCTTAAAAAACATTAAAAATGTTTTTATATGAATCTAAATAAAATCTAAGTTCCCTTATACAACAACAAGCATACCCAGTTAAAATCCCACTTAAAGTGGGGTCTGGGAGGGAAAGATAAAGACACAACTTATGATAGAGATTATAGTTATATTAAATATGTTGGTAATACTTAGTAGTTATGGTAGGGTTTAGAAAGGGTAGTTTGGTAATATTGATCTTTAGTTGCTTAGTAGTGAGTTATAAATAGAGGTTAGTCTTATGAGATTGGTGTGAAGAGAATTATTGAGAAATTAGCCTAAGTGTGCTAGGTCTCCTGTGTTGTTCACAGTGAGAAAGGGATGTGCCCTGGGAATTACTATTTTGCGTTTGTAATCATCTATAACCTAATTTCCTTATTTGATTCAGTCTTCTATTCCATTATTGCTATATTACTGGATCGTTCTTCATCAATGGTCCGACCTGCCGCCGTCCTGCCGGAAACAGCATCTCCGTCCAGCCAATTTCATCTCTGCGGGATCTAATCGCTGGATTAACCCTAAATAGTTTGTCGATTGCAAGTTCTATTGCATGATTTGCTGGAATCGCTACATTTCGTCGCTGATTTCAGGTTCCTTTAATTTCAATTTCGTTTTCGTATTTCTGATTTGATTCAATCCGTCTCTTTCAAATCACGTCATCTTCTACACTTTCAATTTCATTCCAATTTCATCTATCCTAGATCTAATCGTCGCCGTCGCACACCAACTCCCGCCGATTTCATATTTTATTGATTGATGTTACAGCTGCGCAAACGATGTAATCGCGGATTACAGCGTTCGTCGAGTTCAATTTCATCATCGTGTTCCTGATTTACTTCTATTTGTATCATTCTAATTACGTCCATCTTCTGTCGATTCAATTTCAATATCAATTTCTGTTGATTAAATTTTAATTTCTGATTGATTTCAAAGTCAATTCTGATTTGATTTGATTCAATTTCTGTTGATTCGGTTGGATTCTCCACTGTGTTGTTCTTTTTTACTCCTTCATGTTTTCCTTATCAATCATGGTTAATCAAACCTTGCGATTAGATGCTCATGACCAACAGATCTTTCAACTTCATAATGAGGTGGCAGAAATCAAAACTTCGCTCAAATTGTTGCAAGAGGAGCGATTGGCTTCAATTGAATTTCGCAAAACTATTCTCGAGTGGATGAAGACACAAGACAACCAATTTGTTGAGGATCAATGGGGATCATCTGGCATTCTTTTGCCTGATTCCAAGACTTCTTCAGACACCAAGGATAGTTCAGGGGATTTGCAAAAGCTTCAATTGTCTGCATTCAATGGATTTGAACCTCCGAGAGGCATTCCAAAGGTGAACGTCAACTTGGGTACACATTCTACTCCTGAAGCTTTGGCAGCAGACATTGAAGAAGAGATGGTTCTCCCTAATCCCAGCAACAATTCGGTTTCTCGTTTTAGGGATTTTAATTCCCTTGGGCCTTTTGAAGCTACTAACATATGGGGCCAGTCTATGCCCACACTGGGTGGGTCACCTCCATCCTATGGCCGACAGTCAATGCCCCTATCAAAGAAGCCAGACTCGTTCCCTGCCAATCGATCAAGAGCCTTTTCTACTCCTGAGTCAGGGCATGTTTTGCATCGTGCTCGAGGAGTACGATCTCTACTGAGCTTGGAATGGAAAGGACGTAGGAAGAAAGAACATTGTTTGCGTTGGGGAAATCGATATGGGCCAGCTCACAAATGTCCGGATGGCAAGTTCATTGAAGCGAGGCAGGATTAATGGTTAACTCCCAAGTCTTGAGGACAAGACTTTTAAATAAGGGGAGAGTAATGATAGAGATTATAGTTATATTAAATATGTTGGTAATACTTAGTAGTTATGGTAGGGTTTAGAAAGGGTAGTTTGGTAATATTGATCTTTAGTTGCTTAGTAGTGAGTTATAAATAGAGGTTAGTCTTATGAGATTGGTGTGAAGAGAATTATTGAGAAATTAGCCTAAGTGTGCTAGGTCTCCTGTGTTGTTCACAGTGAGAAAGGGCTGTGCCCTGGGAATTACTATTTTGCGTTTGTAATCATCTATAACCTAATTTCCTTATTTGATTCAGTCTTCTATTCCATTATTGCTATATTACTGGATCGTTCTTCATCAACTTACCCCTATCTAAAGATAGAATAGAGAGGCTGCTTCGTAGGAGTCCCCCGGCTCAAAGCTCCGAATTTTATTATTATTATTATTTTATTTTTATTTGTTTATTTATTATTTTATTATTTTTTTTGTTTATTTTTTTTATAATTTTATATATTTATTTTTTTGTCATTTTTCTCAAGCGCATTAAACAAAACATATACTAAGCCACACTGCATAAACATGTAGCACAGGCGTTTTTATCGGAAAAAAATTAACACATAAACACATAACCATTTATGGCATTATATCAAGCACTCAACCCAAAAGTATTGATCAAAAGTATTGCAAGATGGCATTGATAAAAAAATATAACCAGGAACAATTCCTCACCCATTAATCATAAGTACCACATGACTCCCACGGTTAATTGGAACATAGTTAGTATCCTGAAAAAGTAGGAAAAAGGTATTATCAATTATTTAATTCAAAATCTCAGAATGAAAACATAAAAAAATAATATTAGGTAACTTAGCAAATAAATATTAAATTAAATAAGAAAAAAATAATCAAATTCAATAACTTGTTACAAATCCCTTTACTATTGAGGAACTTGATGCCATAATATCAACTATGAAAAATTTACATCTTTTTAAGCTTTGTTAGGGTATCATCACAGTATCACACACGAGCGGACCACACGAGATAGTAAACAATAATGGACATGAGAATTTAACGTGGTTCGCTTGGCATGACCTTCGTCCACACGTTGTAACTAACAAAATATAATTATTCAGATGCTCCAAGAATTACAATGCCATGAACATCATATATAATACAACTACACGGATTGAATAATAAAAAAAGTAATTCATAAATCTCATTTGTTAAAACCCAATAATAAGGTCCATTAATTGATAATTTATAGGCTAATTAAGATCTATTTTAATTTATTTTTAGCTTTAAAAAAGCCCATTTGTTAAAACCCAATAATAAGGTCCATTATTCCCGTTTCTTCTTCATCCGATTCTTCTTCCTTGCTAGGGCAACACACACACCATGCCTTCTTCTCCAGGTTGCACCAGGTTGATTCTGGTCCATCATGAATTCGTGATTATTGGTTGATTCCTGTCGATTGTGATTACTGGTTGATTCTGATCGTGCAAGAATGCACCACGTTGATTCCGATCGCGATACCGTGAGAAAGAAAGTGAGCTAGAGCCGACTAGTTGACCGAACGTTGATTCCCGATCATTGATTGACCGATAATGTTTTCCGATTGTGTAGCACTGGGTATTGGTTGACCAGTATTTTTCATGTTGACCGATTAGTCCGATTATCCCAACTAGAGCCGGCTTTGACCGATTTTTACCGACTACTAATTTTTCGGCCCACTTTTAAAAAAATTAATCAATGCCTAGCCGACTACCGATTAATCAGCCGACTAGGCCTAATTTTACAACCATGCTAAATTTCGAAGACAATAGACATTCATAAATAACTAAATACATGCACATTCTTAAGTAACAATAAGCTAAATTCAATATATACGAGATAAAAAGAACTTGTTTTGAGTGACAACAAGTGTTCAACAATTAAAGCATAAAAGCACACATGCAATAATATAATATCATCATATGGGGTATTTAAACAACACAATTGCAATAGTATGTTGGTTAATGTTGATAGGGCGCAGGTTAAAGACGAGTCAAAGGACTAAGGCTCAATATGGTAAGTTTTAATTTTATTCAAAAGTTTTAATAGCTTGATTAGGTCTTATAGGTTAAATAATATATAAATGGGTCAAATTGTAACCCTAAATTTTAGTTAGCTTTCAAGAAGCCAGTTTTTAAGGCTATTTAAATGTTTTGTACAGGTTTAAAGTGTCTTTTTCTATTAGTAATTCAAAAGTGTGTTGTGATTTTTTGAATTTACTCTCTGATTTGCCAACATTTGGTATTAGAGTTTGGTCTTAAAGGAAGTCAAATTCATCATCATGAGCCGAAGGACTAGATCAGACTAAAGGACTAGAATCACATACAAGAGAAAAAAAGATAATACAATGGCAGTAGTTTCAGGACATATCATCTTTCTTAAGGGTGGTTCGATGCGCCGACAAGGCTCAATATATAATGGTTCTAATTTTATTCAAAAGTCTTTATTGCTTGATTCGGACTTTGGTTGAAATTTGAATAATATAAAATGAGTCAAACTATATCCCTAGATTTTGTCTCTTTTAAGAAGTCGGCTTTTAGGCTGTATGTAGTTTTAAAGTGTCTTTTTCGATTAGTAATTCAAAAGCGTGCGTGATTTTTTTGAATTAGCTCTGTGATTTACCAACATAAACATCTTCTTCAGGCTTGGCATGACTCTAACATTACAGGTGGCTCCAACTCAAGATACCCCCTAAACTTTTGTGTCTCACTAATTTCATTTCCCTAGACCAACTCCCAAGCTAGGAAAACAATAGAAGCAACGTCTTAGTTTCATTATCAAACTTTATCCCAATTGATCCTAACTGAGTTATAATCAAATTAAACTCATTGATGTGAACAGCAACAAAAGTGCCATCTCACATACTGGTGTTGACCAATTGTTGAATTAAGAAACCTCATTCAAGGCTAAGGGCTTTTCATATATATCTAACAAAGCTTTCATCAAACCACACATAGGCATTTCATTCACGGTGTTAAAACGCCACACTCTTGGCCAATAAAATATGGATTGCTCCCAAAGCTATTCTATCTAGTATAGCCCAATCCACATATGACATCTTATCGAGTTTCTGATAGATATCGAGCAACAGATACAATCCAGTATTATTATCAACCAAAAGACAAATCAAGAGAAAAATGATGAAATTGAACTATAAATGGAAGAGATGACATAAAATGGATACGGATAATATGGATTCCAGGTCTCAGCCCTTTCTCACTGTTTACACAGGAGACCTAGCCACACTTGGCTAATTTCTAAATTCTCTTCACACCTCAACTCACAAGCCTCACCACTATTTATAACGTACTAACACATAACTAGAAATCAAATCATAAATTGAAGCAAATCGGAATTGAAATTGAAATCGTGACTTGAAAGATACGAAGCGCATCATATCTGAAACACGATGCGGAAATTGAAAATGGCAGAACCTGAAATTGGCGGCGACTTGAACGTGAATCCAAAAAATCGACAACAGAACTTGAATTCGACAGGGAATTGGAGCCGTAATCTGTCAATTAAATCCAGCAGATATGAAATTAGGTCCGCGGCAGGTTTGCGGCAATGATGAAACGACGGCCATTGATAGAATTCGAATTGAAGTTTTAGAAACGGCAGGTCTTCAGCAGGTCAGACCATTGAAAGATATCGAGCAACAAAATCAATACAATCCAGTAATATTATCAACCAAAAAACAAATCAAGAGATCAATGATGAGATTGAACTATAAATGGAAGAGATGGCATAAAATAGATATGGATAATACACAAGAGACCTAGCCACACTTGGCTAATTTCTAAACAAATATCTTCACACCTCAACTCACAATCCTCACCACTATTTATAACCCACTAACACATAACTAGAAATCAATATGACCAAACTACCCTTATCTAGAACCTACCATTACTAATAACTATTACTAACATATTAATATAACTATGATCTCTATCAGTTTCTTTCTAGTCAAATTAGGTACGAATCCTTATATAGAACATTCTCTAATGACATTCTCTAGAAACCAAATTCGTGTTCATCAAACTTCTCAACCTTTATCTCTACTTTCTTTGCCATGATGTTACCCCTACTAAACATTACTGATCTAATTGAGATTGAAAAGCAGTGAGCAACCACATCAGGGGTGGCGACTTGTTTCTGTTAAAGATTGTTTGAAGAATCAAACTCAATTATACGAAGCAAAACAGATCAAAAGAGGGTTGAAATAAAACCCCAAGTCTGACCACAAGATACAGCATGAGGCTTTCGAAAACAAAGACTAAGCAGCAGAAGAAACCCCTTGGCAACAGTTTGGTTCCGTAGTGGTTTGGTTGGTAGAACGACGACAATCTAGTGAAACCCTATGCCTGCAGCGACTAATGGTTTCCTGCAAAAATCCTAGCGTCAGTTCAGCAGTGGCAACAGCTGGTCCAACTGCGGTTCTATCTTCCCTTGATCATGTCGATCCGTGAAACAGGAGTCAAGAACCTAAAGCTCCGATAACAACTATTAGGGTATCAACATGCACACACTGTATACACTGTAGATGAGAATGAAAACAAGGATTTAACGTGGTTTGCTTGGTTTGACATGCGTCCACAGGTTGCAACTAGTGATACATGGTGCTCCAAAAAATTACAATGCCATGCCCATCTGTATATAATACAATATTATGGTAATAACTTAAGAATGACTTAAGATTAGGACCAACTGCCCTTACGGAGTTCAGCAAAAGCCTCCACAAAACCCAGCAAGCTCTTCAACTCCAAGAATTGGACCAATAGAAATTAGTGAAGAAATATTCGATAATGTATCTTTGAAGTTCATTCCAAAACTCTAATAAACATTAATAAACACCAATGACATAAAGCAACAGTTATGATAGTTATATGTCTTTAATCAACACAGCAAATCAAAGCTGAATTTGCATCCCATCTTACTATGGCCCAAATGCCAAAATTAGTTGCGTAGGAGCTTGATTTCATAAGTTGTTGGAGCATGTATAAGTCAATAGCAACACATTCATGTATTTATATAAAAACTTTGAATCAATGTTTGCTTTGAAGTGGCATACCTTTGAGAGAATACGATTCAGCACATGGGATACCACCATATCCACAGGTTGGATGTCTGCTACAATAGCACCAGGTTCTCCATGCTGAAGCAATACAGCATAATTACTCAAAAAAAGAGCGGAAAAAAAGCTCATGAGCAAAAACTACCTTCTTACAATTGCAGTAGCGGGACAAGTAGATAAACAAACAACAACCATACCCAGAAAAAAGTAGATAAAAAAAACCTTACTTACAATTCCAAGACCAAGCTCCATTTTTCCTGGGCCCAAACGGTCTGATTTTGGCTGACCTGGAAGCGTGCAAACTGACAGTGCAACACCCATTGTACCAACTATTTCACATGCATGTCTTGCTTCAGCAGCAACATCAGAAAGAGAAAGACCAGAAGCAGCTGCTGCTCCTGCAATCTAAGTTTCTCAAGAAATATAATATACACAAATAGCAAAAAATCTTTAAAAAAAACTAGTTGAACAGTAAAGATAATTTTAGGAAGTTTATGTACCTTATGAACAAGAATGGTTCCAGCCAAGCCTCTTCTTCCAGCTATGCCTCTTGGGGGAGGCAAAGCACAATCATCTCCAACAATTACCATCTACAACATATATATTAAAATGTATCAATACAATATGTTATGAATCTATTTTTTGGGGGGTTGTAGCATAATTTAAAACTACAGACGCATGCACTGACCTCTACATTGTAACCTTCAGCTTTAGCTTCCTCGGCTGCCAATCCAAAATTTAAGCGATCGCCAGTGTAGTTCTGTTGATCCGAGATCAGTGTCATGAAACTAAAAGTGCATCCTTAAAAATACAAGGTTCTGATACTTTTTGACTTTAAATGTCCATAAAACCAACAGTTGCAGCAAACTACGACAATAAAACTTCAAAATCTCCTACCTGCTATGTTACAATAACTAGAGAGCATGAGGTGAATCACCTTGACAATTAGGAGGCATCCCATTGGCCCAGTGACAGCTCTTATGGCCTATGTTCAAAGCTATTAGTTGAGATGTTAAAAAGAAAAACAAAAACTCAAAATTCTAATTCGTATGATTTTAAAGCAGGCACTACAGCAAGAATAGAAGCAACTGGCGGTGAGGCAAAAACGTCACCACAGACTGCTGCTGTTAGCATCCCATCCCCTACAAATCCAGCATGAGCAGGCTCGTGCCCACTCCCACCTCCTGAATGGTTGGAAGTTGAACATATTAGTTGAAGTTAAGAAAAAGTATCAATTTGCACATTGATGAGATCATAAGGATACTAATTGTGATGTTTTGTAATAAAGAATAAAAGGTCCAATGTACCTATAGATTTGCTTCCACGTCACACATGAAAGTACATTATATAACGATGTTACGACAGTATAATTATCATCATGATTGTGTATATAATAGGGTTCCTAGAACTTAATATTACACATAGATACTATCTAGACTACGATTAAAACAATACTAGCCTAACATTCCCCTGCAAGCTAAGGACAGGCTGTAGCTTAGAAAGTAGCCATATTTTTGTATTTTAGAAGCCTACCTCAAATTGTCAACGAAGGGAGATGGCGGTAAACATTGGTTCATCATGATGCAAAAAGGTCTATGAATATAGGTCGGTTTTGTCAGACTAGAGCAACGGTCACAATAGACACCAAACAGAAAAGATAAATCACTAGACATCGAGTCTCCAGCAAGTCCTTTTCGTTGCACATGGGAGAAGGATTTCTGCATACTTCTGATCAGGTCAGTTTTAAGGAGGATCTTAGTGGTGGTGCTTTCAATGTGAGAAAGGGCATGCATTTGTAACATCGTTTGAGAGAAGTTAGGGTTTGGGATAGGAGTATGCTACAACTAGGGCTTAGAAGAGCATGTTATATTTATTAAGGTTAGTGAGGAGGGTGATTTGTGGTAGCAGCTAGGATTTCTTATGGTCTGTGGGTGGCTAAGGTTTAGGACGTTAGGGTTTAATGAAAGCAACCTACGATAATTGCTAGAATTTCCATTGGCTAGTGTAATAGACTAAAGGCTGTTAGGAATGACTTTTAAGGCTACAGAGTGTAGGTGGCAGCTAGCGTTTAAAAGTGCATGCAGCTTCTTCAAACCTAGCAGGATGCGGTCTGTGATGCAACTAGAGGTTGTAAACAACTTAAGTCTATGTTGTCAAAAGAAGGGAGTCACTTGCCAAGCCACAAACTCTAGGGTGCGGGTGCACCCTATACTAATTCTAAATTTTCTAGATAACAAACAGGGATATTTTTTACAGAATTGATGATAAATGAGCGCTTTTTTAAAGGTGCAGAATGATTCAGGTCGGTTATATAGAAAAGTCGATCTTTATTATTTTTTATCTATTTTTATATCTTTTGACTTTTTAAATAGCAGGAGATTTACTTAATCTCGAAAAAATTGGCAACAAAAATTTCCTCCACTGTTAATATATAACATTACAAGTTTCTTTATCTACTTCATATCATGAGACTTAATCACAGAAGTTTAACATCATGCTAATTTTATTATTTTTGTCTTCTAATTCCCATAGTATCATTTTATTTTCTTAAACTCATAGTGTTGTAAAAATCAGTGCTACTTCAATTTTGGCTAGTCGGCCAATTAATTTTTCTGGAATAAAAATAAAGCCTACGGGGGCCAAACTAGGCCTAGGCAGCCAAATCAACTGGAAATCGGCAAAGATCGGTGAGTTTTACAGCAACTTAAGAAATTCCAGCAAAAATATGAAATTCTGACAAGTCATGTATACATGCATGTATATGTATAAATATATATAAAACTGGACATTTTTATAAAAAAATAGAAAATTTGGTTAGTGTTAGGGATCAAAGTGACGCAACAGAAACCGATTAACTCATACACGCACACGAAAGCAAAGAAAACAAACACAAACAATATAACGGGGTTCGGTCGATGTGACCTACGTCTACGGGTTGCAATTAGGAATTCTTTTATTGATTAGGTGTTAAAGATTACAATTACATGACAAAGCTTTATATAGAAAATAATTAGGTTAAACCCCTAATGGGCCAGGATTAGGGTCGGCTGCCCTAAACCTCCCAAAGGCCTACGTAAACCTAACAATCTCTCATTCGGAGGCCTTGCGATAGAATCAAGCCCGGCATCCAACATAAGCAATCCAGTCATCCAGTAAATCCAGTAATCTTCAATAACAAGTCTTCCAAGCCTCAATTCCCAAGAATAAGCTAAGACTTCATCATTTCCAGACATATCCCCCTAGTGCAACCGCCCCTCAATCATCAAGTACAAGAAGGGCCATTTGAAGCTCCCCCGAGCTCCAACTCAGTCATGACAACATCCGTCAGCGACTCATCCTCAATCTCAACTAGTATGGACACTCCACCAGATCCAGAGATACACCCAGGACCACAAGCACTCTCCACGCATAGCAAACTACCAACAGAAGAGAATTCTTCAGTTCTAGTCTTCAAAACCCAACGACTCTTCGTAACCGTACCCGGAACACAACCCTTGCTCCCATTGTCACTGAATCCCCTGAATGGTATAGAGTTTTGAACACGTTGAGCTAACATCCCCTTGGCTCCAGACTTCATGTTTGCAAAATGAACTCTCTTAGCACGAGATTTAGCGAACCAAATTTTGTTTTGCTTAACCGGGACGATCATACATTCCTCAGCAGGCTCATCAACCATATATAACGACCCACGCTTCATGCCACAAGCAATCACAAGATTTCCCTTGACCACCTTCCATTCATTGCTACCAAACCTTACTTCCATTCCTTGTTCATCTAGCTGACCCACAGAAATCAATTTTCTATTCAACCCCGGAATAACCCTAGCATTCTTCAGGCTCCATGTAGTTCCCAATGAAATAACTAGATCAATATCTCCCATGCACGTGATTTCAAGCAACTCGTCACTAAGACATCGAACCTTCCAAAAATCTCCTTGTTTTAGATTCAGCATCGTTTCCCCGCTGTCCATGTCATGAAACGAAGCCCCCGAATTCATGACCCAAGAGTCTACGCAGCTTTCAATGCTGCAAACCAAAGCATCATCATTATAAACGCCCTTAGCAGAGTTCATTTGCTTTGAAGTACCTGGGCATTGACTCTTAACATGCCCTACTTCGTTACAGCTTCAACACTTCACAGTCTTCCGAGTCCTAAACGGACTTCTTCCCCGACTCCCACTGTTTCTATTATTCCCTATTCCCCTACCAACATGTGGCATCTCAGAAGATGATCCTGCACCGGTACTCTTCCGGCAAGCATCTTCACCTAGGGCAATATCTCGAATCCCCTCAAATGTCATATCAGTGGTCCCACAGAACCTGTAACAGCAGTCACTATCCCAGACCAACTATCAGGTAGTGAAGATTCTTAGGTTTCAGAGACCTTTTGGGAGGGAGTTAGGGTAGTCGGCCCGAAGCCCAGCCCGGTTTAATGTTTTTGTAACCCAATTAGTTCTCTATAAATATCAGTCTTGTAATTGTAATCTTTGAGCACCTAAGTAATAAAAGATAAATCCTGGTTGCAAGCCGTGGACGTAGGTCACATCGACCAAACCACGTTAATCTTCGTGCCGTTTATTTTCGTTTGTCTGTTTTTGTTTTTCTTTGCATTCGTGTACGTTTATTGTTTAATCTGGTTCCGCTACGCCGCTTGATTCCTAACAAAGACAACAGCAACACGACGACAACCAGACAGAAACCGAACTTAGCGGCGATGATTCAATGCTCAATCGAACTCTAATCAGTCGCTAATCAAGAAATTCAAACCAAATCCAGGCTCAATCGACAATTCCAAGGTTTGAAACAACCTAATCGCAAACCAGAACCTCAGACTCGGCTGAAATTGTGTCGGCAACGCAAGGGGTAACCCTAATCGCGGCGGTTACGACGGCGACGGCAAGGAGTGACCCTAATTGGCGACGATTCCAGTGATTCAACGGCAACAACTTCAAGGGGTAAACCCTAATCATGATTCTGACGGCTTCTGCAGCGGTGACGGAGGCTCAAGTCTGAGATGACGGCTATACGAACTCAAAGGGGTTGCGAAACCCTAATTCGTATCCCAGACAGCCACTCTCCTCTTTTTCCTTTTCTTTTCTAATTCTATTTAGCAATCGTCCAGTGCGTTCGTATATTAATCATCAACGGCCTGGCTCAAATGCCACTTGGGATCAAAGTGACGCAGCGAAAACCGATTAACTCATACACGCACACGAAAGCAAAGAAAACAGACACAAACGATATAACGTGGTTCGGTCGATGTGACCTACGTCCACAGGTTGCAACTAGGGATTCTTTTATTGATTAGGTGTTAAAGATTACAGTTACATGACAAATATTTAAATAGAAAATAATTAGGTTAAACCCCTTAATGGGCCAGGATTAGGGTCGGGTGCCCTAAACCTCCCAAAGGCCTACATAAACCTAATTGTTACATATGTCTAATTTTGAAAAATTACATATAAAAATTCCGATCTAATTAATCCCTAGTTCATACCCCACCGTTCGACTAGCACCTAACGATTTCTACAACATTGTGAACTCATAATTTCTTCAGAATCACAAGTATCATAATGAAATAATACATATAAAACAACCATCTAGTTTACAAGTATATAAAGATAGTACCTGATATAAGTGCAACTTTGTCATATGTTGGACCTGATATATCAGCACGTAAAACAACCTTTACCTATATTCATTTAATTGACATCAGTAATGTAAGAATTCCAAAGATGGTTGTAGTGAGCCCATCTTATGTTGGGGTTTGTATAAAGAAGGGTCAACACAATTCCAACCTCTGGAAAACCATCCAAATACTGCAACCCTGGATAAGTTTCTACAAGTCCTTCAATGAACTCAGTCACCACATCTGCAAGATGTACACCAGAAAATTAACCTTGGGATCCAAGCAGGAGAAGAAAGATGATTGAGTAGAAAAAGAATTGAGGCTTCACCTAAAGTAGATTAGCTTATTAAGACTATCCATTATGATATGCATATAAATCTTTTTACATCATACTATATAGCAATTCCATCAAAATAAAACATTCATGGATTGTATTACAAAACTATAACATATGCAACTGAAAAGAGGTGGAAAAGCATACATAAATCTTTTAAGTTGGTGAATCAAAGAACACAAATAAATATGTTATTTAGGTTGTGCTTGTAACAGAAACATGTTTGTGGTGCATGCATATAATGTATATATGTGTTGGCCCTTGAAGGGCAAAAGTAAAATTGCACTAATTTTAACCTTATTTCACTTAATTTTTGTGAAAATAACGTTAAAAGCATTGGGTTGGTTAGTCATCAGGCATCATGATTCATGAGCCGAGGGTCTCATTGGAAGTAGCCTCTCTATTACCCTCCTCAGACCCTACCTTAGCTTGGCTAATGGTGGGACATACTGAGATGCGCTGGAAATTGCATGTTGCGGTGCAAATTTAGATGTTCTATAATGTGCGTAATACGTTTTTAACTGGGATTTTTCAAAATTTTGTTTTCTCAAATCTTGTTTCTTATATGATCACATGTTATTGTGGTTCATGTGTTCATAATCTTGTTTGAGCACAATATCACATGCTATTGTTTAAATGTCCCATATTATGGCAATTTTCTTGTTAAAATGCCCATTATGGCCATTTTATATTATTGCATTTGTGTTTCTATACGTTAGTTGTTGAACATCTGTTGTCATTCAAACGCATCAAAGCATTGTCGCTTGATTTAAAACTAATGTATAAATTCATATTTACTACTTAGGGAAAAGCCTTAAAACTAATGTTTAAATTCATATTTAAAACTTATATATATAAGGGGATGTTCCCCTAAAAAATCCATTTTGCCTAAGAAGTCCAAAAAGGATTTTTAAAAACTTGAAAACCAAGCCAAACAAAATCCGAATGAACTCATTTTCACGTCATTATAACCGGCTTGTCGAACCCTAAACCCCAAACTTATAATACAAAACCGTAAAGTTTAAAACCAAATTTTAAAGCCTAAAGATAAAACTTAAAATTTAAAAATCAAGCCCTAAAACCTAAACTTAATAGGTAAACGTTAAAGCTAAAACTTAAAAGCTAATATTGTAGAATTCGATGATACAGTTCCAACATCGTTGAAATTAGTTCAATTGGAGTTCTTTTGAGCCCGGTTTCAAAAGTTTTAGAAATACTTTTTAGCCTTCTTAGGCAAAATTAACTTTTTATTTGATCCTTCCTGTATGTATAGAGCACCTATGTTGGGCTAACAATTCACATAGGCTTCATAATCCTTCCCTGTGAGGGGTAATTTTGAATGCCACACACAGTTGTCAAAGGCACAAGGCGCATAAGCCGCGCTTGGAGCCTAGGCGTAAGGTGCAAAAAAAGCGAGGGCTTTTTTAAACTAGGCGCATAGTATTAAGTTACCATTTTTAGAGGTTTATCATGTTTTAAGCTTAAAAATATTTTAGAAAAAATATAAAGTCTAGATATAAAACAATTAATAATCTAGTTATATAGAGTTTTTAAAATATAAAACCTTTTTTATGGTTGCTTTAGACTGGTTTATGGTTGAAATTTTTTTGAACTTTGCCGGATATTCCAAAATTTTGCCAGAATCTAGCCGGAAAGTCACCGGAGTGCGCCTAGTAGAAACTCACTACGATTCATCAAGTGAACTTCAACTCAACATTTTTATGATAGCATTACTTATTGTTATTGTTGATGTTTAAAGCTTCATTTCACATGTTTTACTTTATTTCATCATGCTTGATTCTATAAGCTCCTCACATGACAGTTTATCAACATTGTGTTGTTTTGGTATCATTAGCAAGGTTAATGTGGTTCTTGATAATAAGCATAAGATGCATATTCACACATTCACTTACAAATGTGTATCTTGTACATTTGTAGTACTACCAAAATGAATTCAACAGTTACCTTTGTGGGATGTCTCAAAACACACAGAAACATTGCGATTTTGACAAATAAAATAAAAAAAATTGCATTGCAGCATTGCATTATTTAGAGGAAAAGAGAGTACATCATAAGCAAAATCAGCAAGATCACTCATCAGACTATGAAGAACAGTATTCTAGTTACAATCAGGAGACGTTGATGGTAGGTATCACAGTTTTTCTCCTTATGGTATCTTTTTGGCAGCAGAGTTCAACCCATAAATTAAACGAAAACAAATTAAAATCATCAATCTTGTTACCGGAACTTAAAACAACACAAAGGCTACAGAATGGAGTCAACTATCATTATAAAGATCGCTCGAAAACTTCATCTAGAAGTTGCTTTTTTGACAGCTAAAACCTAGAAAATGCTAACAGTAACTCGAAACAATTGAAGTTGAAGAACCGAAAAATCAGGAACAAATAAGCAAATTGATGCAATAAATGTGACAGGATAAGAGACATTGTTGTACCATTGGGATTATTTATGAGCTTCTTGCTCTCGAACGCCATTGAAAGACGGTATCTGTAGAAATTTGAAACAAAGAACCCTAGCCAATCCGAGCTGTGGTGAAATTGATCCTTGGTCTACTATGTATGGATCAAATTACAACACAGGCCCCTTACCATATTATCAACCACCTAACTTAGTCCCTTCGAAAATATTTACAACTTTGCCCCAATTAAATGATATAAGTACATGTAACAGCTACATTAAAAAAATAACAAGGGTGAAAGAACTCGTTATAATTGAGCCAAGTCAAGTCAGATCTGCCTTGAGCTCGTAAAAGATCTTGAGTTGCGAGCCGACTCATTTATTTTTTGTTTTTTTTCTTCCTCTACTTTACATATATATATATATATATATTGAAAATCGAGCTTAGTCACAAGCCTAGCTAATGAGTCAAGCCACGAGACTAGAAGTACCACCCTTATTGTTCAAAAAAAAATCATATGAATAGTTCATCGATTTGAAGTTGAAGTCGTATTATACATTTCATGGGTTTTTTCAATCATATTAAATTTTCAATGATTCAACTTTAGAAGTGTTGTATTATTTAGCAACAACCAATAATGTTTATACAACAAACCAATTGTATGAATCTCCTTTGTGGTTTTAACTTTTAATGCAACAAAAGCACCTCAGCAAAATATTTATTATTATGAATGCAATACTAGCCAAGTTTAATTTGAAGGTGATTTGGCTGCTACTGCTAACGTTGATTATGGGCTAAACAAAGATGGTGAACCTTAATCTGAAGCATGCCCAGAAAGCACAAAAGAATATGAAGTTTATATATCAAATGATGATAATGATACGAAGGAATGGGTAATTCTTGAACAGTATCGTACAACATCTTTTCCTGACTTTTCGCATGGAGCAATGCACCATTCACACAGTCCTCAAAAGTTACAAGATTATGAAGCTGCTAAGTTTGATGACGATAAGGAAATGGACATATGGAACAAAGAATCAAGAGAACTTCGTCTTGGTAATTACTTCAGATCAAAAGATAAAATGGATGTTTGTTGTTCAATTGTGGAATCTTGACCGTAATCGGAAGTTGATAGTCGACGAAATCAAACGTAACAAATGAATGGCAAAACATTACACACACATACAAAGTGCAACCATAATCTTCGCAATGGTCCCCATGTAATTGGTGTGTTTTGACTCCTAAAAAGAGCAACAATCACACGTGGATAATTGTTAAATGGGTAGAAGCATACATTGTTATGGCACAGTCATTTGCAACAACAACTGATGGTTAAAATATAGAGCCATTGCTACAGTCATCCACGCAATTCATGTGACATCACATGTAACATTCCTGTAATTAGTAATAAACAATTATGTTTAATAAAGAATTTACAAGGTTATTTGAAATTGCATCTGTCACACCCCAACCAACGGCGGAATATGTTGGGGCGCGATTTTGATTATTCATACCTCATGGTGCTACTTTGTAAGTTTCAATATTTAATAGTTCAATTTAATTCCAAACAAAAACATTCATTCAACATTCAAAACACTCCAAACAACCAAACTTCAATCCAACATTACAATTCAAAACCAAAGTAAATAACATTGTTTATTTTATTAAAACTAAGCCCAAATAGCTTAAGTGTGTCTTCATCCAAGCAACTGACATGCTACACATGTGAAATAAAGTTTTGTTCAACTATTTACAAGCCTCGTGAGATTTTCATACAATTTGATATATGTATATAAGAAATAAGATGCAACAATAGTATAATAAAAATTTATCTAAATACATATGTATTCCACAATGTTTGATGATTATGATTTTACCAATTTCACCTTTTCTAACATCTTTTCTAACATAATGACACAAAAGTCACCAAAGAAAGACTACTAGTAATACTAAATGTTTTTGGCAATTTCACCTTTAACATAGACAATGACATAAGTCATGTTTATTAAAGGCTGCCAGTGCTAATGTATTGTATATTGTAACACCCAAACTTTCCACATGATTACACGTGTCCCATTTTAGGTCCCAGATTAAACTTTCTCAAAAATTTTGTTCGGAAGCGTAAAAATAACATTTCATAAGTTAAACACACTCAATTTCAATCATTTACATTTATGATTAATAAAAACTAGTGTGTTTAAGTTTAATACCATCAGAGAATTTTACATAACGTTTGGTTCTGCTTCATAACATGCCCGATCAGATCGCCCGATGCATATCTATCTTTGACCTGTAACATCACATATAAGTCACCATTAGTTCATACGAACTAAGTAAGTAACCCCTTCCCGAGTTCCCACAACTCATTTAACACATCCACATACATATCATATGGATGTTTATTATATCTAGATAATAATATATTATCCAATACCACTTTATCACCAGCACCTCTGGCTAATTTAAAACACAATAATCACCACATATATATATACATATATATATATCATTGGCTCAACCAATTTCCCACACACCTGTGGTTTTAACAATTCAATTTCCGGTGTAACCGGTTATCCACACATTGGTGGTATCATACACATATTAAGTCTTAAGATGTTCACCCACCGGTCCTTCCATCTAAGACAACTCATAGCACCTCTAACTAGTGTATCCCGTAACACATTACAGATACACTACCGATGTACCAAACATAATTTGGTAACAATATTCAATCACCTACAAAACTATCCACTAGTGGGTCGTTTCCACCCAAAACCCCATGAATCACCCATCCATGTACAATTATTATAATTTAACACCACACATACATGTGCATATTTCTAATTCACCATTTGTTCACACGCCTTGTGAATCAATTACATGGGAATTGCAGGTTTTATGTTCACACACCTTGTGAATCCAAAACATGCGCTTTACCAATCCAACATCTACACATTCGTAGATCGCCACACATTCACACACCGTATGACTCATGCAGCCATAATAACCACCATCATGATCACGACATGTTCACACACATTGTGAATCATGCAGCAACCATAACCACTATCACGACCACGGTATGTTCACACACACTGTGAATCATGCAGCAACAATAACCACAATCACGATAACGGCATGTTCACACACCTTGTGAATCATGCAGCAACGATAACCATAATCATGATAACGGTATGTTCACACACCTTGTGAATCTATTACATTGGAATTACATGTCTTATGTTCACACACCTTGTGAATCAGCATGCATATTTCCAATCCACCATTTGTTCACACACCTTGTGAATCTATTACATTGGAATTACATGTCTTATGTTCACACACCTTGTGAATCAGCATGCACATTTCCAATCCACCATTTGTTCACACACCTTGTGAATCTATTACATTGGAATTACATGTCTTATGTTCACACACCTTGTGAATCAGCATGCACATTTCCAATCCACCATTTGTTCACACACCTTGTGAATCAATTACATTGGAATTGCAAGTTTTTATGTTCACACACCTTGTGAATCCAAACATGCACATTACCAATTCAACATTTGTTCACACACCTTGTGAATCAATTACATTGGAATTGCAAGTTTTTATGTTCACACACCTTGTGAATCCAAACATGCACATTACCAATTCAACATTTGTTCACACACCTTGTGAATCAATTACATTGGAATTGCAAGTTTTTATGTTCACACACCTTGTGAATCCAAACATGCACATTACCAATTCAACATTTGTTCATACACCTTGTGAATCAATTACATTGGAATTGCAAGTTTTATGTTCACACACCTTGTGAATCCAAACATGCACATTACCAATTCAACATCTACGCATTCGTAGATCACCACATGTTCACACACACTGTGAATCATGCAACAATAATAACCACAATCATTTATATAAACACCAAAATCATATTGATTAATCCCCGGTTCATCCGGTTATTCCAATGCAAATATATTGCATACACGTTTCTCATAGAAACACCACAACACAAACTAAAGGATTTCTCATCCATTAGTTTCAATCACATATCAGGCACACAAGTAGACTCATTCTACTTCTTATATGTAATGTTACAGTAAGTTGGGTAACTTACCTGGTTCAAGCGGTTGTTCACTTCCTACAACCTCTTTTCCACCTCTGTGAATTGTCACTTGACGTTCACCACCAACACCTAGTTGCATATTCACACATATACAATTATATTCAATACATATAACACATACAATCAAGTTCAACTCACTTGACTGGTTTGACTTTCTCAAGGTCAACTTATCACATAATTGACTCTATCTTACTATATTTAGTAAGTATTAGTCAATTAATCATATCCCATGCCTTCCTTAGGCATTTCATCAAATAATTGATGTTCATTATATTAGTTATGATCTCAATCACTTCTTTTAATCAAAATTCATTTATGATCATAACTGTTAATAACTTTTAACATCAATTCATCAAAATAATCATTTAACCCATGGATCATAATCCATATATATTTCAAAACAACAATTTACCCATCCTACTAGTTATCATACCATGATATGGGTTTCATAACAACCGGACATTATCCCGGCTTCAAAACGAAGATTTCACCATCAAAACATCAAATTCTTCGTTTCTAACCATCCCTAGTTATCAACTAGGCGATAATCAATACCCATAATCATAATAATACATTCAAAACTAAATTTAATCCACAGAATATCAAACTAGTAGGAGAGTTCGAATCGTTACCCTTTTCAACGAAGTTCTCGGATGAAAACAACGATCAGGAGTTGTAGAATCGAACCTTAGCTCGATCTGAACATCTGGATGGCTTCAGAACTTCATTTTGATAATCAAAATTCGATCAGATCGTCCCTGGGTGTGTTAAAGTCGAGAGAAAGAGTTTTTGAAAACTCTTCTGCAAGTTTTCTGATTAAAACTTGATTCACCAAACCGCCTCACCCGTCGCGTACCGCGAAGCGGGGCAAAAGAATTCTTCGCGTACCGCGAAGAAATCCGGAGAAATCAGATATTTTGGGTGCTTCGCGTACCGCGAAGGAGCCTCAGAAACATCTTCGCGTACCGCGAAGAGTCTCTTTGTAATTTTCTTCTTTTCGCGATTCCGGACAATCCGTAACTCCGTTTCGCGCACGGTTTTCTCCCACGTTCACCATTTCTCATATACTATCAACCTATAATAATTACAATCATCAAATCAACATGAATTTATAAAACGATCACATGTGCTCTTGCCATTGATGACGTAATTCTCACATGTTTTCAAATTAAACAATTACAATCGTTCAATTAACGACTATTTCAAGTACATTCATTTATTAAAAACAGGTTGTTACAAATCTCCCCTCCTTACAAAGGTTTCGTCCTCGAAACCGCTTATATCTTAAAAGAAAGGATAAAATTTCCTGCTCTCATCTTCTGACTCCCACGTGGCGTCAGATTCTCTTCTATATTTTTCAATTGAACCTTTACCTGGTTCAGGGACTTGTTTCTCAACTGTTAGACATTTCGGTCTAATATAACTACCGGCCTTTCCACATAGTTCAACTTGCCATCAATTTCCAAGTCTTCTAGTGGCACATAAGCCGATTCATCCGCCAAACATTTTCTCAGATATGACACATGAAAAGTGTCATGTATGGCATTCAATTTCTCCGGTAGCTCAAGACGATAAGCAACATCGTTAAATTCGAGCTATAATCTTGAATGGTCCAATAATACGCGGCTTAAGTTCCCTTGCTTTCTAAAACATAAACACCTTTCCAAGTAGAGATCTTTAACAATACAAAATTTTCAACCTGGAACTCAATAATCCTCCTATGCTTATCAACATAGGAATTCTGACGGTCTTGTGCCGCCTTTAAATGAACTAGAATCTAATCTATTCGTTAATTCGTTACTTTAACTACCTTTTTATTTGCCAGTTCTCATTGCCCAACTTCTCCCCAACATACAGGAGTCAACATTTCCTCCCATTCAACATTTCATATGGAGGCATTCCAATACTGGAATGACAACTATTATTATATGAGAACTCGGCTAAAGGGAAATAATCAGCCCTACTTCCCAAAATCAATTATGCACGCTTGTAACATATCCTTCAACGTTTGAATGGTCCTTTCACTTTGACCATCAATCTGAGGATGATACGCCGTGCCTATCAACAATCCTAATTCTCCCTGGAAATTTTTCCAGAAATGAGAAGTAAATCAAGTGTCTCGATCCAAATTAATCGTCACTGGCACACCATGCCTAGACACCACTTCTCTAACCTATATTTCAATCATAATTGAACATTTACCCTTAGATAAACATGATCATTATACATGATTCGACAATATCAATCTGCAATTGATTACTTGGTTTGACTTTCATCATTCAAACCAAACCATACACTCAAGTGTATTTCTACATACATCTTACCTCTCTTTTGAATATTCACATAAATATTCTCCTCATCATATTATGAATATCCTATTTCTTTATAAATAGGCATAACTTTGACTTTTTAAAGTCAAATATCATGTATAATGTACTTTATATATAACCACAACCGAATGACTTAACATTCACATTGATCATTTAACACAACACATATGTGCACACAAAACTCCATCTGTGCATCATATTTCCCAAAAGTCAACTTAAACAATTTGACTCTTGAAATTTGATGTCTACATTCCTGTAGATCATCTTTTGTTCACCATAACATCTACATTATAATGGTTGTTTACACTCTTGTAAATCAACTCAATCATTATTACTAGTTGAATGTTCACATACCTCGTAAATCATTCAACTACAATAACGACACTAACCATAACCTTTTACATCCGCTTCACTTAAAACAACCAATCACATATATGCTAATTGCACAAACAATTGTAGTGTGGACTCACACAGTCCTATGACTACAAATTCAACAAAACGAGTGACTCATTATCATGTACATATACATGAATTACCCCCAACGCCACAAAAATGTGGACTTACATGACAAATACCAACGCCATTTCATTATGGACTTACATGTTAATATTAATGCCACACACCAGTGGTCTTACATCAGTTTCACACGAATGTGAAACGTCACCCATTATCAGTGTCAATTATTTTAAACATATAATGACACTTTCTATTAGTTATGCAATGTATCATAACATTAATCAATTTCAACAATCCAAATACCACCCCATGTGGTTTCATATTCATATATTTCCACACAATGTGGATTATCATTAATTTATAGTGTCAACTATAAATTATCATTTAATAACACCTTTCAACTTATGCAATTAGCACATAACATTCATTCAATACTACAAACATTTGTCAAGTAGTTACTTACCACCATCATGTGGTTTCATATCCCCAACATTTCATGACACACATGGTCAATTTACCATTCATTTTATCACAATTACTACAAGTCAATTACAAGTAGTAACAACAAACATAATCACATTAACCATAAGCACTAATATGTTTTATGGTTGCATATTAGTGAGTAAATAACTCACCTATTCACATTAACCATAACTTTGACTTTTTAAAAGTCAACATCATTCAACACGTACTCACATATTGACCAATCCACACGCATGTGGATTTTTCCAAATACCTCACTAAGGAGGATTTCTATGACAAATTCAATGTCATTCCAAGATGGTTTTACACATCTATCACAAGGCCACTCACTAGTGGACTTATATGATAAATCCAATGTCATCCACCGATGGTCTTACATGTTAAATCCAATTCAATGTGTCAATTACTATCAACATGTAATGACACTATCACAAGTTATGAAATAATATCATAACATTCACCATACGTATACACATTGTATACTTACAAGTCTATATATCACGCATATAGATTATATGCACATTATATCAATTATTAACATGTTTAAATCATTACATCTCAAACTTAAACATGTATGAACACATAAACATAATTATGTGTCTTTTTCCCATTTTACCCTAAACGGGTCAAATTATACATTTTTAATTTGTGTATACACACCAAAACATTTTCCATGTTCAAATGGATTAATTCCCCCAACACCTCAAGTGTTATTACCTACACTCATGTAGGTCTTTTCACATTAATCTTCCAATTCATTTATCCTGAATTGGTAACACTATTACTTACAAGTAATAGACACATTAAGCTCATAACACCTTACCTAATCTCAATAGCCTAAGTATAAAATGATTCCCATAAGAACTTGTTCATATCATGTTGGCACTAGTAAGTTGGCCAGACATACTAGTCCACTCATTATATGCCCAATTCCTTACTTCCTTCATTTCATACTCAAGACATTGATTTTGGTTCCAAACAATCACATAATCACACTTAACATGTAATGATTCACATTACATTTAACAATTATAATACAGGACATAGATATGCTAACCTCATACATTCGGCATCATGATCGGGTCTTCGAATCAAACGTTATGTTTTCATATCAAGAGCAGAAGAGTTTGAGATCAAGACGCACTTGATTCACTCAAACCATTGCTCTGATACCAACTCTGTAACACCCAAACTTTCCACATGATTACACGTGTCCCATTTTAGGTCCCAGATTAAACTTTCTCAAAAATTTTGTTCGGAAGCGTAAAAATAACATTTCATAAGTTAAACACACTCAATTTCAATCATTTACATTTATGATTAATAAAAACTAGTGTGTTTAAGTTTAATACCATCAGAGAATTTTACATAACGTTTGGTTCTGCTTCATAACATGCCCGATCAGATCGCCCGATGCATATCTATCTTTGACCTGTAACATCACATATAAGTCACCATTAGTTCATACGAACTAAGTAAGTAACCCCTTCCCGAGTTCCCACAACTCATTTAACACATCCACATACATATCATATGGATGTTTATTATATCTAGATAATAATATATTATCCAATACCACTTTATCACCAGCACCTCTGGCTAATTTAAAACACAATAATCACCACATATATATATACATATATATATATCATTGGCTCAACCAATTTCCCACACACCTGTGGTTTTAACAATTCAATTTCCGGTGTAACCGGTTATCCACACATTGGTGGTATCATACACATATTAAGTCTTAAGATGTTCACCCACCGGTCCTTCCATCTAAGACAACTCATAGCACCTCTAACTAGTGTATCCCGTAACACATTACAGATACACTACCGATGTACCAAACATAATTTGGTAACAATATTCAATCACCTACAAAACTATCCACTAGTGGGTCGTTTCCACCCAAAACCCCATGAATCACCCATCCATGTACAATTATTATAATTTAACACCACACATACATGTGCATATTTCTAATTCACCATTTGTTCACACGCCTTGTGAATCAATTACATGGGAATTGCAGGTTTTATGTTCACACACCTTGTGAATCCAAAACATGCGCTTTACCAATCCAACATCTACACATTCGTAGATCGCCACACATTCACACACCGTATGACTCATGCAGCCATAATAACCACCATCATGATCACGACATGTTCACACACATTGTGAATCATGCAGCAACCATAACCACTATCACGACCACGGTATGTTCACACACACTGTGAATCATGCAGCAACAATAACCACAATCACGATAACGGCATGTTCACACACCTTGTGAATCATGCAGCAACGATAACCATAATCATGATAACGGTATGTTCACACACCTTGTGAATCTATTACATTGGAATTACATGTCTTATGTTCACACACCTTGTGAATCAGCATGCATATTTCCAATCCACCATTTGTTCACACACCTTGTGAATCTATTACATTGGAATTACATGTCTTATGTTCACACACCTTGTGAATCAGCATGCACATTTCCAATCCACCATTTGTTCACACACCTTGTGAATCTATTACATTGGAATTACATGTCTTATGTTCACACACCTTGTGAATCAGCATGCACATTTCCAATCCACCATTTGTTCACACACCTTGTGAATCAATTACATTGGAATTGCAAGTTTTTATGTTCACACACCTTGTGAATCCAAACATGCACATTACCAATTCAACATTTGTTCACACACCTTGTGAATCAATTACATTGGAATTGCAAGTTTTTATGTTCACACACCTTGTGAATCCAAACATGCACATTACCAATTCAACATTTGTTCACACACCTTGTGAATCAATTACATTGGAATTGCAAGTTTTTATGTTCACACACCTTGTGAATCCAAACATGCACATTACCAATTCAACATTTGTTCATACACCTTGTGAATCAATTACATTGGAATTGCAAGTTTTATGTTCACACACCTTGTGAATCCAAACATGCACATTACCAATTCAACATCTACGCATTCGTAGATCACCACATGTTCACACACACTGTGAATCATGCAACAATAATAACCACAATCATTTATATAAACACCAAAATCATATTGATTAATCCCCGGTTCATCCGGTTATTCCAATGCAAATATATTGCATACACGTTTCTCATAGAAACACCACAACACAAACTAAAGGATTTCTCATCCATTAGTTTCAATCACATATCAGGCACACAAGTAGACTCATTCTACTTCTTATATGTAATGTTACAGTAAGTTGGGTAACTTACCTGGTTCAAGCGGTTGTTCACTTCCTACAACCTCTTTTCCACCTCTGTGAATTGTCACTTGACGTTCACCACCAACACCTAGTTGCATATTCACACATATACAATTATATTCAATACATATAACACATACAATCAAGTTCAACTCACTTGACTGGTTTGACTTTCTCAAGGTCAACTTATCACATAATTGACTCTATCTTACTATATTTAGTAAGTATTAGTCAATTAATCATATCCCATGCCTTCCTTAGGCATTTCATCAAATAATTGATGTTCATTATATTAGTTATGATCTCAATCACTTCTTTTAATCAAAATTCATTTATGATCATAACTGTTAATAACTTTTAACATCAATTCATCAAAATAATCATTTAACCCATGGATCATAATCCATATATATTTCAAAACAACAATTTACCCATCCTACTAGTTATCATACCATGATATGGGTTTCATAACAACCGGACATTATCCCGGCTTCAAAACGAAGATTTCACCATCAAAACATCAAATTCTTCGTTTCTAACCATCCCTAGTTATCAACTAGGCGATAATCAATACCCATAATCATAATAATACATTCAAAACTAAATTTAATCCACAGAATATCAAACTAGTAGGAGAGTTCGAATCGTTACCCTTTTCAACGAAGTTCTCGGATGAAAACAACGATCAGGAGTTGTAGAATCGAACCTTAGCTCGATCTGAACATCTGGATGGCTTCAGAACTTCATTTTGATAATCAAAATTCGATCAGATCGTCCCTGGGTGTGTTAAAGTCGAGAGAAAGAGTTTTTGAAAACTCTTCTGCAAGTTTTCTGATTAAAACTTGATTCACCAAACCGCCTCACCCGTCGCGTACCGCGAAGCGGGGCAAAAGAATTCTTCGCGTACCGCGAAGAAATCCGGAGAAATCAGATATTTTGGGTGCTTCGCGTACCGCGAAGGAGCCTCAGAAACATCTTCGCGTACCGCGAAGAGTCTCTTTGTAATTTTCTTCTTTTCGCGATTCCGGACAATCCGTAACTCCGTTTCGCGCACGGTTTTCTCCCACGTTCACCATTTCTCATATACTATCAACCTATAATAATTACAATCATCAAATCAACATGAATTTATAAAACGATCACATGTGCTCTTGCCATTGATGACGTAATTCTCACATGTTTTCAAATTAAACAATTACAATCGTTCAATTAACGACTATTTCAAGTACATTCATTTATTAAAAACAGGTTGTTACAAATCTCCCCTCCTTACAAAGGTTTCGTCCTCGAAACCGCTTATATCTTAAAAGAAAGGATAAAATTTCCTGCTCTCATCTTCTGACTCCCACGTGGCGTCAGATTCTCTTCTATATTTTTCAATTGAACCTTTACCTGGTTCAGGGACTTGTTTCTCAACTGTTAGACATTTCGGTCTAATATAACTACCGGCCTTTCCACATAGTTCAACTTGCCATCAATTTCCAAGTCTTCTAGTGGCACATAAGCCGATTCATCCGCCAAACATTTTCTCAGATATGACACATGAAAAGTGTCATGTATGGCATTCAATTTCTCCGGTAGCTCAAGACGATAAGCAACATCGTTAAATTCGAGCTATAATCTTGAATGGTCCAATAATACGCGGCTTAAGTTCCCTTGCTTTCTAAAACATAAACACCTTTCCAAGTAGAGATCTTTAACAATACAAAATTTTCAACCTGGAACTCAATAATCCTCCTATGCTTATCAACATAGGAATTCTGACGGTCTTGTGCCGCCTTTAAATGAACTAGAATCTAATCTATTCGTTAATTCGTTACTTTAACTACCTTTTTATTTGCCAGTTCTCATTGCCCAACTTCTCCCCAACATACAGGAGTCAACATTTCCTCCCATTCAACATTTCATATGGAGGCATTCCAATACTGGAATGACAACTATTATTATATGAGAACTCGGCTAAAGGGAAATAATCAGCCCTACTTCCCAAAATCAATTATGCACGCTTGTAACATATCCTTCAACGTTTGAATGGTCCTTTCACTTTGACCATCAATCTGAGGATGATACGCCGTGCCTATCAACAATCCTAATTCTCCCTGGAAATTTTTCCAGAAATGAGAAGTAAATCAAGTGTCTCGATCCAAATTAATCGTCACTGGCACACCATGCCTAGACACCACTTCTCTAACCTATATTTCAATCATAATTGAACATTTACCCTTAGATAAACATGATCATTATACATGATTCGACAATATCAATCTGCAATTGATTACTTGGTTTGACTTTCATCATTCAAACCAAACCATACACTCAAGTGTATTTCTACATACATCTTACCTCTCTTTTGAATATTCACATAAATATTCTCCTCATCATATTATGAATATCCTATTTCTTTATAAATAGGCATAACTTTGACTTTTTAAAGTCAAATATCATGTATAATGTACTTTATATATAACCACAACCGAATGACTTAACATTCACATTGATCATTTAACACAACACATATGTGCACACAAAACTCCATCTGTGCATCATATTTCCCAAAAGTCA
Organism: Mikania micrantha; assembly: GCA_009363875.1. Classification (NCBI taxonomy): domain Eukaryota; kingdom Viridiplantae; phylum Streptophyta; class Magnoliopsida; order Asterales; family Asteraceae; genus Mikania; species Mikania micrantha. The sequence goes on along the minus strand of CM018682.1, from coordinate 27,648,527 downwards.
ACTTAAACAATTTGACTCTTGAAATTTGATGTCTACATTCCTGTAGATCATCTTTTGTTCACCATAACATCTACATTATAATGGTTGTTTACACTCTTGTAAATCAACTCAATCATTATTACTAGTTGAATGTTCACATACCTCGTAAATCATTCAACTACAATAACGACACTAACCATAACCTTTTACATCCGCTTCACTTAAAACAACCAATCACATATATGCTAATTGCACAAACAATTGTAGTGTGGACTCACACAGTCCTATGACTACAAATTCAACAAAACGAGTGACTCATTATCATGTACATATACATGAATTACCCCCAACGCCACAAAAATGTGGACTTACATGACAAATACCAACGCCATTTCATTATGGACTTACATGTTAATATTAATGCCACACACCAGTGGTCTTACATCAGTTTCACACGAATGTGAAACGTCACCCATTATCAGTGTCAATTATTTTAAACATATAATGACACTTTCTATTAGTTATGCAATGTATCATAACATTAATCAATTTCAACAATCCAAATACCACCCCATGTGGTTTCATATTCATATATTTCCACACAATGTGGATTATCATTAATTTATAGTGTCAACTATAAATTATCATTTAATAACACCTTTCAACTTATGCAATTAGCACATAACATTCATTCAATACTACAAACATTTGTCAAGTAGTTACTTACCACCATCATGTGGTTTCATATCCCCAACATTTCATGACACACATGGTCAATTTACCATTCATTTTATCACAATTACTACAAGTCAATTACAAGTAGTAACAACAAACATAATCACATTAACCATAAGCACTAATATGTTTTATGGTTGCATATTAGTGAGTAAATAACTCACCTATTCACATTAACCATAACTTTGACTTTTTAAAAGTCAACATCATTCAACACGTACTCACATATTGACCAATCCACACGCATGTGGATTTTTCCAAATACCTCACTAAGGAGGATTTCTATGACAAATTCAATGTCATTCCAAGATGGTTTTACACATCTATCACAAGGCCACTCACTAGTGGACTTATATGATAAATCCAATGTCATCCACCGATGGTCTTACATGTTAAATCCAATTCAATGTGTCAATTACTATCAACATGTAATGACACTATCACAAGTTATGAAATAATATCATAACATTCACCATACGTATACACATTGTATACTTACAAGTCTATATATCACGCATATAGATTATATGCACATTATATCAATTATTAACATGTTTAAATCATTACATCTCAAACTTAAACATGTATGAACACATAAACATAATTATGTGTCTTTTTCCCATTTTACCCTAAACGGGTCAAATTATACATTTTTAATTTGTGTATACACACCAAAACATTTTCCATGTTCAAATGGATTAATTCCCCCAACACCTCAAGTGTTATTACCTACACTCATGTAGGTCTTTTCACATTAATCTTCCAATTCATTTATCCTGAATTGGTAACACTATTACTTACAAGTAATAGACACATTAAGCTCATAACACCTTACCTAATCTCAATAGCCTAAGTATAAAATGATTCCCATAAGAACTTGTTCATATCATGTTGGCACTAGTAAGTTGGCCAGACATACTAGTCCACTCATTATATGCCCCATTCCTTACTTCCTTCATTTCATACTCAAGACATTGATTTTGGTTCCAAACAATCACATAATCACACTTAACATGTAATGATTCACATTACATTTAACAATTATAATACAGGACATAGATATGCTAACCTCATACATTCGGCATCATGATCGGGTCTTCGAATCAAACGTTATGTTTTCATATCAAGAGCAGAAGAGTTTGAGATCAAGACGCACTTGATTCACTCAAACCATTGCTCTGATACCAACTCTGTAACACCCAAACTTTCCACATGATTACACGTGTCCCATTTTAGGTCCCAGATTAAACTTTCTCAAAAATTTTGTTCGGAAGCGTAAAAATAACATTTCATAAGTTAAACACACTCAATTTCAATCATTTACATTTATGATTAATAAAAACTAGTGTGTTTAAGTTTAATACCATCAGAGAATTTTACATAACGTTTGGTTCTGCTTCATAACATGCCCGATCAGATCGCCCGATGCATATCTATCTTTGACCTGTAACATCACATATAAGTCACCATTAGTTCATACGAACTAAGTAAGTAACCCCTTCCCGAGTTCCCACAACTCATTTAACACATCCACATACATATCATATGGATGTTTATTATATCTAGATAATAATATATTATCCAATACCACTTTATCACCAGCACCTCTGGCTAATTTAAAACACAATAATCACCACATATATATATACATATATATATATCATTGGCTCAACCAATTTCCCACACACCTGTGGTTTTAACAATTCAATTTCCGGTGTAACCGGTTATCCACACATTGGTGGTATCATACACATATTAAGTCTTAAGATGTTCACCCACCGGTCCTTCCATCTAAGACAACTCATAGCACCTCTAACTAGTGTATCCCGTAACACATTACAGATACACTACCGATGTACCAAACATAATTTGGTAACAATATTCAATCACCTACAAAACTATCCACTAGTGGGTCGTTTCCACCCAAAACCCCATGAATCACCCATCCATGTACAATTATTATAATTTAACACCACACATACATGTGCATATTTCTAATTCACCATTTGTTCACACGCCTTGTGAATCAATTACATGGGAATTGCAGGTTTTATGTTCACACACCTTGTGAATCCAAAACATGCGCTTTACCAATCCAACATCTACACATTCGTAGATCGCCACACATTCACACACCGTATGACTCATGCAGCCATAATAACCACCATCATGATCACGACATGTTCACACACATTGTGAATCATGCAGCAACCATAACCACTATCACGACCACGGTATGTTCACACACACTGTGAATCATGCAGCAACAATAACCACAATCACGATAACGGCATGTTCACACACCTTGTGAATCATGCAGCAACGATAACCATAATCATGATAACGGTATGTTCACACACCTTGTGAATCTATTACATTGGAATTACATGTCTTATGTTCACACACCTTGTGAATCAGCATGCATATTTCCAATCCACCATTTGTTCACACACCTTGTGAATCTATTACATTGGAATTACATGTCTTATGTTCACACACCTTGTGAATCAGCATGCACATTTCCAATCCACCATTTGTTCACACACCTTGTGAATCTATTACATTGGAATTACATGTCTTATGTTCACACACCTTGTGAATCAGCATGCACATTTCCAATCCACCATTTGTTCACACACCTTGTAAAGAGGGAAGTATAAGAAAACTCACATGTTTTTGCTTTAAAATTATCCAAATAGTGCTTGCTTATGCTTAGGTAGGATCGAATCACCAAATCAACCTAAGTTTATATTAAAGAAGATAACTTAGATCTTTCCAAGTATGTACATATGTTTATCCATATGATCCCCTTTAGATTTGTGTTTAGAAATAATAGTTTGAAAATGTTTTATAACTTTTGTGATGAATAGAATAAAAGTGTTTAAATAAAATAATGTTTTTTATAATTGTTTATAATTGTTTTACAAATGCTAACAAGTGTTGATAAGGTGTTAATATATGAATTTAAAATAACTAAGAAATAGTTTATAAAGACGTATAAACTTAAAATGAATAAAGATATAATTTATAAATGTTTTTTATAATTGTTTATAATTGTTTTACAAATGCTTACAAGTGTTGATAAGGTGTTAATATATGAATTTAAAATAAATAGGAAATAGTTTATAAAGACGTATAAACTTAAAATGAATAAAGATATAATTTATAAATGTTTAATGATTTTAATATCATTAAAAGTATGTGTATGTTTGATGAATAAATTTTTTGAAATTTTTAATTAAATTATCATAAAATCAATTTCATGATATTAAAAATAATTTTATGAATTTTTAGATTATTTTTATGAATAATATTTATCTTTTTAAAGTTTATTTAAACAATAAAATAATAATTTTGTAAAATAATAATCCAAAAAATATTTAAAATTTTCCAGAATGTTTATATAGTTGATTTATAATTTTTGGAATTTATTTTCATAATTTTTAGAAATGTTTTTGTAGTTTATATATATTTAAAACTATTTAAATAGCAAAATAATATAAATTAAATCTAACAAATTCCCAAATTTTACAAAATGTTAGAAATATTATTTTAGAACTTATGGAATTTTTTTAGAAATTTTAGAGTACATTTGTTAGTGAAATAAAATATAAAGGAAAACGGGGTAATCCAAAAAACATCGGCTAGGCCCATATTCGAACATGGTACCTCATCCCTCAGCTACCGCTAGGCTGAGGGTGGAGTTCGTTGCCTAGATATTGTTTCAATTAATGTTATACAATTATTGAAATCCATCCCCAAATCTCTTAGAACCCTAATTGATCCCAAATCACAATCGATTAATACACTATTCGTGAGGACCTAAAACCTTAGGGCTTTCGTTCCTCATCTAAAACCGAAAATGTGGGACTTGGAATTACATGGATTAATGAAGTATCAAGCGAGTTCTAGCTCTCCTTTGTCGCAGATGTTCGTGTGATGAATCCAAGAGCTATGATGGATTAAAGATAAAACTTTGAGCGGGGTTTCATTCGAAATGTTAAAATGAATAGAAGCCCTATGGGTTTGATGTTTATTATGTTCGAATTAAACGATTTTGATTGTTGAGTTAAAGCATGCGTTTGAAAGAATCAAAAGACACATTAAACGTTGTTATTATCACATGTTAATGACCCAGATGCGTTAGAAATGAATTTTCGTTCATGTCGCATTAAAATCCGATTGATTTGGTGTCCAAATGGCTCGGTTTCGTGGGTAAAAGGGTAGCCGGAATGTTGGCCAAATTCCAATGAACCCTTGCCGAAAAAACGAGGAGAGAGGAAGATAAGGGGAAAATGAACTTTTCAATAAATTGCATTTTAACCCCTATATTTGTAATTCTTGTTATTTTATTTCAAAACTTCATAACAAAAATGTTTTATATAACAATTTTTATTAACCTTCGTTATTAAAATAAATAAAAAGTTTTAAAATTTTAAATCTTAATAGCATTTAACAAATTATTTGAAATTCAAATTATCTATAAAATTAAATTTATAACCAAGTATTCAACACTTTTGTTTGTAAATTTATACACACGCATATGTATGTATATATATATACATGTTATATAACCATAATCATAGTTATTATAAATATTATTATAATTTTACATGTAATTACACATGCAAGAAACATATTTTTAATTTTTCAAATGATCTACACACTTATATGCATCCATCAATTTGTTTTGTTTTATTTAACCTTTAATTATTTATGTATTGTAGTTTATATAACGTATGTACATAGATATATGTATATATACTCTATAATAAAAGAGTAAATAATTTTGCCATATGTCACCTCCTTACAACACTGTTGCCACCTATCACCTTTTTATACCATAAGTTACACACTTGTCAATTCCTTATTAATCCACTTAATTATTGTAGGACCCATTTTGGGAAAAACATTAGAAATAAAACATGTTTGGTGAATGATTGTGTTTATTTTAATTAAAGGGTGTTTTATAAGATGTAATAATCTTAATTATATTTTTTGGTTGGTGTTTTAATAAATATTTGTTAAATATATTGTAGTGGGAGTTAACTAACTTAATTAAGTTGGATATAAGTTAGTTAGTTTTAACTTGTAATTGAGAGGTTAGAAGTGTCAATAGCTGAAACTTAAATAACAAGGGGGTTAAATGAAATTGGGGGTGGTCAAATGGTCAAAAGACCATTTCTCTTGTGGATGTCAATGTGCAGAGGGTGAGACCAAGGAGAAAACCCAAAAATTTCAAAGATTGACCAAATTGGTCATTTTTCCTCTCGAGGCGATCGTTCTTCTCTCGAAGAACTCGCACCTCGTCCGATAGCTCGCCGCTCCTCATGGCCTCACGTCGGGAGAAAGCCATGTGAGCCGCGAATGCCTGCTCCGTCGGCACTCCAAGTGGTGGTAGTCTATGGTCGGTCGGTGCGTCGCCAGGATACCGTGGCGAAGGTACCCTCTCTCCTATGATCCAGTCCCGTATCACCATAGGCAGCCATCCCTAGTACCGGGCTCGTGCTGCATGTCGTGCCCGTCTGTCCATCTCTGCGTCGACCTGTGCCACGATGTCGTCGACTCTCTGCGGTCAGGTCATCTGTTTCCGAGCGTCTGCCCGGGTTCCCGTTAGCGTTGTCGTTGTTGGCCATTCCTGTAAATCTCAAGTTAGTAAACAACAGTTCAATAGTAATGGTAATATCAGTGTGTGAATTCTAAGTGTAGTGTCTAGTGTAGAACAGTGGCTATAGTCTAAGTTTACTATATGCAAACCTAGTTCCCGATAACCAAGGCTCTGATACCAGTCTGTCACACCCCCAAATTCCCACTCGTGGTGTCAGTCCACGTGGGTGTGACGTGGCCAGGATCACAGCTCATGGTCATATAGAACGACTCTATACGAGTTACACAATCACACAGATTTGTAAGACATACATGTTTTCAAAATAAGCTGCGGAATAATTGTATCAAAAGCAACGGATATAAAGAGTAATGCAGCGGAAAAGTAAATTGTATCAAACAATACATAGTTTAAATTGTTTTTAAAGCAAAACACATGCACACAAGCCTAAAGCACGAATCTATATGCCAGTCAGGTTCCTTAGTGCTTCCAAGTGCGCATCCTAGCGTATGCTCCATTAGTTACCTGAGAATACATGCAAAAAGTGTCAACTAAAAAGTTGGCGAGTTCACAGGTTTATACAGACTGAAAAGTAAACAGACATATACTCGGTATGTTAAGTCTAGTTGTTGGATACTACGATCCGTGGAGTGTGTCAGTTCATCTTACAGAAACTAGACTGTTCCCGTTTGCCTCCGCGGGTCATCGCTGAACCCGCATTCCCATCGAAATTACACTCGTTATGACCTCCAGTCAACATTGGTGCCGAGTGGGGTTAGTCAAACCCAGTAGTACTACGTAATTACGACTCGTTTGATACACAACTAACGGTAAGGATAAGTGAGGACTTTAAGCGATAATAGTCACACTCGAAAATGGTTCTCACAACATACCAGTCATACATCTAAAACAGTTGCATAATATTCTCACCCCAAAGTTAAGTAAAACAGTTAATAAGTAAAAGCGGGGCTGTAAACTCACCTGAGTTTGTGAAATGCGTTCTTAACAGAAATCGACTAGCTCGCCGGCTAGTAGTCACCTATATCACATAGGTACTATGAGTTCGGGTTCACATATGTGGGCCTCACAGGACCGTGTTAGTGTTCAACAACTCCGAGTTGTTATGTGGGTCGAGTTGACCGAGTTGACCGTGTTTGACCTAACGACCAGTTGGTGACGGTTTTGGATCAAGTGTTCGTGTGAACTAGTGTTGTGTGATGTGTACGGATACCAAAGTTCACTTTCGTGAGGAAACTTACTATTTATGGTAAGTTTCTATTTCAGGAAAGTTTCTAATTTTGGCAAGTCATGCAAGAAATTATATTCCGATTATTCTATCATGCATTTTTATCCTAAATGAGCATGTTATCACAAAGCACATAGTTACACATAGTCGGTTTAGCATGGTTTGCACATAAAAGTTCCTAAAATTAGAAAGTTTGCACAAATAAGCATATTTCATCAAGTTTAACAACCAATATCATCCCTCATCATTATTTTAGTCCTATATAGCTACTTAATCATAACCGTTATGTCTAGCATGCTCCTATTCCCAAATTTGCAAACATAAAGTTACTATTTATAGTAACTCTTGACAAATGCATACATATCATTCAATTAAGTCGAAAAATCACATATTATCATTATAAAAACTTCAACTAAGCATGTCAAACATACAACCTTTAACAAATTCATCATTGCTAACATCTTTGTATCAAAAAGTTACTATATTTAGTAACATTCCTAAACATCATACTTTTAGCAATTCTAACCATTACAAAGCATCAAATAACATTATGGAACATACTTTTAAGCATAAATCAAGGATTTAATCACATGCATTTGGTCATTTCATCAAGAACACATATTTTGTAACATTAAAGTTACTATATTTAGCAATAATCCCCAAATGGCCATTTCTTGACACAATCAATCTTTCTAACTATGTAGAACATCTCAAATATCATTTCTAATAACATTTCAATATCTATAATCATGTCAATAAGCTTAGATCATACATGCATGTAATTACAAGTGCCCATTTACTAGTAAAATCAACAAATCATCATCATTTTCAACAAGAATCATCATAGATTATCATCAATACTTCAAATCAGTAATCATAACATCAAATAACAGTTCTAACATCACAAAATTCCGTGATTAAAGTGGTGCTAGTGAATAGTGATGCATGTGGGTATTTCCCCTTGCATGTGTGCTCATAAGTGATTTTGAGCTAGATGGGTCATGGAGACTACCTCACAAGGCCTTGAAATGTCGAGATAACCCTTGAGCAGGTCTGGAAAGGTCCTAACAGTGGCTGGGATGGTGTTAATCGCGAGCAAGAATGAGGTGTGGTGTTCTTGGTGTCCTCTTGAGCTTCAAGCATTCAAAGTCTTTAAGAATGGCTCCAAGATAGCTTCAAAATGGCTTTAGGTGAATGAAAATGGTGGTAGCAGGTCGTCAATGGCCGTTTGTGTGTGTATCAGTCGAGAGTTTGAGGGTAGAGGTAATAGAATGATTACTCTTGGGGTTATAAAGATTTTATGCAATTATAGACTCGTCGCGTACCGCGATGCCTGCCAAAAAGCATCGTCGCGTAGCGTGACGATTAAAATAATCATTCGGTTCCCGAAACACGCCGCGTATCGCGATGGTGGAAGATGATCGGTCGTTGCGTACCGCGATGGATTTCGGAGAATTCAAGTTCTCCCGCCCAGGCTTCGCGTACCGCGAAGGCCCAATTGGGTGCCCATCGCGTACCGCTATGGGTCTCGGCTGAGCCCAATAAGCCCAGTTTCATAGTTTGAACCGATTTTCGCGAATTTCTCGATTATGATCATCGTTTCTCGACATGTGAGCATTGTTTTACCTAATTTAGGTTCCCTAGAACTTGAGTGTAGTGAATGTGTACTGTGGATTGATTCGTTCACCAACGTTTGTCATTCAAGACACGTGCGAGTGTTGTGCGATAATTTCCTCGAATTATCAGTGTGTTTGAACTGTTGTGCCACGTGTCACACTAAACATTCATAATTCTAGTGCCACGTATGAAATAATAATACACATTATTATTAAAATAAAATAATGTTGACCTGGAATTTGCGAGGTGTCACATGAACTTATACTGAGTTTAACTCAAATTGGTGTTTTGAATCACAAGTGGTGTGATCATGACATTGGATTATTCACAAGGTGTGTGAATGTCCTTTGTTGGGTGTAATCAAGTTAGTAAAACACAAGTGGTGTGGTTTACTTAACTTGAGAAATCTTGTGGAATAAGATCTCAATGGTGTTTTGGGTACAAACGACTCGTTAGTAAATCGTTTGACATTATGAATATGATGGTTATAAATTGGTGAATTAAGGTGTTTAGTATGTTTATATGGTGTTATATAATGTTTATGGGTGTATTGGAATGGTCGGAAATGAGTGGAATGGTCGAGATGGTTAAAAACATCAAAAATTGTAATATCCGAGATTTTCCGGTCATTATTACGACGATGTTATCCTACTTGTAATTATGACGAACGTTAATCAATAATTACGTGGAATTTATCTTGGTTTATCATATCGCAAATCATACATAAAAATATATATATGCAACTAAATGTATATTATATATAACTTTTAATTAATATTAGTTTAGAACTAATAAATTTATAAGTTCTATAAAAATAAAATGTTTAAAATATAATTAAAATAAAAAATGAATGATAATATATAATTAGAATTTATAAGTTTTATATAACTTTTGTGATGTTATAAATTATATAATCTAAAAAAATTAAACATGTTATATTTAAAAATAATAATAACTAGCAATGTTACCCACGCGTTGCGATGGAGTGGTACAATTAAAACTTGTGTAAATAAAATATGAGATTGTGACACATCGGTTATTGTGACAAAAACATAGATAAGAAACATTATTATGGTATTTACCTGGTACCGCAAACTAAAACGTTAATAACGGTTTTTAACTAATGAAAACCAAAACTGAACTGTTATCAACGCTTTGATTTCTATTTGATTTTATGGTTTAAGCTTTTGCTCTCGCTAAAAATAAAATCAAAGGAAGCCAAATCTTTTATAGTTCAAGACGGACTAATAACATCAACTTCATTTTTAATGGCACATAAATCATGAACTCAATATATACATATATATATAGATATATCTATGTGTATATATGCATATCTATATTTATACATGCACGCACACATACGGTACGGTTCGGTTCTTTTACGACCATTTTTTTGATGAAAACTGTAAATAAAACCATTTGTTACAGTTTTGAATATTTGAAAAACTGTAACCGACCAAATGTTTTGAAAAAAACTAACTGTCACACCCCGAGCCGGCGGGATAGGATCGGTTGTCCCGTCGGGCGGAAAGTTCCCGGGGCGCGATATCGTGAGTGATAATCGTGATGATCAGATTGTTTACATTGCACATGATATAAATGAGAAATGCTAAATATAATAGAATTACAAAGTTAAATTACATCAGTATTGTTTATAATTTAACAATGTAAATCTACCATCAACATCATAATTTCTATCTTGTATTTACACAAGATATACAAAATAAAATTGTATAATGATGTCTTCAAAAGTATGCAGGTCCAAAATGCTAAGCCTTCTATCTGAAGTCCTAGTCCAAAAGGAATAACTCCTTAGTTGACCTGTTCGTCACCTGAGAAGTCATGCAAAAATCAAGTCAACACATGGTTGGTGAGTCCATATAGGTTAATGATTTGAAAATGATTTGAATATGATTTGAAAACCTCCTTTGGTAAAGACCCTAACCTCATTAACTCCACATGTAATATCCACATCGGTATGCTTATATACAGAACATATGTAAGGGACAAGCCCTAGCCAACATCCCACCACATACTAATATGCATATGACACTGTTGTTAATGATAATTAAGCATTTTTACCCAACACTTCTGATTTAGATCATGATATTGAAATCTGATTTGCCTTTGATCCTCTTGAATTCCTTATAGATGTATGATTTCCCAAAAGTCAGTGATAATAGTGAAATGCCAAATATTTAATTAAATAATTAAATAAAACATTTAAATGCAACTAAGACATGATGATTGGGCCTTATTTAACTCAATCAATTAGACTTAGTTGTAGGTGGTTGTCCAAGTTGTAACCTCTCACACGTGACCCATACCAGGCATAACTCACAAGGAGTATACCTGGGCGTGACGGGATTTTAATGATGCCCATACAGCCTGACCCGAAGGTCTTCTGTACATGCGGGGACTTTAATGTTTTGCCGTTACAGCTTGACCCAAAGGTCTTCTGTACATGCGGGGACTTTAAGGATATCCTTTGATTCTTGATCTCTTGATTCTCTTAGACTTTGATATTGATTTCAATGATTGTTCACGTTGTTGCCCGTATAGCCTGACTACAAGAGTCTTCTATACCTGAAGGGACTTTATATGCGTGTTACACGTGGTCTTGATTCCATATACAACTGACATCCATCTTGACTTGAGTATTAATGATTTCATTAGATTATAATGATTTCATTATTTCAATGATTCACACACATTTATGATATCTGATTTCTTGAGTCTCTTGATCTTGATCTTTTGACTTTCCCATGATTCACAATGATAATTGATTTGATATTGATTCTTGGATCTCAGATCTCACACTGAGCTATGATTTCTTTGAATGTGATCTTTTGATTTTGTTCATTTGATTCCACTTTGAGTTTAGATTCTTGAATTGGAGATTTATGGACTAAGAGTTGATTTAAAGTTTAAATTAAAGTATTACTCATAAGAGTACTTTAATTAATTTGATAATTTGACCTGTTTAATAATTTCCTAGACAGGAGTCTAGGAGTATCAACAAACATATATATGTAAAACATATAATAAATAAAAACATTTAAATAAACAGTTTATATAAAACAGTTTACGCATGCTTCTCAGCCCCGCGTTTAAAAACAAAAATGTTTAGAAAAGGGGCAATGAACTCACATGTGTTGCTGTGTATAGAATTACCACAAAATACGCGCTCGTTGGTTGTAGATTAAGTATCTTCGGTTCCTGAGTTGTTTTAAAAGAATTCGCATACAATGAGTATCTATAATAAACATCGGGTCTAGGATTAGGTCTCGGTGGTGCAACTAAGTGTCCTACGTTACTAATGTGTTTCTAAGATTCCATCTATCTAGTCTAAACTAATTACCCATTAGTAACCCCTTTATCCCCCAATTCATTATTACATGCTCTTAATTAAATCGTATTTTGAATCTTTTCATTCTAGGTTAACTATTTAGAAAACATTATTTAATATGAATTAATAAAGTTTATATATTATTTTCTTTTATTAAAATATACTAATTTAAATAAAGAACATTTACATATGATGGGCTTTGTTTAAGCGCATTGGGCCACTTTCGGGCCCATGTATGAGACTTTAAATCTTTAAATGAGTTCATGTTAGTTTCTTGATTAACTAGATCTTGATAATTTATGAAAACCATCTAAGTTAGTTATATGCTTTTATAGCTTTTTCTAAGGCTAGATGTTAAGAACTAAATCAAAAACCCATCACCTTAGATTATCATTTTGATCCCCATGATTCATAAATGTTTAACTCCATGTTCACATAATGATAATGTTTAAGAACTCTTGTTATTGATAAACCCTACTAGTTTCTTTGTTAACTCTAATGACATTTAGTAGATAACCTCCACTTTTAACTCAAAGTTGTTTGCATGGAAACCTAAGGTTATCACCATGCACGCACGCACACACATGTGGTCAACTCCCATGCATGCAAGTTCATCACTCGATCTCACCTACACAACCCAATCCTAATTAGTTCGGACCTAACCACCATGGTTCGTGCAAGATTGAGCCGAAATAAGGTTGCCGTAGCAATGGTGGCCGACTGAACCAATGTGGTCGAAGGAGTCTGGGCGAATGTGACTGGTCGAATGTGACTAGTGGCGAATGTGGTTGGCCGGCCGAAGGGAACCTGATCGAATGACCTCATACGGTCTTGAGCCATTCGGCGATTGAGGGAGGGAGTATGGAGCCATTCGTCCCACTGATTCGGCGAATGAGATGATGGCGAATGGGCTTGAGTCGAATAAGGGCATTTGTCATTCGACCAAGAGAGAGCTAGGGCCATTCGGCCGGTAGCCATTCGTCGACCTGGGCTGACCCATTCGGCCGTCGCACCTGGTCACCACGACAGCCACGGTTTTCGGGTTAAATGACTAGCTGGTGAACCATAACATGTTCCTACACTCTTCTATGATATTTTTGTGAAGATCCTAAGGCATGAGAAGGTTTGAAATAGATTAAACATGAGGGTCCGAAATTAGGGTTTTCAAAACCCCAAACCGAACATAGAATCGAGTTTTACCTCGAATCAGATGGATGTAAGCTCAGATCCGTTGTACTTTAGTAATCTACAAGTGATAGTGGTGATTTTGACACCAAGAACACACAAAATGGTTAAGATTTGAGTGAGGAATCTTAAAGAGAAGATGAAGATTTTAGAGAGAGAGTGAGATGAACGAGATTGGGGGTTTGGGGCTGGTTGGTGATGGTAGTTGGGGATTTAATTGCCTCATTAAATGAGGGTAAATACCCGGGTATGTTCGGGTTCGTTCGGTTTCGCGTGGTTTCGCGTAGAAACGTCGGTTTCGCGTCATTTTCGTTACGAAACGACTCGGTTTTAAAATAGAATCATAAAATTATTTTAGGTTGTGATTCCTAATAAATTAACTAAATATCTTTTATTTTTCTAATTTATAAAATATTTATTTAACGTTTAAATCGAATCGCGCGGTCATCGCGCGTATTTGTTCGAATCGTCACCCGATCAAACACGACGATAACTACACTTTTCAATATTGTTTTCTAATTATGGAATATCATTCAGAACGTTAAACTTTCAGATTTATTCGTACAGATCGTCACCTATACGAAAAATCCGTCGGTTTAGCATTCACGTAACGATATTCGTGATGTTTTGTTCTGTAAAGCCTCACATACGTTTATACATAATAAAATCCTAACAAATAAATCACATGATGGTTCTGTGTTGCCAGATAATTATCTGACTCAAGAACCATTGTTCTGGACTGAGTTTTCTGAAATGATTATGATTTCACTGTTTTGATAACATGAAATGATACTGAAACTAAATATGAATATGAAATACACTGAATTACATAAGATTTGTACCTGATTCCTGTTCACGTACTGTTTACGATCACTGTTCCGGTGACGGTTCTGGCACTGATGTTACACAAACCATGAAACGTAAACGATGTTAGTAAATAAGGACAACACCAATTGTAGGATTTACGGTCACTAGCATACTTGTAAATGATTATTCATAAAAGAAATACGGTGGCATGAAGAGCGATAATGGAATTTAGTATATGTTTAAAGGGGAAAAAAGATTGCATGAAGGAGGTATCGAACCTTCGTCAACCAAAGACGTCAAACTCTCAAACTGCATTATAAACCAGCTCAACCAAACCAACATATATGATATCCCACTGAAACAAAAATATATAAAGTAAAGGAGTTTTGTAAAAAAAAAAACTAATGAGAGGAAAAAGCATCGAATCACACGCATCCATGTGTTTCCACCGACTTTAGTAAATGAGTTATATAGAATAAAATACATACATAAATAAATAAAGAAAACAAATATTGGAAAACCAACCCCCTTCCCTCGTGTCTGTTTCGTTTTACCGGCCAGCATCCGATAACCTCGCCGGAATCTGGCGAACTCATGGTCAACACCTGAAAACCATATTTATGGCACCATTCGATCGGGTTCTAGCATCCTCGTGAACCAAATCAGTTTTCTAACGTAACTACAAGTTTAAAACGCTTCAATTAACACATTTAATCCCTGATTACCACTTAAACGTATCATTTAAACGAGGATTAAATCCGACGTTTCAACTTGGATTAACGTGTGTAAACATAGGGCTTTTACTCCTGTTGATCATACGAACCTAACCGTAGCATCTAAATTCTCTCAAAACTACTATAGAATCAAGAATAGATCGAAGAATGGCCGCGACCTTTGTGGAGCTCGAACTGGAACGTAACGTGATCGAATCAAGTAAGCAAATACATGGTTAGGTTCCGTTTTGGGTATAGAACATTAGCCCTCTATCAATTTTTGAAAATAATCGATCGTTTGATTGATTTAAGAATTAGGGTTCATATAGATTTGGGAATCCAAGAATTTTAAAAATGACAAGAAATAAATTTGAAATAGAACAACGAAATGGGGCTTTGGTCGACCGGTTAAAGCTTGTCACGGATGTGCCTAAGGTCTCGGGTTCATGACCCATTTGACCCATTTTAATTTTATTTTGTTTTTTCTCACTTTTTAATCCATTTTAATTATTTTATAAATAAGAAAAATTTTATAAAAATCTTTATAAAATACCTTGAACTATTTTATAAACTCAGAAAAAAAAATTTGGAACAAAAATCCATTTTATTTAATTATAAAACTAGTATTTTGTGATTACTAATAATCATTTAAATCACAAAAACATACCAAATCTATTATTAAAATCATGGAAAAACTACACGACCAATTCAGAACTTTTTTGAACCTGTAAAAATTTTTATGTATAATTATGTGCATTAAATCTATTTAATTTAATTTAAAAGTACAATAAATCTGCATAAATAATTTATTTAAAATATTAAATATTAAAAAAAAATTCTAGAAAACTTATGCAATCTTCCTGGAACTTTTATAAACCTGGGAAAATTTTTATTTTAATTTTTATAACAGAAAACTATTTATTTTGATTTAAAATCTTTGAAAAACTGAATAAATAAAATATTAAAATTTATATAAAAAATCTGAAAATTTTTATATAAGTTATTTGAAATAAAACTAACTCAGAAATGTTTTTGTTTGAATAAAAATATTTTATTTGAATAAAAATTTTATTTAACTTGAATTATAAATACTATAAATCTATGATTTCAATTATATAAAATTTCAGAAAAAAATATATTTATTTTCTAAAATAATTCTTTCTAACAGAAAAATATTTCTACTTTAATAAATTTGTTTTATTTAAATAAAATAGCAATTAATTTAAATTAAAAACTTTATATTAAACATATAATCATAAGGTTTTATATTTAGTAATTTAATTGGAAATTTATATAATCAATATAATTTGCATAACATTTTAACTTTAAATATTTTTTTAAAATAATTAACTTATGAATTATTGATCATTATTTCCTTATCGAATACTAATTATACTACTTTGTCGTTTTTACCAATCTAATTACCTAACTTAACCTTGATTTCTCTAAAGCCATTTAGAACCTAGATCTTGAAACTAGAATACCTTATAACTTTATTTTGAACTTAGAAAACTATGAACTTGAAACTATAGGTTTGTTGTGAGAATTGATTATCGCAAATTTGGATTCTCAACTACTTGAACTCTCAATCTAGCTATCTTATCCATGTGAGTTTCATATTCCCCTTTTCTTGCTTTTGATTTTGTTTTTAAAACATCGGGGATGAAACATGAACTATAACTATTTGAACAATCTGTATCTATGAACTTTATCTTGTGAGTTGAGCTTATGTCCCAAACTACATGTGAACTATCCTCGAAACTTGCATTGATCATTAACTATATTACCTGACTGTTATGATGATAGCTATTGAACTGACTATTCCACTCAACCGGTGATCACTTAATTACCAACTATTGAACTATTGAACTTCGTATGTTTGAACTATTGTGCACAATTTGAACTATTGGAACTATAAGGATAATATGTATTACTATGCCTAACTTGGTTAACTAAGGTTTGATCTGCAATAGTTTAATGTATGTTTCCACATTAAGCCTTATCTATTGATATGTTTATAATACATGATTCAAACTTTGAACTATTAAACTATTCATCGAGTCAACTTTATGATTCTCACCAACTACTTTTGTAGCTGACCTTTCAAACTTTATTCATGTTTTAGGTGCAACTTAGTGAGCTTTTGGGATAAACACATAAGATGCTTGGACTTTAGAAGCATTGGAAATAATTTGAACTTTAGTTTTTGTTTATTTGAACTTTGGTTATTTGAACTTTGTTTAATTCGAATTGTAAGACATTGAATTTGGTTGCATTAATTATGAAACGTTTTAGTTGATCATGAGCTATTGAACAGTCACGTTCGCGCCCTGACGTATTCCGCCGTCGGTTGGGGTGTGACAAAAATGGCCGTGCAGGGGGTGCCCGGCGTATCATAGGCCAGGGATACACCAACCAATACGCCAGTTTCAGCTCAAAAGTTGAAACTCTCTGTGATACGCCGACCAATACGCCAACCAATACGCCAGGTGCTGATTTCGACCAAAATTGACTGTTTTGGTCATGTAAGCTAGGGTGGGCGGGCATGGTGATCTTACTTAGTTCTAATAAACTAACGGTGACTTAATTATATTGTTTTCAGGTGAACGAAAGGGGTGAAAGCGGTTGTGATCGGATTGCTATGCAAGGACTCGGATCAAACGTGTTTTGGGGGTTTAATCTTTGTTGGTTTCAAACAAAGTTTTTGTGAATAACTTTAAATGTAATTTAGTTGTTGAATGTTTGTCTAACTTCAAATATTTTGTAAAGTCTTTTTAAAGTGGGGTGTTCATGTGTTTAATACAGTTGTTGGTTTAAAAAATCTGGGACGTAAACTCTGTTGTTGTTTTAAAAACACGTGTCAAACATGGATGGATTTAGGGGATTACAATTATCTATCCTATTTAATAACTATATTCTCTCTTATTATAAAACACAGTTAACTTTTTTTATAGAATGCGAAATTTTCTAAAACCAAAATTTTTAAAGTAAGAAATATTTTATTTTCAAAAAAACAAAATTTATGTAAAAAATAAGTTATCTTAAAAATAGTTTTTTTTTAAATAAAGTATACTATAAAAGAAGTTTTAAACAATGAGATTTTTATAAACAAATAACGTTTGTTAATTTATTTATAAATTAAAGTAATAAAAATGATAGAGAAGGTTACGCTCTTGGTCCGTTATGTTTAAAGCTATTTTTAAATTGGATCATTTAAATTTAGTAATTATAAAAATTATATTTTATATTATTAATTTATAAAAGTTAGTTCATTAATATAATACTAACTTAAGTTTTTAACGTCAATTGTTTCAAAGATATCAATTGTTAAACATTAAAAGGTCATATATCATTTGTATATGACTAAAGTTTTTCATTATTTTTTTATCACTTAAAATATTTATTAATATGTAAATTAATCATTTTATATAAAGATATTATTTTGTAATTGCTAGATTTTCATTGCTAAATATTTAATATTTTATATTAAATCCCTGTAATACACGGGTTAATAACCTACTATATATACATATATAGAGGGCTGTTAATGTACAAAGGGGATAAACAATGCCAAGCGTTGGAAGGAACCATAACGTGCCATGTGCATCCAGGAAAAGGTATTATCGTCATACAAAATCACCTACCACATTATACAAAATCACATACCGTGGTACCGGAAAATTACATACCAATAATCACGGGCCAAGTTTAACACGCTATATAAAATTACAAATCGTCATTTGACACCCATAATCAAAGGAATTACGTGGATAAATTACGGACCAATAATCACGGACTGTAATTTAACACTTACAATCAAAGACAAAATGCGTAAATCACGTACCAAATAATCATAGACTGTGAAAAATCACGGGCTGTCATTTTAAATGCATAATCAAGTACCAAATGCATAATTACAGACCAATAATTACGGACCAAACTTAAAAATCACGGACCGCATAAAAAAACGAAAAAAAAAAGTGTAGCAATGCCGTACTCAAATGAGAGATAATAAAATTTTCAATTTTATGGTGTAATTTTTTAAAAAAATGATTAAGCGTTTAGAAGTTATTCTATTTTTAAAAAAATGGCGGAACTTGATTTACCAACAAAAAAATCAACAAGTGTAGGTTATTCCTTTTTTGCCCTTTTAGCTTTAAGTCATGCAAGTTTTTAGGGGAAAATGGAGATCATAAAATCTTAAACATTGGTTAATTTGATCAAAGGCTAAGAATCCTTCTTATACTTCTCACCAAAAATCCTTTGTATTGGATCTGTCTCGTATATATATATATATATATATATTCATATGTATAAGTAGAATCTATTAAATAATATGCAACACACTTTTATTTTTAAAATTTCGACACCATGCATTCTTGAAAAAATCCAAAATTTTACAACATCTATGAGTTTGCATATACATATATATTTATATAGATAAATATGTACAATTATAAAATTATATATATGTGTGTGAAAGAGAAAACAAATTTAAACATCTTTCTATTCTGATAAACAAAAATAAGTTTTGCCAAATGTCATATTCTCATGTTTTCTTACCACTTGTCATTTTTCTATAATTTTCTTCAATTATCTATCTTAATTATTAATTAAATACATTCTCTCATATTAAATACTTATAATATTAATGAGTAATAATATTATTTGTCTTTTTACATGCAACAAAATAGTTTTTAATAAATTAAAATCAGATATTTTTATTAAAAAGCACACTTCAAAAAAAATGTTTATAAAATATGAAACTTTTTAAAAATCATTTTTTTAAGTTAGAAAATTTGTATTTTAGAAAATAAAAGTTTAATAAAAAAACAAATTTTTAAAAAATAAAATACCCTATAAATCATAGTTTTCAAATACTGGTATTTTTGTAAACAAATGGTGTTTCTTAAAACAAATTGCTTAAAATAATGTTCAACCAAAATTTATAAAAATGATAGGAAAAAATAAACTTTAGTTATTTATGTTAAATGATATTATCAAATTAAGTTATTTAAATTTAATAATTATGTAAATTATACATAATTTTCTTGATTTGTAACAATTAGTTTTTAATAGAAAAGTAAATGAATCTGTAACATCAATTAGTTCAAGGATATGTATTCTTTCAAAACAAGTAGGTCATGTATTATTTCTTTACTTATTAAAAATTTTAATTATTATTTTATTACTTAAAATAACCATTAATACGTAACCTACTTAATTTATAACAAACTAGGTTATTACACCGTGTAATACACGTATTGAATATAAAACATTAAATATAAAAAATTATAAATTATAAAATAATATTTTAATATAAATTGATTTATGTATGATTAAATATTTTAAGTAATAAAACAATAATTAAAATTTTCAATAACTAAAAAATAATACTTAACCTTCTTGATTTGTAACAATAAAGATCTTTGGACTAATTGATGTTAAAACTTCAGTTGTTTTTCTATTAAAAACTAATTGTTAAGCAAATCAAGAAAATAATGTATAATTTATATAACTATTAAAGTTAAATAACTCGATTTGAAAAAAATCATTAAACATAAAGAAATAAAAGTCTATTATTTTCTATCATTTTTATAGCTCTTGGTAATTGTTTTCAAACATTTTGTTTTAAGAAACATCTTTTAGTATAAAAATCTCATTATTTAAAAATTTTGATTAATAGTTTTTGTAAAAAAAATTTTTTTAAGAAAACTTGTTTTTTATAAAACTTTTATTTTTTAAAATATAATTTTTATATATTTGTTATTTAAAAAAATTGATTTTTATAAAATTTCAAATTTTATAAGTTGTTTTTAAAGTTTGTTTTTTATTGAAAATATTTGATTTATAAATTATTAAAAACTATATTCTAGTATAAAAAGGCAAATAATATTAGTAGTCGTTAATATTGTAATTATTTAATAGAAAAGATTATATAATTATTTAATAGGAGAGATAATATAATTAATTAATTCAAAAGATAATTAAATAAGATTATAATAAAATGACAAGTGGCAAATAAAAGCATGAGAAAGTGACAAGTGGCAATAAGTATTTTTGTTTATTATAATAGAAAGATTGTTTTTTTTTTAATTTTTATTACTAATTATTTAATGTTTTATATTTAATCCGTGTAATACACGTGGTAATAATTTAGTACTTTAATATACATATATATGTGCACGTATGTAATTATTTAAAAATATACTAGTTAAAGAAATAAAAGCCAAAACAAAATTTTAAATTGTAAAAGTTAGATATTCATTTGTAAATAAAAAAATTTAAATTGATTTCAAAATTTTTAATAAAAACCACAAAAAAAATTGGAATCATAAATAAAACATTTAAAGATGCATAAATACTTCAATTACATTAACTTTTATAATATTTAAATAAACTTTATGTCGCACCCCAACCTTCCCGGCCTGAACGAGGGCGCGAACACGACTGATCTGGCAGGATCGCAGTCTCCGGTCACATAGTGTTACGAGACCTACATGTCTGGTTTCATACGTACATCCAAATACTTGGACAAAACAGTTTAGTAAAATCAGAGTTGCGGAAGTTTAATGCGTAGGTTATCAAAACAGTTAAAGTTCATAAGTTGCGGAAACGTTAATAAAGTAGTCTTCAAAATAACATAAGTTTAAAGTTTGCGGAAACGATTAAAGATGTTTACAACATATGACATAACAAATTGATAACAAATGTTTAATAGATTAAGACACTATAGCATATGCATGGACTCCATCCTAGCGTCCTAGATTCCTCGTGCACGTGCCTTACTTACCTGAGAAAACATGCGAGTAAAAGGTCAACACAAAGGTTGGTGAGATCACATGTTTGTATTCAGCAGTAAACATCAAAATGTTTAAAGTAAGAGTTTTGCAGATTTACATATCATTACCATGCAATATCCATTGATAGCTAGTCAATATGAGTCATACCATATGCGGGTTCGCAACCGAAGCTAATATGATGCCCCCCGCCATATCCATCCAACAAGATATGACAATGTTGTTTGGTCAATTTTGCACTGTTCCGACCTCCAGTCGGGGTGGCCATACGGCGCGCAACAGTGAGGCTTGTCACGCCCAAATAGTACTATTCAGAATTACCACGCTAAGCGCAACGCGCTATTAACGGTTCGAGGTGTGTTTAACGAGGACTTATCAGTTTTGTGGATGAATGCCACACATATGCATATACGATATTAGCATGTACAAATGTAACCAAAAAGTGTGTATGTTGTTCAAAAACAGTTGTATGCAATGTTTTCTCCCTCAAAGGTAGAAAATGTAAAAAGGGGCCGTGAACTCACCTGATGAAGCAATTCCGGTTATATGCTCGCTACTTGCGAATGCTAGCACATGCTAGTATGCACCTATAACCATATAGGTTGTGAGTATGAGTTTTGTGGTGTGTTGTAATCATACAACTCCAAGTGTCGGTGTGCTCAACCGAGTGTGTGTGTTGACTCGACGAATC
This sequence comes from Mikania micrantha, assembly GCA_009363875.1. NCBI lineage: Eukaryota > Viridiplantae > Streptophyta > Magnoliopsida > Asterales > Asteraceae > Mikania > Mikania micrantha. The sequence goes on along the minus strand of CM018682.1, from coordinate 27,625,797 downwards.
GTTGGTGACACGTTTGTTGTGTTTATGTGTCTTAATGCAAATAAGACACCAACACACATTCCTAAACATGATGTTTTCACAAAAGTTGTGTTTCGAAAATTGTAACATTTCTGTTTCGGGGAAACTTTCTATATTTAGAAAGTTTCTATTTTTGAAAAGTATAGTTATGAAATCCTATTTCATAAAACAAATCACTCTAGTATGTTTGTAAAAACACGTTTAAATACTTAAAACACATCGTTTGCGCATAAATTGTCGTTTATGCCACTTTGCCCAAATAAAGTTTCCTTATTTAGAAAGTAACTGTTTAAAAACTCGTTTTCACAAATCCTAGTTTCCAATATGTTTAGAAATCATTTCTAAACATATTTCAGTTATCAAAGTTCATCAAAACACTCAAAAACATCAAAAGCCATCTCTTGATTTATAAAAGTTTCCTTATTTAGAAAGTTTCAAAACCATGTTTTTGACAAAATCAAATATCCAAATGTGTTTCTAAACACTCCAATATGCATTTGACAATATCTAGACATGTCTAACATGTCTAGATCATCACAAATCTAAGACATGCAACATAAAAGTTTCCTATTATGGCAAGTGTACCAAAATCATCATTAAATCAACAATAACTCAACCAATACTCAAATCCCATCAATCTTTTACTAAAATCAGTAGATCTAAATCTAATAACACCTCAAATAACCAACAAATTCGTGCTCAATAGCCACATGTAGTTGCATGTGTTCAAACACACTTGCATGTGTGTTTTTACATCATGCATGTATGATCTAACCAAAGATAAACATATAAAACTACCTTAGAGGACTAGATTCAGTAGGAATGATGAAGAACCAGTAGTTGATGATTGATTCAAGCTTCTTGATGGCTTCCAAGACCCTCCTTAAGCTCCAATGGCTTCCAATCACTAGGAGATATCTTCCAAGATGATTCCATAGGGTTAGAGGCTTGATTCAGATGGGTTTTGGTCGAGAATAAGTTAAGAAACTCGGAGAAAGTGGTAGGAAAAAGAGTGAAAATGAATTAGGGTTGGTTTTATAAGAATTTTGATCTGCATGGCCTACGCGTACCGCGGAGGCCGATAAAAAAGCTCATCGCGTACCGCGACGAAATTCGGGATCCTTGACTCCCGGTTTGCTTCGCGTACCGCCGAACTCTTCACCAAGAGACCTTCGCGTACTGCGATGGGTCCATTTTCTTGTTTTTCGATTTCGATGATTCGATTTCGCTCATGCTCGATTCCCAATGTTTATCTTAAACATCTAATGCTCGTTTAGCACATAATACAATAATAACACATAAGTTTGATTGATCACCAACGTTCGTGAGACTCGTGTGTGTTTCGATAATTCCTCAAATTATCGATGATCGTTTGTGTTCAACTCGTCTAATTAAACATAATTAAATGAAATGCAACAAGTATAATGTGAAATGTAAAGAATGCAAGAGTCGTAATTTACCTGAAATTGTCGGGTGTCACACTTTACAAACTAAAATGGCTAATATAAAGATAAGGGGTTGCTTCTGCCAAATATGAACAAAGAAAATGGCAGGGCCAAAGCTGCCAATCGCCCAAACTTCTTCTCTCCTCTACCCATTTTTCTTCCCATGGTCCGATCCATACTCCATTTCGACCCATTTCGTAACCCGGTTTTAATTCCTAGCATTCTAGCTAGATTATAACCAATGAAGGCTCTATTAGGCAAGTTATAGACCGTGTGAATTGATTCCAATCACAATAATGGTCAATTAACAACTAATTAATGCGTTAATCCATTCCAAAATTAAGAACAAAGACTATAATTCGAATTATATGAAAATGAGTATAAAAGTTGAATTAAAACAACCAGAATACTCTTTTGAACATTTTGAAACTTTATGTGATCTCTAAATACAAGCACCACAAGCTTCGCCCGAACCATTCCTTTAACTCTCAATCGAGTCCACGATATTCGTACACCAAGGTTCATGCTATATACCTCTTTAGAATCGTCCGGTAATCTAGAACAAAAACCTTATGATTTCTTGAGCAATCGAATTCATATATGATCGGATTCGATGAAGAAATGAACTAGGGTTTCATTTTTAAAAGGTAACTGGGGGACACAAAAGTGTGTTCATGTTAAATATTTTCAAATGAACTACTCTCGTGTTCAAGGATTTAGACCAGCCGATTAAAGCTCTAATATTGATGAAGATCAAGTTGCTGATAATAATATTAATTATAATATTGATGAAGATCCTATTGATGCTAATATTATTGAAGACGATGTTGATGTTAATCATGTGAATATTTTTGATCCAAGAACTTGGGATGGACTTAATTTATGACATGATCAAAAAGTTTGGTAGAGAAAGGTCCTAAACGAGATTACGCTATTGATAAGGGTCTTAAGGATAAATTTTCTAGACGATTTTCTTTAACTCTTTATACAAGAACTCTATAAAATAAGGGGAAATGTGATAGATAATGGTAAATATATTCGAAAGATATTGTAAAAGTTTTATGTTTTTATTGCAAATTACATAGAAAAGGGCTTCCAAAAGGTTCACTTGATAATGAAGGTTATGTAGATTGGCAACATGTTAGCGGTAGACTTAAAGAACATGAAGTTGGCTTAGAATATCTTACGAATATGACTATTTGGTTTAAAATGTGTCAAAGATTGAAAGCCAATTAAACAAATGATAAAGTAACATACAATCAATTTAAGAAAGAAAGAGATTATTAGAAACAACTCATTTTGAGAAATATGAAAGGAAAAATCAAGGGTTCAAGAGATATTTTTAAATATAAATCCTATAGAATTTTATACTCCATGTGGTTGTCACAATCTTAATCTTGCATTATGTGACATGGTTAACACTTATGGTAAAGTTGTAGAGGTTTTTTGGAGTCATACAACACGTATATACTATCTTTTCCAGTTATACTAAGAGATGGCAATTTTTGAAAGAGAACGTTAAAAAATTGATTCCTAATTCACTGTCTGCCACTAGTTTGGAAAAGTCGTATTGTTAATGTTAAGGCTGTTAGATTTCAACTTCCATATATAGGAGAAGCTTTGCTAGAAGTTGCAGAAGTAAACATTGATGCTAAAATTCAAAGTGAAGCTATATCATTAACAAATAATGAACTTGGTGATTTTGAATTTTTAGTATCATTTGTGATTTGGTAAGAAATATTAAACACAATGAATTTAGTGAGTAAAAACTTACAATAGAATGATATGCTTCTCAATGTTGTTATTGAATACTTCAAAAAATATAGAGAAACTCGGTTATCAAAGGCAATTAATGAAGCCAAGGAACTTTCCATTGAAATGAATATTGATCCGGCATTCACTCATAAACGTCTAGTTCGTAGAAAAAAACAATTTGATGAAAATTCAAGAGACCAAGAAATCTCGTTATCAGCCAAATATATTTTTAACGTTAATTATTTCCTATATATTGTTGATCAGTCAAGTGTTTCTCTTAAAATAAGACTCAAACAATACAGAGTGTGAAAAAGTATTTGGTTTATTGTTTCCTAAAAAAGTTAAAGGAATATGAAGATAAAGAACTTAAGATGTGTTGTAGTAATCTTGAAGTTGCACTTAAGTATAATGAAGGATATTATATTGATGCTAATTAACTTTATATGGAGTTGAAGTTGTTTGACACATTATTATCTAGAAAACTACCAGACCTATTGATGTTTTAGAATATTTAAAAAAAGGTCGAGTTTTTTCCTAACAAAGTAATTGCATATACAGTATTGTTGACTATTCCAGTATTAGTGGCACTGTAGAAAGAAGCTTTCGAAATTGAAGTTGATGAAATCCTACCTATGACCTACAATGTCACGCTAAATACTTAATGGGTTAGCAATGATAAATATTGAGAATGACATATTAGAGAGTATTAATTATGAAGACTCGATCAACAATTTTGCTTCTAAAAATGCTAGAAGAGCCTCACATTTCATTTAACTATATAAGATATAATTTTGCTACTATATGTTCTACTTAATCATTATTATACCGGTTATTGTAGTATTAATGAATTTCATTTATCTGCATATGTTTTTTTTACTTTAAAGTGTCCACTTTTACTTGACGCACATGGCCTTTCAAAACTACGGACCGACTCCGCATTCGTATATATTTAAATACGTGTTTTGGGTATTTATACATGCAATAAAAACATTCCAACATTGTTGGCCTATTTTTCTGTTGATGACACTCATTTGATGGGTTTTTACGTGGAAATTTTAATCTAGTTTGAAGTAAATAAAAAGGGATAATATCATATATCCTCTTATTAAACATCAAAATTACATATATCTCCAATGTTAAACTTTTCATTATAGCGTAACACCTTTGAGTTTTTTCGAATGGATTTTCCTTTCATTCGATTTATGAACTTATCATGCGATTGAGGAATAGATGAAAACATCGAAAGATAGTCAATGTCACACCCCGAGCCGGCGGGTTGGATCGGAGTCCCCGTCGGGCGGAAGGTTCCCGGGGCGTGATATCGTGGATGATAATCAAGATGATCAGATTGTTTACATAGCATCAATGTTTAAGAATAACTAAAGCACAATCAAATGATAGCTAGGATTACAAAGTTAAATTACAATATCAAAGTTCAACAATTTAACTAAGTAAACCTAACAAAAGAATCAAATGTTTATATCTTGTATATGTACAAGATATCAAAAGAAATGTGTATCATCAACAAAAGATGTGCTTCCCAAAAGTCTACTAGGTCCTCTATTTGGGCAGCCTAGTATGCAAATCCTGAAGCCTTAGCTTATACCTGTTCTTCACCTGAGAATGCATGTAAGAAAACAAGGTTAACACAATGGTTGGTGAGTTCATAAAGTTTATAAGTTTAAAATAGTTTCATAAACCTCCTTCGGTAAAACCTTAACCTCATTAACTCCACATGTAATATCCAAATCGGTATGCTTATATATAGTGCATATGTAGGGTCGAACTTACCGCCCGCCCAGCCAACATCCCACCACATACTAATCCGGATATGACACTGTTGTTAATAATAATTAAGCATTTTACCTATCAATCAACCCATTCCTCATCAAAGCTTTTGTTTTCTGTTTCAAAGTTTACAAGTCTATAATGTTTACAAGTGTTAGTTTCAATGAATGTTTATCAAGCATCATAGTTTCACACGCACATAGTTTAGCTGTCCCTAATCTCATGCGTGAGTACAAGCTCTGCACTAGCAATCGTTTAGCAATTACGTAGCTCACGGATAGATACAAGCTCTGCACTAGCAGTCGTTTAGCAATTACGTATCTCATGAATTAGTTAAGCTTAGTCTAGCAATTACGTGTCTCCTATACAAGACACAAACTCTGCACTAGCAGTCGTTTAGCAATTACGTATCTCATACATCGACACAAGCCATGCATACACAAGTAATCCAGCAATTACATATCTCATATAAGCAGACAAAAGCTCTCGACTATCAGTCGTTTAGCAATTACATGTCTCTTATATAGATAATAGCTTAGTCTCGTTACGTTTATGTTTAGCAATTACATACCTCATATAAGCAGACAAAAGCTCTGGACTACCAGTCGTTTAGCAATTACATGTCTCTTATATAGGTAATAGCTTAGCCTCGTTACGTTTATGTTTTACATGTATCTCAATCCATAGGTACAAGCTCTGGACTACCAGTCGTTTTACGTAGCCTATGATTAGATACATGTACAATGTTTCATGCGCAAGTAGTAGTTTCAAGCATAAAGTTTCAAGTGTTCACACATAGTTTCATCATGAATTCCATAGGTTTGCATCAAGTCTCATGTTTAAGCATAAAGTTTTCCCAAGCATAAAGTCTCACGTTCAATCATATAGTTTCATAAGCATCAAGTCTCATAAGCATATAGTTTTTCCCAAGCATAAAGTGTCATGTTTGAGCATATCATTTCACAAGCATCTAATCTCATGTTTAAGCATCAAGTCTCATAAGCATCCAACATAGGGTTTCAAGCATCAAGTTTAAAGTCTAAGTTTCAAGTCTATTGCTTTTCAAAGTATACTAAGTTTCAATATAAGTATCATGTTTATGTTTAAAGCATTAAATAACATTTCAATAGTTTCATGAAAATGTTTAACATGCTTCTCAGTCCTGAAGTAAAACAAATAAGTTTGAAAAGGGACAAATGAACTCACCTTGTGGTTGTAGTGTTTGACTATGTGGAATAAGATTGCTCGCACTCTTTGTTTGCACTTGTTTTGATGTTCACACTCCTATATTGAATTCATTGTATTGTAGTTTATATGTATAAGTTTGTAAGGGTTTGTTGCACGTGTAAGTGTTAGTGTTAGCCCTAAAGTTGGCTAACACTCATGATTCTTGTTCGTTATCCGGTTCAGAATTCCATATGCTAAATAATATTGTGTTGAATCTTTTTGATTGTTTGAAATTCTTTCCCTTAGACTTTACTTATATATTAAGCTTTCTAAATGATGAGTTTAGGACTTGGCATTCCTTGTATAGAACTTTAACATCCCCGTTTGCAATGAATAAAGTGACGTTTCATGCACCATTTCTAACATTTATTTATGTTTTGAAATTCATTGAGCCGGATAACTTATTAAACCAAATATAGTGTAATTGGGCCTAGAGTTTGTATGTCGATAGGCCGGATAAAAGTATTGGATCGCATAGGATAAATTGAATTAATCCCTTGGGTTGAGCCGGTTACTGATCCTGGGCCGGTTATTGGACTGAACAATTGGGCCAGCATATTCCTATTGGGCCGAGAAATGGTGGGTCCTGTTAATCCTTGTTGGGCCGAAGCAATTGGTGACTTGGGCCAATGAATAGGCTTTTGAACCGAGATGTTGAACCCACACAATACTATAGGCTGCCTATCCACTATAAACCGGTTACTAGGTTGGGCCTACTGTTGGGCCGAGCAGGTTTGGGCTCGGTTAATCCAATTGGGCCGATGGATTAGGGGTTAAGTTGGTTTATCAAATGAACTGGGCCACGTCGCAAGGATTGGGGCCATTGGTATGTTTGTTGGGCCTGTTATGTTGATGCTGGGCCCATCCAAAGCCGGCATTGTTGTTCAAAAATCAAACGAGGGACATGGTTCCAGCGAACCTTCTAACAAGGTTCGACAAAAAGGTTGGCTGTCAACAATGGTTCATTTATTCCAAGGGTAGCCAAGGTTCGGCTTCTTGATGGCCCAAGGGTTCGGCACATGCTAAAGGTTCGGCTACGTTGTTCAAGAATGCATGGGTTCGCCGGATGGCACCAAGGTTCGGGATGGTGGTAGCCCAAAGTAGAGGTGTACAAATCGGGTTTTTTTTGGAACCGGTTCCAGTTCCAGTCAACAAAGTCAATACCCGGTTCCAGTTCCGGTTCCAGTTCCGGGTTTTAACCGGTTCCAACCGGTTTTTGACCGTTCCGGTTCGGGTTTTGGCCGGTTCCGGTTCGGGTTTTGGCTGGGTTCAGGTGGAACCAGTTCCGGTTTTCCGGTTCCGGTTCTAATTTGTCTGAAAAACCGTACCCGTTCGTACCCACCGGTTCGGGTATGACCGATTCTGGTTCCGATTCGGGTTGTCGGTTCCAGTTCCGGGTCGTTTTTTTTTATACACCTCTAGCCCAAAGGTTCGCCTGTCTAGGGTTCGGGTGCATGGCAACTCCTGGTTCGTCTAAAACTCGATGTGTATGGAAGGTTCGTCGACCATGGGTTCGGGAGTGGCTATGGGTTCGTGAGGTGAAAGGTTCGTCGACCAGGAAAGGAAGGTTCGGCCGCAAATGGTTCCAACGAACCTGTAAGTATCATCCTCATCGTGCAACTCCAATTACGACTTGGGTGTTACTAGGGTGTCGAAAGGTTAACCTCAAACAAGAAAAAAGTTTAGTGAGCGTATGAATTTGGGTTTCAACCGGTTTGTGTGTGTGACTCGAACAAAACTAGAAAACCCTATTTCTTACACACTTTGTAGCTTCATACCTCGGATTTCGCTGGTTAAACTCTCAGATCGGCTGTACTTCCACGTAGGGAATGTCGAGAGCTTCGCGTAGACGCAAGAATCAGTCGATTTCGGTAAGAAATGAGTGATTTATGAAGGTTTGAAGTTGAAGTTTTTGAGAGAGATGGTATGGACGGGAATGGTGATTTAGAGAGAGAAAGGGGATGAGATAAAATGAGGAAGATGACTCAATTTAAGGTTTATATACCCCGTAGGTATTCGGGTTCGTTTCGGTTGCTCGGTTCGTAATTTCGTCGCGTATCCGGGTTGTTACACGCGTTTTTCGTAAATAAAATAAAAAGAATAATTTTTAACAGTTGGGATGTTATTAAATTTTAATAATTATTTTAAATTTCGTTTAATAAATTTATTTGTCGAATTTCGTTCGCACTTCGTTAATTCGTTCGCGATTTAAATAAAATAGTTTAGTTAAATTTGTTTATGATGAGTTTCAAAATTGTAAAATAGGAAATATTATATTTCCTTAAAGTTATGATCGTTCGTATCGTTATTCGTTTTCGTTTCGTCAAATCGCGTCGCCATCGCGCGTATTCGTTCGAATCGTCATTCGAACGAACACGTCGATGGTTTGGCTTTCTGATTTTTTTTTGTTTTCTACTGTTAAGTCATTATTACAGAACGTCAAACTATCAGAATCATTCGTACAGATCGTCACCCATACGAATAATTCGTCTGTTTAGTATTTCGTAACAATAACCGTTATTGTTTTGTTCTGTTTAACCTCACATACATCTGTACACAATAGTAACATATCAAGTATCTATGTTTCAACACTGTGTTGTCTAACATGTTTTCTGACTGTTTAACCCTAAGGTTTTAGTCATATTCAGACAATCGTATAATAGTTTCGTATCAAGTATAAAGCATCAATAGTATAAACATAGTTTTCACGTAAAGTGTACCTGAGTTACTGTGCGGTTTACTGTTGCGATCACTGTTCCGGCACGCGTCCGGCACTGGTGTTACAGTCAAGATCTATATCTTGTTCTTCACCGCCGGTAGAAGAATTTCCGTGAACATCCATGAGGGATTTAGTGCAAAAAGTATGGAAAACCTCGATTATAAAATGGGTGTGGAAGAAATAACCGTTTATTGAAAGTTGGTTTTAGGTTTTCAAACTGGGGAAAAAACTAACAAAAGTTTTTTTTTTTAATAAAGACGTACAATTTAAATAATCCCTTTATTACATTAAAGAAAATTAAAATTTATAATAATGTATATTTATATTTTTTTAAAACCGTATAAAAAAATAAACAAAGACAAAATGTATTCATGTTTTCATTTAATATATGTTTATTCACATCGTACGTTGTTACTAGATTATAACACTACACTCTAAAAAATTGGTATATTATATAATTTGCAGAAACATAAGTTGGATAACAAATTCTAATATGTCATCACAAACTCTATATATAAATTTATCTTTAAAAAATAAAATTATAAAAATTCCCCACAAATATGTTAGATTGTCTCCAATGCATATTTTCTTCCATGTGCACGTCCCACGTAGACAAGTATTTTTCCCACGGATGCATTGGAGATAAAAGGATTTATAACCACTTGCACTTCATGAAGTGCACTCAAGTCTAGAAAAAAGGTGGCCAATCATGTTAAAATTCAATGTTTTTTTAAAAAAGGATAGAGAATGCATGTGAGAAGGATGTGCTGGAGTTAAAAAGAGGAGAGAGAATGCATATGAAATGAAAGAGTAAAATGCTGATGTAGCAGTGATGACTAGAACGCATGTAGTAAATGTAGTCTTTAGCATTACGGGTAGTCTTATAACAAAAATATAAATATTTCACCCAATTGTAAATTTTCAAAAACTCAATACATTTGTCATAAACCTAAAAAATTTAAAATATAACATATATCAATTTAAATAATATATATATATTATCTATGGTGCCGACTAAATTTAAAAATATAATATATATATACAATACTTCTTTTAATGTAAATGAATTTTATATATTAATATTATTAATTTTAATAAAAATTAAATAAACAAAAAATTATAAATCAACTTCTAATAAATCCCGTGTGTTACACGGGTCCAAAGCTAGTTACAAATATCCCAATGTTCCAAAATTGCCTATTAATAAGGAGAAATATGCAAATTGTTATTAGTTAGTCCTTTAAGGGTAAAATAGGAAATACGTAATTTGTTTATTAATGAAATGGATAAATATGTAATATATTTGGTTTTTAAAGGAGAAATATGTAATTTAGTTTTATAATTGGGTAAATATGTAATAAATGGTTTTAACAAAGTTATATATGTAAGACCATGCGCAGCGGCAAGGCCGCTGGGCTTGCGGGATAGCGGGCACCGGCGGGAACACCGCCCCCTCCCCCGACGGGAATGATTTTGTGGGTTTGGCCGGTACCGCTCCCTGCTCTACCTCTTTCACACACTGTTTCTCTTCTCTCACAAATGGGGAAGCTTTTCCGGTGCGGTGACCACCATGGGGTTTTAAGGTTTTCAGTGGAGTGATGACGTGACGGGAAATTTCGGTGGGGAGAGATTTTCAGTGGGGTGACTATTAGACCTCCTGCAACGCGCCCTTGAGAGGCGGTGCATGTGTGACGTGGAAAGATGGATGCCACACGGATGCAGTGGAATCAATTGCATGTGGAGGAAATGCACTTCTCTAAGTGCAGTCAAAATGCAACAAAAGTGGGCCATAGTCTTTTTTTTTTTTTGAAAAAAAAGTCATGTAACGGTAATATTGGTATTATTTGAGAAAAAAATTAATTCTTTTAAATCTCTAACAGCGATTTTTTTAAAAAAAACGGCTAGTTTTTTCCCGCTATAAATACACACTCAAAATAACTCATTTTTCACACCAAAATCTCTTACAAACTTCTCTCCATTTTTTCAACTTTCACGCTCTCAAAAATGGATCCAAGAGCCCCCTTTTCATTTACCCATTTGTTAAACGACGACGATGTCCAGCAAAACCCACCCCAACAACCTTCATTCCCTCAGTTCTCACAAACACAACAGTTTTCTCAGTACTCACAACTACAATCGTTTCCTCAGTTTCACCAACAATCCCTCAATTTGGTCAATTTCCTTCCATGCCACAGTTTTCTCAACCACAACCAGCTGTTGATGCTCAACAATGGCAACAATTTCTTCAATGGCAACAATATCAAAAAAATCTCAAATGCATCAAACTCAATTTCTACCAACTCAGGAACATGTGGAATTACCGTCAAAAGGAAAGGCTACAAAAAAGATGAAAAAACCAAGCAAGATGGCGACTGAGAATGACGAGCAACCAACCAAGACGAGTCGTCAAAAGTGGCCACAAAGTGATGAGGTGTTGCTTGCACAAGCTATGATTTCAACTTATGAGAATCCAATCACTGGCAACAACCAAAATGTAGATGCTTTTTGAAGTAACATTGAAAAATACTACAATGAAAGTCAACCTTCAATTCCAAGAGATGCTCATAATCTAAGAAGTCACTGTCATATGTTTAAATCTAAGTTGAATAGATTTAATGAGTTGTTCTCACAAGTCAAGTCTCGTTATAGAAGTGGTTGGTCAGACGACCAGTACATCCAAGAAGCTCGACAGTTGTACATTAACGATCCATCCAACAAGACTGCTGCTGCTTTCACATATGAACATGTATGGAATGTTGTGAAAGAGCATGGTAAGTACAACTCTGCTACTCATATTCATGGCTTTCAACCACCTAAAAGAACAAAAACTAGCAGCTCGGGGGCGTATACGAGCTCTGCTTCTGATGCCAACTTTGGTGAGAATCCTGAAATCGCAATATCACTTGAAGATATTGATAAAGAAGACTTTGAAGTTCAACTTCAGCAGGTTACTACAACACGTCCAATTGGGAGGGATAAAGCCAAAGCCAAAGCTAAGCTAAAAGACAAAGTAGGAATAGAGCCATCTGAGTACGACCTAAGGAATCTCAAGCTCATTGATGAGATATCCTCGACCAATTGTGCTAAGTGTGAAGCAATTGAAAAATTCGAGCATAGAATCGATAAATTCTATGAAATTGAGAAAAAGAAGCTCGAGATGAAACAAAAAAAAATGAGATGCAAGAGCGGCAAATGCTGATGCAAGAACGGCAAATACTAATGCAAGAGCGACAAATACTCTTCCTTGACACCGCTAACATGGATCCATTTCAACGAGCTGAACACGAGGCAATATGCGAGCAAATCCGCGAGAAATACGGCTGTAACAGCAAGTACCAGATCGTCCGGCAAGTCCGTACGGTATGTGTACTTTCACTTTATACTATGTGTACATACGTGAGTTTAAACAGTACTTGTATTATCAGAATCCTAAATACAAGAAACCGTTGTACATATTTTCGTATAAACTTAAATACATTAAGTACAACGTACACTTGAAACATTAGTTGTGTTTATTAAGTGAAAACTTAATTACAGTTAACACAACAAATCATGAGAAACAACGGTATTCAAACGATATTCAGAAACATATCGGTTGCGATCTGATGTCCACAGATGACAGGAATCAGATGACCGACAAGTCAGTACAGAAACAATGTGAAATCATGATGTATAGTTGAGTCCGACAGTGAGGAAGCACAATTAAAACATAATGCAGTGTTATTTCAGAATGACGAACTGACAGTGTGTTTGCGTGAGTGACGACTCACACAAACATATCTGTGAGTTTAGAATTCTGAAATAATGACTGAAAAGTAGAAAACAAAAGTCAGAAAGCAAAACCATCGTCGTATTCGTTCGGGTGACGATTCTAACGAATTACGCGCGAAGGTTACGCGATCTGACGAAACGAAAACGAAATCACGTCACGATCGAAAATAATTTAATAAAATCTAATAAATAACATTTTACAATTTTGAAACTCATCAAAATAATTAAATTAAATCCTTGTAATTAAAACCATTTAAATTACGCGTAATTTTCCGGAAAACGTACGAATTTACGAACCGAGCAACCGAAACGGACCCGGACACCACACGTGATATAAATAGGTAAAGTGAAGACTTCTTTCATTTTTCATTCAAAATCCTCTCTCTCTCTTCCAAATTTCCGGCCACCAACAAAAATCACCATTTTTACACCTTCAAAGCTTCATATCTCCTTCATTTCTTCACCGATTTGGGTGATTCTTTCGCCCACGCGTAGCCCTCGACATCCTCTACAAGAAAGTACAACGGATCTAGAGCCAAACTCACTGAAACTTGAGGTATGATGCTGTGAACAACTCGAAAACTAGGGTTTTCGAACCCTTTTGTTCAAACAGCACCTTCAACCGGCCAAGGGCCATTTTTCTCGAGCCCTACACTCTTGTGAACCATACCTACCTTACACTATCATCGAAACCACCCATGGGTCAAGAGAGGGGGGGCGGTTAGGAGTTTAGCTGGGTGGCCGAATGAGAAGACCCAAGTGTCGAATGACACCTTTCAACACAACGAATGACTTCATGCGCCACTCTCATTCGCCCCTATACATTCGCTCGCCTTCATACGCAGGAAGCAGCCTCCACTCGAACACCAACCTCAGAATGAACCTCATTCGCCATTCTCTTATTCGCCACCCTTGTCACATTCGGCCGTTAGTTTAGCCGGCCACAACCAAGACCACATTTGGCCGAAGAAAGCCCATTCGACCTAAGTGGCAACTCATTCGCCACCCATGCATTCATCCTCATTCGGCAACATGAATCTCTAACTAGCCATCATAGAACAGATTATACACACCCATAGGCATGCTAGCCTAACCCTAATCGGCCAAGAAGCATGAAGATGTAAACCCTAATGGCTAACAGGAAATGGTTAGGCCCAGCAATACCCTTGCGGCCCAGATTCACTTCTTAGGCCCAAGTTAGCCTAGATTTGGACCAATAGGTAATACAGGCCATTGATGCTATTCCTAGGCCCAACTTTATAACCCAGCCCACCAGTCGGTCCAATTATACAGCCCCACATTACATTTCAGCCCATACAACCATCTATAGCTTTTAACAAATTCAGTTGGCCCACACATGGAATGGATTAGGCCACCAGTGGGCCCACATCACCCTCTACAGGCCCAATACATCTAAAATTGACCCATTAACTCTGGTAAGGCCCAGCAGGACAGGAATGGCTCAAGGCCCACGGTTTAGGGCTCAAGGCCCACTGCCTTTGGCCTAAGGCCACAATTTTGGCCAAAAGCCCAAATTCTAGGCCCACGATTGTTTCAGCCCATTTAAGCGGGGCCCAGCTTGGCCCATGAACCCTTTTTGCAAAGGCCCGAGACAAATCCCAAAGGGCCCATCAAAATCTACCCGAGGCCCACAGAAAACTGATTCAAGGCCCATTTTGAGGCCTTTGTCCTCACTTTTGGAGCCACTTTGTCATTTACTTGGTCAACAACCCACTTCTGGCCCACTTTCAATTCCAAAAGCTCTATATGACTCTAGGCCCAACAAATATTGCCTAGGCCCACCTTGGGCCCAATAAATTCCCTAGAGGCCCAAAACAAGGCCCACAAGGCCACTTGAACACTAGTTTTTGTAACTTTTGGCAAGGCCTTAATGATTCAACACCTAATATCATTGGCCCAACTTAAATTGTTGGCCCACATGACTAAAGAACTATTGTAACTCTTTAACTCAACACTAATAAGTATGATAACCAAGGGATTACTACCAAAACGACAATTTTTGCAACAATGTATTGTAACTTATAACATGACCACATGAAACTACAAATGGGCTTTGAGACAAGCTAGATAAGACAAGAATAAATCAAAGAAAGTCTATGGATTACAAGAACCAATAACAAATAAAGATGGGCCAACAGAGACCGAAGACTTTAAGTGTTGGCCAGAGCTTATGGCTAACACATACGTACACATAAAATCCCTATAATTCATACTAATAAGTTATAAACATCGTGAAATCAATACAGGAACGTGAAAACACACTCAAGCACAATCAAGAGCGCGTACATTCTTGTTAAGCTAAGTCAAACCCAGATACTACAAGGTGAGTTCATATGCCCCCTTTTACTTTAAATCTTTACCGATTTTAATTCTCGGGGCTGAGAAACATGTTTGCTTTTATTTATTTAAAAGTTTGCTTAACATGTTATTTATACTTTGATTTGATAATATTGTTTATTATCGATTATCATTGTATGCATGCTTGTATGATTATGAGATAACAGGGAAACTCATATGATTATGATAAGATAATTCTTAATCATCAATACATTATAATAACTTAGTTATGAGATTAAACTTATAACACTTAGTTATTTCCACATGATCAAGTACTTAAACAATCTACACTTAACTGTAAAATGAGAACATTCCCTCATGGATACTTTGGGAACACATGGATTCAGTAAATGATGGTCATGATAACGTAACTTCATGGGATTCTTATCATTTACAGTAAATGACGGTCATGATAACGTAACTTCATGGGATTCTTGTCATTTACACACATTTAACATAACGTAATAAGACAAGTTCTTATTCGACTTTGTTAAACACACGAGAACATTCCCACACGGATACTTTGGGAACACATGGATTCAGTAAATGATGATCATGATAACGTAACTTCATGGGATTCTTGTCATTTACACACATTTAACATAACGTAATAAGACAAGTTCTTATTCGACTTTGTTAAACACACGAGAACATTCCCACACGGATACTTTGGGAACACATGGATTCAGTAAATGATGATCATGATAACGTAACTTCATGGAATTCTTGTCATTTACACCCGATTATCATAACGTAATAAGACAAGTTCTTATTCGACTTTGTTAATCACATGATACAATCCCACACGGAAACTTTGGGATCACACGGCGGGATAGGAGAGAATGGAATGCATTTTAATCTGATTACGTGAGGATTAAAATGGATTCCATTCGGATTCTATACGTTGCATTTGGAGACATATGATGAACAGTTAACTAATACTTTTAATTAAATTGAAAGTGTATCATAAAAGTTAACCTCACAAGTAATAGAATAATATAAGGATCAGATTTAAATAATCTAAATTCCTTAACTCAACGAGGGTTTATCAATACTTCGGTTTGATAACTAAACCCCTCTTACCATATTATTATTCTACATATGATTACACAGCGGACAATTCGGATAGTTGGGAAATGGATATCCTTAGTTGTATCGCAAGTGGTGTGGAACTTGGTTGAGTATGTGGTGGGATAGCGTCTGGGCTTGACCCTTTCGTGATTCCCTATATATAAGCATACTTAGTTAGGTGATATACTACTTGTACATATAACTAAGGAGAGGCCATTGGGTGGAATAGGTGAAACAAATATTCAAGCAACAAATATATCATTGTGAATGTGTGTATGATCAGTCAATGGTTTTCAATTTACTTACTTACGAACTCACCAACCTAGTGTTGACTTTGTTTAAATTACATGTTTTCTCAGGTGACGAACAGGTGTAGATACTATATGCAAATGATAAGCTAGTGGACTCATAGAAGACCTAGCTTTCTTTTGATTGCATACTTTTGATATGACAGAACATTGAATCACTTTTGTATATCTTGTACAGATCAAGATATAAACTCATTGATTCTTTTTGATTAGATTACTTAGTTAAATTATGATGTACCATGTAATTTAACTTTGTAATTCTATTTCATGTCATGATTAGCATTTCTCATTTATATCTCATGTGCTATGTAAACAATCTGATCACTTGATTATCAACTCAATGATATCGCGCCCCGGGAACATTCCGCCCGACGGGAAAACACGATCCGTTCCCGCCGGCCCGGGGTGTGACAACGGCTCCAATCGTCATGTTTAGATTAATTTTAGTAAAATGTTTAGATTAATTTATTGTTATGTCTATTTATGATTTATGTATTTTTATTTTTAATGTAATTTCTTTTTATGAAATGGAAGATTAATTTTTAGGAAAATGTAGTACAACGGCTAGTTTCCCAACGGCTAGTTTCCCAACGGCTAGTTTCCCAACGGCTAGTTTTCGAACGGCTAGTTTTCCAACGGCTAGTTTTCCAACGGCTAGTTTCCCAACGGCTAGTTTTCTAACGGCTAGTTTTTCCCACCACTATAAATACCTATCTAGAACAACCATTTTCAACACACACAAATTCCTTTTCCTCAAACACTTATCTATACAATCAAAATGAGTTCAGATGATGAACAAGTCTCACAAAACATCTCGATGATTTTGTCTCAACACTTTCAAACTCTCATTTCCGATGATGTTGAAAAAATAATGATGCAGTTGTTTGCACTTGATGCTGAAGATGATGTGGATTCACAAGAAGGAAGTTCTTCTAGACAGAAGGGCAAACAGAAATACATAAATAGAGGTCGGAAGGATGGAGACACCCGTTTGTGGAACGATTACTTTGCTCCAGAGCCAGTGTACGATGAAAGTTTCTTTAGACGAAGGTTTCGGATGAGCCTACGTCTTTTTAATCGCATTGTTGAAGAAATCTCTAAACCAGGAAGTTGTCAACATTTTAATTATTTTACACAAAGATATGATGCTATTGGTGTAAAAGGTCTTTCACCAAGACAAAAATGTACAAGTGCCATTCGTCAGTTGGCTTATGGTACGCCAGCTGATCAATGTGATGAGTACATACGCATTGGTGAAAGCACTTCCATTGATTGTCTACACAAGTTCTGTAGGTCTATTGTTGAGGTTTTTGGACCACGATATCTTAGAAGGCCTAACCAAGATGACATTCAACGGTTGCCATAGCTGTATTATGAAAAAATGGGTTTGTTGGAATGCTTGGAAGCATAGATTGTATGCATTGGGGTTGGAGAAACTGCCCAACGGCTTGGAAGGGGCAATATACTCGAGGTGATCATGGTTATCCAACCATCATGCTTGAGGCTGTGGCATCACACGACCTTTGGATTTGGCATGCATCCTTTGGAGTGGCAGGTTCAAACAATGATATCAATGTTCTTAATCAATCACCGGTATTCAATCAAATATTGGAAGGGAATGCACCACAGTGTAACTTTACAGTGAACGGGCATGAGTACACGCAGGGATACTATCTTGCAGATGTCATTTACCCAGAATTGTCAACACTGGTAAAGAGTTTTGTTTATCCTCCAAACAATAATTTTAAAATGCAACACTATAAGCGACGACAGGAGTCTTGTCGAAAGGATGTTGAACGAGCATTTGGTGTCCTCCAAGCAAGGTGGGCAATGATACGAGGCCCTGGAAGATCTACCAGCATACCGATGTTGGGTGATATAGTGCATGCATGTATCATTCTACATAATATGATTGTAGAAGATGAAGGTCATGCGATAACTAATTGGTCCCCTGAAGAACACGAGCCTGAACCATCAAGTTATAATGAAGGTGCACCGGTTGAATTTGCAAACTATCTGCAGAGGTTTAAATCCTTACGAAGCAAAGATACTCATATCGCATTGCGCAACGATCTTATGGAACATCTTTGGAATCTTAGGCAAGCTAACCAAGAGTAGATTTTATAAGAAAACTTAATTTTCGTCGTCTTTTTTTCTTTAAGTTTTTTTTTTATTTTTAATTTTAGGTGTAGTTTAATTTAAGTATTTTTATTTTATTTTTAGGAAAATGTAATTTCTTTTTATGTAATGCCATTTTAATTTTTATTTAATTTTTTTCTTTTTTTAATTATATTTTATATTTATTTATTAAATATGTTTTTACATTAAAAAAATCATTTGTTTAAAGAAAATTAGAAAATGAAATGGTGATGTGGAAGAGAGAGAATGCATGTGGGAAGGATGTGTTGGAGTTAAAAAGAGGAGAGAGAATGCATGTGAAAAGAAAGAATAAAATGCTGATGTAGTAGTGATGACTAGAACTGCATGTGATAAATGCGGATGTAGCATTGCGGGTAGTCTTATGGATAGCCTAATTGACAAAAAATAAAAAAGTTAAAAAATTGGATAAAATGGCAAGAAGATCTCCTTGAAAGGGGTGCATCATACGTATTCATTACCCGCTCCGTCCCTCGATTTGCACCGGGTGGTTCCGTAGCTGCCAAAAACACCGATCCAACCCACCAACCCTCCCTTCCTTGGACCCAAAAAATACCTTATTTTTTGTTT
This sequence comes from Mikania micrantha, assembly GCA_009363875.1. Classification (NCBI taxonomy): domain Eukaryota; kingdom Viridiplantae; phylum Streptophyta; class Magnoliopsida; order Asterales; family Asteraceae; genus Mikania; species Mikania micrantha. The sequence goes on along the minus strand of CM018682.1, from coordinate 27,606,610 downwards.
CCGGGCTCTCGATAATCCGATCAAAACCCCACGCTCTTGTTGCTTCCACTTTAATTTCAGCTTCAAATTATCTCGCCTCTACTAGTACGATCATATTTTGAATGCGTGTTTGATTTTGATTTCTGTCATACTTCAATGAACCCTAATATGCTCGGGATTCAGGTGTCGCAAAGGATCGACTGACTGGATTAATTACCGGTGAATTTGAACTCAAGTTATGACTTCTCTACAGTTATTACAGTTGACGGAGCGGGGACGTAGCCTTTTCTCGTCTGGTCGAAGGTGTCTTTATTGTTTCTTATGTTCTTGAATTTCAATAGTTTGATTTGACTTCTTCGATCAATTTTATGAGGCACTGAGATGTGAGATTAGGTTTACCACATACTTAATTACATGACGATAGATAGTATTGTAATGGGTATGGATCTTTTTGAACTTTTAAGCAAATCACATTGACTGCCTACTCACTGCAACTCTAAATAACGGGCCAGTAGTTGAGCTAATCATTTGAAGTTGCATTAAAATGATTTTTCTATTTTATCTATTTTGTCTATTTTTATGTTAATAATGATTATAGAATCAAGAGACATATATGCTACAAGAGGGGTTATTCGAAACTTAAGCATATAGGATTTTGTTATTTACTAAATTGTTAATTCTACTATTCTTCCTACATTGATTCTTTTGATGTTGGTAAAATACAATTAAGAAAAATTAATAGGAAAGTTGGCTTATCTCTCATATTTACTACTGTTAGATGTTGATTTTATAGTATATATTCTTTTCACTATTTGTCTATCTGGAGGGATATATGAGCGGATGGATATCAAAATCTGTATTAAATAAACTTTTTTATAAGTTATGTGTTTGGTGGGATTTGAGATTGTTGACTTTTCGACTAGCAGCCTGAAAATACACTCCGAGTGCAGGTTAGTTGGACTAGAGGGTAGCTTAAAGGTCCTGTGTGATAAGAGCTTTCTAACTAGGTTAAAGGGAAAATTCTGTAGGATCACAGTCATGGTTACAGAATTTGCCAGAGTTACCACGATTTTCGAATTGGATCGTTTTGATCCTATTCGAATTCGCTGGCGATCGGATCGCCAATGTTTTGTGAATCAAATTCGGTGTATAATCGATTGCAATTTAGACTAATTGAACCAAATTCGGGCTAAAATAGAACTAGGAACCCCAAATCACGATTTCAATCTAAAATTCCCGAATTGTTTAACCCTAAACCGTGATTTGGTGTTGGAGCGACTGTTGGTACTTTTGTCGGTTGACTGTAGAAGTTTGAACGATGTGAGACTCTTTTGTTTGAATGACTTTTATTTCACCAGCACAATTTGATGTGCAATTTTTTTTATGTTTATTTATTTTGGATTTTTTTTATTGTTTTAAAACAATCGGCTTTCGCATTGGAATATATGTTTTGAGATATATAATTACTTTATTTTGGAACAATCCTTATTTTTGATATGTGTAGCGAACTTAAATTATTGGTACACCGAACCTGATTGTACAGGAATGCACCCACCCCCAAGCAAACCGAATTCATGGCCTTTAGTGAATCACGAACCCGTTCCTCGTTCCCGAACCAAAGCGAACTGCGATGCATGTGACTATGGTTGCAGTTCGATTGACTATGTTATATGGAATTGTTGGGCCATCAAGAAGGCACAAGTGTGCAAGATGGAAGCAACAAAGTTGTGGTTGATGAGGTGGATGTGTGAGCACACAAGACTACGCAAGATAAGAAATGAGGTCTTTAGAGAAAGACTAGGAGTAGCTACTACGATTGATAAGATAAGAGAGGATAGCTTGAGTTGGTTTAGGCATGTGAAGATAAGGTGAGTTGATGGAGCCATTTAGAGCAGTCAAAACCCTCATGGTGGAGAGGGAAAAGGGTGGGAACAAATTAGGAATGATTTACTAGAAGTCTAGAATTGCACCTCTCTGAGGACATGGCCCAGGATAGGAATTCAAAGAGACGTAGGATTAATGTTAAGGACATTTAGGAGAAGGTGTAGATGTGGAGTAGTTTTTGTCTTTGGTGGTAAATCACTACCACATTTTTGAGAGGATTTGGCACTTTTTGCCTTAGGATACTATATTTGATACAATATATGTTGTTACCTATGATGTCATCATGTCTTTTGTATTGGTAGCCATCTATTTATCTATGTGTAAAAAAATTGTTTGCTTGTTTGCGTGTGTTGGTCAGGGACAGTCACAACAGTTAGTAGTTCATGTGGAACTATTAAGCTAACTTTTGAAAGCGTCCACGATTTGATTTTAGGTTAGGGCATTAGAAGAAGGAGCTCAGGTGAATCTTCAATTTCCTTGCTAAGTACTGAAAGCAGAGGAAGAAGAACTGGCAAAGGACATAGCAGAGGTTTATCAAAATCAAGGAAAAAAAGGACAATCTAAACCCAGGAAAGACATAACTTGCTGGAACTGCAAGGGAATGGACATTTCAGAAGTCAAAGTCTAAACCTACAACAACCAAAGAAAAGAAAGAAGTAAATGCAACTACTGAATGCTTAGAATATGAAGCCCTAATATGTTGTGTTGAGAACACAACTAAGTTTTAGATAATGGATTAAGGTGCTTCCTTTCATGCTACTTTCAGCACGAAAAGAATGAAGAACCGCAAGACATGAAACTTTGGTAAAGTTTATTTGGTCAACAATCAGACTCTTGACATCAATAGGAAAGGGGATATTGATATGAGGACTTCCTTAGGAACTATTTGGAACTTGACTGATGTTAGGGTAATTCTTGATTTAAGGTTGATGCTTATCTGATTGGAAAGTTAGATGATGAAGGACTTGATGTTCACTTTGGTGGTGGACAATGGAAAGTCGTCAAAGGTAACTTGGTAATCTCTCGAGGAAAGAAAAGAGGTAGCTTATACATGGTTGAGGATTCAGCAGGGGATGTGAATGCATGGACAGGTGGACCGAGTCTGTCTAGTTTGTGGCATCAACGACTTGGTCACATGAGCGAGAAAGGCTTAAAGATCTTTGCAAAAAAGGTAAGTTCCCAGATTTGAAGAAACTAAGAAAGTAGAGCTTGATGCCACTTTCTGTGAAACTTGTGTACTTGGCAAGAAGAAACATGTTACTTATGTGAAAACGAGGCACACACCAAAGGCTTAGAGACTTGAGCTTGTCCACACTAATGTGTTTAGACCAACACATGTTTCGGCATGGTTGGAAAAGTCGTTAGGCACCGCCAGGTTGGTCGACTCAGGAGTTGCGAGTACTCGGCAGTCGGCATAGGTGGGGAGTACTCGAGGAGTACTTGGATATGGTAAATTATAAAAAAAATAATTTTAAAAAAATTATATATATGTCAAATATCATTAGGGAAAATCAAACAATAATCGGTGTTACGCCCCATTTGCGGTGCACACATATAATGTATATATGTGTGGTCCCTCAAGGGGCCAAAGTAAAACTGCACTAATTTTAACGTTATTTTATTTATTTTGTGAAAATAATGTTAAAAATGTTGGGATGATCAACTTCAAACGATAACTTTGAGCCGAGGACTCCTTCGGAGCAGCCTCTCTATCCCAACTGAAAAGTGGGAATATCTGGGTAAGTTTGTTTGTTTAAATAATAATCGGTGTAAAACAATGAAAACTGGTGAAAAACCCCGAAAATCGGTAAAAAACAACGAAAATCTAATTTGGCTGAGTTGGACCGATTCAAAGTTGATCCGACCGAGTTGAAGAAAGTCGGTTCGGCCGAGTGCTCAGCGAGTACTCGGCCGCCTAGGTTGTGTTTTACAACACTGTCCGCAGGTGGTTCAAAAAGCTATGTCACCTTTATTGATGATGCAACTCGGAAAGTTTGGGTCTATTTTCTAAAAAATAAGCTTGAAGTGTTTGATGTTTTCAAGAAATAGAAAGCAACTGTTGAGATGGAAACTAACTTAAAGGTTAGGTGTTTGAAGTCAGATAATGGTGGGGAATATATAACCATTGAATTTGTTAACCATTGTGCTATAGGGGAATCAAGTTGATTAAAACAGTTCCAGGTAAGGGCTAGCTGGAGCCTGGAAGAATGAACTATACGATTAGTGAGATACCTAGAAGCATGAGGCTTAATGTTGGGCTCCCTAAGACCTTCTAGGCCAATGCAGTCAACAATGCTGCATACTTAATTAACCGAGGGGAGAGGTCCCTCGGTTTCAAAATAACAGAATAGGAGTGGCTTAGGTGCTTAGCTGGGATGCTACTATCAAACTTATGAAGGTATTCAGTTGTGATGCATATGTTGGTATAAAAGACTTTGAGAGGGACAAACCTGACCTTAAGGCAAAGATGTGTATCTTTATTGGTTCTGGGGCTGAAATTTGGGTTATAGGCTTTGGGATGACCAAAGTAAGAAAATACTTAGAAGTTGAGACCATGTTTTTAATGAAGCAAAACTCTACAAAGACAAGGATTTAACCTTACTAGAAATTCAGAAAGAACAACCAGAGTTTAATTTAGAAAGCCAGAAAGAAACTGAAAGGCAAGAAGAAGAAGAAGATCCAGGTACAAACAATGAAGATCAGGCCGATTTGGAAGAAAATGAGGATATCTTTGATAGTGGGAGTTTAGGCCCTGCTATTGAACAAACCCACGAGAGTTAAGATAAGAGTCTGATGTGGAACCCAATACTCCCCATCATTGGGTTAGGAGGTCGACCAGAAAAAACGCAACCACCTTAGAGATTTTCTCCATCGATGAGTTATCTTCTTCTTACTGAAAATGGTTAACCACAGTGTTACTCTGAAGCTTTTAGTTTGAAAGACTTGTCTTAGTGGGTGCGTGCAATAAAAGAGGAAATGAGTTCACTTGAAAAGAACATAATTTGGGTTCTTACAAAACTTTCAGCCGGGAAGAAAGCTCTTTAGAACAAATGAGTTTACAAGATCAAAGATGAGAATGAGGGTACTAAAAGATACAAAGCACGATTGGTAGTTAAAGGATTCAAGCAGAACCATGGAATTGATTACAATGAAATATTTAACCTGTGGTGAAAATGACTACTTTTCTTAGTAATGTGGCGGCATAAAATTTACATTTAGAGCAGCTAAATGCGAAAACCGCTTTTCTGCATGGCAATCTTAAGGAGATCTATATGGTGCAGTCACATGGTTTTTAGACTAAGGGGAAAGCAAACTTGGTATGCAAACTGAAGAAGAGTTTATATGGTTTAAAGTAGGCCCCTCGACACGGGTATATAAAGTTTGATGACTTTATGGGCAGAAATGGGCATAAAAGACGTGAGATGGATCACTACTGCTATCTTAAGAAATTCAATAATTCCTATATCATTCTTCTCCTTTATATGGATGATATGTTGATTGCTGGTTCAGACATGCCAGACATTAACAAGTTAAAGAAATAGATATCGCAAGAATTTGAAATGAAAGATTTGGGTCTAGCCAAGCAAATACTTGGCATGAACATCACTAGAAAGAAAAAGAACAATTCTCTATTGTTTGAGGAGAATTACATCAGTAAGATTTTGGAGAAGGCCAATATGAGTAACGAGAAGACCACTAAAATTAAGAATAATTTGCAACACTGCTTGTAATCAAGAAAATTTGCAAGAATCTGATTGTTGTTGTTTCTAGAATGAAGAATATCTCGTTGGTTACTTGGTTGGTGCTTAGCCTTGTGTTTAGGGTATCTACTATGGTGGATTGAAGAAAATGTTTAGAAAACAATGGTGGATTTAAGAAAATGTTAAAAAAAAAGAGTTACTGTGAAGCATGTTGGTTTGTGTTCGATGTTTACTTTGTGTGAAGAAGTCTTGGCTTATGAGGGTTCATACTTTTTTTTAAAATTTTTTTATCCTCACATATGAATGTATGTTTTGGGACCTGTTTATGACCTTTTAAATATTTAGGAGTAGTAAAATATGTTTTTGAAAAATAAGAAGTTAATTATGTGTTGGTGATGTGACAAGTTCTAATAAATATGTAAACCTTCGAATGGTCCATGATAGTATATGCTCTTAATGCTCTTGGATGGACCTTTAGCTCAAGATATTTAATTGAATTTATTATGATATTACAATACCTTAATGTTCAATTTCTTAAATTTTTGGTTTTTCTTGTTACTTGGTTACAGGAAAACACTATTGCTGGCAACTGGCATTATAGTTGCTGGTGGAACTGCTGCGTACATTCAGTCACAGAGCAGAGGAAGAAGGCCTAATGGAACAAGTCATAGCAATGGACAGGATGATGACAATGAGTTGGATGTCGGGAATAATAACAATAATATTGTTGTAAAAAAAAGTAGGCAAAAGAAAGGACTAAAATCACTCCAGGTCTTGGCTGCAATTCTCCTATCCCATATGGGCAGAATGGGTGCAAGGGATCTTTTCGCTCTTATGGCTACTGTGGTAATCTTTTTTTCTTTAATCTACCTTTAATTTGGTTGTGCTTGCTGTCTTGTTTGTTGCCCTCTTTTAATGTGCCTCAATATTAGATATAGCTATTTAGCCCCTTTATTGGTAAATGGGTTGGTTCCGGCTGTATTCTATCTCAAATGTTACAAATGAATCGAGCATAAAATGAGAGAAAATGGAAACTGCTTTTGAGAGAGTCAATCAAAACAAAAGTGGGTTTTTAAATAACTAAAGCCTTTTAAATTGGTATATTATAATATAAACCTAATGTTGTTGTATTACTATATTATTGTAGTAATCTAGTTTTTGTTATCCTACTTAGCGTTGGCTCGCTAACTATGTTATCATCTAAAGAAAGGGCAGAAGTAGTTGTGGGACACCTAACCCAGCCCTCTCTGACCCACAAAATTATTATTCATTTGGCTTGTTATGAGGTTCACCTAACTCCTCATTACGGCCCATAAACTTAATTTCTTCAAGCTTATTAATATCTTCCTCAATTCCTTCCGTTTATGCAAACTCTTCTGGACGTTTAGGCCTTTTCGTTATTTTATCTTCGGCTACTAATAAATTCTGTAATGATACTTTTTTTTCTCTAGTTTCTTATGAATAAAGAGGTTTTTCTGACTTAGGGGTCTCTCTGGGAGAAGGCTTTTTATCCCATGAGATAAGGGTCATCTCATCCTCCCTAGACCCTAATTATATGAGTGGGATTTCACTAGGCATGTTTGTTTTTTGGTTGTTTGTTATCCTTACTCCACCTTGTATATTGAGTTAGAAGAAGGTTTATTTGGATAAAAAGATTATGTTGCTGTACTGATATGAATAGTACATCATGCCTTTATTTGGTTTTTAAATTCAGAAGCTTGGATGAGTTGGTTTACCTTTGTAGCTTTTGTTTTAGAACAAAACCTGGTATGATCAAAAACATAATCTGTCTTGCCATTTAAAAGATATTGATCAAAACTAGATTCCTAGGAATAAAAATTGACAGCAGAACTTAGCAATACATTGAAAGGTTTATATTGTTTTCACATTAATAAAAAGTTTCTTGTTGAGTTTGTTCAAATATTTTTTGCACTTCTATTGTAATTTGTAAACTTGGTTAATCAGTTTTTTTTTTAAGGTGGTGAATCTTTCTTTGTGGTGCGAATTGATGACGATTTGGTATTCAAGTTATCTACCATAGTTGGTCAATCCTTATTTGAGTTTTGGATTATTTTACGCTCTCATTTTATGATTACATTTTATTTGAAGAAAAGCTTTCCATGCATCTATAAATAATGCCGTACGTAAATCTACATATGTACATGTAAGCAAGTGCTCATGCACTTGTGAAGTTTAGTTGATATAATTGTTAATGTAAGAGTTGCTTTATACATGCAAAAATAAACCCATCGTTTAATTATTTAAAATCAGAATTTGGTAATCGTATATTTCCTTAAGATTTAGAATTACAATAGGTTTATATAAATAAGCAAGTTACATTCTAATACCCTCTATAATAAACCAATTATATTATTCGTCATCTGTCTAATATTCCCCCTCAAGTCAAGGGCGGGGAACGACCTGCTACTTGGATCGTAAACCTAGAAACCGATGAGAAGGCAAGGGCTTGGTAAAGACATCAGCAAGTTGATCATTGGTTGAATTAAACTTGACATTCAACTTCCCTTGAGCAACTTGTTCTTGAACAAATGAAAATCCACTTCAACATGTTTAGTAGGAGCGTGAAATACCGGGTTGGCAGAAAGGTATGTCGCACCAAGGTTGTCACACCAAAGTGTAGGTGACTGAGACACCACGCCGAGTTCTTTAAGTAGTGATTTCAACCATATTAGTTCTGCAACATCAACTAACGCTTTGTATTCCGACTCTGTGGAAGGTCGAGATACAATCCGTTGTTTTCTTGCAGCCCATGAAATAAGATTAGATCCTAAGTATACAACATATCCCCCCGTGGATCGACCATCGACTGGGCAACCAACCCAGTCAGAATCGGAATATGCTAGAATATTACGGTGCAAATGAGAGTCAGAAAAGGCATGTAGTCTTAAACTGGAGTCATGACAAAAAAGTAAACCAAGTTGAGCAGTACCATGAAGATATTGCAAGATGCTTTTAACTGCAGCCCAGTGATTTTTAGTCAGTGCATGCATGAATTGGCACACTTTATTCACCGCGAAGGCAATGTCCGGACGAGACAAAGTAACATACTGAAGTGCGCCAACAACCTGACTAAACCGCGATGGATCAGGAAGGAGACTGTCATCAGGAAGTTATACATGAGAGTGCTCTTGGGAGTGGCAACCGGTTAGCCTGTGATAGACCAGCACGATGTATAACATCTAAAATGTATTTCCGTTGAGAGAGTATCAGGTTGTGATGATGATGGACCACCTCAATACCTAAGATGTAATGCAACCGACCAAGATCTTCAATTGCAAAGGATGTGTTGAGATAATTTATGATATTAGCAACCACTTGGTATTTGAATGATTAGCATAGTGGGCTTGAGACTGGGTGTGTGATTGGGAAGATTGATTTGGACACTGAGATGGTAAATGACCAATTCTGCAACAGTTACAATGTCCATACGCAATGTTTTGAGTGGAAGCCCAAGAGAACTGATGTGAACCACCCGTGTCACGATTTCGAGCATTGTTGTTTTGAGAATTGCTTCGATAGGTTCCCCTTGAAGAGCCACGGCCGCCTTGATTATTGCTGGAAGACTGAGGAGCATAGTAAGCTGGTGGCAGTTGTGAGGAGGCTGCAGTGGTTGATTTTAGTTGTTGACCAAGTTGTGTTGCCAGGAGTTGAAGGTTGCTGATCTGATTCTGAATGGACTGTAAATTCGGTTGTGCCGATTGAGGCTGAGCCGTGGCCAGAAGGGCCTGTGAAGTTGCTGATTGTGTGGGCAGAAGCTTAGTGGTTATATAATCATGATCACTAATAAGAGCATAAAGCTCGCCAAAAGTCACTGATGGAGTTCGGGTTAAGAGATTTGACTTGAGACCATAATATTCCTCACGAAGACCAGCAATAGCAAGCATAACTATTTCATTGTCCTTCCTCGGATTGCCTATGTTTGCTAGGGCAGTTGCATATTCTTGAGCACGGCTTAAATACGCTGCAGGTTTTTCATCACCCTTCATAGTGATTTGGAGAAGCTGATTTTTAAGTGTGAATTCATATGCTGAGGATACTGGTGCATAGGCTTATTCAAGAGATAACCATATGTCACGTGAGGTTTCCCTTGAACATGCTGAAAAGACTCCTCAGATATGGTTGATGTGATCGGTACGCACATGGGCATCATTCTTTACCCATGGATTATAGCTTGGGTTGTCCACAATAGCATTTTCTGTAGTTACTTTGGCTGAAGCGCAGGAGATTGAACCATCCACATAATTGATCAGGTTATGAGAAATCAGGAAAGTTTCAATCATTTGTTTCCAATAACCATAATTTGTAGTTTTAAGAGAAAAAGCAAACTTATGAGATTGATGAGTTGCTTTTTCTTGGTTGGTAATTAAGATGATAGCAGCCATGGATTCGAAAAGAAAAAAAATTACCAATTGCAGGTTGGACAGATTGGATCACCGGAAGGAACGGCAGTAGGGTCAGGTGTTGTGGTTTTTTTTTTTTGAGAGAAGATACGGCTTTGATACCAAATTAGAATTTGGTAATTGTCTATTTTATTAAGAATCAGAATTAAAATAGGTTTATATAAATAAGCAAGTTACATTCTAATACCCTCTATAATAAACTAATTATATTATTCGTCATTTGTCTAATATTTAATAGCTGTAGTATAGTTATTGTAGTTAACTTATTTTGTTTTCAAGAGAGAACTACCTAAATTCCATTGTTATTCCAGTTTAATTTCTCCTAGACGCTAGTTTTTTGTGAATTTACACTGTTTTTGATTTGTGTTACATGCGACCATAGCTATTGCTGTCATTCTTGATTTGTTTGTATTTTGATTTTTTTTTCAGGTGTTACGGACTGCTGTGAGCAATAGATTAGCAAAAGTTCAAGGTTTTCTGTTTCGTGCTGCTTTTCTTCGACGTGTGCCGGTTTTTGTTCAGTTGATTGTTGAAAACATTATATTATGTTTTGTTCAGTCTGCTTTATATTCTACATCCAAGTATATAACAGGGACCTTAAGCTTGAGGTTCAGAAAGATATTGACGAAGCTTATTCATGCACAATATTTTCAGGTTTGCTATTATTATTATTATTATTAAATATAATGATAATTATAGTTCATATATGTATTATAATTTTTCTTGTTATCATCATCATCATTGTCATTATTATCATTATTTATTTATTTATTATCGTCACCGCAATCATGATCATCATTATTATTATGAGATGTTTCCTAATTGGGAATTGTTTGTTTGGATTCCAGAATATGATATACTACAAAATGTCCCATGTTGATGGCCGGATAACTAATCCTGAGCAAAGAATTGCGAGTGATGTACCAAAATTCTGCTCAGAATTGAGTGACCTTGTACATGAAGATCTTATTGCAGTTACTGATGGTCTTCTGTATTCATGGCGCTTGTGTTCTTATGCAAGTCCCAAGTATATAATTTGGATTTTGGTAATACTCAGTTTTCCTCATGCTTAAATTGCCAACCTATATATCAGGTCTTGATGATGTTTTCATCATCTGAGATGTATATGTAGCTCTCATGTACATTTTGTTTTTGGCTGGATTGATAGGAGTCATGATGACTGGTTTCATTAATTATGTGTTGCCGTGTTGGTGTGCATAAGTGTATCAGAGTTGACATTTTTGATCTATTTACGTATTATTGAATTGATTCACATATTTTTTTTATTGTAACATATCAAATGGGAATAGAAACGAGCCAGTTGGGTCATGAGTCTCGCTCAAAGTGTATATTGACGCATAAAACCTCCTAAATCATCTTATTTGAAAGTTAAATTTTATTATTGAAATAATGTAAATGTGTAATCATATATGACATACTAATCATATATAAAAAGGAGTGATGACATAAAATAGTGACGTTATTTTTATTGATCCTCCATTATGATCTTATACTTTGACTGGGACTAGTTTAGTAACTAAAGTTAACAGATGTTCTGTTGTCATTTTTGATGTCATAAAATACCAACATGCTTTCTCATATGTTCAACATTGGTTATTTTATAGCTCATCAAAAATGATGAAATTGTTGCATTTTCCAAAGTCTAATGACAAGTTGGTATGGGCCAAACTATAATAACCAATTTGGAACACCTACTGACCTACATTGTTCTGTAATATTTTATGAAATTTAACTTATATAAAGCCATTTAAGTTTTTTGATAAAAAGATTTTAGAGTCAATGTGATCTGGTCCATTTTGACGGGTACAAAAACAACCCGTTTTGACATGCTATTCAACCCATTAGTTGCTCCCATTTTGACACCTTTTTAGTGTATTTTAATCACCATAGAGGCTCTTATAATCTCTTTACATTCATGATATTATAATCAGTGACTTATCACTTGTGCAATTAACGGTGCCTTCACTTACAGGCATATGTGGTAGGAGCTGGAGCCACTATTAGAAACTTTTCTCCTGCATTTGGTAAATTGATGTCTGAAGAACAACAACTTGAAGGTGAGTATAGACAACTTCACTCAAGGTTAAGGACTCATGCAGAAAGCATAGCGTTTTATGGTGGTGAAACTCGAGAAGAATCCCATATCCAACACAAGTTTAAGTCACTTATACGGCATTTGAAAGTTGTCCAACATGACCATTGGTGGTTTGGCATGGTTCAAGATTTCTTGTTAAAGTATCTTGGAGCTACTGTTGCTGTCATTCTGATAATAGAGCCTTTCTTTTCTGGCACTTTGAGACCTGACACCTCAACATTAGGACGGGCCGAAATGTTGAGCAATTTGAGATACCATACGAGTGTCATAATATCATTGTTTCAGTCCTTGGGTACTCTTTCCATAAGTTCTAGACGCCTTAATCGTCTAAGGTATTTATTTAATTTTTTCGTACTTTTAAAGTGTTGAACTTAATCAAATTTTATTCCATGCTTTTTATTTAGCATGTAATTTTCATTCGAGTATAATTATGTTTAGATGGTAAGTTTTAAATAAAGAAAAGATAGGTCTAGAATAGCTTGGAAATTAAGTCTTAATATGGTTCTTAGGGTAATGTGGCATTTCTGAGTTGGGGGTTTCTCCAAAAGTAGCATCGTTATTCATTAAGATGGGGGTAAGGTACAGAGGTCTGCTTTCGACTCAACTACCCCCACCCACCCTCAAGAGCCTACTGATTGGGGAAATTTTATTGAGTATGTTTGTTTGTTATGGTTCTTAGGGTCATTGTCTTATTGTTTTATATGCACTAATTTACAATTATATTAATAAAAAAAGTCAGATTTATTAGCATAGGAGATTATTATTATTATTATTACTACTACTGTAGTTAGACTAGATTAGTTTGTTTTTTATATATTCATTGATTTTAATGGAATGAAACATTGGAAAATAATAAGATTAAGATTGTTTCTTGTTCAAAAATTTCTGCTATGTTTTTCTTTGCTAATTGCATCTTGGCCTTCTATTGGTATAAGATCTACTAAGCTCAATTCCCAGGTTTGAAAGTAGTAGCAGGCCAACTTGTGATCAACATCAACAGGTTTGTGGTATTTTTTGGGTAAGCAAATCAGGTACAGGTCTGTTTTGGTGAGCAGTAAGATCGAGCAGCAAGAAAGCAAAGGTGATCAATCTGTAATCTGCAAGAACAAGCAGGAGGAGAAGTTGATCATAACTCTATGTGATCAGGCAGAGAAAGAAAGTAAACATCAAGAAGGCAAGAATCTGATCAAGAACAGGTAGATTGGATCTGGCAAGAAGCAAGAAATCAGAAACATGTTTTGTTTCTGATATGCAGCAGCAAGAAAAAGCATTATAGGAAGTTTATCCATGAAAAACGAGTCTGCCAATAACGCAGCAAGATCAGCAAGCAAGAATGAAAGAATAGCAAGTTTAAGCTATAGAACAGAGGAAGAAAGCAAGTGAAGATTGCAAGAAGTAAGGCAAGCCAACCTGCAAGGCTGCAAGTTTTTCTGTAAGATTAGAAACAGAAAGCAAGAAAGCATAGCAGATGATGCAAACAAAGTGTTGGTACTGATCTGTGAGCAAGGGAACCTGTCTTTGTATCCAAAGTTAACTGACTTGAACTACTCCAGGTGGGCTCTCTGACAATCCTAAAGGCATATTGTCTATGGGAGGTAGTTAATTCAGCAGGAGTAGAAGAAAAGAATGTTTTCACAACAATAGCACCGATCTTCCAAACATTGTCGGACGACATTGTGCTACAATTTGCACAACACACAACTGCGAAAGAAGTATTGGATTTGATTGAAGTTTGATACGTCAGGATGCATGTCTACAAACTTTGAGAAGCAAACTAGAAACCCTGAATATGAAAGAGATGAATTCATGGATGAATTTTCAGGGAATTTTAGTGACAGAAGAGCCGAAGTTAAAAGTCGTGGCTTTAATTTCAAGGATAAATTGATTGTAAGTAAGTTACTGAACATAGTTCTAAAAAGTTCCTACTGATAGTGGCATTTATCAAGCAATACTTTGAAATTGATAAGATGCCATTTGAGGAAGCAGTGGGAAGAATAAAGGCGTATAAAGAACAATTCAAAAGTCAAGATTATCTAGAAGAGAACAATCAAATTAAGTTTTTATTGACAAGTTCAAGTGATTCTTAAAGTTGGCACTATGAAAGGGGACTAGATGATGGAAATCAAAATTATAATAGGAGTCAAGGAAGAGATTTTGGAAGTGGACGTGGAAGAGGTTCGGACCAAGGTAACAGAGACAAAAGCGAATTTAGGTGCTATGAATGTGGTGTGCCTAGTCACTTTTCATATGAGTGCGCCAAGTGGAAAGACAAGGAGAAAGAGGAGCAAGGAAGCTCATCTTGCTCAATATGATGAGGGTCTGACTTTGCTATGAAGGGTGAATGTGGACAAACAATGATTTGGGGGGTGATTGTTGAACTTACTTGAAGTTTGTTCACTTGTGGAATAAAAGATGGCGGCTTGGTTTTTGTGTTTTGGGTCGGTTTAGTTCAAGAATTATATTTGGTATCATTTTTTTTATTTTGTATGGACTATGGAGTTTTTATTTGAGCTATGTTTAGATAAGTTTTAATTAAAGAAAAGATTGGCCTATAATAGCTTGGGAATAAAGTCATTGGTTTAGTCTAAATATGGGTCTTAGGGTTATTGTTTTGCATGCAAAAATTTACAGTTTTATTAATCAAAAGAGTCGATCTAGACTGTTTCTTGTTCAAAACTTTCTACTGTGTTTTTCTTTCTTAATCACATCCATGTCTTCATAAAGTACTAGTATAAATTTAAGGTATAATTACATATATCCCCCTCTTTTGAGGTCTAATTACATATATACCCAACTAAAAATTTTAATTACATATATACCCAACTGAAAAAATTTAATTACATATATACCCAACTCAAAAAATTTAATTACATATGTACCCAACTTTACTATCAACATACCATTTTAGTAACCTTTGAATTTCCAATCACACATACGAAAACTCCATACGTAAACACCACATTCGTTTATTGTCCTCCTCCCCATACGACTGAAGCTCCGTCAATTAAAAATGAAAAAAAAGACACGAAAAATGATTAAAAAAAGAATCAAAAACACTAAAAAAAGGAAAAAAAACGTAAAATACGGGTATATTTGAAGTAAGGTAAAATATGTATAATAATTTTTTTTAAAGTAAGAGTAAAATAAATTTTTCTTAATTCATTTTAATTAAAATGGGTATATTTGAAATTTTAGCATTAGAGGAGGGGATATATGTAATTAAAATTTTAGATTGGGTATATATGTAATAAATGAAGTTTGTAAGGGGATATATGTAATTGCCCCTAAATTTAATTATTCCCCTTTTTCGTAATCATTGTACATGCAAAAAAGCTTATGGCCCACATGTTTAGGCAATATCAGCTTTATGTATGTGATTTTTTGGATGCCAAGGGGAAATATGAAAAATGTAACTTTGGAAATCACAACTTCTTGATTGTTATGCGTATAATTTTCAAATATTCTTTTTTCAAAGTTAGTTAGGCTTTCAAATATTCTTTTTTTTTGTTTGGAAATTAGAACCAAGCCCAGATAGGAACTTTTAATCAATAAATCAAGTAGGCCTGATCAATACAACTATATCTTACAGGCCCTAAAATGGCAGACAATGAGTTTCTATAATCTAGAAAGAGAGATCGCGATTATGGTTATTGAGGAGAGGTCGATTAGGTCACATGTGTATTCTACATAATGTAACTGTGGTCACTTGATGCTAATATGTTGTATGTTATTTTTTATGTCAAGGGGGTAGCTGAAGAATGTTACATGTCTGATTGGCCAAGCATACTATTGCACAAAATTCTAATGAAACAATTTTAACTTAATCAGTCTCTTCAATTTGCAGTGGCTATGCAGATCGTATTCATGAACTTATGGCTGTATCTAGAGAGTTGAGTCCAAAAGATGTACCATCTTTAAAAAAAAGAGGGAGTAAGAATTATATAACTCAAGCAGACTACATAGAGTTTGATGGAGTCAAGGTAGCTGATAATTTTTTTTTTTTTTTTTGCCATCTATCTGTTATCTTCTATTGAAACTAATGTGCTTTTCAGGTGGTTACTCCAAGTGGTAACGTATTGGTGGAAGACTTAACTTTAAAAGTCGAATCAGGGTCAAATCTTTTAATCACAGGTATCTAGTTTACTTAGTCTTTCATGAAAATCACTTCAATACATCCCTTTTTAAGGAATATATTAGGTCCTTTTGTTAAGTATTCTTTTTTAATTATTGATTTATTATCATTTTTTCCCCTGCTATCATTCTTGTTTTGGGTTTATAGTATTTCTCGTAAGGTTCTGTTTTTATATGGGACAACCTCTTTTTGAAGGGAAAAACACTGGTAGAAATGTAAACTGATTCTGGTATGGATGATTTGATTTCTGAATTTCATCACCAATCATAAAAGATACAAAGGACATTGTTTCTTACAGTTTCAGTTCCTTCTATTATTTAGTTTTAAATAAACATAGATTCTTAAAGGAATGGCGCAATAATTGCCAACCATAATTTTTTTATGCAGGACCAAATGGTAGTGGCAAAAGCTCACTCTTTAGAGTTTTGGGAGGTTTGTGGCCCTTGGTGTCCGGACATATTGTAAAACCTGGGGTTGGTTCGGATCTCAATAAAGAGATTTTTTACGTCCCCCAAAGACCGTATACAGCTGTTGGAACACTTCGTGACCAGTTGATATATCCTCTTACCAAAGATCAAGAAGTTGAACCTCTCACTCATGATGAAATGGTTGAGCTATTGAAGAATGTAACAACTTCTTTCTTATTCTATATCTTTCACCTAGAGGCATCTCTTATGGATCTTGACTGTGATATCTTTTTCACTTAAATAGGTTGACCTTGAATATTTACTAAATCGTTACCCACCTGAAAAAGAGATAAATTGGGGGGAGGAGTTGTCTCTTGGGGAACAACAAAGATTAGGTATGGCGAGGCTTTTCTATCACAAACCCAGGTTTGCAATTCTCGATGAATGCACAAGTGCTGTAACAACTGATATGGAAGAACGCTTCTGTTCTAAAGTCAGAGATATGGGAACATCATGCATCACTATATCTCATCGACCCGCTCTTGTTGCATTTCATGATGTTGTACTCTCATTGGATGGGGAAGGGGGTTGGAGAGTTAATTATAAAAGGTTGAATTTTTAATTCATCTTTAATTTTTATTTTATTTTGATGCATTTAATTTTAATTGTGTGTATAATGTGTGCATATGGGTGCACCCGTAACGCGCATACACACGCATGACACAGTAGCACATGCACATGCACATCATTGCGTGCTTTTACAGTTTAAATTATAATTTAACAGGGAGGGTTCCCGAGTACATACTGACACTGAGTTTCCTAAACTGAAGTCATCTGAAACCGAACGGCAAAGTGATGCAATAACAGTTCAACGTGCATTTGAGAACACAAGAAATGTGTGTAAATTTTGACATTTTTGTGTTTTTTCTTTATATTTTTTTATCACTTATAGTGTTGTAAAAATTGATCTAGTCGGTAGTCGGCTAGGCACCGATTAATTTTTAGGTACTCGGTCAAAAAATCGGTAATTGGTCAAAATCAGTTAAAGTTGGCTCTAGTCAGCTAGGTGGACAAAATCGGCCGGAATCTGATGAAATTCCGGCGACATTTTCCGACGGCTTTTGGAATTTTGGCAAGATTTCCGGCGACTATTGAGATTCCGGCAAAAACTGGCGTTTTTTAAAATTCCGGTGATTTTTTGGTATATATATATATATATATATATATATATAATTGAACATTTTTGTAAAAATTATTTTGAAAATTTGGATGTATATATATATAATAAAAAATTATATATAAATTTTCCGATCTGATTAATTCCAATTGATCCCGACTAGTCCTTAGTCCCTACTCCCTACCCTACCGCTCAGGTAGCGACTAGCTATTTCTACAACATTGTTTACTTATATCATATAGTGTTGAATTTTTTGATCCATTTACATATGAATTAGTTGTGTTTCATATCAAATAGGTCAAGTCGATGTGGTAAAAAAATGCTTAATTGAATGCTGGTCATAATGGTCGAACTGGCTAAAAGTCAAAAGTCTTATTCTAATATATGGCTTATTATTGCAAATAACTTGCATTTATAATCATACTTTGTGCATTAATCATATGTAAATGACATTGGATGAAAAGACATTTTCTGGTCAACATGCCCTAAAGCCGACCCAATTCAACTTGAACCTGTATTGTCTGCTAGTTAACCACCCCATATTTTCACCTATAAGATCTAGTGTAACATGCCTAAAAAGTTATGGGTTTCCTATAGCTGCAGCTGGATTCTGCTTTTTCTAGTTCCAAGTCTACTCAGTCATATTTTTCAGAGTTAATAGCTGCATCCCCATCTGAAGAGATAAATAATTTGTTACCTGTTGTCCCGCAACTGCATATTGATCCCCGGGTACTGCCCTTAAGAATAGCTGCCATGTTTAAAGTACTGGTAAGTTTAATCTTCAAAGCTTTTTCTGTCTTGATTCATGTTCTCTCTTTAAATATTTTATATATTTCTGTTATTATTGCGATGATATGCTGATTATTTCTCCAAACATTTGCCTTTCCTATGGTACTCTCTGCACTATTAAATTATTAATACACAACAATTGCTTGATGTCTTGTATAAAATGCCAAAATTTAATAGCTATTATAAAAGATAAATTATTCACCTAATAATGCTAGTCTGGAATACCTTTATACTTAGCTCTCTCCGGTGATTGAAAGATGTTTAGAATATTGTGATGACTCTCCTTTTTTTGTAAATTCATATACTGGATTATTAGACTAGATAATTGTAATGACATCAGTTTGCAATATTTGTATAGTTAGGGGTGTCAAGTGTTAATATTGTATTCTCTATATGTTTACGTAATGAGAAAGGAAGACTCACGTTTTCAGAATATATGAAATCTAACATGGTATCATTAGCCAGGGCGTAACCCTACCCCACCGATCCCCACTCCTGCCGCCACCGTCGACCCGCCCCGCCCCTCCTCGCCACCGTCAACCACCACCGTTGACCGCCTGTGCTTCCATACCAGAGTTTCTTTCAATCTCGCCTCTCTCTCCTCTCTTCCTTGCGTGAGTATTCAGGTATTATCTTCTCCATGGCTGCCACCCCTTTACACCCTGCAATTACATTCTCCATCATACGTAATTTCATTCCTATTACGTTGGAGATGGAGAATGCTCAGTATACCTCATGGTCTGTGTTATTCAAAATTCATTGCACAGCCTTCCAAGTTCTCGATCACATTCTTCCTCCACCTCCTCCGGTTGCACCCTCAGCTGCCGCCGACAAAGCCCCACCAGCACCACATCCGGTTTTACCCTCTTTGGGCTAGACTAGATGCCATTGTCAAACAATGGATCTATGGTACCATCTCAAATGACCTTCTCCACACCATTCTTAAACCTAATTCCACTGCTGCTCAAACATGGCAATCCCTGGCAAATATTTTTCAAGACAATACAACTTCTAGGGCTTTGTATCTTGAAAATAAATTTGCCAATACCAAGTTGCAATTCTTTTACACAGCTTCTGCTTATTCTCAAGAACTGAAAACCCTTGCTGATCAATTGTCTAATGTTGATGCTCCAGTCTCCGACAATCGCCTAGTCCTACAGCTAATAGCCGGAGTGCAGGGCAGTAAATTTGATGCTGTAGGGATGATGATACAACAAACTCAGACTCTGCCGGATTTTTTATACAGCCCGATCCCAACTGGTTCTTGAAGAAGCAAGGCAGGCCGAACAACACCCACTTTCGCCTGACACGGCGCTCCACGTTACCACTCCTAACACAGTTTTTGATCGCAAATCATCTTTGCCTTAGTCTTACGACAATGTCCGAGGATATTCCGAGCCTACCCGTAATCATGGTGGCCGCTGGTCTTTCGACTCCAGACAACGTGGCTGTGGCCGTGGGGGCCGTGGCAAAGGTAGAGGTCGTTCACGTGGTCGGTCTTCCTATACCTCTCAACCTCCATGGATGCAATCTACTCAAAATTGGCAATGGCCTCAACAACAGCCTTGGCAGCCCTGGACTGCACCTCCGGTCCCTTATCCAACCATGCCCACTACCCATCGTAGACCACCTTCTTATCGCAGCCCTTCAGCTGGAGTTCTTGGACCTGCCCCTTCTCAGTTTTATGCTGCCACTGATGATTACTACAACCCTACCAACATTGAGCATGCATTGCACACCATGACTCTCAATCCAGACCAAAATTGGTATCTTGACACAGGAGCAACAAACCACATGGCCAACTCGTCAGGTAACCTCTCAAATTATGTCAATAATAGTATTAAAAATCATTTTGTCGTTGGTAATGGGCATCACATACCGATGATCGGTACGGGTCACTTCACTTTATCACCACCCTATCCACCTCTCCGACTTAATAACATTCTAGTTGCACCCAACATTATAAAGAACCTTTTATCTGTTCGTCGGTTAACAACCGACAATAATGTTTCAATTGAATTTGACCCGTTTGGTTTCTTCCTATCCTCCGATGTGACAGTACCGGAGATATCTACCCAATCACCTCCTCATCAGTCAAGTCTACCAGTCCTTCCACATTTGCTGTTTTGTCCCAGGATCTATGGCATCATCGCTTAGGACACCCTGGATTATCACTTCTTCGTATTTTGAATAGACAACAATGTATTTCTGTTAAGAATTTGTCAAATAGACAATTGTGTCAATCTTGTGTTTTTGGCAAACATGTTAAGCTACCTTTTTATGATTCCACTTCTATTACATGTTTACCTTTTGATATTATACACAGTGATTTATGGACTTCACCAACACGTAGTTCAGGAGATCATCATTATATATTATTTCTTGATGATTATACAAATTACCTATGGACTTTTCCTCTTCAAACCAAATCCTCTGTTTTCTCCATATTTCTCAACTTTTGTCAACCAATTTGAACGTGGAATTAAATGCTTTCAATGCGATAATGGCACCGAATATAACAACAAAGCATTTCTTAATTTTTGCACACAAAATGGTATGACTTTCCGTTTCTCGTGTCCTCACACAACCTCTCAAAATGGTAAAGCAGAACGCAAAATACGGTCTATCAATAACATTATTCGCACTCTACTAGTCTACTTACACATGCGTCTCTTCCCCCTACATTTTGGCATCATGCTTTACAAATGGCAACATATATACTTAATATTCTGCCTTATAAAACTAAAGCCAATCACACTCCAACTTTTCTACTTTATCATAAACATCCTTCTTATACCCATCTTCGCACCTTTGGATGCCTTGGCTATCCACTTCTTCCTTCCACCTCACTTCACAAACTACAAAATAGATCTATGGCTTGTGTCTTTCTCGGTTACCCTTCTAACCATCGTGGGTACAAATGCTATGATCTTTCTTCTCGAAAAATCATTATCTCTCGTCATGTCCTATTTGACGAAACTGTTTTCCCATTTGCCAAACTTCACCCGACCCCACCTTCGTATGACTTCTTACACTCTTTCTCCTCTTCAACTCTCCACCCCTCATTTTGGGATTCTGTCTCCTCGGTGACCCAACATTCATCCACTCCCCATTCTCCAGTACCAGCCTCTCCGACTACCTCCCCACAATCACCGGTCCAACCTACCTCTCCGACTACCCCAAACACTTTTCCACCCAACACAAATCAATCTGGCACCTCAACCCTGAAAACCTACTCTCGTCGTCCAAAACACCCTATCGCCACCACACACGCTGCCACATCCTCCATTCCTACTCCTCCGCCACCACCACCACCTCCCCGAAATAGTGTTACCCGTAGCATGACTGGCAATTCTAAGCTTAAAGTTCCCATTAACCTACACACCACTACAACCTCCTTCGAACCTCTTCCTCGAAACCCAGTCGAAGCCTTAACCATTCCTGTGTGGTCCCATGCCATGACCGATGAGTTTAGTGCGCTTATAGATAATAATACATGGGAGTTAGTGCCTAGACGTCCAGACATGAACATTATTCGATGTATGTGGATTTTTAAACACAAAACTAAATCTGATGGCTCACTTGAGCGATACAAAGCTCGTTTGGTTTGTGATGGCATGTCTCAACAGGTCGGTGTAGATTGTCATGAAACATTCAGCCCAGTTGTCAAACCAGCGACCATTCGCACGGTTTTAAGCATCGCATTGCTTCACGGATGGGACATAAATCAATTAGATGTCAAAAACGCGTTTTTACATGGCAATCTTAAAGAAACAGTCTACATGCATCAACCTATGGGTTTTAGGCATCCTTCTTTTCCTCACCATGTTTGCCGACTGAAAAAGTCTCTCTACGGGTTGAAACAAGCACCTCGCGCGTGGTACCAACACTTTACAGGGTTTCCAACATAGTTCTTGCGATCATTCTTTGTTTATTTACAAATAAGGCATGGATATGGCTTATATGCTTTTATATGTTGATGATATAATTCTTACATCCTCATCATCTGGTCTCAAACAACACTTCTTGACCTTGTTGGGGTCCGAGTTTGCTATGAAAGATCTTGGCCCTTTAAGCTATTTTCTGGGAATCTCTGTTACTCGGGATTCTAACGGCATGTTCCTTTCTCAACAAAAATACGCACAAGATATTCTCATTCGAGCAAACATGGCAGACTGCAACCCGACCCACACGCCCGTTGATACAGCCGGAAAAGTAGGTGCTCAAGCAGGCTACTTTATACCGCAGCTTAGCCGGAGTGCTTCAATACTTAACTTTCACTCGTCCAGACATCTTCTATGCCGTTCAACAAGTCTGCTCGCTCTACTCATTTTCATGCTCTCAAGCGGATTCTTCGGTACATAAAGGGGACTCTACCCATGGGTGTTTACATGAAACGCAGTCCCGTTTCCTCTCTTATATCCTACACAGATGCTGATTGGGCGGGTTGCCCCGACACACGACGATCCACCTCCGGTTACTGCATATTTTTAGGAGACAACCTCATCTCTTGGTCCTCCAAAAGACAAACGACTATCTCCCGATCACATGCAGAGGCCGAATACCGTGGAGTAGCGAATGTAGTTGCCGAATTGTGTTGGATTCGAAATCTTCTTCTTGAACTTGGATGTCCCACTCGAAGGGCGTCTCTAGTTTATTGTGACAATGTTAGTGCCATTTATATGTCCGGGAATCCTATTCAACATCAACGAACTAAACATATAGAGATTGACATCCACTTTGTACGCGAAAAAGTTCAACTTGGTCAAGTTCGTGTCTTACATGTCCCATCTCGCTATCAACTCGCAGATATTTTTACAAAAGGCCTTCCATGTGTTTTGTTTCTAGATTTCATATCCAGTCTAAGCATTCGTAATCCTCCTCCTTAGACTGAGGGGGTATATTAGACTAGATAATTGTAATGACATCAATTTGCAATATTTGTATAGTTAGGGGTGTCAAGTGTTAATATTGTATTCTCTATATGTTTACGTAATGAGAAAGGAAGACTCGCGTTTTCAGAATATATGAAATCTAACATGGATGCATATGAATTTTTAGAGAATCTGCTTGATGTTTGTAATTCTTGATTTAGGTTCCCACAGTATTTGATAAACAAGGAGCACAACTACTTGCTGTCGCTATTCTTGTAGTCTCAAGAACATGGATATCAGATCGTATAGCTTCTTTAAATGGTATCATTACTATTGGATTTGTATTTATTTTGTATTTTATGTTGTTGCATCTGTCCATGATCACTGGACTGATGGTCAATATCCTGACTTAATAGGAACAACTGTGAAGTATGTTTTGGAGCAAGACAAAGCAGCCTTTATACGGTTGATTGGTGTTAGTGTCCTTCAGAGTGCTGCTTCCTCTTTTGTCGCACCTTCTTTGAGGTATTCATGATCTGTCTACAAGCATCCTTACAGCCTGAAGTATGTTTAACACAAATTTAATTAAGCAAACTATGCTAGTCAATCAGAAAAGAACCTATGATTGCTGTTCATGTGATCAGTTTTTGTATAATTGATGATAGTGGTGACAGAATGGGTGGTTGTGTTAACTGTTAACAGGGGTTCAGATCAAAACATAGCAAGTACTTCGTTGGTCTGAGTCCGGTTTAGTGACCCGAAATACTTTTTTTTAAAAATTTATTATTACTATTATTTTTTTAGAATCAATCAGTGCCAAATGTGATTGCAAAATATTTTTATCTAATACTTTAAATAAAATGAATGATAAGGTTATATGCATTGAAATACATTCGATTAATCTCCTTTTAAGCTATATTTTATTGAGCATTTGGATCCATTAGAAAAACAACAACCTTACCCAGTATAGTCCCACTTTTCAGTAGGGTCTGGGGGGGAAGGATAGATACAAACCTTACCCCTATCCCAATTGAGATAGAGAGGCTGCTCCAAAAGAGTCCCCGGCTCAAAGTTATCGTTTTAAGTTGATCATCCCAACGATTTTAACGTTATTTTCACAAAATAACTAAAATTACGTTAAAATTAGTGCACTTTTACTTTTGCCCCCTAAGGGCCCACACATATATACATTATATGCGTGCACCGCAAATGGGGCGTGTTGGATCCATTAGAAACTAAATCCGAATTGACCTATTGATATGTAATAAGTAAAAATCACAACCCTTGTCAATAATCCATGAGATATGATCAAACATATTTTTAATTTGGAATTTTTAGTTCTCGTTAGCTAGTTGGCTGGTCTATAATTTGATTAAATACATATAATTAGGTTCAATAATATTCATAAACTTAAAAAATGCACTTTAAGCCCAGGAAGGACTTCAAGTTTTTATGGATATGATGGAGCATGCATCTATTTCCACTTTCATGGTGGAGTAGCTTTGCACCGGTAATATTGATGATGTTGGTTTAGAAGTGGCAAAATTGGCGGGTTGGGTAACATGTCAAAAATTTTAATTTTATTAATTATTATTCATGTGCCAATTTATGATTTATGACAGTATATTATTCATTGAATCAAATGATTTAGGTTGTATGCATTTAAAAATACACTTAGGTTCGACTCCTTTGACCAATTTTCTTTTTCAGCCTTTTTTTATTTAATCTGTTTGACATGTTGATAACACATCATGTGAACGCCCTTCCTAAGTAAATGGGCTGAAATTGCCTCTTGTAAGCATGTCATGCAATTATCCTTAAATGACTTTCTTATTATCAGTGAGCTTAAACCTGCTCCATTACTCACTTATTTGCAGTTGACAACTTATATGATGTGCCTATTGTTTTCTGGTGAAGAATATTTGATTGTTTTGTGTATATGTTGTATGAAGGCACTTGACTGCCAGGCTTGCACTTGGATGGAGGATTCATTTGACTTCTCACTTGCTTAAGAATTACTTGAGGAAAAATGCATATTACAAGGTGACATATGTTAAAGTTTTATGTTGGTATCAGGAAATTGCTCTCATTTTAATACGCTTTTCACACATATTTCCTGTGTATTGGGGACAGTGATTCTTTCTAAAAGGTCAAATTGCTCAGCATGCTAGTCCTTTGTAACTCATGTTCAAAACAAACACTGTCCCATCCTAGTTCTTGAATTTTTCTGAACCTAACACAAATGATTCATATTCAGCTTGTCATATATATGTAAAGAAATGGGTTTTTCAAACTCTTGATTTTTATCCATATTTATATATCTGAGTTTTTTAAATTCAAGCACATGTCAATTGAGAGTTGCATTTGTTAGCACTTTCTAATTTCTATTTAGGAAAATTTCACTTATTTGGTTTCGTGGTTGACTGATTTCCTACTGTTTTGACTCTCCATTAAATAGCTGGAAGTTGTTTATTTAACCTACATCTAATTGTCTATACGTTACCTTGATGCAATTTATATTTTCTAGCAATAAATTAGAAGATGTAATTAAGTATCTACAAAAGAGATTGAGCCTTTTATCTGATATATTTTTGCCATTGTTAAAAACCAAGGTGTGAACATTGGATAGCATTTGCCTGCGCTATCTAAATGTATGATTAGAGGTGGCATTCTCAACCCATTTACTTATCAATAAGTTGATTTGTGTTAGGTTAACTCTAAAGGGTCAAATGGGTAGAAAGTTGCCCAAAGTGTGTTTATTTATTTCTTTTGGATAAAGAGCAAAGCCCAGAAAACATATGTAAAAGAAAAAAAGAGATTACACCCAAAGGAGGGCATTGAACTTTGAAGTAATTGGTACCGGATTCAAAGAACAAAACAGAAAGTGAAAGACAAAATTCTTGGAAATCCTTCTCCAATTGATAGAAAAACTCATAGTTTCAATGGAAAAAACTATCCGTATTTATCTTTGATTAAACTTGCACACTAAGTTAATCAACCCCTACTTTCTAGGCTAACTTATCTCCATCTAATCTAATCCAGAAAAACTCAGCCAATCTAATCCCTTTAGGTGGCTCAACACAAACTAAATATAACAAATATTAAATCAACTATGACTTAATAGCTACCAGACCCCTGAACTATTAAGTATTGCCAAGAATGGTCTAACAGACGCATCCTCAGATCAACCTATATCAAACAGTTCCAAAAAAGCAGGATTTGGGAACCCAAAAAGTCAGGTCTCTGGTCCTAAATTCATTACTCTATCTATACAAAAGGGGCATGTTTCAGAAGTAACTAGATCAAGAGCCCTATGCCCCTATCTATACAAAATATACAAAAGGTTAGAGACATATATATCCAATATCACCCATAATTCTGATACATAACATGATATAGACGATCTCATATACCGCATTATGAGGGTGGACAACCGTAAGATCTGTCACCACCAAAGCGAAAGCATCCAAGAGGCATGAAGGATATACGAATCGCAGAAGCAGAACCTCTTTACTTGCCAAAGCCATGTAACCATTGAACTTGCTAAAATATTTTTTCACTAAAAATTAGATTATTATTTCAGTAGTTTAATTTTGTGGTCGTATTTGACACTAATTATTAATAAACTGGCAAAAATTTTAACAAATTTATCCTGTGTGACAACTGACAAGACCTGTTTCAACCTGACCCCATTAGCTTGATGCGTTTATCTTTCCACATCTACCCTGTTGAGCTACTTTTTTAAGCTAATAGAACAGGTGGTTGAATGTTAGACAGTTCTGAAATTGTCAATATTTGATGTAGAGAAGTGGACTATTTTTATATTTATGTATATTCTGTTTCAGGTTTTTCACATGTCAGGAGTTAGCATTGATGCAGATCAGAGAGTAACACAAGATCTCGAAAAGTTGACCACGGATTTGTCAGGGCTTGTAACAGGGATGGTAAAGCCAACTGTTGATATTTTATGGTGAGCCCTTGTGGCAATTCATCTCATAGTTTTATGCTATTCTTTTGTAATTACTGTAGAGGTGACAAAATTGGTGGGTTCACTAATAGGTTAGGGTCTAAATGGTTAGTTTTTTGTACATGTCAAAACTGGTTGGGTTGACCCGAAACACCTTTTGTCTGACCTTTCTAATCTTCTATAGATACTGATTAATTTATGTTTTATAGAAGTATAATATTTTAATATCCATCTAATTTTGCATTAAAACGACTTTAATGGGTGTATGCATTTAAAACATGCTTGGTGACTTCTGACCAGGTTCTTTTAAAAAATATCTTGACTTGGCCCATTTGACCTAACATAACTCAAGTCAACCTATTTACGAGTATATGGGTGGAAATTGCCACTTACGGTCTAAACATTAATAAGAAGACCATGTTCTCGCAGAGGTCTCATAATTTTATTTCTTCCATGTTTAGTTCTTTCTTATAATTACAATAATGCTTAATGTTTTTATTAGGTTCACATGGAGAATGAAGATGTTAACGGGTCGACGAGGTGTTGCTATACTATATGCATATATGTTGCTAGGTTTAGGCTTTTTAAGGAGTGTGACTCCAGATTTTGGTGATCTGGGAAATCGGGAACAAGAACTTGAAGGAAGCTTTAGGTTGTTTATTGTATATTTATTTTTTTTCACTTTGTGAACATCAATGGAGCTATAAGGATATTTCTGATACAACATACTTTTGTTTAAATCAGGTTCATGCACGAGAGGCTGCGCACCCATGCTGAATCTGTTGCTTTCTTTGGAGGTGGTGCCCGAGAAAAAGCGGTAATTTTATACTTTTTGGGTATCAGCAAAAGTAGCAATATAGGCAGGTTGGCTAACAGATTCTAGTTTAAATGGGTTGTCTTTTAGTATTATTTGAAATGGACTGGCTCAGGTTGGGTTGATCCGAAAGCACTCATTTATCCCCTTCATAAAATTATTTAAGAAGTTTATATGAATACAGAAATATATCATTACTAGTATTTTGTAAATCTTTGAATAAAAAGGTTTTAGGAGGTAGCATTTTTGTTTAATAAATTGACTTGAGATGGCTGTAAATCCTTTTGACTTGTTTCTCTTTTAGGTCATTTCTTTTCTTTGACCCAGTTGAGTATAAAAAAACCCATATCAAATATCCATTAAAGTAAATTGGTGTCATGAGTTTTAAAGAGACACAACACAACCAAGTCGTCAATTAAAATGACGTGTTTTTCTTCTTTCATTGTTTGGATTATCTCACTTTTGTACGAAAACCAAAGGTAGCCAACCGCAAAAGCGATAAGGTGAAAGTTAAAAAGTGAATCATGGAAGAGAACAGAGGAAAGAAATAGTGAGAGAATATATGCCAGCCATAATTTTTTTTTTCTTCTTTTTTCTGCTTTAATTGTGTTTTAGTTTCCTCCATGCTGCATAAGTGAAAACCTAATGTATTGGTCACATTTAATGTTAATTATTTTTTATTTTACTTTTATGACGAAGCTCAATAAGTGTCAAGAACTTGGTTGCAACATCACATTTTCTATACCTTTTCATTATAAATAATGTTGCAAAATAGACAACATTGTAAGGCATCATTATGTGCTATTTAAAAATATGTACTTTATCATTGGCAGATGATTGAGGCCAGATTTAATGAGGTTCTTGTTCATGCTAAAACACTTTTAAAGAAGAAATGGTTATTTGGTATACTGGACGACTTTGTAACGAAACAACTGCCTCACAATGTTACATGGGGATTGAGCTTGTTATATGCTATGGAGCACAAAGCTGACCGTTCTTTGACTTCCACTCAAGGTGATATCGGATGTAAATATTTACTGATATGTGATTTGTTTATGAAATTTGTCTTGTATTTTTGCAGGTGAGCTAGCACATGCATTGAGATTTTTGGCTTCTGTTGTATCTCAAAGCTTCTTGGCCTTTGGTGACATTTTGGAGCTGCATAGAAAGTTCGTTGAACTCTCAGGTGGTGTTAATCGAATTTTTGAGCTTGAAGAGCTTCTTGATGCTGCACAATCTGGTTAGTGATTTTTCTTCTAGAAAAACACTTTTATCGTTTAAACTTAATATTATCTTTATTTCTCTTTATTAGAACAAATGAATAACTTTATCCGCCACATGTTGACTTCTGGTGAAGTCAACTTGTGGTTTTCCGGCCTCTCTCACCTATTAAAGTCATTTTCTTCTATTAAATGATAAAACAATTATGTTTAAAAATAATAAAATTATTTACTTATTTAGTATTCTTAAAATACTTAATGGAAGCTAATTTACTGATACGGTTTACTAGTATTGTATTTACTAATTTATTTTGCTATTGAAATATTGATGTGTTTTTTCCACGTTAATTGTTTAAAATATTAAAACTTAATAATAATTAATTTGATTTCGTAAGTTTCATACCGAACATTCTTATGTAATCAAAATTAAATATAATAGTGATAGTAATAACATGATTTTTTGTCTTTATTCATAAGATCAACATAACTTTTTATTATTATTTTTTTAATTTTACTAAACCTTTTAGAAAGAAAATGACACCGTATAAAACCATGCTAAAGTTGAAAAAAAATTAATAGGTAGGCAATTATCAAAATTATAAAAAAAAAGTTAATAATAATTAAAAACTGAAAAAAATTCAATCAAATAGATGGTTTCATTCATTAGGAGATAAACGTTAATGATTTTAAGAAATTATATTTATTCAACCTATGTTACATAGGTTTCTAATCTAGCATGTGTACAACAACAACAACAACCTTACCCAGTATATTCCCACTTTTCAGTAGGTACTGGGGGGAAGGATAGATACAAACCTTACCCTTATCTCAATTGGGATAGAGAGGCTGCTCCGAAAGAGTCCCCGGCTCAAAGTTATCGTTTGAAGTTGATCATCCCAATGATTTTAACGTTGTTTTCACAAATAACTAAAATAACGTTAAAATTAGTGCACTTTTACTTTTGCCCCTTAAGGGCCCACACATATATACATTATATGCATGCACCGCAAATGGGGCGTATATATATGTGTGTGTGTGTATAGTGATTATAGAAGGATCACTTTTGAGCTGCTCACTTATGAATGTTTCGATTGCGTTGTGTTTGATCAAACGTGTAAGTAAAAAATATTAGGTATATGGGGTACATGTCAAAATGGATGACTTTTGACAGTCTCCATAATTGTTTTATTCATTCATTTATACTTTTTGTTACAAAAATATATCTTTTTTGTAATCATATTTAGGCATTAATTTATTATTGTGTCACACTTGAAATCATAAAACAAATATTGCATTTGTGGGTTAACTCAACCTGACCCCTTTGGACGCTTCAACTTGAACCCATTTTACCAAGTTTAGTTGATTTCATAAATGTCATAGTTATCGTGCTTTGTTGTCGTGTTTCATACTTGGAAGTTTTTAAGATTTAACGGATCATGTTAAATCTCCTACAGATGAAACTGCTGGTACATCATCACAATCTGATGGGGAGATGCATAAGGATGGTATCTCATTTTCCGAGGTTGACATCATTACACCAGCGCAGAAATTATTAGCCAGGAAGCTGACATGTGATATAGTACCAGGGAAAAGCCTTCTTCTTACTGGTCAGTGAGTATGTGTGTGTGTGTGTAAAAATAGGGTCATGCTCTTTTCAGAAACCAAAATATGTTGAAAAGTCTAAAAACTACATGATGCACCTAAACATAGTGCCTAAAAGATAATCATAAGTGGTGGGAGAGAGAAACAGATGGGGTTACATATTGATCTTCTGTATCACATTCAAAGCAATTGGTACAATAGGAAAAACCTTAGGTATGATACATGTGACTCGATTGCTGGCTACGAACCACGGTGTCGGGGGTTAGAATCCATGTGAATCTCATTATTCTCAATATATTATTGGTTTCGAAATGAACACTTCTCTCTCCCCTCTTTATATATGTACGTGTGTGCAAGGGTTTGTTCAATACAGAAGTATTTATAAGTAGAGAACGAGAACCGTGTAATGCACGAACTGCCTTATGTATTACAGTTAAAACACAACATACAAGGCATTATACAGCTCTTGCAGCTTTCTATACATATATTAATTGGTTTTATAGCTTTCATCTAACTAATATAAATTATAACTGTTTAATGAAGGTCCAAATGGAAGCGGTAAAAGCTCGGTGTTCAGGGCTTTGAGAGGTCTTTGGCCTATAGTAGATGGACGACTTATTAAACCGTCATCCAAAAATATAAACGAGTGTGCTATATTTTATATCCCTCAAAAGCCGTATACTTGTTTAGGAACCTTACGGGATCAAATTATCTATCCTCTCTCCTATCAGCAAGCAGAAAGCTGGGCATTGAATTTGTATCAACAAGGTGAAGGGGAAAATCAATCAAAAACTTGATTGAATGAATTGATGACATTTTTTTTATTATACTAACACCGGTTTTTTTTGCAGGTGTATTAGAGACGAAGATTCTGGATATACATCTGAAAACGATTCTAGAAAATGTTAAATTATCATACCTGTATGAAAGAGAAGGGAGCTGGGATGCTAGTCAGAACTGGGAAGACATCCTTTCTCTTGGCGAGCAACAGAGATTAGGCATGGTGAGAGTCCTTACCTAATCACTCGCTGCAACTACATTTTCTTTATTTACTTGAAATAAAATTTGTTTCTTGTTTTAAAGGCTCGATTATTCTTTCACAAGCCTCGGTTTGGCATCCTTGATGAATGCACCAAGTAAGCATTGTTCATTTCTCGTCATGATTAGTACCACTTGATTATCGTTCTTATAATTTCTTTTCGTAAACATTTTCTAGTGCTACAAGTGTGGATGTTGAAGAACATCTTTATAGGCTTGCACGTGACCTGGGCATCACGGTTATAACATCATCCCAGGTAAATCAAATTTATTTCTTATATTTTCTGTTCTTTAAAATTTTAATTGATGCACGTGAGTGTTTGTCTTCTCAGCGGCCTGCTTTAATACCATTCCACTCGATGGAATTACGGTTAATTGATGGTGAAGGCAAGTGGGAGCTCAGATCAATCAAGCAATGATACAAGTTTATTCTAAAAGAAGTGAAATAAAGAGACCTGACTAGCTGATTATTTCATGTAATATAAGGAAACATATGTATATTTTGTTTTGTTGTAAAGAACACATTGAGAGGCTTCTATGTAGCTAGTCAATTTGATTATTAATATAATTAACAGGAAGAAGGTTTCTACATAGTCTTCATTTAAGAAACCTGATAGAATTTAATTGATTTATCTGATGAGCCCATTAAACCATGATCAGGGTTTAAGATCCGAGCCGGCAGAGTTTTAACCCGAATAAAAGTTTTGCTCCCCAAATTGTTGTTTCTAACCTAATCACATGCCTGGGTGAGCTAAAATCTTCAGATCTAGGCTTGGATTATCCTGATGCGGTCTTCCGAATTGACGACGGTTAGCAATTGTTTCAGATTCAACTTTGGATTCAAAGTTTTAAACACATCAACTCGCGTAAATAAGCTTGGTTTCTAGTTTTGACGATGATTTCGCCATGAAATATTGTTTCCACATGTTATACAACCATACTTGTATGTTTAGCAAGGATTTAACACGTTGGTGAGATTTAATTCATAGGGACAGCTAGAGGGAGGCAAATCGGGTTTTTTTGGAACCGGTTTCAAACGATTCCAGTTCCGGTCAACAAAGTCAATAGCTAGTTTCGGTTCTGGTTTTTAACCGGTTCCGGTTTGGGTTTTGGCCGGTTTTGGTTCGGGTTTTGCCGGGTAAAGGTGAAACCGGTTCCGGTTTTTCCAGTTCTGGTTCCTCTGAGAATCCAGAAACCCTTGTACTCACCGGTTCGGGTGTGACCGGTTATGGTTCCGGTTGCCGGTTCCGGGTTTTTTCCCCACTTCTAGGGACAGCGGCTATTCCTAAAACCCTATGGCTCCAAACTGGATAGCAGACGGACAGATAGACAAATAACACTGAACATATCAACATTAAACATATTCCTTAACATATCAATGCTAAATCTATGAGGATATAAATTTACTCATAACAAAGCAATGATGAAGGGATAAGTAGAAGAAAATATACTGTCATATACAAATTCTGCTGACTATTATAATTATACAGGCTACAGTTGTACCTACCCTTAAAATTGTTTTTAACCTTAATCAGATGTTTTCACGAACTCTTATCCTGGATTAGACATGGGCAAAAAACTGGTTTGGGTTTACAAT
The DNA here is from genome assembly GCA_009363875.1 of Mikania micrantha. Classification (NCBI taxonomy): domain Eukaryota; kingdom Viridiplantae; phylum Streptophyta; class Magnoliopsida; order Asterales; family Asteraceae; genus Mikania; species Mikania micrantha. The sequence continues at coordinate 27,572,892 of CM018682.1, read as the reverse complement.
CCGGTTTCCAAACCGGTATTCCAGTTATCAAACCGGTTCCATCCAAACCGGTTCCCAAACCGGTCCGAACTGTAGGTTTGGCATAGGTTTGACATCCTCATCTCCCAAACCGGTTCCAACCCCTCTAAACCGGTTTCAACCCCTCCAAACCGGTTTAAAACCTATCCAAACCGGTTCTGTAGGTTTGACATCCTCAATCTCCCAAACCGGTTTCCAAACCGAACCGGTTTTCACCCTAACTGGTTTTGACCATCCTTTAACCAAACTGAATCGGTTCTCAAACCGAACCGGTTTGGAGAAAAAAACCGGTTTGTGCAACCCTATCCTGGATCATGTCCTTAGAGAAGTATACTTTACTAAATCATGTCTAATATGCCCATTCAAATCATTTGTGTCTGGCTGTACTCCTCCTACCCTTCACGTTGAGGGTTTTTTATTGCTTTAACTGTGTTATCGCTTGTCTCATCTTCATATGCACTTACAATCTTAATCTCCACTCCCTTATCTTATTCGCTACAATAGTCACTCCAAAAACTAGGGGTTTTGTTCGGGTTGATTCCTCGTGTTTTTGGTTGCTCGAGTCGGGTTATTCGGGTTTTTGTAATATGAAATTGGATCTGAGAACCGAACCACATAACTTCGTTTAATTGGTTCTCGGGTTTCGGTTCTTAGGTTTAATCGGGTTATACTTGAAAAACTAATATTCTAATTTTCAAACAAATAAAATAAAAACGTGTTTGACCAAAACGTACATTTCCTTAAAAATTTCAAACGAATAACCATAACATAACCAAAACATGTTTAAATTAAAACACACATTTCTTTAACAATCTCAAAACACATAGAGACTTTGAAAATCAAAAAATGGAACCACCCCTTAAAACCCCTAGTTCGGGTTTATGCAAATAGACCTCGTGGGTACCCAAAGATTGAAGCATTCTAAGTTTTCGAGTTCGGGTAATAGGCTTTTTCGAGTTGGTATTTTCGGGTTCGTGTAGTTTTTTATTTGGGTTGGTTCTTCGGGTTCGGGTAAAAAAAACACACCCCTACCAAAAACCTATCTTTAAAACATTATTTTCATCATATCTAACCATATGTACCCACATATCCACTCAGCTAATCACCTACATGAGCCTAAACTAGATATGCGATGCCTCTATCTATATCCCCATCACTTTATGCAAAAGATGTAGATAACACAACTGACTGAGGAACTACTTGGCTTTCAGTGGTGAACAGGTTGTTTAAATGTTATTGGGATGGATTGAATTACTTTTGACACTCCATATCATGTTTGGGCCCCGTTTTCGGTGCGCACATATAATGTATATATGTGTTAAAACCATTGGGTTGGTTGGTTAATCAGCATCATGAGCCGGAGGTCTCGTTGGAAGCAGCTTCTCTATTCCTACGGGGTAGAGGTAAGGCTGTCTACATCTTACCCTCATTAGACCTACCTTAGCTTTGCTAATGGTGTGATATACTGAGTATGACGACGATGATGACTCCATGTCATGTTTAATATATGCATCGAATCTGCTAGATGTATGTTTTTATGAGCAATGTTAAATCTTGTGTTTAATTGAATCACATTTCACCATTTATAAACTGGCTTTATTGTCTAAGGCTTTAAACTTCAAGATTGGGTTTGAATTGAATGAGTTAACCATAAAGTTTTGTGCATCTACAGAATTCTCCATGTTGAGAAATGATCAAGATATAAACTCAATCAAATTCTTCTCATATACATTGGTTTGAGAGGTTTATAGGCTAGGTGTTATCTCTCATTGTTACATGATTGTTTGACTGTGTCACGGATTGAAACTATTACAAGTTATGAAACTTGTCACGCATTGGTTATATAAACAATTGACGTGAGATTTATAGGCCATGTGTTATCTCTCACTCATCAGACTAGTCTTTTAAGTTTGGCTCTATTGTTTGGTCCATTGTAGACAGTCTATTGTATTTTGTAGAGGTGACAATTTTTACCCATATCAAACGAAATGGGTTGGTTTGGGTAAACAATTGTAGTATAATGGGTTGAAATGGGTAACATCATAATATTGAATGGGTTGAGATGGGTCGCACTTAAACACAATACGGGTCAAGATGGGTAACCAAAAAACTATGTAAATGCAATAGATTCAAACATTTAAGAATGATTAATAACATATTTGATAAGAAAATCACTAAAAATTATTCAAATGGACTATTTGTTTACTTATAACACATCTTAAGTTAAACTAAATTGATGTTTTTTAAGAACAATCCATTTAGACCCGAATTTATTTTGTTTAAAACCCGTTCTGACCCGCACCCATCCTGACTCCAACCTGTTCTAACCCGTTACCCAACCCGCTCATTTTGCCAGGCATAGTATTTTGTTTGTTCTTTGTTTGAAAGATCAATGATTGAAATTTTAATGAGATGTGTTGACATGCTCTACTAAGCAAACACAAAAGGTTAAAGAAAAAAACCAATTTTTTTAACAAATTTAGTATAATATTTTGCTACCTGAATGAACAATTTTTTAATTGTTGGTGTTTTAGAATTGAGTCAATTAGAAGACCGCCTCTTTAAGTTTCAAAAATTTATGATCAAATTCTCTGCTGCTCTGCCAAAAATAGCGTGTTTTAATCTTAAATCCCTAGAAAGAGGATTGGACCGTATTATACAATTGGAAGTTTTTTTTCATCCGTTTATATGATTGTTTAATACGGTATGGTTTGTGCTAATTCTATTTGACATTCTTTTAGTTAATATATTATATATGCGTTACTAAGGGTGTAAATGAGTCGAGCCCGAGCTCCTTGAGACTCGAGCTTGGCTCGTTAATTTTGACTAACAAAGCTCGAGCTTGGATTCTTAGAAAAATTTTAAGCTCAAGTTTGGTTCGACTTATTTATTTTTTATTTATTCATTGTATTTATTTTAATTATTAATTTAATATGTATTTATAATATTACTTTTCAAATATAACATAAAATATATGATTTAAATATATTCATCCTAATTTTATATATAAAAGTTATTAATTTTATAAATAATAATATACATTTAATAGAATAAATAAAAATTATATATGTAAAAAGCTTGTTCAGTATCATGAGTTGACTCACTTGGGGTCGATAACTAAATAACATACTTCTACGCTTGAGTTTGGGCTTGTTTAGGCTCAGCTCGTTTTACTATAAGCTCACAAGGCAACTTGATTCGTTTACACCTGTAGTGTTTAGTGCATGGATTTGAATGAATGATTATATATTAAAAGTGTTTTTTTCTGACATTTTGTGCATGGTACAAAGAGTAGGTAATTGAATTTACAAATCTGATATCTAAGTAGTACATGAGCCGATTTGATTCATTTACACCTCTTGTGTTTACTGCATTAATTTGAATGAAAGATTATATATAAAGAGTGTTTATATCTAACATTTTGTGCATGCCATTTAATAAATATCATGTTAAATTGTAAAACATGTATGCAACTTGTACTTGAAAAACCCGAATACCGATTTACACGACCCAAATAAACCCAAAACCAGTTAACCCGAAATTGATTAAACCAAATCTTATTTGTAGAATTCCTATAACAAAAAATCCAAATAATTCGACTCGAATAACTCAGAATCTGATTAAGAAAACTCAAAGAACACCCCTAATATATCATAATTAAAATAAATAAAAATATTTTAGAACACGTGTCAACATAACATGTCTCTGATTTTTTTGTTTTCCCGCTAATTATTTTTATGCTTAAATTCTTTCTATTTTTATAATAATATCTTATTCTTGTTTTTATGATTATAACTTTTTTATGATTTAAACTTATTTTTTTATTTCAGTATTAACAAAATATATAAGCAAAGTATTAATTATAATATTTTAATTATTTAACCTTCGTAATATGTGCATTTATAATATTATCGATGTTCATGTTATACATTGAGCCACAACTAGACAAAACATAAATCATGTTTGTGGACCCAACTTTGATAACTAACTAAATTTATATGCGAAACATATACAAAAAAAAAGGCTACACGTTGTATTTATTTATTATTTTTATTTTCTTAAGAAAGAGGCAAATTTAACGAAAATACACATATGATGATCTCAAAATATCAAAAATTACGTACCATCGGTTCAATATACAACTTTGTTAGATGGGATAAAACTTCTCGTTTAAATCTATATAAGAGACTATAGTTAAGATGTTACATTTTAATCGATTAGAGGTTGGACTACTGGTAGACTTTTAATAAAATATCTTAATCGATCAATAATTATTTTAATGACTAAGTTAAAAACATATTTTAAATCATTTTCACCTCTTATTGATTAAAAATTTGTTTGTCAAACAATTCGGAAGATGAATTGTTTTTACAATTATTAATGTCTGTAATTCAATTCGTTATCTCCCCTCAATTCTAAATTTTATTCTTTAGTGTCATCAAAGCACTAAAAGGGTATTATTAACATGGAGATTAATAAAATGAAAACCTTATTTTAGTGAGAAAACCTTGAAAACTCATGTAAAACAAACGTATTTTTTTTGAATTTTTTTTACAGGTTTGTAACATTATTGGACACTTTTTTATAAAAAAAATAAAAAAAGAGCCGAAGAAATATTTTTTTTAAAAAAAATTATAATTTTTTTTACGTTGTAAAACATACGTAACACTGCGTCAGATCTGATGAAATTTTTTTACGTTTTTACGTATATTTTACAATTTTTTTTAGTTTTGTTACGTATGTTTTACATGAGGTTTTCTGGGTTTTCACAAATAAAAGTGGCTTTCAAATTATCCATACCCTTATTACCATATGCTAATATCCATACATTTTTTTTAAAAGAGTCTCATTTTTTAAATTTAATATAATGCAACCACTTGTTTATAGATTTTAATTGGGTATGTAAGCGTTTTATGCAACGATATATGAAGCAAAAACAATGGAACAAAAGAAGGAAGTAATGTTTTATAAGAAGCCAGAAGAGTCAAAAATAAAAAATAAAAAAATAGGTATTTTGTATTGTTTGGTGCATGTATTTAGTAGATGATACATGTGATTTTATTATAATTGGATTAAGTTATTGATTGAAGTAGCCATAAGACTGGGCACAATGGTCCCTCCGCCTTCCCAGCAGCTTCGCCCTTTCGGCGGCTTCCAGAGGGAACACCGCCCCCGCCTCAGCGGCTCCCGCCCAACCCCTTCTACGGCCCCCGCTCCCCGCTACCCTTCTCGCTTTCTGATTGGTGCTAGGCCCCTTTCTTGCTTTTTGATTGGTGCCAAGATAATAGTGGGGAAGGGTTTTCAGTAGAGTGACCACTGTGGGGTTTAAGATTTTCAGTGGGGTGATGACGTGGCATGAAATTTCGGTGGGGAAGGATTTTCAGCGGGGTGACAGCTCTGGATAGTCTAAGGTGGTGTTTGTATTTTCAGAGGCAAAACGTTTGCGGTCTGCGGACCACATCTGCATACCTCGTTTGCAGAAGAGGTGGACCAAACCCCTGCAAGAAGAGCTTTTGAAGGTGTTTGTTTTTTGAAAAGTTTATCAAGCAAGGAAACCTCTTCCCAACCTTGGTCCACCGCCGTCGTGGTCTTCTCCAACCCCCGTCGATGAGGCCAGCTCCGAACGTCGTGCTCTTCCCCAACCCCCGTCGATGATGCCAGCTCCGACCGTTGATGGGCCCAGTTCCGACCGATTGAGGAGCCGATTGAACAGCCGATTGAGAAGTCTATTGAGGATTTGCGGTCGATTGAGGGGCGAGGACGACGGTTGAGGTGGGCGTCGTTCGTGAAGACGGTGGGAGGCAACGACGAACTCTAGATGCGACGGTGGAGGGGGAGCGGCATTGAAAAGGGGAAACACAGTAAAAGGGGCGAACCCTAGATGAACCGGTAGGGGGGCGCGACTTTGAAGGGTGACTGTGACAACTCACTAATTCCAGGTCAGAATCATAACTCGAAAATAAAGAAAATGAGTTTAAGCGAAATTTCGAAACGAGGCTCCGATTTCAAGATACACTGATTCGAATATAGCGTTAAATAAGAGATCATATATTTTGAACTTTTCAGGTCTTGAAATTATAATGATTGGAAAGAGCTCGAAAAATCGTGAACGTGGCGAAAACGGCGCGTAAAACGGAGTACGTATGCTCCCGGAATCGCGAAAACAAAATTGAAAACTAACTAAGGCGGTGGAGGTACGCCAAGGAACCCTTTTAAATCCTCCGCGGTACGCGACGGACCAGCAGACATAAAAATCTGATTTTCTTGATTAGATTTCATTTCTGGTCGAATACTTTCGACTTTCAGGCGAACCAGATCAAGTTTTAACCCCCAAATCTCCATTTTGAAGCTACTAAATCATTAGGATCAAGCTAGGAAACGTATCTACAACTCCTGATCTTCATTTATATCCGAGAAATCCGTCCGAAAGGGTAACGATTCGACCTCTTCTATTAGTTTGATAATATATGAATTAGATCTAGATTTTAATAGTGATATCATGGTTATTGTTGTTGATTATAGCCTAGATGATGGCTAGGAATAGTTAGAAATGAAGAACTTGACAGGTTAACGGTGAAATCTTTGTTTTGATCCGTTATAATGTCTGATTATCATGAAACCATCTCATAGATCATAATGGTTTTAACCATTTGATTATAACAATGGTTGTGATTGTCCTGATCATTCTTTGGAATGATCAATGACAAGGTTTAACTAATGCTAAACCTGGAATCCATTGAGAAACTGTTTTGGTGAAAAAATCAACAACAATACTAATTTGGTTAATCTGGAAATGTCCTGATTAAACCAACAAGTTATAAGTTTCTTAATAAGAACCTAAATCATTTTAGGTTCTCAATTAACATACGTTGTGAGATATTAAGCTAAGGAAAGTTCTGAGAGTTAGATTAAGCTTAATTAACTCATAGAACTCTAATAACATACAGGTTTAGAGTTCAAAAACTAGTGATACGAACGTTGTGCATGGTTACTGATTTGAATCAACTCAGGTGAGTTCATGACCCCTTTTTCTGTATTTTGGCTTTTGAACTCGGGGAATGAGAAAACATAAAAACTCATTCGAAACATCTTGATTATTGTGAAACATGAAACTTGATTTGATCAGGAGGAACTCTGAAACGCTTTTGATACATTTGTGAAACATGAAACCTGATTTGATCAGGTGGAACTCTGAAACGCTTTTGATACATTTTGTGAAACATGATACCTGATTTGATCATGTGGAACTCTGAAACGCTTTCGCTACATTTTGTGAAACATGAAAACTTATTTGCATCATGTGAAATGCTGAAATACTTTTGAAACATTTTGTGAAACATGAAAACGAAAGTGTTGTAAAACATTTGGTTGAAACACGTGACAGTGGAGAGAACACATGACCGAACTTGTCATTATTTCACGGGTTACACATTTGTCGCTAAGTCCCCTATTCTGTAACCGTTAACCATGGGGGGCGTGATTATTGAGAATAGATTCTATTTGTGATTGACAATCCTCGCCCGTGGTTCGTAGCTAAAACCACGACTCGATGTCGAGCGGGCGCTCAATAAGGCTAAACACACAATGTCTTGCGACAAGGACATTGGGAAGGGGCAAACACTGAACTCGTCAGCTCGGTTACGGGAGCCCAGGAGTTATAATTGGACAGTTGGTCGGGAACTAATACACGACATTGTTGGAAGGAACAATGTTCGCACTGGATACCAATGTTTTATACCCAGTTTGGGGCATAAATATTGTTTAACTCTTTTTATGCAAACATTTGAATCGTTTAAGATACATTACATACATTTTTAACAAATAAACTTGTGAACTCACCAGCGATATGCTGATTGTTTTAAAATCATGTTTTCTCAGATGCATAATGAGACAGGGGTGGAGCTGGGAGCTCAATCTTTGGAGACCTATAGTAGAGTCTATGAGAGATAGACTCCACAGTGTGATACATAGCATAGTATATATGTGTAATAACATTATATATATGTGTGAAACTCAGTTAAAACTATTATTACATTAGGCTTGTGGCTAATGTAGTTGTAACATGGGTTTGTAATATAGAAACATATGTGTCTTTTGTTATAAACAATGACTGTGAAACCTTGAAAGTCACACGGTACGCTTCCGCAACGACAAGGGGTGTGACAGTGACGGCGGTGGGAGGCTCGGTGGTGGGGGAGGCGGCTGTGGAGGAGGCCGTATGTGGAGGAGGCGGTGTGGAGGCCGGCTGTGGAGGAGGCGATGTAGGGAGCTTGGGTTGAAGAAGTGAGAAGAGGCTGGGAAGATGTTGGTCCACGTCTGCGCCAAGAAGAGGCTGGACAGACTTTTTTAATGAAATGTCTTTGAGAAAACAAACAGTCTGTAGACCTCTAACCTCTTCCCGCGTCTGCGCGACGCAGACATAAGAGGTTAGAAGATGTTTTTTTAAAAAAACAAACACCCCCTAATAGAATTCAAACAAGTTAGGGAATATGAAATTTAAGCTTATTAATTTGAACATATTATGATATTATGATTTAAGGTATTGATAAAATTATTGTGGCGAAGCCCCACAAAGCCAAAATTCTAAAAACTACATGACGACAATCTTTTTATGCAGTTTTAGATTCCCCAAATTTTGAATATGATGCTTTCAATGTTGTTGAGACCGGACTAGATCGGGTCTAAAATAGTGTGATCTAACCGCCTACAAATGAAGCAATCGGTCGAGCTGGATAACAATTGGATCGTTATTACGATCTGTCCGGTTTTAAGTTTTTTTCTTCCTCTTAAATCTAAAGCATAAATTTTTAAAACAAAAACCTTATTTTTTAAACATAATTATATTTTTTTTGAACATGAAAATATTTGTTTAAAAATGTTTATATAATTCCATTTTTTTTTTTCATTTTTTGGTATTTTATAAGTATTTATGAGATCATTTGGTTTTTGAATCTGGTCCATCGATTCAACCAATCAAATTAGTTTACCATTAAAACATCATGTTTAATGTCTGGCTCAGTTTTGAAACCATATGATCGTTTCCAAAGTTTGATCCAACAATTTTTTTTTTCTGGTTCTCCCTCGAAATTATACATATTTCATACTTGTTATTTATTGTTAGACTTTTATCTAATTGAAAATTTTGGATTAAACCAACAAATTATTTTAATTTAATAGCGAAAACACAACTATGGAATAGATAATATTCATGTTTGCAATTCGTACAAATTTCTAACAGGGGGAGGATGTTTCCTAAGGGGACATCCTCATTAAAAAAAAGTGTATTCTTCTCACCAACTTGTTAGGGTTCAAATCATCCGGTGTATACAATGTTAGTTGATAATAGCATATTAGGCCAGGGTGCAGTGTTTATTGGTTGTAGAGATTATTCCACAATACGAACATATTGAATCACGGGATGAATTGAAAGTCGTGGATAACACTTTCAGATCAAACTATTTGTGGTTCACTCAAATGTTTAATCGGATAAAATTCAATTCGAATCAAGAACAAGTTTGAATTCGTCTGTGTATCAATGAACCAGTGAAATTTTTTTATCGATCAATTTTCATGGATATTCGCTGATGTTTTGGAAGCTGCCTCTAGGCAGTTTTCAAGTTTTCTAATTCCCAATTTTGCCACTAAAATTATAAAACAAATTTTATATATGTTGATGTTAAGGCTGCCGCCCCTTGGACCCTGCTATCCGGGGCGTTGCTCCCTTGGAACCCCTATTGAATTATATAACCTTAAATAAGCATAAACCTCATACCCAACTTGTTTAATGAATTTTATGATTTATGTTGATCGACAAAATTTATCCAGTTACACTAAAATATCTAACATTGGTTATCAGTTTGTTTAGTTTGTTTAGTTTATTTGGTTCGGTTTAATCGGTTTTCAATTTTTTCTGTATCCGAAAACTGAGCCGAATTCTAGAAGTGGTTATCCGAACCGTTTGTTTCGATTTCGGTTAAAACCGAACAAACCATATTCAACCGAAAAAACAGATTAAAACCAAATAAACTGTTTAAAAGCTAAATAAACCGAATTCAACCAAATTGGGGTAGAGGTAATGTTTGTCTTCATCTCTCTCCCGAGACCCTACAAAGTGGGATCACACTGGGTATGAGTTGCATATATTATTAATAAAAATAGCATATATTTAAATTTGAATCCGGTTTAATCGGTTAACATAATAAACTGAATTCAAAAAAATTTTGGAACCGATAACCAGACTGAAAACCGAATTCATAATTCTGTTCGGTTTTTTTGGTTACGGATACGGTTTGATTTCTGGTTTTTTTAATACCTCTAATATTAGGTGCCTATCAAAAAAGAAAATTGACACACATGGCAGGAGAGGGGTACCTAAAAAAAAATTAATGAGATTACACAAGTAGAGAAAATAAAAAAAATGTCCTACAATTATTAGATAAACTAACATGATTTACAAACCAATAATTGCAATCACAACCTAAGTTTTGTTACATGATTAGTTTGCATATGGTTATGACAGTTCTTGTCACCCTCATGCATGCATCAAACAAATAATACATAAGAAAACAATTATCAACTTTCATGTATCCATGGCTTATAAAAAGTTTTATGCCCTAAACCAACCCAACCCAACCCAACCCAAATACATATTGATCAAGTCTACAACAATACTCTAGACCACCACCTGAGGCAAAATGGAGCCAATGAGAGCTGGGGTTCATGTGTCTGGAAAAATGAAACTTGTTATAGCAGTCCTTGTTTTGCAACTTTGCTTTGCAGGGTTTCATATAGTGTCTAGGGTTGCACTCAATATAGGTGTTAGCAAAATCGTTTATCCGGTTTATAGAAACCTCCTCGCGTTGATTCTCTTGGCTCCGGTTGCTTACTTCTACGAGAAGTAAGTCCCGACAACAAATCTATAAATATATATAGTTGTTTGATTTGATGGTTAAGTGGTATGTCTTACAATCATAAGGTTCTGGATTCAAACTATGCAGAAAACACGTTAATTACATGTAGGGTATTTATTCCGGCAAAACTATGAATTGTTGCTAAAAAATGTAATAATGTTTATGGTTTTGTTTGATTGCTTGGTTTTAATTAATCATGTTTTCCTTGATTTTTTTTTATCAGGAAAAAAAGGCCACCCCTTACATTTTCGTTACTTGTTCAGTTTTTCCTTCTTGCTTTGGTGGGGTAAGTCAAAAGGCTACATTACGTTTTCAATAATTCAAATCCATTGTTATGTTTCTCAAGGGAGAAAAGTATAAGATGAATGTTTTAAAACATTATTGTAGCATTAATTATTAAAATTTATTTCTTCAATATTTATTTTGCATTATTTATACTAATAAATAGTAACCAAGATAACACGTATTATTTTGCGGTTTCTTGTCACTCTTTTTTTTTATCACGTATCTATTAAATAAGATGACACGTGTTAATTTCTATAATTGTAATATTTTATTTTTTAGTTTCTTTCTCTTATTTAATTCTAGTATTAAAAAAATAAATTTTTTATGTATTTAAAATAAATTTAATTATAAATAGTTATTATATTAACAAATTACTATTTATTTTTTAATTTAACTCATGTAATAGATAAATTTTCTAATTACTATTACATATAAAATATATAATTATTCTCGTTTTCATAAAAACATAAATTAGCAAATAAAAATAGTGAAAAGACTTTAATTATAAGTACTTGTGAATTGTTAATTATTATGTTATAGCTTTCATATATATATTTTTCTGATAATAATCTTTTTTTTTTTACGTGTTCCCTGGTCCTTTGAAAAGAATTACAGCAAATCAAGGGTTTTATATACTAGGTTTATACTATGCTACCCCAACTTTTGCTTCAGCTATGCAAAACTCAGTCCCAGCAATCACATTTCTCATGGCTTCTGCTTTAAGGTACCCTAAAAAGAATTTAAATTAAAAATAATAATTTTATTTCCCTATAAATTTAAATAAAATACAATATATGCATATATCTTGGTTGCAACCGTACCCCTTTTTTCTAACTTTGCACCTATATGTACAAGAAAAAGTAAAATTTAGAGACATATCACCGACAATTAATAGGTTCGTCAGTAATTACCAAAGGCTTGCCGACAGAATCCACCAAAAATCCAAAATAGCATAAAAATATTAGATATCGGTGAATTCTGTCGGTGATCCTTGATATTTTAGTAGTGTTAACATAATGTTTTCTTGTAAGTTAGGCTTGAAAAGGTAAACTTAATAAGGAGAGATGGGTTGGCAAAAGTTGTTGGTACCCTTGCAAGTGTAGGGGGAGCAATGGTTATTACTCTATACAAAGGATCACCTCTTCTGCACCAAGATGCACAAATTATTAACAATGAAGATATGCTTTCTGGCTCGACGAAAATGCTAAACTGGACCTGGGGTTGTATATACCTGCTCGGTCACTGCTTATCATGGGCTGGTTGGATGGTCTTTCAGGTTAGTTGTTTTCCTGATACTGGATTTTTATTTTTTGTACAGTATTTTTTAAATATGTTAAAAACAACATATACATTACAAATAAACTCAAATCCGGTACAAAAAAGACAAATTCAATACAAAAAATATTCATTTTTATGTTTTTAGACAAAAGCTTGTTTTTATATGATAACGTCTCGTAATATATATTTAACCTATTATATACAGTGATCGATATAAGATTATAAGGCGCAATATCGATCACAAGCCCAGTTAAGTAACATGCACTAAGAATGTTAGCATTGCAGGCTCCCATTGTGAAGAGGTATCCGGCAAAACTGTCACTCACCTCTTTCACATGCTTCTTCGGGTTGATCCAGTTCATGTTGATAGCAGCAGTGTTCGAGACGGACCCCTTGAAATGGAAAATCAAGTCTGGGGAAGAAGTTTTCACCATCTTATATGCTGTAAATATTCAACAAATCTATATTTTGTCAATAAAAACATGTATAAGCTAGTCCAAATAGGATCTTGAGACTTGTAGTTTGGTGGTATTCAACACAAATTTAAACTCTTTTAGCAAAAGCCTAAACAAGTGAATGCTTAAAGTTTTAGGTTAATTAATATATGCATCCAAGAATAACAAAGCATGTTGGATTAATCTTGATGAATCGGATTATGGGTCAAGTTACGGGTCAGTAGGCTATTCATTAGTTACATGTTTATTAAGTCAAGTAGTGGGCTAAATGGTAGGAAGTGATGGGTTTAATGTGAGAACATGGTCTCACATGGTTGCATGTTTTAGTTTTGTTTTTGAATATAGATGTAAGCATTTTAGAATTAGCGAAGAGATCTTGAAGCAGTAAACAAAAACTCTTTTTAGGTTAATTATTTTGTGTGTGTTTCAACTTTCAAATGCGTGTATTTGGGGCCTGAACCAACAAAGCATATATGTTTCAGGGCATTATTTCATCTGGTATTGTGTTGTGGCTTCAAACTTGGTGCATTCAGAAAGGCGGACCGGTTTTTGTTGCTGTGTTCCAGCCTGTGCAGACTGTTCTTGTTGCTATCATGGCTTTTGCAATCCTTCATGATCAGTTGTATCTTGGAGGGTAAGTGAATCTCTAACATGCATACTAGTCAATGTCTCTGAAGCTACATATTGCAAATCTTAAACTTCTGTTGATGAACTGATGTCCATGTGAGGGTTTTAAGAGATTTTTGTTGAAAATAGATTGTTAAAGGACTTTTAGGTGTTTTTTTTTTAAAAAAATTTGTGACGACTTCTACCTTTTTCTACATCAAAGTCGCAAGCGGGACAGTGACTTTCCTAGAAACATAACTAGATAAAGAAAATCACCAGAAATCCTTTAACAATCCAACTCTTAACTATTTCAACAAAAAAATTACAGTTTTAATGTTACCACGTAATAATTTTTATATTTTCAACCAAATCCCAACAAAAAAAAATTAAAAATTGATCAACCCATTTGAGTTGGTCATATAGTGTGTCAGTTTAATATATTTGTTATAAAAGAGCTATTAATAAATCAAGGGGCATAAAAGTAACTTCAAAATTACTTTTACGTCCTTTAAATCATGTGACTATAAATGGTTCTTTTGGTTCTCAACTAACATTAGTTTTCAATTGAATATCCATCGATGCAGATTGTTAGGGGCGGTGCTGATAATGATCGGTTTGTACTCAGTATTATGGGGAAAAACAGAAGAGCAAAGGATAGTGGCAAAGCAAGTAGAAAATGAAGGTCCATTGGCAAAGCATCTTCTTGAAAATGAAGCAAAAATTCAAGAAAACATTGATATTCCTTAATTGACCTACAAATTATAAAATGATATGATGTCAGTTATTTAAACAAGAAATAATTAAGTAATTAATTAGGCCATGTTGGTAGCTGTGGCATCATGATATCCAAACAAAGATTTCTTTTTTAGTAACTTTTAATTTGTCAAGTGGGTCTGAAGAATCTGTGTTGGATCCACCATTTGAGATTTTGGTGAGGGCAAGACACATGAAGAAACGTTGGGCTTTTCGTGTTATTTAAACGCTTATTTAAGGTTTAAGAAAATTGATTATTGATTATTACATATAAAAAACAACAATAACCATACCTGGTAAATACTAATGATGCAGGCGTAATTAAGAAAAATAAATAAAAAAAGAAAATAATAAACAAATAATATCAGTCGCTATGCTATGTGCATGAGTTTAGTGAACAAGAGAACAAAAGAGTTCCTTAGAAACCATGATAACCCAAAAAGAGTTCCTTAGAAACCATGATCGAGCTGTAAAGGCGTATTGAATACACCAAAATAACAGAATGGATCATTTCCATTAACAAAAAACTATTCAACATCATTAGACTTGTTTTCAGACACATTGTCTAAAATGGCCCATTTTCGTATACATTGTTGGTGTTGATGAACCTGCATTCTTAATTGGACGCCTCCACTTTTGAAAAACCCAATTCAACGTCTTCTTGATTGGTTGCCAACTATATCCATCACTCACAAATTATTTGTTACGTTGGTTATCCATATTCTTGGATAAGTGATGAAAGGATGGTGATTTTGTATAGAGTTGTGAAGTGGGTGATTTAGAGTAGAGGAGAACTTGTGAAGTGGGATTGAAGGTAAGGCCACATATTTACAAGTTACAAGGCAACTTTTTGTTCCGATGTGAAAAAAATAACTTGTAAGTTAAAATGTTATGAAATATATTTAATTATTTTATTTATTTTATTTATTCCACATTCAGAATTATTCCATTTATGTAGTTTTTATTTATTATTTGTATATTTTATGATACTTTATATTCTTTGAGAAAACAAGAAACCAAACATAATTGATATAAAATATTAATTTTTGAAATATCATTACATACTAATGAGTGCCACAACCTATACCTTTTCCTGCATTTTTTCGTGGTTGTTTTCGACGAGCAATGAGCATAAAAGAAGAGCCCCCCACATCTTAAGATCCCATTTCGTCATCTTCAGTGTTGTTTACCAACTCCTCACACTCGGTCTGATCTTTAAATTCAAGATTTAAATCTTTGCTTATTTGTTGCGAATGTTGTTGCCTTGTGGGTCTTTGATATGAATCTTGTTGAAAACCTAGAACTGATAAGCTATCCAAGTTGTTGTAGAAAGGCATTTGTAAGGCCGGACTTGTATAATCAACTTGAGTAGTTAGGTCAAAGTGAGTTGAAGAACCACCCATTTTCATATTGTCAAGGGCAAATGAGGAACCAAATAAATCAACATTTGGGATTGCAAATTGTAAGGACTCCCCAACATGAGTAGTAGGTGATGACATAACGGGTCGGTACTCCATTTGACTGGTTCGGTTTGCTTGGCCCACATTGGCTCCACGACCCTTCCTACGCACTCGCTGAGTCATAGGGGGGGGGGACTTGTGAGCCAATACTTTGGGATTCGTATGTTGGCTGGTAACTCATATAATGTATTGCATTAGCATATTCAATGTAACACCTGCCAAATCTCTCACCGGATCTTCATTTGATGTTTGGTACACCTGACTCGTACCGTACATGTGCAGTATAACTAATGTTAAATGTATTTTAGTGAGAAAAATAATTCAAATAGTTCACATACCAACATTTGAACCCTTCCTCCGTTGTTTGGAAACACAAGTGGATTTTGGTCTATATGAGTAGGGTTACTTATATATAATATAGTACAAGACCAATACCACATCATGTAATCTTAGCTAGAAACCAGATAATTGGATTTCATTTCATTCACAACCACGTTGTGATGATTAATCCATGATAAAATGTTAGGATCATGTTCGTCTAACCAGTTGCTAGTCCGCCCACAACACATTTGATTTGGTGGAGTTTTTATGATCATCCACACTCAAAAAGTGTATCCACAGGGATGAGTTGAAACATACCAAACTGTCTCAAAGCCCTACCAGGTTGGTGGGGTTCAATAATATGCCAACATATGAGTAACGTATAACTTAGCCAAAAATTTTGACCATTTCTACACATATTGGGAAGTTGATGCAGAATGTCATCATATGGTCTCTAACAAATTGAAATTCTGACAAAGAAGATTGATATGTGCTCATCACATGAGATGCGGTGTCATGGAATGTTAAAGGACCTACCCATCTAAGAAAAATATACAAGTTAATGATAAACGGATAATAAAATCTGAATTATACAAAAAATGGGTATCATAAACATACCTTGCGCCATATGACTTATTTCAATCTATTTGTTGAAATGATCTTGGAGCCATGCTCGACATTATTTCCCATGCCCATAGTTGCAAAAATATTGTTGCACCACCAATCTCGTTGGTATTAATATATATAGCTCTACAAAGATTTATATACAATATCGAAAGAACAACACTTCCCCAACTAAGTTCATCGCAAGTACTTAAATCTTGCATATGACTTAAATATTTTGTGTGACAACTAGTACCTGACCGGCCAGCAAGTCCGTACGGTACGTGTACTATCTACAGTAACTATGTGAAATACATGTGTGTAAACAGTACTTGTATTAACAGAATTCTAAATACAAGAAACAGTTGTACGTATTTTCGTGTAAACTTAAATATTGTAAGTACAACATACACTTGAAACATTAGTTGTGTGTATTTAAGTGAAAACCTAAGTACAATTAACACAACAGATCATGAGAAACAACAGGGTTTATGTGAATAACAGAAACAAATCGGTTGCGATCTGATATCCATAGATGACAGGAATCAGATGGCCGACAAATCAATGTGAGTACAATGCGATAACAGGATGTTTAGTTGAGTCCGACAGTGAGGAAATACAAATCAAACATAATTTACAGTGTTGTTTCAGAATAACGAACTGACAGTGTGTTTGCGTGGGTGACGATTCACACAAACATATCTGTGAGTTTAACGTTCTGAAATAATGACTGGAAAGTAGAAAACAAAAGTCGGAAAGCAAAACCATCGTCGTGTTCGTTCGAATGACGATTCGAACGAATACGCGCGATGGTGACGCGATCCGACGAAACGGAAACGAAACACGACACGAACGAAGATAATTTAATAAAATAAAATATTTAACATTTTACAATTTTGAAACTCATCAAAATAATTAAAATTAACTTCTTTTATTTATTTCAAATAATTACGCGTAAAATTCCGGATACGCGATGAAAACGCAAACCGAGCAACGGAAACAAACCCGAACTCACTTGGAGTATAAAAACCCTAAATGAATTTCATTTTCTCATTTCACCACTTCCCACTCTCTCTCTACCTCACATTTCCGGCCACCTCTCTCCTACCACCATTTTCAACCTTCAAAACCTCATATCTTGCTCAATTCTCAACGAATTTGGGTGATTCTTGAACCCACGCGTAGATCTCAACGTCCTCTACCCAGAAGTACAAGGGATCTGAAGTTTTCACCGGCCAAATCAGAGGTATGAACAAAAGAAGTTTTGGGAAAATAGGGTTTTGTATGATGGTTCGATCCACCCATGTTTAACCGACCTTAGAACCATTATCACGACCTACTCACCTTCGGGAATCACTACTGCATCACATTATGGTGTAGAGCAGGTTGTGCATGATCAGAAAGATGACGATCAGAGGTGTAGGTCGTGGGGAAGAAAGGAGGAGCCGAACCTGTTACTAGGGTTCGCCATTCATCACCGAACCTACATGTTCAGCACCCACAGCCGAACCTTTCCTCCACGAGCCACGAACCTGCATGACTCAGTTTCATCATCACCGAACCATTCAGGGACCACGAACCTCCATGCCTTGACGAACCCATCCTAGTTAACCGAACCTTCTGCGAACCAAAGCCTGCTGAACCATTGGATTCACGAACCTTTGAGTTGGCCAACGAACCCTCCTAAGGCTAGTCTTAGCCAAACCCAGCCACCATGTCCGAACCTTCCCAACGAACCCTAAGGGACAAGATCCAGCTGAACCTTGCTGTTGCTGAACATCCCAGCCGAACCCTCTCATCAACCGGCGGACCCTAGCATGCTGCTCAGGCCGAACCTTAGCCGAATCCCCTCAAAGGTTCGCTGGAAATTTGGAGCCTCACCTCATTCGACCATCTTTACCCGATCGGCTAACATCTCCATCACCCAGCCCACAGATCACAAGCTCGGCCCAATAGCATATCCACGGTCCAACTCCATGTAACTCAGTCGAGATGGTCAACTGGCCCTATACATCGGCCCCTCACATGTTGTATGAGCCCAAGCCTACCCCAATCGGCCCAACCTAAACACACCGGCCCAAACCCTCCAATTTAGCCCAATCAGCCGGCCCAATTCATCGCCTTGACCCAGAAAAGTTTAACGGGCCCAAGGGGCTATTGTAGGCCCACATCCTTAACCATATAATCAATTGGGACCAAGGTCCACTATTTCGATTAAAGGCGTACGGACTCGAACAAATCATATTATCTATTCGGCCTCCTGGTTAATGAGATAATTTTTCACACTTGAATAGTGGACTAGAACAATATACATGGGATTTCAAAACTAATTAATTTTAAGAATGGTGAGATTGTGAATTTGGGTTACAACTTCCAAAACAAGGTGGTTTCAACATGATAACAAATAATTCAAGTGTCGAGTCAAATGAATCAAGGAATATATAAAACTCATGACGAGTAAACGGGGCCGAATAAGGATAATTGAGACTTACGTACGTTAACCAACCTTAGAGCTAACATGTACACACACACAAAAATTATTACAACTTATAATTAAGTTATAAACAACGTGTAAACAATACAGGATCGTGAATACACAACAAGTACAATCAAGAGCGCGTGCATTCTTCATTTAAGCTAAGTTAACCAATTCAATCATCAGGTGAGTTCATATGCCCCTTTCCTTTAATCTTAACTGATTTTAAACCTTTGGGGCTGAGAAACATGCTTACTTTTACTTGTTTAAAAGTTTTGCTTAACATATTGCTTATGCTTTGATTTAGATAATATTAAATTGTTTATTATCGCCTATCATTGCATGCTTGTATGATCATGAGACAACAGGGAAACTCAGATGAATATGATAATATAATTTCATAGTTCATCAACACAATAGAACTCCACACTACTTGCAATACATGTTTAAATACATGTTTTCTCAGGTGATGAACAGGTGTAGCTACTTACATGCAAGGATTAAGCTAGTGGACTTTTAGAAGACCTAGCTTTATTTTATGTTGCATGCTTTTGGTGACAAGAACAACGGATCATATTTTGTATATCTTGTACAGATACAAGATATAGTTACATTGATTCTTTTTGGTAGATTTACTGGATTAAATTATGAACATTACATTGTAATTTAATCTTGTAATTCTATGTCATGGATGTGCTAGCATTTCTCATTTATTTATCATGTGCTATGTAAACAATCTTATCATTTGATTATCACTCACGATATCGCGCCCCGAGAACCTTCCGCCCGACGGGAAAACCCGATCCGTTCCTGCCGGCCCGGGGTGTGACAGATTGGTATCAGAGCCATGGTTATAGAGAAATATAGGTCATATTACTTAAACGGTTTGGCCTAGGCTATAACCTAGGGACCCTCATGTAGAAATCATGTGACATAGGATTCTATTTGCATGTGTCTTCTGCATCTGATCACTGCACTAACCGATTTTCTTTCGGTTATGATCAGAATGCCGCCGAGAAGACAACCACCTGCTTTACTGCCACCACCACCACAGGACTCTGCTCCTCATTCTTCTACACTGACACCGCCTGACTCTCCTACACAACCACCTCCTCCTCCACCAGTTCATCAATTAGACCCTGCTACTGTGGCATTGGCCACTCTTCTGACTAGCCAACTGAGGGATGTGATTCCCGAGATGATGAACTGCATCGACAACAACAGCAACAACGTTGCTAACTCATCTGGATAAGGCAGCGGTAACACCCGCCAGCAACAGGACTATGCCTACAAGAACTTTGTAGGCTGCAAGCCACCTAGTTTCGGTGGCAGTGAGGGTGCCGTTGGATTAATCCAATGGATTGAGAAGATGGAAACCACCCTTGACATCAGTGGCTGTCTTGAGCAGAACAAAGTCAAGTATGCTGCGGGTTCATTCCACAAACAAGCGTTAACTTGGTGGAACGCTCAAGTTCAAATCAGAGGTCGAGATGAGGCCCAGGCTATGCCTTGGGATGACTTCAAAGCCATGCTGCGGTCAGAGTTTTGCCTAAGGAATGAATTGAAGAAGGTTGAGACAGAACTACTCAACCTAGTCATGGTTGGCTCTGGGCATCTGGCCTATACCACCCGTTTTCATGAGCTGGCTACATTGGCACCGGATGTGGTGCCAACACTTGAGAAGAGGATTGAACTGTATGTCGGTGGACTACCGCCTTGCATTCAGGGTCATGTTATTTCTGCCCACCCTACTACCATGGAGTTAGCTGTTACTCTGTCAGCATCTCTGACAGATATGATGGTTGCTTCTGGTTACTTCAAGAAAGAGGCTGACTCAGCCAAGGCTGGAACTTCCAAGAAGTCGGATAAACGTCCGGCTAAGAAACAAAAGGTGGCTAGAAACTTTGCTGCAACCACTCCAGCCCCAATGCTCAATCAACCACCACCACTGCAAATCAGGAAGCCATACACTGGCACTGCACCATTGTGAAACTCATGCCAGTTTCATCATCTACCAAACGTCCCGTGCAAACACTGCACCAACTGTGGGAGGTTTGGTCACACAGTAACTCACTGCAGGAGCCTGAGGGCTCAGAACAGAAACAACAATGCAGCCACTGCTGCTACTACTGACAACAGGTCCTGCTACAACTGTGGCGAACCTGGTCACTTCTCTCGGGAGTGTCCCAAGAGAAATCAACAAAGGGCTCCAGCAGCACGAGGTAGAGCCTTTCAGATAGGAGCAGCAGATGCTCGACAGGACCCGAACGTAATCACGGGTACATTTCTCTTATCTGACTTCTATGCATCCATATTATTTGACACTGGTGCGGATCAGAGTTTTATCTCATCCGACTTTGCATGCCATCTTAATTATGTTAAGGAATTGTTAGACTCCCCTTACACTATTGAGATAGCGAACGGCAAACAGATCACAGTAGACACAATACTTAGGAATTGCCCACTAACACTTGGCGATCACACATTTTCTATCGACTTAATACCGATGGAGCTGGGCAGTTTCGACATCATCATCGGAATGGACTGGCTATCTCTTAACCGAGTTGAGTTCATCTGTTCTGATAAACTACTACGCATTCCAGTGGAGAACAATGAGATCTTGGAGATTCGTGGAGACCAAGCGAAACCCAGTGTCAAGATAATATCATGCATGAAGTCTCGCAAGTATCTACGAAAACAATGCGTTGCATTCCTAGCTCACGTGATCGAGAAAGACAACAAAGCAATCAAGATTCAAGACGTACCAATTGTAAAAGATTATGCGGACGTGTTTCCGGATGATTTACCGGGACTGCCACCTGAGAGATCAGTGCAGTTCCAAATCGATTTGATTCCGGGAGCGAATCCTGTAGCTAAGTCTCCTTATAGACTTGCACCATCAGAAATACAGGAGTTGTCCAATCAATTACAAGAGCTACTCGATAAAGGGTTCATCCGACCGAGCTTTTCCCCGTGGGGAGCTCCGGTTCTTTTTGTTAAGAAGAAGGATGGAACTTTCAGAATGTGCATTGATTACCGAAAGCTCAACAAACTCACCATCAAGAATCGGTATCCATTACCGAGGATTGATGATTTGTTTGATCAGTTACAGGGAGCACAGTACTTTTCAAAGATAGACCTGAGATCAGGCTATCATCAGCTCCGGATTCAAGAGGAAGACATACCAAAGACGGCCTTTCGTACCCGATATGGTCAATACGAGTTCATGGTGATGCCATTCGGATTGACGAACGAACCGGCTGTGTTCATGGATTTGATGAACCGGGTGTGCAAGCCGTATTTAGATCAGTTTGTTATCGTCTTCTCATTGATGATATACTGATTTATTCAAAGAACGAGAAGGAACATGAGCAACACCTCAAGACAGTCTTGGAACTCCTAAAGGAGGAACGACTCTATGCCAAATTCTCCAAGTGTGAATTCTGGTTAAGAGAAGTTCAGTTCTTGGGTCACGTGATTAACAGTAATGGTATTCACGTGGATCCTGCCAAGATTGAAGCAATCAAGAACTGGGATGTGCCTACAACACCGACAGAGATCCGATCATTCTTGGGATTGGCAGGTTATTATAGGAGATTCATTTCGAATTTCTCTAAGATAGCCTTGCCTCTCACCAAACTCACACAGAAGACTGAACCTTTTGTGTGGACACATAAACAAGAGGAGGCATTCCAGACACTGAAACAAAGATTGTGCAATGCTCCAATCTTAACACTCCCAGAAGGCAATGATGACTTTGTAGTTTACTGTGATGCTTCCCATCAGGGACTCGGATGTGTTTTGATGCAACGAGACAAAGTCATTGCTTATGCCTCAAGAAAGCTGAAGATACATGAGAAGAATTACACAACACACGATCTAGAACTGGGAGCTGTTGTCTTTGCTTTAAAGATTTGGATACACTACCTTTATGGTACCAAGTACACTATCTTCACAGACCACAAGAGCCTACAACACATATTTGATCAGAAGGAGCTTAACATGAGACAGAGACGTTGGTTGAGCTCCTGAACGATTACGATTGTGTGATCAAATACCATCCGGGCAAAGCAAATGTTGTGGCAGATGCTTTGAGCCGGAAGGAAAGAGTCAAACCCTTGCGCGTTCGAGCAATGGGGATGACCGTGCAAACAAGTTGAGAGAACACATCATATGAGCACAACAAGAAGCAGTGGCAAGAGACAACCTGAAACGCGAGCTCGATTGTGGAGCCGAGAAACACTTCAAGACGAAACAAGACGGAGTTATCTATTATCTGGACCGTGTTTGGATTCCAGCAGTGGATGAACTCCGAACACTCATACTTGACGAGGCACACAAGACACGTTATTTAGTTCATCCTGGTGCCGATAAGATGTACCAAGATCTTAGGTCGTTTTATTGGTGGCCGGGTATGAAGAAAGATGTTGCCACTTATGTTGGCAAATGCATTACATGTGCCAAAGTCAAAGCCGAACACCAGAAACCTTCGGGTTTGCTGGAACAACCAGAGATTCCACAATGGAAGTGGGAACAGATAGCTATGGATTTCATTACCAAGCTACCCCGCACTTCCAGTGGACACGATTCGATTTGGGTCATCATTGATAGATTGACCAAGTCCGCACACTTCTTACCAATCAGAGAGACATACAAGATGGAGAAACTAGCGAGACTATACATCGATGAAATAGTAGTGAGGCATGGGGTGCCATTGTCTATTATTTCAGAACAGGACAGTCGATTTACTTCGCGGTTCTGGCAATCATTGCAACAATCCTTAGGGACAAGTATTAACTTGAGCACCGCTTATCATCCACAAATGGATGGACAAAGCGAACGCACCATTCAAACCCTAGAGGATATGTTGAGGACATGCATCCTAGACTTCGGTGGAAGTTGGGATACTCATCTACCACTCATTGAGTTCTCCTACAACAATAGCTACCACAGCAGCATCGGATGTGCTCCTTTTGAAGCACTTTATGGTAGAAAATGGCGGTCTCCAATTTGTTGGATCGAAGTGGGAGACAACAGAATCATTGGCCTGAACTTATACAGGAAACTACTGATAAGATAGCCCAGATACAACAACTATTACAAGCAACACGTAGCCGCCAAAAGAGTTACGCAGACAAACGGCGCAAGCCTTTGGAATTCGATATGGGTGACCGAGTCATGTTGAAAGTGTCCCCATGGAAAGGCGTAGTTCGATTTGGGGCTAAAGGCAAGCTTGCACCAAGGTATGTCGGACCGTTTGAGATTACTCAACGCATAGGTTCTGTGGCATACATACTCAGACTCCCTGATGAGCTCAGCGGAGTACACGATGTGTTTCATGGATCAAATCTCAAGAGGTTCTTAGCAGATGAAACATTGATCATACCATTGGAAGAGATACAAATCGATGAGCAACTACACTTCATTGAAGAACCTGTAGAGATTATGGAATGTGAAGTTAAGAAACTAAAACGAATCCGTATCCCTTTTGTAAAGGTTCGATGGAACTCCAAGCGTGGACCAGAATTTACCTCGGAGCGCGAGGACAACATGAAAACTAATTATGCCCACCTGTTCGAGAAGTAAAGCCCGACCTTTATGCTTAAATTTCAGGACGAAATTTCTTTAACAAGGGGAGACTGTGACAACTAGTACCTGACTGGCCGGCAAGTCCGTACGGTACGTGTACTATCTACAGTAACTATGTGAAATACATGTGTGTAAACAGTACTTGTATTAACAGAATTCTAAATACAAGAAACAGTTGTACGTATTTTCGTGTAAACTTAAATACTTTAAGTACAACATACACTTAAAACATTAGTTGTGTGTATTTAAGTGAAAACCTAAGTACAATTAACACAACAGATCATGAGAAACAACAGGGTTTATGTGAATAACAGAAACAAATCGGTTGCGATATGATATCCATAGATGACAGGAATCAGATGGCCGACAAATCAATGTGAGTACAATGCGATAACAGGATGTTTAGTTGAGTCCGACAGTGAGGAAATACAAATCAAACATAATTTACAGTGTTGTTTCAGAATAACGAACTGACAGTGTGTTTGCGTGGGTGACGATTTACACAAACATATCTGTGAGTTTAACGTTCTGAAATAATGACTGGAAAGTAGAAAACAAAAGTCAGAAAGCAAAACCATCGTCGTGTTCGTTCGAATGACGATTCGAACGAATACGCGCGATGGTGACGCGATCCGACGAAACGGAAACGAAACACGACACGAACGAAGATAATTTAATAAAATAAAATATTTAACATTTTACAATTTTGAAACTCATCAAAATAATTAAAATTAACTTCTTTTATTTATTTCAAATAATTACGCGTAAAATTCCGGATACGCGACGAAAACGCGAACCGAGCAACGGAAACAAACCCGAACTCACTTTGAGTATAAAAACCCTAAGTGAATTTCATTTTCTCATTTCACCACTTCCCACTCTCTCTCTACCTCACATTTCCGGCCACCTCTCTCCTACCACCATTTTCAACCTTCAAAACCTCATATCTTGCTCAATTCTCAACGAATTTGGGTGATTCTTGAACCCACGCGTAGATCTCAACGTCCTCTACCCAGAAGTACAAGGGATCTGAAGTTTTCACCGGACAAATCAGAGGTATGAACAAAAGAAGTTTCGGGAAAATAGGGTTTTGTATGATGGTTCGATCCACCCATGTTTAACCGACCTTAGAACCATTATCACGACCTACTCACCTTCGGGAATCACTACTGCATCACATTATGGTGTAGAGCAGGTTGTGCATGATCAGAAAGATGACGATCAGAGGTGCAGGTCGTGGGGAAGAAAGGAGGAGCCGAACCTGTTACTAGGGTTCGCCATTCATCACCGAACCTACATGTTCAGCACCCACAGCCGAACCTTTCCTCCACGAGCCACGAACCTGCATGAATCAGTTTCATCATCACCGAACCATTCAGGGACCACGAACCTCCATGCCTTGACGAACCCATCCTAGTTAACCGAACCTTCTGCGAACCAAAGCCTGCTGAACCATTGGATTCACGAACCTTTGAGTTGGCCAACGAACCCTCCTAAGGCTAGTCTTAGCCGAACCCAGCCACCATGTCCGAACCTTCCCAACGAACCCTAAGGGACAAGATCCAGCTGAACCTTGCTGTTGCTGAACAACCCAGTCGAACCCTCTCATCAACCGGCGAACCCTAGCATGCTGCTCAGGCCGAACCTTAGCCGAATCCCCTCAAAGGTTCGCTGGAAATTTGGAGCCTCACCTCATTCGACCATCTTTACCCGATCGGCTAACATCTCCATCACCCAGCCCACAGATCACAAGCTCGGCCCAATAGCATATCCACGGTCCAACTCCATGTAACTCAGCCGAGATGGTCAACTGGCCCAATACTGTAACAACTGGTTTTTTAATAATGAAATGTATTGTGAATAATCGTTAATTGAACGATTGTGGTTGTTGTGATTTGAAAATATGTAAGAATTACGTCATTAATGGAAAGAGCACATGTGATCGTTCTGGAGATCCACGATGATTTAGCAATTTTGGTTATTAGAGGTTGATAGTATGCGAGAAATGATGAACGTGGGCGAAAACCGTGCGCGAAACGGAGTTACGGATTGTCCGGAATCGCAAAAAGAAGTTAAAAATCAAAAAATTGGATAAAAACCCCCTGGGGCGGTACGCCCCACGCCAAGATCTGGGCTGGGGCGGTACACCCCGCGTGTTAAGTCGGCAAAAACTTTTTAAAACGATCAGATCGCATCCAGAAAGTATTTTTCTTCTTTTGTTCGACCTGTTCTTGCTCCAGAAGAATAACCCATCATTTCTAAGCCTCTAAACTTCATTTCTAAGGATTTTAAACATCCGGATCGCACCCAGGAACGTATCTGCAACATTTGATCACTGTTCTGCCCGCAGAATTCAGTCAGATTGGGTAACGATTCGTTTTATCCTATTAGTTTAATATTGTGTGGATTAAATTTAGTTTTGATTGTAATACTATGATTATGGGTATTGATTATTGCCTAGTTGATAACTAGGGATTGTTAGAAACGAAGAACTTGTTGTTTTGATGATGAAATCTTCGTTTTGAAGCCGGGATAATGTCCGGTTATTATGAAACCCATATCATGGTGTGACAACTAGTAGGATGGGTTGAATATGATTTTAAATAAGTTATGGATTATAATCCATAGGTTAAATGATGATTTTGATGAATTGATGTTAAAATTATTAACAAGTTATGATCTTAAATAAAAATTGAATAATAAACACGATTAAAGATCGTAACTAATATAATTGAACATCAATTATTTGATAAATTGCCTGGGGAGGCATGAAATATGATTAATTGTGATAATTGACTAAAACTTGCTAAAGGTAGTAAGATAGAGTCAGTTATGTGATGAATTGACTTTGAGGAAGTCAAATCAGTCAAGTGTATTGAACTTGATTGTATGTGCTATACGTGTTGAAACTAGTTGTATATATGTATTTTGCAACTAGGTGGTGGTAGTGGAAGTCAAACCACCAGTCATAGAGCAGGAAAGGAGCCTGCAGTTGCTAATCCCTTATCTGATTAAGGTAAGTAATCCCACAACTATGACATCACATAATAAATATTGAATTTTGTTGTTGAATGAATTAAATATGACTCCACAATGGTGGATAGCCAGAGGTGCTGGCAATTGTCTTAGATGGAAGTACCGGTGGGTGAACATCTTAAGACTTGAATTATATATGACTCCACAATGGTGGATAGCCAGAGGTGCTGGCAATTGTCTTAGATGGAAGTACCGGTGGGTGAACATCTTAAGACTTGAATTATATATGACTCCACAATGGTTGATAGCCAGAGGTGCTGGCAATTGTCTTAGATGGAAGTACTGGTGGGTGAACATCTTAAGACTTGAATTATATATGACTCCACAATGGTGGATAGCCAGAGGTGCTGGCAATTGTCTTAGATGGAAGTACCGGTGGGTGAACATCTCAAGACTTGAATTAATTATGGCTTGTAAGCCACCTGAATTTGAAACCAGAGTGGAGATGAAACAATCTTCTAAGACAACTACTTTTAAAGAATTTATGGCTTGTAAGCCACCTGAGTTTAAGGGGGAGGTAGATCCCTTGATTAGCCAGCGTTGGATATCTGACATTGAAAGTACGTTTGAAACTAGTCATTGTGACCTGATTGATGAGGTCATGTTTGCTGGTAATCAGTTGAAAGATCGTGCCAAAGATTGGTGGGAGTTGTTGAGGAAGGAAAAAGGCAGAGATGGAATAAAAGGGCTGATGTGGGCCCAGTTTAAAGAACTTTTCTTGAAGCGGTTTTGTCCTCAAGCCGCTATTGATCGTATTACTGAGGAGTTTCTTCATCTACAGCAAAAAGATGAAAGTATTGATACCATCACTGCCATTTTCTTCGATAAAGCTAAATTTTGTCCGGATCTTCTTCAGACTGAAAGGATGTGGATAAACCGGTATCATACTATGTTGAACACAAAGTATCGGGAGTTTCTCACGCCTTCTAAGTGTGAGACACATAATGAGTTGATCAATTGTGCCCGAGAACGGGAATTGGAATTGAAACGACAAGAAGATCGAGGAGATAAACGAAAGGCTGAAATAGAAACAGGTTCGTCTAAAAAGGCAAAGTTTGCCAAATTGTTTAAAAAGCCTGTTTTCACTAAACCTTGTCCCAACTGTGGAAGGATGCACGCAGGTGAATGTCGTGCTAGGCCTGTTGTCTTGTTATAAATGTGGGAAGCCAAGACATTTGGCAACCCAGTGTTTGAGCCATCCTAGTCTGTGCTATCATTGTTATAAGCCAGGACATCGGAAGAGTGAGTGCCTTGAACTTAAGAGGGCAGCACCGATTAGTGATGATGGCCGATCGTTTAAATCTCAAGGCTCGGGAAAGAAACCGGAAGTGCCCAAACCAAAAGGGAGAGCTTTCCAGATATCGACAGAGGAGGCTAAAGATACATCTGACGTGGTGACAGGTACCTTCTTCGTTAACTCAATACCTGCTTATGTGTTATTTGATTCTGGAGCCAATCGATCTTTTGTGTCTATAAAATTTGTGCATCATCCATCTTTTGTCTTAGAACAGTTGCCTGTACCTTTAGAAGTAGAGGTTGCTGATTCTAAGAGTTTCTTTGTGTTTGATATTTATCGAAACTGTAAGCTTACAATTAGTAACGAGAATTATGTTGTTGATTTGATACCTATGGTATTGGGGGAGTTTGATGTTGTTACTGGAATGGATTGGCTATCTTCTTATAAAGCCAATATTCTTTGCAACCACAAAGTTATACAATTGATAACCCCGAGTGGTTATGAATTGTCCATCCAAGGAGAAAAACGTGGAGGGGTTGTTTTGTGTTCTTTGGTCTAAGCCATGAAGTATATAAATCATGGGGGCCAATCATTCTTAGCTTATGTCATTGATGTTGAGAAAACAGTAAAGAGTTTGGAGGATGTCCCAATTGTCAGGGATTTTCCTGATGTTTTTCCAGATGACTTACCGGGAATCCCCTCTGATAGAGATGTTGAGTTTAGAATCGATCTCATTCCAGGGGCCAAGCCTATAGCAAAAGCTCCTTATCGTTTAGCACCGTCTGAATTGCAAGAGTTGATGACTCAATTGCAGGACCTTCTCGATAAAGGTTTTATTCGCCCAAGCATCTCGCCTTGGGGTGCTCCTGTTCTTTTTGTTAAAAAGAAGGACGGAAGTTTTCGTATGTGTATTGATTATAGAGAGCTTAATAAAGTGACGGTGAAAAACAAATATCCTTTGCCTCGGATCGATGATCTTTTTGAACAGTTACAAGGGGCTTCTTGGTTCTCTAAAATTGACCTTCGGTCGGGTTACCATCAAATTAAAGTTAGGGAAGCAGATATTCCTAAAACAGCGTTTCGAACCCGATACGGTCATTACGAATTTCTTGTCATGTCTTTTGGGTTGACTAATGCACCGGCTGCATTCATGGACTTGATGAATCGGGTGTGTCGTCCCATGTTGGATCGATCTGTTATCGTCTTTATTGATGATATTCTTGTTTATTCCAATAATGAAGGTGATCATGCGTGCCACTTACGGGAGGTACTTGAGACTCTCCGTAAGGAGAAGTTATATGCCAAATTTTCTAAATGCGCATTCTGGCTGCATGAAGTCCAATTTCTTGGACATGTGATAAATGCAGATGGCATTCTTGTTGATCCTTCTAAAATTCAAGCGGTGACTAATTGGAGTCTACCCAAAAATCCAACTGATGTCAGAAGTTTTCTTGGCTTAGCTGGTTATTATCGTAGATTTATTCTAGACTTTGCTAAGATTGCTTCTTCTTTAACCAAACTTACAAGAAAGGACGTTAAATTTGTCTGGGGTGATAACCAAGAGAAAGCATTCCAAGAGTTAAAGTCAAAATTAACTCAGGCACCGGTATTGACATTACCGGATGGTTCTGATGATTTTGTGGTATATTCTGATGCTTCTTATCTTGGTCTAGGTTGTGTTCTTATGCAAAGAGGCAAGGTGATTGCTTATGCCTCAAGACAACTGAAAACCCATGAAATCAATTATCCTATTCATGATTTAGAACTTGCAGCAGTCGTATTTGCCTTAAAAATTTGGAGGCATTATTTGTATGGTGTAAAGTGTACGATTTACACTGATCATAAGAGCTTGAAATATTTCTTCACTCAGAAGGAATTGAATATGAGGAAAAGACGATGGCTGGAATTACTCTAGGATTACGATTGTGAAATCCTTTATCATCCTGGTAAAGCGAATGTGGTGGCGGATGCCTTGAGTAGAAAAGAAGAGTGTGAACCAATCAAAGTGAAAGCTATGCAGCTTGTAATAACTTCAGGGCTAATTGAGCAGATCAAGGAAGCCCAGACTGACGCCTTAGAGGAAGAAAATTAGAAACGTGACAGGATTAAAGGGCAAGCTCATAATCTGGATGAAGATAGTCTTGGTTTAAAGACAAGGTGGGGTCGAGTGTGGATACCTCCCACTTGTCCACTTAAGTCTGCATTGTTGGAAGAAGCGCACAAGTCAAAATACTGAATTCATCCTGGGGCTACTAAAATGTATCGTGACCTTCGGGTGAACTATTGGTGGCCAGGTATGAAACGAGATATTGTTAAACATGTGGCTAAATGTTTGACTTGTATGCAGGTAAAAGCAGAGCACCAGAAACCTTATGGTAAGTTGCAACCATTGGAAATCCCAATGTGGAAATGGGAACATATCATAATGGACTTAATTACTAAACTTCCTAGAACAAGGAAGGGATGTGATACGATTTGGGTCTGTCACACCCTCAAATTCCCACTCGTGGTGTCAGTCCACGTGGGTGTGACGTGGCCAGGATCACAGCTCATGGTCATGTAGAACGACTCTATATGAGTTACACAATCACCATGTATGTAAAATAACATAGTTTCATTCATTATGCAGCGGAAAGTATTTTAACATCATAAGATAAATAAGTTGCAGCGGAAAGTAAATTGTTTGAAACAGACACTACATAGTTAAACTCATTATCAAATACATCAAATGCACGCAATCCTAGGACATGAGTCTATATGAGTGCCAGACTCCTTAGCGTGTCCTTGTGCGTGTCCTTGCGTGTGCTCCATTCAATTACCTGAGAATACATGCGAAAAGTGTCAACTAAAAAGTTGGTGAGTTCACAGGTTTAGACAGACACAAATAGTAAACAGATATATACTGAGTATGTTAAGTTTAGTTGTTGGATCTACGATCCATGAGTGTGTCATGTCATCTTACCGAAACTCGAGTGCTTCCATTTGCCTCCGCGGGTCATCGCTGAACCCGACATCAACATCGATATTACACTCGTTATGACATCCAGTCAACGTTGTTGCCGAGTGGGGCTAGTCAAACCCAGTAGTACTACGTAATAACGACTCGTTTGTCATACAATTGACGGTAAGGATAAGTGAGGACTTTATGTGTAACATCACTGTACTTTCGGTTGTCTGTACATCCGTACATCCGTACGATTGTACTGTTACGACCGGAGATTTGTTATTTATTAATGATTATGAATTATTGATTGTCATTATTGATATCATCACTATTTCTGGTATGCATGTTATAACATATGATACGCGTAAACCATGGGAAGTTTAGTTGTAACCCAACTAAACAGAACCAGAGAGTTTATCGCAGTGCTATTACTGATGATTATGGATTATTGGTTTGAGAATGGCATTGGGTTGAACTGGGATGAAACGGGGAGTTTTTTATGGTATGGTTGCTAAACGTAGTCAAGGACACATGGTCATGGTTTATCGAAATAGCGGTGGGACGGTGTAGGGGAGGTTGCGATCTACCTCTGCATATGCCCTATACATATGCATATTTCGGTCTATCATGGATGTGTCAGTGACTTAGTTTAGTGGGTCTTGGTTTGGGAATGATAATATTAAAGTTAATAAATAATGAGAATTAATTACGCGAAGTGAGGTTCGAACATTACTTAAACGCGAATGTTGATTCAGAAATATTAACTTAATAATGTATCCGCGTGAGTGACGATTCACACAAATATAATTATTAAGAATAATATACTGAAATGATATTCCATAAATTATAAATCAAATCGAAATACGATACGAGCACCGGATTCGCAAAGGTGACGATCTTTACGAATACGTACGCGAGTAACGCGTTTCGATGAGATAATTAAATAATATTTTACGATATTAAATTAATAAATGGGAACTTAAAACGTTATTAGGAATCACAACTTAAATCGTTTCGAATAAATTTGATTATTAATTAATTGATTTAACGATAATAAAACGGAATCAATTTATGAGGCAATTTATTTAAAACCTTTTTATTTAAAACGAAACCTATTTATTTTAATGTTTTTCGTGTTAAATATGTTTTACGATAAAAACCGAGCATTTCGCTATTTATACGCGATAAAAACGAGACCGGACATACGGGGTTAGTACGCGATATAAGGAAGAATGAGGTCTTCTTCTTCCTCATTCACCAACACATCTTTCTCTCTCTACATCTCATTTTTCGCCACTTCTCTCTCTCTCTAACTTCTCTCTAGCGTAGCACCTTCGTTTCTTGACGAAATCGTGAGATCTCGGCGCCAAAACGACCATAAGATCGAGAGGAACAAGAATCTACAAAGAAATCCCAAGATTTGTAGCTGAATCGAGGTAAATCTGACGGCTTGTTTTCGGGTTTTGTTATAAACATGATGTAGTTGCGTTTTGAACCTTTGATCGAGATTGGGACTTGTTTTTATGTTAAACTAAGTTGTTATGAACCGTGGGAGGCCATAGATGGCGGCTACAGGTGATGTACATGGCTGCTGATCGCGACCACAGGTGGCGAACCTGTGTGTGGATTGAGGCCGAACCCTGCGAACATTAACCACCAGCCGAGCCTTGCCGCCCCTGCACTCACGAACCCTTGGTTATAGCCGGAGCCGAACCTTCTGCTGTCAGCACCACACGAACCGATTTTTTTATGTTAGCCGAACCCTGTGCCACTTGGAGTGCAGCGAACCTTGTGATAAGTAGATTGAACATGGGCCGAATCTTATTCCTTTGTTCTTGCCGAACCTTGGCTCAACAAGCTGTCTTTAGGCGAACCTAGGCCCAAGCGAACCAAAGGGTTCGCTGGATATGGGTGATTTCGAACTTAGGTCGGGCAAGGTTAATGGCAACGAACCCTAGATTGACCTACTTAAGCTTTGTTGGGATAAAGAATAAAAAGGGGAATACGGGAGTCATGGATTTGATCTCACATGCATGGATGCAAAAATGATTAAGTTGTCATCATTTTTATAAATATGAACTTGAGTTATGAAATCCTAGAGGTTGAACATTTTATAAAGTCAAACGAAACATGGTTACTTGAATTTGAATAAAATATTTATTAATTTAAATTATATGATGACGACCTAACAAAATGTGCATGCAATTATGATTATAGATATGTGTAACAAAAGGGTCTCACCACTAATTATCATATAGTAAATAATTCGAACTAACAAGTTAGGTAATTTTTTTGATGGTCATTTATAAAACCTTAAGTGTACTTTAACTTTGAATATATAAACGAAGTTAACGAAATGCTTGATTATCAAAAGTAAACACTTATGGACAATTAAATTAATGGAGTTGCCAATACTTATGAACACGAACACACGCTATTTACAGATCTTTAAGTTGCTTTGAGTTATCTACGCGAGCGCACATTTTACGAGAACCCGAATTCTAAGGACTTCAGGTGAGTTCTCATAACCTCCCTTTCTTTAAACTGTTTAGTTTTAAAACTCGGAGGTGAAGCATGTATACCAAATTTAAATATTATTTTGATAACACAAAGGTAAATACTTGTTTATCAATATGATATTCACATTTGAAATTATCATTATTATTGGATTACCTCTTATTATCTTATATCCATGTAAACATTGTTATTGACCTCGGTTAATAACAAAGATTACAAGTATTGTCACAAATTCCGAGAATCATCGCTCTTAACTTCGGTTAATTGCTTTGACATCGTGTATTGTCACGTGGATTCTTTCCACTCTGTGAATCATTGCCTTTGACTTCGGTTAATTGCTTTGACTTCATGCATTGTCACGTGGTTAGCTACCACTCCATGGATCATGTTTTTAACTTATGTTAATTACATAATGATCATGTATAGTCATGAACATTATTTGAGAATATTGATGTTGAGATTGGTTGATTGGTTTGTGGTTTGATTATCTATGATTGGCTCTGAATATCTATGATTGATTATGATTATCTATGATTGACTATGATTGATTGGTTATGTGATTATGTGGTTGTGTATGTGTTTGTTTGTTGAGTTTGGGGATCGATTGGATTATCTCATACATGTATTATTATTATTATGGATTTTCTCATAAATTCATAAGCCTTTATACTCATTTTATCTAAACTTTTTATAAAACCATTTTTAAACTTAAACTCTTAAATCCATTTTATAAAACCTTTTTAAGTATAAAAATTTATGATTACTCACCAACTACTTTGTAGTTGACACTTGATTTCTTACATGTTTCAGGTGATGGAGACAAGTAGGATGAAGAGGGTGATCTCTTCTATTTTGGACATCATCATATAGGGTCTTGGACTTAGCTAAATAAGTAAATATCTGGCGACTAGAATTTAGTTAGATAGCTAAATCTCTTTTGTAATTGTTGTAACTATTTCATGAAGAACATTATTTTTGTGTAATTATTTTGGTTGATTGATTGATATATGATGATTGAATTTAGATGCCCACGAGCTTTTGAACAATCTACACATCCCTCGTGGCATCCCGACGTTTCCGCCATCGGTCGGGGTATTACAGATTGGTATCAGAGCCTGGGTTATAGGGAATTAGGTTACTAGAAATGGTTGACCTAGTCTATAACCGTAGGATACCCTAGTATGAAGAAATTCATACATTAGTTAGTATATTCAGGATTTCATGCTTATGTGTTTATTACATGTTAACTGAACTCCTGCTATACATCTGATTTATATATGTTGCTTAATTGCTTACTTGTGCCCTAATGACTCGGTAAGGACATACTCGTGGTGTATTGTAAAGGTGGTGGGACGGTGGTTTGGGCGGTTGCGACCTACCCTTATCATATGCCCTATACATATACCATTTACAGTACATCGGGTGGATGTCAGTATTGGGGAATAAGGGGACTACCCGTTCAGGACACTTATCTGCTTAAGAACTTAACTGCTTATGAATTTATCTGCTTTAGGAATTATCTGTTAGATTTTATGATCTCCAGACAAGGACACACTCGTGGTATACTACAAAGGTGGTGGGACGGTGTAAGGGAGGTTGCGATTTACCCTTGCATATGCCCTATACATATACCATTTGTAGTATATCGGGGGTCTGTCAGTGTCAGGAACTTAGGATATTATTAGGATAATATTAGGAGTTGCTGTAAGGTTATGCTTGATGGATTGTTGTGATGTTGTTGTTGATGGTATGTTGGTTAGGGATAGTTTGGATTGACACTTTGAATGATCACACTTGATGGACACTTATAAATTCACTTATGAACCACACTGATTGGACACGTAGGGTGCATAGGATCAATGAACGATACGAACATTTAGTGATTGAATTGTAGAATTGGATGATGATATAGACACTTGAAGATAATATGAACGCATAGTGATGATACTAACACTTAGTGATGGTATGAACACTTGATGAGAATAAATTATAGGGAAGATATGAACACTTAGTGACAATAAGAGCACTTGGTGATGATATGAACCCTCATTGATAATTATGGACATTGGGATTAACATAGAATTTAGTGAACTTAGAGAATTAGGGGAACTTTAATGTCAGGTGAACTTAGACATTAGGTGAACTTAGAAATAGGCAAATCTACATGTCAGGTGAACTTAGACATTAGGCGAACCAAATTGTCCAAGGGAACTGGAGAACACTTCACTCAAAAATTATCCTACCCAGGATAAGGGTTGTGAAGTGAGACTATGGTGAGATACATGATACACCCTCAGCACTAACAAGGGCATAATCGTGGTGCAATGGAACGGTGGTGGGACGGTGTAGGGGAGATTGCGATCTACCTCTGCATATGCCCTATATATAAGCTTGTTGCATTGCATCGGGAGGTTGTCAGTGTTGGTATAGGGTGAAGAATGTATAAAACTTAGGAATAGTTAACTAGTGTTAGTTATGACCAACTAGGACACTTAGTATAATTTTAGGAAATTTAAATTTTTTATGAGTTTAATGACAGATAGGAGAGAAATATAGTTCCTATATGTAATCTTAACTGTCTAAATGAACTCATTTGACCATTGTTTGTATGGCTTACGTTGTAAACGGTAGTAACATGTTTCTAATTTCTCAGAAACATGCCGCCGCGCCGTCACAACGAAGATGACTCGAACAGTGGGGATGCTAACAACGGTAATGCCAACTCCGGCATACAAGAGTTAGCCACACTTATTTCTGGATTGGTGAACCAGTTGACTCAGGCCAACCAGAATATCAACCAGAACAGAGGTGGTGCAAACCCACCAACTTGCACATTTAAACACTTCAACTCCTGCAACCCTTTGAAGTTCACGGGTGCTGAATCTGCCACTGGTCTGCTGCAGTGGTTTGAGAGCATGGAGAACACCTTCATTAACAGCGATTGCCCGGAAAATCTGAAAGTTCGCTATGCCACCAGTGTTTTTCAAAAGAGAGCACTGACTTGGTGGAATGGCGAAAAGCGAACTAGGGGAGTGGATGCTGCCCTAGCACTGACTTGGACTGAGGTCAAGAATCTGATGACCACTGAATTCTGTCCTCGCGGTGAAGTGAGGAAACTAGAGACTGAGTTCTGGGAACTCAAACAAGATAGTGGCGAGAACGTCATCTACAATACTCAATTCCATGAGTATAGTCTACTAGTGCCTCATATGGTGACACCCTTGGATAGGGCCACTGAGAAGTATATCGGCGGACTGCCGGTACAGATTCAGGACACGGTCTGTGGGAGCAATCCCAAAACACTGGAGGCCGCGATCCGTCTATCTGCAACTCTTACTGACAATCATGTGAAGAATGGGACACTTACTCGGAAAGGATACAAGAAGACTGACACCAAAGCTGCTGCCAAGGGGACTTTAACTGAAGTCAAGACTGAAGCTGCTAGTTCTTCCAAAAGCAGCAACAAGAAGAGAAAGACCAGAAACTTCATGGTCACTGCTCCTGCTGCTAAGTCTGCGCAGCAATCATCTAACAACACTACTGCGAGAAATTACACTGGGAACACTCCCCAATGTAATACTTGCAGATACCATCACGCACCGAATTTGCCATGTCGCGTTTGCAACAACTGCGACAAGTTTGGTCACTATGCTAACGTTTGTCGGAGTGCACCGCAAGCGCAAAGGATGCAACACGCACCGCTTGCACTGCCAGCTCCTCAAACACAACCTATTCCAGCTGTACCCGTTCGCCAGGTACCACAAGCACAGGCAAGAGCCTGTTATGAGTGTGGTGAAGTGGGTCACTTCAGAAATCAGTGCCCAAAGTTGACCGGGAATAACCAGAGGGTGGCAAGAGGCCGGGCGTTTCAACTGAATACTCCAGCTGCTCAAGCCAATCAGGATGTGGTCAACGGTACATTTCTGATGAACAACTCTTATGCATCTGTCTTATTTGATTCTGGTGCCGATAGGAGTTTCGTATCATATGATTATGAATGCTTGCTTGGTAGAACACGTACATATTTAGATAAACCGTTTAACGTGGAGGTGGCTGACGGAAACACTATTGATATTGACACTGTTATTATCGGATGTACTGTGAACTTAAATGATCACGTTTTCCCGATTGATCTCATACCTATGCATCTTGGTAGCTTTGATGTGATCATAGGCATGGATTGGTTAGCCACCCACAAAGCGGATATAGTTTGCCATGAGAAATACGTACGTATTCCATTACCTTCGGGTGAAACCTTAAGAGTTTTTGGAGAAACTTCTAGCAAAGGTCTTAAGCTTATGTCATGCACTAAAGCGCACAAGTACCTTAGGAAGAAATGTATAGCATTTTTAGCTCATATAGTGGAGAAAAAGGATAAAGGAAAGGGAGTTGAAGATGTTCCTGTGATTAAAGATTTTCCAGAAGTATTTCCAGATGATTTGCCGGGTCTTCCACCAGAACGTCAAGTAGAGTTTCGAATTGACTTAGTACCTGGTGCGAACCCAGTCGCTAAAGCTCCCTACAGACTTGCACCTTCCGAGTTGCAAGAATTGGCGAGCCAGCTGCAAGAACTTACTGATAAAGGATTTATTCGCCCGAGCCATTCGCCATGAGGTGCACCAGTCCTGTTTGTCAAGAAGAAGGACGCGTCATTCCGGATGTGCATCGACTACCGCGAATTGAACAAGCTTACAATCAAGAATCGATATCCATTGCCACGCATCGATGATCTCTTCGATCAGCTTCAGGGCTCGGCATGGTTTTCAAAGATCGATCTTAGGTCTGGGTATCATCAGCTTCGCGTACATGAGGATGATATTCCCAAGACTGCTTTCAGAACAAGATATGGTCATTATGAGTTTTTGGTAATGCCTTTCGGTCTTACCAATGCACCTGCGGTCTTCATGGATCTCATGAACCGTGTATGCAGGCCATACTTGGATAAATTTGTGATTGTATTCATTGATGATATTCTGATTTATTCAAAGACCAAGTAAGAACATGAGAAACACCTTAAGTTGGTTTTGGAGATCTTAAGAGAGGAGCGACTGTATGCCAAATTCTCTAAATGTGAATTTTGGCTTAAGGAAGTTCAATTCTTGGGACACATAGTCAACGAATATGGTGTTCACGTAGATCCTGCAAAGATTGATGCAGTGAAGAACTGGAGTACACCGAAGATACCGACGGAGATTCGATCATTTCTTGGACTTGCCGGTTATTATCGGCGGTTCATTTCGAATTTCTCCAGAATTGCTGTCCCTCTCACTTCTTTGACATAGAAGAATAAGCCCTATGAGTTGGGACCAAAGCAGGAAGAGGCATTCCAGACCTTGAAGCAGAAACTCTGTGATGCTCCTGTCTTGACACTGCCTGATGGAAATGATGATTTTGTAGTCTACTGTGATGCATCCAACCTAGGTCTTGGTTGTGTCCTCATGGAACGGGGAAAGGTTGTGGCTTATGCATCAAGACAATTAAAAATTCACGAGAAAAACTACACCACACACGACTTGGAACTTGGTGCAGTCGTGTTTGCCTTGAAGATATGGAGACATTATCTTTATGGCACTAAGTGCGTGGTGTTCACTGATCATAAAAGTTTACAACATATTCTCAATCAAAAGGAGCTTAATATGAGACAACGGAGATGGGTTGAACTGTTGAATGATTATGACTGTGAAATTCGCTACCATCCTGGTAAAGCGAATACAGTGGCAGATGCGCTTAGTCGCAAGAGTCAAGTTCAGATCCATAGTGTCCGAGTGCGCTCTAGTCTCCGTAATGATGTTCTCACAGCCCAACAACTCTCATTAGCCCAGGATGACTTGAAAAATGAGATGTCTTGCGGGGGCTGAAATTTTATTGGAAACTAAGGATGATGGATTGATGTATTATTTGAATCGGTTGTGGATACCAAACAAGGGTGATCTTAGGATGGTGATTATGAATGAAGCTCATAAGTCTCGTTACTTAATCCATCCAGGCTCCGATAAGATGTATCAAGACCTTAAGGGCTTGTATTGGTGGCCTGGAATGAAGAAGGATATTGCTGAATACGTGTCAAAGTGCCTTAACTGTGCTAAAGTCAAGGCTGAACACCAGCGACCTTCGGGATTGTTATTACAACCAGAAATACCCATGTGGAAGTGGGAGAATATCTCCATGGATTTTATTACTAAACTCCCACGAACCACAAACGGTAAAGATAGTATCTGGGTAATTGTGGATAGATTGACCAAGTCGGCTCATTTCTTACCGATACGCGAGACGTACCCTGTGCGGAAGTTAGCGCGTATCTACATTGATGAGATCATTAGCCGACATGGTATTCCCTTAAGTATAATATCGGACCGTGATGCTCGTTTCACGGCACGATTTTGGGAATCACTTCATGAAGCCTTTGGAACAAGACTGGATTTTTGCATTGCCTATCATCCTCAAACGGATGGACAGACGGAGCGAACGATTCAGACATTAGAAGACATGTTGAGAGCTTGTGTCATCGACTTTGGTGGCAATTGGGATAGCCATTTGCCATTGGTTGAGTTCTCGTATAACAACAGTTATCACGCGAGCATTGGTATGGCACCGTTTGAAGCTCTTTATGGCAGGAAATGTCGGTCACCTATTTGTTGGACCGAGGTCGGCGATTCGCAGATTACAGGTCCTGAGATCATTCAGGAAACGACTGACAAGATCCGCCAGATCCGCGACAATCTGTTAGCTGCTCGTAGTCGACAGAAGAGCTACGCGGATAAACGTAGAAAACCTTTAGAGTTTGAAGTGGGAGATATGGTATTGCTTAAAGTGTCGCCTTGGAAGGGCGTTGTTCGATTCGGAAAGAAGGGGAAGCTTGCTCCACGTTATGTTGGCCCTTTTAAGATCTCTGAACGGATCGGGAAGGTTGCCTACAAATTGGAACTTCCTCCTGAACTTAGTAATGTGCACCTAACGTTTCACGTGTCCAATCTAAGGAAGTGTTTAGCTGATCAGGATCTTCAGGTACCACT
This sequence comes from Mikania micrantha, assembly GCA_009363875.1. NCBI lineage: Eukaryota > Viridiplantae > Streptophyta > Magnoliopsida > Asterales > Asteraceae > Mikania > Mikania micrantha. Next base: position 27,531,391 of record CM018682.1, on the reverse strand, counting down.
AGATGACATTCGCATCGATGATACCATGCACTTTATTGAAAGACCAGTGGAGATAATGGATCGTGAGGTTAAAAAGCTCAAACGCAGTAGAATTCCAATTGTCAAAGTGTGTTGGGAATCGAAGCGGGGTCCAGAGTTCACATGGGAGCGAGAAGATCAGATGAAGCTTAAGTACCCACATTTATATACTACTGTCACTCCAAGTTGAATTTCAGGACGAAATTCCTTTAACTAGGGGAGACTGTAACATCACTGTACTTTCGGTTGTCTGTACATCCGTACATCCGTACGATTGTACTGTTACGACCGGAGATTTGTTATTTATTAATGATTATGAATTATTGATTGTCATTATTGATATCATCACTATTTCTGGTATGCATGTTATAACATATGATACGCGTAAACCATGGGAAGTTTAGTTGTAACCCAACTAAACAGAACCAGAGAGTTTATCGCAGTGCTATTACTGATGATTATGGATTATTGGTTTGAGAATGGCATTGGGTTGAACTGGGATGAAACGGGGAGTTTGTTATGGTATGGTTGCTAAACGTAGTCAAGGACACATAGTCATGGTTTATCGAAATAGCGGTGGGACGGTGTAGGGGAGGTTGCGATCTACCTCTGCATATGCCCTATACATATGCATATTTCGGTCTATCATGGATGTGTCAGTGACTTAGTTTAGTGGGTCTTGGTTTGGGAATGATAATATTAAAGTTAATAAATAATGAGAATTAATTACGCGAAGTGAGGTTCGAACATTACTTAAACGCGAATGTTGATTCAGAAATATTAACTTAATAATGTATCCGCGTGAGTGACGATTCACACGAATATAATTATTAAAAATAATATACTGAAACGATATTCCATAAATTATAAATCAAATCGAAATACGATACGAGCACCGGATTCGCAAAGGTGACGATCTTTACGAATACGTACGCGAGTAACGCGTTTCGATGAGATAATTAAATAATATTTTACGATATTAAATTAATAAATGGGAACTTAAAACGTTATTAGGAATCACAACTTAAATCGTTTCGAATAAATTTGATTATTAATTAATTGATTTAACGATAATAAAACGGAATCAATTTATGAGGCAAGTGCTCGTGTAATGTGCGATTTAGTGTCGTGTGAAGTGTACGGATACCAAGAATCATTCCTATGAGGAAACTTACTATTTATAGTAAGTTTCTATTTTAGGAAAGTTTCCAATTTAGGCAAGTCAAGCGATAAATCATATTCCGATTATTCTAGCATACGTATTTATCCTAAATGAGCACATCGTTACACATAGCCGGTTTAACATAGTTTGCGCGTAAAAGTTTCCATATTTAGAAAGTTGCATAAACAAGCATATTTTATCAAATTTAACAATCAACATCATCTAGTATCATTATCTTCGTCCTAAATAGTCATCTAATCATACCCGTTATGACTAGCATGTTCCTATTCACGATTTGTCAAAATAAAGTTACTATATTTAGTAACTCGTGAGAAATACACAAAATCCAATCTTTCAACAACTCAAGCCTATCAATATCATCATATTATCATCCAATAATCATGTTTGACTCAAGACATTATCATATCCGTCATCCGTATGTAATCTTGCGATAAAAAGTTACTATTTATAGTAACATTCATAGAAATCATGATTTTGACAATTCTAAATATTCCTATGCATCAAACAACCATCTTTTAACTTTCAAACATCATTTTTAAACATAACATATAGATCTAAACACATGCATGTGGTTATTTCATCAAAAATCACCACTATGTAACATAAAAGTTACTATTTTTAGTAATAACCACATCTTTGACATTTCTTGACCATAATCGAACATTCTAATCACATGGAACATCATCAATAATACTTTCAATAATATTTCAATGCCGAAAATCACCTAAAACATTGTAGATCATACATGCATGTTGACTAAAGTGCCAATTTCATAATGTAATCAACAAATCAACATTTCAACCATTCAAAATCATCACGGATCGTTATAGAATCATCAAATCAGTGATAAACACATTCAATAACAGGTTATTAACATCAAAACTTCGTGATTAAAGTGATGGTGGTGATGCATGTAGCCTACAAGGCTTGCATGTGCGATTTCGAGTGTCAAAAACACGAAATGGGACTAGAACTACCTCAAGCTAGTTCGAGAGGACTGAGATGTGGCTGGGACAGTGATGGAGGGCTTCAAGAAGGTCTGTAATACCCCCCTTAGCAGCTCTAGGCCGTTCAAGATGGTGAATAGTGCTCCTTAGCTCACCAAAAGCTTCAATGGGGCTTCTCAAATGTTGCAATGGCTTCCAAAGGGGTTGTGTGATGTAGCAGATCGTTAATGGTCGAGAAGAGAGTTTCCAGTTGAGAGAAATTTGTGGAGGGGGCTAAAAGAATGATTGCTCTTGGGTTTATAAAGATTTTTGCGTGTTGGGGTCTCGCGTACCGCGGAGGCTGCCTAAAAAGCAACCCCGCGTACCGCGGCGATTAAAATAATCATTCTGTTCCCGAAACACGCCGCGTACCGCGATGGTGAAAGATGATCGGTCGTCGCGTACCGCGATGGTTTTCGGAGAATTCAAATTCTCCCGCTCGAGCTTCGCGTATCGCGAAGGCCCAATTAGGTGCCCATCGCGTACCGCGATGGGTCTCGGTTGAGCCCAATAGGCCCAATTTCATTGTTTTGAACCGAATTTCTCGTATTTCTCGAATACGATCATAGTTTCTCGACATATGGACATTGTTCTACTGACTTAGGTTCTCCGGAACCTAATTGTGCAGTGAAAGTGTACTGTGGTTCGATCCGTTCTCCAACGTTCGTTATTCAAGACACGTGTGAGTTCTGTGCGATAATTTCTCGAATTATCGGTGTGTTTGGTCCGTTGTGCCATGTGTCACACTAAATACAATTATTCTAGTGCCACGTATGAAATAATAATACACATTATTATTAAAATAAAATAAATGCTGACCTGGAATTTGCGAGGTGTCACAAGGTCATTGTGGATAGGTTGACTAAGAGTGCTCATTTCTTGCCCATTCGTGAAACCTATTCTTCTGATAAAATGGCAGAGATATATGTACGAGAAATTGTGTCTCGTCATGGTGTGCCTGTAACCATTATCTCTGATCGAGATACTCGATTTACTTCTTGATTTTGGAGAAATTTTCAAGAAGAATTAGGAACAAAATTGTTGTTAAGCACTGCGTATCATCCTCAGACTGATGGACAAAGTGAAAGAACCATTCAGACCTTGGAGGATATGTTAAGAGCGTGCATTATTGACTTTGGGGGTAGTTGGGATGATTACCTACCCTTGGCAGAGTTCTCGTACAATAATAGTTATCATTCCAGCATTGGAAAGCCTCCTTATGAGATGCTATATGGGAGGAAATGTCGAACTCCCGTTTGTTGGGGAGAAGTTGGGCAGCGTGAACTCGCACACAAAAATGTTGTTAAAGCTACCAATGAACGGATAGATCAGATCCGTGCCCATCTGAAGGCGGCTTAAGACCGTCAGAAATCACACGCTAATAAGCGTAGAAGGCTCATTGAATTCCAGGTAGGAGATTTTGTGTTGTTAAAAGTCTCTCCGTGGAAAGGTGTTATACGTTTTCGTAAGCGAGGAAAGTTAAGTCCACGCTTTATTGGACCATTTAAAATCATAGCTCGTGTTGGTGAAGTTGCTTATCGCCTAGAGCTACCAGAGGAGTTAAGTGGAATTCATAATACGTTCCACGTTTCTTACTTACGAAAATGTTTAGCAGATGAATCTGCGTATGTACCACTGGAAGATATAGAAAATGATGATAGATTAAATTTTGTAGAAAGGCCAGTGGCAATACTTGACCGAAAGGTCAAGCAACTTAGAAATAAATCATTGAACCAGGTGAAGGTTCAGTGGAAAAATAGAACCGGTTCTGAAATTACGTGGGAGTCAAAAAATGAAATGAGAAAGTATTATCCTTTCCTTTTTAATGTTTAATCGGTTTCGAGGACGAAACCTCAGTAAGGAGGGGAGATTTGTAACAACCAGTTTTTTAATAATGAAATGTATTGTGAATAATTGTTAATTGAACGATTGTGGTTGTTGTGATTTGAAAATATGTAAGAATTACGTCATTAATGGCAAGAGCACATGTGATCGTTCTAGAGATCTACGATGATTTAGCAATTTTGGTTATTAGAGGTTGATAGTATGCGAGAAATGATGAACGTGGGCGAAACCCGTGCGCGAAACGGAGTTACGGATTGTCCGGAATCGCAAAACGAAGTTAAAAATTAAAAAATTGGATAAAAACCCCATGGGGCGGTACGCCCCACGCCAAGCTCTGGGCTGGGGCGGTACGCCCCGCGTGTTAAGTCGGCAAAAACTTTTTAAAACGATCAGATCGCATCCAGAAAGTATTTTTCTTCTTTTGTTCGACCTGTTCTTGCTCCAGACGAATAACCCATCATTTCTAAGCCTCTAAACTTCATTTCTAAGGATTTTAAACATCCGGATCGCACCCAGGAACGTATCTGCAACATTTGATCACTGTTCTGCCCGCAGAAATCAGTCAGATTGGGTAACGATTCGTTTTATCCTACTAGTTTAATATTGTGTGGATTAAATTTAGTTTTGATTGTAATACTATGATTATGGGTATTGATTATTGCCTAGTTGATAACTAGGGATTGTTAGAAACGAAGAACTTGTTGTTTTGATGATGAACTCTTCGTTTTGAAGCCGGGATAATGTCCGGTTATTATGAAACCCATATCATGGTGTGATAACTAGTAGGATGGGTTGAATATGATTTTAAATAAGTTATGGATTATAATCCATAGGTTAAATGATGATTTTGATGAATTGATGTTAAAATTATTAACAAGTTATGATCTTAAATAAAAATTGAATAATAAAAACGATTAAAGATCGTAACTAATATAATTGAACATCAATTATTTGATAAATTGCCTGGGGAGGCATGAAATATGATTAATTGTGATAATTGACTAAAACTTGCTAAACGTAGTAAGATAGAGTCAGTTATGTGATGAATTGACTTTGAGGAAGTCAAATCAGTCAAGTGTATTGAACTTGATTGTATGTGCTATACGTGTTGAAACTAGTTGTATATATGTATTTTGCAACTAGGTGGTGGTAGTGGAAGTCAAACCACCAGTCATAGAGCAGGAAAGGAGCCTGCAGTTGCTAATCCCTTATCTGATTAAGGTAAGTAATCCCACAACTATGACATCACATAATAAATATTGAATTTTGTTGTTGAATGAATTAAATATGACTCCACAATGGTGGATAGCCAGAGGTGCTGGCAATTGTCTTAGATGGAAGTACCGGTGGGTGAACATCTTAAGACTTGAATTATATATGACTCCACAATGGTGGATAGCCAGAGGTGCTGGCAATTGTCTTAGATGGAAGTACCGGTGGGTGAACATCTTAAGACTTGAATTATATATGACTCCACAATGGTGGATAGCCAGAGGTGCTGGCAATTGTCTTAGATGGAAGTACTGGTGGGTGAACATCTTAAGACTTGAATTATATATGACTCCACAATGGTGGATAGCCAGAGGTGCTGGCAATTGTCTTAGATGGAAGTACCGGTGGGTGAACATCTTAAGACTTGTACTAATTATGATATTATTATATTGTGAGAGTCAATTCGAATAGAAATGACTCAGTTTGAATGTTGATTGTCAAAAATGTATTTTTACATTTTATTGTTGTGAAACCATTGGGGTTTACTTACTTAGTTCTTATGAACTAATGTGAAATATTGTGTGATGTTTGTAGGTCAAACATGATGGACCTGGCAGTAAGGATCGAGGTGGACTGTAAATCGAACGAATAAACCTTGTTGCAAACGTTTGAAATTTTGGTTTAAACTTACTTATGTAAATAAGTATTGTAAAATGTGTGACACGTTTACGTGTGCATTAAACTTTTTTTAATATTATAAATTAAAGAAGATCAAACAAGGTTTTGAAAATGAAAAATTTGCTGGGACCAACTCTGATATTATAGAAAATTGTTTAATAGTAACCGGGGGTTACAAATACATCGGCCCCTCACATGTTGTATGAGCCCAAGCCTACCCCAATCGGCCCAACCTAAACACACCGGCCCAAACCCTCCTATTTAGCCCAATCAGCCGGCCCAATTCATCGCCTTGACCCAGAAAAGTTTAACGGGCCCAAGGGCTATTGTAGGCCCACATCCTTAACCATATAATCAATTGGGACCAAGGTCCACTATTTCGATTAAAGGCGTACGGACTCGAACAAATCATATTATCTATTCGGCCTCCTGGTTAATGAGATAATTTTTCACACTAGATTAGTGGACTAGAACAATATACATGGGATTTCAAAACTAATTAATTTTAAGAATGGTGAGATTGTGAATTTGGGTTACAACTTCCAAAACAAGGTGGTTTCAACATGATAACAAATAATTCAAGTGTCGAGTCAAATGAATCAAGGAATATATAAAACTCATGACGAGTAAACGGGGCCGAATAAGGATAATTGAGACTTACGTACGTTAACCAACCTTAGAGCTAACATGTACACACACACACAAATTATTACAACTTATAATTAAGTTATAAACAACGTGTAAACAATACAGGATCGTGAATACACAAGTACAATCAAGAGCGCGTGCATTCTTCATTTAAGCTAAGTCAACCAATTCAATCATCAGGTGAGTTCATATGCCCCTTTTCTTTAATCTTAACTGATTTAAAACCTTCGGGGCTGAGAAACATGCTTACTTTTACATGTTTAAAAGTTTCGCTTAACATATTGCTTATGCTTTGATTTAGATAATATTAAATTGTTTATTATCGCCTATCATTGCATGCTTGTATGATCATGAGACAACAGGGAAACTCAGATGAATATGATAATATAATTTCATAGTTCATCAACACAATAGAATAACATGGTTGTAAGATTTTATCTCACAACACTTAGTTATTCTTACATGAGCCAACATTGAGACAATTCATACACAAACAAACAATGAGAACTACTACAGTGAAAAAAGATGACACTACACAACACGTGAATGATTAGAAGATAAAATATCTTCTAAATATCATTCCACTTTATAACAAACCAAGTGTGATAAGTCAATTACTTATAACACTTAGTTTACAACTTAAAAACATACTATGTGATAGTATGAACGCATTGATTATCCACCACCTGCGTCACTTAAGGGTACTAAGACTAGTTCTTACTACGGCTTAAGGATTACATGGTGAACATATGAATTTCATGAATGATAATCATGATAACGTAACTTCATGATAACAACATCATTCACACAATGATTAACATAACGTAATAAGACAAGTTCTTATTCAACTTTGTTAATCACATGAGGACATCCCACATTGAGAACAACAACAACATAGATGTACATCATCCATCGTTATCTGTGGACTAGTAGACTGAGGAATTTATTTTCTCTCATGTCATATTATTAGTAACAGTTTCGATGAAGGCTATGGGATCACACGACGGGATAGAGGTGAATCGGGTGCATTGTAATCTGATTACGTGAGGATCACAATGGACTCCTTTTGGGCTCTATACGTTGCATTTGAGAATACATTACAAACAGTTAACTAACACTTTTAATATTTAAAAGTGAAACAACAGTTAACCCCACAATTATAGAATAATACAAGGAACAGATTAAGAATCTAATATCCTTAACACATATACTGGTTATCAATACTTCGGTTTGATAACTACAACGCTATCATCATATTATTGTATACATGAGAACACATGTGATCAAAGAGGAGATGAACATGAGGAATGAGAATGGAAATCAATAGTTGTATTGCAAGTAGTGTGGAGTTCTAGTAGTGATGTGGTGGGATGTTGGCTAGGGCTTAGTTCCCTTACATATGCCCTATATATAAGCATTACTACTAGGATAATATAAGACTTGTAAATATAACTATTGAGTAGCCATTGGGTGAACAGGTAAACATACAACATACAAGTAACATAACATACATTTGTGATTGTGCATGTGAATGAATCAAGGTTTTCAATTAACATACTTATGAACTCACCAACCTAGTGTTGACTTTGTTTAAATACATGTTTTCTCAGGTGATGAACAGGTGTAGCTACTTACATGCAAGGATTAAGCTAGTGGACTTTTAGAAGACCTAGCTTTATTTTATGTTGCATGCTTTTGGTGACAAGAACAACGAATCATCTTTTGTATATCTTGTACTGATACAAGATATAGTTACATTGATTCTTTTTGGTAGATTTACTGGATTAAATTATGTACGATACATTGTAATTTAATCTTGTAATTCTATGTCATGGATGTGTTAGCATTTCTCATTTATTTATCATATGCTATGTAAACAATCTGATCATTTGATTATCACTCACGATATCGCGCCCCGAGAACCTTCCGCCCGACGGGAAAACCCGATCCGTTCCCGCCGGCCCGGGGTGTGACAGATTGGTATCATAGCCATGGTTATAGAGAAATATAGGTCATATTACTTAAACGGTTTGGCCTAGACTATAACCTAGGGACCCTCATGTAGAAATCATGTGACATAGGATTCTATTTGCATGTGTCTTCTGCATCTGATCACTGCACTAATCGATTTTCTTTCGGTTATGATCAGAATGCCGCCGAGAAGACAACCACCTGCTTTACTGCCACCACCACCACAGGACTCTGCTCCTCATTCTTCTACACTGACACCGCCTGACTCTCCTACACAACCACCTCCTCCTCCACCTCCACCAGTTCATCAGTTAGACCCTGTTACTGTGGCATTGGCCACACTTCTGACTAGCCAACTGAGGGATGTGATTCCCGAGATGATGAACCGCATCAACAACAACAACAGCACCAACGTTGCTAACTCATCTGGAGAAGGCAGCGGTAACACCCGCCAGCAACAGAATTATGCCTACAAGAACTTTGTAGGCTGCAAGCCACCTAGTTTCGATGGCAGTGAGGGTGCCGTTGGATTAATCCAATGGATTGAGAAGATGGAAACCACCCTTGACATCAGTGGCTGTCCTGAGCAGAACAATCTGTAAACCCAACTAGACAGACACGTCTTGTAAGGTCATGGTTATCTCTCCGAATGGCATGTGAAAAATATGTGTTTCTGGACGCTACCTTTCAAGAAATGTCACGTCTTGTATGTGAATGTAGAAATGCTTGTATGTTGAGTATTCTTGTGCAAGAAAATTTGGTTCATGTGGCTGCCTTTTGTAATGGCGATATTGTGCATTAATGTGAATGCATGTGAGTTGTAAGTATGCATGTGATTTATTGAGTAGGATGTGACAATTGCATAGATTTTATGTTGACTGCATCTTTAGAATTAACTCTCCCTGAAATCGCCAATACTGGTGGCTTATAAAGGTGAAATCTTCACTAGTAGTGGCAACATAGTACATATGTTAGTTGCATTTGCCACTGGTAATGGAGCTTTACATGAAATAGCCACTAGCAGTGGATGGGCCCCTGAAATCAACACTGGTAGTGGAGATGGGGGAAATAATTCAATTTTTTATTATGACAATTCAATGTGCCACCTTACACCCTTACACTCCATTGTTCTCTATCCTCTAAGACTGTCCCTATCCATGAACTTTTAAAGATCATTCCACAGTTAAAAAACTAAGAAAGAAACAAACCTCACGATCCAATCATTGTAGCTACCATGATTGCAACCCACAAATATGCCATGTGGTAATTAATAATTAGACCTCTTTTATTTTTTTTCTTTTATGTTATCCTGCATAGTTTTTGGAATAATCTTGTTTTTAATAACCTCAAATAATTAACATTTAAAAAAATTAAAAACACGGCCTTGATTAGCTTTTTTATGAACATTTCGGTATAAATTTTGTTAAAAACAAAGTTCGTTTAAAAAATGTATTTTTTAATATATAATGAAGAGTAAATTTCCAAGATGGTATTTATGATTTGTTAATATTTCACTCTTGGTACCTAGGTTTCATAAATCACCTATATGATACTAAACTTTAAACATTTGTAACGTATATAGTCCTTATGTGAGGGTAATTTGGTCAATTATGCGAGGGTAATTTTGTGATCTAAGAACTATATGCGTTACAAATGTCTAAAGTTAGGAACCATAAATGTAATTTATGAAACCTAGGGACTAAGAGTGAAACACTAGCAAACCATATGGACCATATCGGTCATTTAAATAATCATTGATTTATCCTATCTAAAACTTGGAGGTTTTTGATTGGTTCAGAAGATTTTCTGGATTAAATTCATTATATAAAAAATTATCTGTTTAAAATATTTATGTATTTTAAAAATTCATGATTTCTCCCTATAAATATTGTATCATAATAACATAGTTATATATCCAATAATATTCTTAATATTTGATTTCTAAATTTCATAATTTCTGTAATGGATCCTTCTATTCTAAATTTTTGTTTGAATCTTGGAGATTTTAAAGATTCTCCCAATACTCAGTACTATCAAAACTCTCATTTTTTTTCCAAATGCAAGTGAAGTTCTTGTTACTAAGAACCTTCAAACCTTACAAAATACTGAAAATCACTCACGAGGAGCTAGTAAATGGGATGTTTCCAGCAAGGTGTATTACTAGTGAAAATAAAATTGTCGGAAAAAATCAAAAAAAATATCAAATTTGTTGGCACAAGTAAAGAAAATGTTCGATGCAGCTCAAGTAGAAAATCCAGAAAAGCTTAGTGTGACGAATAAAGTTCAAATGAAAGGTCGTTTTAAACAACTTAGTGAAAATGGCCAGAAGTGGGTTGCTGTGTACAGGGAAGTACATTGCCAAAGAAAAAGTGGAATGAACCAGAAAGATATTGAGAGTGAAGCTCATAAACTTTATGAGCAGGATAAGAGGAGCAAGTTCACTAACTGTTTTTAATGAAGTTATGTGTAAGCACCAAAGGTAGGCTTTAAGCCAGACCAAGACACAAGATGTTCCCATCTTGAAGAGAATAATGAAGAAAGTGGTGGTAGCTCAAAAAGAAATAGGACTATCGAAGAAGGGGAGTATTGTGGCAATCCCAAACCAAAAACACCAACTAGAGGTGGTTCAACATCTCAACATCCAATTGGTAGAGATACAGCTAAAAAAAGAAAAAGGAAAAAAATATCCAAGGTTTCTACTGACTTTGTTGAAGAGCTTCATGCAACGAGGCTTACTAGAGACAACGAAATTGAACTCATGAAACAAAAGCTCGAGTTTGAAAAAGAAAGGGAGCAAAGTATGCATTTGAACACACTGTTATAAAAACAGTTCTTGTCGCCTCAAGAAGAAAACATAAAACACCATCTGATGTTAAATTTTTATGGATTGATCCAAGTAAATCAAGTTTAGTGTGTGTTTTTCTTTTAGTTGGCTTAATAATGTTTGGTGCATATTTTATATTTAGTTGGTCTAATAAAGTTTGGTGTGTATTCAATTTTTAGTTGGTTTAATAAAAATTGGTGTGTTTTTTTGTTTTTATTTAGTTTAACATTATCTTCTAGATATCCATCTTTATCTTCGTTTCCACATGTCAACATTTTACTAGATACTTGGATTTTGTAATAGATAAAATGATTTAACATTATCAACCGGATATCCATCGTTATCTTTGTTTCCACATGTCAACATTTTACTTAATACTTGGATTCTGCAATAGATGAAGCAATTTAACATTATCTTCATTATTTTTGTTAGATAAAACATAACTTGACATATTTTACCCAAATCCAACTCTACAATTTTCACCTCCTTAAAAAATGTCTCACAATGAAAACTTACCAACAGATTTAAATTCATCACACGCTGAGTAAAATTGACAGCTTGATCACCTCATTTGTGAAATATTTGTAAGCACACTAAATACGATCATAGGATATCATCTTCCTAGAGCAAGAAAAAGGTATCGTGACCGTGAACGCAAGCAGGGTGAGGCACGTTTGATGACCTACTACTTTGTAGACAACCCAACATATGATCAAGAGATATTTCAACATAGATTTCGGATGTGAAAATCATTATTCCTTCGTAAAGAGGTTGATGTTACAACGAATGATATCTATTTTCAACAAAGACATGATGCCACATGAAGAAGAGGCCTTTCATCATTGCAATAAAGATGACTACTTCATGTATGGGTTGAGCGTGAATTTCCAGGTATGGTAGGAATTATTAAATGCATGCATTGGGAATGGAAAAATTACCCCACTGCTTGGGCCTGCCAATATTCAGGTAGAATCGGCAAACCAACAATCATTTTGGAAGCCGTTGCATCATATGACTTATGGATATGGCACACGTTCTTTGGAACACTATGTACGTGCAATGACATTAATGTCCTCCATTGTTCTCCTCTTTTTGATGATGTGTTGTCAGGCCTAGCACCAAATGTGAGCTACATCCTGAATGGTTGGGAATATAATAGGGCATACTATCTTACTGATGGCATATATCCTTCATGGGTTGCCTTTGTCAAGTCAATATCTTCCCCATAGTTGTGAAAACACAAGCTCACTCAACATCAAGAGGCCACTTAAAAAGATGTTGAAAAAGCATTTGGAGTTCTACAAGCTCATTTTGCATTTCTATGACACCCATGTCATATGTGGGAAAAGGATATGGTAGGTAAAATTATGATTGCATGTATTATCATGCATAACATGATCGTTGAGGATGAACGAGACTCATACTTTAACTATAATTATCCATCCAAATTTCTAAACGACAGTCCTTGAAACCGACACCTAAGAATCTCTACTCAGGATGATGAGCAACCTTTTCAAATACTCTACTCAAGGAGTTGGAAGCTTTTATATGACAAATAGGGAACACCTTCAATAGAGAAGCGCATTCCATCATTGCTAGATCTGTAGGATTTTCTTTGATGGATAATGAGCCGGCCAAAGTGTCTCGCTTTAAGGTCGATTTAATTGAGCACATATGGCAAAAATTTGGCAATGATGAATAATCATGTAGTTTAAATTACTTAAAAGTGTAATTTTATATTTAATGTCATCGATGTAATTTAGTTTATCTATTTAATTAAGTATGTTTGATAAATATAAATATTATTTTAATATTTTATTTTATCAATAAAATAATTATTTATTTATATTTCTAATAACTTTTAATAAAAATTAAATACTATAAATTATATTTATTTGATAAAAAGTAGCAAAAGTTGGGTTGTTAATGAGAGTAAAAAAGTTGTGATTGATTGGTTGTGTGGGTGGATGAGAGAGAAATTGGTTTTTTGCTAAAATGTTGGGTTGGATTGGATTGTGAATGAGGATAATCGCCACAACTAGTGAAGGTAGCCCCATTTGTGTAAAAATAAAATTCTCAGCACCCCTTGTGACTCATTTTTTAATTTTAACCCTATTTGTAAAGACTTTATATGTAAAATTAACCAATTTTAAACAACATGCATAAATTTGCTTGGTTTAAAAACACCATGTACAAATTAAGTATTTATAAACATCATAAACAAGACATTTTTATGGTAGTTTTCGAATGTTCATGAAACCAGGCGTTTATTTTGTTTTTCACTGAATAACAATTTATGTAACTATGCTTATTGGTTGTTATACAATCAAACATATTACAAACTATTATTGATAATGTAACCTAATTTGTTGTTTATATCTCTACAGTTTTTCTTCTTCAACTCTTTTTAGTCATCATATGTTGTTCTCCATCTCAACAATTTTTCTTATCAGCACTTGATTGTACATAATATTTTTATTTTGTATATGTTTAATTAAGTTTGTATATAATTTTTAATATACACACATACATACATGCATGCATGCATACATACATATAGGGATTGAATCCTGTGAAAACCCAATCTCAAAGAAAAAAACCCTTAAACCCTATATCAACTGTTAGATCAAACTTATTTACTTTCTGTTTTATTAATATCAAAAGGGTATTTTAGTCTTTAACCACTCTCATATATATATATATATATATATAAAACTTTCTCTCTCTCCTCACTTTGAAAACCCATCTCTCTCATTTCTCTGCTTTCTCTCTCTATTCTTCAATCTTCAAAGATGAAGATCTTCAACCATGAAGACGGTGGTGGCTGTGGGTTGGATGGTGGTGGTGGTGGTGAACGATGCTCTCGCTAGAAAAATGGAAGGCGGGTGGATGATGATGACTGGCGACAACAACGTCGGTGGAGGTCGTGGGTTTAGACGGTGCTGGGGTGGTGGCTGTGGGTTTAGATGGTGGTGGTCGTTCTCTCTCTTAAGTCGATGATGGTGGTGGTTGATGATATGGGTGGTAGTTCTCTGTCGATGGTGGTGGTGGTCCGATGGTGGTTGTGGTAGTTTTCAGTCGATGTGATGACAGTGGTGGTTAACGTTCTCTCTCTACGCTCTCTCTAAAGTTGAAGATAGTGGTGGTTGCGATTCGATGGTGGTAGTAGTGACTAGCTTCAACATCAGTGGTGGTGGCGGCGGCGGTGCTTCCAAGAGGTGGTGGTGGCGTTGATCTAGACGGAGGCGGCAGTTTCAACTGGTGGTGGTCATGGTGGTGGTTCTAACACATGCTTGACCAGGTGTAGTAAGTGCTTAAAACTTGTACATTTTTATTTGTACACATGTGTAGTTTTATGATTTTATAGGTATTACTTGGCCAGGCGTACTTTATGCTAGTAAAAGTTGTACATTTTTATTACTACACATGTGTAGTTTTTCAGTTGACCAGGTGTACTAAGTTCTTAAAAACTTGTACATTTTTATTTATACACATGTGTACTTTTCAAATTTATATATATTTGTTTGACTATGTGTACTTTATGCAGTAAAACTTGTACATTTTTATTACTACAAATGTGTAGATTTTCATATCTTACATGTGTTGCTTGACAGGTGTACTTTATGTAGTAAACTTGTACATATTTATTACTACACATGTGTAGTTTTTCCGATCTTATAGGTGTTCCTGACCAGGTTTACTTTATGCACTAAAACTTGTACATTTTTATTACCAAACATGTGTAGTTTTTCAGATCTTATACTTTTTGCTTGACCAGGTTTACTTTGTGTGATAAAATTGTAACTTTTTGTTTCTACACATGTGTAGTTTTTGATGTTCCAGTTAATTTGATATTCTTGAATAAAATTACACATGTGTAATGTTTGTTTCATATGTAAAAATACACACGTGTAATGTTTATTATGGTTGAGAATATGTTTGTGTTTGTGTAATGAAAATTGTGATAAATACACATTTTGTAGTTTTTTTGACATACATGTGCATATTTTTTTTTGTTTCTTGAAAAAATATGTCTTTTTTATTTTGTATGAAAATTATACATTTTTGTTATTGTTTTAATATTATTAAAAAATTTAACTTAAAAAAAACAATACACATGTGTAATATAAGGATATTCAAATATAGAAAAAATAAAGATAGAGAGACTGACGAAGAGAGAGAGGAGAGAGAGGAGTGAGGAAATAGAGAGAAAAGGAGAGAGGAGAATACAGATGAGAAAATGACTGTATTATCTTTTAAGGGGTAAAACTGATATTTTAACGTTAGTTTTTGAATAAAAAAACCCAAAAAAAATATAGACCACAAAAAATAACTAATAAAAAAAGAATAATCTAATTAAATCTTGATCAACGGTACACAAAGGGCTTAAGGGTTTTCTCTTTAAAATCGAGTTTTTACAGGATTAAAACCCTCTATATATATATATATATATATATAATGTTAATTGTTTGTATTCATAGTGTTTATAGTATGCAAAAGTGTTTTATTTGTCTCAACATGTTGTTTTAACATTACACACATGGTGTTTTAAAGCTATGCTTCAATATACACATGGTGTCGTTTTTGTTAATTTTAAATTGGCAAATTGGATTTAAATAATCCAAACTTTGATCAATTATCCGTTACCGGTTCCAACTATGAAAATCCCCAATAATGGACCAAACTTTCGACATATTTACCTGTGGTGGACCGCCGAAAAAAAACACTAACTGCGTTAACTTTTTTCGAGTTTCGAACGGATTTTTGAGGGCTTTTGTTTAGAAGGAGAATACGAGTCGAATGACGTATAACTTAGCTCGAAACGTTGCTCCGAATTTCCCAATTTGATGATTTCTTTGATATATTGAAAGTTTAAACACCAAAATTGGGAAATTTGATGCAACGTTTCGAGGTAAGTTATACGTCATTCGACTCGTATTGTCCAACTGAACAAAAGCCCTCAAAAATCCGTTCGAAACTCGAAAAAAAGTTAACGCTGTTAGGGTTTTTTTGATGACGGTCAAATATGCCGAAAGTTCGGACCATTATTGGGGATTTTCATAGTTGGGACCGGCAGCGACCAATTGATCAAAGTTTAGATTATTAAAAGCCAATTTGCCTTTTAAATAAACTATAAAAACATCATGTTAAAATCACTCGATTGTATAACACTATGCATAAGTTTGTTTAGTTAAAAAAAACACATCTATATAAATTAAAGTGTTCAATGTTCAGTTTGGCAATCAAAAAATGCCATACTACACCGAGTCTCTTGAATGCTTCGAAAAACACCATTTGTAAAACTACACATTTTTAAAACACTATGAATAAATTTGTTTTGTTTGAAAACATTAAATACCTTAAAAATGTCAAGATTCATGACTCTCGATTTAGGTAATTTAAAAAAAATAGCAATGTGATACTTTTTAAAAAGATAAAAAGAATATTAATTTTTTGATGTAATTTATTTAAAAGATTATTAATGCATAAAAAAGTTACGAACATTTAATAAAAGGGAGACGTTGCATGTGCAATAATCTTTTTTTTACGCCTATATCCTCTGGTCAGTGTATACATGTGTATCTTCGGAAATCGCTACTATACTAGAATAGTCATCTTTTTGCTCCCATTTGCATCACATCTATCTGTCCTAATAAATAAAGGTTTCTAGGGACACTTGTCATGTTCCTAGACCATCTCAATTTTGTTTTCCTCATCTCTCTTATTAAATACATGTTTTGAATTAAGAAAAAAAGATTTTTTTAATACATTAAAATTATATTAATATCCAAAAACACACTTTTTTTTAAAAAAAACAAATTATTATAAAATATTGAATTTTCAAAAAGAAAATTAAAAAAAATTAAGAAATAAAAATTAAAAAAACTATAGTGTTTAAAAAAATTATATAATTATTTTATATTAAAAAATTGTCTTATATTGTTTAAATTTTTAATGATAATTATTTATTATATTTTTTTATTCATCCCGTGTAATACACGGGATACTAACCTAGTTATGTATATAATGTGATTAAGAAGTTCGGGTTGTCGAGAATTTGTCAATTACGCTTGTCGAATTGCCTTTTCGTAATTTTCGCAATTTGACTTATCGGAACTTAGGGATTTCTCAATTGAGCTCTGTTATTGATATTTTTTCCTTTAATTTGTTTTATAAGTTATATTAGTAGTATTTTGTCAAAAAATTTTATAGGTATTGAGTCTAGCCTCCACCGTTTTTCTTCCTAAAAATCCTTTGACCCTCCCAGAGGTTTTTTTTTAAGCTTTGCCACTATATGTATTCGTTGTTTGGTTGCTTTGCATTCTTATGAGAGTAAGCTACAACCCTTATTCAAGATTAGAGGTTTTAGGGTAATAAGTCCGATTAAATAAAGTTTTTTTCATAGTCTTAAGGTTGTTGTGACCATCTAAGTCCTAACTCTTTAGCATTGTCTAGTCTAAGTGACGATTTTCCTACATTAAGTCACTTTTTCGAGGAATCATTGCATATTTAGGAGGATTTGATGCCTAAGTGATGTCTCTCTATTTGATGTCTACGACATCTTGAGTTGTTGCATTTGTTTGCATGTTTATTTCAATTCTAATTGTTAATCAAATCACATGTATGCGTAAGTTTAATATTAACGAAGATTAACTATCATTAGATACTATGCCCATGGATTACGTCTGCTTCTTACCGTTACGGTAATGCATATCGACAGGCATGCATCATGTTTGCCTAGATGTGTAGTCTTGTTCTTAGGTAACAACCGATGCACAAAATAAATCATGTTCAAGATTGCCAAGGCAAGGGAGAGAAAGAGACAAGATATAGGTGTAGGAAATTCATAAAGGAAGAGGATGGTCAAGTCCTAGTAATGAAAGACATCAAAAATAGGTGGCAAACATACTTTAAGGACATATTCAACAACATGAATGACATAGAAGATATTGAGCTTTCTACTAACAGAGGAACACAAAGGAATAAGTGCTACTATAGACGAGTTACCAAGGAAGAGGTGCAGAGAGCCCTTAGGAAGATGGGAAAGGTGAAAGCAGTGGGATCGTACAATATCCCTATTGAAGTATAGATATGTTTAGGAGATGAAGGAGTTAGGTGGCTGACGACATTGTCTAACGCTATAATCAAGACCAGCAAGATTTCGGACCAATGGAGGAGTAGTGTCTTAATTCCGCTGTATAAGAACAAGGGAGATGCCCAGTGTTACGCAAACTATAGGGGAATTAAACTTCTAAGTCATACTATGAAACTTTGGGAGAGAGTGCTCGAGACAAGATTGACGAGTGAAACCCAAATGGGTGTGAAACAATTTGGACTTATGCCAGGAAAGTCGACCATAGAGGCGATACACATTTTGAGGAGGCTGATGGAAAAATATAGAGAGAAGAAGAGAGATCTACATATGGTGTTCATTGATCTTGAGAAAGCGTATGATATAGTGCGCCTCGTCAAGTGATTTGAGATAGCCCTAAGAGAAGAAGTATCCCTTGGAAATATATAGAGTTGATAAGAGATACGTATGCAAATGCTAAAACTTATGTTAAAGCATCAATAGGAGAAACAAAGTACTTCCATATGGAGGCAGGACTACATCAAGGTTCGGTATTGAGCTAGTTACTTTTTGTAGTTATTTTAGATGAGTTGACAAAGTCTAATCAGGATGACATTCCATGGTGCATGCTTTTTGTGGATGATATTGTGCTAGTGGCAGAAAAGAAAGACGACCTAAATGCGAGGATAGAAGAGTGGCGAGTGGTCTTAGAGAAAAGGCTTGCGCATCAGTAGGTCAAAGACCAAGTATCTACATTGTAACTTTAGTGGGACCAATGAGGAGGAAAACAATATGACTATTGGAGATCAGGAGGTGCCAAAGACAACAAGGTTTAAATATCTAGGGTTGTTAGTCCAAAGTGACGGAGACATTGATTGCGATGTAGCTCACCGTTTCCAGGCATGATGGAACAAGTGGAGAGCAGCTACAAGTATCTTATGCGACAAGAGGTTTTAAGAAAACTAAAAGGTAAGTTCTATAGGGTTGCAGTGCAACCAGCCATGATGTACGGAAGTGATTGTTGGCCAATCAAAAAGATCCAGATGAGAAAGTTGGAAACAACAGAGATGATGATGCTAAGATGGATGTGTAGGCATATAAGGATTGGCCATATAAGAAACGAAGTTATAAGGGAGAGATTGGGGGCAATGTGCATCTCAGACAAAGTAAGGGAAGGAATATTGAGATGGTTCAGGCATGTGAGGAGAAGAAACTTGATGGCGCCTGTTCGGAGAGTAGAGAACCTCACTGTGGAGGGGAGGAGATGTATGGGCCACCAAGGTTGACATGAGATGAGCAGATTCGTCAGGATTTATTGGAGTTGCACCTCTCGGAGGACATGATCAGTGATAGGAGTTACTGGAGCATAGGATAAAAGCAATAGAGCCATATTCTGTTTGGGACATTGGGTAGTGGTTTCAGTTTTAGGTAGGAACTTAGTTTTAGAGGATATATGTTTTACATGATGGTATCTTGGTTATGTGCATTATATGTCTGTTCCCTGCTTGATTTTGTGGGTGTGCAGTAGGTTATAGTGAGTTCTGGATTTACATTGGCTTCTGTTTCTTTAGTATTATGGTATTTTGCCATCCTGATTGTTATGCTTATTTCTACCTAATCTGTTATGTTGCTATTTTCACGGTTGTATACTTGTTATTTGTACTTGTCATTTAACCATGCGCTTGCGTGTACGTGTTATATTGTTTTGTGCCTGGTTGAATGTTTGTAGTATGGTGCGTATAAATTTTTTTTAGTTGAGGGTCTCTTACAAAGCAGCCTCTCTATCACATTTTGGGGCAGGGGTAATGTTTCCAAACCCCACAAAGTATGATTTCACTGGGTATGTTTATTTGTTTCTTTGTTTATACATTGCACATATCAGAAGATTGGCCATACAATGCCTCAGAATTGTATACCTTTAGAACATACATCATTGTCTTGTTTGAGAACAATTCTCATATTACTTAACATGTCCAAGAATTTTGTGTCAAGGGGAACGATTACAATTGAAGACATGTACAAAATGCAAAATTTAATAGTTTAATATTTATGATATTTAAATCTTTTAATAATTATTAACTCTTTGTTTTAATTTATGAAACAGTAAGTAATTGCTAAAATCCAAATCACCCTTAACTTTTCGCAAGTGGTTGATCGCTGCTTATGAAAACTAAGTTGATCAGTAGGTTTGATAACCAAATGCATCGCCATGATTAAATAAAAGAGCTCACTAGTGTTGTAGGAAATAAGATTTAAACAGAAAAAAATATTACACATAATGTTTGATTTGGTAAGACATATTTACTAAAGTTGCACATTTGAATGTTATATAGTTAGACATTACAACTTACAAGAAAGATACTATTGCATCATCCCAAACAAAGTCAAATATTAAAACAAAAATGCAAAATCCTGATTAACAAAACAGGCGAAAGTCGAAGACTATGACCATCTCTTGGAAGAACTTTTGCCGGTTAAACTGCTACCACTTGAAGATTTAAACATGCCTATAATCACACCAACACAATTAATCAACTCTATTTCAATGAATTTCTTTGGTTCAAACATTTGAATACCGGTTCCTGAAAACTGTAACAATTTTTTTTAACAAATATTGGAGTTTATCTGAAGCATCATCCTTGCAAAAGTTGATGTCCAAAGGTTGTGGTGTGTGTGTGTATTTGAGGGCATGTACCTTTTGCAGCTTTGGGAAGGTCCTTAGATATTTTTGACAACGGGCGAGATATTCTAGAGCCTGATTTTGGCCTGCAAAAACATTTGATGTACCAAAATAGACATTTATTCATCTATGTGCAAGAGATGTACATACCATGACATTTAAGCTGATTGCGACCAATGTGACTTGTTTAGATTTTAAAATTCATAAATAATATAACTTAGCTTACTTGTTTGAGTTGTGAAATGACTTGGAACCCTCACGAGACGGGCTGCTTTCAAGGGAGCTATCTGTGTCTGTTCCCAAAGAAAGACAAGTATTATCAAATTTATCAAACACACAATCTTTCACATTCAGCATCATCTCATAAATTCTGACCTTCCCCGTGAAGTGATTGCCCCTTTCTGACTGGTTTATAGCCGTAGCCATCCAGAGACATACGACCACGAATGCTTTCTGTTCGCGGCTTGTTTCCTAGTTTAGAATTTGGGGAAGAAGAGCCATACCTCATTGAATGTTGACCAATACTAGGCGGATGGGCGTTTTTCTTATCTTTGATAACTTGTAGCCGTTCAATTTCCTCGTCCTTTTTTGTAATTGTGAGTTTCAATGAGGCCACCTGACAATAAAAACAAATAATCATTTGTATTATGCTGTTAATATGGCTATGCTACTTAAGGTAGCAAAATCGTAGTTATCCAAACCTGTTAAAATCATACTCTTTTAGTAATAATCAAAAGTTTTTATACTCTTTTATATAAGATTTTTTATCTACAATAAACAAACTTTGGAAACTCGTATGGCTATGTTAGCTGAATATTGTTATATGTTTGATTATTAATGTTTAAGATATATCTTGTATAGAATAGGATATATAATATTGTTACGTAAATCTTTTCCTAAAATATAGGATTGGTAAATTGTAATATTTATACTCAAGTAAATGAATGAATGGGCAAGCACCCCGCACACTTCTTCCCAAAATGGCAAGGCCGAAAGAAAATTTCGTTTCTTTAATAACATTATCCGAACATTGCTTACCCATGCATCAGTCCCACCTTCTTTTTGGCACCATGCACTTCAACATGCTACATGTCTTCTTAATATACTTCCAAGTTACTTCAAAACCTCACTCCTATACATTACTTCATAACCGCATTCCCACTTATACACATTTTCATGTTTTCAGATGCTTATGTTATCCTCTTTTGCCCTCTTCCACTATTTACAAACTTGAAAACAGGTCTACCATGTGCATTTTTCTTGGCTACTTATCAAACCAACGAGGGTACAAATGCTTTAATCCAATAACTAGAATCATTCTCATATCTAGACATGTCATCTTTGACGAGTCCATTTTTCCCTTTTCTAAAACACAACCTACTCCAGCCGTCTACATCCTTTTACATCCTCTGATCCTCATCCTTGCATTTGGCAACAACCTAATAAGCCTACCCCTCCATTACAAACATACTCAAGACGACCAAACATTCCAAACCCACCTCTTTTCTAACCCAAGCTACTTTCTCAACAGCTATACACTCAACAACCCCTCATCCTCTGATCCTCATCCTTGCATTTGGCAACAACCTAATAAGCCTACCCCTCCATTACAAACAAACTCAAGAAGACCAAACAATCCAAACCCACCTCTTTTCCAACCCAAGCTACTTTCTCAACAGCTATACACTCAACAACCCCTCAAAATTCTTCTCCCACCACAGACTGCGCCCCACCAGTTTTTGATTCCAATGAAACATCAATTTCCGATCCAACAGCTACATTACCACAACCACCACCAGATTCACAGCCACCACAACCCCCTACTCGTACCATTCACACCCGTAGTATGTCAGGCATTTCCAAACCCATAAAACCAATCAATCTTCATGCCATCACACCTTCTATCTCTCCTCTAACCCAAAATCCTATTAAGGCCCTCCGTAACCCGGATTGGAACAAGGCCATGACTGACGAGTTCCAAGCCCTTATTGATAATAATACATGGGAGTTAGTCCCGAGACACACTAATATGAATGTCGTTCGTAGTATGTAGATCTCTTGTCATAAAATGAAATCTGATGGTACTTTAGAAAGGTACAAGGCTTGACTAGTTTGTGATTAGGCCTGTAAACGAACCGAACAGTTCATGAACTGTTCGTGAACTGTTCGGTAAGAAGTCCGTTTATGTTTGTTTATTTAATAAATGAACGAACACGGACATAAAATTTGTGTTCGTTTAATTAAATGACCGAACATGAACACACCTTGTGTTCGTTTATTTATGTTCATGAACAGTTCGGTTATGTTCGTTTATTTACGTTCGTTTATTTGTGTTCGTTAATGTTTGTTAACTATGTAATGTTAGTTTTTGTTCGGTTAACTGACTAATTTACGAATGATATGTATTTACATTTAAGAGACTTGTCGTTTGTGCTCGTTTATACTTGTTCAATTGTATTCGTTTATGTTTGTTCAATAGTGTTCATGTTCGTTTATGATTGTTCAATGGTGTTGAAAAAAAGTCCATTTATGTTTGTTCGTTTATTTTAGTTCGTTTGTGTTAGTTTGTGTTCATGAACAGTTCGTTTAATTTATTAAGAACGAACACAAACGAACACGAACATATTCATTTTCTTAATAAACGAACACGAACACAAAAGTCATGTTGGTTAAGGTGTTCGTGTTCGTGTTCGGTTAAGTTTAAATGAACGAACACGAACATGCTTGTGTTCGTGTTCGTTCGGTTTGTTTACAGGCCTATTTGTGATAGATTGGTATTGAGTGTGGAGAAACATTTAGTCCGGTGGTAAAACCAGCAACCATTCGTATAATTCTTTCGATTGCCTTATCATATTATTGGCCCATCCACGAGTTGGACGTAAAGAACGCCTTCTTACATGGGAACTTGAAAGAAATTGTATACATGCATCAGCCATCCGATTTTCAGAATCAAAACAATTCAAATCATGTTTGTCGATTAAATAAATCATTGTATGGTTTAAAACAAGCTCCACGAGCATGTTAGCAGTAGTTTGTAGATTTTGTATCAACTATAGGTTTTCATCACAGTACATGTGACCACTCTCTTTTCATTTACCGTCGGGGCTGAGACACACCTTATATTTTATTTTACATGGATGACATTATTCTTGTAACCTCCTCTAATGCTCTACGACATCATTTTATAACCTTACTTGCCAAAGAATTTGCAATGAAAGATTTGGGTCCTAAGTTATTTTTTGGGTATATCGGTTACTCAAACCAAGGAGCCTTTGTTCTTATCTCAACAAAAATATGCACTTGAGATTCTAGAATGTGTAGGAATGAGTTCCTGTCACCCGTCCATCACATCCGTTGATACAAAGTCTAAACTCAATACCTCACCTTTGCTCACCCGGACATTAGTTATGATGTTCAATAGATTTGTATGCACATGAATACTCCTCGATCCTCACATACGAACGCATTAAAGCGAGTTCTACAGTATGTTTAGGATACTATCTCCTATGGATTACAATTGACCAAGTCTTTGGTCAGTTCACTTTGTTCTTTTACAGACGCAGACTAGGCTGGTTGCCATGACACTCACCGTTCCACATATTGTGTTTACTCAGGAGACAACCTCATATTATGGTCTTCTAAACGACAGGCCACTCTCTCTCGATCTAGTGCTGAAGCAGAGTACCATGTTGTGGCTAATGTTGTCTCAGAAACATATCAATCAATCAATCAACGTACTCAGTATATCCCGTCATTAGCATGCTAAGGCAGGGTCTGAGGAGGGTGAGATGTAGACAGCCTTACCCCTACCCCGTAGGGGTAGAGAGGCTGCTTCCAGTGAGACCCTCGGCTCATGATGCTTGATCAACCGTCCGAAATGATTTTAACGTTATTTTCACTGAATAAGTAAAATAACGTTAAAATTAGTGCAATTTTACTTTTGCCCCTCAAGAGCTGTCAACACATATATACATTATATGTGCGCACCGCTAACGGCGCACTTGTCTCAGAAACATGTTGGTTACAAAATCTACTCCTAGAACTCCATCAACTGCCATCCAATGCCACACTGGTCTATTGTGAAAATATCGTTGTTGTGTATCTCTCTAGCAGCCCTGTACAATACCAACGGACAAAAAATATTGAGTTGGACATTCATTTTGTACGAGAAAAGGCTGCTCGTGGTCAGGTTTTGGGTTCTACATGATCCATCGCGCTACCAAAGTGTTGACATCTTTACAAAGGATTGCCTTCAGTTCTCTTTGATGACTTGAGACACAGTCTCAATATCCGACAACCTCCTGCTTCGACTGAGGGAGGCTGTTAGCTGAATATTGTTATATATATGATTATTAATGTTTGAGGTATAGCTTGTATAGAATAGATATTTAATATTGTTATGAAATCCTTTCCTAAAATATAGGATCGGTAAATTGTAATATTTATACTCAAGTAAATGAATGAAAGGGCAAGCAATTGAGCATATAGTATTTTACACACTAGATTTACTTTTAGTTATCATTTTGCTAATTTTTTTACTAGTTTGACCAATAGATTATCACACAGATTAACCCATTCATAAATAAAATAGTCGACTTTTAAAGTCGGTACTTTTAAAATGTTAGCATGCCCATAGAATTTAATAATGATTGTAATTCTTCTGTTTTTTTATTTTTTTATTTTTATTTTTTATTTTGCTCATTGATATAAAACTGATAAGACAGAAAGAGCAACACACATATGAATATCAAGCTTACAAGATATTTCATAATGCTTCATTATCAGCTTTGTACTTTAAATAATTTTCAGAAATTCAAATATTGGCATACAACAAGTGTATAGAACATATAGGATGATGCATAGCATACACATCTAGTGGTTAAATTGGATGAAAGATACATTTTTGGAACATGTCTATTCTCGCTTCTAGGAAGCTAATTAAAATTTTAATGAAGCTACTGGGACAACTATTTGGCAGTTCCTAGTTAATCATGTCTCCCTTGTTACAAATAAAATCTACATGTGATTTACATAGTGAGTGACTTTGTAGGAATTTCAACAAGCTAATGTTTACTTGTTTAGTCATGGTGTGTTGTCTACAAGTTGATGTCTAGTTCTCTCATAGAAGATTTGATTCTTAATCAAATGACAATTCCCTTCAATGCCATTTTTTTCCAATAAAGCTTGTCAAGTCATTAGTAATCACTCCCAAACATTTTCAGGAACCATGTCATCTCACATGACATCTCTGACAAAGCTTCATAGTTTGACGCAATACTTTCAAGAAACAATGTGTTGTTTCTTGCTTTTCTAGGAAACAAGATTACCATCATGATGAATGAAGAAAGCCTAGTATTTGGTCTCCTAAAAATATAGTAACCACAAAACACATCTACCAGAAAATAACCTTGGCCAGAATAGCATATTCGCAAGGATAGTGTCCCTTGAAACAACAAAACACAAAGAGCTGCATCCCAGTAGCATGTGTATGGATTGGACATAAACTAACTCAAGACACTTATTGTTCAACTTGCCAACTAATTTCATGTATCACTCTAGATGTTTCATAAGGCTACCATCCTTTGAAAGAAGATTTCTTGTAGTAAGCATTGGGATTTTCACCACTAAGTATCCTGAGTAATATTATAAAGGCACTTCAATCCCCCCAAAAAACCAATCCAAACACTTCTTATGACAATCCAAACACTTCTACCCCCCAAAAAAAACAAACAACGTCCCGAAGCATCAGAGACAATGTTGATGATTTTAGTGTCAAATAGCTATTTAGTGTAACTGGATTTGATTAATGACCAAAGGAGAAATAATAAAGAAACAACAGATAATTGGTAAGTGTGGAGTCCACAATTTTTTGATGATCTTACAATTTCTAGTACTAAAGACCAGAACAATGGGGGATTGGGGTCAGGGGTAGCACTCCTGCAGGGTCCTAGGGCGGGAGTCCCTAGTGAGGTCCAAGGGACAACATTCATGACCGAGGTTAAGGTTCTAGGCCTGCCAGGAAAATTTTTATTTGACATGCTATGCATCAAAAATTGATTTGGCAAGTGGTTTGCTTGTATTTCGGAAGTAAACTTGTTTTCAAAAGCAAGTTTGTTCTTCGAAAGTACAGTTGTTCTTTGGAAGCAAGGTTCTTACTATCAACCCTTCAATACGATGCATAATTCTGAAGTAGTTATCTATATATATAGTGTATAACCACATGTGGTTATGACTAGATGTCAAACTGTTTCCAACCATTACGACACTTGGTGGTGTTGATTCCCTTGCTATATAAAGGCGATCTATGGTCATAATATAACACACGAATTTCCTAACAGATTTGTTTTTTAATCTTGAATCTATGATTCTTATTCGGTTGAATATGGGGTGTGCCCACGAGATAACTCAATATGAAAGCAAATTCTACATGATTATAGTAGGATCCTAGCCTTCCTCAAACACTCAAACCTAACAGAGAACGAGATAAGACAACGTATTTGGTTAGAGTGTGTTTGCCTAACTAACATGACTTACAAGCTAATATATGAAAAAATTAAAACCCTAGATAGCTAGTTGTTTTAAAAGAGGTAAAATAGTTTGTAGTAAACGTCCATGATACTAGAATCAAATAGATTTTCCATAGCTAATTGAAAGGCAAACAAGAAATGTAGACCATGTCACTCAAAATGCATCGTAATCATCATGTTTACCATTCCTTGAAAAACAAATGTCTGGCAAAGAGGTGACTAAGCAATTATGTTGTCTAGTAATTTGGCTCAACTGATATCAGATTATAGAAGGGACATACATATAAAAGAGATGAAAGGTCTAGGTTTGGTAAGCTATTATGGGATCATATGTTGACAAATGGACATGAAGATTCATTTGAAGCCTCAAGGGTCTATTGGGTATATTGGTGTTAAGATCTTATATAAGATCATTGTTTTGAGTCATATGAACATGTGCCGCACTTGAATCAATAATCCATGATGGTGAGCATGTAGTAAATCAAGCAGAGGATATAATTGGCTTATTAACAATAGAAGCACATAAAGCGTGCACAAATAACCGATGCTCGAGTCTAGATGCATTTTCCAAGCCAAACAAGTGAGCAAAAACAGATTTTGAATCATCTACTCAAAAGTTGTCTCCTGTAAATTCATATATCTAATCATTTAAATCAGAGTCAAACTAGACCATAAACACGGAATACAAATTTTAAACTAAGAATTGCGCACAAGAGGGGAGGAAAGATAGGGCACTGGATTGGGTTCCCCCCATACTGGCAGCAACCACGAATCTGAACAAAATGGTTGCAGTTAGCACAGTATATGGTTGGAAAAGCAACAATAGTGTCAAATATGAACACGGTGTGCCCATGGCAGGCTTGAATCCAATCACAAATAGAGTTACTAATTTTAAAAATGAAGAAAAGTGATTCAGGTCAGCCCAAACCAACTCAACCTTTATGAGCCAAACCTGTCTTGCCTCATTAGCAGTTTGGCCCATCCCACCGGCACCTCTAAACAGCTTTTTGGATACTTTCAAACTTGAAATAACATCATTGTTTTGTTATAATTGAGTATTATGTATGTCCTTTAACGCTTACACACACAAGATGAAGAAAAAACTAGATAAGAAAAATAGAATGAGCATTACAACATGACATAGAGCATAAAAATACCTGTTCCATCAAATCCTTGACATTACTGGCCTCTTTGCAACTACGAGCAGGTCCCAGCTCTACTCCAGAAACCCGTTCAGCAAACTTCAAGGTACTCAAACTTTCAGCATATGAAGCAGCTTCTGGATTGAGCTGCACAAGCATAAGTGTCTTTGCTTGACCACCTGTACCAGCAAGTAAAAGACTGTAAACAATACAAATTAAAGATGAGTTTGAGAAGTATTACAGAACTCAATAGCTTTGGCATTTAATAACATGCTTTACAGCAAAACTAATTAGGCAATCATTGGCCAAAAATTAGGAATAGATTAAAATCTCAAATTACACTTGTCTAAACCTTGTTTGAAAAATGCCAGTGCTCATAAACCTTGCGAAGTCACATAAAAAATGATACTACATATCATACATGAATGCTAAGCTTTACCAAAAGAAAAGAGAATAAAGAATCAGTGAGGAATTGAGTAAAATGATAAAAGTAACTCAAAATTAATAATAGATAAATGTTATCTAAAACTACTACTTGTACATGTTTTGTTAAGTGTGGAGGCTTTCAAAGCCAGCCGGCCCTAATGAGTCATACTCAGGTTGGGCTTTGGGCTTAGCTTGTAGGTAAAGTTAGAAACCCTAAATATGTCTCTATATATGATACCCAACAACTCGTATCAGAGCTCATGCCCTCAGTTGCTCACACCACCTGTCTAACACCACCTTTGCCAAAATTGCAGTTGTTTCTGCCGCCAGATTTTGGGCGCAAGTAAACACGGAACAGGTTCTGTTGAACAAATTTTTTTGAACGAAAATATCATTCTAGGATTTTATCACAAGCCGCCGTTGCCGCCACAACCACGATTAGGGTTCCGCTGCCGCCGCCTTTGATTTAGACCATGATTAGGTTTTCTCCAAAGGTTTCAGTCGTTTCAAGTTCCAAGCGCTAACGTTACTTGCCGGATTAGGGTTCTTTTGAACCCTGTTCTTCTGTTTCAGCGACTAATCGGTCTAATTTCCGATTGGCCGCCGCCACAGCTGATGATTTCTTTGATTTCACGTGTTTAAGTTAGCCATTTATGCATTTCTTTGACTGCTTAATTGCGAGAAATACGAGTACTGCGCATGTGGTCATGATTTCTGATTGACCAAGGAAAAAAACATAAAATATTAAGAGGTTTGGAATGCAAAGGAAAGGAAAGACGAGGGAATAATGTACAAATGAAGAAAATATTGGAAATCAACAAGCGGTGTCTGAAAAACCACAATGGCGTCTTGGGTGGCGTCTTAGACTCCACCTGACGTCTCCAGTCGATGCGTTTTTTTCGATTTCTTCTCGTTTTTCAACCTATTGAACCCTAAACCTTAAAGTTTTTCAAGGATCACGGTTTTGGCAAGTTTTTGGGCAAAAAAGTGACAATCATGAGCCTTCGAAGCATCTGATTAACACCTTTGTTCATGCATTTGCAATCCGAATCAAGAATCAAAGATCAAATCATGATGAGGCAAGGCTAAACATTGCAAGATCATCTAGTGAAGGGTTCTTGTAATTAAGTTAGCAATTGATTTTAGTTTAACATAGGTTTTCAGATTGAATTTTGTAACCAATTAAGTGTTTTGTAATGTGTGGGGCCAGCTCCTTTTACTTCTTTTGATGGTCATAATTATTTTCTCTTATGTGTTGATCACTATTCTAGGTTTATGTGGTTCTTTCCTTTAAAACGTAAATCTGATGTGTATGAAACCTTTAAACGATTCCTTGTTATGGTCGAACGTCAATTTAACACAAAATTAAAAAGAGTTCCTACCGACTGGGGTGGGGAATTCCGCAATGTTTCTACTTTTTTCACTTCCCTCGGGATCATTCACCGCTTATCTTGCCCGCATACTAGTGAACAAAATTGCTTTGTTGAACGACGCCATCGACATGTCGTTGAGACAAGCATTACTTTACTTGCCGGCTCAAACGTTCCCAAAGGTTTCTGGCATTTTGTTTTTGACACCTGTCATTTATCTTATTAATCGCATGCCATCTCGCACAAACTTTTCTGTTTCTTCGTTCGAACAAGTCTTTCATCATACACCGAATTTCTCCTTTTTACGTATTTTTGGATGCCAATGTTTTCCTCATCTCCATCCTTACAACAAAAACAAAATGAATTTTCGGTCCATTCCTTGTGTATTTCTTGGATATAGTCCATCCCATCACGGTTATAGGTTTTTGATCCTAAATCTGATCGACTCTACATTGCTTGACATCTTCGTTTTCACGAACAATCCTTCCCTTTTCAGCTCCCCTCCTCTCCTACACCCCGGTCAGCCCTTGATCCTTATTTTTCCTCCTTTCCCTCAGACCTACCAGCTCAAACCAAGCCTACTACTCCACTTCACACAGCTCAAACCGGGCCTACTGCTCCACTTCACACCTACCAATGCCGTCATAAACAGCCCTGCCCCCCTAAAAAGCCTATCATTTCCACGTCCGACATCACAACTGCTGCCCAAAATAACATGATCCAACAGCCCCTAATCCCTCTCCAGCCGTTCCACAAACAGCTCCTAAACCCCTCAACCCCATTCACAACCTGCCAAAAACAACACCTCACACAGCACACAACCACAGATTCCCACTACTGCCCCAAATAAACCACCAACAGTCCGTCCCAGACCTACCAACCATCGCCCAAATCCAAAACAACCTGACAAATATCATCGAGCCTCTTTTCACACTGCAAACACTTCTCCAACCAAACCCGCCGCCTTTGCCATTGCTAACAAAGATCCTAAGTGGCGAAATTCCATATCAGAAGAATATTTAGCCTTGATAAGAAATGGAACATGGTCTTTGGTCCCTCGGGTCTCAAATGCCAACATAGTTGCCTGTAAGTGGGTTTACAGACTTAAACACGATCAAACCGGAGCTATACAACGATATAGTTGCAGACTCTTATAGGATTCATGTTGTTAGATATGTTTTTTTTTGTGTTGTATTATTTGGGATAAATTTAGACCGATGATTGCATTTTATGTTGTTTTGTATGTTGTTTGGCATTACTATGTATGTTAAAGCCATATGTTTGGGTCTGCATATAGCCGTATTGTATAAAACCCAAACTAGCGAAGCTTTATGGGTAGCTAGTTTGGTTAGTAGGTTTCTCGTGGGGTTTATCCAACGGTAGTCTAGTTATCTTTTTTGTATTCATTAATTTTTCTACTTATTAATTTATTGGGGTCTCATCCCGTTTACAATATATGTTTGTGTGTGTGTATAACCTTAAGATTTCTCTACTCCCCTTAAGATATTAAGAATTTGTTAGACATGGCCTTGTTAGGATCATAGATAGATATAATATTAAATAGAGAATTTTTAGAAACTTAATTTAGAGTAATTCTCCAAAGTCTAGTATGTATAGATATGTATTCATTCATATGTCAAAATCTACAAAATCTTAGTTTAATCACTCTTATGTTACAAGGTATATGAGCTAATGGAAAAGTTTTCATTGAGATCTGGCATTCAATTGTTATCGGAATCTAACAATTCAATTTTCATGGTGTGGTTAATCACTCTATAGAGGTGCATATCATCCACATCTATCTTTTCTTCATAACTACAAAGATGATGTGATATGTCATTTAGGAAAACTAATGAAGTCTATATAAATTATGATATTATAACCTTTGGTTTTCAATAGTGATTTGCACACCTAGATGTAAACAATTTTCTAAGATATAAGTGTCATAAATTATTCCAATATTTTGATTGATATTTATAAAGTCAACAAGATTAACTTTGTTTTAAAAAGTTGACTATCAACTTCCTAATGTTTGAAATTAGGTTTATGTTTAAACATATCAATTCGCAAAATTAGGGTGTTTCATTCCCACCCTTAAGTCTTTCAATATGGACATACTTCTAGCTAGGTTTATCAATTCAAAAGCTTCAAAATATTCTCTTGTTAATGACATGTCACGTGTTCAAACTTCAAAATGCTAATGGGACTCTCACATATGGTGGAAAAAGGATATATTAACTCAGATATTTATCTTCCTAAAATGTAATATAAATTATAATAGTTCATAATATGACATGTGATAAATAAGTTTATCATGTTACCTGTTTTTTTGTTAAGTGCTATAAAAAACAATCATACCTAGCATAATCCCACTAAATAAATAGGGTCTAGGAAGCATAAGATGAAAACAAACCTCTCCTTTAAATTGGGATAAAGAGGTTGCTTCCAAAGAGATCTCTGGCTAAAAAACTGCACCTTTTTTTATATTTTGTAATGTGCTAACTTGTAATTATTAAAAAGACATTGAGGTAAAAGGCATTGATATGAGAGGTAGGCAAGAAGAATGTGGAATGGGTTAGTTACCTAAAGAAGCTTGAAGGAGCTGAGTAAGCTTGCTATTTCTGAAGGGAACATGAGGACTTTTCTGGGACAAGGAAAAGATGACATCTCCAAGAGCAGCTAATGATTTGTTTATATGTTGTGCTTCCTTAAGCCGATCCCCAACCACCTCAGCCCGATCTATTCTTTCACTTCCTGCAAGGTCTACTAAATGAAGACCAGCATTTAACGACCCACCGTTCTTTAGATCCGTCCCATGAACATGGATTGTAACTACACTGTAAAATCATAAACAAAGAGGTAATAAATATTGTTTAACGAATATTATCATCTTTGACTCACCAACTATTATTGCCCAACTCACTCAACTAGTTGGTGAGAACAAAAAGACCAAGTTAAAAGAGAAGAGCAGTAATGCATCCTATTTGTAAATAAAAAACTATTTTTTATTTTTAAACCTAGAAATTTATTTCATAATACATTTTAATTCATGAAATACAACACCTGTGTGATCTGCTGCTTCTTTCATTCATGGCAGTGGTACTTCTAGCTCTGTTTTTAAATCCAATCTCCATTATTCTCATAACATCAGATGGTTCACTAACCTCATGCATGTTAGCATCTGGAACAGCTAAACTTGCTGTTGATAAAATCCCAAGTGTTTGCTAGTTAAGGATTAAATTGACGGTTTCTTTAACAATGCATGAGTTAGTATGTTTCGTCAATTTTCTAAGCACAATATTTTCATCATGATCTCCAAGTTAGTAGGTAGATGATTTACATTGTTGATTTTATTAAACATCTTCTAACATCAGAGAGTTAAAATTTTGTGTCATATGCCATAACTTCATTTACTTAAAAATCGTTCATTTGGGTCATGTTTTATCTAATGGATCAAAAAGGTATAATAAATAATTTAGATTAAATAAAACATAACAAAAGCCACTTAAAGTGTGTTTTTAATGTATGAAACCTCCAAAATTAGGTATAGTTAAAAATCAAGATTGTTATTCCATGCCATACTCCTTGATCATGTCTTTAAATTACCTATTGTTACAATTAAGAGCATCCCACATAGCTATTGTTTGGCTTTCTCACAAGCATTAAAAGCCTTTTCCAAGGTGGTTGTCAAACCGGAATCTCTTGAAGAATGAGTTAGGCTATTACTTCTTTCTCATTGCGCTTTGCAAGTCTAGGAATAGGAAGGCCTTGCAACATCATTCAATCCTGAATTCTTTATCCACATGGGGAAGGAGGGTGGTATTTCCATCATAGGATGGTATTGTGATGTTAGTTACAAATATATTAGATGGTTCTAATTTGGGGTCTCTAGCCAAGAAAAGGCATTGGTATTAACAACAATAGAACAACAAACACCACAAACATCAGGTAATGTCTTCGAGAGGCAGTCAATGGCCACTTTACATTGACAATGAAGGTGCTATGCTCGTATAGTTTTGCTCCATCCAATAGTGATACCACGAAGGCTTTTGAGGCTAAACACCTACACACGCGCTTCCATCTATACCGAGTAGTATATATTCTAAGCTTATTGTTGTTGCAGGGGTTGATAGTGTCCATGATTGCATTAAATCGTTTCCTGAAACTTCATGTGGGAGGGACGACTTGAGGGCATAACACATTTTGGACTCTTTACTTGGAGATGGGCCTTCTATTTCCACTGATCTCTTATGTGTTATCACTATAGTGTTTAATTTGTGGTTAGGGGGGAGATGCATGTCGAGTTTGAAAAAGTTTGTTGTGTTTGCTTCTCGTACGTGGATCTTAAAATTCAACAATGGGATCTGACCTACTTTAGTGGGTACCATATAGAGGTGTTCGGTTTCTAAGGTTGCTATGAAAGGTGTTGGTAAAGAAATGGAAAAGTACCTTAAGGATTTTTGGTTTGGGATCGGTGTGCTAAGTAATGAAGCAGCCATATTACATAGCATTAACAAGGTATTAAGTGAACATCACATTGATGGGTCTCTAGCAATGCTTACAGTGGATTTTTCTAATGCATTTAATCTTGTGGATTGATCAGCATCACTTCACAAAGTCAGGATGAGATGCCCTTCTATTTCTCTATGGGTAGAATTCCTATACCCAGCAAGATTATATCTTGAAGACGAGCATATATGGTCCTCATTGGGCGTCAAAAGAACATTACAAAGATGTAGGTTTCGAAGAGGAGTTGGTATGGTCAAGTAACCTGATCCACGAATTGTTATGCAATAACCATTACCTACACGTATAGAGCCAACAAGACAAGAAGGCAAGGGATTAGTGATTTTACCTTGGCCTCCGATTAGATGATCCGTTTGCACCAGAGTCCATGTTCCGTTCATTGCTTGAAACCTCACCTACTTGAGTGTGGTCTATTGGGTCAAAAGTGGTCAAATGGGCCTGGTGGTCTTGTTGACGTGGGCCTGCACTGCACTGTTTGGAGGGGCCACGTGAGGTTGGAGCAACCCAGTGAGTCTGCTGAAAACTGAGACAGGAAGATGGGCCAAGAGAGGGTGAAGCAGCCCAGTGAGTCTGCTAAGAATTGGATACCCAACTAGATGGTTATTGTGTAGGGACATGGTGGCGGGCCCCAATAAGGGAGGCGAGACTGTTGACCTATTGGGTGGGTTGTGGAGCATGAAGGTGTTTCCTTGGGCCTAGATTACCTGGTGTATAATGGGGCTGCCTATTGTTGTGGGTCATATTACCTGCGTGGCGATGATTAGACTGTTGGTGTGAGTCAGTTGTCAGCCTCCTGACTGATTGTTTCCATAGCTGTGGGAGGGAAAAGCATCTCCCGAGCATTCTGCCTCTGATGTTCTAGGTCAAGCATGCTGCAAGCCGCCTCCCATGTGGGGAGATTTTGGTTGATTTATGCAGCCATGGTATCATATTCAGCCGGTAATCCAGGCACCAGTTGGAGAACTAGACTCTAATTGTTGACCGGGCAGTCCACATCATTGAGCTTATCAGCGAGTTCTTTAATCTTTTGACCATAGGCTTCAAAGGAAGGCATGGCTTTCAGCGAGATATTGTCAAACTCATGTTGTAAAGCTGCCGCCCTTAAGCCCTTTTTATTGAGAAAAATCGTTTTTATACTATACCATGTCTCAAAGGTAGTGGATTCAACCTCTAAAACACGAACCAATAAGCCATCAGATAATATAGCATAGATACCATGCTTCATAATCACATCAATTATGTGGCGGCGTGCCATCAATTTGCACTAGAACTTCATAGCCTCTAACATGTAGTTAGAATGGCTCGACACACGAAGAATAAGAAACCTTTGTGCCATCAAGAACCTGGACCTTATATTGAATGTTGGTCACGGTAGATACTAGGTGGAGGGACTTTTTAGCATATGCTTCAGTTTTGTCAGCCATATATGGAGTGATCGGAAGCTTCAGTTTTGTCAAACATATATGGAGTGATCAGAAGGCGATTGCAAACAGATCGTGAGCTGTTGAGGAGCATCATAAATAGTTTTTGATGATTCCCCTTGTCTCCTTCGTTCAAAAATATTCACGTATATATACCGGGATATAATTTTCTTAACAAGGAAAAAACTATACAAACAAACTTACCCAGTATATTCCCACTTTCAAGTAGGGTCTGGGGGGAGAGGATGGACACAAACCTTACCCCTATCCTTGTTGGGATAGAGAGGCTGCTCCGAAGAAGTCCACGGCTCAAAGTAATCATTTGAAGTTAATCATCCCAACACTTTTAACATTATTTTCACAAAATAAGTAAAATAACGTTAAAATTAGTGCAATTTTACTATGGCCCCTTGAGGGCCCACACATATAGCGCAACATGCATTGATGAGTGCCCTTTTTAGTAAAATTACCCAAGACATGAAGGTACACTTTTACATGACCATTAAAAAAAGCCATTTTTAAGTTTCTACAAGCAGAACATGCTTCTTGATATCCATATAGACAATCTAGGCCAACATATATCGTTGTGGAGTATCTTTAATATCCATAAATATCGCCTCATAATTCCCCATTTTCCGGTTGATGAGATATGTCATGTTTGTCTCAAGCCGTGTTTTTACCCCTTTGGGGAGCAAGCAATACATTGTAGAGAGCTCTTGGGGTTCAGACATAGACACGATTTGGTTAGGGATGTTCTCTTTAGCATATTCAAGTGTGTATGGATTTATGCTAAGAAAGAAGCACAAGTGAATTTCTTGACCAACCCATTGAAATAAAGATCAACACGTAGACTAGCTGACATTTTAGGTTAAAGTTTTGGTCTTTGGATAGACAGAAGTGAAGCTCACTTGTGTGGATCTAACAAGGATTTTCCCTCTTACGGGTTTGGGAGTAGCGTTTTCACAGTGAGTCAAGCTGGTTTAAAAGCTACTTCATGAAAAGTGACTAGACACAAAAAAGTGTCTTGACAACCAAAATATGTTTTGTACCATTGCATTTGATACTTTTGGTTTTCTTGCACATAAGGCTCTGAAACTACTTCGTCAAGTCCAACGGGCCCTACATAGTAATGTTATGATCCCAAGATTATGAATGTAGTTTTTAAAAGGCTTAGTTTTGTTATTAAAAAAGGGTTAGCAATGTTGCCCATTTGCCTTTTTCAATGTAATTTCTCAGTAATGTGATTGGAAAATTTGGAAAATGTTTTAATCATACCAATCTAAAAAAAATAGTTGTTTTTGGAGTTCAAACCAACTTGCCAATTTTGCCACGTCAATAGTTCCTATAATATTCAGATCCAACCACAATTCTAGGAGTATTTTTTAGTTAAATAAACTAGTTAGCTATAAAAGGATATCTTTTTTGAGCAACATCATTTGCTAGCAAGTCTCTAACTTGTTCGTTATATATTTCGACCATTTGAACCCCCACTTCATACTTGTAAGTGCTTCTACTTTGTGAAATTCTAAAAAGATCATTTAAAGCACGATAATTGACTCCCCATTCTTCTTGAGATCCTTTATCAGGTCCACTCTTTGAAAACAAATCAATGAATGTATAAATATAAAATAAGGAAATAAACAGGTTAGTGCATTACGGATTTTCACTTTGGTCTCATTTCATTTCTGGTACCTCGTTTTTTTCCACCGATCAATAAGTAACCTCCTTTAAAAAGTTTACATATAGCATGACTGGCAAAAAAATAAAATTCAGCATGATCAAACTTACCATCAGGTCATCATTTTGAGTTTTCTTATTGAAATTTTTTAATGGGTGGATATAAATATGGTTACTCAAAAAGAAATCAAACCAGAGTTGGTTGCCTTTTTATGCAATAAGCCCAAATAAAAATCATCAAAATGTATATTCAAAAGTTTATTTTTTTACCATTGTGTAGGTTTTTCCAGATCCAGTTTGACCATACGCAAATATGCACACATTGTATCCATCCAAAACCGATTGTACTAATTGTTGTATATCTCCATATACCTCAGCTATCAACAAATGAAAATATGTGAGGGCAAATATTTAATCAGCCTTTTTAAGATAAAAGGTGGCATGTCACAATATCTACTGGCATCTTTTGGGACCCGTATAAGCAACATTCAACTAATATGTGACAAAATATGCACATCTAGCTATAGTTATATAAGAGGTGAAAATGGTTTGGGCGAAAATGGGTAATTAATTATATGGGTCAAAAGTTAAAACAAGCAGACCAGCTCCTAAAACACTTTTTAGTCCAAAATTTTAAATTCTTATACCCATGCTTTCAAGAAAAATGTGATTAAAAGATCATATTTCTAAAATTAAACCTTGAAAGAGTATTGTGTATTGGATTGTGTTTATTATATAATTAGAGAATAAAAGTACACTTGAATACCTTCAAGATATGATATGATATTATATGATATTATATAATTAGTCTAATATCCCCCTGCAAGCTAAGGAAAGGAATGACATGTAACTTTAAGCATAAAGATTTATTTTTTTTGAATCAGGGAAAAAAAATAAACCATGAAAGAGTATTCTATATCTGATTGTGTGTATAATATAACAAGAGAATGATATTATTAGGTAAGATATAACGTAACTAGTCTAATCTTCAATAACAATCTTGAATTTTAGATGCATCTGAGCAGAATTCGATCCAACTGACCCTTTCATTATATATAATTAAACCCCTAATTATGAAAAAGAACCCAATCCACACATTAACAAATAAACGGGCCACATATGTGCATGATAGAAAACAAAAGAGGATCAAGTATAAAGGGAAAACCTTGAGTAGCATGTGGACCATACACCTTATTGTACTTGAATGATCTCCGACTTTCTTTCCCTGGTTTGGCGGGATTTACCACAATTAGCTCACCATTTTCACCAATATAGTCAACAGTTGACTGTCTTTCCTTTTGACCAGGAAGAAATGGTCTTATCCGGCAATAAACCCTAATATTTCCTGTTCACCAAAATTTCGTAAGCATGAAATTACATATCAATTATATTATATGCCGTCAAATTTAACCTTTTAATTCTTGAATTTCATTGTGTAGCTTCTGATTTTCGGAAACAACTCCTTCATAGCTTTCTGCTGCATCTTGCAGAACTTTAATCTTTGTCCCTATATAAGAAGACAGCTAATGAAGAGATTAGGTGACATTCAATATTAGAGGTGGTCC
Organism: Mikania micrantha; assembly: GCA_009363875.1. NCBI lineage: Eukaryota > Viridiplantae > Streptophyta > Magnoliopsida > Asterales > Asteraceae > Mikania > Mikania micrantha. Next base: position 27,491,619 of record CM018682.1, on the reverse strand, counting down.
ATTTGCTTATAAATGGGTCAATGACATGGCAAACAAGTAAAATACAAGTCAAATTATTTGTAGAGATAACAAAACCTACAAAATCAAATTGCTCAAAAGTTAGATTATTATTGTAACATTAAAACTCTGTAAAAAATATTTGACACTTACTATTTATACAAAAAGTTTATATTTTTGAACAAAAGTATTTGTTTTTGCTACCTCTACTCAATAGATTGGTAATGTAAGAATCCAGGAGAACCAAACCTAAGTGATCAAAATCCTGTGAGTAGGTCTTTTGAGTTTTTAAAACTTCCTGGCGTACTGATTGAGAAGCAAATCTTAGTTCCTGAAAGAAAACTTTGGATTATATATACAAACGAACATATAAACATGGTGTATTAGTTAGTGATAACACATATACCTTTAAAGCACCAAGTTGGAATTCTGTAAATGTTTTGTAAATGTGTTCCTTGTTGTTCCACACTTGACTTTTAGAACGCAATTTAGCCTCAAGCTCTTGCAACTTCATCTTTGATTCTGACAGATGGTTTTCAACATCCTTCAATTTCTTCTCGAGATCTGGTTGAGATTTTCTAGCAGATTCTTCTTTGTGAGTTTTTCTAACATTCTCCAATTCTTGTTTCAAGGCTTCAATTTCAGCACTTTTACTATCCTTTCCTATAATCTCCGTGTCCTCATCCTCATGTTTCTTCTCCTCACGAGACATCATTTTTGTCTGAATTTTTCAAAAAATACATTGGATGCATAATTAGCAAAAACAAAACACAATTTATCTTGTACAATGCAACTCTATAAGAAAATGTGAGAACATTCGTCATTGTTGATACTTTGTTTCGAGAGAAAAAAATTTATGGACTCGCCTGTGAGACTGAACCCTTCTCGCTATTTCCTGTTCTGGTCACATCAACCTACAACAATCCACCAGAATTTAAAACAGTAACGTGCATATTTCATATCACCTCAATTCAACTACGACCCATTATTAGATTTTTCAAATATTTAATAGACTCAAACAATTTCCTTTCAATTTAATAAATTAAGGAGCCAATATAAGCTACAATAATACAATCAGATGACAAAAATTTAAATTTTTTCCCAAAAACATATGGTATTCTACAAAATTCAGGAAAAAAAGGGTCAAAAAAATCCCTATATAGTGCCAAAATATGATTTACATGGACCTTAAGCAGTTTCAAAAGAGTTGAACTTGAGAACCACAAAACCGCGTGCACACGAGTCATACTCACCCCAAGTCCATCACAATCAAAAAACCTAGAGCCACGTTACACGAGTTTGGCTCAACTTAGCTCACTATTATTTGTTAATACTTCTATGTCTGACAGATGGAATTTGGTAACCCACATAAGGCTCGTATATGGCTGACTACTAAATAAGGAAGGTTCAGACTTACTAAGATAAGCAAACTATTGTGCTTAGTATTAACAATAGAAACATCAAATTAAATAGACATCTTTGGAGGGAAGGTTTTGTCTGTATAGTATTATTATTTATTGTGTTTGTTGTCGGTATACATTTGCCACAGAATTGCCGCAGAGGGATGGCCTAGCTGACAGTGAGCCTCCCTGATGCTAAAATCACGTATATTTGATTTAGGTTGTGATGGTAAGGGCAAACAGTAGAGGCCACTAGATTCAAAATCAGTGTCAATTAGCATTTTGTCCCTAGTTCTTGAAAAATAAAGTTAGAAGGATAAAAGGCTCCAGAGCAATTATTTTGTTTAATAATTTTACTTGCTGAACAAAGACTATCAAGAAATTTAGGAACTTGCAATACAAAAGAAAGGTTCAGGTTTGGCGAATTGCTAATGGATCCAATGCCACGTACAGAGAAGTCATACTTGTGGATAAGAACCGGTAAGTAGGCCAGAGAGTATACCTTAATTCCCAATCATGTGATGAGTAGCTCCAGAATCAATAACCTAAAATGAATCAAGGTTAGAAGACATACCTGAGTTGGCTGAGTTGGCTTGTGGACTAGGAGCAATCGACTGGAGGTCAGCAATTGTTGGAGTCTACTATTATCCTCGTGACTAAATGTGTATGTGGGAGCGGTATCAGTAGCTGGTTCAGAAACCTTATCAGCGGTAACCATCCGAGCTTTGGGACAAGGAGGCGGTTGTGATCCCGAAAGACAGTTTGGGCAAGTTTACTTTATGTACCCAAACTCTTTGTAGTTCTAATACTCTTTCTTGGAGTTGCATAAGAACCTCTGCCTATACCTTTCCTAGTAGATGGAAGCATTGCAGACACATCAGTAGGAATCATGTCTGAACCGTACATTTCTCATAAAAGATGATATGTGAATGCCTGATATGAACCCACTTAAGGTATATGTTAGAAGAAAGGACGGGTGAAGTCAGCGTGTAAGATGAAGCAGCTGGAGTGTGTGTTTGGGACCAGATTGAGTGGGTCGCTTAGTGGCTAGTGGAGAAGTTATGGAGCGGTTATTTTATTTAAAGTTTTTTCTGCTTGTTTAGTATTTTTAGTTGATGAATGTTATTTGGTGTTTTTGTTCTTGAATTATTGTTTATTTGTAATTTGGATACTTACCCATCCTCATCGTAAACAGCTCTGATACCAGTTGTTGTGGTTATCACACACACACACGAGAAAGCGATAAACGACACGAGAAAGCGATAAACGACACGAGAGGTTTAACGTGGTTCGGTCGGAGTGACCTACGTCCATGGGCTGCAACTAGGTATTTTATTATTATGCTTAGTACAAAGATTACAATTACATGATAAGGGTATTCATAGAGATACAATTAGGTCAAACTACTAAACGGACCGGGCTTAGGATCGGCTGCCCTAAGGCCTATGTAAACCTAACAACAACCTCTTCCAATATATTTCTCTTGATTTCATCATCAGATTGCCACCATCTAATTGGTTTGATATGGTGTTAGTTGTGGATGACCGCCTAAGCAAGTATGCCCATTTCATCCCTTTATCACACCATTCACTGCAGAAGGTGTAGCTGTTGTATTTTGCAAGGAGATTATTCGTCTTCATGGATTTCCACACTCGATAGTATCGGATCATGATGTGATCTTTTTGAGTAATTGTTGGCAAAAGTTGTTCCGTCTGAGTCAGACCACCTTGAAGATGAGTACAAGTTATCATCTGCAGACTAACGGGAAGACAGAACTTGTAAACCGTTGTCTCGAAACGTATCTTCGTTGCTTTGCTCAAGATCAACCCAATAAATGGAGTCAGATTTTATCATGGGCGGAGTACTCTTATAACATTGGCTTTCATTCGTCTACGCTCACTACTCCATTCAAGATTGTGTATGGTCATGATCCACCTCATCTCCATTCTTATGTCCCTGTTGAAACTTCTAACGCTAATTAGAACAACTGATCTCTCGGGACAACATGTTAAGGCTGCTAAAGGGTAACTTACAGAAAGCTCAAGTTCGTATGAAAAATCAGGCTGATCAAAAACGTCGGGAGCTCTTTTGAGGTTGGTGATACTGTTTTGCTTTGTATTCAACCTTATCGAAAAAAAAAATTAGCGAAGCGGAAGTATGAGAATTGTCTCCCTTATTTTTTGGCCCATATTGTATGAAACGAAAAGTTGGCTCTGTTGCATATGAATTGGAGCGACCACACGATGCGCGTATTCTCCCAATTTTTCATGTTTCCATGCTTAAACCAGCGAAAGGCAATGTACCTAGCTCTCCCGTGCCACCTTTGCCTATTACCAACGATTGGGAAATAGAGTTGCAGCCCACTTCATTATCGAACATCGCTGGATTAATGTTGCAGGTTCTAAAGTTTTGGAAATCTTAATTCAGTGGAAGGGCCGTCCTACAGAAGAAGCTAAAAGAGTTTATGGTGTAAATTCTGAATGAATATTATTGATCAAGCAAAGCCCTTTAAATAGGGCTGAATACAATCCTCATAATAAGGAGGAGATATTCATGACTAAAATACACCAAAACTAATCTAATCAAATCTAATACATTAATTATAATATTCACAATATATCAGCCAAGTATATCGGCTGATTAGAAGTGCCTTGCTAAGACACCCCCCCAGCTGGAGCGGGCGGTGGACAGATGCTCAAGCTGGAACAAAAGAACTGGAACAGCTCCCTGGAAATGCCTTTGGTAAAGATGTCTGCATATTGCATGGAGGACAGAACATGGAGGACCCGAATGTGGCCTACACGAACTTTTTCCCGCACAAAATGAATGTCAATTTCAATGTGTTTAGTCCGCTGATGTTGTACTGGATTATTTGAGAGATAAATGGCTGAGACATTGTCACAAAACACAACTGATGCATGTTGAAGGGGAGTGTGAAGCTCAAGTAATAAGTTGCGGATCCATGTGGCTTCAGCAACCGCATTAGCTACTCCTATGTATTCTGCCTGAGCGCTAGATCTGGACACAGTTGGTTGGCCTTTAGAAGACCAGGAAATCAGATTATCGTACCCAGAAGTTGAATTCCTAGACTCCGGACAACCCCCCAGTCGGCATCAGAATAGGCAACCAGAGAGTGAGCTGTAGATTTGAGGATTCGTATACCATATTCAGTGGTTCCTTGAATGTAGCGAATGATCCTTTTCATAAAGGCAAAGTGGGACTTGCGTGGCTCATGCATAAAAAGGCATACTTGCTGAATGGCAGATGAGATGTCAGGGCGCGTGAAGGTGAGATACTGCAAAACACCTGCAAGGCTTCGATATAGAGTAGGATCCGAGAATAAAGGACCATCAGTGCTGCTTAGTTTCTTTGAAAGATCTACTGGAGTGGTGCAAGGTTTGCATGAGGTCATAGAAGCTCTAGCAATGATGTCCTTTGCATATTGTGCCTGTGAAAGAAATAGGCCATGGGCGTGTTGGGTTACTTTAATCCCTAAGAAGTGATGTAAACGTCCCAGATCAGTCATTGCAAACTCTGTTGAGAGGGTTGCAATAATGTCATTTAAGAAAGTTGTGTTTGAAGCGGTGAGGACAATATCGTCCACATACAACAGTAGATAGGGGATATTGGAAGGACCCTGATTGTAAATGAACAAGGAGTTGTCGCAGGCGCTGCTTTGAAATCCGTGAGAGTTTATAAAGGTAGCAAAACGTGTGTACCAAGCTCTAGGTGCCTGTTTGAGGCCATACAGTGATTTCTTGAGTCGACACACGAGGTGTGGTGCTGTTTTGTCATAAAAGCCCGGCGGTTGATGCATAAAAACAGTCTCGTTAAGGTCCCCATGTAGGAACGCGTTCTTCACATCGAGCTGGTGAATAGGCCATGACCGAGAGACTGCTAGGGAGAGGACTGTACGGATGGTGGCTGGCTTGACAACTGGGCAGAAGGTGTCGTCGCAGTCGATGCCCACAGTCTGTGAATTGCCATTAACCACAAGGCGTGCCTTATACCGTTCCAAAGAGCCATCAGCTTTAAATTTGTGGCAAAAAAGCCACATACATCGAATGACCGGTCGATCCGCAGGTCTAGGAACAAGCTCCCACGTATCATTAGCCTGTAATGCAGTAAATTCGGCTTGCATAGCAGTTAACCAATTTGAATCAGACAGGGCCTTTGAATAAGTGTTTGGGATGGGAGAGATAGGGGTGATGTGGAAGGCAGATTGGGAGTGGGCTGTGGAATGAGCCTTAGAGCGGGTGGTCATTGGATGTGTGCCAACTGGGCGAGGGGTATGGGAAGCAGGTGGAGGCTGCTATTGGACAGGTTGTGTGGAGGAAGAAGGCTGGGATGATGGTTTAGGACGGCGGCTGTAGGTTATAGGGTGGTTTGGGCCTACGGCTATAGGTGAAATGGTAAGGGGCTGTATTGGATGGTTTGTTAGCAGGTGGTGTTGATTGGGACCAAGCCGTAACAATGCTCAATGATGAGATCTTGTGAATGGAAGCACAAAAAGGTTCCACTGTCTTGGCTGCCATGAATGCCCCATCTCCTCAACCTCCACAGCCTAACATAGCTCCTAACCCACAGCATTCGGACCACAACTCCTCTTCCACTCGTGGAAGGAACAGAGGCCGTGGCTCATGGAACCGTCGTGGTGGCAGAGGCCGCGGCAACAACCGCCCACCATGGACTGCCCAGCATCAACATCAGGCATGGAACGGTCATCAACAGTCCGGTTATCCGAACTAGGCCTGGTGGACACCACCGCCTTGTCCCTACCCAACCCAATCACCATATAAACCTACACAACAGCCACCTACACCTCCGCAGGCCCAATTCACTGGGTATCCACCACAACAGTTTTCCGGGTACAGCCCAACACCACAGGGAGTTTACAATGCCCTAAGCCCGGCTGATCTCAGTGCAGCTTTCAGCAACATGCAAATGCATCAACCCTCCTCCTCCTGGAAACCTGATCTGATGGATATAGGTGCAGAATCCCATGTCACCTGCGATCCAGGTAAGCTACTCATCCCACATTCTTCTCCTGTTTGCAGTAATTTATTAATGGGCAATGACACTCATTTACCAATACACGGATCAGGCACGGGTTTTCATCACTTACCCAACCGCACCTATATCCTCCCCAATGTCCTATACAGCCCACAAGTCATCCAAAATCTTATTTCTGTAAGACGTTTTACTCGAGATAATCAAGTTTCTATTGAGTTTGACCCCCTCAGCTGGAGCGGGCGGTGGACACAATGTTGTGGGTTAGGAGATATGTTAGGCTGTGGAGGTTGAGGAGATGGGGCATTCATGGCAGCCAAGACAATGGAACCTTTTTGTGCTTCCATTCGCAAGACCTCATCATTGAGCATTGTTACGGCTTGGTCCCAATCAACACCATTCTGATTTATCAAGGCAGTCGTGGTATTGTATTTGATAGGGAGGCCTCGAACTGATTGAAGAACTAAGTGGGACTCGGATGCTGGAACATCAACATCGGCTAGTTGATTAGATAATTCAGTCAAACGCTGACAGTAGTCTTCAACGGATGAACAGGATGCCAAAGCCAGATTGCAGAACTTCGTTTCTAGCGTGGCAGCACGAGCCTTCTTGTTGCTGAGAAATATCTTCTCTATTTTGGTCCAAGCTTTGTGTGCCGTGTTATTTCTGTCCAGAATGTGTTTCAAGAGATCGTCCGAGATTGTGCTATATATCCATTGAAGGACCAGGGCATCAATTTCTTTCCAGGCAGCATGGTCGGTGGATGAGGATTCCGGAGCAGCAGGGTCGTCAATATGATCCGACACTTTGTAGGCTACCGCATGAAGGCAAAAGAGCGTGACCCAGGAAGAATAGGTCACGGTTGTGCCATCCAGGGTTCTGATTTTGGCATGAATGTTGGATGCTGAGTATGCCGGATGCAGTGATGGGGTCGCTGGAGGCTTCTAGATATTATCTTTGGTCATGATTCTCAGTCGGACGTGTCCGGAAAAAAAAGAAAGGAAGGCGGAAGAGAGGGTGGTGATCAGAATTGCACTCTGATACCATAAAAGAGTTTATGGTGTAAATTCTGAATGAAATTATTGATCAAGCAAAGCCCTTTAAATAGGGCTGAATACAATCCTCATAATAAGGAGATATACATGACTAAAATACACCAAAACTAAATCTAATCAAATCTAATACATTAATTATAATATTCACAATATATCAGCCAAGTATATCGGCTGATTAGAAGTGCCTTGCTAAGAGAAGCTACATGGGAGGAATATGATTTGGTCTTACATCATTTCCTTCTTTTCGACTTGAGGACAAGTTGACTTTTGGGCCAGGCAGTATTGATACAAACCCACTTAAGGTATATGCTAGAAGAAAGGATCAGGTGAAGTCATCATTCAAGATGAAGCAGCTGGAATGTGTGTTTGGGACCAGATTGAGTAAGTCGCTTAGTGGCTAGCGTAGAAGTTAAGGAGCAGTTATTTTATTTATAGTTTTTTCTGCATTTTAGTATTTTTAGTCGATGAATGTTATTTGGTGTTTTTGTTCTTGAATTATCAATTACTTGTAATTTGGAGATTTACCCATCTCGAATTGGGTTAACTATTTATCAATACTATCAGTTTCGCTAATCAAAGGTTTCGATTCCATCAATGCCACATAAGAGATAGCAGTAGAGTAGCTCATTATAATCCTTATGTGGTAAATCAGCAATTAACACCATAATATCCATCTTAGCATCTTTTTTCTCCTTCTGGACCTTTAGATGAGTAGTAGGTGGCTATAAAGTAGTTCATCCTCGTGTTTTGAGAACAAAGTGAAGTAATCCGTAAATGATGAATCACCCTGCTTGGCTCTCGAGTATGCTTGAACCATAGAATTCGCATAAGGCAAGGGTTCCTTTGCTGAGAAGGAAGAAGCAAGATGAACCCTCATTCCACAAGGCCATTTAAATCCCGCTATCATTAATACGCCATTCCCTAGTAAGCGAATTAGGAAGGCATTTAGTCAGATGGTTTTCTTTGTCCACGCTTGCAAGACCATTTTGAACAAACAAGCTCCACGAATTCTAATCGTTTGAGTCAAGTTTAGCTAGAATGCTTAATCAAAGCAAAGTTGATTATACTTGGAGCAATTTGGTTTTTGTAAAAGCCTCGGTCTTCTTCTCGGCTCCCATTGAACAATAAAATCAGAGAAATTATGGTTGATAACTGGAAACACGAACGGAGCTTTATGTGGAACACAAAAATTCATCGCACTGAAAAAATGAACACCATAGAGGTGTTCAGACAGACATTGCGAGTTTGGAGGTGAAAAGATGGCGGTGACCGGAGGTGTCACATGCCCTCATGCCCCGAAAACTAGGTTGCAACTACAAAAATAGAGCAACATGTGGCGGCGTGTCGGAAGGCAGGACACCTGTGGTTTCTTAGGTAACCCTAATCGAGGTGTCCTGAGATAATGGTGGTGACGGTGTGACGAAATAGTCCTTCAAAAAGGGTTGTTTCAATATGAAGAACAGAAGGGAACTAAACGCAAGAACAAGTGATTCAGAACTAAACACCAAGAGCGACCGCGGCTAAGGTTTGTATCAAGAGTCATTAGAGATCCAAAGCAAATACTTAGGGTTCTCCTTTGGTGTGGATAGGGCTTCAATTGTTGTCAAATTTTGATGTAGGCAAAGGATTGTTCCATCCACGTAACCAAATAGATTATTTGTGACACAGAAAAAATTAATAACTAACTTCCAAATACAATAGTTAGTTGGGGATGAGGTAATACAAACTTGTGAGAGTTGTGATCAACTTTTTTGGTTGTGGTAAATAAGCAATAAGAGCTATGAATGTTTTGAAGAATAACGTGTTAAATGTACCTCGAAAAAACTATCAACATTATATAATTGGGTATGAAAATGGCAAAAATAAAATAAAAAAGAGCATATTTAAATTGTAATCTTCCAACTAAAGAAGTCGTGTGGGCATGTTGACAGACGCGTCATAGGAAAATGAATATGCCAAATTTTAGATTTCTAGTAAGTAGTTGTTGCTGGCATGTTGTAGGCGGTACGAGGCGATTTTTTTATTTTGGTTTGACTGTTGAATGTGAACCACCCATGGTACTATTGTTGCTAGCAGTTGGCCCGACTGTGGAGGAAACAATGGCTAGGGTTTTGGTAAGCTAAATGTTTCTATTAGGATTTAAGTAACTTAACTCTGATAACAAGAAGCGATGGCCCATCCCTGGACCCTGCGCAAATCAAAAGCTATGTCAAGCACTAGTAGGGGTGCAAAGAATCAAGTCAGCTCGTGAAATACTTGGGATCAGATCAGTAAAAATCTAACAAGCCGAGCCTAAACGAACCCGAGCCCGAGCTTTACATAAAACGAGCTTTTTATTTAGATAACTTTTATATATTATATTAAGTGTATTTTTATAAAATTAATTATTTTTTTATATAAAATTATGATAAATATATTTAAATCATATATTTTAAGTTAAATTTGGAAAGTATAATTATAAATATATATTAAATTAGTAATTAAAATAAATTAATTAATTAATAAAAAATCAACGAGCTGAGCTCGAGCCTATAAATTTTTTAACGAGCCGAACTCGAGTCTTTACAAGCTCAGGATCGGCTCAGCTCGTTTACGCCCCTAAGCACCAGATATGCCCTTTAACTTTGATAACAAGTTAAACCATAAATGGTATTGTGTATTGATTGTGAATCAAAAAGGATGAAGTAGGGAGTATATACATAAAGCATAATAGTATAGATAGATACCTTCTACATATGATAACTACATGTACATACATAACTAGTCTAGTTGAATAGGACCTGCCTTGACAACATTCATAACAACAAACCAAGTGTTTATGTTGTGATTATCGATGTATGAAAATACCTTTATCTACCCTGTAATGTGAATTGTGGACCCCGAATCTACAATATAAGGCGACTATGGCAAGCAAATGAAAAGTTGTTGTGATGTGCTACAATAGCAATATGTTGAATGATATGATGCTGACTAATCTGGTTTGATTGATGACAAGTTTCAGATTATGTAAATAGCATGAAAATGAGTTAGGCCAATGTCATAGAGAAGAGAAGGTTTTCTTAATGGAGAAAAAAAAGTAATTGATGATAATAGTTATCCATGCATCAAAAATTAAGGGGGACAGTCAAGTGCCATGATGACAACTACGTGAATAAATAAAAAGTTTCCTAATGGAAGTTGTACAGGGCCTAAAAACTGAAAATCCAAAAAATCACTAATGGAATCTCTCCTAGGGATTGATTTGACCAATCATAACTTATCATAAAAAGACACATCAAATAGTCCTATTAACTATAGTTACTTTCTCTGATTTCTACATAAAAAAAGATGAATCTTACCTTTATCTGATCAAAAGGGCTTGTCATCATCTGTGGCAATAAGAATCCAGTTAATTTTTGCTAACAAACTAGCTTTTGAAAGTATTAATAGAGATCATTTTACCTTCATATGCTCAAAGTGGTTAATTACAGCAGCCTGTGACAATTAGAAACCACAAATAATTTTATGGAAGAAACCAAACATACATACACATATATTTATATACGCACAATAAAATTTTTGGAGAAAACTCCTCATTTTGGAGAAAACCAAGAAAACTCATACTGACCAATAAAATTTTTGAAATTTTTTTTCATAATTTTTTATTATAAGGTTAGAAATGTAAAAATAAGAAAGAAATTTTTGAAAAATATATGTAGATCACGAAGTTACATATATGTAATCAGTATGTGTAGCATACAAGTTACATATATGTAATAACCTAAAATACATATATTTTTTATATTTTTTTCTTTTTTACATTTCTTATCTTATAATAAAAGGAAATAATAAAAAAAATTAAAAACAAAATTAGTTTGTAATGATTTTGATTACTTTTCTCCAAAATGATGGTTTTCTTAGGAACCCTCCCCTACATATATATACTTGTATATATAGATATACATACATATGCATATATATACCTTTGTCTCTCCACTGGTCCCATTTGCAAGGGTTTCAAGGACTCTAATCCTTGATTGGTATTTCTCCTCACGAGTTTTAAAAAGATTGTTTTGCTGCGAATCGAAAGTAAAAAAAGATGTCAAGAGGGAACAGTCATGGAAAACAAATTTTTAGTCTCTTACGGTTCGTAGATGTTCAGCTTGAGTAGAAATACGCCGTTCAATCTCCTGCACAACTTTCCTCATGAGGCAAGCAACACGCTGAAATGTTATATGTAATTTTTAAGAATTAATCGTGTATTACAAAAATGCATGCACGGCTTTTACATTTTTCATGATAATATGGATATCATACATGAGGTATTTCACCATTCTTCCTGCCCATGCTTTCATCTAGAATGCCATTTACCATGCTTAGAAGCGACTGCGTTGGGGCAATCTGGAATTTTACAAGTACTAATGTCAACAAAAATGAGGCATATTAAGATATGCACAAGGGACATATTAAGCATCTAGAAAATCACATCCAAACTGTTTGATTTCATCATTTCAGAAATTTTTGCGGCAGGAAGATCAGAATAGCCACCATGTTTCATCTGAAAAACTTCATGAAATTTATGTCCAGCATGATGCATCAACGCACTCGTAGTCTCTACAGAAAAAGGGATAACAATAAGATTCGACTTCAAAGGTTTTAGTAGCGAAAAAAATAACAAAATAAATAGCATACCTGTTTATTGTCGTAAGTAAAAAAAACATAGATCAGTTCATGGACAAGTTAATTGCAATATTTTAATAGTCAAAGTAAGCAAAGTTAGTAGAACAAGGTCAAAGCTTAGCAATGCTTGATTTAAGCAATCAATTATGGTTTCCTTTTTTATTAAGAGTTGTCTTTTTTCCCTTATAAATAGATGGTACACTAAGATGCAAATTGTGCCAATTCCTCATTAGAATTTTCAAAAACAAAATTTGCTGACTATTGTTCTTAGAGTTCTTAAACAGTTGATATTAAAGCACACAAACCAGTTGATTCTAGTGACCTAGAAGAAGGGGACAAACCTGCTGTTTGGTAAAAAAAAAAAAATTGAACCATAAGTCACCAAGAAACTGTAATGGCAGAATCAAACTAAGTAGCGGTTACAGTGAAAGGGACAGACTCGTCATCATCTTATCTCAATCCAACCTTAACCCAGACGAACTACATGTCGTGGGCCATCAAAATGCAGTCGTTCATGGATGCCCCATGGCATTCGGGATGCCATTGTACCACCCAGAGGAGAAGTTGTTGATGCTAAACTCAAGAATAAGGTGTGTGCCTTCATCTTTCAGACTTTGCCGAAAGATATTCTGCTACAAGTTGTGGAACACAAAGAGGCTAAGAATGTGTAGGAAGCATGAAGCTTTCTATCTTGGAGCTGGCAGAGTCCATCAAGCACGGTTCAAACTTTGAACCGTGAATTCAAACTATTGGCTAGGAAGGATAGTGATAGTATTGACGAATTTGCTGGAAATATTGGTACCATTGTATCCATGTATCAAACACATGGAGCAAATACAGAAGAGAAGGTTAGAGTTAAGAAAATTACCAATTCTGCACCAAACAGGGTCCTCCCGATTGTCGCCACAAGGCCCACAATCAAGCAGTGTTCAGATTTGAATACCCATGACATTTGAAGGATGAATCGGATGCCTTAAAGTGTATGAAGAAAGAGTTAAACCTCTTAAACCACTTAAAGATTCGTCTGGTCTTTTGCCAAGGTCACAATAGCGGTTGTGGAAGGTATGGCAGGCGAGGATGAGGCAACAAAGAACCTGATGAGGAAAAACAGACGGAAAGACAAGATAGGAGGAATTCTTGGTGTTACAACTGTGAAAAGATTGAACATTTTTCAGCTCAGTATCAGGCCCCTAGAATCATCAAAATTGAAGTGAAATTAGTCATAGAAGATGATGAGCCTACATTAATAAAGGCAAAGATGGCGATGGTATGGTATTACATCAAATCCTGATTTTGTACCCTCGGCATATCCTCATAGTGATGCACTCGATTATGCGCCTAGTGATCCTTTAGTTGCACAATCTCCTAAACTCAATTTACCTATTGCATTTCATAAAGATAAACATACTTGTACTTACTCTATTGCCTCATTTGTTCCTTACGATAAGTTTTAGGTTTCTTCTCGTTCCTTTGTCGCGATACTAGACCTTGTATCCATTCTAAAAAATCTTGTTGAAGCCTAGACTCAATCTGATAGCCTGCTTCAAACAACTGAGAAGATATTGCCATTGAAGATGATAGCATTTCGAGACTATTGTCAAAAAAATAATTAGATGTAAGTGAGTATTAATCCAATGAGATATCTCGCACTAATAATAACACAACTGGTTGCAAAGGATTATGCATTGGTTTTGTAGTGTGAACTCCTTCATTATACTTTTTCTTGTTTTCTATTTTCAATGGCAGCCATGTACAATCAAGCACTTTACTAAATTAAGGTAAAGGATGCAATGATTTCCATCAATTGGAGTAACCACCAAGGTTTAAATGTTGTTCAAGGAATGTTTAAATAAATGTGCTAGTATACCTTGTAAAATCTTTCGGCAACCAGTATGAAAGATTCATATCTTGGTGACTAAATTGGGCTATATGACCACTAAATTTCTATACATCATAAGATTTAGATGCATATTACTAAAAGTTTTTCTAGGCTTCTCTCATAATTTAGATGGACACTTAGTTAGTGGAAGTATAGAATTATTATTTTTGAAAATCTATAAGTATTGGTCAGCCTCCTTTGCATATAAGGATACATGTACAATGAGCAAAGGAGGAATGAGAGAGAGAGAGTACCAGAAATTGCAGGACTGCGTAAAGCCCGCTGAATTTTTCGAGGAGATATATCTTCTTGGAAACTATCACTAGTACCATTGTGTTCATCTATATGTTTCCATCTGAAAGAGTCACTTCCCAAAGTTTTTGGTGAAAAAGCATTAGGACTACATACTGCAACATTTTGCATGAAATGTGCTTTAAGTGTTAAGAGGCTTTCCAATACTATTTTCATAGATCCCTACAGACACAAATAAGAGTATGTTTGTGAGAAAGAGGGTTTAAAGTTCCAATGGAAAGAAAATATTTATACTGCATAAATTGAAAAAGATCCATACAAACACAATTTGTATCTTAAACTCATATCACAGTATGAACCGGGGTTCATGGTAACATACATTGCAAAATGGACAAGTTGAATAATTATTCAAAGTGGGTAAGTTTTATGTGTGGGACATGTGAGTCAGGTCAGTAAAGGCAACAATTTTTATCAAACTTTTTATATTTTTAAATAACTAACAATTACAAAAGCTATTATAATAAAAGAGAATATAAATATCTATTAAATAGAACGATTTACGACAATGTAACTAAGCATTTTAGTACAACATATTATTTATTATTACCTTCTCTAGCTCTGATATATTAAAATGGGGTAGACCCATCTCATCCATAGTTGCAAGAAATTTGTGAACATTTTCTGATTGTGCCTCTGATGAATAATGAGGATTGACATACTAAACACAAGATGCATGAAGTTAAGTATAATCAGAACTCCAAAAGTTTTTATACATAAGCTATTTAATTTGAATAAAAAATTCACCTTGATATCAAATCCTGGGTTAAGTTGGTTCATAAGGCGACAAAGAATAATACCATCAACTAAAAGAGTTCTCAACTCCTCGTCTGAGGAATTGATAGGCAGATTCAGATTTGAAAGTGTGCCGTTCAGCCACTCAATCACAGATGTTCGTGTTTTAGCTAAGCATAAATATAAACAAATCAATAACGCACCAAAAGAATGGCTAATCAATGAATGATCATATAAAAGTTGAGAGCTTACCATCATTGACCGATGCAGGTTCAAAGACATCACTGCTGGCTGATGAATTGAGCCTACCATATTCTTTTGTCTCTCGTTCCATAATGGAAGTTGCTATATGGCTTTTGGTTTAGCCATCTGGCAACACAAGAACACGTGATTATCAAGGTTTAGCACGCAATCATAATCCGGGTCTGTTTTGCTGCAATGGAAACATGATTTAGAACCCATGTAATTATTACTGTCAAAAAGAAACACAATTTATGGTCTTGCACTGCCATTACACTAGAGATAACTTTTCTCATGTGCTAACTAACAATAACTTATTGCGATTTTATTAAGATAACTTTTGCATCCCAAAGTAACATATAACATATTAAATCTAGATGACAATTCAGCTTCACTCAAGTCCCATAATCTAGTAGGATTCATGAATTTATGTTGTTAAACTTACAAGTGATTAGATTATATGAAGCAGTACCAGTTCCATCCCTACTCTTTTGTCACATGGTGTGATTTAACATGAACTTCATGTTCTTTAGAGTACACTTGTACCTTCATTTTCCAACAAAGATTGAAGTATATTAATTCAACATTGGGTGTTTAATTTTGTTTAGTTAAAGGTTTTTAGGGAAACCCATGTTCGTAAAACCGTATTTGAAAATCAAGAACCAGACAACAAGACATTCTTACCATACAACTATCAATTTCAACAACATGCAAACAATGAACAAATAACAAACAGTTGGTGGGCATAATGTATTGATTAAGATTAAAACGAAATTCAAAACACAGATGATATCATATATAGAAAACGAACCTGATGAAGGGATTAGAAACCGAAAGATTTCTTGGGTGTTTTGATTGAACGTGTTGGTTGGAATTCTGAGAGCGAGGCATGAATGTAGGAGTATGAATCAGGTATACATGGAAGTCGATCGGTCATAATCTCGTGCTTTTATTTTACCTTGCTATAAAAAGACAATACATTCATGGAAAAAGGCAATTTTGTAAATCTTACCAATTCTAGGGTTCTAAAATTCATCAACGTCAAAATGTTAGCCAACCAACCAATAACATTTACACTCTCTTCTCGAGTTTTATTTAAGAAGAGAAAGGAAAGAAAATGAAAGAAAACTTAGGCAAAATTACCTAGTTTTTCTTTCCTTCCGATTTGAAAAGAAACGGAAGGAAAGAAATTCATTCTTTTCTTTTCCTTTCATCTCATTTATTTCCCTTTCTTTTCTTTTCCTTTCTGTTCTCTCCTTTCATAAACTCGGGAACACAACGTTAGGGTTGCTCTCTATATTAGTAGGCTTGGTGATTAAGGTAGTATCTCTTAATTATTCATATTTAAAGGTAATCTCTTAACCATTTAAAGTTAAGATTACCGTTGAGCCATTAAGAGGATATAAATCATTAAGAGATAATTTCTTGATTACCATGAGAGACTGTCAAACATCTTTATAGTTTATTTAATGTGTTATTAAAGATACGCTAAGATATATCAATCGACATAATTTATACAAGTTAGTATTAGGATTATACTATTAAAGACTCTACGTGAGAGACATATAAGAATCGTATTTGCTCATGCGAGAGACTTATACGATAGATACATACAACTTATAGATTTATATGAATGATCATATACGAGTCATGTACTCCTACACGAGTCATATATGGCATATATGAGTCATATAACACCTATAAGACAAATATATTTATTACTATGTTAGTACCCCGTGTATTACACGTGATGAATAAAAAAATATAACAAATAATTATCAATAACAATTTAAACAATATAAGACAATTTTTTAATATAAAGTAATTATATTATTTTTTTTAAACACTATAGTTTTTTCAAATTTTGTTTCTTTAAATGTTTTGTTTAATTTTTCTTTTTGAAAATTCAGTATTTTATAATAATTTGTTTTTTTTTCTTTAAAAAAAGTGTGTTTTTTTGATAATAATATATTTTTAATGTATTAAAAAATATTTTTTTTCTTAATTCAAAACATGTATTTAATAGGAGAGAGAAGAGAAAAAAAAACAAAATTGAGGTGCTCTAAAAACATGACAAGTGTCCTGAAAAACCTTTATTTATTAGAATAGATAGATTTAACTAGGTTATAGACCCGTGTATAACACGGGTTTAATAATAAATTTTTTATTTGTATATATAATGTATTTATTATGCAAGCAAGATAAAGTATTTTATTATATAATACAAAATAAGAAAAGATTACAATTACAATTCACAAATCTCTAAACACTTCCTTGTAAACAACATTTATCGTTTTGTTAGATATCTAACCATCATTATTAAGTATTAATATCTTCAAGCCATATCTGTTTTTCACTCTGGATAATGCGACATAATTGGCAGTGTGTGAATACTGGGTTTTTTAGAAACAAAGAAACCTTATTCAACGATTGTCCTTGGCTTTTATTGATAGTCATGGCAAAACATACTGCTACTAGAAATTGTTTTCTTTGAAACTTGAACGGTATCTTTTTGTCTGACAGTATTAACCGAAGTCTATGGAGGAATACTCAATCACCAATATTACTTCCAGATAAGATGCATGCTTCAATAACACGATCGCCAAGTGATATAACTTGTAGGCGAGTTCCATTGCACAAACCATTTTTTGATCAATATTTCTTAATAACATTATTGGAACACCGATCTTAAGTAATAACTTATGATTTGGCAAGCCTGAAATTTTTAGTTCATCAAGGACATCTGGTTAGCATAAACTTGCATCAAAATTATTACTAAGATAAATTGACTCGGATAAAGTGTCAGAACTTAGGTATTCTATTGTCGACATTACCTCAAAAAAAAAGGTTTCGTTGTTCGTCGGTTAATGAATTCAAAAGGGTTTTTAAACTCATTCTGCAGGTCACTTTGATCATATGCTAGTTCCTCGTTTATGAACCGATTATTTGATGAAGAAATTGAGGCATGATCAGGGTAGGACATATTTGGAAAATCACGTAACGTTGCATTGTTTTGAAGCAAAATGTTTTCAATTTCAAATAATGTCAAATTCTTTATTTGCTCCTCATTGAGTTGTAGCTTTGTGAAGCAAATGATACCAATGAGCATTGTATGGTTATGACTATGAATTAAATAAATAAAATATGATAAGATAAGAACATTTATAAACATTAACTTCAAAAAATTTACCTGGTGTCTTCAAAATAAGTCGTTGTTTATATAGAATGCCATTTGAGAGTGCCTCCCATGTTTTGTCCCACACATGCTCAGGTCTAGAAAGACTATTTAAAGTCAACATTGTAGAAAATAAAGTCCTTAAGATTAACCCGGTACCTTGAAGGTTCTACTATCTCATTACCAGAATCTCTTTCCAATGAAGCTTATCGATCTTTGGAAATGAAGAATATGTCGATTGCATAAGCTTCTCTTAGGGAATTGTACCAGTTATTACTTAATGCTCTTTCAAAACTCTGCAACCAAAACAGATTCTTAGCAGAATTCGAAAAACCCAGTAGACGTCTTGGTTCTGCATGCGATGACAAATATCTACGTATCAAATGTAAGAATGAATTAGCATGTGGTTGCCTTCACAAACATAAGCATAAAATATCAAGCAACTATGAAAATCAATACAGTTTGAAGAAGAAAAGGAACTTTAACAACAACCCAAAAAGAAATGGAAATTTCTAAAGAAAAAGAAGCAACATGGCAGAACTACTGATAGGTGTTACATCTGTAATAAAAAGGGCATTTTGCGAAAGTTTGCAAAGACAAGAAGAAGACTATAACCTTAATTCAAACCCTCAATCAGATAGAACATGTAGATGTCTCCGATTTGGAATCGCCATACTCCTTAGATGATGAACCAGGAGATCATGCTTTATGTACAATTGGTTATTCTGAATCAGAATCAAGCGATACAGAAGACTCATATACAAGTGATTCAGAAACAATTACTGATGAATCGGATCATTCTAATTCCTACGATTTTCCAGTTTTTATAGCAAAACCACTCTCAAAGCCTCTAGAATCTCCACCCATACCAATATCCAAAGTCCATATATGCAAAGCCACTTCCGGTTATTGCTTTCTTTGATACAGAATCATCAGCCTCTTTCTCAAACCTTAATGTCCTCCCAGATGAATATTGGAAACCCTCTCCCAATATTTCCGAGCTGCAAATGGAGAAACGTTCGTTGTTGATAAGATAAGCACACTCGTTTACATCAGGCTTTTTCCCAAATGTATTATTAAACACAAGTTTCTGGGATTAAGTTTTCATGGTAAAGATCTGTTGGTTGGGTTTGATTTACTCCACAAACTACCTAATTTAAGATACGGAGAACAGGGGTTAAAGTACAAAAAGTTTTTTAATCCATGGAGTTCGGTCCCAAAGCTATACATGAATTCA
This sequence comes from Mikania micrantha, assembly GCA_009363875.1. Lineage (NCBI taxonomy): Eukaryota > Viridiplantae > Streptophyta > Magnoliopsida > Asterales > Asteraceae > Mikania > Mikania micrantha. Next base: position 27,471,923 of record CM018682.1, on the reverse strand, counting down.
CCCCTAACCACAGAATCTATCAGAACCCAAGTTATTCAGACTTCGTATGCCTCCAGCCATACAAAATTTCTCGAAAATAACAAATCACCATTATGGTTAAATCCTTCATTCTTTGTTACCCTTCCTTTCAAACAAAATGAAGATATTGGAACCTACTAAAGCAAGTCACCCACGAATGAATCCTGATCATTAACCAGGTGGTGTTAAAAGAATGTTCAGAGCTTGTAGAACAAGGTATTATTGAAGCAACATCCTCACAATGGGCATGTGAAGCATTTTATGTTAACAAAAGAAGTGAACAAACAAGAGGAAAGTTACAACTTGTTATTAATTATCAGCCCTTAAATCACTTCTTAGCAGATGACAAATTCCTATTACCACAAAAGAAGTCAATGTTCTAGTCACTGGTCAAAGCAAAAATTCTATCCAAATTTGATTTTAAAGCAGGATTTTGGCAACTGGGTATTACACCAGAAGATCGTCTAAAGACATCATTTTGTATTCCTAATCATCATTTCCAATGGAAAGTGATGCCGTTTGGGTTGAAAAATGCTCCTTCTGTTTTCCAAAAAGCAATGGTTAAAATTTTTGAACCAATTCTTGGGAATGCTCTGATTTATGTTGATGACATTCTCTTATTTTCACCTGATGAAGAATCACATGTTCAATTGCTAACTAAATTCCATTCAATTGTCCAAAAAAATGTTATTATGCTCTCTGAGAAAAAAATGGAAATTGGGGTAAAGACAGTAGATTTTCTTGGGATGAAAATATATGATGGAAAGTACCAGCCACACCCTCATATTGCTAAGGAATTACACCAGTTTCCAGATAAGTTAGCGTCACAAAAAAAGTACAACAATTCCTTGGTCTAATTAACTATATGGCTGATTTTCTTCCAAACTGTCCAAACATACAGTGGGCAGCAGTACTAGGTGCAGATAGGGCTGTAAACGAACCGAACGAACACGAACAAGCCTTTGTTCGTGTTCGTTCGTTTAACTTTTAACTTGTTCACGAACGCTAACTGTCACACCCCGAGCCGGCGGGTTGGATCGACTTTCCCGTCGGGCAGAAGGTTCCCGGGGCGCGATATCGTGAGTGATAATCAAAATGATCATATTGTTTACATTGCACATGATATATAATTGAGAAACTCCCAGATGAAAATAGAACTACAAAGTTAAATTACATCAGTTTAGTTCATAATTTAACAATGTAAATCTACTATCAACATCATAAATCTTATATCTTGTATCTGCACAAGATATACAAAATAAATCTGTAAAATGATGTTTCAAAAATATGCAGGTCCAAAAGCACTAGGTCTTCTATCTGACATCCTAGTCCAAAAGTAATAACTCCTTAGTTGACGTGTTCGTCACCTGAGAAGTCATGCAAAAAGATCAAGTCAACACATGGTTGGTGAGTTCATGTAGTTTTATAAAAATGTATTTGAATAACCTTTGAATGACAACCTTAACCTCACTATTAACACCTATACCATCCAGTTCAGTATGCTTATATATAGGGCATATGTAGGTTGAACTTACCGCCCGCCCAGCCACCGTCTCACCACGTACCAAACCACATGATATATTGTTCCTGGTGATAATTAAGCATTTCATCCCATACCTCTGATTCATAGCATTTGATTACCATGAAAATGTTTACCATGATCCCCCGAAATGACAACCTTAACCTCATCAACAACCACCTATGCTATCCAATCAAGTATGCTTATATATAGGGCATATGTAGGGGACAAGCCCCAGCCACCGTCCCACCACATACCAGACTGCTTAGCATATTGTTGTTAATGATAATTAAACGTTTCACTCCATTCACCTTCATCTTAGATTTTTGATTTCCACAAATTGAGTCAACTCTGATCTCTTGAGTTCACCATGTATTCATGATTACCCCAAAACACTTGTAGAAATATGATACTAAATGTTTAATTAAATTAATAACTAAGCATTTAAATACAACTAAGTCATGATGATTGGGCCTTATTTGACTCAATCAATTAGACTTAGTTGTTGGTGGTTGTCCAAGTTGTACCCTCTCACACGTGGCCCATATCATGCATGACCCACAAGGAGTCTACCTGTATGCGTCGGGACTTTCCTCATGCCCATATCAGCTTGACCCATTGGCCTACTGTACATGTCGGGACTTTAAGGATATCCTTTGATTCTTGATCGTCTTTGATTCTCTTGATTTTGTTTGATAGTTTAAGCTATGCCCATGTAGCTTGACTACAAGAGTCTACTACTGTGACGGGACTTTCCGTGTGTTACACGTGGTCTTGATTTACATACAAATGACATCCACCTTAATTTAAGTAATTAATGATTTCATTAGATCTTAATGATTTCATTATTTCCATGATTCACACACGGTTATGATTCTCCTTGATTCTCTTGATTCTGATCTTTTGAATTCCATGATTTCACAATGATTATAGATTCTTGAGTAGGATCCTTAGTTTACTGATCACCACCTGGATTAGATTCCTTTGCATTTGATCTTTAGCTTTAGTTCTTTGATTTCACTTGAAATTTAGATTCTCGAATTTGAACTCGATGGACCAAGGGTTAGTTTAGAGTTTTAGAAATTAAGGTATTACTCATAAGAGTAATTTAATTAACTTGTTAGTTTATTCAGTATAGCAATTACCCAGACAGGAGTCTAGGAGTATAAACATGCATATATAAAGCATATAATAAGTAAAAGCATTTACGTAAAACAATTTAAGTAAAAAGGTTTACGCATGATTCTCAGCCCCGCGTTTGAAAACAAAAATGTTTAGAAAAGGGGCAATGAACTCACTTGTGTTGCTCTGTATTGAACTACCACAAAATGCGCGCTCGTTGTTGTAGACTATGTTTCTTCAGTTCCTGAGTTGTTTTAAGAGAATTCGAATACGATAAGTATTTATAATAGTCGTCGTATCTAGGGTTTGGTCTCGGTGTGCAAATAGGTGTCCTATGTACTAATGTGCTTCTAAGATTTCGTCTAACTAGTCTAACTTATACCCATTAGTAACCCTAATCCCATAATTCATTATTACAAGTTCTTAATTTAAAACGTTTCCAATTTAATCTACTTTAAATTAAACATTAGATTAAAATCATTTATTTTAATTTAATAAAGTTTATAAATCATTTTCTTTTATTAAACATAATGAATTTTAAGAAGAGTGAAATTTACTCATGATGGGCTTGAGTTAAGCCCATTGGGCCAACCTCGGGCCCATTATTAGCCTTTGATTTCCAAGTGATTTCTTATCAATGCTTTGATTAGCTAAGCCTAGATAATTTAGATAAATCATCTAGGTTAGTCACATATCTTTATGGATTTCCTAAGAGTTGGGTGTTAATGATTAAATCAACACTCAAATCCCTAAATTGTAGTTTTGATCCTCATGATTTCTCAAAGGTGTTGACCTCCAAGATGTTGATAACCCTCATTTAGTTCGTTGTATTATTTAAGAAAACTATTTTCTTAGAACAAATTTTCATTCAACAACTTATATTTAGTTGTTGATATGCTTTTATGAACCCTTATTATTGAAAACCTAGCTCGTGATTTCCTTAATTATATTTTAGGCCAAACTTCATATGAAATAACCCATGATTGGACTTCTATAATCCTTAAGGTAACATTAGAGTTAAAGATAATAGATTTCTTATGCACACCCAAAAGGTTTCTTATTCCATGCATGCACATACATGTTTCCCATGCATGCACACACACACACACAAGTCCCATATGTGACTATGTATCCACCCATGTACGTGATAGCCTACACCAGCTCAAATCCATAATCCACCAACATTTGGCCGATTGAGAGTGTAGCCGACCGAACCAAGCCCAACCGAATGGGTGTCCCGACCGACTGGCTGTGGGTTTGGCCGAATGAGGCTTGCACCGAGTGTGGAAAGGCCGATCGAATGAAGTCACAGCCTACTGATCTTGGTTGAGGCCGAATGGAGATTGGGCGATTGTCCTTGGACCGAGCGAATGGAGCTGGCCTTGGCTCGAACCAACTGGGCCGACTAAAGGTTGGGTCGACCGAAAGGAGTTTCTGGGCCGACCGAATATATGGATCCAGCGACTGAGGTTGGCCGAATAGGGCTGCTTCGGCTGCTAGCCTTTCGACTAGGTGGTGGTTCGGCCAGACTTGCTTTGCCCTTAGCCATTCGGCCGTAGGAAGCTTCATTCGACCACCTGGTGTGTCATTCGGCCCAACATAATTTTCGAAATGCAGCCATCAACAAACGAGTTCTAAGACAAACCCATGTTGTACCACTTGTTCATGCACTGCTCTAAGGTGTTTTTGTAGTGTTTCCCTAAGGTTTCAAAGAGTTTTAGTCGGGTTTTCAAGGGAGGCCGAAACTAGGGTTTTCAAACCCTAAAACCGAACCAAAACATGGATTTTACCTCAAATCAGATGGATGGAGGCTTAGATACCTTGTACTTTCGTGATCTACAAGTGATGGTGGTCGTTTTGACACCAAAATCACACGATTTCGTGAAGATTTGAGTGAGATGTGGTTAGGGTTTCTAGAGAGAGAAAGAAGAGAGAGAGAACGGAAATGGGTGCTAGATCTGGTTGGTGGGGATGGTGGGGGAATTAAATGCCATCATAAATGATGGTGAAATACCCGGTTATGTCCGGGTTCGTTCGGTTCCGCTCGGTTTCGCGTAAAATTTCGGATTTTAGTCGTTTTCGTAACGAAACGACTCGGTTTTAAAATAAGATTTATAAAATTACTTTAGGTGGTTATTCCTAGTAAATTAACTAAATATCTTCCATTTATTTTAAATTTTCAGAAATATTTAATTAACTGTTTAAAATCGAATCGTACGGTCCTCGCGCATATTCGTTTGAATCGTCACCCGTACGAACACGACGATAACTATACTTTTGAATATGGTTTTCTAATTATCGGATATCATTAAGAACGTTAAACTTTCAGATATATTCGTACAGATCTTCACGTATACGAATAATCTGTCGTTTTAGCATTCACGTAACGACATCCGTGTTGTTTTTGTTCTGTAAAGCCTCACATTCGTTTATACGTAATAAAATCCTAACACATAATCACATGATGGTTCTGTAACGCCAGATAATTATCTGACTGATGAACCATAGTTCCGAACTTTGTTTCTCTGAAATGATTCTGAATTTGCTGTTTGATAACACAAAATGATAATAACACATGATATGAATATGACATACACTGAAATACGTATAGTTTGCACCTGATTACTGTTCGTGTTACTGTTGTGATCACTGTTCCGGTGACGTTTCCGGCACTGATGTTACACTAACCGGACAAAAATTCTTGTTTGTGTTCCTTCATTAAGGAATTTAGCTAGTTCACAAATGGTTTACGAACACTAACGAACACTTATTATTTAAACAATAAAATCAACATTTTAATCTCAAGCATTGTAGATAATCATTTGTAAATATAAATTAAAATATTATAGTATTAAACTAAAAAAGTAAAATAACTTAAATATTATAGTATTAAACTAAAAATTAAAAATATACAACATATTTAATGAATAAATATAATAAATGAACTTAACCGAACATAAATGAACATCTTACCGAACGTTCACAAATACAAATGAACGAACACGACCTCTATTCATGTTCGTTCTTTTAACTAAACGAACTTCCCGCAGAACGATTCACGAACCGTTCGCTGAACGTTCGGTTCGTTTAGAGCCCTACTTGCATAAGATGACAAAGGTGTCAGAAGAGTATGTGGAAACAAAAGTGGCACGTTTCAAGTGTCAAAACAAGATTATAATTCCACCTACAAGGAGATACTAGCTGTAAAAAGAGGGATAGAAAAATTCCAATTTTATCTTATTGGTCATCATTTTCAGATTGAAATGGATATGTCTTTTTTCTCTCGAATGCTGCATTTCAAAAGAAAGATGCTTCCAGAAGCACAATTGTTAGGATGTGCCAACTGGTTTTCACAATGGCAATTTATAGTAAAGCATTTAAAAGGGTCAGAAAATATTCTTACTGAGTTTTTATCCAGACCAAAGGCCTATAAATGCAAAGATGTCAATTCCATTCAAAAGCACAAAATTATTCCAATGGTGTTCACTATAAACAAAGAATGTTCTTCTTCTGAAGCTACCTCCTTCATTTAAGAAGAAACAACCCCATATAACCAGAATATGGAAGTAAAGAATTGTGACACCCAGCAAAATCCATGTCAGACTCTATTTAATTAAATCTTTATTTAATTAGCATTTACATACGTGGCACTAAAATTAGCTTAATTTGGTGTGACACGTGACACGACAGTACAAACACAGTCACACAACATGATAATTCGAGGAATTATCGAAAAACCGCAAACACGTGTCAGAAGTCACGAACGTTGGTGAATGTCACAACAACTAAGCACAAGAACACTTCACAAGTCAATTTTGACTAATAGTTGATGATTAGAGTTCAAACGATGCTAAAACAACGTGTTACAGTCGAAAAACGGGCGAAAACGAACCCAAATATTGAAAATGGACCTATTGGGCTTGTCTGGACTTCCAGGCGCTACGCCCGGACCCAACCCCTGCCCTCTGGCGATGCGCGCGAGAGAAGGAAAACCAGGCCGGACCAGGGTAGCCCGCGCGCTATGCCTGGCGCCCGTGCCTCCCGTCAGGCGCCAGCAAAATCGCAGAAAATCTTCTTGGTTGCCACAAAAATCATTGCTAGCCTAATGTAATCATTTTAGTAGAGTTCAGACGCCATTAGCACACGGGATAATCCACCCAAAATACTCTGCTAGCCTTCTTAGAACCCCATAATCACCATCTTTGAAGCTAAACTTAAAGATTGAGGCCTTGGGAGCAAGAAAGGAGGATTTTGGGAGCTTGCCATCACTACCACCACCATCAACACGGTTAGAAGAGGAATCCCAGAAGCTTTAGGAGTTGTTGATCAATCATCTTAGCATCCTTGGAGCATAGGAAGGTAATCCCATGGTCATTTTGCACATATCACACCCAAACACCCACATGCAAGCCTTAAAACCCACATGCAAGGCTCAAACCTTGCATGCACACACTAGATCTACACATGCATGACTTCTAGATCTGGGTTTGATGTTATTCCTACTGATTTTGATTATCTATGATGATTTAAGATGATCTATGATGTTCTTTATTGATGAAAGTATGATTTGGGGTCATGAACCTGTGAGATGTTCATGAACACTTACATGCATGTATGATCTATGGTACTTTGAATGATTTTGGATATTGATAAATGATATTTGATGATATATGGATGTGTGTTATGATTTGTTATGCTTGAAGTGGTCATAAATGGCTTAGGTGACATAGTTACTATTTTTAGTAACTTTCAAACTACAAGACTTGCTAAATGGTGTTTTATAATCATGCATGCAACTTTAAATGATGATTTATGATATATTATGATGATATTGGCGTGAAAATGGATTAGGGATATTCAAAAATGATCGTTGATACGTATTTTAACATAGTTACTATTTATAGTAACTTTATTTAGTAGGAACTTGATAAATAATGATATTTGGTGAATTATGTAGTTAAAATGATGTGTTATTGTCATTAATGGAGTTATTATCATATATATTGTGCATTAACTTGGTTAAGAGGATGCCTAGAATGGAAAGTTGCCATTTTAGGAAACTTTGTTAATAGAGTTTATGAACTAGGAATTGCAATACATGATTTTTACATGCTAAATGGCTTAACATGATGTAATATGACTAATGTGTAGTAAGTATTGTGACTATTGTTGTTAAATATGTCAAAACTAGCAAACTTTCCAATTTAGGAAACTTTGACGAATGAAAACGGTTTGTGTTCATTTGATTATATGTAACAATGTGCTAAGTGATAACATGATCACGTAAGGTTAATAAGCATGTTAGAATCATTAAAAGGAAACGTGTTGTGAAACTTGCTAAAAATGGAAACTTACTATAAATAGTAAGTTGTCCATAAACGCAATTTGCGTGTTTTGCACACAATGAGCACGATCACGAATGTTACACGAGTTATAACCAACACATGGTTCACCAATAGTTCGTTGACTTGACACGGTCAAACATGGTCAAACACGGTCAATGTGGACCGACATGGACAAACATAACAACCGAGGGTTATTGAGCACGAACACAAAACCCGGTCACATACACGAACTCACGTAAACTATACGATATAGGTAACCGGTGAACGAGTCACCTGCAGCGAACCGAAGCTTACGCTATCATTTACTGATTTTCACTAAGGTGAGTTTACAGCCCCACTTTTACACTTAATTGTTTTGTTAAACTTTTGGGGTGAGAATAGTATGCAACTGTTTTAGATGTATGACTGGTATGTTGTAAAACAACTTTTTGAGTGTAACTATATCGCAACAAAAGTCCTCACATGCCTTACCGTTAATTGTGTAATAAACGAGTCGTTATTACGTAGTACTACTGGGCCTGACAAACCCCACTCAACGATAGCTGTGACTTGAGGTCACGGTGAGTGTAATATCGAGCTTTTGCTGGGTACCGCGATAACAACAAGTCTGAGTTTCGGTAAGATGAACCGACACACTCGGGATCGTAGATCCAACAACTTAACATATCCAGTATATATCTGTTTACTGTTTTCTACTACTTAAACCTATGAACTCACCAACTTTATGTTAACACGTTTTAGTATGTATTCTCAGGTAACTGAACAGAACGAGCTAGGATGCACACAGAGATGTACAAGAGAGTCTGCATTCATATAGACTCTAATCCTAGGATTTTACTTCATTTGTTTGGTTTTGATACAACTTAATCTATGTAGTGTCTGACACAATTTACTTTCCGCTGCTAAACTTATATTTTCCGCTGCTTTAATAATGAAACTTGAAATTACTTACAAATTGCGTGAATATACAACTCATATAGAGTCGTTTTATATGACCGAGAGCTGTTATTCTGGTCACGTCACACCCAGCGGTCTGACACCGCACGTGGGAATTTGGGGGTGTGACAAGAATCTTCCTCCAGAAGTTTGAAAAATGATTGCAAATATCTCTAAAAGAAAGGTCTCTTTTGAATTACAAAACATTTTTCCATGTTGCACTCAAGAACTGTGGCTTGTTGATGAAAGTAATACATTTTCACCCTGATCATCCCTATCTAAATGTTTTCACTTTCCAAAAGAATGATTATGTTTTCTCTGTTACTTGTTTGAATCCTTCACAATTGTCATGTCCTTCAACTCATATATAGAATATGGATATATTCTTAAAACCCCATTTATGATAGTTTTTCAAGCATTCAACTATAGATGAAATTACAAAAGAAAATAACTTTAGTAATCTGTACAAATTCTTAAAATTCTTACTAAATTGTTATTATGTGTTTAAATATGAATTTAAACTTACCCATTCGATTTACAATGTTGGTTCAAATATAAAACATGGGGTATTATCATGAACTTATAAAAAAATTCATAGCATACCAATAGATTTTTATAAAACCTAGTGGAAAATAACGAGGCATGTGTCCCTTTTGTTACTTATTTAAAATGAGTAGTCATCCTTACAGGTAGCGGCATGCTCGGGTAACAGAATACAGTTTCAGAAAGTTCAGTAGATTCAGTAGGGTAGTTAAACTACCAAGTTAAGTCACGTTTGGATCATGCAATAATGAGTACAATATAATCTTAATCCATTGCATGATAAACGAAACAGAGAAACACGATATCATATCGTGGCAATCAGAAATATATTCAATACAGAAATAATTTTTAATGACTACAGAAACGGATTACAGAACAGAAAATACTATGATTTAAATAAACGGAATCCGTACCTTATCCTTAGCAATTAATCAGCACGAAATCATATAATAAGCAAGTAGTCCGAATTCTCCGACGATTCAATAATTTGTGTTTTTGTTTAATTTTACATTAGTTTAAACTAATGGTGAATCGTATACGTAATCGGTTAGATCTTTAATGAATTTGGACATTGTAACGTTTAACTAGTCGAATTAGTTTCTTTTATTAATTTATTTATTAACATTGATTCTATTTTTAATGTTCTAAATCGAAAGATTACTATATGACCTCTTTTTATTATTATTATTATTATTATTATTATTATTATTATTATTATTATTATTATTTATAACATTTTTGATCGGATGATCACGCCACTTTAAAATTAAATAATTAAATTTGTATGTAAAATGTATAAGCCACCAGAACATATATAGATGCATTCCTAATTATTTTGTGCCTCCAGCAAAAGAACTTATCTAAAATAATAAAAAAATAAATAGATTTGATAATCTTTGATATAGATATACAATGTTTATAATTACCCACTTAAAACATATTTGTAAACTTACTATGCATCGTCATCTTTCCCAGGTTACCCAAGTTCCATACCAACTTTAAAATACCATATAAATTTTATAAAACATTTTTACACATATTATATCCAATCTCTACTGATCATGTAGAGTTAAAATTCTAAATTTGTTTTGATCAGGTTTCCAGGTTGACAATTCAATCTACTTAAATAGAAGGATTAAAACCACGGATTTACTATTGAACTTGACTAATAAACTGGTTCAGAAATTTACCTCAATTGTAGTATGAATGTGAATCAGAAAAGAAGATTGCAACCGGTTTACGAAGACGAACGATGGCGATAATCGTGGTTACACCGGGGTGGTGATCGGGAGGGTTTCATATGCCATATATGTGGGGTGGCGGTGGTGGCTGTATGGAGTTGTGATTAAATGCCTTTCACTAGAAACTTCAACACACAAACATTTATATATATTGGTTTTATTTAATATACATAAGTAGTATTAGTCAACGGACTTGAGATAGAATAGTTAATTGAGTTTTATTCACACAAATATCTTCTAATATATATCTATCTTATGTGTTAAGTCGGCTAACTTTTCTTCCCATAGAAGATTTGTTTCTTTTTCTTTTTCTTTTTCTTTTTCATACAATATATGTATGTAATATAGATTATGTAATAAATTAAATTATATTACGGTTCAGGTATGGGTCAGTTTTCAAACAAAATTCTAATTTGTTAAAATAAATGGTTCAGTTATTAACTCGTTATTTCCTCGGGACATGTAACTTAATTTGTCGGAACATTGTTGGTCGTATTTATTATTTGATTTCGTTTATTGACTTTTGATTAATCAATAATTTTTTTTTTCTTATATTTTATTTAATTATTTATTTGGTATGTTTTTGCGAGTATTATAATTCTACCCCACTTAGAAAAATTTCGTCCTCGAAATTTCTGATTTTACAGAATGGTTTATTATTATTATTTATTTTTATTTTTATTTTTTTTTTACATGCTTGTTTATTGAATTTGACTTTTGTATACTAAAACTTTATGTTGATGTAATTACAGAATTTCAGATAAAATATTACAGAAACATATAATAAAGTAAACTATCGTACATAATTTAAGACTCGAATAAATACGGATATTGTGAACGAATCATATCCTCTAACTCCCAAGTCGCTTCACGTTTCAAATGATTCTTCCACAAAATTTTAACAAACGGAATTGTTTTTCTTCGCATAACTCGCTCTTGACGGTTGAGAATCGCTTCTGGTGCTTCCTCATATGATAGATCTTCACGGATATCCGAAATTGGATAATTAACTATGTGTAGAGGATGATACTTATACCCACACAAAAGCGCTACATGAAAAACGTTATGTACGTGAGAAAGTTGCGGTGGTAATGCTAGACGATACGAAACTTCGCCAACTCGTTCCATAATTTCAAACGGTCCAATGAACCTTGGGCTAAGTTTTCCTTTAAGTCCGAAACGACGAACACCTCTACAAGGTGAAACTTTGAGAAAAACTTTATCACCAACTATAAATTCTAAAGCACATCGATGTTTATCTGCATAACTCTTTTGTCTACTTTGAGCTTCTTTTAAACGTTCACGAGCAATGGCGACTTTCTCATTGGTAATCTGAACCAGTTCGGGTCCTTCAATTGTTTTCTCCCCAACTTCATCCCAACAGATTGGTGCTCGGCATTTGCGACCGTATAATAGTTCAAATGGTGCCATGCCGATACTAGCTTGCCAACTATTATTGTAGGCAAACTCAACTAAACACAAGTACTCGTCCCAGTTTCCCGTCCACTCTAAGGCACACGCTCGCAACATGTCCTCAAGTGTCTGAATTGTACGTTCTGATTGGCCGTCAGTTTGAGGATGAAAAGCAGTACTAAACCTTAGTCTAGTACCCCAAGCAGATTGTAGACCTTTCCAGAAATGAAAAGTAAACCTCGGATCTCGATCTGATATAATAGAAACTGGAGTACCGTGTAATCTGACAATTTCTTGTGTAAATATTTCGGATAACTTACTAACCGAATGTCCTTGCTGGATGGGAAGAAAATGAGCTGACTTAGACAATCTGTCTACAACGACCCATATAGCATCATTCTTCCTAAATGTCTTCGGTAATCCGGTAACAAAATCCATGGAAATATCATCCCATTTCCATAGTGGAATATCAAGTGGCTGAAGTAGACCACTTGCTCGTTGATGTTCAATCTTTACTTGCTGACAAGTAAGACAATGACTGACGTATTTTGCTACGTCTTCTTTCATTCCGTTCCACCAGAAATGTTGCCGAAGATCTCGATACATTTTTTTTGATCCAGGATGAATAGAAAATGGTGAACTATGTGCCTCAGATAATAATGATTCCCTAAGTGTTGCATTATCAGGAACACATAATCGTTTGCCACACCATATAACTCCGTTTTCATCTATCCTGAACTCAGATTGTTTCCCTATCTCTAATTTTTCTATTATCGCCCACAACTCACCGTCTTCTTTTTGAGCTTCTTTAATTCGAGAGATTAAATCAAACTCGATCTGAAATTTAGCAAGGTACCCATCTGAGTTATGTACTTGAAAGCCAATATTCAGTCTTTCAAGATCATTAATAATCTCTTGTTGTAAATGCAAAGACGATAGCATCCTTGAACTTTTCCGGCTAAGGGCATCAGCAACAACATTGGCCTTTCCCGGATGATATTGAATATTTGCATCATAATCTTTTAACAATTCCAACCAACGCCTCTGACGCATGTTTAACTCTTTCTGAGTGAAGATATACTTCAAACTCTTGTGATCGGTGAAAATGTCACAAGAATCTCCGTATAAGTAATGTCTCCAGATCTTCAATGCAAAAATAACAGCAGCTAGCTCGAGATCATGTGTTGGATAATTAACTTCATAAGGCTTTAATTGCCGAGAAGCATAAGCAATAACCTTACCGTGTTGCATCAACACACAACCTAATCCTTTCTTAGAAGCGTCACTATAAATTTGGTAGCCTCCTGTTCCTGAAGGTAAACTTAGAATCGGGGCAGATACCAATCTTTTCTTCAATTCTTGGAAACTCTTCTCACGTTCATCATTCCAAGAATACTTCACTCCTTTTCTTAACAGTTGCGTAAGAGGTAAAACGATCTTCGAGAATCCTTCAACAAATCTACGATAATAGCCTGCTAGGCCCAAAAAGCTTCGGATTTCTGTAACCGAGGTAGGTGTAGGCCATTTTGTGATAGCTTCAACTTTAGTTGGGTCCATCATGATTCCTTCAGCAGAAATTACATGACCCAGAAATGCGACTTTGTCAAGCCAAAAGTCACACTTTGAAAACTTTGCATATAGTTTCTTCTGTCGTAAGATTTCAAGTACTGTTCGAAGATGTTCTTCATGTTCTTTCTTACTTTTCGAGTATACAAGAATATCATCAATGAATACAATAACAAACTTGTCAAGAAAGTCATGAAATACCCGGTTCATCAAATCCATGAACACGGCTGGAGCATTGGTTAATCCAAATGGCATCACCACAAACTCATAGTGGCCATATCGAGTACGAAAAGCAGATTTGGAAATATCTGAGTCCTTGATTTTCAGCTGATGGTAGCCAGACCTCAGATCAATTTTTGAAAAGCACTTAGCACCTTGGAGTTGATCAAACAAGTCATCAATGCGCGGCAACGGATATCGATTGCGGATGGTAATCTTATTGAGTTCTCGATAGTCTATACACAATCTCATTGTGCCATCTTTCTTCTTAACGAATAATACCGGTGCACCCCCATGGTGAAACGCTGGGTCGAATGAATCCTAGATCTAATAACTCTTCTAATTGCTCCTTCAACTCCTTGAGTTCCGTTGGTGCCATACGATAAGGTGCTTTGGAAATTGGTTCAGCACCAGGGACAAGATCAATAGTGAATTCAACTTCACGATCAGGTGGAACACCAGGCAATTTTTTAGGAAAAACATCAGGAAATTCACAAACAACAGAATGATCTGAAATACTAAGTTCATTTTCAGTGTCAATTTTTACTGAAGCTAGACATCCAGCACAACCACGTGATAGAAATTTTTGAGCTTTGAGAGCTGAGATAATTTTTAGATATTTATGAGGTTGAGTTCCTTGATAAACAAATAAAGGACTCATCGGATCGCCAAAGAGTACACGACGTGTTTGACAATCTATGGTGACTCGGTGCTTGGATAACCAATCCATACCCATAATCATGTCAAAATCATTTATTTGCATCGGAAATAAATCAGCCTTTCGGATAATAGATTCAATCTGAATCGGACAATCACAGAACATGTGTGAAATAGGAATTGAATTTCCGACAGGAGTGGTAATAACCAGTCAGGTTCCAGAATAGTTGGTGTAATCATCAGGTATTTAGTAAAAAGATTAGACACTATCTGTAACATCAGTGCCGGACGCGTGCCGGAACAGTGATCGCAACAGTAAACATGTACAGTAACTCAGGTACACAATTCGAGAAAACTATGTTTAGACTATTGATGCATTTGATTAACATGAAACTATTATACGATTGTCTGAATTCGACTGAAACCTTAGGGTTTAACAGTCTGAAACATGTCAGACAACACAGTGTTGAAACATATATATACTTGATGTGATATCAGTTTGCATAAACGTATGTGAGGTTAAACAAAACGAAACTATAACAGTTATTGTTAAGGAATGCTAAACCGACGAGTTATTCGTATAGGTGACGATCTGTACGAATAATTCTGATAGTTTAACGCTCTGAAATAATGACTTAACAATAGAAAACAAGAATCAGAAAGCCAAATCATCGACGTGTTCGTTTGAATGACGATTCGAACGAATACGCGCGATGGCGACGCGATCTGATGAAACGTATGAAGACTCGAACGATCATAATTTTAAGGAAATAAAATATTTCCTATTTTACAATTTTGAAACTCATCATAAAATAATTTAAATTAAACTATTTTAATTTAATCGCGAATGAATTAATAAAACACGTAAATTATTATAACTCGAAAAAATAAATAAACGCTACGATATTTAAAATGTTTGCTAATAATTATTCTGTTCTAAAAATTTTAAAAATATTCTTTATTTACGATTTATGCGCGTAACGTGCCGGATACGCGACTAAAACGCGAACCGAGCAACCGAAACGGACCCGAACACCACTTAGGGTATAAAAACCCTAAATGGAAGAGTTTATTTCATTTTTCATCCAAACACTCCCTTCTCTCTCTAAAATTCCGGCTACCACCACCAAACCACCATAAACCACCTTCAAACCTTCATAAATTCTTCATTTCTCCATGGATTTGGATGATTCTTGAACCCACGCGAAGCCCTTGACGAGCTCTACATGAAAGTACAACAGATCTTGCGATTTACCCAGCCAAAAACGAGGTATGATCCCTGGAATATCACGAAAAAGAGGGTTTTCTAGTGTCTTGTTCGACTCCCACCTCTCCTCGCCGGATCCAGCCCCACCCCCACGACCGGTACACCTTCGAGAACTAGTCTACACGTGGGGTTGCCAACAGAACCGACCTATGGACCTACCCCGACTTGTTGAGGCTAGGCACAGGTTCGCGGGGCTGTGCATGGAGCGAACCTGTTAGGCTGCCGAAGCCTCCCTCGACCGGCGAACCCTGAGCTGTTGTGGTCGAACCCATGCGAACCTAGCATGGCCATGGGCAGCCACGAACCATGGTGGCGAACCCTCTGTAGGTGAACCCATCTACAGGTTGCCGAACCCTTGTTCATCTCCCGAACCCCGCATATTTACGAATCCATACTTGTTGGAACGAACCTTAGGGTTCGCTGGGTCCATAGCCGAACCCTTAAACCTGTGAACGAACCTCCTGGACCTCGGCGAACCTGTGCCTGCTCACAAACCATCTGTGGATGGCGAACCTTATGCTAATCAATAACAGGGTTCGCTGCATGGAAGCTGTGATCGGCTACAGTAGCAAATGAAATTCATAATCCAAGTTTACCTATGCGGCCCATCTTGAATACTCTCGGCCCAACAGTTTTCGTGAATCAACAACTGGGCCCAACTCTCTTTATTCACGGGCCAATTATCTCTAATGCACCTCATTCGGTTTAGCCCACTTGTTACGGCCCAGCTCAATTCAACGGGCCCAACCATTTACTGCAGTGGCCCACACTAGCCTTGGGCCCATAATTCTTGTGCAATCCATACGACCCATTACAATTAGGCAGCCCAGGAAGGAAATCCATAAGGCCAATGACATAGAATCGGCCCAACTTGTTTCCTTGACCACTAGAATTGCCGGTAGATGCGTTATTAAGCTCGATTCTTTGGCCCAAATCGATAAATCTCACCGGCCCCATTAAACTTGGACCACTAACATTTGAGGCCCACGTATTTCTTAAAGATGATCCGGCTCAATGGTGGTTAAATAACTTATAAACGTATGAATGATTTTTGAGAATAATGAAAACCAATAACCAATACTTTTGGGTAATAAACATTTATTGGTCATGGAACGATAACAAGTATTAGACACGTTACATGAAGGTTACAAGTTCTCAATAAATAACCACTTGTGACTAATGAGCAACTAGGGTCATTTTAATCAAGAAAAAGTTGAGCCGGATAACAAACAAGATTCGTAAGTGTTAGTCAACTTTAGGACTAACACTTACACGTACAACAAACCCTTATAAACTTATACTTATAAGTTGCAAACATTATGAAATCAATACAGGAGCTTGAACATCATAACGAAAGCAAACAAAGAGCGCGTGCATTCTTATTTTACATAGACAATCACTTCGGACATAAGGTGAGTTCATTGTCCCCTTTCAAATTTATTTGTTTTACTACGGGACTGAGAAGCATGTTAAACATTTTCATAAATTGTTGAAATGTTACTTATTGCTTTAAACATAAACATAAGTCTTATGTTGAAACTTATACTTTAAGCTTGAGGCTTAAAAGCAATTGTTGAATCTTTGTGAGATTTGATACGATTACATGAGACTTGATACAATTACATGAGACCTGATACAATTACATGAGACCTGATAAAATTACATGAGACTTGATACAATTACATGAGACTTGATACAATTACATGAGACTTGATGCTATTACATGAGACTTGATGCTATTACATGAGACTTGATGCTATTACATGAGACTTGATGCAATTACATGAGACGTGATGCTATTATATGAGACTTGAAATAAACATATGATATACATGATGAATCAATGATTGGATACTTGAAACTTTATGCTTGGAAACTATTACTTGCGCATGAAACATTGTACATGTATCTAACCATAGTCTACGTAATTGCTAAACTTCTGGTATTCCAGAGCTTGTACCTATGGGGTGAGATACATGTAAAAACATAAACATAATGATACTCAGCTATTACCTGGTTATAAGAGACATGTAATTGCTAAACTTCTGGTATTCCAGAGCTTTTGTCGGCTTATATGAGGTATGTAAAGGCTAAACATGAAAGTATCGATTCTAGGCTATTACCTGGTTATAAGGGACACGTAATTGCTAAACTTCTGGTATTCCAGAGCTTGTGTCGGCTTATATGAGGTATGTAAATGCTAAACATAAACGTAACGTTACGGGGCTATTACCTGGTTATAAGGGACATGTAATTGCTAAACTTCTGGTATTCCAGAGCTTTTGTCGGCTTATATGAGGTATGTAAAGGCTAAACATGAACCTATTGAATGCTAAGCTATTATCTATATAAGAGACATGTAATTGCTAAACTTCTGGTATTCCAGAGCTTTTGTCTGCTTATAGGAGATAAGTAATGGCTAAACTATGTGTGTGTGAATCTATGATGCTTGATAAACATGATGAGAGACTAATACTTATGAATACAATAGACATGAAAACTTGGAAACAGATAACAAAAGCTTTGATGAGGATTGAATTGACTGGTAGGTAAAATGCTTAATTATTATTAACAACAGTGTCATATCCGGATTAGTATGTGGTGGGATGGCGTCTGGGCGAGTCGTAGGCTCGACTCAGGGGTATGCCCTATATATAAGCATACCGATTTGGATATTACATGTGGAGTTAATGAGGTTAAGGTTTTACCGAAAGAGGTTTGTTAAAACTATTTTAAACTTATAAACTTTATGAACTCACCAACCGTTGTGTTGACTTGGTCTTTTTACATGCTTTCTCAGGTAAAGAACAGGTTTAAGCATAAACTTTTGGATTTGCATGCTAGGCGGCCTAGATAGAGGACCTAGTAGACTTTTGGGAAGCACATCTTTGAGTGATGATAAATATTCATTTTGATATCTTGTACATATACAAGATATAAACATGTTATTCTTTTGTTAGGTTTACTTAGTTAAATTGCAGAACATAGATATTGTAATTTAACTTTGTAATCCTAGTATCATTTGATTGTGCTTTAGTTATTCTTAAACGTTGATGCTATGTAAACAATCTGATCATCACGATTATCACCCGCGATATCATGCCCCGGGAACTTTCCGCCCGGCGGGGACTCCGATCCAACCCCGCCGGCTCGGGGTGTGACACTATCGAATGTGTAGCACCCGTATCAAATAACACATATATGTCATGGACGCCATAACGAAGAGTACCGGAAATGATACCTAAATCATTACTAACTAGGTAAGACACGTTTAATTACAGATAATTAAAACTAATTAACACAGATATATTACAGAAATTTAACTTTACAGAAATTCGCACCTGGTGTCTTTGCAGCTTCGTGTGCAGTCAGTGCAAAGAATCTTCCACCAGCAGTAGTAGTTCTACCAGAGTTTCCACCAATATTAGCCCTCGTATCTGGCTGAGGACAGTCCTTAACCAGATGACCGGTTTGCCCACATCTAAAACATAAACCTCTAGTAAAACAGCATATGCCTCGGTGAGGTTTACCACAAGTGGTGCATGGTGGAGGTGGATTTGGGTATTGATTCAGTGGTTGAGCACGACTGTTGACATGAGGCACTAGAGCTCGATTCTAGTTTGGTTTGTTTTGAGGTGGCTTAGGAAAACCAAACCGAAATGGTTGAGAGTTATGTTGTTGAAACTGATTACGGTTATACCCAGTATATTGGTTTTGATTGAATTTTGGTTTATAGCTTTTTGAATAAGAACTTTGTGATGAGGGTTGTCCAGAATACAAAACACTATTAACTTCACGATCTCTCTTTTTACTTTCTCCAGATGGTTTTACTTGTTCTGCCAACTCAAGAGTCTGAACAGCATCGGCAACTTCAGTGATGTTATTAAACTTCATCATCACTATCATTTTCCTAACCCTCTCACACACTGCCCATTTCAGTTTGTTAGCTTGCATTTGTTGATTTCCTGCTGCCTCTCCCAGAAAACTAGCTAACCTTGTAAATCGAGCCATGAACTCCCTCATCGGCTCATCATCTCTCTGAGCAATGGTGGCATACTCCCGATAATACTTTTCTTGGTGAGAGGTTGGGAAGTATTGCCGATAAAATATTTCTTTGAATTCATTCCAAGCCAACATAGCTGCATACAAATCTCCGCCATGTGCATGCTTAATCCCTCTCCACCAGGATTGTGCATCATCCTCTAGTTTGTACGCTGCAAGCCTTACTTTATACTTCTCCTCAACACCCAAAACCTCAAAAATCTTCTCTATGTGCATAATCCAGTTACATGCATCCATAGGATCAGGGGCAGAACTAAAAGATCGTGGCTTTTGTTTCTGAAATATGGTCAGCCACTCATGAATTTATGAGGTCGTGTTGTATATATGAGTTTCGAGCCCAAACGGTGGATACGGTGGAGGATCTGGAATATGAGGAGGTGGATACAACGGAGGAGGAAGAATTGAATTATCATTCTGGTTATGATTTAACCGTCCCATGATTGTCTCCAACATATTTGGAAGTTGTTCCGAGAATGTTCGATTAATTGCAGCAGTAATCGCATGATCAGTTTGCGTATTTTCAGAAGACATCCATAATGAAAGTAATTGATTTAGGAAAATAAAATGACATGATAGAAAATTTAAACTCATAACCCAATGTCTACCCATTAACCTCACATGTCTTACTTATTTAGTTCAAGTTTTCTACAGGAAAGAGCCTTAGCTCTGATACCATAACTGCGACACCCCAACCAGGTTTAGGGCTCACGTGTCACGTATACAGAATCAGAAGTAAATGCAACAATCCCAAATGTATTTAAAACATAAATACATAAGTCTTAAGTTGATAATTAAAAATAACAAAGCAAATATTTAAATTTTATGTACTGATTATTACATTTACTATAGTAACAGAAATTTTCAGATTTAGCTCCGATTTTACTCTCAAAAGTTCCCCGCCTGGTTTTCTTGATTACCTACACAAAAGAGGTAAACACCACAAAAACAAATACGGCTGAGCCAAAGAATGCTCAGTAACGAATAAGCAACGGTAATAAAGAGTCTCATAATGTGGTGACGAATATGTAAATTCAAGTGAAAATATAACCGTGATCAGAAACCGGAATAAAACAGTAACCAGTGGTCTGACTTTGATAAAATATAACCTTTCAGAAACAATAACACAGGTTATATCATAAGTCAGAATTAATAGAATCAGAATATACCACGAGCCGACTGTACATATAATAAGTGTAAGGCTCACGGGTAGCTACTCCCGCTTACCAGACACATGAGATAGTACGTGTTGGCATACACAACACTATCCCCCAGAAATCAGAAAAGTACAGCTTAAAATTATCATAGGACCAGTCCATACGCCTCCTCAGAATTCAGTAGGTGCACAATTGTACTATCAGAGTACTAATGGAGACGCCGTGAACTCAACTAACCGTCACGGATGGTTCCACATTATGGTTGCCGCCATAATGGGCATGTAGTCATCCTTACAGGTAGGGGCATGCTCGGGTAACAGAATACAGTTTCAGAAAGTTCAGTAGATTCAGTAGGGTAGTTAAACTACCAAGTTAAGTCACGTTTGGATCATGCAATAATGAGTACAATATAATCTTGATCTATTGCATGATAAACGAAACAGAGAAACACGATATCATATCGTGGCAATCAGAAATATATTCAATACAGAAATAATTTTTAATGACTACAGTAACGGATTATAGAACAGAAAATACTATGATTTAAATAAACGGAATCCGTATCTTATCCTTAGCAATTAATCAGCACGAAATCATATAATAAGCAAGTAGTCCGAATTCTCCGACGATTCAATAATATGTGTTTTTGTTTAATTTTACATTAGTTTAAACGAATGGTGATTCGTATACGTAATCGGTTAGATCTTTAATAAATTTGGACATTGTAACGTTTAACTAGTCGAATTAGTTTCTTTTATTAATTTATTTATTAACATTTGATTCTATTTTTAATGTTCTAAATCGAAAGATTACTATATGACCTCTTTTCATTATTATTATTATTATTATTATTATTATTATTATTATTATTATTATTATTATTATTATTATTATTATTATTATTATTTATAACATTTTTGATCGGATGATCACGCCACTTTAAAATTAAATAATTAAATTTGTATGTAAAATGTATAAGCCACCATAACATATATAGATGCATTCCTAATTATTGTGTGCCTCCAGCAAAAGAACTTATCTAAAATAATAAAAAAATAAATAGATTTGATAATCTTTGATATAGATATACAATGTTTATATTTACCCACTTAAAACATATTTGTAAACTTACTATGCATCGTCATCTTTCCCAGGTTACCCAAGTTCCATACCAACTTTAAAATACCATATATATTTTATAAAACATTTTTACACATATTATATCCAATCTCTACTGATCATGTAGAGTTAAAATTCTACATTTGTTTTGATCAGGTTTCCAGGTTGACAATTCGATCTACTTAAATAGAAGGATTAAAACCACGGATTTACTATTGAACTTGACTAATAAACTGGTTCAGAAATTTACCTCAATTGTAGTATGAATGTGAATTAGAAAAGAAGATTGCAACCGGTTTACGAAGACGAACGATGGCGATAATCGTGGTTACACCGGGGTGGTGATCGGGAGGGTTTCATATGCCATATATGTGAGGTGGCGGTGGTGGCTGTATGGAGTTGTGATTAAATGCCTTTCACTAGAAACTTCAACACACAAACATTTATATATATTGGTTTTATTTAATATATAGAATAGTTAATTGAGTTTTATTCACACAAATATCTTCTAATATATATCTATCTTATGTGTTAAGTCGGCTAACTTTTCTTCCCATAGAAGATTTGTTTCTTTTTCTTTTTCTTTTTCATACAATATATGTATGTAATATAGATTATGTAATAAATTAAATTATATTACGGTTCAGGAATGGGTCAGTTTTCAAACAAAATTCTAATTTGTTAAAATAAATGGTTCAGTTATTAACTCGTTATTTCCTCGGGACATGTAACTTAATTTGTCGGAACATTGTTGGTCGTATTTATTATTTGATTTCGTTTATTGACTTTTGATTAATCAATAAATTTTTTTTCTTATATTTTATTTAATTATTTATTTGGTATGTTTTTGCGGGTATTATAATATAAGTTAAGGAATTGTAGACACACATATGCTAAATTTGCCTAAGAACTCATTTATGACTGATGGGGATACCACCATACAGACCGCAGCAAAGGAGCCGCAACTCTCTAGCCCTAGCCGCAGCTCAGAATAAACAAGCAAAGCAACTTTCGAGTCCTACAGGCGAGAGCCGCGGCTGAGGGAAAAGGAAAAACAGGTGTCGCGGCTGGAAGAGAAGGCACATGTCGCGGCTGAAGAAGAAAAAGCAGGAGCCGCGGGTCACGGACAAAGGAGAAACCATATGTCACGGCTAGGAGAAAAGACACGAGCCGCGGCTGAGGAAGAGGGTGCAAGTCGCGGCCAGGAGCAAGTGTGCCGCGGCTGGGGAAGGTGCTTCTGTCACGGCTATGGAAGGAAGCTAGAATCGCAGAAGAGGAAACATCGGGTTGTAATACAAGCCGCGGTTGGAGAAAAAGCGAATAGCCTTTCTTAATTCACAGCTCACTAGAACTAGAGGAGTTAACGTAAACTCATAATGAAACCTTGGCTATGTGAAGCTAAAAGATCCTGAAGACCCATACTTAGTCTCTTTTCCGGAGAGTCTAAACTGATAAGAGACAAAAGAATTGCTTACCTCATTACCTGAAGAAAGAAGACAAATGACAAATGTCAGGGACAAATGTCAACTATAAAGACAAACTCTTTACACACAAAAAGGAAAGAAGCCAAAACAATCAGAAAAGTACATGGACCAATTGTAACAAACTACCTAAAGAAGAATGTTTATGATCAGAGATTTCAAGGGAAGCCCACTATAAATACCACACTATCAAAAGAAGGAGATCATCTCCAACCCAAGAGCAACACTTTACTCCCAACACACAACCATTCTCATCTTAGTCTAACTTGTGGTGAATCTTGCACTGCTCACAGGCTATAACACCATCCTTGTGTTAAGTTTTGTAGCAACATTTGGCGCCATCCGTGGGACCTAGTCCCAAACGACACACCACCATGAGCTTGGACGAAACCACTCCGGTCGAAAACCAAAGTTACACCACATTATCTCCGGGAGGCACGACGGTGATCCAGGGGAAGGGGAAGGGTTTGTTTAATGATAGCAATGAGAATGTCAGGAACCCCGAGATCACCCCGGAATTTCTGGCACAAAATCGTAAACAGATCCTTCTCTTGTTGCAAAAAGAAGAGAAAGAACAACAATTAAAGGAGGCTCGAGCCCGGCTCGAATTTGAAGATGTCTCAGTTGAGGACGTGGGTGAAGATGATGCTGAAGTAGAAGCGAAGCTAGACAAGGAAACAAGCCAGCCTAAAATTCAAGAAGGTAGGAAAGAAAACCATGAAGACGGATTGAAGAGCCAAATTGCTAAAAAGTTGGAATTTGAAGACGACTACAGCAAACCCTACCGTCCCTCGACTGCACGTGCAAAATCCAAATTTGTTGCTAGGATAGCCGAGTTTACCTTCCCTCCAAAGCTGAAAATGCCAACGAATGTCGGAAAGTATGACGGGATGGGAGACCCGGATGATCACCTGGCCATATTCATAGGTGCAGCTGAAGTTGAACAATGGTCCATACCTGTCTGGTGCCACATGTTCATCCAGACACTCACAGGCGCAGCAAGAGTCTGGTTCGATGGTCTCCCAGTGGGGGAGATACGTAGCTTCGAAGAACTGGAGGAGAAGTTCCTAAGATACTTCAGCCAGCAGCGAAAATCGATGAAGGACCCGACGGAGCTGCATAACATCAAGCGAAGGGATGGCGAGTCTCTAGATGATTTCATCACACGCTTTTCCAAAGAGAGCATGCAGGTCAGAGGGGCAGGTGAAACCTTGAGAATTTCTGCGTTTATCCACGGCGTAAAAAACGATCAGCTAGTAGAAAGATTCCACGAAAACCTTCCGAAGACAGTTGATGAGATGCTGGAACGAGCCAAGGCATTCGTACGAGGGAAGAAGGCCTGCGAACTGCTGAGGGACTGCTCTCCCAAGAAACAAGCACCATCAGTATGGAACCCGTCAAAGGGACAGGAGGAGAAGAGATAGGAGAGATCTCGCTTCCAACCGAGGGATGGTGCCCTTCAGCCAGGCTTCGGCGTTCCTCGAAAGTCAGTCACCGAATCAGAGGTAAAACTTCCGCCCTTGACGAAAACCCCTAGCGAGATTCTGGCGACAGAGAATGTCAAGTTCGTTAAACCCGCCCCCTTTAGGCCAGGACCACGACGGAACATGGAAAAATTCTGCGAGTTCCACAAAGAAAGTGGTCATACCACAGATGATTGTTTCTCTTTGAGAAGACAGATAGAGTCGGCTATCAAAACGGGGAAGCTCGCTCATCTTTTAAGTGAGTTGCAGAAGACCCCACATGCCGGCGAAAAGAGGAAGGAGATCTTCATGCTACACCAACTACGGCCCACCGTTGCTTTGAAAAGGCCTCGCGACATAGGTGGTGCCAAACAAAACTCAAACCACCTACAGCCCTGGATGGAGCAAGATATATCCTTCCTGCCCATACGAGGAGGGAACTTTGCTAGCAACCCGCTTACGGTTTCCGCCATCATTGCTGGACATAACGTACACCAAGTGTATGTTGACACTGGAAGTGCGTTAGAGATAATGTATGAACATTGCTTCCTACAGCTTGATGAGGTAATCCAAAGATCCCTCATTAAAAGTACGCATGTGCTAACAGGATTCGCAGGTGAAGTAATACATCCTGTCGGGCAGATCCAGCTTCCGGTGGTAATTGGAAACGAAACAGGTCAAAGGGAAGTCACTATGACTTTCCTTGTCATCAGAGCACAATCGGTATACGATGTCATCTTGGGGAGGCCCGGCTTGTGCCTACTTGGAGCCATAGCCTCAACCATTCACTCCACGATCACCCAGCCGCGACTGGGCTGAATCAAACATCCGACCACGATCGTATCGTTAACGGTTAAAAGCCGAGAAACAATCACCCAGCCACGACTGGGCTGAATCAAACATCCGGCCACGATCGGATCGTTAACGGTTAATACCGAGAAACAATCACCCAGCCGCGACTGGGTTGAATCAAACATCCGGCCACGATCGGATCGTTAACGGTTAAAAGCCGAGAAACAATCACCCAGCCGCGACTGGGCTGAATCAAACATCCGGCCACGATCGGATCGTTAACGGTTAAAAGCCGAGAAACAATCACCCAGCCGCGACTGGGCTGAATCAAACATCCGGCCACGATCGGATCGTTAACGGTTAATACCGAGAAACAATCACCCAGCCGCGACTGGGCTGAATCAAACATCCGGCCACGATCGGATCGTTAACGGTTAAAAGCCGAGAAACAATCACCCAGCCGCGACTGGGCTGAATCAAACATCCGGCCACGATCGGATTCTTAACGGTTAAATGCCGAAACAATCACCCAGCCGCGACTCGGTAGAAATGAAACATCCGGCCACGATCGGATGTTTAAAGCGGTTAAGTACCGAAACAATCACCCTGCTGCGACTTGGTTGAAATCGAACATCCGACCACGTTCGGGTCATTAAACGGTTTACCAAATCAGACACCCAGGCACGACTGGGCATAAATTAAACACCCGGCAAAGGATCATTAAACGGTTAAATAAAGAACTAAACGCCCAGCCGCGACTGGATACGAACCACTCATCTGACCACATTCATATCAATAAAAGGTCAAGTACATAATCCTTCACCCAACCGTCTACGACCCTATGCATAAAATAATAATAATAATTAAAAAAAAAAAAGCCTCAACAGAGGCAGCCGCGGCTCATCCTAGAAAGAAGACGAAACCAACCCTAGGAGGAAGGCTGAGCCGCGACTGGGAGGAGAACCCAATCCCTTCAATACTCGGTCATTCTTCAGAAAAGAAAGTGGTTGCCATGGAGCCAAATATCAAATACTGAAAAGAGAAACATGACCTCACGGAATGGATAGTCCAATGCCATGATAAAAATCATAACATTGTACTAGGGGGACTTGATGGGGATACCACCATACAGACCGCAGCAAAGGAGCCGCAACTCTCTAGCCCTAGCCGCAGCTCAGAATAAACAAGCAAAGCAACTTTCGAGTCCTACAGGCGAGAGCCGCGGCTGAGGGAAAAGGAAAAACAGGTGTCGCGGCTGGAAGAGAAGGCACATGTCACGGCTGAAGAAGAAAAAGCAGGAGCCGCGGGTCACGGACAAAGGAGAAACCATATGTCACGGCTAGGAGAAAAGACACGAGCCGCGGCTGAGGAAGAGGGAGCAAGTCGCGGCCAGGAGCAAGTGTGCCGCGGCTGGGGAAGGAGCTTCTGTCACGGCTATGGAAGGAAGCTAGAATCGCAGAAGAGGAAACATCGGGTTGTAATACAAGCCGCGGTTGGAGAAAAAGCGAATAGCCTTTCTTAATTCACAGCTCACTAGAACTAGAGGAGTTAACGTAAACTCATAATGAAACCTTGGCTATGTGAAGCTAAAAGATCCTGAAGACCCATACTTAGTCTCTTTTCCGGAGAGTCTAAACTGATAAGAGACAAAAGAATTGCTTACCTCATTACCTGAAGAAAGAAGACAAATGACAAATGTCAGGGACAAATGTCAACTATAAAGACAAACTCTTTACACACAAAAAGGAAAGAAGCCAAAACAATCAGAAAAGTACATGGACCAATTGTAACAAACTACCTAAAGAAGAATGTTTATGATCAGAGATTTCAAGGGAAGCCCACTATAAATACCACACTATCAAAAGAAGGAGATCATCTCCAACCCAAGAGCAACACTTTACTCCCAACACACAACCATTCTCATCTTAGTCTAACTTGTGGTGGATCTTGCACTGCTCACAGGCTATAACACCATCCTTGTGTTAAGTTTTGTAGCAACAATGACAATTACAACATTTTTATCATTTTATTTAGGGCTGATGTTCTCAACTTTTGGTAGGAAATTTGCGTTGGACTTTCCCTGCTCATTAAATGCAACTGAAGTCATGTTCTAATGACCCAATTTCCCGAATGTAAGAAGTTATCCAAAGTGTTTCCTTCATTCTTGGCCATGTAATCTGATAGTAACGATTGATTCGTCTAGTTTAGCATCGCTTTCCCTAAAATTAGTTCTTTACCAAAGATAGGGGCGTTTAAATTTGGATACTAGATCTTTAAATTATGTCCAAACTTTCAAATATTCGAAATTTTGGACTCGAATTTGGACGTTCGAACGAATGTATATCCGAATTTTGAGAAAAAATCTTATTTATTTAATAATTTTTAGAAAAGAAGTTAAATTTAAAAGCATTTCAAATATCCAATATATACCAAAAATTATTTAAAATAACCATAAAATTATCTTAAATATTTGAAAATTATCCTAAATTTATAAATGTTCCCAGATATCTGATATATCCAAAAATTTCTATAATGATTATCCGAATTTTTGAACATCGGAATTTTCATATGATTCGGGTTCGGATATGAATACGAATTTGGCCAACCGATGCAAGTTTAAAATTGTTTGGAGTCTTGAAGGATCACTGTAAATACCAACATGAATGAGAAAATCGTTCGACGGATGAGTTTAAAAGGATTGTGCAAATCCTGACGTAAACAGACAACTTTTGAATAAGAGATAAGATCTGTACCGTACCGGTATAGGATACCGAAAGTACCGGTATAGAATTTTGAAAAAGTGAGTACCAAATACCGTACCGAAATGATCGGCACGGTATCGGTTCGATACCGTTATTTATTACAAAATAATCATCTAAAACGGTACTTGGTACCGAATTTATGAAATAGTGGGTACCGAATGTTTGAAATAATCATCTAAAACGGTATTTGTACAGTACTCTGTAAACCGCTTTCTACAACAGATTTTTAGTAAAAACCGTAAGCCAAACTGCTCAATACGGTTTCAAACTTTTGAAACCGATAGACCAAATGTTTGAAAAAAAAACTAGCGCAAAACCAAACCGATGACCAGTTTGAGCCATTTCATGGTTTGAAACCAAACCGTGAATACCCCAAACAAGACAATCATTTGGAAAATAGTCTTAAATGATTGTGTAGATCCCGGTGTGAACGTAGATGATGTCCAAGTGGACTAAACCTGCAAATTCATGACCCAGAAACAAGCCACACAGACAAAATAAAATGTGATTTACTCCAACGATTATGATAACACATTTCAAAATACAAATTACATGAAATCCGATCAAAGAGAGTATTCACTTTTTTATTATTAATTAATAACCTCAAAATCCATGGTTTATAGTGTTGCCAAATAAACTGGTGTGTGAAGCTCCAGCCATGAATTACCAGAACACAACATTAATAACCTGCAAAGCCACAGCCACAACAGAGAAGTAAATTTAATTAGTTCCGGTTCAAACACACTTAAACAAGCAACATCAACAACTCTTGCTTTAACTCAAAATAGACGTTCAGTTTGCCACAAGCTCTAACTAAACATTTTCCATTTATAAACAAACTAGTAAATTTTCCCACACATGATGCTGTGACGTTAGCAATTCGATTTATACATATGAATGAAAACTTATCGGACCCAAATCATTTCCTCACAAAATTTACGTCAGATAATAGACCAACTGAAAACGTACATAAAGTACGTAAGAAAACATATTATATTTGACTTGACTCGACTCGTTTCCGGAAAAAGTTTACATCAGGATCTTTGATCAACAAGAATTTATACTAACACGTGCATAAAACTAAGCACATAAGTTTAGAGATGAAACCTAAAGGTTTTGAACATTTAGTATAGGGATAAACTCTAAATCTAAAAACCTGAAGGTCAAAGCAACATTTTACAAAATTTAGGAATAGAATATAAAAATTCTAATAGAAAGCAGAGATTGTATAAAAGGAAAAATCAAAATAAAACAGAGAGAAAGATTAATGACTAAAATGGAATCAAGAAAAGTTAAAAGAAAAAAATAAAGACTATTAAGTACCAAAAGAAAAGTTAAATTAATTTTAGGACTTCAACAGAAATGAGGAAAAGTTCAAAAAAATTAATGTGTTTTATATACGGGATAAAAACAGGTAACAATTAACATGTCAAAACAGGTGACCACGATCATTTTATACTTCAAAAATGTGTTCAATAATTTGAGTTTAAACCTTGGTTTTAAATTGCGCGCCTCTTGCGCACATATTGCACTGATGTGCTGATGCGGTTGCAACGCAATGGGTGTTGTGATGCGATTACATGATGTGTCAATGTCATGGCGCAATTTGCAATATGTGTTGCCATTGCAAAATGCGCGTAACATTTTAACCAGTCTAGACATTTTTATTAAACTGTTTTTACTTTTAAAGCATTTTAAGTCTATATTCTGATTTTTTTAAGCATAAAGGGGATTCCCTTTGACCTTTTTCATCATCTATGAATTTTTTTTATAATTATTTTAAGTCTAATATCATACTACCAATGCATATATTTATTGTTTTTACGCATGTATAATTTTTAATATTTTTTAATTAACAAATGCTTCATCTATGTGATGCGCTCGCATGACGCATCGGATTTTTGAACCAAGCGCATCGGAGTGCATTTCGCATCTAGACACTGTTGAGTGGTAACTGGTATCTATATTTGGCAACAGTGTGGACCCAAGTAAACGAACCAGAAACATTCAACCACTGGTCCATAAATTGTCATATTTTTATCATTGTAAAATAATTTTCAAGGTTACAATGATAAAAGCATGCGTGTGTGCGTCAAAAATCGACGAAATAAGAATAAAATGCTAACGCACACATTGATCATGATGGCATTATTGTGTATCAAACATAACTTGCACTTGTTTGAACTTGCTTAATCAACAAAACATATGACCCATTTAAAGCTGAGCATATTAATGTTGCCTAGAAAGGGAGGGACCTGCCTTCATACTAATTAACATTTAGTAACTTTGAGTTTGTCTACTTCAATTCCAAAAACAAGAAATTTCACATATATTTTATGAGCCTTCCAGGACACTCTGAAGCACATTAGACTAACTTTCAACAGCCTTAGAATTTCCCATTGCATAATATTCACAACATTGAAGTATAAAGATGCTGTTGGGCTATTAATCAATCAAATACAAGTGATAAATGCAATAGCCATTTTAATGAACACAGCTCAGCATATCAATCAATCAACCTAGAGGCAGGCAAACCGAGAGGTTGGAACAAAACGTGTTCAGCATGGAACAGACCTAGAATTAGCCCAATGATTTCCTTTCTGAAACTTTCGTTGTAAATTTGCAATTACTTGATTTAACTATTTACAAAATTACAAGAACAAAAACACTCATGTCCCCTCCAAAACCAAAAATGAGTAAGCATTTTACCACCAATGCTGTAGTTTCTAGCCTCTATGATGTAATTTTTTTATTTCCATTTCTTTGCTGGTTGAGATCCAGGTTTTCCAAATCTAAAATTTATTTTTGTAGACAGGCTTGTCAAATTTCAGTGCTTAGAATTGATTTTTATGTTCTTTCTTTTAACAGAAAACACACAACCCTGAAAATCTACTCCTAATATCCACATATTGCCCACTTTTGTGACTTGAACCCGCACCAGTTTTGTAGGGATAAACACCTGATGCCACTAAACCATTCGCAATCAATTATATGTCGTTAGACGTTAATTAAATGATTTCAAAATCTTTTTTTTTCCTCTTGATTATTTAGTCTTCAGGGTTTTAGGTGATTGTTACTGTAGACTGTGGCAACTGCTAGTGGGTGGTATACTGTGGTGTGGTAATCCTGGGACTCTAGGCCTGCCCAATTGAACCCAAAGCTACCCCCTTCTTGTTTCATGGGTTGTAAGATTAACAATTTAACATGTAGGAAAAAAAAACACTATCCTTCTAAACCTAATTGCACGAATCACTAAACACCAACACAAAACAAGTACAATTAGGGAGTGAAAATACCGCTAAACAGGAAACATCACTCCAGGCTCTGAACCTTCGGACCTGAAGAAACATAAAGCTTCACTGTTAGAAACGATGATATTACAGACAGACGAAAATCATGAAATTTACCGTGTTGATCAGGATGGCGGCCGTCTTTACCCCACCCAATACCACGAGTGGAATCCATGTACTGCTGGACCAGGTGACGACACTTCTGCAGGTGATTGACGCCTTCAATGCGGTAGCACCACCGGAGCTTGTCGCGGATTATCTTCGAAGTTTCGATGTCGATCCATTTCTCCCGCACAATATGCTCACGCATCTCGATCATCGCCACCGGATCCTTGTACGGGTTGGCCGGATCGAAATCTGGCGGTTGCTCATCGAACACCACTTCCTTCTTTCTACCCATTTCCCCACCAATACAATTCCCCTTCAGAACCTAATATCAGCCGCAACCTGTATGTGAATTTTGGGGATTTTGGTGTTTGGGCGTTCGAAGGCATGGGGGATCTCCATTTTATCATTTATAAATATTTTTATAATTTATCTTAAAAAAATAGTTCACGACAAGACATGAAGACGGCTTTAGCATGTTTCATATATAACCTTAATATGTTTCGTGTTTAAAATAAGTCTCGTGTCTAAATCAGGTCGATATGTTAAGACCTGTTTATTTTCGTATCAAAACAGGTAAAATTCGTTAAAAGTTGTTAAAATCGTGTTTTGTGTCTTAACGTGTTATGTCTTAACGGGTCGTGTCTGACCCATTATGCATTGATAAAAGATTTTATTTTAGATTAAATTAGTTAAAATATTTATACCATAGAAGCTAAAATCGTAATTTACCCTCAATAAAACAAAAATTACCCAAATAGGTTCTCAAATTTTAAAAATTACAAACTTATTAAAGTAAATTACGGTTTTGCCCCCTTGTGGTTTATATGTTTTAACTATTTTAGCCGAAAATAGTATCTTTTATCAATTCAGCCCCTGTATTTAGATATCTATCGGTTTTGGACCCTTAAACTTGATTATTATAACGGTTTTGGCCCAAAATCTAACTATGATTTGGGCCAAAAACGTTAGTTTGTCTAAACCACAGGGGCTGAATTGATAAAAGATTCTATTTTGGACCAAAATAGTTAAAACACTCAAACCACAGGGGCCAAAACCGTAATTTACTCAACTTATTACTATATCTAACAAAACACATTTATGAATAGTGTTTATCACAATAAATTCATTTTATCGCACTTAATATATCTAACAAAACACATTTATGAATAGTGTTTATCATGATAAATTCATTTTATCGCACTAAATTCATTTTTATTGATTTTGAGATTTTTCATTTCTCATGATAAATTAACTCTATCGTAATAAATTCTTTTTTATTGATTTTTTCGTGAGATTTTTCCGTGAGAAATCCAATTTTCGTATTTTTTTCGTGAGAAATTCCTTTAAATTGTCTCACATGCGGTCCGTTTAATTTTAATTTTAGTTTCTTGACGTATAATAAATTTGCTTTATAATCGTAAATGTTTTCTTTGTATTACATCTTGACTCATAATATGTTTGTTATATAGCCACGACTCTTTGTACGTAATGTTTTTTTCTTTCGAGTTCGTTCCCTAGATACATATATTTTTGAGATGGTTGCAAGTTTAGCGTTTATTTTTAATACTTGTAAGTTTTTAAAGAAACTTAAAACTAAACTGGTAATATGATCATATCATAGAAAAACCTTTTACTTCAAAAAAAAAAAAAGATCAAGTGTAATTACTAATTTGGTCATATTCAAGTGATTAATTTGACATTTGTTTGAGCAAAGTAATAAATTCTAATATCATCATCACCATAGCAGGTTTCAATTTCAAATCCTTCGTCATCTTGATTCGTTTTTCTATAATTTTCCTGAACATTTTTGGATGAGAAATAGGATTCAGTCAAATAAACAATATAGATCACTTCTTTTGTTATGTTAGACTTGATTAAATTGCGTGTTTCCTCCTTTAAAGTTTACTTTGTCGAAGAAACAACTTTCTTTCAATCTCTGACACTATCATCTCAACACGTTTTATGTTACCATTGATAACTAGTTCTATACCCTTCCAGTGACCGGGCACTTAAATGTCATAATGACACAAATTAAGCATCTAATTTAATTTTTCTATATATATTTGACAATTGTTCGTTAAAGTGACACAATAATAAAATCAGTAATTGAATGTTTATCAATATAAATTAAACAAATAAATATAATGTTCATATAAACTATGTGCATGAATAATTGACTGTTCAAGTTATATTTCTTAACATTTAAGTGATTTGAAAAAGGAAGTTTGAAAAATTTCTCAATAGAGAAAGAGTAAACACCTTGTATGCAACATTCAATATTTTCCACAATTCTTCTTAAGTAAGAGATTTAAGTCATTTAACATTGATTATTAAATTTTCTCGTCTGAGGGTGTAACATATGACATAGGCTTTTGCTTGTTTAAGAAATTTAAATTTTTATTCACACATGCACCAAGTTTAAGAAATTTAAATATCCTTACTGGGATCATCTTGAAGCCAAGGTAAGGTCTAATATTTTATTGTAATAAATGCAGTAGAAATAAATAAGTCAGGTTGAAGCTTCGAAACACAAAAATAGAAACGATATTTTCTCTTGCAACATGAGAAGGATATTTTGGTAATTAAACAACTCAAATAAACAAAAGAAATGAATGAGTGTGTAAGGAAACCACAACCTTTAGATCAATCATCTCATCCAATAATCCAATGGGTATAAGAAAACCCTAACATTTATAAAACCCTTGTTTGCACCCCCGCAATTGTATGTCTTCCTCCATGTTTAACAGAGAATTGGAAACGTAGCTTTGCCTTATTGTCGCCGTGGGAGAACGTCAAAAGAGGCAAGGGTGGTCGCCGGTGTATTTCTGGTCTGTCTCTCTTCCGGTAGTTGAAGCATTACCGGATATCCACTGGCGTACACCTACTGCAGATAGCCTACCCTTATCGCCATGGTAGGAATAATTCCATCAGTGCATTCCCCATTGTAATTTGTGCCCATTGTATACGTTTTACCGAATCCAGTCTATGGAAATAAATAAGCAGCAGAAATAAACCGCCTCAAAACTGTATTTAACATTTCTCGTCTACTTGCAGAGCATCATGTAATAATAATGCACAACAAATTGTTAGGGAACATGTAACAATTCCTGTCCATAAGCTAAAATTGTGGCATTGTATCCATGGAAAAACGCATCTACAAGTGGCTCTACACTGTCCTCGAAAATCCTAGAATACGGAGACCCAACGCTCCCATAAACGTAATCAAAAGTAAATGCATGCGAACCAATTTGTACCTATTTTGCATACACAACGCATCCGGTTTTAATATAAGTTATTTTGCATTAAAACAACCAATCATCAAATAGAACATCTGTCACACCCCCGCCGTCGGCAGAAACACGGGAGATGCGGCGTGTGTAAGGTCCATATCTAGCCTTAGATTAGTACCTGAAGTACATGCAAAAACAAGTGTCAACTAAAAAGTTGGTGAGTTCGTAGGTTTTATGTTTAATTAAACAGTTTAAGTAATGGTATTTGCCAATTGTCACACCCCCACCTCGCGTCACCTGAGATGATGTCACTGAAACGGTCGCGAAAGCATAGTGGTGATGTCTCAAAGATGAGGGGTGACTTACTTGATCCGATATCACAAGCACACAGATTAACTTAAAATAATTACATTGCAAGGTTCGTTATTACAATTTATATTACAATATTAACTTATTTAGTTACAAAGTTGTGAAGTGCAGTCTCACCGAATTCACTGTCTACCTGCAAAAATGTTGGATTTGAAAACGTCAGCACAAAGCTGGTGAGTCCGTAAAGTTTAGTAATTAAACAATATGATATGCAAAATTTCAAGATATACAGTTCAGATAACCATGGGACCCGTATCTAGTTCCTTTCGGACAGTTTTACGTTTTACGAAGATACTACCCGTCGGTACATATCTTAATGCCTCATTATCTTAATGTCTATCATTAACATTAAGAAAGTGTTTTGAAAACAGGTAATAAACATTTACACCAAGGGGAGTTGCAAGCTCCCGGCAAATGGGTTGTCAGCCAATAGTACTGTCAATGCTTCATGTTCGGCCCCACATGGGTTCACTAGATACAGTTTCAAAGAACGAGGGCTTTTGATACTGTGATAAAGATACTAACGGCAAAATCCCATGAAATCACACAAAAGTCACATGAAATCACAAAGATAACAGTGATACATATCATATATTCAGATATTGATTTACAGAAATTCCCCGATATTTATAAAACACTAAAATGAAAAGGGGTTGTACGAAACTCACCTGATAATATAGAGGTAGCAGAATATCTCAAAACTGATAATAGAGAGGTGATTCTGCATTTATTTATATTTAATGAGTTATTTAGGTTTTAATTTACTGATTAGATCTTTTTTGAACGTTCAATGTCAAAGACATTGCTTTGTAAGTTATCAAACCGATATTAAGTATTTAATTAGTTATTTTGTTATCATATCATACAATGTATGATAATATAGGAACCTACATTGCATTAGATTCCCAATACAAAGTTGATGATGCTCTTGATTAATCAGAATAATCTCGGATTAACCAAATAGTTAATGTTGTTGATTATGATACTATAACAATTTCTAGATAAATTAATGGCTTAAGAATGATCAATCCTTGTTATTGATTACCCAAATATCATGAAATATCACAATGTAGCATCATAATAGGTGTAATAACCATGTTTAACATACTAATCTGACTGTTATCATAAACATCAGATAATCGTTCTAATGAGTATGTTAATGATTGTGATTAGTTTGAAACACTTGGATTTAACCTTGCATTTCAAGGATTAATCCAACTAATCACCTACATTGTTATAATCAAATGGGTTAAACCATTATAATCATGGGTATGGTTTCATGCAAACCGGGCATTACAATGGATTAAAACAAGGATTTAACCGTTAAAACTTCGTGTTCTTTGTTTATAATCAATCCTAGCCATCATCTAAGCAACAATCAACAATCCTAACTATGTCATTACGTTCAAAATCAAGATCTAATTAATCAAAATCAAACTAGAAGGTTAAAACGAATCATTACCTACTCAGACGGATATCTGGCTTCACAACGATCAGGACTCGTAAACACGTTCCCTAGCTTCAATTAGATCAATCATCTCATCCAATAATCCAATGGGTATAAGAAAACCCTAACATTTATAAAACCCTTGTTTGCACCCCCGCAATTGTACGTCTTCCTCCATATTTAACAGAGAATTGGAAACGTAGCTTTGCCTTATTGTCGCCGTGGGAGAACGTCAAAAGAGGCAAGGGTGGTCGCCGGTGTATTTCTGGTCTGTCTCTCTTCCGGTAGTTGAAGCATTACCGGATATCCGCTGGCGTACACCTACTGCAGATAGCCTACCCTTATCGCCATGGTAGGAATAATTCCATCAGTGCATTCCCCATTGTAATTTGTGCCCATTGTAAACGTTTTACCGAATCCCGTCTATGGAAATAAATAAGCAGCAGAAATAAACCGCCTCAAAACTGTATTTAACATTTCTCGTCTACTTGCAGAGCATCATGTAATAATAATGCACAACAAATTGTTAGGGAACATGTAACAATTCCTGTCCATAAGCTAAAATTGTGGCATTGTATCCATGGAAAAACGCATCTACAAGTGGCTCTACACTGTCCTCGAAAATCCTAGAATACGGAGACCCAGCGCTCCCATAAACGTAATCAAAAGTAAACGCATGCGAACCAATTTGTGCCTATTTTGCATACACAACACATCCGGTTTTAATATAAGTTATTTTGCATTAAAACAACCAATCATCAAATAGAACATCTGTCACACCCCCGCCGTCGGCGGAAACACGGGAGATGCGGCGTGTGTAAGGTCCATATCTAGCCTTAGATTAGTACCTGAAATACATGCAAAAACAAGTGTCAACTAAAAAGTTGGTGAGTTTGTAGGTTTTATGTTTAATCAAACAGTTTAAGTAATGGTATTTGCCAATCCAGGCACGAGTAAAATATTTAAATCAAATCCAGTAAGATCATCAATCCCATAATGTTTGGCCAATCCAGACACGAGTAAAATATTTCAATAAAATTCAGTAGGATCATCAATCCCATAATGTGTTAGCCATTCCGGGCACAAGTAAAATGTTTCAACAAAATGCATTAGGATCATCAATCCCATAATGTTTGGCCATTCCAGGCACGAGTAAAATGTTTCAATAAAAATCCAGTAGGATCATCTATCCCATAATGTGTTGGCCATTCCGGACACAAGTAAAATGTTTCAACAAAATCCATTAGGATCATCAATCCCATAATGTTATGCTATCATATAATATGTTAAGCATAAGTGTGAATGGATGCAATCTACATGAGTCCACAACCAAACCTATGATTGATTGCCCTTGTGTTATGATCGCATGATCACCAAACTCATTCCGAGTTCAAAGTATACAATAGAGTTAGACATATTCATC
The DNA here is from genome assembly GCA_009363875.1 of Mikania micrantha. Classification (NCBI taxonomy): domain Eukaryota; kingdom Viridiplantae; phylum Streptophyta; class Magnoliopsida; order Asterales; family Asteraceae; genus Mikania; species Mikania micrantha. The sequence continues at coordinate 27,433,377 of CM018682.1, read as the reverse complement.
CATCGTATAGGCATCATTGGGTGACTATAGCTAGCAAGACCACCCGGTAGGTGAATGGGCTGTCAACCAAGATAGTACTATCCAATATATCCCCTGGCTCAAACCCTAGAGTTAATGGTTATGTCTAAGCATAAATAAAAGGGACTTACAATAGAATAACAAACTCTCATGCAATCTACATCCGGCTAACTTATGTTCCAGCATTAACACATTTAGCATAGTAATGAAAGCCTTTTAAGTATCATAGTATAAAATCAAAGTACTGTACCATGTATTTCTCCCAAAATATGTAAAAAGTAAAAGGGGCTACGAATGCTCACAGTGTGTATAGCAATGGAACCCATGTCCATGTGTTGTGATAACCGAAATCAGAGTAACCATAGTCAGCACATCAGTGCTAGTTGACTATGTATGTTTGATATAGTATAGCATTTCCCAATTGAGTTAAATATGATATCCTGTTTGACATCAAATGTGTATCAATAACTGTCATTAACAATCTTGTTTCGTGTGTCTATACAACATAACTGTCGTACGTGATTTAATGCGTCCTCACTTTTGTTAAATTGGATTAACCGAAGACTTTTGTTTGCATGTGTTACCTTCGGGTTAATAATGTTTACCCCTTTAACACTCGATTATTTATTTAATCGAATGTGTTTGTAATGATAAGCTTAAATGTGCTTATATAATAATGATTATCAAAATTGATAACAATTGTTATTATGTATAACTCCGTTGAATAATTATTTATGTTTAAAATAAATATATTAAAATGTTCTAACTCATGTATGTATCATCTGTTGTAACGACGTTTATTGTATCTCAACGTATTTATTATATACAAGTCGTTAATAGTATATATATTTATTTATATTTACGAGTATTTGTTCCATCTCGTAGTAATTATTATAACTTCATGACTCATATACGTACAAAATATTTTTAAAACTATTTTGTCGAAATATACTCATTAAATCTAAATATAGGTTTTTAAGGTCAAGTCATTAATATAAACATATATTATGTGAAATCCCATTTTTATCAAATGTACTTGACCCCTTTGTTTACATAGTTACATCTCATATATTTTGAAATATTTAACTCTCATTTTTATATAAAATAATCGTTCTGATAATCAAACCTTACAATTGTTAACATTTAGATTTTAATATAATAAAATTTTTATATAAGGCTTTCATATTTGTATATACATTTGTATGTTTAAGATATATACACGTTTAATACATATATATATATATATACACAAATCCTTATCCTTGATTATTAGTTTATAAAATGTTTATTACATTTTATTTCAAATAATCAGATTTTATAAAATTCTAATGCAACACTTTTAAGTTGGTATTCGCTAACCATATAGTTTTTGACTCATTAACTACACGAAGATTTACATTTACATTTACGGTTTACAATTATCAATTGAATTTCTTTAATTAATATTAGATAAGTGTTTATTAATCCATTTCTCAAATAATTAAGTTTATCAAATCCATTATTTGATAAATCCCCGTTAGTAATAAGCGTATTCGTCTCAGATCTCTCGAGGTTTGTACACACTTGGCTCCTTTAGCGAGTTTTTACAATTTCTAGATTTTACCAAGTGTTGACAAGGTTATTTTATATAATTATCATAGCTCATTTTCGTTTTCTTTTGGTCGTGACATAAATAATTAACGACGCACGATTCAATATTATTGTGATAAGGGTTAGCGGACGGGTATACCTTCTGAGTCGGTTCGCATACGCGAACTCGTTTTGATAACCGGCGACCTGATTTGGGATCCGAGCTCACCGATGGACTCGGTTTTGTATCACGATCATTTCCAAGCACTCGGTTATCGTCCTTGCCCAGATCTGACTCAAGCTAACTGTTTGACCAGCTTTGACTCATCCCAAATCAGTCCATAGCTACTCCTAAACAACCTAGTCTTGTGTATTCTTATCAGATCTGCAGATCTAGGAGTTACAACGACATCTGCACAAAATCTTAAATCAACAACCTTAACAAGAACCATCTCACCAAAACTCACCTTAGATCTGAAATCGAGCACCCAGAGTTGTGTGTGGCTTGATCAGGATGTTGTTTTGTTGCTGTCAAGTCAAGCAGACTATCTTATACACCACGGGTCGCCGGAGCTTAGCACCACCACCACCACCACTACGTGTGGTAGAGCTCTCCTAGAACGATCTGTATGAACACCATCGAAGGTCCGGTTAAGAGGCTGAAGAACCCAGCGAACTCACCACCGTTGCTGCCTTGTGAGGTGATGTGAACCGAGTTAACCGGTGGCTAGGGTCGTAGGTAAAGCTGGCCGAAGCAACGACTGCTCCTACTCCTTCTTTCGTACAAAACACACACACACCGGTGTGTGTTTGTGTGTGTCACAGTAGCGGTAAGATGAAAGGAGAAAGGGTTGGGTTTCTGAAGGTGAGGGCTGAGGAGGCTGGAGGTCTCGCCGGAGAAGAACGCAAATGAAGGTGTTCAGACGGGAGGTAACCGGAGGTGCGCCGGGCAGGAGCTGCTGCCCCCGGTCTTTTTTTTGAACAGGAAGCGCACACACTTGAGTGTGTGTGTTGCGTGAGGCTGGATGAAGATGTCGTAGAAGAGCTGGTGATGGCCGGATTTGCAGATCGCCGGTGGTGGAGGCCGGCCGCCCGATCGTTTATACACAAACACACACCATGTGTGTGCAAACACACACCATGTGTGTTTGTTTGACCGCTGGATAGAAATGGGGAGGGAAAAGGATGTGGTACCTTTTATAGTTAGGGTTTGTGTATGTGTAATCGCGTATAAGTCGCGTAGTAAACCCGTTCGAGTCACGTTTTCACTAAAATTTATCATTTCGTGACTGAAACATGTTACGAATATCATGAACCATCTCCTATTATTTGTTTCATTTAACAAGAATTAATATGGCGAACAAAAAGGTTGAACAGTTACACTCCGTTGGTTTAACTGTTGAACATTTTTTTAACATGTCTACTTAATTGTTTTTCTTTTTTAATGATCAGCACTTTATTATAAAGTTTGGGATGATGCCCTATCATCGAACGTTAATAAATAAGTTGCTCATTTTCTTTCGAAAAACCCCAAATAATTATATAACAGTTCGTTAAGAAGATCTGTGAGTTTAATCAGTTTCTCTTTATCGATTGGGCCTTAGTTAGGCCCGAGTTCTTATTGGGCCTCGTTGGGTCTGACTGGGCCAACCTGTGTAGTCCGGTTGATACTAAATTTACTATCGAATTCTGACGGTTGTTACAGTCTCCCCTTTTTTAAGAAATTTCGTCTTCAAAATTAGACATTACTTATTTGTAAGGAGGTTGTAACTTGTCTAATGAATTAGTTCACTTATAAATATGTTTCTTGAGAATGATGAGACTAGCAAATGGTGCTAAAGGGTATATGAGTTGGGCATTTTTAAAGCATTCCTTCAGCTCGCATGTCTGCACGATGCATGACCTAGTTTAAGAATTTCGTCAACATGATCATTACATGGTCCATGTGCTAATCTTGTTGCAACTAGTAAGTTGTTTCTCCTACAGAGTGAATTCGGTAAGCGGTTTGGCAATCTTTATATATCAAACTAGTCCGATTTGAATAGTTGAATAGGTTATTTTCGTTAACAAGGTTAAACGAGATATTGCTAGTCTTCATTGAGACTGTATGTCATCATTATGCAATTCTCTTACGAGCAACTTAATGCTTCGGATCATCCATGTTGACAACATATGCAGGTCTCGTGAGCTTGCTCCATAAAATTTAGGAACTACAACCTTCTTCTAATTATTAATAAGTGTTTATATTTGAAACAACTAAATCTTCTTAACCAAACTCATGTTTGTTAGGAAAATCTCTGAGTTCATTTGAATAATCTCCTTGATCACTTAATTAAGATAAGGATCCTTACGAGTTAAGTACAGAGTTAAGCACTTTTGCTTAGCAAGACTCCACTAACTAGAGATTCTGCAAAATCCTATCTTTCACTTGTCAAACGGTTAAGATATTATTTCAACTTTCCTACGAATCGTGTTTTATTTAAGTCGAGGGATATTAGGCATCTTGATCTAAAGCACAAGTCAAGTTAAGAAATGCTCAACTTGTTTAATTGCGCATGAAGCAAAACAAGTTATGTATATTAAATGACAAATTGACTAGCATGTTTTCATCTTCTGAATTACTGCAAACATTTCTCACAGTTCCATCATATCAATCAACTGCGTTCTTAAAGTCCATCATTCTATTCCAAATTCAGTTGATCATTTGGAGAATCTAAGTCATTAATTTCTCATAAGTGACTGAGCAAAATCGCTACTTGATAAGGAAAGGAATTACACATAGGCAACTCCTAATCAACCAAAACACCTCAAACTGAGACAGGTTGATTCTTCATGATAGTATGACCATCATATAAACTAGAGTTGGGATGCTCATGGCACGTTCAGATCTTATATCAATTTCTATTCTTAATTGCCCTCTTGGCATAATCAGAATTAAGTCCTTGTGAATTTACACAAAATCTCTTGTGAATTTCCATCAACAGTTCATGAAATTCTCTAAGGATTATTAAATCCCTTATGCATGTTCAAAGTTCTTTGTTGTGATGATTCTTGACTTCATCAACACTCACAACTTGGTTGTATTGAGTGGAAACTATGTCAATCTTCTTTCAGTTCTCCCACAATTGAGAGTTTGGTCGTACCAGCTTTCTTAGAGATTGAGAGAATTGCACTCACGACAAAAACTTGTTCTCAAATTGTGATTGTGAATCACTAATTCGAGATTTATCAGTCAAATCTATAGGGTAGAAAATCTTAAGAAGTTTCAGAGTGTGTTGACGACCATCGTGGTCATACAACTTTAACCTTGAAAGTATGTTAATAACAGATTGAATGTGAAGGGTACACATTATGAGAGGTTTCTATTTTCCATCATGAAAATAGTAAGTTTATCCCTACATAGAACTTGCCTTTTGATTCATGTCCTAGTTCCAAACAACTCGTAGTGGATGACATGAACCTAACATTTGTTAAAGTTGGCTCTTAAATGTATGGTAATAGGGATGACTTAATTTAGGTATTGTAGTCATCTAAACCTACACGATCAATGTTTGAGTTTAAGTGTTTGTGACTCGTCAAGGTATGATTGATGAACCGCATCCTTATCATACAGATTTCAAAAATATATATTTTTCAATGACAGCTTTTGTTCCATCCCTCATTGTTGAGTTTGAAGTCGTGTAGAAAATAAAATATGATTTCCGTCAACTATTGAGAATATATAATGTAGCTGGTGTATCTAGCCATCTGAGAATATATAATGTAGCTGGTGCATTCCCCATTGTAATTTGTGCCCATTGTATACGTTTTACCGAATCCCGTCTATGGAAATAAATAAACAGCTTCAAAAATGTATTTAACATTTCTCGTCTACTTACATAGCATCATGTAATAATAATGCACAACAAATTGTTAGGGAACATGTAACAATACTTGTCCATAAGCTAAAATTGTGGCATTGTATCCATGGAAAAAACGCATCTACAAGTGGCTCTACACTGTCCTCGAAAATCCTAGAATACGAAGACCCATCGCTCCCATAAACGTAATCAAAAGTAAACGCATGCGAACCAATTTGTACCTATTTTGCATACCCAACACATCCGGTTTTAATATAAGTTATTTAGCATTAAAACAACCAATCATCAAATAGAACATCATAACTCAAATACATAACAAGACCCATTTATGAATAGTGTTTATCATGACAAATTCATTTTATCGCGATTTATCGTGATAAATTCATTTTATCGCACTATATATATCTAACAAAACACATTTATGAATAGTGTTTATCACGATAAATTCATTTTATCGCACTAAATTCATTTTTATTGATTTTGAGATTTTTCATCTATCATGATAAATTCATTTTATCGCGATTTATCGTGATAAATTAACTCTATCGTAATAAATTCTTTTTTATTGATTTTTTGTGAGATTTTCCGTGAAAAATCCAATTTTCGTATTTTTTCGTGAGAAATTCCTTTAAATTGTCTCACATGCGGGCCGTTTAATTTTAATTTTAGTTTCTTGACGTGTAATAAATTTGCTTTATAATCGTAAATATTTTCTTTGTATTACATCTTGACTCATAATAGGTTAGTTTTATAGTCACGACTTTTTTGTACGTTAATGTTTTTTTTCTTTTGAGTTCGTTCCCTAGTTACATATATTTTTAAGATGGTTGCAAGTTTAGCGTTTATTTTTAATACTTGTAAGTTTTCAAAGAAACTTAAAACTAAACTGGTAATATGATCATATCATAGAAAAACCTTTTACTTCAAAAAAAAGATCAAGTGTAATTACTAATTAGGTCATATTCAAGTGATTAATTTGACATTTGTTTGAGCAAAGTAATAAGTTCTAATATCATCATCACCATAGCAGGTTTCAATTTCAAATCCTTCGTCATCTTGATTAGTTTTTCTATAATTTTCCTGAACATTTTTGGATGAGAAATATGATTCAGTCAAATAAACAATATAGATCACTTCTTTTGCTATGTTAGACTTGATTAAATTGCGTGTTTCCTCCTTTAAAGTTTACTTTGTCGAAGAAACAACTTTCTTTCAATTTTTGACACTATCATCTCAACACGTTTTATGCCACCATTGATAACTAGTTCTATACTCGTCCGGTGGCCGGGTACTTAAATGTCATAATGACACCAAATTAAGCATTTAATTTAATTTTTCTATATATATTTGACAATTTTTCGTTAAAGTGACACATTAATAAAATCAGTAATTGAATGTTTATCATTATAAATTAAACAAGTAAATATAATGTTCATATAAACTATGTGCATGAATAATTGACTGTTCAAGTTATATTTCTTAACAGTTAAGTGATTTCAAAAAGGAAGTTTGAAAAATTCCCCAAAAGAGAAAGAGTAAATGTCACACCCCCAAATTCCCACTCATGGTGTTAGTCCACGTGGGTGTGACGTGGCCAAAATCACAGCTCATGGTCATATAGAACAACTCTATATGCATTTCAAATACAAGGTTTGACATACACTTAACAAATAGTTTGCAGCGAAATAGTAAATTATTGCAGCGGAAAATATAACGAGTTTGATAAATTGCAGCGGAAATATAAGTTGTTAAACACTACATTGTAACATTACAAAACATAATTAAATATTTTTTCAAAAGATGAACAAAAACAGAAATGCATGAAGGTCCTAATGCTCGTTCCTTTAATTGTGTATTCCTGGATGTCCATCATCCTGTCAGTTACCTGAGAATACAAGTTTAAAAAGTGTCAACACAATGGTTGGTGAGTTCACAGGTTTTGATATGTACATAATAGTAAGAAAACGTGTGTCATGTTGTTTATCATATGTTAGTACCGAGCCCTAGGCTCCAAGTGTCAATGCGTCACTACCGAACTAGACATGTTTGTCCTTGCCTCCACTGTGTCTCGTGCACACAGTAAGTTAGGTCAGAATTTCGCGTGTTATGACATCCGGTCAATATTGTGCCACGCGGGGTTAGTCACACCCAAACGGATCCATTCAAATCTACCACGTTGTTCGTACATTAACGGTAAGACTTTGTGAGGGCTTGTTATGAGTTCAACACTTAATGTTTGTCTAATAAACCAGCATACACTTAAAGATGTTTGTACAGTAGTAATGTTTGACTCGATGCAACTAGTATTCTCCCCCTATTTGAAAAGTTTGAAAACAGTTAAAGAGGGGCCGTAAACTCACCTTAGTGATCGTGTGTTAAAGCAAGCGTAAGCTCCTGCGTAGACTGCGTGTCGGTCACCGGCAACCTATATCGTATACCGTACGTGAGTTCGTGTAAGTGACCGTGTTCGTGTTCGTGTTAGTGTTCGTGTTTGTGCTCAACAACCCTCGGTTGTTCATGTTGGTCCACAATGACCGTGTTTGACTGTGTTGGTCCATAATGACCGTGCTTGACCGTGTTTGACCAATGTTGACTGTGTCAAGTCAACGACCCGTTGGTGAACCGTGTGACAGTTGTGAATCGTGTAGCAATCGTGTAAGTGCTCGTCGTGTGCGAAACGTGTAAGTCGCGTCCATGGACAACTTAGTATATATAGTAAGTTTCCATTTGTGGAAAGTTTCACAAAGCATAACGGTTTTAGAGTTCTAGCATGCTCGTTAGTCCTACGTGATCATGTTAACACATAGCACATTATCAGATGATATCACACAAGTCATTTTCATCATGTTTGCACATAAAAGTTTCCTAAAATGGAAAGTTTCCATGTATAGCATACGTGATATCGGAAACCATCTAACTTAGCATTTATTCATCATACTAAGACATAATAAACCACTTAGCGTGCTCAAATCATACAAAACATTAACATGTCGGTTTTTATAAAAATAAAGTTACTATAAATAGTAACTTTATAGTTTTGCATGAAAATAACCATTCTAAATCTTTCTAAACCGTTTTTATGACACAAATCATCGTAATAATCCATTTAACATCATTTAAACATACCAACATAGTCAAATTCATCACCTATCAATATTTTGACCCGAAAAGTTACTAAATATAGTAACTATCTCAAAAATGACCATAATCAATATCCAAATCATATTCTAAGTATCAACATCATCCTATTATCATTCAAACATCATGTTCATACACATGCATGTTCACCAATTCATCCATAACACCATTTTACAAATAAAAAGTTACTATAATTGGAAAGATTCACAAATAAGCCATTTTTGACCATTTCAACATCATTTAACCATGCAATCATCTTCCAATATCATCAAGAAACACATCTAAATATTAAAAATCATCCCACATGCCATAGATCATACATGCATGTGGGTTTTTCACTAGCTCATGACCAAATCATGACATTTTAGAATACACAACTTCATAGCTCATCATCAATCATCATTATATCATCATAGATCATCAAGAAACTCATCTAAATCAATAAACCCAGAACTAAAATTCTTGCATGTGTGTGTAATGATGTGTAAATGGGTGTTTTAGCCACAAGAACTACCTCAAAGGCTCAAGAACTGAGAAATGTTGATGTTAGCAGCTTCTACAAGCTCCTGGTACACTGATTCGAGAAGAGGTGAAGTGGTGGTGGTGGTGTCAAGCTCCCAAAGTGGTTCTTCAAGCTTCCAATCTTCAACCCAAGCTTCAAAAATGATCTCTAATGGTGGAATATGATGGAAATCAGGTGTGGAAGACGAGTTTAGTTGGGATAAGGCATGTGTAGTCGAGTAAAATAATTAAAAGGAGTAGACTAGCCATAATGGTCTTGGTTTTGTTGTGCCATCGTGTACCGCGATGGGCCCCTGAAGAGCCCAATAAGCCTAGTTTAATGGGTTTGATCCGTTCGTCGCCATTTTTGCGTTTACGAACTATCGTTTGGCCTCATTTAACTTCCAAGTTCAATGTTTGAGTGTTTCGTGAGGTTTCAAGTGTTGTGTTACACGATGTGCTAAACGTTCACCAACGTTCGTGTGTTTTAACACGTTTGTGCTGTTTCTTGATAATTCCTCGAATTATCTAGTCGTGTGTCAGTGTTTGTATTGTCGTGCCACGTGTCACACTAAATTAAACTAATTCTAGTGCCACGTGTACAAAGATCATTTAAATAAACATTTCAAATAAATAACAATGCTGACCTGGAAATTGCGAAGTGTCACAGTAAACACCTTGTATGCAACATTCAATATTTTCCACAATTCTTCTTAAGTAAGAGATGTAAGTCATTTAACTTTGATTATTAAATTTTCTTGTCAAAGGGTGTAACATATGACACAGTCTTTTGCTTGTTTAAGAAATTTAAATTTTTATTCACACATGCACCAAGTTTAAGAAAGTTAAATATCCTTACTGGGATCATCACTGTATTTCGGGTTGTCCGTACAGGTTTAATTGTACTGTTACGACCTCATATGTTAATTATTAATGATGAGAAATTATTGGATGTTATTACTGATATTGGTATACATATTAAGAACATATTATAATATGCATAAACCATGGGAAGTTTAGTTGAAACGCAACTAAACAGAACCAGAGAGTTTATCGCAGTTGAATTCACATATTATGGATGGTTGATTTGGAATGGTGGTGGTATAGGATTCTATAACCAAAGATAGGCAAGGATATAATGATGGTCTATCGAAGAGGTGGTGGGACGGTGGCTGAGGCAGTTGCGACTGACCTCTACATATGCCCTATACATAAGCCATCTTCGGTTTATCATGATTATATCAGTGTTGAGGCTTTGGTGAGGAGAATCCGAGGTTTTGGTTTGGGATAGAAAAGAGTTATGAGTGAGTTATTGTCTGGTTGCTAAACATAGTCAAGGACACATGGTCATGGTTTATCGAAATAGCGGTAGGACGGTGGCTGGGGAGGTTGCGACCTACCCCTACATATGCCCTATACATAAGCATATTTCGGTCTATTATGAATGTGTCAGTGATATGGTTTAGTGGGATTTGGATTGGGAAACGATAATATTCAAGATAATAAGATAAGGAAAACGATATTGGAAATGTTTACGCGATGGTGAGGTTACGAACATAACTTAAACGTGAATATTAATTCAGACATATTAACTTAATAATGTATTCGCGTGGGTGACGATTCACACGAATATAATTATTGGGAATAATATTCTGAAACGATATTCCATAAATCGTTAATCGAAGCGAAATACGATACGAGCGTCGGATTCGAAAACGTGACGATCTTTACGAATACGTACGTGAGTAACGCGTTTCGACGAGATAACGAAATTATATTTAACGATATTAATTTAATAAAAGAAAATTTAAAACGTTTATTAGGAGTCACAACCTAAACCAAATCTAAACAAATTGTTTATTTAAATAAAGAATTTAACGAAATCATTTTACGAAATAATCTAATTAAAAGCATTTTGTTAAAACGTAATCTAATTGTTTTGAACGCTTTGTGTTTAAAATATAATTTACTAGAAAAACCGAGCGGGTTGAATTAATTTACGCGATAAAAACGAGACCGAGCAAGTGGGAACAATACGCGATATAAGAAAGAAGATCTTCATCTTCTTTCTCATTTCCATACTCTTACTCTCTCTCTCTAAAACACACAAAACCATCACCCATTTTTCTCTCTACCTTCTCTCTAAGTTATCTCCTTCGTTACCCAACGGATTCGCGAGATCTTGGTGTCTAAACGACCGTGTGATCGAGGAGAACAAGAACCCAAGAAGAAACTCGTCATTTGGCCAACATTCGAGGTAAATCCGAGGATTTTACTTTTCGGTTTTGGTTGAAAACCCTATTTGACATGGCTACCATCTTTATACATAATTTTTAGGTTTTATATGTGTTAAAACGAGTTAGTGTAAACGAGTAGTAGTAGTAGTTTTGACCTGCAACAGTTGTGTTTGATGAGGATGATGATGACCAGTGTAATCGTGGGAACCTCCTATGGTCGAACCCTTGTTCAGTGAATCAGACCCGCTTCACAAACCCTTGGGCGAACCTGCGATGAGGGCCGAACCATGCATGAGCGAAATGGGATCAAACCCATATTGCTGCCACGAACCCATGACCATGCGAACCTTCATTCCCTTGGCCGAACCCTAATAGCCTGGCCGAATCTTTTTCAGCCGAACCTGCTTGGGTTAGCCAAACCTTAGGATGAGGAAACCACCGAACCTCTCTCTTTGCACGAACCTTTTGAGATGGGGCGAACCTCATCTCTTTGCATGGACGAACCTTAGCCTAGCCACGAACCTTAGGCAATAGCCAAACCTTACTGTGGTAGAGCTGAGATGACCGAACCTAGGTGTAGGCGCGAACCTAGGCACCACGAACCTGGTGTAGGCTGGTCACGAACCTGGACCATTAGAGCCGAACCTAGGGCCACGAACCAGGGGTTAGAACCATGGGCAGCGAACCTAAAAGGGTAGGCGAACCTTAGGGCTGTTAAGCCTAAACCTTGTCGAACTAGGGTTAACAGGGTACCAAAGATTATGGGAAACCATGAAGTTAACGCATGCATGCATGAAAAATTTATGGGTTGTCACCTTTTCTTAATAACATAAACTTTAAATTATGAGACTTGTATAATGTGAACAATTATGAGAATAACTTGAATATAATCTTTTAAACTTTGAACTTGATTTTTAATAACTTAAGTTAAGGTGGCCGATTAATTAATCATGCATGTATGTGTTGATGTGTATATGACTAATGTCATTGCCTTTTAGTATACATATCTATGAGGGTTACACATAAGGTTTCATATGGGTAATTTATCATCACTATATGATTAAAACACACAAGTTTAAAGTACAGGTGATGATAATAACCTTCGTAGTAACAAATGTTCACTTTAACTTAGAGAAAATAAACTAAGTTAATAATATACTTATGAGTATAAAAGTAAACACACATACTTATGATTACGGAACACACGATAATTACAGGTAGTTGAGTTACTTTGATTTCTCTTACGCAAGCGTGCATTTTACAATAACACTGATTCTAAGGATTCAGGTGAGTTCTCATAACCTCATTTTAAAACCATTTTGTTTTTAAAACTCGGAGGTGGAACATGTATACCAATTTAAATATTATTTTGATAACACATGGGTGACACCTGGATTATCAATATAATATTCATATTAATGGATTATTATTGATTATTGATTGAGATGGATTATTTACTTATCCATGAGTCATTGTTGGTTGAGTTGACTTAGGTCCTCCGCGATGATTGAGTTACTGTTGGTGAGTTGACTAACGTCCTCCTCAAAGACTCCACAGTTGGTTGAGTTGACTGCGGTCCTCCGCAGTGCACGTATTGACACTTATAGGAATATCGTTGGTTGAGTTGACTGCGGTCATCCGCGATGATTCCGCCATTGATTGAGTTGACTGAGGTCCTCCGCGGTAACTTATATTGATATGATTATGATGATTGACGCGTATTGATCGAATTGATGTGATTGGTTGAACATATGTGGATAATTACTTGTGATTATTGTGTATGTGATTACTTGGAATGCTTGGATATTGTGTTTGTTGGACGTTGGTTGTGTTGGAATATCTTGCAAGTGCACATGTGGATTCTCTCATGGAAATTATAAACTTTTATAAACCCTTTTATAAACTTTCGTAAACGTTTTATAAACATTTTTAATACATAAAAACTTATGATTTCTCACCAACTACTTCGTAGTTGACACTTGATTTTCTACATGTTTCAGGGAATGAGGAGAAGTAAGTAGAGCAGGATAGCTCTACATCTTTTGGGACATCATCACTTAGGTTCTTGGGCTTAGCTAAAATAACTGAAATTCTGAAGACTAGAATTTAGTTAGTTAGCTAAATCTTTTGTGTAATTGATGTAACTAATTCATGATAGACATGATTTTTGTGTAATTAATTTGGTTGGTTAATTGTTATGTGATGATTAAATTAGATGCCCACGAGCTTATGAACAATCTACACATCCCTCGTGACATCCCGATGTTTCCGCCATCGGTCGGGGTGTTACACTTCGAAACAAAAAATAGAAGCGAACTTTTCTCTTGCAACATGAGAAGGATATTTTGGTAATTAAACAACTCAAATAAACAAAAGAAATGAATGAGTGTGTAAGGAAACCACAACCATTAGATCAATCATCTCATCCAATAATCCAATGGGTATAAGAAAACCCTAACATTTATAAAACCCTTGTTTGCACCCCCGCAATTGGATGTCTTCCTCCATGTTTAACAGAGAATTGGAAACGTAGCTTTGCCTTATTGTTGCTTTGGGAGAACGTCAAAAGAGGCAAGGGTGGTCGCCGGTGTATTTCTGGTCTGTCCTCTTTCCGGTAGTTGAAGCATTACCGGATATCCGCTGGCGTACACCTACTGCAGATAGCCTACCCTTATCGCCATGGTAGGAGGCCATCAAGGTGAGAAGAGGCAGGGGTGGCTGCTGTTCCAGTTTAGCCGTTGCATTTCCGGTCTTTCTCCCCCTAGGAGTTGCAGGTTCACCGGAGATCCACCGCGTACACCTCTTGCCGGCTATCAATTGAAGTGTCTAGGATGGCTGATGAAGATTTTTAAGTAGCAAGGATTGGTCCATAACCACCAGGCAAAACACGGTTTCACTGGACACGTGTCTTAGATCCGTCGTCTGGTCTGAAAACCATCCTAACCGCCGGGAACCGCTAGGAACTGCCTCATAATCTATGTAACTGCCTAATTTGAATGGCCAGGATTTAATGTTGATGAATTTGGACGGCTGAGAAACCATCTAGCTACAGTTGAATTCACCGGCGTCTATATATACATAATTTGATAGCTTTTGAAAGCTTAGCATCTTTCGCGTCAATCCTTTCAACCTCTGCCTCGAATCTCAATGAATTGCTTGGTCCTGTTTTGGGTCATACTTCATTTTATAATTCATGATAAGGAACATGGTTATTAAAATCTTTGAGATTAAAAGTTGAATACTTGTGACTTGATAAAGCTAAAAGCCTAAAACTACTTGTACGTTCTGAGCAATATGTTGGTAATTTTAGTGTTATCAATTAATTTGGTGATCGAGATAATGATATTAATTATTAATCGAGTTAGGTGACGCGGGAGTGCGGGCTCGTTTGACATTAATATTATATAGCTTTATTATGTTAATTTAATTGGGCTTTTAATTTTATTAATGGGCTTATAAATAAATTAAATAAATGGAGCAATTGGGCTCTTAACAAAATGGCTTCTCCGTTATCTGCTTTGAAAGATATATAAGAAGCATTTTGGTTTTCATTTGGAAATATATAGAACTCTCGATCACAGTAAAGATTGGGGGCGTACGATTTCTTCATTTTGCACAACAACAAAATTCAAGTTTAATCTCACGATCTCTAAGTCTAATCCGTTCAAGCATTTGATTCGTATCATCAAATAGTTTGATCTGATAGTGGTTTACGATTCTGGTAGATTATTCAAGTTGCAATATTTTCAAGTTTAACAATTGTGATTTTCTGAAATTTCAATCAATCTCAAGAACAATTCTGGTTACTGATTTTATATATTCGTTTTATAATCAATATAGTGATTATTGTTTCTACACAATATTCTTGTTGTTTTCAGATAAAAGGTTTTAATCGCATCAACATAGAGAGAGTTTGTTGGGATTTTACATGATGCATCGAAATCAAAAGTTCAATCTTGTTCAAGTTCTAGAAAACTCACAATGTAACTGATTTTGTTGGATACGCTTCATGTTTGGATTGGGAAGACTAGATTATGTGGAGTAACCATGATGCACATTATATAATGTCGGATCCACATGCTTAGTTGGATAGAAGACAGCAAGACGTATATGGGGCAATCATTATTTGTAACAATTTATCGGTGTTTGGACTCCTATACGTCTTGTATGTATGAGGCATATAGGTCTTGTACGAGGCGTGTATACGGGACCAATCATTGTTGAATCAGTGGGTGTCAGAAGGGGTTATATGCCTCGTGTAGACCTATACAACAACAACACTTACCCAGTGTAATCCCACTTTGTGGGGTCTGGGGGAGAGATGAATACACACTTTACCTCTATCACAATGTGGTAGAGAGACTGTTTCGTGAGAGACCCCCTGCTCAAAAGAATTCTTAAAATTTTAAATTTATATATATATATATATATATATATATATGATTATGCTTATTATTTTTTTAAAATTTTAAAATCTTTGGAGGCAACACAACATCATAACAGAAACATACACTTTTGTAGAAGAGACATACAGAGGACATGCATCAGCATACGCAAGCAAAAAAAACATTGCATGAGGATACAAAACGATACATGACAGACTACTTAGCCTAGGTATATCCCACTATGTGGCAACATCCAGAAGAACCAACTCCACCATAGCAACGCAAAACCAAAGAAACTTACAATATAAACCACATAAGCAAGCCAATGACACACACAACCAACATATCAGCCTGTTGTACAAAACCAAAGAAACTTATAGTAGACTCCACATAAGCAAGCCAATGACACACACAACCTATCTCCTAACCAAGTTATATTTCTCTCTCTTATCTCACGTCTCCATGAAGTCCTATCATTGATCATATTCTCAGAGAGGTGCAATTCTAACAAATCCTGACGAATCTGTTGATCCCATGTCAGCCTAGGTCGGCCCCTATACAAGGAGTATAATTCATAGAGTATAATTCGGTTGGGTGTTAAATAAAAAAGTCAGGTGTGTAAATAACTAAACATTTATCAAAACATCAAACCCAATAAAACATAAAGACCCAAAAAAAAATAACGAAACAAAAAGTGACATAAAAACATGTATTAAAATGCATGTTTTTATTGTACATTAAACAATATAGATTTTAAGTACACATCACGAATGTCACTGAATCTTAAAGCATATTATGTCATAATAACAACAGTTTCTTCAGTGTAAAACCCAAAAGTGTACCACTAACAAACACAATTGCAAATGAAAATATAACAATAAAGATAATATTCATGAAAAAAACCTAAAACCAAATCATTAAAAAATGCTGCAAAATAAAAAAATAAAACACAAACGAGAAGAAAAAAAAACCCCCACATACATGTAACTGGTATAGCATATGTAACAATTTTATAATGATTCTAACATTGATAAAGTAACCTCTATCATTCACATCCATTCTTATTAAATCATCGGTAATGTTACGCATACATCGGAATAAAAAATTATCAAATTTAAATTCAAATGACGTGATATACAATAACATAATCACGTATAATAATTACTAATTATATACATGGGTGGACACAACAGAGAGTTTGCAGGTCAACCGATCCCATGAACTTTCTGTTTTTACTGTTACATATAGGATATGATTTTAACTGACCTTCAAGAAATTATCACAACTCCCATGAAAATTTGACGATCATGATAAAACTCATTTTAAAACCAAAACTATTACTCAAATAACACAAGATACATTACTCGTGGTAAAACCCAATAAATTAACAACCGGAATGATAAATTACCTGTTTACACCATTAACCTTCAAATCACAACCATAATTTATAGGTTGAGTGATTATAGTATAATTTTAAAAGTTAAAACTTATCAACATAATGATAAACTTAGTTAATTTGAATATAATTTGTATATTTAGATATACAAAACAATTTTTCTAAAGAAAACTTGATCCTACACCTTTTAACATCAAATTTTTTGATTTGAAAAATATTCCAATGAATTCTGTCAAAAATAAATAAATATTATCATATCATCCTAATAAACAAAATAACAATTTAACATATTTATATTACGCATTTGTCATTTAATTTAGTTTTATTATTTGTTTAGATAATCAGACCCAACCCGATTCGAACCGGTAAAAAAAACAATATTTAACAACAAATAATTGTAAACAAAAAACTTTTGACCCTATAAAAAAATTTTTGGATCCGTTACTGATTATACAACATACGAGACCGTGTTTGACTATCGATACACAATAGAGGATGTATCGTGTCATCCATCATATGTTCTTTGAACACACCTTCACATTTCATTTTCTTAAAACCTATCATGACAATAAAGTTTAAAGTATAGCATAACACAAATTATTTACAAACAAATTTACCCAGTAATATCTCACTTATAGAACAGAATATCAAATAACACATATTATTTACAAACTTAAATTGAAATAATCATCATGCCGCTTCAACCAGTACTCAAAACCAACCCTGACAATTCCTCAACCCACCCGTTTACCAACTCTACTCCATAAGCATCCGGTGATGTCAACAGAAAATAACTTAAAAACAGTGTCTGTAACCTATAACATTTTACACAAGTATAAAACTTAGTAGAGCAAACAATTAACTATAGTTTCTGTAGCCATGCTTCGATAAGCTACATCTCGATGTCATCAAGTTCCGGAAGGGGAAAACGAAGTATTGCAGCAATTCCTGTTAGTTGTGCCAGTTCTGCATTTATGAAAATCATGTAAAACAGAAACTTGAGATGCCAAAATGGGAAGGAGAATGGGTGGTTAGGTAAAGGGTCAAGGGTTTAGGTCGAAACGAGTGATACAAATACAAATGCACTTTCGTTCATAAATTTTAGGAGTTCCTTGGTCTTTTTAGTAAAAAAATGATTTAACAGGTTTTATGCATTCAAGTTATGATAATTCATATTATATAAATGATGTAAATGTAGAGTGTACTCACGCTCCCCTGAAACATGCATTGATGAAAAAATATGAACCGACCCCCCAGACTCCTTTACTGTGTTGACCAAATTTGCATATTTTTGCCTTGTTGTTACATCAGAACTCCTGCAGAAAATATAAAAAATATATAAATAATTAAAAAATATATATAAGACTTAATTTATGTACTGTCTACCGACAAGGAAAAAGAATCATAAAAACCTGAAAAGATCATCAGTGATAAGTAATGTCTGAATAGCCGTTCGTTCGTGAGCAACTTCAACATGCTTTTGTCCATAACACGCACGATTTGGATCCTAAAGCATGTAAAATATAAAACCTTATACTATTTATTCATATTCAGCATGAATATAAATTCGATATATGTATCTATTAACGTTGTGTGATGCTAAACAAATATTTTTAGTAATTCTTCATTGTTGAAATGTATAGCTCATCAAGGCTAGTAATCTGGATATTATTTATAGCATTCTAAAACAGATAGAAAATGATCCAACAAGATGATCAAAGATGGAACCTGACATTAGAAAGCATGGTGTGGAAATCCTTAAGAGCTCGGACCTCTTGGGCTGCTTTTGTATCTTTGATGATACTCATCACATTTGGAGCATCAAGAACTTCTCTCAAGCTATGTCTGTGTTAGGAACATATTGCAAAAGTATAAAATCTACTGCAGAAAGTTAAGAATTTTACGCAAAATAAAGCATTACAAGTGCACAAATAAATATACTTGTATCCTGATGTTGAATGCACAAGAATGATGTGCGATTTGTTCTCAATTATGTGCCTCAAACCTCTTCTTTCTGCTTCCAACATTAAATGGCGATGAAATTGATCCTAAAGTAG
Organism: Mikania micrantha; assembly: GCA_009363875.1. Taxonomy (NCBI): domain Eukaryota; kingdom Viridiplantae; phylum Streptophyta; class Magnoliopsida; order Asterales; family Asteraceae; genus Mikania; species Mikania micrantha. The sequence goes on along the minus strand of CM018682.1, from coordinate 27,414,216 downwards.
ATATAAAAAACACTCTTAATATATAGAATTTGTATAAATGCAGTATATTATAACCGCAAAAACAATCATTTCTATCCTACAGTTTGAAACACAAATTAACTTCAGTATGCATTAGATGTGGCAATTTAACCCCTTTACTTATTAGTGACAATGTAGGTTGTGTATTATTTCAACAACCACCGTACCCATTAAATCCCACTCATAGCAAAGATGTTGATATAAACTGTAGAGGAGCCAAGCAAGGACAACGGGGAATGAGAAAGAACTATCATAGGGAAAGAGAGAGATTGATTCCAGAAAGACCCTGTCTCCAAAAATTGTGTTGTTATCTTAAAAAATTGTGTTTTTTTTCTCAAACAGGACAACTTCTAAATCATTTAATCATATATGTAATCAAACTAAAATATTAAATACTTTTGAAGAAAGATTAATGTGGCAAAAAAATATTTTTTTAGCAACACGAACCCATATTGACTTGGTTAGCAGACCCGCTTATTTTCACTCTTTATACACATCCAGTTATTAGTTCGCCATGTAATGAGCTAGAAATACCAACCTTAGTGAATCCTGGACTTGCAATAACAACACATCGAACAACCTTGAAGTCAATGTGCTTCATAAACGCCTGGAGAAATGAAACAAAGTTATATAAGGAATGAACTTGTAGGATAATAATACAAGATAAGCTTTATAATTTTATATAGCTTTTGCAACTTCTGCTCAACTCACCTGTAAAACATTCTCATAGAATTTATTCAAGGCCTGAAAAGCAAAAAGATGAATATGTTTTAGAATCAGGCATCCTAATTTGTAGAAACAGTGGTAAATTTAAGAAAAAAGAAACTTTATAGAAAGAATGCAAACAAGTTAATTTCAGAACATACTTTGTCATAACCAGCAACAGAAGGTCCATGCTTGCGAGGAATTGAAGTTTCGATCCGAGAACGTGTAATAGTCAAACTGATGAAAAATTAACCAGATTCGCATGTGTAACTCTCAGGGACAAAAAATTGAAAAATAAATAAAAAATACCAAATGCCTAGAAAAGACAGCCCCATCATTTTTGGGGCGTTTAAATTTGTGTTTTGGAATTGGTTATCTGATTATTGCAACTTGCACTCTCAATGATCTGATTTTAATGTTTGGACAACATATCTAATTACTAAATAATAAGTCCTATTTAATGGTAAAATAATATTAACTATTCAACTATTCTTTTAAACTAAAGACTAACTTTCACTTCAGTTTTACAAACCATCTGTGCTTTGATTAGGTAAATGTCCTTTTAATCTGCTACTGATTTTTTATATAATGACATGTCAAGCATTAAAACAATTGGTTATCCCGGTATCACATCAGCAAACAAATGAAACATATTTTCTACATATTCAGATAAATTACTTTCAAAGTGCACCCATTACAAATATCCATGAGAGCAATTACACGAGAAACAAAAAGATCTATAAATATAAAATGATATATAATGTATTTCCTATATAATAGTTAATTAGTTTTTTACCTTTTACCAACAAGGAGAATATGTGCCAACCCTTCTTGCATCAACACCACTGCAAGATCAGCACTGGCAGAAGGATCTAAATCAGGAGAGCAAACCATCAGAGTAAAATCAGAAAACAAATATTGAGATATTTCATGCATGTACGATAAACAAAACATACCTGCGGCTTGCTGAAGTGCTTCAATTGCTAGGGTGTCCCATAGCACCTGGCATGTCACCAGTAACTCACCTCAGATACAAGTAATAATTATTTTTAAAAAAATTACAAAATCAAAGGATACCTTTCTTAACACGAAAGGCCTATGTGATTCAAGTTCAAGTGTATGAAACTGCCCTATCTGCAACCAAAAAACACAAGGTAAATATATTGATCCAGGATGTATTTTAAAACATGTTTAGTTTCATGGGTTCTATGTCCTTATTACTTGTATTCCTGGTCAGAAATTTTAACATGCTTAAAAGATCAGCACCTACTTTTACATGCTCATTTTCCAGGATGTTCTTCCCACGTATTCTTAGAACAGAACCTTCTTTATCATAATCGACATTCTGTAAACAATTTTGTAAAGTAAAATATAAAAAGAAAAAATAAATACTGATGCTAAGACATAACTATTGTAGCACTAACAAAAAACTCACCTTACCTCAACTTTAATTTCAAGTTTTAGTTTCACTCTTTCTGCTTCTCTTGATCCAGAAGCTGCTTCTCTAAGAACTTTTCTACTCGGCACATACATAAAGATATTACTTCCAGTACAAAAATTCTAAAGTTTTCCAAGTGAATATACGAAGTTATGCAGATAGATAATTGAGCAATATAATACAGATCTAAAATAAAGGATAATACTGAGATGCTTGAAAAGACGATTAACTGATAAGTTGAAATCATAGTTGTCAAAGGTGCAAGTGCATGCCCCTTGAATAGGTCCACTCTCAAGCACTTAGGCGCGTTTTCCGGCCAAAATATTTAAACACGTATAAACAATTACACTAGCCCCAAACAAGCTTGGATTTAACCGAAAACAACCTAAATTTGGCATAAGCAAGCCTAAAACATCAAACATGTCTACGAAACAATAAAAAAGTATTTTTATACTATGCACATAGCTTAAAAAAGTCCCTTTTCTTTTAAGCGTATGGCATCTAGGCTAGGGAAGGCCTATGCGCCTTGACAACTATGTGTTAGGTATCAAATAGTATAAGTGGTCAATTGTAATAATATGATAATAGGAGGGTTGAAAGTGTAGTTAATCAATTGTATTAGTTGTTAAATAAGTGAACTGGTTACATGAATAAGATTAGTGATTGATTTTGAGAGTTTATCTCCCTCTTCTCTGTTGATGCTTCTTCTTTCTAATCTTTCACTCTTTGGGTTCTTGATTGCCATTTGTATACGTAACAATGGTATTAGAGCTATCATCCTTGACTGTGGATTAGGGTAACAAAGGGATTACCATTGACAGTAAGTAAACTCACTGTCTAGAACAACAAATCTTCAGCATCAACTAGGGTTAAAATTGATTCACAACAGCAACAACAAATCAAAGATACTAGCGTTTTCATGGAAATTGCTATGGACGAGAATCACGAGCTTATGGAACTTAGACAAGAAGGTACGATCAAAGATAATTGTGATTCATTTGAGGTGTTGTTTAATAAGAGCATATGAAGGTTATGCCATATACCTATTCTTGGATGGTCTAAAATCAGAATTACGTGATGTTTTTATGCAATGGCACCAACATAAACTTCAATAATTGAAAGATACATTTTCTTTAGCCCTTAAATTGGATTCAAATAAACTAAAGAATACACTTTCTCCTGCTGATCAAAATTCTTCTTTATAAATAAAAGTCGAGTCCCATCAAGTGTTTGATGAAATGTCTAAGAAAGTTGTCTTTGAAAAGGAAATTGGTTCTTTAAATCAAGAATTGAGTATTCAATAATCGTTTGATGAGAATGATTCAAACGATGATAAAAAGAATAATGGAATAACTGAATATGTTGGAAATGGAATGAATTTGGATATGGTTAATATGATAATAGGTATAAGATTCAAGAACCATTACTCTTCTTCATGATACTAATTTGAGTCATTGGGTTGTTACACACAAGACTGACAATGTAAATGATGTTTTAAATCATGATAAGAAGACAGAAATTACAGCAAATGATCTGGTTAAATTTGGTAGAAATATTGGAATTTTGGGTTTTACAAAAGACTTTGATCTAGGGAAAAGAAAGAAACAATTAAGCTGGTTAGATACCACTTGGATTTGCAATATCAAAGGTAAATGTGTTGAACATGAAGATACTACACAATTGAGAATTATTTCAAGTATTGAAGGGCATGATTCGGGTAGTGTTGTTATGATACAAGAAGCAACTTCAAAGTGGAATTGAATTGAATTGAATTGAATCAAAAGCAAGCGAACCAAAAAGACGAGATCGATCTACCAGACCAAGGAGTCACAACTAACCAAAGAGTTTAAATTTCTGAATTTCAACAGGAAAATTGGTGTTGCTCGTGTACATGATTCAAGTAATAGAATTGAAATTCTTAAATTCAATGAAAAGAATGTAGTTACTGGTCTACCTGATGCAATTATAAGTAATTCTATTCTCCAACATTAAAAATATCATTACTAATGATAGAGAAGATTTGGAGTCAAAATATTCTTTACAATTCATAAAATTGGAGCTTGCACACCATGAATTCGGTATTCTGGTAGGATATTGGGAAAAAGCTTTACATATTTCACTTCAATATACAGTGAGGTGGTTAATGGAAACATTAAGGATGCCATGGAGCTACCATTGTTACATAGAAATGGTAATCAAGAACCCAAAGAGTGAAAGATTAAAAAGAAAAAGAATCAACAGAGAAGAGGGAGAATGGGAGATAAACTCTCAAAATCAATCACTGATCGTATTCATGTAATCAGTTGACTTATTTAACCACTGATACAATTGATTAACTATACTTTCAACCATCCTATTATCATATTATTACAATTGACCACCTATACTATTTGATACCTAACACTATGATAGTAATACAACCTAGCACCGGTAGTTGCATGAAGATGAATTTATTAAGTAAAATAGAAAAAAATAATAATAATCTAGACTCAAATCAATCATGAAGCTGAAAAATTGTTTAAAATCAACACCGAGATTAGATCATACAAATTCATTCAATGTTCCGTATAGTTTCTATAGGGGTTAGTGTTGAACAGATGGAGAGAGAGACCTGATAGTAACAGCCATGACAGTATCACCTGGAACGATTAAATTATAAGCGAGCCACAAATCGTCTGATTCATCGGGAATCATCTGGTTCGAAAAGAGAGCCGTCAGAATCAAGAATCGAAAGGTGAAGAAAAAGGAGGGCGATTACCTTAACGCTGCCAGGGCCATCGGGAACGAAATCTCTCCGAAGGATCTTCATCGATTCAATTCTGCGTTTCCAACCTTCCTAGGTATACATGAAATCTGACTGAAGCTGCAAACCCTGAGTCGATGTGTATTTATTGCACAGATGAGGGGGATTGGGTCAATTGCTAGTTTAATTAAGGGTTCGAATCGGTTAACAAAAGACTGGTCATGGGTTCGAAACTTCGAATTCTCGACAAACATCATTTTTTTAACGGAACAGGTCATGTCACCAAGGTCTAGTTACCTAAACCTTTCATGAGCCCCCACAGCACCTCAGGAAGAAACCCCACTGGGAAAACCTCTTACTCCTCTCAGACCCCTTTTTTGCTGCGGGAGGGTTTTGAACCCGAGACCTCCCATCTGGAAGACTCTCGGGGTACCGCTGAGGCACTGCCTCGTTTGAAGAAATTCGTTAAGGTAATGTATGAAGAGGTTGTGGGAAGAAATTCGTTCGAGGGTGGGTTCGGGTGTATGTTCTTTTGCATCAAATATAAAGGCGGCTGAATTTCGTCTTCAATGCCTGCATCTCAAGCCGTTTGAAAAATAAAAAAACAACATAATGGTTAAAGTTAATACTACTGAAGGTCAAGGACATGTTGTTGAGGTGATGTAGTTGTGAGGTTTATCTTAAGATAATCTCGGACATGCATCTTGGATTGTCAGATTTTATAAATGGTCGAAGTTTGTCTTATGTGTATGTGTTTCAAATTGTTAGGAAATCTAATATATGTAAAAAAAAACCGTGACATAGGTTAGAGAAAGTGCCTAACAAGAGTGAATGTAACATGTGTAACATTAACTTATAGTTTACTGGATATATATTTATCTTGTAGTCTAGTTGTTATATACTCAAAGCTGTACAAATAAAAGATCAAGTGGAATTTAAATGAGTATAAATTGTTGTTAAGACTAACTAGTTATTGTTATTTTTGTCAGTTATTATATTAAACAATCAAATAGTTTATAGCATACTGTTTACTCTCTTAATTTTTATATGTGAGATCTTGGGTTCAAAGTGGGTCAATGAAATGTTTTTTTTAAGAGTCTTTATATGTGGACGGGAAGAACCTACTATAATTTATTCAGCTTTGGAGCCTTAATGATTCTATATTACTGATCTTCTACTCATCGAATATTTTAAGTAAAGATTTTGTCGAGCGAAGCTCGTTCTTTATTAATAAAAGAAGATTCATTTTTCATATTTGAACAAGTACCTAGGTCTCGCAAGATATGTTATAAATTTATGGTGTGTCAACGAGTCATTCATACGTTACACGTGCATTTGTTTCATCTTAATATCAAGATCATGTTATTTATAAGGAGGGCAACAACCACACATGCATATGTTGGTTTGCCATTTTTTACTCAAATATAGTATTGAAACTAGGATTTATAATTACATGTTTGTGATACTTTATGTTATGATGTTGACCTACTTAATGCTAATAATCCTAATTTACAAGCGAATATTCAAGTAGATGAGATTACTCAAACAAAGACATATAAAGCGAATATGATAGAATACAGTAATATAATACTAGCAACCTGAATGAAAACGTGAAATCAAGAAGTCAATTTGGGTTGCTCCTTAGAGCCTTTAAGCTTACATTCTTTTCAAAAGTTGAACTGAATAATATATACATAATACTGAAAGACAATAGATGAACTAAGGTTGCATAGCAAATGTTGTTACGGTTCAAGAAACTCAAAGTATGAAGTCCAGTTGATCTTTCACCTAGTGCTTATACGATTAACGTTAAGTGGGTTTTTAAGAACAAGAGAGAAGATTGTGGAATAAGGGTTCGAAACAAAGTATGGTCAGTGTTGGATATGGTGCACCCATGGATTGATTCAAAATAATACATAAGTAATGAATAGATTCTCAAAGTGTCACAACGTATCACATGTGACATAAATATGTTTAAATAGTTTAAAAACAAAAGTAAATACCAAATGAAGATTTGTCATCATGTGAAATAATAATTGTTTATTATATATAATAATTATTATTTATTGATTAAATGAAATTAATTTAATTTACACGATTATTTGAGTTTTTTCACTTAATACTAAGTTTTGGTGTTTTTTTAAAACTCAAACTTTTATATACTTTGTTATTTTTATAAAAGTACATCATAGATATACTCTCTCTCACACACACATATAATCACAGCAACATTAAAAACGACTTGTCGAACCCTAATTACAAACCTTAAACTTTAAACTCTAATTTATAAACTCTAAACCATAAAAGAAAACCTTAAATACTAAAGATATAAAGATAAAACCTAAAATCTAAAATTAAAATACTAAAAGAGTAAAAGTTAAATATTAAAGCTAAATGTTAAAGTTAAATTCTAAAAACTAATACAGTAAAGCTCAATGAGATAGTCTAACATTGTCATAATAAGTTCACTTAAGGGGTTTCAGATTTTTTAAAATTATTTTTTCGAATTTCTAGGCAAAACAAACTAAAAGATAATTTTAGTAATTTTAAGCAAAATAAAGTTATTATTATATTATATTCGTATACACACACTACCTATTTATAATCACATGTTATCTAATTTTAAAAATTAGAGTTACAAGAAAAACTATTTTTATATCCTTTAACTCATAATAATACTAAAATATACATGACTTCAAAGTTTGAACATGTGGACAAAGACATAATCAAATTTTTAAGATTATGGATTTTCATTCAAACATGAAGCTTTATACCTTAAAAGTTAAAATCAGCAAGAGGCAAGAATGTGGGTAAGAAAAACTAGAAAAAGGGGCTTCTTTGGCTTTCAAAATATAAAGTTATGGGTTTAAATTCTTTTCAAGCTGAAATAGGGGTTCTTGAGAGGCTAGGGGTTTTCAGGTGCGGTTTTCTCCTGGGTTGTGGTGTGGTCTCAACGGAGGTCATGGTAATTAGACCTTTGTGATGTGACCTGAAAATCAGTGGTTCACACGTTGAGATCAAAATGCCGTTAAAAAAAAAGAAAATAAACTAAAAAAGAAAAAGACATACAAAACATTTAACCAAAAACCTGATGTGATGATTGAAATGGTTGCAAAAATCAATTTTGAATCTTATCAGACTCCATTACCATCTTGTCATTGTCACCCAGCTTCAATAATTTCTTCATCAACACTGAAATCTAATCTCCTCCCTCCATCTCTTCAACAAAACCTTATCATTCTTCAATTCCAGAAGCAAAAACACATTCAACCCCCTCAAATCTTCTAATCTTTTCATGGGATTTCTTCTTCAAATCACAGTTGCTGCTCCATGGCCACTTACTCCCACTTCATTTCGTCTTCTTTGAAGCCGCTTCTCAAACTACCCATCACTCGTTTCCACCTTCTTCTAATCTTCCTGCATACCCTTTTATAACCCATTCACATTTCAGTCAAAACACTCCAATTTTGAAGTGTGATTGTCTGTTTTGCAAGCTGAATCGATCGATTTCTGAAACCCTCTCCAAAACCCTCTTATCGCAAATCAAGTGAATGGCGTCGGTGTTTTTGTATCATGTGGTCGGGGATCTGACGGTGGGTAAGCCGGAGATGGTTGAGTTCACCGAGAATGAAACGGTGGAGGCTGCGATTAGGGCGATCGGAGAATCGACTGAGTGCGGGATTGCCGTTTGGAAGAGACGATCGGTGCAAAAGGCTTCGATTGAGAACGCAGAAATGAGGCATCAGAGGTTTGTGGGTATCTTAAATCCGCTGGATATTGTTGCTTTTTTGGCTAGAGATGATTGTTTGAAGGATCAAGATAAAGCCCTGAAGACACCTGTTTCTGAGGTGATTGTTCCTGATAATACTCTTTTGAAGGAAGTTGATCCTGGCACAAGGTTAGATTTTTTTTTTTTTTAATCTTGATTTTTAAAATGAGCAATTGAGCATGTCATTATAATATCATTATACTTGATTTGTGAACTCTTTATTTCATGATGTCTTGTCTTGATCTTGCTACTCTTCCTATGATCATACCTGTTGTGAAGTATGCACTTGTTCAGATATTAATCTATCTATCTATGATTGGATTTGGAAGTTTTTAGTTTTTGTTTAGGAGTATTGGATATGAGATTCCAAAATGTGATTTGTTTAAAAAACTATAGTGTTAAATGGGATAAGAAGATTGATCCTTTTAGATTTTGGGATAACATGCAAAGAAATTGACAATGTCGTTTTTCGAATTATTTTAATTCATTTGTCACTTGAAGGAAAATGTGGATGTCATTATTTTTTTTATTATTTGAGAGAGGTGTTTGTGGAATGTAGTGCATTCAACAACTAATGCCCTTTGCAACACCATTGATACTTAATTTGTCAATCATTATTGATAAGTATGGGCATAAGCATTGGTTGTCGACAAAGGTAAAGATGAATTCATGGGCGAAAATCAATCCTTTTGTCACCTGGTCCATGTTTGCATTTATGAGTTCTCTTAGATCTTTTTTAGTTGGGTTGATTATATCTGCATATAAAAAGGCAAATTACAATAAAATACGGATCTAAACTACTGAATATAAACAACTTACATGACTAATACTTTGTTTTATCAGCACTTCTTTGGTCTTTAGTAGTTCGTCTTCATCCTTTAGTAGTTTAACTTTATTAGCTCTTTGTCTTGATTGGCACTTTCTCTTCAGTTCTTTATTGCCTGTAGTTCTTGGTCATTGGCTGTTTATTGTTGTGAAGCAATTGTTTGAGTCTTTGAGGAGTTAGTTTTTTTTTTTTTTTTTTTTTTTTATCTAACAAACTCCTTCGTGAACAGATGGAGCCAAAACTAAAACTTATTTATTCTTATGCCTTACTTATTCTTGAAAAAATATTTTCTCATCTGTCCTTTAAGATCTATCACTATATTCTTCTGCCTCATAAGCCTGAAGGTTTAGGTGGGTAGAACCTTAGAAAGCAAGGTACGGGTAATGGCCACTGAACGATCATTGATTGTGGAAACAATATAAAAAACACATCCATCTTGGTATAAAACAGTGGCATTACCCCAAAGGCCCAAAATGCTTGAAGAGCATCTATGTAGAGTGGGTATCAATGGTGAGAGAGGTATAGTAGGAGGAATCATCCAGAGTAGGGAGTTTTTCTAGAAAGACACGAAGATCGTAAGTTTTTTTTTAGTCTAGGAGCCATTGTAGCAATTTGGAGAGCACATAGTTGAAGGTTTTGAGACAAAGTAGGGAGAATTTGATAATCAAAAACAGTAGATGTGAGAATGAAAAGTGAAAGAACAAGGTTTTATCAAAGGAGATGATGTATGAGAAACAACTGATGCTAAGTGAATATAAATCATTGGTTTGTACTAAGTTCATCAGTTGTTAGTTCTTTGACTATAAACAACTTATCGAGTTGATTCGTCGTTTACGCAATTTTATCAACACTAGTTTGTCTCTATTAGTTTAACTTTAACAACTCTGTGTCTTGATCAACACCTTTTTGTAGCAATTCTTGGTCATTGGTTGTTTATTGTTGTGAAGCTGTTATTTAAGTCTTAGGTCATGACTTCTTTTTATGTAACACTAACATATCTATTCTTTTTTCTATTAATGAACAAACAAAAGCAAAAATTACAATGATTAAATCATGACTTGATATATATATATATATATATATATATATATATATAAGTATATAAGTATATAACAATGCTTGGTTTCTACTCAAGCTAAATAAATAAACTTTTATACTAATTCTTTAAAACCAGGAACTATAAAAAAGATATAATACTTAATAAGTAGATATATACTAGATCAAATGACTGACATAATTTTTGTTTCTGGATTCAAAATTACAGCCAACATGTAAAATTCATTAAATCCATCTGGCAAGTTGAAAGTCACTCGATATGTTTTTATTGCTTACATGTTACAAAATCCTAAATTGTTTTATTCGAAAAATTACATCTTTTATTTCAACGCGCCATTTGCCACTCCTACTAGAGATCATGGTTAGCAATGGGACATAAATGGTACAAAGGAGCTTGCATAATGGATTGATGGGATTAAATTATGCCTATAAGCACCGGTCAACTTGGCTAGATTTTGACTGTTGTGAAATACATTGAAATTATAGTGGAAAAAACAAGAGCATCTCCCTGGTAATTGCAAGTAGAAAATAATCTAAATAGTTGCATCAATGAACTTTGCAGTGAACCCAAAGGGTTATTAACATGGTAGTCAAATGCTTAGAGTAGAGATGACAAGGATTTCAGTTTTTTTTTCTTTTTTTTAGGTTAAAAATGTTGGGTCAGTTTGGCTGATCCATCATTTTTTGTCCAAATTCAGGTTTGTAAAGTGGTTAGTTTATTTAATTGAGTCAGGGACTCAGGGGTCCGTTGGGAACGGGCTCTATCTTTCAGAATAAAGTAAAGTTTGCTTTCATCTCACTCTTTGCGGACACTACTCTATGAGAGACATTTGTTTGTTATATAAAATGTTCATTGTTATGCTCATGTAAGCATCTGAATACACTTTGAGCCACTTTTGAATTGCTTGATTTGTATTTTTTTTCCTTAACCCGTAAAATACAACTTGAATTATATATATGCTCAACATCAAGTTTTAATTTCTAATCCTGTTAGATACATACTATCTACTTCTTTAAGGCCAAGTGTGGTACATTCTGCACTGAAATCATCAATCAATATACTTAGGGGGTAGTGGGGACAAAATAAACAGGTGAGATGGGTTGTAGTGATGGTCGGGTTGGCCTGAAACAATTGTTCAAACTTCTTTTTTTTACATATAACGTGATTTTTCTTATTTTGTGAAAATACCGTTAAAAACGTTGGAATGATTAACTTCAAATGATACATTTGAGCCAGAGACTCCTTCGAAGCAGCCTCTCTATCCCAACTGGGATAGGGGTAAGGTTTGTCTCCATCCTTCCCTCTAGACCCTACTGAAAAGTGAGAATATACTAAGTAAGTTTGTTTGTTGGTTTGGTACCAAAAGTGATACTATTATTTTCAAAAAAATAACGTTGGAGGTTTATGAATTCAAAATACAATTTGGCCAAATGTTGGGAGGCATATGACTCGTTTATAAGCTGAATCTTCCCTCAGCATATCCTCTGTTTTTTGTTCAAAAACACATGGAAACCACACACCAAACATCCTTATTAATCATGTATTTCTTTTATGCTAGATTAATAGATGCATTGGAGATAATGAAGCATGGCGTGAGGCGTCTTCTTGTTCCAAAAAGCATAGGATGGCGTGGCATGAGCAAACGTTTCTCTATTCTCTACAATGGAAAATGGCTCAAAAACATCGATAGTAATCCAAATATTACAATTCCCAACATCAATCGATCTTCATCTTCAACACCAACGACTATAATCCGTGACAAATATTGTTGTCTTTCAAGAGAAGATGTTATCCGCTTTCTAATTGGTTGTTTAGGAGCATTAGCTCCCCTTCCTCTATCTTCTATCTTATCTCTTGGTGCAATAAATCCTAATTATTGCTCAATTGAAGCATCATCACCTGCATTTGAAGCTGCCCTTAAGATCCCTCGTGAACCTAGTGCATTTGCAGTTGTTGACGCGACACCAGATGGTCAACGCAGGATTATTGGAGAAATCTCGGCATCCAAATTATGGAAATGTGATTATTTAGCTGCTGCTTGGGCTCTTGCTAATCTTTCCGCGGGTCAATTTGTGACAGGTGTTGAAGATAATCTATCTTCAAGACATCTTCCTGATTTGGTGGCAGCAGATGGTACAAATTCAGCAAATGGTGATGGTGGAGGGCGGTCGATCAGGCAAAGGACTTTTAGTAGCAGGAGCATCGGTTTCTTTAACCATAATTCTTCATTTCAAGGTTTTGGTGCTAATAGAAGCATGTATAGAGGTAGGAGTGTGCCTTTAACGTGTAAAACAACAAGCTCATTGGCGGCAGTTATGGCTCAGATGTTGTCTCATCGTGCAACACATGTTTGGGTGACTGAAGTTGAGAATGATGATCTTTTGGTTGGGTTGGTCGGGTATGCCGATATTCTAGCCGCTGTCACCCGCCCACCTGCGGCTCCTATTCCAGAGGCTCAGTTGAAAGAAAAAATGAATCAAGAATCTACATGTTAAGATGTGGCAACATGCCAACATGTAGTTTTTCTGGTTGGTATACTGTTGTCATGTCGGGTCAGTTATGTAAAAGATTACTTTGGTTGTGGTTTTGCTTTAAACCCTGTGATTTTTTTTGGTGTCTTGTTATTTTAAGTGGATTTCTTTTGCAGTTGTTTGAGAAGGTTGTGCATCTCAACCTTTTAGTCTTTGTATTTGTTAATGGAAATAAATAAATTCAGGCTATATTTGTCATATAAACTTTGTTATGCTGTCACATGAATTTACAAAATGAAACTTTACAGCAGAAATTGGTCATTGTACAAGGTCCTGAATGCCAATATGGAAACATGTCTACTGACTAGGATGAATTACAACTATTGATACTTCCGGTCTGACGAAGATGCAGAAGCCTTTGATGTTAAAGCATGGATTGTGGATCGAGTTCTAACCAGCGTCTCTCTAAGCAAAACGTTGTATTCGTAGAGGTTTTTAAGATTTTTCTGGATTTCTGTAGTGCTACCAGCCCTAGTTTCTGCCAACAGAAACATAAATCATGAAATTGATTCTCGTGATTTAGAGAACATGTCAAATAAGTTAAAAACAACCCAGATTCAATTGCAATAGTATAACTGTTTTTTGTAATCATGATTAACATGTTACTCTCTTAAAAAAATTTTTGCTGGTTAACCCAACCCAGCCCATTTAATTAAGACCACACCCGTTTCGAGTTTTGACCAATTGCAAACCCATGGGATCTGCACTTCTTGCTACGTGTGGGTTCAGTCATTAAGTTACCTAATGATGGTGGCAAAGGTATATCAGCAGCAACCATGATTTGTGGATCTGCATCAGATGAATTTATAATACTAATTCCATTCTGTTCTTCCTGATAATTCGTATCCCTTAATGCCTGCAAATGAGAAGCATACACGGGTTTTTCTTAAGAAAAGAGAGTTAATGTCCATTAACTAACACAGATCATCTTTGACTGTTCACGCATCATGTATATAGGCATACACACGCTTATATGTGTTGATAGATATAACTAATCATTTGTATGTCTATGTACAAATGCATGAACTGTGAACTGCTTACCTTGTCACTTGGTTTGCTAACTTTATTGTTGAAACTAGTAGCATCCATGGGTATTTGTTTCTTTTGACTAAATGATGACAATGATCCTCCATTAGAACAACTGCAACATGCCATTTCCATAGAAACTGCATCCTCAAACGGTGATATTCCACGACCCCAAGTAAAACTTACATACTTCCTTAACTATTTTCGGCAATAGAAGAATTCATTCAAAATTCATTGTCTTGAATGTAATTAATACAAACAAAAAATCTTTAGTTAAAGACATAAACATAAAAACTCAATCAACTCCCTGATATCATTATTATCGTACTAAATATATCTCACCATAAGCAAAACAAAGCTAAGGGTCTGAGACGGTAAGATGTAGACAATCTAACCTTTACCTCATAGGAATAGAGATGTTGCTTCCATTAAGACCACCGGCTCATGATGCCTAATTAACCGACCAACCCAACACTTTTAACGTTATTTTCACAAATATTAAGTAAATTAACATTACAATTATTACAATTTTACTTTTGCCCTCGAGGGCCGACACATATATACATTATATGCACACACCACAAACGGGACCCAACTCCCATATAGTTATCCAATAAAATAAAATATCATACCTTATTCCACTGTTCTTGGGCTTTCAGACGACTTCTAATACTTAACATCACTTTATCCTCATGACGGAATCTCTTGAATATATATTCAAACTATAAAAAAACTATAATTAGGACCACATGAAAAAAAGATCCAAAGTATACATGAAGTATGACCCAAAATAGACATTAGCCTATAGCATCACCCTCTGTGAAACTTTCCACTGTGTTAGATTTTCTGGCTAAAATTTATGTCGTTTTAGGTTTGTTTTTTTTAAGGTGAAAAAAACCCAGCTACCTGTTTGGTACAGAGTCTGGTTTGTGACTAAACCAGATCCAAGCGCAATTAAACTGGTATGCAACTCTGATTTACATCAGTTTGGCTTTTTAGTTTCATAATATTTTACTTCTCAGTTTCATTATGATCCAACAATGATGCACACCATTATCATTACCAATATCTACAATAGTTCATAACTTGTCCTGTATTTCTGTATATTTCCTATTTCCTTTTGAATGGGCTGGTTTGGGTTATTTCTAAAAAAAAGTTCAATAAAAGACAGGTCAAATGGGTTGAATGTTGCCCAAAGTATATCTTTAATCTATATATAACCTCCTAAATGACATTATTTACGAAAAATATCAGCTTAATATATTAATTTACATAGTTAATACCATCAACAATGAATACACTTCTTATTTTTCATGAAAAAGTTCCTTTAGGTATGTTAAAGTTCTTCAATTTGTAAGAGATGCAAGAAAAACTCATGAAACT
Organism: Mikania micrantha; assembly: GCA_009363875.1. Classification (NCBI taxonomy): domain Eukaryota; kingdom Viridiplantae; phylum Streptophyta; class Magnoliopsida; order Asterales; family Asteraceae; genus Mikania; species Mikania micrantha. Next base: position 27,398,720 of record CM018682.1, on the reverse strand, counting down.
AATTTACGTATATTAAAGTCCCAAAACTTGTCTAAAATGCATGTTACTAACCATAATTTAAATTTATAATATAACTTATATACTAAAAATCATTCAAGACTTTTTTTGACAAAACTGTTATAGGCTTTACCGAACATGTCTAACAATATCATTATGCCACCTCTAGTACAATACCCATTAAGTTCCCCAATCTTTATGGTAGAAGAAGTATCTATGGAAAAAGACGCATACGTGCACCAGAAGGTAGAAAAATACGCCAATACTAATGCAGGATAAGCCGCCCAAATCAGCAAGAAAGCCGACTGCATTCTTCAAAAAGTAAGATGAGTTAGATCACTATGCTTAACTCAACATATTATTCTACATAAGTCGTCATTACTACTGAAGTGTCTTATATATCCCTCACGCATTTGTCAACAATATAATTTGCAAATTAACCTGCTACCATGACGAGTGGGCAAATAATAAAGGTGTAAACAAGTCAAGCCATAACACAAGTTTTTTTTATTGAAGCTAGATTAATACACAAGCCTATGCCTAAGCTTTACCTAACGAGCTCAAGTAGGCTCGTGAGCCTAAACGAGCCTGTCAAAATTTTTTTTAATATATTAAATATGTATTTACATCACATTTATCATATTTGTTAAATTATGATAAAAATAACAAAATGGTATATATAAGTCTTATAATTATCATTTATCAATATATAAAAGAATTTATATATACACACACGCACGCGCGCACCTACTCTAATAAAGAAGTATATTTAGGAGACACGTGTCATACCCTGGTAAAAACTGGAATTTGTGCCTTTCTTTCCTAATAAATTCTCACAATTTTTAATTATAAAATATGAAAAAATACAAATCTTCTTATTCTAGTAGTTTACTAATTTATTAACTCTTGATAAACTATAATAAGATTTAAATTATATATTATCTTAAAATATAACTTTATAATTATTGAATACTACTACTACTATTATTATTTGTTTTATAATTTTTAGATTTTCATATTTCTTATTTCACAAATAGCTAATTAATCTAACATATACATTTTTATAAAAATTATTGTTTATAACATGTTATATTTATTCAACCCATGTAATACTAATACATGGGTTTCTAATGCAAGTGTGTGTATAAATTAAATAAATAATTAACATTATTATATGGGGAGGTCTACGTTATTGTTTCTCGCATCGCTCTTATAATAAATGCTAATGATTATAAATAATTAAATATTTAAAATATATTTTCTTATTCTAAAAATTTATTAAGACTTAATCATAAATATATTTTAATTATATCTTATCTTACAATATAATTTTATAATTCATAAATGTTCACTATTTATTATTTATCTTTCTTAGTTTCTTATATCTTTATCATTTCTAAATTTACCAATATAAAAACTATTGTTTTACAATGTGTTGAACTTATTCAACCATGTAAGATATGAGTTTCTAACCTAGAAAGTAATAAATAAGTCAAGCTTGACTCGCTCGAGCTTAAAAAACTAGTTACAAGCCGAGCTCGAGCTTTAGGATTAGAGCAAGAAACGATTCATGCTCGAAACAAGCCAAACTAGAGCTCTACCAATCCATAAGTTAAACCAGACAAGCTCGGGCTTGGCTCGCTTACACTGCTAGTAAATAAGCAAAATTAGCAGCAAGTGATTTTAATAATATTCAACAATACGTCTTAAAATCAAATCCAAAGGCCAGTGATGAAGAAACAAATCTAATTACAGCAAAGGACTCACCAGGACCGAGAGTGCTTTGATTGTCAATTTGCACAATGTAAGATGAAAGAAAATTGACATGTAACATGGTATTCACGAACCCATCAGTTGAACCTTGAAGAGAGGCTCGCAGTTGACTCACCTCACTAAAAGATGAACCCGGTAAGAAATCATGAAACAAAGGTTGTATGAGTCTAAGATCATGCTTATTCCGGTATATTCTCGGAAATAGATTGAAATGCAGGATATTTGAATCTCTTCCTCTGTATGTAACAAACTTTGCACTATCTGTGCTTCCATTTTTCAAAGAACCACTTACAAAACTCATATGCTTTTTATGGTGGCGGTCTCTAGCAGTCAACTTGAATTCAAAACCAACAGCGGTGGCTGGCACGCCTGGGAGGTCGATGAACTGCCAAGAAATGTACAAATTGTCACTAAAAAGCTGACAATCATCACATTTAAGAATTATGGTGGGCCCCTTTGTGGTGTTTTGGCACGAGAAATCGACAAATGTGGAAAGCGGAACGGTACGAGAATCAATAAAAGCGGGATTTCCTATGACTAAATTCCCGAATCCTTTAAGATTGGAACAACTCATGGTGGAAATGGTTGTTATATTAAATTCCATGTCATTATGGAAGGAAGCCAACTCAGGTGCATTTGTTGCTATCACACTATGTATCTCAATGTTCCTCATTGATATAACTTGGTAGAGCAGCCTGCGATAAAACCGCATAAAATTTGGATGATAAAAATCAGATAATTGGCTGTAATAAAAAGTGACATACTGCCTCAGAAGGGGTTCAAAGTTGTTTGGTCTCACAGAGGATAAAAACAGCTTTGGGTTGAAATTGGCTATCAATAATCCAGCTTGAACATGTCAGGTTGGGTTGACAAGCAATTATGGTTTGTCCCTTTTCAGGCTGAACATGTCAGGTTGGGTTGACAAGCAGTCACGATTTGTCCATTTTCAGGTTAAATATGTCGGGTGGGTTGACAGGTAATCATGATTTGTCTATTTTAAGGTTGAACACATCTGGTTGGGTTGACAAGCAGTCATGGCTTGGCTTGTCCATTTTCAAAATTTATATAAAGAATCATCACATTAATTATGATTATAAAAAAAATACTATTCACATAATTGTCAAAATATTTGAATATAATAGTTTAGGCAGTTGTATGCATTTAAATAACTGATAGGCGACTTTCAACATGTTTGACCTACATCAAACCATTTGATAATCCCTCTTTTAGCTTATAAATTCATTTGACCCATTGAGATTAAACACCATCAAATCAACCCATTCATAACCAAAGGGTCAAAGCTGTTACCTCTGCTTTAAAACAAGGGGGAAAAAAAAGACAGATGGAAACAAGAGACACCTTACACGCAAAAGAGATAAATATGTATCACATGTTTGTAATTTCTTCTAAAGATTTATCAGTTACATAACACATTTCAACAATCACTTTAATTAAAATGGTGCTTCTAGTTGAATCAAATAAACATATTATCTGCCAAAATGTTCTTCCACTTGCCTTTAGGACCCAATCACCTCTATATTGATACTAATTTGATTTAGCCAAACTATAATGATGTAATTGATATAATTGTCAAAGTAAAAGCAGGTGATTGCTATATTTTTGTTCGAGTATGCAACAAAGAAGTTAAAAGTTCAAGAATTTATTTATTTTGCCATATAGAAATGAAGATAGATATGTAACTTATCGGTTACTCACGCAGCGAACAAACCGATAAAAAGAATCCAGCTTGCAATCGAGAAAGCTCCACCAAGCTCAGTCTTTCGGTTCTTGACAACCTTTTGATCATCCTACATTAATGACATAAAGAATTCAGTACAAGAGACAAATTACATTGCCTGAAGAAATATGAGATGGAGGTCACAAATGATGCACAATAACACATAATCACTAGACTTGGCAAGCATACAAAGCTCAATATGAGTGCGTGCGTGCATGCATAAAAAGAAGGGAGTTGCAGCAAACTACTACGGTTACATAATATATCATTGGTATTATCGTATTTCTTATCGTAACACCTATTCAATAGTACGCAACACCTAGATAATCCCAGGATAATGCCACCACCCCCAAGACTCGAACCCACAACCTTTGGTTGGGGTGAAAACACCATTTCCCGCTGCATCAGTACAACCCCTCCCTCCCCCACCCCCCAAAAAAAAAAAACGGGGGGGGGGGGGGGGGGGGACCCCACCTAATTAATTACTAGTTGTAACTTCCCTAGTTTTGTTCGTCTGTACTCTTATTTATATTCAAAACAATAGAAAGCATTTCAGTCTCAAAAACTCTGCAAGAGCCATATCACTCTCCCACGAGTTTAATTCGATCAAAATCTTCTTCCTCTTCACTGCAAGCAAACCAATGGCTGACGACCCCCTTCCTAGTTTTGGCTCCAGCTCCGTGTCTCACTTCCCCATCAAGAACATGTTACGTTTATTGAATAAAAGGTTTTCCCGGGTAAATATGCTAAAGATGGTCTCACAGATAATACTTGGTACCTATATAATGGTGAAATTAATCATATGACCGATGAACAATCTTGTTTCAGTGAACTTGATTAGAAAACAGTGGGACGTGTGAAGTTTGGAGATGGTTTGGCTATGGAAATTAAAGGCAAAGGGTCGATTATGTTGCGGTGCAATAATGGTGACCAACAGCTCATCACCGTGTACTACATCCCTGACTTGTGAAACAACTACCACGTGTAGGACAACTAGATTAAGTGGGATGCAAAATGCATAGAGAGGATTTTTTTTTTTTTTTGTGGCAATATGATTGATCTGTTAGGAATCAAAGAGGCGCAGCGGAGACCGATTAACTCATACACGCACATGAAAGCAAAGAAAACAGACACAAACGATATAACGTGGTTCAGTCGATGTGACCTACGTCTATAGGTTGCAACTAGGGATTATTTTATTGATTAGGTGTTGAAGATTACAATTATATGACAAAGCTTTAGATAGAAAACTAATTAGGTTAAACGCCTAATGGGCCAGGATTAGGGCCGGCAAAGGCCTCCGTAAACCTAATAATCTCCCACTCGAAGGCCTTACGATAGAATCAAGCCCGGTACCCAACATAAGCAATCAGTCATCCAGCAAATCCATTAATCTTCAATAACAAGTCTTCCAAGCCTCGATTCCAAGAATAAGCTAAGACTTCATCATATCCGGACGTATCCCCCTAGTGCAACCGCCCCTCAATCATCAAGTACAAGAAGGGCCAGTTGAAGCTCCCCCGAGCTCCAACTTAGTCGGGACAACTCCCATCAACGACTCATCCTCTATCTCAACTGGTGTGGACACTCCACCAGATCCAGAGATACACCGAGGACCACCAACACTCTCCAAACATAACTAACTACCAATAGGAGATAATTATTTAGTTCTAGCCTTAAAAACCCAACAGTTCTTCATAACTGTACCCGGAACACAATCCTTGCTCCCACTGTCACCGAATCCCCTGAATGGCTTAGACATGTGAACACGTTCAGCTAACATCCCCTTGGCTCCACGTTTGCAAAATGAACTCTCTTAGCATGAGATTTAGCGAACCAAATTTTGCTTTGCTTAATCGAGACGGTCATACATCCCTCAACAGGTTCATCAACCAAATATAATGACCCATGCTTCACACCACAAGCAATCACGAGATTTCCCTTGACCACATTCCATTTGCCACTACCAAACGTTACTTCCATTCCCTGTTTATCCAGCTAACCCACAGAAATCAATTTCCTATTCAGCCCCGGAATAACCCTGACATTCTTTAGGTTCCATGTAGTTCCCAATTAAGTAACCAGATCAACATCCCTCATGCCAATGACTTCAAGCAACTCGTCATTAGCAAGTCGAACCTTCCCAAAATCTCCTTGGTTCAGATTCAGCATCGTTTCCCCGCTGTCCATGGCATGAAACGAAGCCCCTGAATCCATGACCCAAGAGTCTACACAACTTTCAATGATGCAAACCAAAGCATCATCATCATACACGCCCTTAGCAGCGTTCATTTGCTTCAAAGTACCCGGGTATTGACTCTTAACATGCCCTACTTCATTGCAGCTCCAACATTTCACAGTCTTCCGAGTCCTAGACGGACTTCTTTCGCGACTCCCGCTATTTCTATTATTCCCTCTTCCCCTACCAACATATATCATCTCAGAAGATGATCCTCCACTAGTACTCTTCCTGCAAACATCTTCACCTAGTACAATATCACGGATCCCCTCAAATGTCATATCTGTGGTCCCCCACAGAACTTGTAACAATAGTCACAATCGCAGACCAACTATCAGGCAGTGAAGACAACAACAACACAACCTTAGTCTCATCATCAAACTTGATTCCCACAGATGATAATCTGGACAGAATCGAATTTAGATTGTTGATGTGAACTGTAATTGAGCTTCCTTCGTGTCGTAAACAAGTTGACACATTTAAGACATGATAAAAATCGTGTCTAAACACACTTGCAAACATGTTAACGACTTGTAGTAATATGTTCAAACACGGTTTAAACCTATTTAAGCCGGTTAATGGCTAAAACCTATTAATGACATTTTTAAATCTGTAAACCCGTTAGCATGTTTAAACATGTTTATATTTTTAAAATTTTCTAAAATCAATAAATATGAGATTTTTATCGTGTCTCTAAACAAGTCTTATCATGTAAAAACATGTTTATGGTCCATTTATGATCCGAGTACGCCCTTCACACCATTCAGTTATGGTCCGATTACACCCTGTACATAAATCTAGCAACTTACATCGTCTTGCAACACGTGCTTTCTTTACTTGTTGATAATTTTTCAACATTTATGCGAGCCGGTCCAGTGGAAGCAATTAAACACACACAAAATCAAATAGAACAGAAAACGCAGTGGTTCGGTCAAGATGACCGACCTACATCCAATTTCAACTAGGGTTTATCTTTATTAGGTGCTTCAAAATACAATTACATCTTAGGGGTATATATAATACCAAGATAAGGGTTAATAAAATAGAAAACTAAATAATCAACCATAAATAGAGTAAAACGCCTGGGGTCGACTGCTTCTAATCTAATAGCCCCAAGTGGCTGCTTCTAATCTTTTCCCATCTTCCAACCTTGAACAAGGCCCAAAGCCTTCATAACACAACAATCTTCCACTTGAAAACTTTGCACACAAAAACCATCCAAGTAAACTCAAATCTAGTAATTCCAATATTTTTCATCTTCAAGTCTTCCAAGCTTCGACTCCAATCAACTAAAACTTCATCATAACCCCTAGTTGCATCCCTTTCTCATCAAGTACATGAAGATGAGTCCAAGCTCCCCTGAGCTCCAACTCATTCTCTATTTTAACTAGAATGCATGATCCACCGGTTCCATAGATAACCCAAGAATCATCACATTCTCCTCATTAACCAAGAGTCCATAGGAGATATTTTATCAAATCGAACTACCGGTCTTCAAAACCCAAAGTCGTTTTCTGACTATAATCAGAACATGCCTTTTGCTCCCAATGTCATCAAACCCCTAGTTTAGACTTCCGATTTCACTCGGCTTGAATCTTCTTGGCACCGGTCTTCACTCCTGCAAACTGAACCTTCTGTTGCTCCTTTGACTCGGCAAACCCGACTTTGTTTCGAGGGACAGTCACACTTTCCTTGGAAGGTACTTCCATCATGTATAATATTCCACTCTTGTCTTGAAAGCTAGAACAACTATGGCATCCTTCAAGTCTCTTATGGTTTGTAATAAAGTAACCAAACTAATATCACTCATGCCTATAACACCAAGAACATCACCATTAGTTATTTTAACCTTCCAAAAGTTGCCAACCTTTAGATTCACCATCATTTCCCCATTGTGCGTAACATGAAACGAAGATCCGAAATCTATAAGCCAAGAGTCCACGTTGCTTACCTCACTACACATTAATGCGTCATCATAGCACATGGTCTCAACAGTGTTCACCTCAGTAGATTTTCCATGTTTCTTATTTGGACATTGACTTTTAACAAATCCAACCTCATTGCAGATCCAACACTTCTTACTCTTTTGAGTTCTAGACAAGCTCCTTCCATAACTCCCCTTGTTTTTGTTGTTTTCATTTCCCATGCCCATAAGTTGCATTTTAGAAGATGATTTACTACTAGTGCTCTTCCTACGAAGATCTTCACCCATCACAGTTTATCGAACCCCTTTAAATGTAAAATTATCAGTCCTCGCAGAGGTAGTAACAACCATTACAGTTTCAAACCAACTATCAGACAAAAAAAATAGCAAAATCACAGCTTGAGTCTCATACTCTCATCATCAAATTTCGTGCCCACATATGCAAACCTGGACATGATTAAGTTAAGATTATAAATGTGGCACGTGACTAAACCACCTTCATGCATCCTAGTCATTGAATAACTTCCTCCTCAATAACACTTTATTGGCAACAAATGGATTTTCATACATATTTGACAGAGTTTTCATCATACCACACGTCGTAGTTTCCGCGTTATATTGAATGCAACACTCCTTGGCAGTGACAACATAATAAAACCCCTCCAGCCTGTGTGTCCTTTGAGCTCCAAACCACTTCGTTTTCCTTAGTCATCTTATTAGGCTTATCTTACAATAGCACATCCAAATCTTTCTAACTGAGCAATGTCTCTACCTGCATCTTCCACCAATCCACCATGCGCAATCAATTACATTAAATATTTTGATTTGTACCTTCCCATCTTCAGCAATTGCAAGACAAGAAAAAAAATAAAATAAGAAACCCAATGCTTGATTTGCGATGGAATAATCAACAATCAAGCAAAGACTAAATTGTAGGCCTGTAAACGAACCGAACAGTTCATGAACTGTTCGTGAACTGTTCGGTAAGAAGTTCATTTATGTTCGTTTATTTAATAAATGAACGAACATGAACACACCTTGTGTTCGTTTATTTATGTTCATGAACAGTTCGGTTATGTTCGTTTATTTACGTGCGTTTATTTGTGTTCGTTAATGTTCATTAATATTCGTTAACTATGTAATGTTAGTTTTTGTTCGGTTAACTGACTAATTTACGAATGATATGTATTTGCATTTAAGAGACTTGTCGTTTTGTGCTCGTTTATGCTTGTTCAATTGTGTTCGTTTATGTTTGTTCAATAGTGTTCATGTTCGTTTATGATTGTTCAATGGTGTTAAAAAAATGTCCATTTATGTTTGTTCGTTTATTTTAGTTCGTTTGTGTTCATTTATGTTCATGAACAGTTCGTTTAACTTATTAATGAACGAACACAAACGAACACGAACATATTCATTTTCTTAATGAATGAACACGAACACAAAATTCATGTTCGTTAATGTGTTCATGTTCGTGTTCGTGTTCGGTTAAGTTTAAATGAACGAACACGAACATGCCTGTGTTCGTGTTTGTTCGGTTCGTTTACAGGCCTACTAAATTGATCAAGAAGACAAGAAACCAAAATCAAACAAAACAAAGTAACATTCGATAAAGTCCTAAAACCTGAAAAAAACTTGAACTCGCAATTCTTTCCTGAAGCCCGAATGTAACCCGCAACTTCAAAAGTTGACAAAAACCCTAATTGCAGAAAACACCCAAAACAGCCCAACCGAACAGCGACTAGAGCGGAACAGCAAGGATCGGTGCCGAAAAGCAGCCAGAACCAGTCTAAAAATGACAGAAATAACATTTTATGTCTCCACTTTTTGCGATTGATATCAAGGGTTAACCCAACCCAAATTGCAGCAAAAACAGTCCTTCTCAGCAGCCTCTTATTTTCCTGCCGATATTGAACCAGTGCAAATTGCAAAACCATATGTATAGTGTAACCGTGTCTCTGAAACCACTTGTTAGGTATCTAATCAGAGTCCGTCTAGCGAAAACAATCAAAACACACACAATCAAACAAAAAAGAAAACGGACACAAGATTTAGAGTGGTTCGGTCAAGGCGGCCTACATCCACTTTGCAACTAGGGTTTCTCGTTATTAGGTTCTTCAAAATACAATTATGTCTTAGGAGTATATATAATACCAAGATCAGGGTTAATAAAATAGAAAACTTAATAATCAACCAGAAATAGAATAAGCAGCCCCAAGGCGTAGGAAAAACACCTCGTGGCAGTCAAGGAGCTCCAACGAGATTCCAGTCTGAACAAGTCTGCATAGCTAAAATTGAGATAAAACATCCACAAAAAGGCCTTAAACTTGTTAAAGTTGCACATGTTGAAGCGCAGTTGTTGAAGTTCTAGTTTTCGAAAATTCTGGTTAATTGAGTGAAGGAGGAAGAAGAGAAGAGGTTGCATATTATGAACATAGTAAAATTGAGTTGTGATTGTGTATTTGAGCTAAGCCATTGTACAGTCTAGTCATCACAAAAATGACTAGTCAGTGCATTAGGCAATTCTCTTTTTCTCCGGTACATTTTTTGGTTTAATTTTTTTATTTCTAGATATAGGGAGATGATCAAATGTTAACCCATGTTTATTGCGTTAACCGAATAACTACATCTTATTACTTTGGGGCCCACATGGCCACATTAAAGTAAATCTAAGAGTGTGTGTTTTTTTTTCTTTTTTAATTAATGTAGGGCCTACTTACATTAATAAAAAAAGAAGAATAAACCTAAACCTTTAGATTTACTTTAATGTGGGTCCCAAAGTAATAAAATGTAGTTATTCGGTTAACACAATAAGGAAGGGTTAACATTCGAACCATCCCCGCTAGATATATTCCTTTTTTGTTTTTTCTTGGTTGTTGATGTTTTTCAACTAGCAATGTTTCTCGTTTTCCTTTCTATTTTGATTTATTTTAGATTTGTTTTCCCCTTTTTTTTCCAAATGTTTTGTTATATATTAAGCTTGTTTTGTTGTACATAGAGTCATTGAAAGACTATTATTCTACAGCCTAAAACATGCCTAAAAGCTCTTAAAACTTTTAACAATGCATAATGCTTAACAAGTCATCACTTTTAAGCAGCCATGTGCCTAGACCGTAGGCTTGTTCTTTATGCCTTTAGTGTGCCCAGCGCCTTTGACAACTATGATGGTATGATGAGAGTAGCTCAAGGTAGACTAGAGCAGTTAGGTTGAGGTAATGGATCATAAAATCATCCCATCCTTCTAGTTGCCACATGAATGTTCACGAGGACATCAACCATACCAGTAACCAGGTCCTCATTTGATTATAAACTCATAATATATACCCTTAAAAGTTGATTTTGGTATTATGTTCCCTAAAATAAGTACCAACTAAAAGCGTGTTCGGTGTTCCTACCATGAGACATCCGCATCCTATATCTATGGACAAAGATTAACCTTCGCAGGCGTAACTTCATTTCTCATAGATAAAGATTAGCATAAAGCAGTTGTATTTAACTTCCCTAAAATCCTACCCCTTGTTTAATTGCCCTAACCAACTCAATGTCAAATGTTTGTATACCATCGCAATAAGCGTGCCCTTTTTGTTCATACAAATTGTATAATTCCTCAATCACAAGAACTTGTCAATAAACTCATCCACAACAAGAACTAAAAATCTCAAATCCAGTTGCAGCACATTGAAAGAAACTATGCACAAACTTAAAAAGCTATCAAATAATTGACTAACAAAAGTCAAACATGGAACTAAATCTTAACAATTGCAGCTGCAATCCAACATTCAACAACGAAAATGAGATTACCAGCCAATGGCGAGTAGATAAGGAGACATCAAATCTGCTGATCCACCATCTGATTCTAAACCAAGGTGTTCTTCCATCGCCAAGCTTCCCAAATCTCACAAAAAAACAGAACACGAGCCACGACACAAGAATCACAATCGTAGTTTCTAGAAACACAGCCTGAGATTGCGTGAACTTCTTGATTGTATCGAAAGCAAAGATGTTAGCCGGGATGTTTATCGAATAGTCAACTCCAGAACCCACCAAGAAGTCGCCGGAGCCGGAGCCGGAGGTTGTGAACGGCGAGCAGGTGTTATCAGTGCTATTGTAAAAGTAGCCTGGATTGCAGGCGCACAAAGTGGTATTGTAACGGAGGAAATTGTTGATGGGGCAATCCATTTTGTGAAATTAATGTGTGACAAATCACAAATCTCGCGTATATAGTGAAACTTTGAAAAAAGTCGAAAGTGAGAAAATAATAATTATTTTTAATATATATTTTTATAAACTTTGAAAAAAGTCAAATTAGGAAATTGTTGATGGGGTAGTCCATTTTGTGAAATTAAATCGTCAGACACCACACCACCACTAGGGGTGTAAACGAGCCCGAGCCTGTCATTGTTCGAGCTCGGCTTGTGAGGATTTTTTGAGGCTCGATATCGAGCTCGGCTCAAATCGAGCTTCTTCTATTAAGATCGACCTCGGCTCGTAAATGATATATCGGGCTCGAGATCGGCTCGATTAAGCTCGAACTTATTTGGCGATACTTAAACAAGCCAAAGCTCGGCTCGAAAGCTCGTTTTCTAAAGATCTTAAGCGAGGCAAAATGTGACACCCCGTAAATTCCAGGTCAGCTTTAATCTTATTTAAATGTTTATTTAAATGCATTATGTACACGTGGCACTAGAATTAGATTTTTTTAGTGTGACACGTGGCACGACAGTACGAACACTGGCATACGACACGATAATTCGTGGAATTATCGACAAACAACACACACGTGTCAAAACACACGAACGTTGGTGAACGTCTAACACATTGTGTAGCACAACACTCGAAACTTCACGAAACACTGTCACAAGTCAATTATGGCTAATAATTGATCAATAGAGTCTAAACGACGCTCGAATGATGTTTTACAGTCGAAAAACGGGCAAGAATGGGCCAGAGCAACAAAACAAGCTTATTGGGCTTGAAATCCAGGCCAGGCGGTACGCCTGACCCGGGGTGCCCGCGACAGGCGATGCGCGCGGGTGGAAATTGAGCGCCTCGTCCGACCGGATCCGCGCGTAACGACAGGCTAAGTTTGCCCACGCCAGGCGATACGCCTGGGGCGCCCCGGTCGCCAAACAGCTTTTTAAGCTCCCAATGTCATCATTTTACCTACACTACTCCTTTCACTCATTATACCCGAATTCAAACTCAACCTCTCGACCATCTTCAACCCCAACTCTCTGTTACAACCTCTCTCCTCCATTGGAAGCCATTTTTACACCTCTTGAAGCTCCACATTGAAAGATCGAAGCTTACTTCCCGCATTGGAGCTCGAAGAACCACCACCATCTCGCAATTTCTGAAGGTTCTTGCTGTCCAGAAGCTTTAGAAGTTGTTATTACCATCATCTCAAGGTTCCAGGAGCTTTAGAGGTAGTCTATTCATCCCTTGTGGCTTAAAACCACCACATTTCGCACATGCACGCTCAAAAACACACATGCAAGCCCTTTGGACTTGCATGCACGAATTTTCTTGATGTTGAATCTGGGTTTGAGGATTAAACCACTGTTAATGATGATCTATGATGTTATTATCAAGTTTTATGATGATCTAAAATGATGGGTATGGACCATCTTACTTAAAATGATGTTTTGTGATGACATTGATGCATGCATGTATGATCCATGATAATAGAGATGATTTTCAGTGTTGAATATGCTCATTGATGATATTAGGATGAGTACTCATGGTTAGGTTTGCCTAAAATGATTAGAATGATGATTTTTGACAATCTTTCTATTTATAGAAACTTTGTTTTATCTAAATGGAACTATAGATAAAATGGTGGGCATGCATGTATGGATAATTGTTCTTAGGATGATAATATGATGATTGAAATACTTGGAATGTGATTATGATCATGTTTATGGTCATAGTGACGTGGTTACTATATTTAGAAACTTTTTGTGATGAACTATTGATTGATGATGATTTTGGTTATAATGATATGTCAAAATGATATTAGATTGGTTATTATAAGGATTTATGGCATAAAAATGGGTTAGAAATGTTAAATGGTCATTTTTATGCAAAAACCACAAAGTTACTATTTATAGTAACTTTATTTTTACAAAAACCGACTTGTCAACGTGTTACATTATTTGAGCATGCTAAATGACTTATTATGTTATGATATGTGGATTAGATGCTAAGTAGATGGTTTCCGATGTCCCGTATGCTAAAAATGGAAACTTTCCATTTTAGGAAACTTTTATGTGCAAACATGTTATAAACGACTTATGTGAATCCGTATGGTGATGTGCTATGTGTTAACATGATCCCGTAGGACTATTGAACATGCTAGAACTACAAAACCGTCATGCTTTGTGAACTTTCCATAAATGGAACTTACTATAAATAGTAAGTTGTCCATAGACGCGACTTGCGCGTTTTGCACACGACAAACACTTGCACGATTGCTACACGAGTCACAAACCTTCACACGGTTCACCAACGGGTCGTTGACTTGACACGGTCAACTATGGACCAACACGAGCAAACACGGTCAATGTGGACCGACACGGACAAACATGAACAACCAAGGGTTGTTGGACACAAACACGAGCACTAACACAAACACTAGCACTGTCACTTACACCAACTCACGTACGGTATACGATATAGGTTGCCGGTGACCGACACGCATTTCGACGCAGGAGCTTACGCTTACTTATCGCTTTATTCACTAAGGTGAGTTTACGGCCCCTCTTTACTCTTTTTCAAACGCTTTTAAATAGGGGGAGAATACTAGTTGCATCGAGTCAAACATTATTACTATTACAAACATTTTTGTGTATGCTGGTTTATTGGACAAACATTAAGTGTTGAACTCGTATTAAGCCCTCACAAAGTCTTACCGTTAATGTACGAACAACGTGGTAGATTTGGATGGATCCATTAGGGAATGACTAACCCCACGGGGCACTATGTTGACTGGATGTCATAACCCGTGCAAATTCTGACCTAACTTGCTATGTATACGAGACATAGCGGAGGCAAGGACAAACAAGTCTAGTTCGGTAGTGACGCACTGACACTTTGGGCCTAGGGCTCGGTACTAACATTGATAAACAGCATGACACACTTTTATTACTATATGTATATCAAAACTTGTGAACTCACCAACCATCGTGTTGACACTTTTTCTAACTGGTATTCTCAGGTAACTAGCTGCGCATGGAACAGGATGCACGTTAAGGGATGAGCTTTAGGAACCGCATGCATTCTGTTGTTTCTTTTGAAAACAATTTAGTTCTAAACAATGTTGTATTTTACTATCATTATTCCGCTGCATTTGTCAAACATGTGATCTTCCGCTGCAATACTTTATGACAACTTTTATTCCGCTGCAAACTATATCATGATGTGTATGTGTCAAACTTGGATTGTAAACGCATATAGAGTCGTTCTATATGACCTTGAGCTGTGATTCTGGCCACGTCACACCCACGTGGACTGACACCACGAGTAGGAAATTGGGGGTGTGACAGACTGGTATCAGAGCCTTGGTTATAGGGAACTAGGTTTGCATGTAGTAAACTTAGACTATAGCCATTGCTCAACTTTAGACACTACACTTAGAACTTGCACATTGATGATATTGCTTATGTTAAACTATTACTTACTAACGTGAAACTTACAGGATGGCCGACAGCAACAGCAACGCTAACAGGAGCGCAGCTAGACCCACGGGCAGAGAGTCGGCGACGGATCGACGATATCGTAGCCCAGGTTGACGCCGAGATGGATAGGCGGGCCAGAGACGCGGCACGGGCCCGACATTGGGGATGGCTTCCCACCATAATCCAGGGATGGATCATCGGGGAGAGAGTACCTCCATACCGTTTCCCTGGTGATACCACCCCAGGACACCGACTGCCACCACTTGGAGTACCACTGGAGCAGGCCTTCGCGGCCCACGTTGCTTACACCCGACGAGAGATTGGGAGGACTAGAGAGCTGTCAGACGAGGTCCGAGTTCTTCGCGAGAAGAACGATCGATTGGAGAGGCAGAACGAGAGACTGGAGGGACGCAACGACAGATTGGAGGCACAGGTGGAGACTCTACGCCTCCAAGTGTCCCAACTGATGACCCAGCACGGACAGATCATTGATGTCATGCAGGAGCATGATGTACGCATCACTGAGAATCGGACAGACATAACCGAGACTCAGGCGATGGTGCAGGCTAGTGATGCCATGCTTAACGCATGGGCTGCACAGTTTATTGAGGAACCACCACAGGAGGATGGTCCTGAATTCGAGGCCGAGGACCTCGAAGAGGAGGACCTTGATGAGGATCCTAATGAGGATCCGGAGGAGGATGATGATGACGGAGACGCTGCTAGCGATATTTCACATGTCTCTATGGATTCGGATTAGAGGACTGTTATATTTTGTACTTTCTTATTTTGGCCTAGACGAGCGGGATGTGCTCGAAGAACTTATTATGTATTTCCTTTTGAAATCATTGTACTTCAAGCTTATTATTAATGAGAATTATGTTTTGTCTTACTTATTACATGTTGACCATGATTGCTTGATAACATAACCTCTGACTTGACAGCTAACATGACATCTGATCTGACATCTGACATGACATTTGACTAACACTCTAACATGTGCTGATTAAAACTCTATCCCTTATGTATAGAACCATACATGGCGGGAAGAGGACCGTACGCGCGTCCTGCTAAACGGACACTAGATGCCGCTGTGATAAAAATGATGGTTGACCATCGGGTCAACAAAGCGATCGCTGACTACGAAGCCAGTCGCTAGCATAGCGAAACTAGCGGAAACAACAACGGTACTAACACTTGCCTGACGCGACTAATATAGTGTAGCTAACACAATACTAACACACGACACTGGTTTCTGACAAACAGGGTCAAACAGCAGCAACGGGAAAGGATGTTCCTTTAAATCTTTCCTAAACTGCCACCCACACAAGTTCAAGGGAACTGAGGGAGCTGTCGGAATGCTCCGCTGGGTGGAGAAAGTGGAGTCTGTATTCGCCATGTGCGAATGTGCTGAAGAGAACCGGGTGAAGTTCGCAACTGGTACACTGGAAGGACCAGCACTCACATGGTGGAATACCCATGTACAAACCCTGGGGTTGGACGGTGCCAACTCCATGCCATGGGCTGATTTCACCCGACTACTGCAAGAGGAATACTGTCCTCGTGATGAGATCAGAAAACTGGAAGCCGAATTCTGGGTACTGAAGATGGTCGGCTCTGAGATCGAGCAATACTGCACTCGATTCCATGAGCTGTGTAAGCTATGTCCGGCTATGGTGACGCCGGAATACAAGAAGATCGAGCAGTTCATCAGTGGACTGCCTGAACAGATTCAAAGCATGGTGACTGCGTCTGACCTCACCACTATCCAACCACTGATCCGACTGGCTCATAAACTGACTGACCAAGCTGTAGCTCAGGGCAAGCTACCAAAACGAGGCGAGCATGTGAAGCCTCAAGAAAGCCAGAAGAGGAAGTGGGAACCCAGCCACCACCAATCTCATCAGCCCCAACAACAACAACGATCTGCACCTGCCAGAGCATTCACTGCCACCCAACCTGATGACAAGGGAAAGGGTGTGTATCAAGGAAAATACCCGCTATGTAACCGATGCTCTTATCACCACTTCGGGCAATGCAAACGATATCGTTGCTTGAAGTGTGGACGACATGGCCACATGGCCAAAGACTGCAGATCCAAATTTCCCAGTAACAACAACCCTAACCACAACCAGAACAACAACCAGAACACCTCCAGAGGGTGTTATGAATGTGGAAAACCAGGCCACATGAGGAGGGACTGCCCTCAATTGAAGAAGGCCGGAGGAGGAGCGGTCAAGGGACGAGCTTTTGTGATTGGCTCGGGAGAAGCCAAGGATGACCCGAACATCGTAACCGGTACGTTTCTTTTAAATAATGTCTATGCTAGCATATTATTTGATACCGGTGCCGATAGGAGCTTTATATCTAGTGAGTTTAGCAAATTACTAGATATTACCCCAACACCACTAGACTACAAGTACACCGTAGAGTTAGCCGACGGTAAGCTAATTGAAACACAACACATCTTTCGAGGATGCGTCATGGTTTTGGCGAATCACGAACTCGAAATCGATTTGATGCCGGTGACTCTTGGAAGCTTTGATGTGGTCGTTGGAATGGATTGGCTATCCGCTAACCAAGCTGAAATCGTATGCAACGAGAAGATCGTACGAGTGACGTTGCAGAACGGAGAACAGATCTCGATTCAGGGGGAAAGACGGGGAGTACCTCTGAACATCATATCATGCATGAAGGCAAACAAGTATCTGCAAAAGGGATACACTACCATACTAGCCCTCATCACGGAACAACCGAAGAAAGAAAGGAAGATTGAGGACATCGCCGTAGTCCGCGACTTTCCCGAAGTGTTTCCCGAAGACCTACCTGGACTGCCTCCGAAACGACAAGTCGAGTTCCAGATAGATCTTACACCTGGAGCGGCACCGATCGCCAAAGCTCCATACCGACTAGCACCGACTGAGATGCAGGAACTGTCTAACCAGTTGCAAGAACTGTTAGACAAGGGATTCATCAGACCGAGCTTCTCACCTTGGGGAGCACCGGTCTTGTTCGTAAAGAAGAAAGACGGATCATTCCGTATGTGTATCGACTATAGAGAGCTGAACAAGGTGACGATCAAGAATCGATATCCCTTACCACGAATAGACGATCTATTTGACCAATTGCAAGGGTCAAGCTACTATTCAAAGATCGATTTAAGATCGGGTTACCATCAATTGAGGATACAAGAAAACGATATTCCTAAGACTGCCTTCCGAACTCGATACGGACACTACGATTCTTGGTTATGCCCTTTGGACTGACCAACGCACCAGCCGTGTTCATGGATCTCATGAATAGAGTGTGCAAACCTTACCTTGATAAATTCGTAATAGTGTTCATTGACGACATTCTGATTTACTCGAAGAATCGGGAAGAACATGCTGAGCATTTGAGGCTAGTCTTAGAACTATTAAAGAAAGAGCAGTTGTACGCAAAGCTTTCAAAATGCGACTTTTGGATTCGCGAAGTCCAATTCCTCAGACACGTGGTTAATGAGCAGGGAATACACGTAGACCCAGCCAAAATCGAAGCAATTAAAAACTGGGAAGCACCCAAGACTCCAACGGAGGTGCGACAATTCTTAGGTCTGGCCGGGTACTACTGAAGATTCATTGAAGGATTCTCGAAGATTGCTCAATCACTGACCTCCTTGACTCATAAGGATAAGAAGTTCGATTGGGGAGACAAACAAGAAGCTGCTTTCAACCTGTTGAAACAGAAACTATGCACTGCACCCATCCTATCCCTACCGGAAGGATGTGATGACTTCGTGGTGTATTGCGACGCATCGAAACAAGGACTCGGTTGCGTGCTGATGCAACGCGAGAAAGTGATAGCATACGCTTCACGACAACTGAAGGTGCATGAGAAGAACTACACGACTCATGACCTTGAGTTGGGAGCCGTAGTATTCGCTTTGAAAATCTGGCGACACTACTTGTACGGCACGAAATGTACAATCTTTACCGATCATAAGAGCCTACAACACATCTTCGACCAGAAAGAGTTGAACATGAGACAACGAAGGTGGGTTGAACTCATAGGTGATTATGATTGCGCCATCAAGTACCATCCCGGTAAAGCCAACGTAGTGGCCGACGCGTTGAGCCGGAAGGAAACAACAAAACGCGTGCGTGCTCTACAACTCACGATTCATTCTGAATTGCCAAATCAGATACGAATCGCACAACAAGAAGCCCTAAAAACTGAAAACCTCACTCTTGAAGCCATGCGTGGCATGGATAAGCAAATAAAGGGAAAAGACGACGGAGCTTACTATTTAATGGATCGAATCTGGATTCCACGTTACGGAGGATTGAGAGAAGTAGTGATGGATGAAGCTCACAAGAACCGGTATTCCGTACACCCGGGCTTTGACAAAATGTATCATGATCTGAAAACAACTTACTGGTGGCCAAACATGAAAGCCGAAATAGCAACTTACGTGAGCAAGTGTCTAACGTGCTCAAAAGTTAAAGTGGAGTACCAAAAGCCATCAGGGTTACTTCAGCAACCGGAATTGCCAATGTGGAAATGGGAGCAAATTTCCATGGACTTCATAACGAAACTGCCCAAAACGGCAAGTGGTTGCGATACTATCTGGGTTATCGTAGACCGACTGACAAAGTCCGCACATTTCCTACCCATCAAGGAGACTGACAAGTTGGACAAGCTCACACGTATCTATCTGAAGGAAGTGGTTACTCGACATGGAGTGCCAATCTCCATCATATCTGATCGCGACAGTCGATTTACGTCGCACTTCTGGAAGTCTTTGCATAAGGCTTTGGGCACGAGATTGGATATGAGTACCGCGTACCACCCACAGACAGACGGACAGAGTGAACGAACCATACAGACACTGGAGGACATGCTCCGGGCATGTGTCATTGACTTTGGTAGTAGCTGGGAATCTCATCTACCGTTAGTTGAGTTTCCATACAACAACAGCTATCACACAAGCATTCAAGCTGCACCATTCGAGGCACTCTACGGACGTAAGTGTCGATCGCCCATCTGCTGGGCAGAAGTTGGAGACAGCCAACTGACTGGCCCAGAGCTTGTGCACAAAACGACTGAAAAGATCGTGCAAATACGAAAACGAATGGCAGCAGCTCGGGACAGACAGAAGAGCTATGCTGATAAACGACGAAAGCCATTGGAATTCTAGGTGAGAGACAGAGTGTTACTCAAGGTCTCGCCCTGGAAGGGAGTCATTCGATTTGGCAAACGAGGAAAGTTGAACCCTCGTTACATTGGACCTTTCGAGATCACCAAACGAATAGGCCCTGTAGCCTACGAACTGAACCTACCAGTTGAACTGAGCAGTGTGCACAACGTATTCCATATCTCGAACCTCAAAAAGTGCCTATCTGATGAGACACTTGTTATTCCTCTCGAGGAAATACAAATCGACGAACAATTGAACTTCGTGGAGGAACCGGTGGAAATTATGGACCGGGAAGCCAAGAAGCTCAAACTCAGCAAAATACCGATTGTGATGGTGCGATGGAATTCGCGACGAGGACCAGAATTCACGTGGGAACGTGAAGACCAGATGAAACGAAAGTACCCACACCTGTTCACGGAACAGACAAACACTGACAACACAAGTTGAATTTCGGGACGAAATTCTTTCTAACATGGGGACGATGTGACACCCCGTAAATTCCAGGTCAGCTTTGATCTTATTTAAATGTTTACACGTGGCACTAGAATTAGATTTTTTTAGTGTGACACGTGGCACGACAGTACGAACACTGGCATACGACACGATAATTCGTGGAATTATCGACAAACAACACACACGTGTCAAAACACACGAACGTTGGTGAACGTCTAACACATTGTGTAGCACAACACTCGAAACTTCACGAAACACTGTCACAAGTCAATTATGGCTAATAATTGATCAATAGAGTCTAAACGACGCTCGAATGATGTTTTACAGTCGAAAAACGGGCAAGAATGGGCCAGAGCAACAAAACAAGCTTATTGGGCTTGAAATCCAGGCCAGGCGGTACGCCTGACCCGGGGTGCCCGCGACAGGCGATGCGCGCGGGTGGAAATTGAGCGCCTCGTCCGACCGGATCCGCGCGTAACGACAGGCTAAGTTTGCCCACGCCAGGCGATACGCCTGGGGCGCCCCGGTCGCCAAACAGCTTTTTAAGCTCCCAATGTCATCATTTTACCTACACTACTCCTTTCACTCATTATACCCGAATTCAAACTCAACCTCTCGACCATCTTCAACCCCAACTCTCTGTTACAACCTCTCTCCTCCATTGGAAGCCATTTTTACACCTCTTGAAGCTCCACATTGAAAGATCGAAGCTTACTTCCCGCATTGGAGCTCGAAGAACCACCACCATCTCGCAATTTCTGAAGGTTCTTGCTGTCCAGAAGCTTTAGAAGTTGTTATTACCATCATCTCAAGGTTCCAGGAGCTTTAGAGGTAGTCTATTCATCCCTTGTGGCTTAAAACCACCACATTTCGCACATGCACGCTCAAAAACACACATGCAAGCCCTTTGGACTTGCATGCACGAATTTTCTTGATGTTGAATCTGGGTTTGAGGATTAAACCACTGTTAATGATGATCTATGATGTTATTATCAAGTTTTATGATGATCTAAAATGATGGGTATGGACCATCTTACTTAAAATGATGTTTTGTGATGACATTGATGCATGCATGTATGATCCATGATGATAGAGATGATTTTCAGTGTTGAATATGCTCATTGATGATATTAGGATGAGTACTCATGGTTAGGTTTGCCTAAAATGATTAGAATGATGATTTTTGACAATCTTTCTATTTATAGAAACTTTGTTTTATCTAAATGGAACTATAGATAAAATGGTGGGCATGCATGTATGGATAATTGTTCTTAGGATGATAATATGATGATTGAAATACTTGGAATGTGATTATGATCATGTTTATGGTCATAGTGACGTGGTTACTATATTTAGAAACTTTTTGTGATGAACTATTGATTGATGATGATTTTGGTTATAATGATATGTCAAAATGATATTAGATTGGTTATTATAAGGATTTATGGCATAAAAATGGGTTAGAAATGTTAAATGGTCATTTTTATGCAAAAACCACAAAGTTACTATTTATAGTAACTTTATTTTTACAAAAACCGACTTGTCAACGTGTTACATTATTTGAGCATGCTAAATGACTTATTATGTTATGATATGTGGATTAGATGCTAAGTAGATGGTTTCCGATGTCCCGTATGCTAAAAATGGAAACTTTCCATTTTAGGAAACTTTTATGTGCAAACATGTTATAAACGACTTATGTGAATCCGTATGGTGATGTGCTATGTGTTAACATGATCCCGTAGGACTATTGAACATGCTAGAACTACAAAACCGTCATGCTTTGTGAACTTTCCATAAATGGAACTTACTATAAATAGTAAGTTGTCCATAGACGCGACTTGCGCGTTTTGCACACGACAAACACTTGCACGATTGCTACACGAGTCACAAACCTTCACACGGTTCACCAACGGGTCGTTGACTTGACACGGTCAACTATGGACCAACACGAGCAAACACGGTCAATGTGGACCGACACGGACAAACATGAACAACCAAGGGTTGTTGGACACAAACACGAGCACTAACACAAACACTAGCACTGTCACTTACACCAACTCACGTACGGTATACGATATAGGTTGCCGGTGACCGACACGCATTTCGACGCAGGAGCTTACGCTTACTTATCGCTTTATTCACTAAGGTGAGTTTACGGCCCCTCTTTACTCTTTTTCAAACGCTTTTAAATAGGGGGAGAATACTAGTTGCATCGAGTCAAACATTATTACTATTACAAACATTTTTGTGTATGCTGGTTTATTGGACAAACATTAAGTGTTGAACTCGTATTAAGCCCTCACAAAGTCTTACCGTTAATGTACGAACAACGTGGTAGATTTGGATGGATCCATTAGGGAATGACTAACCCCACGGGGCACTATGTTGACTGGATGTCATAACCCGTGCAAATTCTGACCTAACTTGCTATGTATACGAGACATAGCGGAGGCAAGGACAAACAAGTCTAGTTCGGTAGTGACGCACTGACACTTTGGGCCTAGGGCTCGGTACTAACATTGATAAACAGCATGACACACTTTTATTACTATATGTATATCAAAACCTGTGAACTCACCAACCATCGTGTTGACACTTTTTCTAACTGGTATTCTCAGGTAACTAGCTGCGCATGGAACAGGATGCACGTTAAGGGATGAGCTTTAGGAACCGCATGCATTCTGTTGTTTCTTTTGAAAACAATTTAGTTCTAAACAATGTTGTATTTTACTATCATTATTCCGCTGCATTTGTCAAACATGTGATCTTCCGCTGCAATACTTTATGACAACTTTTATTCCGCTGCAAACTATATCATGATGTGTATGTGTCAAACTTGGATTGTAAACGCATATAGAGTCGTTCTATATGACCTTGAGCTGTGATTCTGGCCACGTCACACCCACGTGGACTGACACCACGAGTAGGAAATTGGGGGTGTGACACAAAACTTGGCTCGTGAGCTCGTTTAGCAACAGCTAAAAATAACCCAGCTTATTTTTACATAAAAAACCTTTAAAATCCAAATAAAAATGAAGAACAATTGTTTTAAAGCATACTACCATACAAAGTTTCAATACCAACACAAAATTACCTAAACCGAGTTACAAGACCAAAGTAACATTATAAGAAAACTAGCTAGATATCCGTTGTCTATAAACAAAATACATGGTCTTCTCAAATATGCATAATCATATTTCACAAAAGCATCTCTTCCTCCTTTTCAACCTCAAACACCAAGTCAAATTGATATACCAAAACACATACAAACAAGTAACAACCAAGTAAAAAAACACACAATTTGGTTAACCTGATTCATTATTATGGAAGAACCTAACAAGTAAGAACCTCTAGCTCCTTTGATCTACTGCATGGCAAACATGATTAGAACATAGACATATTTAATTTCACAAATGATGCCAATTATGATAATATACTAAAAATACTTTAATTGAGCTTAATCTTTTTGTCAAACGGGTCAAATGGATAAACTTTTGACACATATCTTTATCTAGATATGAAATTGGTCAAAAGTCACTAGTTTACCACTTTGTATTTAAATGCTAACAACTAGCTAAAAAGAATAAATAGTTATATTAAAACAATTTTTGAAGTATGTATTATGAATAAGAATGGATACCTCGAGTCAGCTTCCTTTTCCACTAGGTAACAGGATCTCACATGGCTTCTCCTCCTTCTAAAAAACAAAGTTAGTATTTATAATAACAAATATTCTCTTATACTCATATTTTTTTTGAGGTTCTATCATTTACCTTAAGTTTTTTCTTTACTCCATAAAGTTGTCTAATCCAATCTCCTTCGACTGTGGAAGTTGCCAACATAGATCGATATGGATCAATGACTCTTTCGCCTGCACTAAATGTTGACTCAGATGCAACTGTGGAAATTGGAACTGCAAGTACATCTGTTGCCAATTTTGATAAAACGCGATACTTAAGCTTGTGAATGTTCCACCAACCTAACACATTAAAATTACTTCCTCCATCACCTTTAAGTACACCTTCTTCCAAATACATTTCAAGTTCAGATTTTGTTGGTCTATCCACATCTGCATCTTTAAGAAACTCTATGAATGCATCCCATCCCGATCCAAGTGAATCTTCAATAGGTCTTGAACTCGTGCTCCCTCCAGAAGATCCAGTTTTATGACTTGAACTATCCCTAATAGAAGCATCATAAATGTCCAAATAATCTTCATACATAAGTTCAAGTGCATATTGCACCTCTTGAATATGCAATGAAGATTCAGTGGGGGTATATTTTTGGATAACAAAAATTAATGATCCATATTTTCAACCTCGGATCTAGCACCGCAGCTATATCCATCAACAGGTGACACTCACCCCAATACTTGTCAAACTTTTCTTTCATCTTTTCGGCCATTGAACGCATAAAATCACATTTTGATAATGCCCCTTTATCAATTGTTTCTTTTATCTTGTACACTTCAATAAGATACAAGTTTGATGTAGGATAATCACTTCCCGAAATGATATTTGTGCAAACCTAAAAAACCTACAAAACATCGCATATTTTTTCTACGTCTTTCCGGCCTTCCTCGGAGGGCAAGTGCTTAAAATGTGGTTCGTATTCAGTATATCTAAGAAAAAAATTATTCAAGACATATCAAATGTGGATTCCATCTATAAATTAAAAATTATTCAAATTAAAATATGGTTCGTACCTTGGAAAAACATCTTTAAACTTGATTGCTAAAGATAACATATCAAATGTGGAATTTTATCTGGTTGGAACATCAATAGATAACTTTCTATCATGCACTTGAAGTTGATGTGCAACATTTGAAAATGATTGACGCCTTGCCTCCGAATGATTTATATATTTCACAGCTTCGCGAACTTTTTCAATCACATTCTCTATATATGAAAGACCATCTTTGACCAACAAGTTAAGTATGTGTGCACAACACCTAACATGGAATAACCTTCAATCACAAGGTAGTTTCTTCACTCTAGAAGTGTTGGTTTTCAATGTATTCACTGTCCTGTCATTATATGAGGCATTATCCACAGAGATAGAGAAGATCTTCCCATCAATTTCCCAATCCTTTAGACATTTGTAAATGGCATTTGCAATATCAAGCCCAGTACGTGGAGGAGGAACATGCACAAAACTCAACACACGTTTTTGCAATCTGAAATGTGTTAGAAATTTTGAATAAATAAACATAATTTATTAAAATATATAGCATGAAAAAAATAAATAAATAGAAATATAAGACCTTTCTTCAAACCTCCAATTTTGACCAATGAAGTGTCAAGTGATAACCATATACTCAATTTTTTGATGAGTTGACTTCCAACAATCAGTTGTCAAGGTTATATTTGAGATATCATTTAAAATGGATTTCAATTTTTTCTTCTCATGTTCATATATCTTTAAACAATCAGACTTTATTGTAGCCCTACTTATCCTCTCAAACATCGGATTTACAGTCTTCATCATGTATACAAACATGCCGTCTTCCACAGTATTAAATGGTTGCTTTGTTGCCATTAATCAATTAGCCATTGATTCTCCCATTTTGTTAACATCATACTTTGCATTCAATCCAATCAACAAAGGCTGCTTATGTCACACCCCCAAATTTCAACTAACGGATTCATACCATTTAGGGCGTGACAAACCAGGATCTCAGGCATTAGACATAACGAAAGACCTCTATATGCTTTTAAACGTAATTCAGTCTTAATTTGTAAAATCAAAGTGTAACATTTGCGGAAGCGTTTTAAAATCAATAACCAGATGTAACAGTTGCAAAATCATAAATACAATGTTATATGTTTTAATTCATCAAATAAAATAAACTGTATGCATGAGACTCAACGTCCTAGTCCCTGCTTGTCCATGCTTGTGTTTTAGTGTCCTGAGAAAACATGTAAATCAAGTCAACACAAAGGTTGGTGCATACACAGGTTTGTATGAATAATCACAAATGTTTGAATCAATTGTTTGAACAAGCTGTTTGTATATAATGTTTGCAGATCACACAATCACACATTGCATAGTCATGATAGCTAGTCATTGTATTATTTACATAAGTGGTCGACACCGAAGCTGACTGTTTGTCGTTTTGTTTGCCTTTCCACTATTGTCTAACACAAACAATAGTAATGTTTGATTTGGCTAGTTAAACACCTGCGTAGACCTACAATCTACCAAGTGAGGTTTGTCAAACCCAATAGATCTATCTTCAACTACCACGCTTTGCACTACAGCAAACTAATCGGTTCAAAATGTAAGGACTTTTAGTGTTATGTTCGCACTTATAGTAAACAGCTAACTCATGCAAGTGATATGTATCTAAAATGTTTGTTTGCACATGTTTTCTCCCTCAAAACAGTTAAAATAAGAAAAGGGGCCGTGTACGCACCTGTGAATGTGAGTAGAATGATCAACGTTCGCAAAACCACGTAGATTAACTTCTACGAAGAATCTGTGTTGTAACAATAAAGTTGTGTTATTCGTAATGTCAAATTGTGTTTGTGGTTACGTACGTGTCAACCCACATACGTTAGAATGTTTGAAACGTACATAAAAACATGCACGGTTTTAAGTTCGTATGTTTAAATCGTTCAACTATATACGATTCCGTTAAAACGCGTATTTATACGTGATTTATGGTTTCATGTCAAAATATAGATTTTATTATTCTAATACGTTCGGAATTGAATTCTGGTTTCAACGCAAGTCGAACGGGTAAAAACGGACTTAAAACGAACAAGTTATGGCTTAAAACCAAAAATGGTTTTAAATTCCAAAACCAGCAGCCCTTGGGCTCAAACCCGGGACCTCCAGAACCACACCCACACGCCCAACCAGTTCCTCTATCTTTGATTTTTGAAACAGAACATGGTTTTTAATTATTTTAAGCCCAAACAGCCTAGTTTCCCTTTGTTAATCATAACCATAGCAACTACACCCAATTGAGCCCCAATTCGAACTCGATCAACCTTAAAATCATAGGGCTTTATTTCCATTGAACCAAAAAAGTTCAGATATGAATTTAATTTGATTTTCAAGTTCGTTTGTATCAAAAACCCCAAATCGATTTTGATTAAGAACCCTAAAATTCGATCTCATACAATCCGATGTTAAAACTTGAAATTAACTTAGGGCTTTTATTAAGAACATCATTTAAAAGATGTGTAATTGATTGATTTGATTATGGATCTCAATTTCACTGAAAACCCCAAATAAGTTCTTCCGAAGAACCCTAAAACTCAAATTCGTGCAATTCGATGTTGTTTTATGAAATTGGCAAAGGGTTTTCATTAAAATGATGATTACGAACCTCTCTGTATAGTTTAATTTTATTTTTGAATTCATTTTGATCGAAACCCCCAAATCCGTTCATCCCATGAACCCTAGAAATCCAATTCATAGAATTCGTGTTTGTTTAATACAATTAACACAGGGTTTTCATTATAGGGATGTTTTAGAAGCTTTCTGAATAGTTTAATTTGATTATAAAACTCGTTTGAGTAAAAACCCCCCAAAACGTTTTTGTTCAAGAACCCTAGAAATCGAATTCATGCAATTCGATGATGTTAGATGAAATTATATTAGGGGTTTGATTAGTCGAGGTCTTCTGAAGCTAAAGGTACCATTTAATTTCGTTCTTAAACCCATTTTGATCAAAACCCCCAATTCGGTTCTAATACGAACCCTAATTGTTTGAACTTGTTCAATTCGATGTTACAAGCCCAAATTGATATAGGGTAACTCTTAGTCGCATGTTTTAGAGTATGTAGGTATAAATTTTTACCTTGTTTGATCTCGATTTGATGTAGTTCGATTGAAAGCTTGGGTTTCGGCCGACTCACGATCCAACTCTTCAACCCAAAGCTTCTGCGACTGAATTGATGTATGCTAGAACTTCTAAAAGTGCCGATTTGTGTCTCTATAGGTTCAATTGTGAGTGGTGTATGGAATTGTGTGGTTTTGGTATTGAATAGCCACGTTTTCAACATTTTGAAACCGTTTCTGGTTTAATTCGATGATTTATGTTGTAAAAACGGTTAATAGTTGTTAATAATCATCAATATGATGATTATTGACAATTTAATTCGATTAATTACATGGTTTTAATGTAAATTCGAAATTAAGTTTGATTTTCAACCGAATGTTGACTTTTAAAAGTCAAAATTGTGTGTTTCTTCTAATTACATGTTTAATCCTTATGTTTTAAGTGTTTATACACTTGTTTTGATCAATTCCAGTCCATCTGTGTAACACCCCGACCGATGGCGGAAACGTCGGGATGCCACGAGGGATGTGTAGATTGTTCAAAAGCTCGTGGGCATCTAAATATAAACCATCACATATCAATCAAACCAAATAAATGTTTACACAAAAATCATGTTTATCATGAATTAAATACATCAATTACACAAAAGAATTAGCTAAACTAACTAAACTCTAATCGCCAGAATTTTAGTTAATTAGCTAAGTCCAAGATCCTATGTGATGATGTCCAAAAGTGAGAATTCATCTTCTTCAACCTACTTAGCTTCATCACCTGAAACATGTAAAGAAATCAAGTGTCAACTACTAAGTAGTTGGTGAGTAATCATAAGTTTTTATACTATAAAAAAATGTTTTATAAAATGAGTATAAAAGTTTGTATTTTGAAAATATTTTATAAAAAGTTTAGATAAAATGAGTATAAGAACTTATGGTCTTTCTGAGGAAATCCACAAGAGTACCTGTGTGACAATCCAATACATATCCCAACACAATCAATTAAACACATAAACAAACACACATTCACCTATCTCACATATTCATAGATAATCATAGACAGTAATAGATAATCAATCACATAACCATTCAACCAATCTCAACATCAATATTCTCAAATAATATTTGTGACTATACATGGAAATTATGTAATTAACATAAGTTAAAAACATGATCCATGGAGTGGAAGCTATCCACGTGGCAATACATGAAACCAATGCAATTAACCAAGGTCAAAGGCAATGTTTCACGGAGTCGTGATAATCCAAGTGGCCATACATGTAATCTTTGTTATTGACCGAAGTAAATGACAATATTTACACGGATATATGATAATAAGTGATAATCCATAAGTAATGAAAATTCTAAATGTGAATATCATATTGATAAACAGGTATTATCCTTGTGTTATCAAAATAATATTTGAATTTGGTATACATGCTTCACCTCCGAGTTTTAAAAACAAAACAGTTTAAAGAAATGGAGGTTATGAGAACTCACCTGAAATCCTTAGAATAATTGTTTTAGTAGAATGCGCGCTCACGTATATGAACTCAGAAACAACTCAACAACCTGTAATTTAATATTTGTTCGAATTTATAAGTGTATGCATTTCATCTCAACTGATTATTCGAAATGTGTTTTCTTCTACTTTTAGTTGTGTCATTAACTTGGTGTGTCTCATCAAGGTTACATGCTTCAACTAAAAATTTGTAGTTAATTATCGTTAGTCCCTAATTCAAACCTGTTAGTCTTTAACTATCTAAGGACAAAAACTAACGTGTGCTATTGTATGTGTATCCTCATAAAAATGTGTTATAAATCACGAGGTCTTTGAGCCCGTTCATGTCTATACATGCATGCATAGCAATATTAACTTGACTACTAAATTTTTACTAATCATTGGAATTAAATTAAGAATCTAAGAAATAATATTTCTGTTTATCCTTATAAAATGCTAAGTGGTTATCACCCCATAGGCCAAAGCTTTTAATTGATAAAGGAGGTGGTAACTTGTAGTCCTTCCCATGCATGCATGCGTATTACATGTTGTTCCCATGTCCTTAGTTTCTCCCTAATCTCTATCCATCACTTAAGTTTCAATTTGGTTGCAAGATGGGCAGCGAACCTATGTCAAAACACAGCTAGGGTTCGGCTCAAGAAGAAAGGTTCGTTCCGATATTGTGGTGACTAGGGTTCGGCCTTCATAACAGCAAAGGTTTGGTAGGGTTCGTCCCTCCCATGTGATCCCGGCTTCATCAGGTTCGGGCAAGAGGAATGAAAAGGGTTCGGCTCACAGGAGATGCTAAGGTTCGTAGCAACCTAGACTCTAGGTTCGTGGGCAGTGTCCGACATGAGCAAGGGTTCGGACAACATGGTTCGTAGCTAGAGGGGACAAGAAGGTTCGGCGCTACAAGGCTCGCTGGCCAGGGTTCGTTCGCATGTAGGGTTCGCCACAAACGAAAAGGGTTCGGCCCAACTTGCCCTAGACGAACCTTTCTGGTTCGTGGGCTGCCTTGCAGGTTCGTTGACCAGCGCCCATCACCCACGACCGAACCTGTTCAACATCTTCATCCTCCTCAAGTTTTCTGCAATTTCGTAACTATACGTAGCTTACACATGTTACTACCAACTCGTTTTACAAGTTACAAGAACCCTAATCTCGATTAAAAGTTGTTAACCATATACCCATCTTGTTTCTAACAAAACCGAAAAGTAATACTTAGATTTACCTCCGTAGGTCGATCAAATGCTAGATTTCTATGTATCCTCTTGTTCTCCTCGGTCTCACGAACGCATAGGCGCCAAGATCTCTTGATTTCGTTGGGTAACGGAGGAGATATCGTAGAGAGAAGTTAGAGAGAGAGAGTGACGAAAATTGAATGTAGAGAGAGAAATGAAGTTGGTGATGTGTGGAAGAAGGGGACTTTCTTCTTTCTTATATCGCGTACTAACCCCGTGTGCCCGGTCTCGTTCGTATCGCGTAAAATATAATAACATGCTCGGTTTTACTCGTTAAACATATTTAAAACGTAAAGGCATTTAAAAAAATAAATTTCGTTTTCAATAAAATAGTTTTCAATGAAAATCGTTTAAATAAAAGGTTGCCATTTAATTTAGTTAAATCAATTATTTAAATAATTAATCTATTCGAATTCGTCTTATGTTGTGATTCCTAATAAACGTTTTAATATTACATTTATTAATTTTATATCGCTAGATATTATTTAATTATCTTCGTCGAAACGCGTTACTCACGTACGTATTCGTAAAGATCGTCACCTTTGCGAATCCAACGCTCGTATCGTATTTCGATTTGATTTACGAATTAAGGAATATCGTTTCAGAATATTATTCTTAATAATTATATTCGTGCGAATCGTCATTCACGCGAATACATTATTAAGTTAACATTTCTGAATTAATATTCGCGTTTAAATTATGATCGTAAACTCACCATCGCGTATTTATTTCCAATTAAACTTTTATTATTTATTAACATTAGTATTATCAACCCAATCCAAAACCCACTAAACCCTAGTCACTGACGCATCCATGATAGACCGAAATATGCATATGTATAGGGCATATGTAAGGATCAGTCGCAACTGCCCTAGCCACCGTCCCACCGCTATTTCGATAAACCATGACCATGTGTCCTTGACTGTGTTTAGTAACCAAACAACAACCAACTTAAATCCCCTTTCCATTTCCAAATCAAATCCATAATCATCAACAATGTAACTGTGATAAACTCTCTGGTTCTGTTTAGTTGAGTTACAACTAAATTTCCCATGGTTTACGCGTATAATATGTTCTAAACATGTATACCAGTAACAGTGATAATCATCAATAATGTATCAATATTAATAATTACAAAATCTCAGGTCGTAACAGTACAATCGTACGGATGTACGGACGACCGGAAGTACAGTGATGTTACAGTCTCCCCTAGTTAAGGGAATTTCGTCCCGAAATTCAACTTGGAGTGACAGTAGTAAATAAATGTGGGTACTTAAGCTTCATCTGATCTTCCCGCTCCCAGGTGAACTCTGGACCCCGCTTCGATTCCCAACGTACTTTGACAATTGGAATTCTACTGCGTTTGAGTTTCTTAACCTCACGATCCATTATCTCCACTGGTCTTTCAATAAAGTGCATGGTATCATCGATGCGAATGTCATCGAGTGGTACCCGAAGATCCTGATCAGCTAAGCACTTTCTCAGATTGGACACGTGAAACGTCGGGTGCACGTTACTAAGTTCAGTAGGAAGTTCTAACTTGTAAGCAACCTTCCCGATCCGTTCAAGGATCTTAAAAGGGCTAACATAACGTGGAGCAAGCTTACCTTTCTTCCCGAATCGTACAACGCCCTTCCAAGGCGATACCTTAAGTAATACCATATCTCGCACTTCAAACTCTAAAGGTTTTCGTCGTTTATCCGCATAACTCTTCTGTCGACTGCGTGCAGCTAACAGATTGTCACGGATTTGACGGATCTTGTCAGTCGTCTCCTGAATAATTTCAGGACCAGTGATCTGCGATTCGCCGACCTCGGTCCAATAAATAGGTGACCGACATTTCCTGCCATAAAGAGCTTCAAATGGTGCCATACCAATGCTTGTGTGATAACTGTTGTTATACGAGAACTCAACCAATGGTAAATGGCTATCCCAATTGCCACCGAAATCGATGACACAAGCTCTCAACATGTCTTCTAATGTCTGAATCGTTCGCTCCGTCTGTCCATCCGTTTGAGGATGATAGGCAGTGCTAAGATCCAGTCTTGTTCCAAAGGCTTGATGAAGTGATTCCCAAAATCGTGCCATGAAACGAGCATCACGGTCCGATATTATACTTAAGGGAATACCATGTCGGCTAATGATCTCATCAATGTAGATACGCGCTAACTTCTGCACAGGGTATGTTTCGCGTATCGGTAAGAAGTGTGCCGACTTTGTCAATCTATCAACAATTACCCAAATGATATTTTTACCGTTAGTGGTCCATGGGAGTTTGGTAATAAAATCCATGGAGATATTCTCTCACTTCCACATAGGTATTTCTGGTTGTAATAACAATCTAGAAGGTCGCTGGTGTTATGCCTTGACTTTAGCACAGTTAAGGCATTTGGACACATATTCAGCAATATCCTTCTTCATTCTGGGCCACCAGTACAAGCCCCTAAGGTCTTGATACATCTTATCAGAACCCGGGTGGATTGAGTATCGTGACTTATGAGCTTCATCCATAATCACCATCCTAAGATCACCCCTGTTCGGTATCCACAACCGATTCAAATAATACATTAATCCATCATCTTTAGTTTCCAATAAGATTTCAGCCCCGCAAGACATCTCATTTTTCAAGTCATCTTGAGCTAATGAGTGTTGTTGGGCCGTGAGAACATCATCACGGAGACTAGAGTGCACTCGGACACTATGGATCTGAACTTGACTTTTGCGACTAAGCGCATCTGCTATTACATTCGCTTTACCAGGATGGTAGCGAATTTCACAGTCATAATCATTTAACAGTTCAACCCATCTCCGTTGTCTCATGTTAAGTTCTTTCTGATTGAGAATGTGTTGTAAGCTTTTATGATCAGTGAACACTACACATTTTGTGCCATAAAGATAGTGTCTCCATATCTTCAAGGCAAACACGACTGCACCAAGTTCCAAGTCGTGTGTAGTGTAGTTCTTCTCATGAATTTTCAACTGTCTTGATGCATAAGCCACAACCTTTCCCCGTTGCATGAGAACACAACCGAGACCTAGGTTGGATGCATCGCAATACACCACAAAGTCATCATTTCCATCAGGCAGTGTCAAGACAGGAGCGTCACAAAGTTTCTGCTTCAAAGTCTGAAATGTCTCTTCTTGCTTCGGTCCCCACTCATATGGTTTATTCTTTTGAGTCAAAGAAGTGAGAGGGACAACAATCCTGGAGAAATTCGAGATGAACCGCCGATAATAACCGGCAAGTCCGAGAAACGATCGAATCTCCGTCGGTGTCTTCGGTGTACTCCAATTCTTCACTGCATCAATCTTTGCAAGATCCAAGTGAACACCATTTTCATTGACTATGTGTCCCAAGAATTGAACTTCCTTAAGCCAGAATTCACATTTAGAGAACTTGGCATACAGTCGCTCTTCTCTCAGGATCTCCAAAACCAACTTAAGGTGTTTCTCGTGCTCTTCCTTGGTCTTTGAGTATATCAAAATATCATCAATGAATACAATCACAAATTTATCCAAGTATGGCCTGCAGACACGGTTCATGAGGTCCATGAAAACCACAGGTGCATTGGTAAGGCCGAAGGGCATTACCAGAAATTCATAATGGCCATATCTGGTTCTGAAAGCTGTCTTGGGAATATCATCATCATGTACGCGAAGCTGATGATACCCAGACTTCAGATCGATCTTTGAAAACCATGTCGAGCCTTGAAGCTGGTCGAAGAGGTCATCGATACGCGGCAATGGATATCGATTCTTGATTGTGAGTTTGTTCAATTCGTGGTAGTCGATGCACATTCGAAATGACCAGTCCTTCTTCTTGACAAACAGGACCGGTGCACCCCATGGTGAATGGCTCGGGCGAATGAATCCTTTATCAGTAAGTTCTTGCAATTGGCTCGCCAATTCTTGCAAATCCGAAGGTGCAAGTCTGTTGGGAGCTTTGGCGACAGGGTTCGCATGAGGTACTAAATCGATTCGAAACTCCACTTGACGTTCTGGTGGAAGACCCGGCAAATCATCTGGAAATACTTCTGGAAATTCTCGTATCACGGGAACATCTTCAATTCTCTTTCCTTTCTCTTTCTTCTCCACGATGTGAGCTAAGAATGCTATACATTTCTTCCTAAGGTACTTGTGTGCTTTAGTGCATGACATCAGCTTAAGACCTTTACTAGAAGTTTCTCCAAAGACTCTTAAGATTTCACCCGAAGGTAATGGAATACGTATGTATTTCTCATGGCAAACTATCTCCGCTTTGTGGGTGGCTAACCAATCCATGCCTATGATAACATCAAAGCTACCAAGATGCATAGGTATAAGATCAATCAGGAAAACGTGATCATTTAAGTTCACAGTACATCCGATAATAACAGTGTCAATATCAATAGTGTTTCCGTCAGCCACCTCCACGTTAAACGGTTTATCTAAATATGTACGTGTTCTACCAAGCAAGCATTCAAAATCATATGAAACGAAACTCCTATCAGCACCAGAATCAAATAAGACGGATGCATAAGAGTTGTTGATCAGAAATGTACCGTTAACCACGTCCTGGTTGGCTTGAGCAGCTGGAGCATTCAGTTGGAACGCCCGGCCTCTTGCCACCCTCTGATTGTTCTCGGTCAACTTTGGGCATTGATTTCTGAAGTGACCCACTTCACCACACTCATATCAGGCTCTTGCCTGTGCTTGAGGTACCTGGCGGATGGGTACATCTGGAATTGGTTGTGCATGTGGAGCAGGCAGTGCAAGCGGTGCATGTTGCATCCTTTGAGCTTGCGGTGCGCTCCTACAAACATTTGCATAATGACCATACTTGCCGCAGTTGTTGTAGACGCGGCATGGTAAGTTAGGTGCGTGATGATATCGGCAGGTATTACATTGGGGAGTATTCCCAGTGTAATTCCTAGCAGTAGTGTCATTTGAAGATTGTTGTGTGTACTTAGCAGCAGGAGCAGTGACCATAAAGTTTCTGGTCTTCCTCGTTTTGTTGCTGCCTTTTGAAGAACTAGCAACCTCAGTCTTTACTTCTGTTTTCGTTTCCTCTACAGCAGCCTTTCCTTCAGTCTTCTTTGTTCCTTTCCTTGTGAGTGTTCCAACCCTTACATGGTTGTCAGTTAGAGTTGCAGATAAACGGATCGCAGCCTCTAGTGTGGTAGGGTTGCTACCATAGACTGTGTCCTGAATCTGCATAGGCAGACCGCCTATGTACTTCTCAATTGCTCTCTCTAGCGGTGTCACTAGATGAGGCACCAGTAGACTATACTCGTGGAAACGAGTATTGTAAATGACGTTTTCCCCGCTTTCCTGCTTGAGCTCCCAAAACTCAGTCTCAAGCTTCCTCATTTCGCTGCGAGGACAAAATTCAGTGGTCATCAGCTTTTTGACCTCTGCCCATGTTAGTGCAAGGGCATCATCAACTCCCCTAGTTCGTTTTTCCCCGTTCCACCATGTTAGTGCTATCTTTTGGAAAACACTTGTGGCATAACGAACTTTCAGGTTCTCGGGGCAATCGCTGTTGATAAAAGTGTTCTCTATACTCTCGAACCACTGTAGCAGACCAGTGGCTGACTCAGAACCCGTAAACTTCTGTGGATTACAGGAGTTGAAGTGTTTGAATGTGCAAGTTGGAGGGTTTGCACCACCTCTGTTCTGAGTGAAAGACTGATTGGCTTGTGTCAGTTGATTCACCAATCCTGAGATAAGTGTTGCTAACTCTTGTATGCCGGAGTTGGCATTATTGGTGTTAGCATCCCCATTGTTCGAGTCGTTTTCGTTGTGACGGCGCGGCGGCATGTTTCTGAGGAATTAGAAACATGTTACTACCGTTTACAACGTAATTCATACAAACAATGGTCAAATGAGTTCATTTAGACAGTTAAGATTACATATAGGAAGTATATTTTTCTCCTATCTGTCATTAAACTCATAACATTTATTAATTTCCTAAAATTATACTAAGTGTCCTAGTTGGTCATAACTAATACTAGTTAACTATTCCTAAGTTTCATACATTCTCCACCCTATACCACCACTGACAACCTCCCGATGCAATGCAACAAGCTTATATATATAGGGCATATGCAGAGGTAGATCGCAATCTCCCCTACAGCGTCCCACCACCGTTCCATTGCACCACGATTATGCCCTTGTTAGCATTTAGGATGTATCACGTATCTTACCATATTCTCACTTCACAATCCTTATCCTAGGTAGGATAATTTTGAGTGAAGTGGTCTCTAGTTTCCTTGGACAATTAGGTTCAACTAATGTCTAAGTTCACCTGACATGTAGGTTTGCCTATTTCTAAGTTCACCTAATGTCTAAGTTCACCTGACATTAAGGTTACCCTAATGTCTAAGTTCACTAAATGTTCATCCCAATTCCAATGTCCATAATCATCAAGAAGGGTTCTGTAACATCCCAAATTTTCTAAATACAAGTCATCCGAACTTACGAATGAGTAACGGATAATTAATTTGTTGGAAAATGGGCGAAAAATAACCAAGTAAAGCTTAGAGATCGTGTACTCGAAATTGTGAGATTTCGAGTACACCAGGTTTCGTGTACACAAGATTTCGAGTACACCTGTTCTCGAAATATTGTCCCAGTTTTCGAGTACAAGGACACTGCCTATAAATAGGAGTGCCTTGGGAAATGAGCCAACCTTTGGCTGGAAGCTCATTCTCTCCCTCGAGTACACGAAGCAGAACTTCAAGAATCGAGTTTTTAATCGATCAAACGAAGGAGGAAACGCACAAGGATCTACAGTAGTGATCATCTAGTATCAAGTAAGTGTTCTGAACCAAAAAGCTAGGATTTTTATGCAAAAGTTAGGATGGTTATACAAAAGTGAACCTATGCATAAAGCTCACACCTTTATGCATAAAGTTCGTAACTTTGGGGTTCCAGTGTGTTGGTAACAACCTAAGGAACCTAGGACTAGCTCCCCAAAGCCTTAGATAGATCTCTGAGGTGTTTAATGACGAAATTGATGAGTACACGAAATCATGCACAAAGGGTACTCGAAATCATACATCTTATTTCGAGTACATTGACAATTCGAGTACATGGTGATTTCGAGTACACCATTAGGTTCGAGTACACATGGATGTTCGTGTACACCCGGGGGTTCGTGTACCTTGGGTATTTCGTGTACTAGTATTTCGAATACCCATGGATTTC
This sequence comes from Mikania micrantha, assembly GCA_009363875.1. Classification (NCBI taxonomy): domain Eukaryota; kingdom Viridiplantae; phylum Streptophyta; class Magnoliopsida; order Asterales; family Asteraceae; genus Mikania; species Mikania micrantha. The sequence goes on along the minus strand of CM018682.1, from coordinate 27,360,029 downwards.
GTGTACATGAGGACTTAATGAATTTCAAGGGTTTCGAACACTTAGCTAAGTGTCGAGGACTTGGATTCAGTAGGGGGAACTAGTAGGCTATGGGGACTTAGAATATTTTCTAGGTCCAAGAACGTAACGTAACGTAATAAGAAGATGTAACGGATGTAGGTTCTTAAGGCCTAGCTAAGGAGTTCGGCTAAGGAAACAAGAGTCTACTATCAGGTGAGTTCTAGACGCCCTATTTACACTTACTGTTTTGGGCTGGCATACATGCTTATTGTTATGTTATGTGATTATGTTATGATGATTAACGAATGATGTTATGCCATGATGATGTATGTATGAATATGTATTTCACATGATAAAATGTGTCTGGGAATATGCTAAGGTATGATACGTGCATGGTAAATGAATTATGATGACATAACATGTTAATGAGAGCATGCATTATGATGTTAACTAAGGCAATAGTTAATAGATGCTTTGACGAGGTCCTAGAATACTAGGATGCACGAATGTTGAATGATGATTATATGCTAGCATGATATGAAAATATGATGCCATGATGTATGAATGAGGAAATGATGCTAGCACTACATGATGACATGAGGTATGATAATATGCTATGATGCTTGCATGCTATGTATGTGATGATAGAATGTTATGATGAATTCCTATACATGTTATAGGATATGTATGTATGATGTACTAGTACCAGTACTAGTAAGTATGGACGATGACCTGAACATATCAGGATATGAACAGCCGATCGGGCTATAAACACAGAGTCGATCGGACTATAAACAAGGTAAGAGCCGATCGGGCTATAAACATGGTAAGAGCCGATCGGGCTATAAACACGCACAGTCGATCGGACTATAAACAAGGTAAGAGCCGATTGGGCTATAAACATGGTAAGAGCCGATCGGGCTATAAACATGGTAAGAGCCGATCGGGCTATAAACATGGTAAGAGCCGATCGGGCTATAAACATGGTAAGAGTCGATCGGACTATAAACATGGAGCCTTGTGCCGACATAAGCCCACTGCTCATGTTGGAGACACTGGTTGATGATGACGATGGTTATATGGCTACGATGATGACATGGTTATGTGTTATGGTTTATGTGTATGATATGACGCTTTCATGTTAAAATGCTTAACTCTCTAAACGATTATGATGTTTTATGAAAAACTAGAACTCACCAGCGTAAGCTGACTTGATTTAGCATGTATGTCAGGTTAAAGCTATGATAAGAGAAAGCATGGAGCTCGGGCATCAATCCAGACGACCCGTTGGTTTTGGCAATTTGATATGATTTTGATACAGACACTTTATTGAATTCTGTTTATCAAACTATGTTTACATTTCCGCTGCATGATTATGAAAGCTTTTAGTTTAAGAGCTATGTGTTATGATGAAAACCAACCTCTACGAGGTGCCCGGTTTCGGGGCTTCACAAGTTGGTATCAAAGCCATAGTTTGAGAGATCTTGGCATCTCAGATGCCAAGACTTAAACTGAGAATGGGATTAAATGATGCGGATTGCCAACCACGGATGAACGGATGCCACGAGCTGAATGATAAGTATGAGTTAAGATGTAGATCTAAGGTTAGAAAGGTAGTTAGTTACATGCACGTTGAGGAGATGGGATGGGAAACGTTTAGAGCCTATGAGTTGGGTAAATGGTTAATAACACCTGATCAACGTCATTAACGATTTACAAAGCTTATTCCGTGTTAAACTGATCCTGTACTAACTCATCAATTGTTGCATCCTGTAGATAGTTAGATGGCTGGACAAAAGGGTAGACCACGTAAGCAACCACAGAAACCCGAAGAACCACGTGTCGAGGATGAAGAACACGTCAATGAGGACGACCACGAGCACAACGAGCAACCAGAGAATGAAGAAGAGTTCACTCTTGAGCCTGTTGTAGTGAAGGCTATTTCTGATGAGGTCTACAAGATCATGGATGAGAAGCTACCAGCCTTGATTGCTAAGGCACTGAAGGATACTTTGAAGGACAAGTCCGAGGGAACCAAGGAAAGCTCTAAGGAAGATGAGGATGTTGTGATCGTTGAGACAGAGCAGTGATTCTATGTCTGGGAAACTGAAGGGTTGTGATTACAAGTCCTTCAAGGGATGTAACCCACCGATCTTCGATGGGAAGAAGGATGCTGTGGCCACCTGCCACTGGATTTCTGCGATGGAGGCTGTTATTTCCATCAGTGAGTGCCGAATTGATCAAGCTGTCAAGTTTGCAGCTCACTCCTTTGTCGAGGAGGCACTTCACTGGTGGAACACCATTAAGCAGTCCAAGGCTGCAGCTAATGTGGAGAAGATGACTTGGGACGATCAAAAGGAACTGGTCACTAAGCAGTTCTGTCCCAAGAATGAGCTGGATAAGGTTGAAAGGGAATTTCTGGTTCTGAAAGCTAGAAGTCTGAACCATCGTCAGTACACGTCGAGGTTTAATGAGATGGCCAGACTCGTTCCTCATCTGGTCTCCACTGAGGAACGTAGGGTGAAATTGTACATGGAGGGCTTGCCTCCAAAGGTCAGGATTCATGTTAAAGCGAACGCCCCAAAGACTTTTGATTCTACTGTTGAACTCAGTGGTATTGTATGGGATGATGTGATGGCTGATGAGCCAGTGAAAGAGGAAGTCAAGGTGAAGGAGTCCTCCGGGACAAAAAAGGGGTCGAACAGACCAACGAAAGTTTTCAGGCAAGAAGGTGAAACGGGAAGATACTGGGCTATGCAGCAAGTGTGGTAAGGGCCATTCTGGGCCGTGCCGTGTGGGCACCAACTTATGTTTCAGATGTGGAAAGGTGGGGCACTTTTCAGCTAACTGTCCCGGTACGATTCGATGCTATAACTGTAATGGGGTTGGACATCTGTCCAAGGATTGCAGGCAACCACGGACCGATGTTTCGGGTTCGGGTAAGAAAGTAGAAAAAGGAAAGGAGAAGCAGAAGGCTAAAGCACGAGCTTTCACGATGACGAAGGATGATGCTATTGAGGACCCGGACGTGGTCACAGGTACCTTTTCTATCAACAATATTCCTGCTTCTGTATTGTTTGATTCTTGTGCCAGTATGAGTTTTGTGTCTTCTACTTTCTGTGATGGGTTATCTGGGAAGGTTAAGAAGATAGATCGGGTATTTGATGTAGAGACGGCTATTGGTAAGATGACCAGGGTGACTGAGGCTATTGATGATTGTTATGTTGAGATAGAAGGTCATAGCTTCCCTGTCCGATTGTTTCTGATAACCTTAGGAGGCTTCGATGTAGTTTTGGGTATGGAATGGTTAGCCAAATATGAGGCTAACATTGTATGTCGACGAAAGATGATATGTTTACGTGCGATGGATGGGAGTTCCGTAACGGTTTATGGTGATAGAACGATGTATGCGCCGAAAATCATTTCGATGATCAAGGCTGATGATATGATGAGGCGGGGGTGCGGTGCCTACTTGGCCTATTTGATTGAGGAACGTAATGATACGAGGACGATAGATGATGTTCCTGTGGTGCGTAACTTCCCCGATGTATTCCCTGAGGAATTGCCTGGATTACCACCTGAGCGGGAAATTGAGTTCCAGATCGACTTAGTGCCAGGGGCACAGCCCGTTGCCAAAACACCTTACCGTTTAGCCCCAACCGAGATGAAGGAAATGATGACCCAGCTACAAGAACTCCTTGATAAAGGTTTTATACGACCGAGTGTCTCTCCGTGGGGAGCACCGGTGCTGTTCGTTAAGAAGAAAGATGGAAGTATGCGTATGTGTATCGATTATAGGGAACTGAATAAGTTAACCGTAAAGAACATGTATCCTCTACCTAGAATTGATGACTTGTTCAATCAATTGCAAGGTGCAAGCTGGTTCTCAAAGATAGATCTCCGATCCGGTTACCATCAGTTGAAACTTCGAGAGCAGGATATTCCAAAGACCGCTTTCCGTACGCGTTATGGACATTACGAGTTTCTCGTTATGTCGTTTGGATTGACGAATGCTCCTGCAGCATTTATGGATTTGATGAACAGGGTATGTCGACCGATGCTGGACCGATCGGTGATAGTATTTATAGATGATATTTTGATTTATTCAAAGAACGAGGGAGACCATGCTTGCCACGTATGTGAGGTATTGGAGATCCTGAGGAAAGAGAAACTTTATGCTAAATTCTCCAAATGCGCTTTCTGGTTACGAGAGGTACAGTTTCTGGGTCACGTGGTGAACCCAGAAGGCATTATGGTAGATCCAGCTAAAGTTGAAACGATTATGAAATGAAGCCCTCCGAAGTCACCTACGGAAGTACGCAGTTTTCTTGGTTTGGCCGGTTACTATCGGAGATTTATTCAAGACTTCTCCAAGCTAGCGACGCCATTGACAAAGCTCACGAGGAAAGATGTAAAGTACGAATGGGGCCCTAACCAAGAACAAGTGTTTTCAGTGCTAAAGGAGAAACTTACCCAAGCTCCTGTTCTAGCACTGTCGGATGGAAATGATGATCTTGTGGTGTATGCTGATGCGTCACGACAAGGGTTGGGATGCGTACTGATGCAAAGGGGAAGGGTGATAGCTTATGCTTCGCGCCAGCTAAAGATTCATGAGGCTAACTACCCGACCCACGATCTTGAACTCGCTGCAGTGGTGTTTGCATTGAAAATATGGAGGCACTACTTGTATGGAGTAAGGAGTACCATCTATACCGACCACAAGAGCTTGAAGTACTTCTTCGAGCAAAAGGATTTGAACATGAGGCAGAGACGATGGCTTGAGCTGCTAAAGGATTATGATTGTGATATTCTATATCACCCGGGAAAGGCCAATGTAGTGGCAGATGCCTTGAGTCGTAAGACTGATCATCCTGCCATACGAGTAAAATCGTATAGTTTGGTGATAACGCCAGACCTTCTGAACGAGCTCAAACAGGCGCAACAGGAAGGGTTGAAAGAAGAGAACGTGGGTTTTGAACGTGTCTTCGGGCAGGTCAAGAACTTGAAAGACAATGATTACGGCATAAAGATACGGTTCGGTCGTATGTGGGTGCCCAGAAATCGGGACATTCGATCGAGAATTTTAGATGAAGCCCACAAATCACGTTATTCGGTGCATCCTGGTGCGACGAAGATGTATCAAGATCTTCGAAAGGACTATTGGTGGCCGGGTATGAAGTTTAACGTGATGCAGTATGTGAACCGATGCCTTACTTGTGCGCAAGTGAAGGCTGAACATCAGAAGCCCTACGGATATGTGCAACCTCTTGAGGTACCGGAATGGAAATGGGAACACATCACCATGGATTTCATCACCAAGCTACCAAGAACAGCTAAACGACATGATACCTTTTGGGTGATTGTGGACCGACTGACAAAAAGTGCACACTTCCTTCCTATCAGGGAAACGTATACATCCGAAAGGTTGTCTGAGTTGTTCGTGAAAGAGATTGTGACCAGACATGGAGTTCCTGTCTCCATTGTGTCAGATCGGGATACGAGGTTTACTTCCAGATTCTGGAAGCAGTTTCATGATGCCATGGGAACGAGGTTAAATATCAGTACCGCCTATCACCCTCAGACGGATGGACAGTCAGAAAGGACTATCCAAACGTTGGAGGATATGCTTAGGGCGTGCATCATCGATTTTGGAGGGAGCTGGGATGATCACTTGCCATTGGTGGAGTTTTCTTATAATAACAGCTACCACTCTAGTATCGGAATGCCCCCATACGAGGCGTTGTACGGAAGACGATGCAGAACCCCGGTATGCTGGGGTGAAGTTGGATAGAAAGAAATGGGAAACAAGGCTGCCGTGATTGATATGGCAGAAAAGCTATGGGTGATAAAAGCAGGAATGAAAGCTGCACAAGATCGCCAAAAGTCTTACGCTGACAAGCGCCGAAGACCAATCGAGTTTGATGTTGGCGATCGAGTGTTGCTGAAAGTATCACCATTGAAGGGAATTATTCGATTCAAAAAGAGAGGAAAGTTGAGTCCAAGGTACATCGGACCGTTTCGGATAAAGGCAAGGGTAGGGAAAGTTGCGTATCGACTGGACTTACCAGAGGAGCTGAACGGGATTCATCCTACCTTCCACGTGTCACATCTTAGGAAGTGTTTGGCAGACGAGCTAGCACATGTTCCTTTGGATGACATTGAGGTAGATGATCGACTGAACTACATTGAAGAACCAGTTGCCATTTTGGATACAAAGGAAAAGCAGCTACGAAATAAAATGGTTCGTCAAGTAAGAGTTCAGTGGAAGCATCGGAAGGGTTCGGACACGACGTGGGAATTGGAAGACGAGATGTGGAAGTTGTATCCTCATTTGTTCGATATGTAACGAGGCAGGTTTCAAGACGAAACCTATTGTAAGGAGGGGAGACTTGTAACATCCCAGATTTTCTAAATACAAGTCATCCGAACTTACGAATGAGTAACGGATAATTAATTTGTTGGAAAATGGGCGAAAAATAACCAAGTAAAGCTTAGAGATCGTGTACTCGAAATTGTGAGATTTCGAGTACACCAGGTTTCGTGTACACAAGATTTCGAGTACACCTGTTCTCGAAATATTGTCCCAGTTTTCGAGTACAAGGACACTGCCTATAAATAGGAGTGCCTTGGGAAATGAGCCAACCTTTGGCTGGAAGCTCATTCTCTCCCTCGAGTACACGAAGCAGAACTTCAAGAATCGAGTTTTTAATCGATCAAACGAAGGAGGAAACGCACAAGGATCTACAGTATTGATCATCTAGTATCAAGTAAGTGTTCTGAACCAAAAAGCTAGGATTTTTATGCAAAAGTTAGGATGGTTATACAAAAGTGAACCTATGCATAAAGCTCACACCTTTATGCATAAAGTTCGTAACTTTGGGGTTCCAGTGTGTTGGTAACAACCTAAGGAACCTAGGACTAGCTCCCCAAAGCCTTAGATAGATCTCTGAGATGTTTAATGACGAAATTGATGAGTACACGAAATCATGCACAAAGGGTACTCGAAATCATACATCTTATTTCGAGTACATTGACAATTCGAGTACATGGTGATTTCGAGTACACCATTAGGTTCGAGTACACATGGATGTTCGTGTACACCCGGGGGTTCGTGTACCTTGGGTATTTCGTGTACTAGTATTTCGAATACCCATGGATTTCGTGTACATGAGGACTTAATGAATTTCAAGGGTTTCGAACACTTAGCTAAGTGTCGAGGACTTGGATTCAGTAGGGGGAACTAGTAGGCTATGGGGACTTAGAATATTTTCTAGGTCCAAGAACGTAACGTAACGTAATGAGAAGATGTAACGGATGTAGGTTCTTAAGGCCTAGCTAAGGAGTTCGGCTAAGGAAACAAGAGTCTACTATCAGATGAGTTCTAGACGCCATATTTACACTTACTGTTTTGGGCTGGCATACATGCTTATTGTTATGTTATGTGATTATGTTATGATGATTAACGAATGATGTTATGCCATGATGATGTATGTATGAATATGTATTTCACATGATAAAATGTGTCTGGGAATATGCTAAGGTATGATACGTGCATGGTAAATGAATTATGATGACATAACATGTTAATGAGAGCATGCATTATGATGTTAACTAAGGCAATAGTTAATAGATGCTTTGACGAGGTCCTAGAATACTAGGATGCACGAATGTTGAATGATGATTATATGCTAGCATGATATGAAAATATGATGCCATGATGTATGAATGAGGAAATGATGCTAGCACTACATGATGACATGAGGTATGATAATATGCTATGATGCTTGCATGCTATGTATGTGATGATAGAATGTTATGATGAATTCCTATACATGTTGTAGGATATGTATGTATGATGTACTAGTACCAGTACTAGTAAGTATGGACGATGACCTGAACATATCAGGATATGAACAGCCGATCGGGCTATAAACACAGAGTCGATCGGACTATAAACAAGGTAAGAGCCGATCGGGCTATAAACATGGTAAGAGCCGATCGGGCTATAAACATGCACAGTCGATCGGACTATAAACAAGGTAAGAGCCGATCGGGCTATAAACATGGTAAGAGCCGATCGGGCTATAAACATGGTAAGAGCCGATCGGGCTATAAACATGGTAAGAGTCGATCGGACTATAAACTTGGAGCCTTGTGCCGACATAAGCCCACTGCTCATGTTGGAGACACTGGTTGATGATGACGATGGTTATATGGCTACGATGATGACATGGTTATGTGTTATGGTTTATGTGTATGATATGACGCTTTCATGTTAAAATGCTGACATGGTTATGTGTTATGGTTATGTGTATATATATAGGGCATATGTGTTGCCAACGTCCCACCACCTTTACGATACACCACGCGCATGTCCTTATCGAATCATTAGGGCACAAGTAAACAAGTAAGCAATATGCATAATTCAGATGTATAGCAGGAGTTCAGTTAACATGTAATAAACACATAAGCATGAAATCCTGAATATACTAACTAGTGTATGAATTAATTCATACTAGGGTATCCTACGGTTATAGACTAGGTCAACCATTTCTAGTAACCTAATTCCCTATAACCCAGGCTCTGATACCAATCTGTAACACCCCGACCGATGGTGGAAACGTCGGGATGCCACGAGGGATGTGTAGATTGTTCAAAAGCTCGTGGGCATCTAAATATAAACCATCACATATCAATCAAACCAAATAAATGTTTACACAAAAATCATGTTTATCATGAATTAAATACATCAATTACACAAAAGAATTAGCTAAACTAACTAAACTCTAATCGCCAGAATTTTAGTTAATTAGCTAAGTCCAAGATCCTATGTGATGATGTCCAAAAGTGAGAATTCATCTTCTTCAACCTACTTAGCTTCATCACCTGAAACATGTAAAGAAATCAAGTGTCAACTACTAAGTAGTTGGTGAGTAATCATAAGTTTTTATACTTAAAAAATGTTTTATAAAATGAGTATAAAGTTTGTATTTTGAAAAGATTTTATAAAAAGTTTAGATAAAATGAGTATAAGAACTTATGGTCTTTCTGAGGAAATCCACAAGAGTACCTGTGTGACAATCCAATACATATCCCAACACAATCAATTAAACACATAAACAAACACACATTCACCTATCTCACATATTCATAGATAATCATAGACAGTAATAGATAATCAATCACATAACCATTCAACCAATCTCCACATCAATATTCTCAAATAATATCTGTGACTATACATGTAAATTATGTAATTAACATAAGTTAAAAACATGATCCATGGAGTGGAAGCTATCCACGTGGCAATACATGAAACCAATGCAATTAACCAAGGTCAAAGGCAATGTTTCACGGAGTCGTGATAATCCAAGTGGCCATACATGTAATCTTTGTTATTGACCGAAGTAAATGACAATATTTACACGGATATATGATAATAAGTGATAATCCATAAGTAATGATAATTCTAAATGTGAATATCATATTGATAAACAGGTATTATCCTTGTGTTATCAAAATAATATTTGAATTTGGTATACATGTTTCACCTCCGAGTTTTAAAACAAAATAGTTTAAAGAAAGGGAGGTTATGAGAACTCACCTAAAATCCTTAGAATAATTGTTTTAGTAGAATGCGCGCTCACGTATATGAACTCAGAAACAACTCAACAACCTGTAATTTAATATTTGTTCGAATTTATAAGTGTATGCATTTCATCTCAACTGATTATTCGAAATGTGTTTTCTTCTACTTTTAGTTGTGTCATTAACTTGGTGTGTCTCATCAAGGTTACATGCTTCAACTAAAAATTTGTAGTTAATTATCGTTAGTCCTTAATTCAAACATGTTAGTCTTTAACTATCTAAGGACAAAAACTAACGTCTGCTATTGTATGTGTATCCTCATAAAAATGTGTTATAAATCACGAGGTCTTTGAGCCCGTTCATGTCTATACATGCATGCATAGCAATATTAACTTGACTACTAAATTTTTACTAATCATTGGAATTAAATTAAGAATCTAAGAAATAATATTTCTGTTTATCTTTATAAAATGCTAAGTTGTTATCACCCCATAGGCCAAAGCTTTTAATTGATAAAGGAGGTGGTATATTGTAGTCCTTCCCATGCATGCATGCCTATTACATGTTGTTCCCATGTCCTTAGTTTCTCCCTAATCTCTATCCATCACTTAAGTTTCAATTTGGTTGCAACATGGGCAGCGAACCTATGTCAAAACACAGCTAGGGTTCTGTAACATCAGTGTCGGACGCGTGCCGGAACAGTGATCGCAACAGTAGACATGTACAGTAATACAGGTACACATTTCGAGAAACTATGATTAGACTATTGATGCATTTGATTAACATGAAACTATTAAACGATTGTCTGAATCTGACTGAAACCTTAGGGTTAAACAGTCTGAAACATGTCAGACAACACCGTGTTGAAACATAAATACTTGATGTGATACTAGTTTGCATAAACGTATGTGAGGTTAAACAAAACGAAACTATAACGGTTATTGTTACGGAATGCTAAACCAACGAGTTATTCGTATAGGTGACGATCTGTACGAATGATTCTGAAAGTTTAACGTTCTGAAGTAATGACTTAACAGTAGAAAACAAGAATCAGAAAGCTAAGCCATCGACGTGTTCGTTCGAATGACGATTCGAACGAATACGCGCGATGGCAACGCGATCTGACAGAACGATAACGAAAACGAATAACGATACGAACGATCATAAATTTAAAGAAATATTATATTTCTTATTTTACAATTTTGAAACTCATAAAATATTTTGTAAACGTAACTGTTTTCTTAAATCGCGAATAATTATTTAAAACACGTAAAATATTAAAATTCGATATTAAATTATACGCAATGATATTTTATATAAATTTATAATGATATTTATAATTTAGTCATCCTAAAATATTCATTTTATTATATCTTACGAAAAAGCCGCGTAACGTGCTGGATACGCGACGAAAACGCAAACCGAACAAACGAAACGGACCCGAATACCCGTGGGGTATTTAAAGCCTAAATGAAGACATTTTATTCATTTCATCATCCCCAACCCTCTCTCTAACCCTAGCAGCCGTCCACCCTCTCTCTCTCCATAATATCACCATCATCTTCAACTTAAAACCCTTAGATCTTGCTCAAAACTCCACCAATTTGTGTGATTCTTGAACCCACACGAAGCTATTGACGAGCTCTACACGAAAGTACAACTCATCTGAAGATCTAGCCACTGAATCACGAGGTATGATGCGTTGAAGATCTGTGAAATTAGGGTTTTCTATGAGTTGTGGTTAAACCCACCTATATGACCGGATTTATCATCCCTTTTTGCTGTAACCACCATCTCGACATTTAGTACATCATCGACGGGAAAGCAGGTCTACAACCTTAGCAGGCTCGATGGATGGCCTGTTGCTACATAGTTCGTGGGATGTGGATATGGCCGAACGTGGATGTGCAGGGTGACGAACCCTGTGCTGCTCGCTAACCATGGTGCCCGAACCCACATCACCAGCGAATCTTCTGAACCACGAGCCTGGCTACGAACCTTTCATGCAGCGAGCCAATGGCGAACCCTACACTGACAAGCGAACCCTGGTTGAGCCCTTACAGTGAACGAACCATCAATCCTTTGTTGTTGCCGAACTCTGCTTGATTGAAGCCACCGAACCCTCTTCATGCCAGCTGCGAACCCACACCACAACGAACCTGGCCGAACCACTTCCCTGATCATGAACCATGTGGGTTATCTTCGCCGAACCCAGGATAACAGACCCAAGGTTCGCTGCCTTGGGGTTTTGTTGTTCGAATAGATAATCAGATTTAGCAACGGCCTAAAGCATGGCCCAACATCATTTTATCTTGGCCCAACAGAAATTATTTGGCCCAGTTCCTATACGATACATAGTATTCAGCCTAAATAAATTGCTAGGCCCAATAACAATACTTAGGCCCAACAGCCTATTCTTTTTGACCCAAATGCGTTGAGATAGCCTAATGGATACCTATCGGTCCATGATCATTATTTCAACCCACCCATTAATCGACCCAATGAAACAATGAGACCTATGGTTTACCTTGAATGAGTCCATAAATGTTATTCGGCCTAATACACTCTCCGGCCCAAGCATGATAACCGGCCCAAGTTGATTTCATATTGGCTCAAATGTAGCCCAATCGGCCAAAACCAAAGCCCAATTCTTTAGCCCACATGATTAATCAGCCCAGGCCCCAACTAATTAACTGTGTACTCCTTTGGCCCAGACCCCCTAGGCCCACCAGTTTCCTTGCGGCCTGAATGATTCTCGGCCCAATCGGCATTTGGGCCCATAACGCTTAAAAGGCTCAAGTAACTATAGCTCGACCCATTAAATTCCAAGGCCCACACATAGCCCTAACCGATCCGATAATATCATACAATTGGCCCATTGAGGCAAACTATTATTCGGCCCACTTGATGAGGACTTTAACATAACACATTGACATGTTGAACAAGAACTTAGTTAAATACCTAAGTATAACTATAAAAATCATGTGAAACAAATGAGAAGCATAACACTTCAAAGGTTTCAAATCCTCAAGAACCAAGTAGGGCCGAATAAAGACGTGACACACTAGTGTTAGTCAAATTTAGGACTAACACTTACACGCACAACAAATCCTTACCATCTTATATTTATAAATTATAAACACTATGAAATCAATACAGGAGCGTGAACATTAAATCAAGTGCAAACAAAGAGCGCGTGCATTCTTATTCTACTTGATCAAACACTTCGGACCTAAGGTGAGTTCATTGTCCCCTTTCAAACTTATTGTTTTACTTCGGGACTGAGAAGCATGTTAAACATTTTTATTGAAATGTTATTTAATGCTTTAAACATAATCATGATTACCTATGATTGAAACCTTTACTTTAAGCTAGACGCTTAAAATCAATTGTTGGTTACTTGATACCATTACATGATACTTGATGCAAATACATGAGACTTGATACAATTACATGTGACATGATACAAATACATGATACTTGATTCAATTACATGAGATGTGATTCAATTACATGTGACATGATACAAATACATGATACTTGATTCAATTACATGAGACTTGATACAAATACATGATACTTGATTCAATTACATGAGATGTGATTCAATTACATGAGACATGATACAAATACATGATACTTGATTCAATTACATGAGACTTGATACTATTACATGAGACTTGATACTATTACATGAGATATGATGTTTGGAATCTATTACATGCTACTAGGCCATCATACATGTATCTAACCATAGTCTACGTAATTGCTAGACTTCTGGATATTCCAGAGCTTGTACCTATGGGGTGAGATACATGTAATAACATAAACGTAATGATACTCAGCTATTACCTGGTTATAAGGGACATGTAATTGCTAGACTTCTGGATATTCCAGAGCTTTTGTCAGCTTATATGAGGTATGTAAAGGCTAAACATAAAAGTATCGATTCTAAGCTATTACCTGGTTATAAGGGACACGTAATTGCTAGACTTCTGGATATTCCAGAGCTTGTGTCGGCTTATATGAGGTATGTAAAGGCTAAACATAAACGTAACGTTACGGAGCTATTACCTGGTTATAAGGGACATGTAAATGCTAAACTTCTGGTATTCCAGAGCTTTTGTCGGCTTATATGAGGTATGTAAAGGCTAAACATGAACCTATTGAATGCTAAGCTATTATCTATATAAGAGACATGTAATTGCTAAACTTCTGGTATTCCAGAGCTCTTGTCTGCTTATAGTAGATATGTAATTGCTAAACTAGGTGTGTATGAATCTATGATGCTTGATAAACATGATGTGAAACTAACACTTATGAATACAAAAGACATGAAAACGTTGAAACAGATAACCAAAGCTTTGATGAGGATTGAATTGATTGGTAGGTAAAATGCTTAATTATTATTAATAACAGTGTCATATCCGGATTAGTATGTGGTGGGATGGCGTCTGGGCGGGTCGTAGGCTCGACTCAGGGGTATGCCCTATATATAAGCATACCGATTTGGATATTACATGTGGAGTTAATGAGGTTAAGGTTTTACCGAAAGAGGTTTGTTGAAAACTATTTTAAACTTATGAACTCACCAACCGTTGTGTTGACTTGATCTTTTTACATGCTTTCTCAGGTGAAGAACAGGTTTAAGCATAAGCTCTTGGATTTACATACTAGGATGCCCAGATAGAGGACCTAGTAGACTTTTGGGAAGCACAAATTTTGTTGATGACACATATTACTTTTGATATCTTGTACATATACAAGATATATACATTATTCTTTTGGTTAGGTTTACTTAGTTAAATTGCAGAACATTGCTATTGTAATTTAACTTTGTAATCCTATATATCATTTGATTGTGCTTTAGATATTCTTAAACGTTGATGCTATGTAAACAATCTGATCTTCATGATTATCATCCACGATATCACGCCCCGGGAACCTTCCGCCCGGCGGGGACTCCGATCCAACCCCGCCGGCTCGGGGTGTGACAGGTTCGGCTCAAGAAGAAAGGTTCGTTCCGATATTGTGGTGACTAGGGTTCGGCCCTCATAACAGCAAAGGTTCGGTAGGGTTCGTCCCTCCCATGTGATCCCGGCTTCATCAGGTTCGGCCAAGAGGAATGAAAAGGGTTCGGCTCCCAGGAGATGCTAAGGTTCGTAGCAACCTAGACTCTAGGTTCGTGGGCTGTGTCCGACATGAGCAAGGGTTCGGCCAACAAGGTTCGTAGCTAGAGGGGACAAGAAGGTTCGGCGCTACAAGGCTCGCTGGCCAGGGTTCGTTCGCATGTAGGGTTTGCCACAAACGAAAAGGGTTCGGCCCAACTTGCCCTAGACGAACCTTTCTGGTTCGTGGGCTGCCTTGCAGGTTCGTTGACCAGCGCCCATCACCCACGACCGAACCTGTTCAACATCTTCATCCTCCTCAAGTTTTCTGCAATTTCGTAACTATACGTAGCTTACACATGTTACTACCAACTCGTTTTACAAGTTACAAGAACCCTAATCTCGATTAAAAGTTGTTAACCATATACCCATCTTGTTTCTAACAAAACCGAAAAGTAATACTTAGATTTACCTCCGTAGGTCGATCAAATGCTAGATTTCTATGTATCCTCTTGTTCTCCTCGGTCTCACGAACGCGTAGGCGCCAAGATCTCTTGATTTCGTTGGGTAACGGAGGAGATATCGTAGAGAGAAGTTAGACAGATAGAGAGTGACGAAAATTGAATGTAGAGAGAGAAATGAAGTTGGTGATGTGTGGAAGAAGGGGACTTTCTTCTTTCTTATATCGCGTACTAACCCCGTGTGCCCGGTCTCGTTCATATCGCGTAAAATATAATAACATGCTCGGTTTTACTCGTTAAACATATTTAAAACGTAAAGGCATTTAAATAAATAAATTTCGTTTTCAATAAAATAGTTTTCAATGAAAATCGTTTAAATAAAAGGTTGCCATTTAATTTAGTTAAATCAATTATTTAAATAATTAATCTATTCGAATTCGTCTTATGTTGTGATTCCTAATAGACGTTTTAATATTACATTTATTAATTTAATATCGCTAGATATTATTTAATTATCTTCGTCGAAACGTGTTACTCACGTACGTATTCGTAAAGATCGTCACCTTTGCGAATCCAACGCTCGTATCGTATTTCGATTTGATTTACGAATTAAGGAATATCGTTTCAGAATATTATTCTTAATAATTATATTCGTGCGAATCGTCATTCACGCGAATACATTATTAAGTTAACATTTCTGAATTAATATTCGCGTTTAAATTATGATCGTAAACTCACCAACGCGTATTTATTTCCAATTAAACTTTTATTATTTACTAACATTAGTATTCTCAACCCAATCCAAAACCCACTAAACCCTAGTCACTGACACATCCATGATAGACCGAAATATGCATATGTATAGGGCATATGTAAGGATCAGTCGCAACTGCCCTAGCCACCGTCCCACCGCTATTTCAATAAACCATGACCATGTGTCCTTGACTGTGTTTAGTAACCAAACAACAACCAACTTAAATCTCCTTTCCATTTCCAAATCAAATCCATAATCATCAATAATGTAACTGCGATAAACTCTCTGGTTCTGTTTAGTTGAGTTGCAACTAAATTTCCCATGGTTTACGCGTATAATATGTTCTAAACATGTTTACCAGTAACAGTGATAATCATCAATAATGTATCAATATTAATAATTACAAAATCTCAGGTCGTAACAGTACAATCGTACGGATGTACGGACGACCGGAAGTACAGTGATGTTACAATCTGGTTCGATTTTGTTCGATTTCGTACAATTCCCGTTAGTTTTCGGTTAACGAGGTTAATCCGGAATGCCGAATTGTCACAGCTTATTATTCCCCATGTCTACTTCAACTGGCTGGAAATTTAACAATTGTTGCATTCTAAGAAACTGTTTGCGTTGCATACAACTAGCCAAATGTCTTTTTATAAGTTGATGTTGTCCCTGTTGGATTTCTAGGCAACTGTTTCTTGCAATGAATGCACTCAACCTTTTCTTTTCCATCTGGAAGAGTCAATTCAATAAAGTCCTCCCACACCGTTGAGGACTTTTGGCGTTTACGCTTTAGCACCACCTTGTCTTCATCACAAGGGTTTTGAGTATCCCCTTCATATACACTTGCGTGTTCATTTATTTCAATATTCTCCTCAACATCACTATCAATGCACTCTTGAGATTGAGATGCTTGATTTACCACCACCAACACCAACGTCGGTTGTCACCACTGGCGGTCACCCCTACCACCACCGTTGGTCATCCCCACCAACACCACCACCGGCAGCCATCACTGTCCGCCACCACCATCGGTCACCCTCACCACCACCACCACCGGCCACCACAACCACCATTGTCCGTACATCACCACTAATTTATTTTTAACAGTCAAAATACGTTAAAAAAACAAACATCCTTCTTGTTGCAGAATGTAGATATTAGGCCCACTTGTTCTTCTACAGATGTTTGCAGATGTTATCCGCAGACTGCAGACATTTTATCTCTTAAAAAACAATTATCAAATTAATTAGTCTTACAATGATAACGGAGAAAGTATATCATAAAATTAAAACATGTAATTAATCTAATTTTTTATTATGATTATCTTATTGCTTTCATTATTCTTATGTAATTTTATCGTAATTAAAGTTACAATGAAGCATCGTATTTCAAACCAACTAGAGGATTAGCTACCCATGCATTGTATCATCTCTGCTATGATCTTGAGTATAAAAACTTAATGTAACCCTAAATATAAAGTTACATATACAAAAACACGAATGATTGTTATTTTGATGTAAAAATTTTAAAGTGCATTTCATTATAAAAACGACAATCTCTCCATCGTAAGACCATAAACACGTAAA
This sequence comes from Mikania micrantha, assembly GCA_009363875.1. Lineage (NCBI taxonomy): Eukaryota > Viridiplantae > Streptophyta > Magnoliopsida > Asterales > Asteraceae > Mikania > Mikania micrantha. Next base: position 27,342,529 of record CM018682.1, on the reverse strand, counting down.
CACACGCACATTGATAAAGATAACATTAGTAAAAAAAACTTACTTATAACCAATGTTGGCATATAACGCAACAACCAACCTGTGAGTTGCGTCAAGAATTTTGTCATGACCAATGTTTTCACAACAGTTACGGATATTGAGCTCATCATCTTACTAGTCCTAGATTCAAGAAACAAATAATATTATAAATAGTTAAAAAATATTACCAAATAAACTTATAGATTATAAGCACATTTAAACAAACATAACTATTGTTCAAACAAAAATAATAATACTTAAAAATATATGGGCTGATTTAATATTTTATCTTTTAGATTTTAGAAAGAAAAAAAATTCCAGTCTAATCATCGTTTGTTTCATCGGTTCAACTGAGGGGGTTTTATAGGCATAAAACCAACATGTTTTACTATCCTAAAAACAACAAATAAATAAACACTTAACAAGTTGTGATTAGTCAAACATGTTTATATGTTTAATATAATAAAACAATTATTTACTATAATATTTAATAACAACAAAAAAATAGTTAAAAATAACTATACTATTTAATATGTATGTTAATAAAAGAAAATATTTTAATATGATACAAAACCATCCCCATTCACAATCCAATCCAACCCAATTTTTAATAAAAAACAATAATTTATCTCTCTTTCATCCACACAACCCAATCAAACACAACTTTTTACTCTCATAAACAACCAAACCTTTACTATTTTTTATTAAATAAATATAATTTATGATTTTTAGTTTTTATTAAATTTATTTGAAAGAAAAATAAAATAATTATTTTATTTATAAAAATTAAAACTTTAATTTAAAAAAATAAAATAAAATATTACAAAAATATTTATATTTATCAAAAAAACTTAATTAAATATATAAACTAAATTATAATCATGACATTAAATATTAAAAATACAATTACAAATAATTTAAACTACATAACTATTCATCGTCGCCAAATTTTTGCCATACGTGCTTAATCAAATCGTTTTTTAAAGTAAGATGAGCTTCTCAATTTCGAAGTTGTTCTCTATTGGTTATATAACTAGATAAGCTTCCAATTCGTTGAGTAGAGCATTGAAAAGGTTGCTCATCTTCCTAAGTAGAGCTTCTTCGATGTCGGTTTTGAGGACTGTCATTTAAAAATTCAGATGGATCTTAATAGTTAAGGTATGAGTCTCGTTCATCAATAATCATGATATGCATGACAATACATGCAATCATAATTTTACCCATCATATCCTTGTCCCACGTATGACATGGGTGTCGTAAAAATGCAAAACGAGCTTGTAAAACTCCAAATTCTCGTTCAACATCTTTTCTAGCGGCCACTTGATGTTGAGCGAACAACTTGTGTTTCTACAACTGTGGAGAAGATATTGACTTCACAAAGGCATCCTGTGACAACTAGTACCTGACCGGCCGGCAAGTCCGTACGGTACGTGTACTATAAACAGTAACTATGTGTAATTCTATGTGTATATACATTACTTGTATTATCAGAATTCTAAATACAAGAAATCGTTGTACGTATTTTTGTGTAAACTTAGATACAGTAAGTGCAACGTACAATTGATACTTTAGTTGTGCGTATTTAAGTGAAAATTTAATTACAGTTAACATAACAGATCATGAGAAACAACAATGTTCAAGTGAATGACAGAAACAAATCGGTTGAGATCTGATATCCATAGATGACAGGAATCAGATGGCCGACAATTCAATGTGAAAACAATGAGAAAACAGGGTGTTTAGTTGAGTCCGACAGTGCGGAAACACAATTCAAACAATATTGCAGTATCGTTTCAGAATAACGAACTGACAGTGTGTTTGCGTGGGTGACGATTCACACAAACATATCTGTGAGTTTAACGTTCTGAAATGATGACTGGAAAGTAGAAAACAAAAGTCGGAAAGCAAAACCATCGTCGTGTTCGTTCGAATGACGATTCGAACGAATACGCGCGATGGTGACGCGATTCGACGAAACGAAAACGAAAACACGACACGAACGGAATTAAATTAATAAAAATAACTTATTTAACATTTTTACAATTTTGAAACTCATAAATTAATTAAAATAATTTTCTTTTAGTTATTACAATTAAATACGCGTAGATTTCCGGATACGCGACGAAGTTACGAACCGAGCAACCGAAACGAACCCGAATACCCGCATAGTATATAAAGACTAAATGAGAGAGTTTTTCTCATTTTACACATTCCCACTCTCACTCCAACTCCAATTTCCGGCCACCACCATTAACCACCTTCAATCCTTCATAACTCCTTCGTTTCTTGACCGATTTGGGTGATTCTTGCGCCCACGCGAAGCCCTTGATCTCCTCTACAAGAAAGTACAACGGATCTGAAGATTTAGCCACTGGAAATCAAGGTATAATCAAGAGAAAAACTCGAAAAATAGGGTTTTCTAGCACCCTACTCGACCCACACACCTATAACCGGCTTTTGACACCACCATTCGAACAAACGGACTGTGAAAAGCAACCTACACATGTTGCTAACCCTCATGTCAGTCCATTGATTCTTGATCGGTTCGATGAAGGTGAACACAGGGTTCATGGCTCATGCTGAAAACCGGTTATTACCCAGACGAACCTTCCTCACCAGCTTAATCTAGGCGAACCTTCGGTTTTGGGGCAAACCATTAGGAGTACACGAACCTAGCCAGGGCAACGAACCCTTAAGATGTACACTCTGGCGAACCTTGTGTCATTAGCAGCGAACCATGCCACCATTCCCGAACCTCGATCAACTGACGAACCCAAGTTACCCCACGAACCCTGCTCTGGTGTCATGCGGACGAACCCCATGCACGAACCATCATTAGAACGAACCTGCTATTGTAGACGAACCATGGTCTGTGAACGAACCCTAGCAGAGCCTACGAACCTAACAGCTGAGCCCATAACCGAACCATAACCAGGTAGACGAACCTTTCTCTTCTGTTGCTAACCTTGCCGGACACACCGTAGGTTCGCTGGAATGCCACATGACTTAAACGAATCCATGAATGCTAGGGCCCAACTCCTGTGCTTCCATCGGCCCACAAACTAATTGATTAAAACAAATTAGTCGGCCCAATAACAAATGGGTGAGCCCAACAGTAAAATCCCTTGGCCCAAGGCCACTTCCTGGCCCATTCCTTTGGCTTTGGCCCAACTTCAGTTCACTAGTCCACAGAACCACACCCTCGGCCCAATATCTATATTCGGCCCACACACAGTTAATTTGGCCCAATTCCTTATTGCGGCCCAACATGGGCATTCTCGGCCCAAATGGAATTGGCCCAACAGCCCATGACAGTTCTATGGTCCAACTATCTAGTTCAAGTCGACATTGTGTTCAAGTTGGTTAACACACCCATTCACCCACTTGGTTATCAAAATGATTAAACAAACTTCATAAGGTTAATTTGATTAGAGAATTATGGAATCATGATAGTCACGAATAATTACAAATATGACAAGAAATTTTGCAAAGTAATTACAATTGGACTATAATGATACTAGAGTTATGATACTAATTTAGGTTACAAAGAATTAAAGGTTGATAACCTTTAACTTGCACTTAAGTTAATAACCAAAACTCTTTTAATGTTATAATAATTCAAGTGGACACAAGATCAATAACAAAGATTGATGACTCAAACTTGATATGAATATGATTTCAACAACTTTGAGAACTAAACCCGGCCGAATGGAGACCAAAGTCGAGACTCGCGGGTGTTAACCAACTCTAAGGATAACACATTCACACGCGCATAACTAAATTACAACCAATACTTATAAGATTACAATCACATGAAATCACTATCATCTTCATTCCCAATGCATGTAGTCAATACTTCCTATCATACCTAGAAATCCACGCTCAGCTCCGACATGGAGTAGTCTTCCTAAGTCATCTTCATTGGGCCTTCTAAGGTACTCTTGGCTGAAACATGAAATGACACCTTCTACGAACCTTATTAGAGCATCCCTTGCAATGATGAAAGACCTCTTCTTCCTGTGGCATCACTTCTTTATTGAAAATATATATCATTCGTTGTAACAACAGTTGCTATATGAAGGAATAATGATTTTCGCATTCGAAATCTATGTTGAAATATATCTTGATCATATGTTGGGTTGTTAACAAAGTAGTCGTTCATCAAACGTGCCACACCCTGCTCGCGTTCACGGTCACGATACCTTCTTCTTGCTCTAGGAGGATGATCTCCTATGATCATATTTGGCATGCTAAATACTTCACAAACAAGGCGATCAAGCTGTCGATTTTGCTTAGCAAGCCTAGCTTCCCATTCATCAAATGCATTCAAGTATGATGAATTTGAATCTTCTGATAAGTTTTCATTATGAGACATTTTTTAAGAAGGTGAGAATTGAAGAGTTAGTTTTGGTTAAAATAGGTCAATGTTATGATATTATTTATACAAAAAATAATGAAGATAATGTTAAATCGTTTATCTATTACAAAATCCAAGTGTCCAATATAATGTTGACATGTGGAAACAAAGATAATAATGGGCACCCATGAATATAATGTTAAAGCGTTTATCTATTACAAAATCCAAGTGTCCGGTAAAATGTTGACATGTGGAAACAACGATAATAATGGGTACCCATGAAGATAATGTTAAATCATTTATCTATTACAAAATCTAAGTGTCCAGTAAAATGTTGACATGTGGAAACAAATGAAATAATGGGTATCCATGAAGATAATGTTAAATCGTTACTTTATTACAAAATCCAATTGTCCGGTAAAATGTTGGCATGTGGTTGATAATGTTAAACTAAATAAAAACAAAAAACACACCAAATTTTATTAAACCAACTAAAAATAAAATATACACCAAACTTTCTTAAAGCAACTTAAAATAAAATACACACCAAACATTATTAAACCAACTAAAAGAAAAACACAAAATAAACTTGATTTACTTAGATTGATCCATAAAATTTTAACATAAAATGGCGCTTTATGTTTTCTTCTTCAGGCGACAAGAACTGTTTTTGTAACAGTGTGTTCAAATGCATACTTTGCTCCTTTCTCTTTCAAACTCAAGTCTTTGTTTCATGAGTTCAATTTCACTGTCTCTAGTAAGCCTCATTGCACGAAGCTCTTCAACAAAGTTAGCAGAAACCTTGAATATTTCTTTTCCTTTTGCTTTTTTTTAGCTGCATCTCTACCAATTGGACGTTGAGATGTTGAACCACCACTAGTTGGTGTTTCTGGGTTGGGATTGGAACAATACTCCCCTTCTTCGGTAGTCCTACTTCTTTTTGAGCTACCACCACTTTCTTCATTGCTCTCTTCAGGACGGGAACGTCTTGTGTCTTGGTCTAGCTGTAAAGCCCTCTTTTGGTGCTTACACATAACTTCATTAAAAACAACACCGTGAGTGAACTTGTTCCTCTTATCTTGCTCATAAAGTTTACGAGCTTCGCTCTCAATATCTTTATGGTTCATTCCACTTTTTCTTTGACGATATGCTTCCCTGTACGCAGCAACCCACTTTTGGCCATTTTCACTAAGTCGTTTAAAACGACCTTTCATTTGAGCATCATTCCTCACACTAAGCTTTTCTACTTGAGTTGTACATATTGTTTACCTGTGCCCACAAATTTGATGTTTTTCGATTTTTGCCAACAATGTTATTTTCACTAGTAATACACCATGCTGACATTAAGGCAATATCTTCGGCAACATCCCATTTACTAGCTCCTCGTGAGTGATTTTCAGTATTTTGTGAGGTTTGAAGATCTTCTGTAACAATTTCATTTGCATTTGGAAAAAAAAAGGATAGTTTTGATAGTACTGAGTATTGGGATAATTTTCAGAATCTCCAAGAATCAAACAAAAATTTAGAAAATAATGATTCATGACATAAATTTAGAAATTTAGAAATCAAAGATTATGGATGGTGTTGGATATAAAACTATGCTAATATGATACAATATTTATAGGGAGAAATAATGAATTTTCAAAATAAATAAATATTTTAAACAGATAATGTTTTAGATAATGAGTTTAATCTAGAAAATCTTCTGAGCAATAAAAACCTCCAAATGTTAGATAGGATAAACCAATGATTGTTTATATTTATTTTATATAAAAAAATTTTTTAAATGAACTCTGTTTTTAACAAATTTTATACAGACATATTCATAACAAAAACTGATCAATGCCGTGTTTTTAGATTCTTTTAAAATATTGATTATTTGAAGTTATAAAAAATAAGATTATTACAAAAAACTAATTCTGGATAACTTAAAAAAGAAAAAAAAAATAGTAGGGGGGGGGGTTTCAATTGTGATTTGCCATTTGGGAACTTTTGAGGGTTGCAAGGGTTGCAATCAAGGTTGATGGTACGAGCCGATCGTTTGATTTTTCCTATTTTTTTAAACAGTGCAACGATCCATGTATAATTCACCAATGGGGATAGTCTAAGTAAAAAAAGTCCAATATTATATAAGACAGTGAGTTTTTAATATATAGGTAATATTGATTAATCATATAAGTAAAACTAAAACCTTTAATTCTAAATAATATAATATAGTATAGTATAATTTAAAAAAAAAACTAGAAATTATAGTTAGACAACACAAATAGATTTACATTATAAGTAAATCGATTTTAATCGTATATGAAACAAACTTAAAAGATTTACTAAAAGTGAAACTGTTTAAAAATTTTAAAATATTTAAAAATTTAAAATATTTTAAAATGTTTACTAAAAGATTTACCTTATAAATAAATTTATTATTTAATTGTAACTCTTAAAATTCGAGTGATTATAAAGAATATGGACATTTTTATGAAGATTGGAAAACCATTTGTTTAGAATATATTTTAAAAGGTTTAGAATTTAAAATAAGAAATAATAAAAGTTTAACATATGACATGTTAAAAAGAGAAAGATGGTAATTTAAGTATAACATATTTCGTTAATATTTGTGAAGATTTCTCCTACTTGTTTTAAATGTTCATAATTTTTCATACGGTATTATTATTTTTTAAATACACTATAAAATCAAAATTTGTTTATCTTTAATATGAGCATAATATTGATATATAAAAGATAAAACTTTTGATTTTTTAAAAGCCATACTATATTTTTATATATACTAGATTTTGTGAAAAATGTATTGTATTTTTAAGTGTAAAATAGAGATATATTACATAAAAATACAGAACAAAAAATACAATACAAAAAATATATCACTATAAAAATATAGCACATATTAATAACGTATATAAAAATATTATACAACACATTAACATACATTATTTAAGAAAAAAGTATATCAACATTATAGTCAAATTAAAGAGGAAAAACACTCAATTTTATGGTGTGATAATTTAAAAAAAAAATAATATTCTATGAAAAAGATAAATAGTTTTAAAAATGAGAGAATTTCTAAAAAAAATCAATAAATGTGTTTTCCAATTATACCATTCCACGTTTATTTTATCAATACTTTAATCTCAACTATTAATTTAAGATTTGATGACAAATATCTTTTCTTATTCTTTTTAGACAAAAAAAATTTTTTTAGGAGATCCAACTCATATTTTTTAGTAACCAAGTTAAAAAAAAAATAACACATTTTTGCTGAATATAACAATGTTCTTTTCTAAAATCAAATACTTAATGTTGTTATAATGAATAATATAATACAAATATAAATAAAATTATATAAATAGTCTATTTGGTAAATTTAAATTTCAAGTTTGGTACTTAAATTTCAGTTGTATCATGTTTGGTCACTTAGGTGACAAGAACGTAAGATGAATGAGTTTTCAGTGAATGAATATTAACTTTTTTATTTTGTTACATGTGTGTGAAGTCTATTTTATTCTCACAATTCCCACTTTACTTTTTCCCCATTTTCTCTTGTTAATATCTGGCTACAACCATCTTCTGTAGTGTTTGCATTTCTAGTCACCACAGTCGCCATCTCTATCATCAAATCTTTAGTCGTCATCATTGTCACTAAATCTTAAGCGTAATCTCCTAGTGAGTTCATGGAATTATAATAGACATCATGGATTACATGCAATATGTGACATCATAACTTTTTAGATGTAGTGACAACACTAAAATAAATAATATGATATTACAAGATGTTAGATGTAGTGATGAATTACCATCATAAATCTTAAGTATAATATTATTAAATTCTTGAATCACAACATATACATTATCAAACAATGAAAAATAACACCATAACCTTTTAGATGTAATGATGTTACCATCACAAATCTTAAGTAGGATATTATTGATTTCTTGAATCATAATATATAAATTATCAAAAAAAGAAGCAATAATACCGTAACCTTTTAGATGTAGTGATTTATCACCATCACAATCTTTGGTATAATATTATTGATTTATTGAATCATAACATATGTGTGTCATGCAAAGGAAAATGACATTATATCCTTTAAGACGTAGTAATAAATCACCTTTACTAAACTTAAGTATGATGTCATAATATTTGGTATTTAGTATGTAAGGTGTTGAAATCTTTCAAAGTTGATTAAAATTACAAAGGAGTAGTGTCAAAATCGGACAACTTTGACTTACTAGAATTATAAGATGCTTAGTGTAACATACTTTGTGTCACACCCCGGTGTCATACTGTTCGGTGACACGTGACAGGATCACATGTTTAATATAAGTAAAGAGTAAATATTTTTCACGACATATACTGGAAATGTTAAAGTTGTAGACCCAATGTACCGAGTGCGTGTGTTGCACTCACCACTACCAAAACTGAACTGTTAGATTCCTCCACCATGTCTATCGTAAAAATAATGGCAATTAGGTTGTAATTATGCTCGTTGTGACCGCCGTCAGAGTTGTCGTCGAGTGGGGTTGTCAAACCCGATAGTACTATCCAAGAACGTCTCACTTACATTAACTAACGGTATGGTTTTGTGAGAACTTTGTTACGATATAGCACACTCAAAATGTTTGTACAACATAACCAATAATACATCAAAATGTTTGTCACGAATGTTTGCCAGCTTGTTTGACCCAAATGTTGGTAAAAAATGTTTGTCAAGCATGTTTGTCTAGTTTGTAAGTCAGAATGTTTGTCTAAAGGTTTGTATAAAATGTTTGTCAAAACGTTTATCCAAATGTTTGTTGAAAGGTTTGTCCAAAATGTTTGTCAAAAGCATTTGCATGTAATTCTCTATCGGGTTGCGTTTATAAACATTTAAGAGAAAAAATTGCGTCTGGTTTGCTTGTGATATGTTTGTCCTTTATCTGTAACCTATATCACATAGGTGGTATGAGTTCATGTTTGTGCTAGTCCATCAAACCGCGTGTGTGTCCAAACAACTCCAAGTTTGTCTGTGTTTGAATGCGTTTGATTGTGTTTGACAAGACGAATCGTTGGTGACTCGTTTAGTTTGTTAGTATTCGTTTTGTCTTAGTGTTTTGAAAGTTTCCCTCAAATAGCAGGTTGTGCACGTAAGCAAGTCATAGCACACTGGGTTTCCAAATATGACAAGTATGCATAACGTATCTCTATCGATATGTTGCTAGTCATGGTAGTTGTCACGTATGTTCATCAAACAAGTTACTATCTATAGTAAGTTACCACATTTAGCAAGTATGTATCTAAAGTCGTCTTTTATCTTTTTAAGCATGTTAGTTCCTTCGTATGCTCACATCGTCACGTAATACAACATCACATATCATCAAGCATGCTTACAAACCATTTTTAGATAATCAAAAGTTATTATATTTAGTAAGTTTCTTATGTAATCATGTTTTACCCAAATAATCATATCAACACTTTCATATCACCTTAACATAACATATTCTATCATTTCTCGTCATTCAACATGCTTCTACACTTCAATCTTACCAAATGCCCAAATAAACTTTCCTTAACTGCATGTTATGCAATATAACACATTTTACAACAAATAAACCATCCCAATATGCTAATAAACTCATCAATAGATAATAACCATCGTTTGAACTTATCTAGAATGTATAAAACACACTTTAGCAATCATCTTGCACACTAAAGTTTCCTTTTATAACAACTATCATAAATAGCCACAAAATACAACCAATACTCTTCTTAAATCAAATTCTTGCATCAAATCAGTAATAAAATATCAAGAATCAACTAGTAATTATATCAAGTTTGATGTTGGTTCTTGGAGTTGCATGTGTATGTATAAACTTTCGTGTGGGTTTTTAAGTATGTATAGCCATTAAAACTACCTCAACAAGCTTGGGTGTTGGTATTGATCTTAAAACAGAAGCTGGGATCGTTGACTAGAGGCTGGTGACGATGGCTCTTGCGAGTTATAGGCTGTAACTAGTTTCCATCACCTTCTTCAAGGGGCTCCAAGCTTCAATCTTTACAATGGCTCAACAATGGTAGGGGTAGAGGATGCCGATTCAAATATCATGTAGATTGGAGAAGGTAAGGTATCTATCGAGATAAAAGGTAAATCAAGTACTATAATTTTGAAGAATATGATCGTTATGCAGTTGAGTGTCATAAAGAAGAACCCATGGAAGAAGTTTCCAACTTAACTCGAGATGATAATGAACAGATACTACTTTGATAAAGAAACGTGTGTTTAACAAGATTAGGGGGTGATTGTTAGACTAATTTTGTAATTCTTTAGTAGTTTGAGGAGCAAACTAATTCGAGCAGGTTTTTGGATGAGGACAGTGTAGTGGAAGACATGGAGAGTTGGTTATCTCTATCAAGGATTAAAGCTATTTCAAAATTCATTATGTTCTATTTAATATTCAACTGTATATTTTTATATAGGATTGTAGACTTCCGTAATGTCCTATATTTCCTTTGTAAATTCATTGTATTAGGCTATTTAGCCTTTTGTCTTTGTGGAATTGTAATTGCAATTAACATAAAATAATTACGTTCGCATATGGTATACAGAGCCACCTTGAATCGACTGTGGGGGCGGCTGGAATTTGTGTGGTTTTGTAAAAAATGAGGAGTATTTTGTATTTTCATTCAGATGCTCAACCTAACAATCTTAACTGGTTTAATACTTAATGGTTCAGAGTATCTTAACCATTCAGACATCTTATTAATTCAGCACTTAATGATTTAGGCTTTACCAAATGACTCATTTGATTGTCTTTTTTTTAACATGACCCTACGAAAAGAAAAAATGATTGCATAACGATGCTCAAACGAGCCTGAAAATTTTCCCTTTTCTTAAAAAAAAAATCGAGAGTGTGATCATCCTATTGCTTGAAGTGTGACAAGAGACCCAATCAAACCGCATCATTCTTGATTTATTTCCTATAATCTTATCTTTATATCTACCGTCACATCTTCAAATAACTTTTATAGTTTGAGTTTTTTTGAGTGGTTCAAAAATTGCATTATTATTTAATTTTTCAATTATTATATGATTTATATCTCCGTTGCAACATATTTGAAATCTATCTATTATAATAAAAGAAAATGTTTTTGCTTATGTGTCAATACCACAATCAATCTTTCTTAAAATATGACATATGTCAATCTCATATTCAATTTCAAATAATAATAACATATGTCAATCTATTATTAAAAACAATTTAACGAATAAATCCTATTTTTATATAAAATTAAGCAAATCCTATTTTTATGGAAACAAGTTTAATTTATATTATTCTTTTAACATTTATTTTAGTATTATTAAAATATATGATTACATATTTATAATATTTTGTTTTGATACAAAAAAAATATTGTATTAGTTTAACTATGTTAGATTTTTAAAAATAATTTTTATTTATTTCTCCGTAATATACTATGTGCATTAAAATGTTTACAAATTTGAATTTATTAAAATTTTAATTGATATTACGTTTTTATATCAATAATACTTATTATTTATGTTGTATTCTTTATAACTTACTTTTTTGAATTTTTTTCCTATAATTATAAACACGAACATTATCAACGTGTAATTGTTTGTGTTCTAAACTTAACGACCATTGACATTCATATAAAGAAGTTGTTATACACTTTGAATTTGTATTTGTAGTCATACACTGTTAAACAAGTACTTATTTAACATAATATATTTTAAATAGATTATATTAACTATCCAACCACGTGAAGTACACGGGGTTATAACCTAGTTAAAAAATAAAATAAAATAAAAAATTGCAAGGATGGAATATGGACAAGTGTCCGTGTCAGTAAGGATGCAAAATTTTGACATGTTCATCATTAATTGATTTGACTGATAATTAACACGTGTCTATTACACGTGGAAGCTCATTTCACCATCAAATTGAGGGCGGAATAATCTAGTACATCCAAGGCACCAATCCTGTGCGGTCATCCCCAGGTGAAGCTTCCATGTATACAAATACGTATCCTACGCCATTGAAGAATTCCAAAATCATCGTATTCTTCAAGGAAGGGGATAAGCATAAACACAAGAAATACGGCATCTTTGACATCTAAATCACATGAGATTTTATTCGGAAACATTGAAATTGCAAATTAAAACAAGTTGTGTGCTTCAATTTCAATTTCAAGCGATTTGATCTGGTTCTCGTTGTTTTCCGATCTTCCTTCCTTGTTATATGATGATCTGCTGATCGAAAATCCATCACCGTCTCGTGTTTTTTGAAATCGAAACATTAATCACCAAAAAAATGACGAAAAGTGCAGGAGAAATGATGCTAACTTCAGGAGCCAGTGGGCGTGTAACGGCACTCTTCTCAATGCACGTTTTGAAGAGCTTGTTGATGCTCGTAAACGCATTTTTTTTGTTGCTATTTTTTCCATTCCGGCAACGGAAGCCTTTGCCGGAGAAGGGTGACGAGATCGGCGGTAGTAATCGGAAAGGAGTGGTGAGAGTCCCGCCGACGATTGTTCCGTGGAAGAGCAGCGCATCCGCGGCGGTCGCCGTCCGTAGGGCCCTTGCGATTCGGAAAGTGACGGATGGTACTCGCGGGCGGGACTATTCGCTTTTTGCGACTCCCAGGGGGGATACCATCTTCACCCAGTCGTGGACCCCGATTTCTGTCGATACCAGGTAGAGTCTCGGGTCGCGTTCGGATATCCAACTGGGCATTTTGATATGTAACTGTGGGGGTCCGAATATTTAACTGAACGTCTTTATAACGACTTATAACATGTTATTGCTTAAACCCTCTACATGACTTGTATAAATGGTCTAACAAAACGTCGAAAAAAATGCTCCCACTGTTTAACACGCCCTTTTAAATGAAGAGTTTTTTTATTTCTTTATGTTTTATTAATATTTTAGTATGGTTTTAGATCAAAAAGTAAATATTGATGGTTGATTTATTTCAAAAATTAATTGATGATGGTTGATTTGAGAACAGGGCTGCTTAAGTTTGTAGGAGCACGAGGCAAATCCTAAAATTGGGTTCCTTTGTGCATATATCTTTTATTTGATCTATAATATAGTTTATTAATGATAAAAGCAAGATAATTAAGTTGATTTTTATATATTTATATTAGTTTTTTTACAACAAACAAATCTTATACTAATCTACTTCTAAACTGTCCCAAATATGCCCGTTGTTAGAACGTTGTTAGAAAATAAACTCCAGGCATTCTTTTTAATAGACATAAGCCTTTAATAAATAGGTTAGTTTATAATCTTCTATGATAGACGTATGCAAATTAAATAAATTGATAATCAAGGTCTTAGATAAAATTTAATATCAAGGTCTTAAATAACTTAGGGGCCCACCTTACCCTAAAATTTTAGGTATTAAGTTTGCTCTGTTCGAGAACAATAAGATGGAGTTTAAGAGCAGGACAACTACAGTTTAAAAACCAGATTGATTAGAATATAACAGAATAAAAGATTGTATTCTAACTATTGAGGAGAAATTTGTTATCAATGTTCATCAACATTGTTATTTTACATTGTTCTGATTATCTGATTCTTAAATTTATCGTTAATGTGTGTATTAAATTTGGTTACTTAATTTTTTTTTTCTAAATTAGCTATTGTAAGAGTGGGTGTTATGGTGTGAGGAGCAAAAATTAGTATTAGATTATAACAAGAGAAGTATATGAGATAGGATTAAGATGATTTGCTTGCAAGAGTGACTGCTGGATCTGCCTAAGTGGCATCTACGTTGTTAATTTTAATCCGAAAGTGGATCAGTTTTGAAAGAAAGCGAAAATTAGTATTAGATTATAACAAGAGAAGTATATGAGTGGGATTAAGATGATTTGTTTGCAAGAGTTAGATTATTATAAATAGGGGTTAAGGGTTATTGTTTTGTATGTGCCAAGAGTTTTAACCAAGTTAATTTTATGAGATAAACATTGTTTTTGGTGTTTGTTTGATTATGGGTACATATTTCAACATATGTGACAGTGTTCACTGTTCATCACTCACCATTATGCATCCCAAATGTTAGAAAACAATCATCTCTAATAAGCATAAAATTAAAGTTGTCTATCATAGTTTATACAAAAAAAAATGTAATCAAGGCTGGTTAGTTGTAAATGTTTAATAAGTTTCGATGTGTGAAGTATGATTATAGAAGTTAATTTGTTTTTGTTTATCATTTGCAGGGCGTTGGTTGTACTTTTGCATGGACTCAACGAACACAGGTTATTAATTTAAACTTTTTTTTAAGAAAAAATTTAAACGTTTGTCATTTCCTCAAACAATCCATGTTAACAGTGGCAGGTATGATGAATTTGCGAAGCAGTTGAACGCGCATGGATATAAAGTTTATGGAATGGATTGGGTTGGTAAGTGTGAAATGTTGCATCTTTTCGACAAATTATTTCCTTTAGTGCATATTATTTGAAGTTATTTTCCCTTTATTCTCTAGTTCTCGAAGTGAAAACAAAAGAATTCAGAGAAAATAATGTCAAATAATTAGGTCTCTCTAGAAACTGTTGTTTTCTCCCAAAGAATAGAGGTAAGGTTTGCCTACATCATATTATCCCAAAACCATACAAAGAGTCATGAGACAAGTGAGATTTTTTTGGTATGGTTGTCGTATTATGTTGTTTAAGTGTTGTATTGTGGTAGTTAGATTAATGGTCACAAATAGAGATGGCAAGATGGATGGGCTTGATTGGCAGGGAAATGAGTGTATGCCTTTTGAAGTGTGTAGAGGCGCCCTTTTTAACCTTTCTATAATAAAATATTTTGTAAGGAAATGGAATTCATTTGTAAGGGTGTGTTTCTTATTCTTTTTTTCAGTTTTGGGGCTCTTTAAACTTCGTCTGTTTGCATCTAATTGGATTGTTGAATATAATTTTAGCTGACTTGATTATGTTTACTGAAATAGAATGGACTTAAGTTGTATGGTTCTGCATATTGAGGTATATCTGATTCATGCGTGTTAATTTGTGTATGTCTACCGTTTTTTTTAGGACATGGTGGTAGTGATGGGCTTCATGCATATGTACACTCTCTTGATGATGCTGTTGGTGACACGGTAAGCTTTTATTTTAGCGATTTTATAATACAAAATATGAAGATGACTGTTGTTTTTTCACACTCATATTGGTTTTATCTAAAAGGGTGTACCCGATGCTTGACTTAGCTCCCGCTTTACGCAAGAGCTGGGGAGGGCCGGATCACTTCGCGATCTGATGTACGCAACCTTACCCAACACATTTTTTCAAGAGGTTTCTCATTGCTTGAATCCATGACCTTAGGGTCACAACGCAACAACCTAACTAGTTGCTTTAAGGACCACCCTCTTGTATTGGTTTTTTCTATTATGTTTAATTAGTGACCAGTTACTTGACATAAAAGTTCCAACTTGAGTCTAGATAAAAAGATAAAAAGAGTGTAACTTGTGCTTGACTTAGCTCTTACTGTGCGCAAGGTCTAGTGAGAGGTTGGATCGCTTCGCGATCTAATGTATGTAGCTTAACCCTAAACATTTGGCTGTTTCCCACAGCTTGAGCTTATGATCTCAAGCTCATAAAGTAGTTGTCTTACTAGTTGCTATGATGACTTTTTAATAATTCACACGTCTTGTAGTTTCATATTGCACTATATGCTAAACTAGATTATTACCCCGTGTATTACACGAATTAAATATAAAATATTAAATAATTAACAATAAAAATTATAAAAAATTTAGTTATAAATTAATTAAATAACATATTAATGAGTATTTTAAATATTAAAATAATAAATTAAAATTTTTAATTACTAAAAAATAATACGTGTAAAAATAAAGATTCTTAAACTGATTGATGCTAAAAATTCATTTGCTTTTATATCAAAAACTAATTGTTAAAAATCAAGAAGATAATGTACAATTTATATAGTTATTAAACTTAGATGACATAATTTGAAAATATCATTAAAGATAAATAACTAAAGTTTATTTTTTCTTAACATTCTATAACTTTTGGTTTAAAATAATTAATTTTTAGACATTTCGTTTTTAAAAAAAACATTATTTGTTTATAAAAATTCCATTATTTGAAAAATATGATTTATAGTTTATTTTATTTTTTAAAATTTTGTTTATTAAACTTTTATTTTCTAAAAATACTAAATTAAAATACTTTTCTTACTTTAAAAAAAATAATTTTTAGAAAATTTCATATTTTATAAACTTTTTTTAAGTGTGCTTTTTAATAAAAATATTTGATTTTTAATTTATTAAAAACTATTTTTCTTGCATAAAAGAAGACAAATAATATTATTAGTAATTAATATTATTAATATTGAATAGGAGAGAATGTAATTAATTATTAATGTGCTAGAGAATTGAATAAGGTTAATAGAAAAATGACATGTGGCAATAAAAACACGAGAATTTGACAAGTGTCAAAAATTATTTTTGTTTATTAGAATAGAAAGATGTGACTGATGGCACTAATGATTTGCAGAAAGCATTTATACGACACGTGTTGGCTGAAAATCCTGGGCTTCCATGTTTTTGCTTTGGGCATTCTACTGGTGGAGCGATCGTCCTTAAGGTATGTTATTAGATGCATGTGTATGTCTCATTTTTCACCCGATAAAACTTGTGAATCATACATCTTATGTCACATAATGGCATCATGACTTAAAAGCTTTTTGCATATTGTGTTCAATACTTGTAGGCTGCCATTGACCCAAAAGTTGAAAAGTCAATAGCTGGTGTTGTGTTGACATCGCCTGCAGTTGGAGTTCAACCTTCCAATCCCATTTTTTTGGTATCAATACTATTAAAAATATTTTTCATATTTCTGTATTTTGCTTGTATATGCTTGATTATGCTTGTCTATGTTTGTTTGTCTTGTTGTCTATTTGTATTTTTGTTCATGAGTTGGGCGTCTCTTTGAAACAGTCTCTTTTTTCCCTTGAGATAGAGATAACGTTTGCCTACATCTCACCCTCCAAAGACCCAATAAATAGTCATGTTATGAGTGAGATTTACTAAGTTTTGTTGTTTTGTACTAATAAATAATTTTAGTATTATGTGTATATATAGACACCACACACACATACATATATATACAGATAAGGATTGTATCGTGTGAAAACACGATCTTAGAGTGAGAATGTGGGTAAATGTGGATTGAGGTTTGAATAAGTAAATCAATTTTAATATGGATAACATATTTATTTTAAAGATTACAACCGGAGGGCATAGATAGAGGTTTAAGATCAGATTTTCACATGATACAAAACATATATATACACACACACATTCTGAAAATCTCTCTTTCTCTCTATATATATTTTTATACTGAAAATCTGTTTGTTTAATTTCTTTTTACACATCTACAGATCCTTGCACCAGTTTTCTCCTTATTGTTCCCAAAGTTCCAATTCAGTCCTGCAAACAAGAAGGGCACTACGGTTTCTCGTGATCCAGCAGCACTTGTGGCTAAATACTCTGATCCATTGGTCTACACAGGATCAATTCGGGTTAGAACTGGTCATGAGATTCTAAGGATAACATCTTATTTGCAGCAAAATGCACGCAAGTTAAAAGTACCATTTTTTGTTCTTCATGGGACAGCTGACACCTTGACTGACCCAGATGCATCTTTAAAGCTTTATGAAGAAGCATCATCAGAAGACAAGTCCATTAAACTTCTTTCTGGGTGTCTGCATGATTTGCTGTTTGAACCGGAGCGAGAAGAGATTATGCGGGATATTATCGAGTGGTTAAATAGTAGAGTGTGATTATGTGGATCATCTGGTTGTGTGTAACTGAAATAAGTAATTGGGACCTTGACATTTAGACAGACACATTTGGTTATAACTTATAATTCATGTGCATTGAGTTGATGATTTCTGGGGAGAAAATGGCTCCAGTAATTGTCATTTGACTGTGTTTTAGATGTTTTCTGCACCAACTTTTGTATGAATCTTGATGGATCATCGAAGTTTTTGTTGCTGTCATGCCACGTGTTATAGTTTTAGTGGGCAAACGATCATATGGCTTTGATCATTTGTTGGTCCCCCTTCTTCAGATGGATTATTTCTCCAACTCTTAAAAATTTTATGATAGTTTGCTTGAAGAGGTCATGTCAGCCAAGTCGATGATGCAATCGGTGGCTTAAACACATGAGAGAGAGGGTATGGTTCGTTTGTTAACACATATTTATTTCGTTAATCGTTTAACTAAATCTAAGTGGCTGGATTAACTTTATTTTTTTTCATCTAATGGTTGGAATTTAATGAGAATAAAAAATTGAGGTTTAAGAGGAATGTTGTACAATAAGAGCCTTTTAGTTTTAGTCTTTTTCTTCAAAAGGAAAAAGCATTCAAATCATTGACTTAAAAAATAATAATATAAATAGCAATTCATTTAATTCAAACATAAATTACATAAATGAAATAATAGATCTGTAACTTGATGTAAGTAGACGCAAGTGACTATGCAAGTTAATGTAAATAGGTGTAAGCGTCTCTGTATGTTGCTGTAATTTGATGTATGTGACTATGTAAGCTGATATAAATTGATATAATCGAGTATGTAAGTTGATGCAAGCATTAGCAGACTCATATTCACATCACGAACATTTTCGAGCACTAGGTTCCTGGTGTTTTCTACATGACCTAAACAACAAATTGCAAGCACAAAGATCATCACAAATTGCATAAGAGTAATCATAAAGTTTTTGTCTTTAATCATGAGTTGTATCGAAAGCAATAAAAAGTTCCAATCTTTAACATGAGCATCAAGAACGAACCACCTAGAAATCAACACAATAATAAACAACAAACCATAGTCTTTGTTTACTGGAAATGCACCAACACTAATCAAGTTATTCCCATCATAAAAATTATTTTCAGTTGAACTCATGCTTTTATGTTTCAACACATGCAACATAATGTAGATATAGTTCTAAACAATAAAACCCAAGATACGTTCATCATATAAGCTAAACAAGAAACCCAACATATTATTAAGCTAAGTTTGTGTCCCAAACAAGTATGGAACTAATAAGCAAATATATATAATTGATCACATAAATAGAAAAAATCATAGCATGTTGTGACTAACTGAAACAAGAATGAAACTTGTATACACAAAACCCAAAAAGACAAAACCCAAAACCTAATCAAACCACAAGGTCAAACATGTACAATAAATCAGTAATGGACAACATCTTAAGAACCGATTATCTGAGCATGCGGGCACACATAAAATGCAGATTTACAAACATTTCATCGAACAGTTGGTGGACACATATAGAAAATGCTGATTTGCAAACATTTAACATTGAATCTAGGGTTTAAATACAGAGTTGAACATATCGTTTTTTTTAACGTCAGTTAAACTGTCTCATCGTGCTACCTTCAGTTGTCCTGGCGATTTATAGCTAAGATCGATTCCTCGATCTCCGACCTTGAGATATGTGTGCCCCCAGAAGCACGGGAACCGGATGAAATCCGTAAACCCTCGCCCCCATTAGGTTCGAACCTGAGATTAAAGACCTGATTCGTTCCTTTTCACTGGATATCCATTAAATTGCACCCAACAAGGTTTGAACCCAAGACCGCCACATTGGGAGGGTGAGCCTTAACTAGTTGAGGTAATTCTCCGGATAGTTGAACATATCTAAGCCACTATAATTTCTTGAAAGATGATGATGAAGAATACCTAAAAAACGACACAGCGACAACAGAACCCCAACTCGAGCTGGTGATTCATCATCGCCCGTCGCTTGCCTAAGCCACCCGCGCGCTGCTCGATTCAGCCACCAGCCAAGCTGTGGTTGTGGGAAAAGAAAGAGGATAAGCAAGCAAAATGAGCAGGGATGTAGTGTTTGTGCTAGTGAAGGTGATGAATTAGCCACTCGTTGTTGCTCGTCGCTTTAGACAGCCACCCGTCGCCGCTCGATCATGGTGATGGTGGTTGTGCCAGATCTTGGTAGTGGTGGCATGAAGTTGGTGGTGGTTTGTGAAAAGGCCCCCACTATCTATACACCATCCCCACTATCCATATACCAGGCCCTACTTATACGGCCGTATAGTCCCTATACGGACGTATATAATTTTTATTTATTTTAGGAAAATCAATTTTAACGCTAACTTTTTGCACGCTTTTATCACGCATAATTTATACGTTTTTATATAAGTTTGTACGTATATTTTTTTAAACTTGCTTCGTTACAAAAATTGTTTATGAACTAGTGTGACATATGTTATTTATTTAAAAAAATGTTATGACTAAACTTGCGTAAAAATAAATTGTATTACTATCTTTTTAAAAAACCGGTAATTTCACAATCGTTTGATTATATAAACTATTAAAGAGCCACAGAAATAAATACACAACCATATAACAATCACATAAATTACACAGAACTAAATAAGAAACAAATAAGTAATACACAACCACATAACATATAAAAATATATATGACCATATAGAAATGAACTATATGCCCGTATAAGGCCTATATGGCCGTATAAAATGAACTATATGGTCGTATACAGATGAACTATATGCCTGTATAGGGCCTATACGGGCGTATAGTTTCACTTCAAACCTGATACGTCAACGGTAGCAGCTTTTGTCGGGTCGACTGACTTTATACGGGCGTATAGGCCCTATACGCTGTATAGAAGACGGCTGGATGATGTCTCGCAATGGGGGATGGTGTATGTTTAGTAGGACCCTTTGAAAATGAGAAAGAGAAAGTGAAAGAGATATAAAGATAGATATGATAAAAGGTACTTCAAGTAATTTTCCTAAAATGCCTTGAATTCATCTTAACCATTAAAATCAAAATATATTATATCAATGGATATGAGAGGGTTAAATGGTTATCACAATAAGGAATGATTAACATTTGTTATCTATCTTATATATATATGTGTGTGTGTGTATGTGTATATATATATGTATGTATGTATGTACATATATGGGAATGATCAACTGTTAACCCTTCTTATTGCGATAACCGAATAATTACATCCTGTTACTTATTGCTCCTTTTTTAGTTCAAAAACTCATTTACAATCAGACCAAAGTCTTATCCATTTGTAGATGGAGCTTCAATAGCAGCTAAGTCTAGAGTGAAATTATGAGCATTACGTTCATGCATAACTGCTCACATTAAAATGAGAGTGATTATAAAATGTCTCAAGTACCCTCTAGAGTAAAAAAATAAAAAAAAGAGAGAGAGTGAGAGGTGGGACAACATGATTGGTCTGCTTGAGTTAAAAAGTGTGGGTTATTTTTTGATCTCTTCCTTGTATATATTATGTGAGCTCAAGACTTGCATTGATGTTATCTACTCTTGTTCCCTCTCGTCTCCTTCCTTCCTTGGGTCAAACTTAAGTACTCAATTTGAGTATTTCAAGCTCTCGGCCCGAATACTTCTAGCTTTGAGAACTTTGTCAACTTATTCGGTCGCATACATTCTCGAGCACTTTTAGGTGCCATCTATACATATACTTTCTCTTTCCCAAATAACTCCTACAAGTCAGATTACTTTTTTCAAACGCTTGTGTAAAATAACTTGTATAAAAATTCGAGGTGTTACAATGGTGATAAGTTTTTCCTTTTCTTGCAGACTTTCAACAAACTTTTTAAGATTAAAGGTTAAAATAGAGATGCTGGAGGCCTAGATGTCAGCTAAAGATAGGGAAACACCACTATTACTTGAATGTCAATGCATATGTGTGGATGAATATCAATTTAGGCATTCATCCTTATTTTTTGGTTATATTTCTTATTATTCGGAAGCTAAAGCAAAAGTTGGTTTTAGGGACCAAATTGATTTGTAGCAGGAAATCCAATGTTACTTGTGATCATATTCTTCATTAACCACTATGTATAAATATTTTGTTTTTATTTTTTAGTCAATTTCTTATGTATTTGTATTGATTTTTCTTTCACTAACACTAATAGGTTTTTTTATCTTTCAGGCTATAAAAGCCTAACAAATGGTAGGCTTACTCGATATTGGGCTAACGGCATAAAAGTATTATCAAAGGCTAATCATATATAGGAGGTTTATGTTATTCCTATTTTATGTTTTGTACTTTTTATGATACAAGTCCTTTTTTTATTTAGAATAAATAGAGATAAAAATTTTTTATTATAACATAAAAATGTTTGACCACCGGACACACATAAAACTAGTTTATTATACATACGAGTAGAAATTTCAATTCTACATGAAATTTTTTTAAAGATATTAACTACCTACTATGATTATCAAATTATATTCTACATATTACTGTCCTTCACATATGTTTATCATTCTTTACACTTGTAAACCATTATTTTCAATATTATATATTATTGTGTTCCCGTTGTTTATCTTCATTTTATCAGCTTGAAATACTACCATATAATTTAACTTACTATTATTATTGAGTTATAGTTGTTAGGCTATGAAACCTTATGAGTCAGCCTATTGTTTGTTGATTAAACAAGTGGAAATGACCAACTCTAGTATTTTTAACTAGAGGGACTTGTTTGTTTCTTCTTTAACAACTATGACTTAGCTCTCATTTTGCACAGGGTCTAAGCTGATGTACGCAACCATACCCGTTACATTTGTAAAAGAGATTTTTTCAACGACTTGAACCTAGGATTTTATTTGTTTCACAAGTTATTAATCCTAATTTCTTTTCTATTCATCAATTGTAATCTTTTGGTTGTTGATTAACAATAGGGAAACCCTAGTAGTCGTAATCGTAATCGTAATCGTTTTTGCATGTGTTGTTCCGCTGTGCATCACTTGATTCATAACAGTATTTGTAGTTTATGGTGTTAGATTTGATGTGTCCTTAGCCTTGTTACATCTTTCATCTTTATTAAATTTTTTCTTTTCGTGTTTTCGTTCATGGGTGATGTTCAAGAGTGAAAAGAACTTAGAGCTGCAAATATTTAGCAACACTTGATAAAACAACATTTATGACTTTCAAATTAGGCTTTTAAAACTTGTTCTAGTTCGAGTTTTTAAAACATCCCCTCAAAGCATGGTTGCACTTATTTTTCCCAAACCTATACATTTGATAGTATGTAATCAAGTTAATGATGTAACCACAAGATCATATATGTCCCAAATCTATACATTAAGACTGCCTGTGTTTGTACCTGATAGATCATCTGTCTAGAAGCAACCTCTCTTTCGTTAGAAATAAAATAAAGGTAAGATGTACTTACATCTTACAATTCTTAGGGCACAAATAGTCATAAAAGAGATATACTGAGTATGGTAGTTGTAGTTTCATATGAAAATTTCGAATCACCTAATAAAAGTCGTGGGAATAAAATATAATTACATGAACTTTTGGAAGTAATAATCATGGGGTTTAAACAAATTAACATCACCCTTATTGTCATTACAAACATCTTGTGAGGTGATATTCATACAGAGATGCACAAGAAAATACAGTTTCCTCTTTCATCTACAGATTTAAAAATATACAGAAGTTGAGTTTTTATGTATATAACCAGGTTGAGCATATGTTTGATAAAGAATCAGCTGCCATACTTGCAAATGATAGAATCTAGTTGACGATCTTGTTGCGAGGTGATGAGTTGATGATTTCTTGACCGAGCTCGTTGATTTTGTTAAGTAACAGCATCTGCTCGGTTTCAAGTTGAACGATGCATTCTTCTTCTACCTCATGCAGACTTTCCAGCTCATTCAGAAACATAGATGCTTCTTCAAGGTTTTCATCTTCGATGAGAGAGCGGATTTTCATCATCGTTTGCTTCATCTGTCAAACCCAATGCAAAAAAAAGAAGGAAAAAAAAAACAACAATCATACCCGGTAAATCACACCTGTAGTAAAACTACCCTGGCTCGGAGTACGAACGAACAAACAAACAAACATAAGATGTATAAAGCTACCTGGATGGAAACCTTTTGTCCTCTGCTTGAAGCAGGCTCAGAATCAGAAACTTTCTTTTGTAGCTCTGGAACTTTTCTAGTAACCTGAACATGAATCTCACCCCTTTTTACTCCTTGAAGAGGGATCCACTTATCGGACATCTCGTTTGGAGGCAATCTCTGATATTCGACAATGCAATCGCCGATACTTGATGTTGGCAGAAGGGCATTATGGTCTTTTACATGGAGGGCTAAGAGGCTTCCATCATCAGGGAACTCAAAAGTTTGATGCCACTGGGGAGCCAGAGTTTTATACATCACCTTGGTTCTTCTCTTCAAGTTTCCATACTGTACCCTGACATAGGGATCGCTTGTTCCTCGTATATCTGCAGCGACAAGATCTCTTCCTTCAATAAGAACAAGCTCAATCAGACCTCCGTGTGAGCCCTGGAAGAGATGAAAGAAAGCGTGTCATCAATCGATTTTACAAGCAACCGTCTTTGATTTCAAGATTGTACCTGATGATAATCATGGATGGTGACCATTTCGATTTCCAGGCGGACTTCACCCTTGTTGACTTTCTCGAGCGGTATCCATACATCCCTCACCACCCCATCTATCAGACCTTCCAAATTTACCCTTGCACCCCCGATATTCTCATCTCCAAACATGTCTTCATTATAGCATTTTATCTTTAGATATTCACCGTCGCTGATCTCTTCAAAATCAAACTTCTGATTCCATGTAGGATGTGAATTCGCGGCACTTCTAGTTCTATGGATAGTCTGCACAAGTTCATTTCAATTTTATTCATTTTGTCTAAATATATTTATATAATACATATATTAAACATTTCAACTTTTTAAGAATTTTGGCCTCAAATCCAGCATAAACATATACCTTCCCATACTGTAGTTTAACATACGACTTTCCACTTTTCTCCTTCTCTAAAAGGTCCTTCCCTTCAACAACGGTCACATAAATCTTCCTTCCCGTTCTTGGTTGAAAATTAGAGGTGGACCCATACAGGGAGGATCCCCGTGTGCTAAGTTGCGAACCGCTTAAACTATGCAAACCATCAGAAAATTGCCATTCTTTCAATGTAAGCTTCACTTTCAACTGCAAAATAACAGAAGTTGATACCACCATTAAGGTTTTTGATAGCACCCCGAATATTAGTAAAAAAAATAATAGTAACGAAAAAAGTACTAAGATTCAACATTTCTGGTCAAGCTGACCATTTCTAAGACATTTGTGTGTCTGTGTGTTTTTATTTGAAGAGGGGGGGGGGGGGGGGGTGGACAAATACACAGGTAAGGAATGGGACAAAGCAAGTCAGGTTAAGTTGAGCTGGGACACTTTATGTCTTATACTTTAAAAAGTTGATAGTGAATATAGATTGGAATTTGGATATTATTTTAGTGTGAATCTAAACTTTAAATGAAAATAATTACAACATTTAATGCATTAAATATACACTTTGGGCAGATTTCGACCCATCTGATCTAACTTCTAAGCTGTTTGAATTTATCAATCTGACATGTAACAGGTAAAATAAAACCTAAATTTTCTCACTTATAAGTAACAAGGAGATTTATGATGATTTAAAGATATAGAACAGCAAACATATATTATATAATGATTTTGATGAAAAAAATAGTACCTTTGCTGAGTTGATACCCTCAAACGGCACAACCATTTCAACTTCTTTTCCACAAAACTCAGCATGCTTAGCTATCACGCTTGATTCTGGTCCAACGGCCCAAAAGATGGTTGAATCATCATCGCAATATCTCAGCTTCAACCATTGAACATGGTTACTTTTACGAGAGGTACATTTTAAGTTTCAAAGCTAAACATTTAATTGTATATCAAAGATAACATGCATCCATCAAGTCCAAAAGACATTATGACAGTTAATAAAGAGTCTTTGTAACTGAAACTGCAACCCAAAATATGTTGATGCAAATATGCAGGTGTGACTAAACGGGGACCGACCCACCAACTCACTTTTGTAGTTTTAAAGAATGAAAAATCAAACTATTAGTGTGTTAAATATGATTACATTGTTGCTAAATTAATAATGTAACAGCTTAAAATACATTTTAGGTATATGACTGGTTACCAATCTGCAAGAAAATCATCTTGATTGTGAAAGTAACAAAGCATAACACGTACCTTAATCTCACAGCTAGCAAGGTAATCATAACTGAGACTGTTGGAACAGCATTCGTAAAGATTGAACTTCAGAATACCAGCATCATCATGAAGAACCATATTGAATGTTGAATCCCATGTTGGGTTGGGCCCAGCTACTTCAAGTGTTCGCCTTGTCAGATCTTCGAGTTCCACCTCAACAAACGTATGGAAGTCTTTACCCATTGTGTCATTATGATTATCTACACTATTTTCATCACTTGTCCTAGACCTTCCTTTAAAACTATTTCTAGAAAGTTGTCCAGCAGTCACAACTGTGACATGGAGTACACCACCCACCGCCTTTTTCCTTAGGTCCACTGCTGGCAAATAAAGACAACGCCGTCGAGGCTCCACCATTGTCTTATTCAAGGAATCATTACATAATTTAACCTGGGATTTAAATCACAAATGTCACTTATTTGGATTCAAAGATCCTGTCACATGAAAAATTGGGCGTTTTTTCTAAGGTTTGTGTTTTGAATAGCCTATCGGTTCGGTTTAGCTGGTTTGCTTTTTGGGTAATCTGTAGAAACCAAACCATTCGGTGTGTGTGTGTGTGTGTTTTTGGCACTCAACACATTCTTTGTTATTGCATTCATATTCGATTAGGCATTTGTTTTAATTTAAAACTAGAAAAAATTTACTAGTTAACCCAAATGTTAAAGAAAAATAAATCCACTCAACCTAAGATTATGAAACAAGTTTTTGTCTTTTAATTTACCCTTGGCTCCTTGCCTCTTGATCTTAGTGTTGCACCATAAAATTAATGATTCATTTTGTGTTGTCTCTCTCTCTATATATAACTAGTATAAATAATAATATTTCAAGAATAGACTATTTGATTTAGTAAATTGGTGCATTAACCTTATATATTCTTTGGGCAACTTTCACCAAGTTAATATTTTTTCTATTTTGCCCTTTTGACCAATTAAGACATTAATAGAAACTAAATCATATAATAGCAAGTCATAAAAAAAATGAGAATTAAAAATCAAGAAACTCACCAGCCAAGAAGAAACACCAGGGACCTCTGTTGCAGGTAAAGACTGGCTGCCACCACTTCCAAATGCAACACCTATTCTAACCTCAGGAGTTGACACAAACGAGTACAAAATTGCTTTTCCATCTAGAATCGGTGATAATAGAAGCTGTGGTGTTGCACAAAGGAAATTTGTACATGAGTGTAGTTATGCATGTGTGTGAGTGTGATTATATCAATATATGTGGTAAAGGGTATATTAATTGTACATACATCACCCTTGACGTGGACGTTGTTTACAACTATACGAGCTGTTCCCATTGTCAATTTTGCAAGCAACATAATACTTATGTCTGTAGTGTCCCAATCGAATCCCATTCGGATGAATCTCTAATTGAAACAAAATTATAGACATTAATCAATAATAAGCCCAAGGGATTTTCATATCATTTGAAACAAGTATATATATATTTTGGAGGGGGGGGGGGGGCGGTAAGGTTACGTGATTGAAAGATAAAAACCTGATCATCTATGGTGGACCATTGGACTCCATGCAGCCCCAATATAGGAGGACATGAACCTAATGAGAACTCTAGCAGCTCAATCTTTTCCTAAAAGAAGAAGAAGACTTTTCAAAACATTTATTTCTTGTAGCCTCCCATGGGGTTGTGCAAATATCATTCAAAGAAGGAAACAACTTACAATTAGCTTTGGCTTCCGATGCTTTAGACGTTTCTGCATGAGGAAAACCATTTACCATTTGTCAATATTAGATATGCAAAATGGGTGGGTCTGGAAAGTTGGTTAACGGGTCAAAATGGGTCTACCCACATCTGTGTTTTTTGTATTTAATTATTTAATAGACAAATAATTACTGAAGGTACTTTTTTTCTTAAACAGAAAGATTTAAGACATTGTAAGCATTTGAATAAATGTTAGGTCACTTTTGACATGCTTAACTCATTCTAAGTTCTAACAGTTCCACTTTAAGCTAACTCTCTATATTTGACTCCTTACCAATAACATACAAATGAAATTGACCAGTTTCATATAATTGGGTTGAATAGTAATCGATCTCACCACAAATGGTTATTAACTACATATTCACATTGGGAATTAACATATATACAAGGCCAGCCCAATGGTCCAAGCAATTCAAACAAGGGCTTAGGCCCCCAAAATATAATGCCTCTAATTTTAAAAAAAAATTATATGTTGTTGGGTATTTTTGGCATTTATGCTTTTTTTTTTGTTTTGTTTTGTTTTGTTTGTGAGCTCTGTCTAAGACAATAAGAATATAAGAAAAACCTCCATTCTTTTTTGATATTCATGAAAGGTTTAAAGTTCATAAATTCATGAAAAAACTTTTAATATATTATTGTTGGTCCTAAGCCATGATAAAGAAGGGGATTTTGTTAACTTAATCATTAGTGAAGGGGCCCGGATTTTTATTCCGTTTAGAGCCCCCTAAATGGTTGAGCTGGCCCTGCATATATATAGTTCCTCCCTAAAGATTAGGGATTGATCACCTTAATCGTGTTTTAAGACATGCCATTTTGATATGAGACCACTTGAAATGCATGCCTTAAAACAAAAGTTGAGGAAATGTGTATCAAGCTGCTGATATTTTATAAAACACAACCTATAGGTCCTGTACACACACATATTATATAGCTATAAGAAACGGTTAGTCACCTCAACAATGGATGAGAACTTCAATGTAAGCTTTCGGCCAATGAAATTGGGCCAGATTTCAATTAAGAGCTTGTTGAGCCACTCACAATGCTCCAATGGTGTTGTATGCTGGAAAAGTAAAAAGAAAATAGAATGCACCATTGAACTTGATTTATATCAGTGAAATCAATAAACTAAACTAGAAAAGGATCATACGGTTGTTTGTAAAATAAGTTGTTTCCACTTTCTGTTCAAGTCTTGCACAGCAATACGCTGTTGATAACTTCCATACTGCAGATTTAAACATCAATCTCTTAACACGTCCTTTCTATGCATAAAATAAATAATTTCTCTTGCCAATAAAAAAATCACCATTCCTCAACATTTTTCGCACAAGTTAAACACCTCAAAACTAAACATGCACAAAGTATAAAAATAAAAGGCAAACTATGTTCACAAGGCAAGGGCACATATTGATGCTTTATATATTTAAAATCACACAATGCCATGTTTAAATCAATAAAGAAACACAAATCTCCTAGATGGATATGAAATGCATCATACAAATATGCTATGTTCATCCAAAAAACAGATCAATGTTATATTGATGACCATGAAACTAGTCTTGGTGTGGAAGAAATTGACAGCTACATTTTAACTGGTATAACAAGAATATGTTTTAAATAATAATTATAGCATGTTTTGCTGAATTCCCTCTCTTTCAAGTCATATCAAAAAAGACAGAATGAAAACAAAGGAAAAGCATCATCCAACCGAAAGAACGGAACAAAATGGTGTTATTAGATTATAAGAATTAAAGAACTGAACAATGTGAGACCTCCTATTATGCATATGGAAATTTGTCGATACAATAAAGACACTTACTAAAGATTCTTGTACTCCCAAGTATTTGCTTAACATACAAACATAGTCAGTAAAATCTCATTATTCAGTAGGGTCTTAGGGGGTGAGACGAAGACAAATCTTATGTTGAAGAATTTCTGTAATCAATGTTTGGATTTCTATTGAATTGTGCATAAAAGCGCCTTACGAGTTCAAGAAATTCGATTAAGGGATAATCCAAAAGGATTTTGTGTGATATCAAAATCCTTTGTTAGCCTTTTGCGCATTTGTTTCTTATTTTACCACCAGGAAGAAGATGGAAGTTAGTATCGGTTAACTTCCGCTGGTAAAATCCATCCGGTGGGTAAAATTGTTTCAGGTCAAGGGTAAAATCCACCAGGGGCTCTGCCCCTTGGACCTAGGACCCCGTAACCACTTGGTCAGGAGCTCGAAAATCTTAAACTAGTGTGCGCTCCACATCTTCAAACCCTTTAAGATTCTTTTACATCCAATTTCACTAAAATATACAACATCTTACTCTTAGTCTAATGGGATAAAGAGACTGTTTCTGAATAGACCCCCCTTACTTATTGCCTGTTTTAGGCATAGAGTGCAACTAAACTAACTAAATTTCATTAAATTACCAAAGAACGTAATAACACCATAACCACCTGAAAATACCCATATCCTGCAACTTGTGATTAAAGATAGCAACCCAAGATGGCAAGATCTATATCTTTTTTTTTCTTTCAAGTTGTATAGTTTGACATCAAAAAACCCAAAACCCAACTCCAAACAGACAAATAACAATTTTCAGTAAAACTAAAAATTGGAAGCAGCTCTAGCATGAATTCACCTCCTTAGAGATCATGCAAACTGCTGTTCATGTAAGTGATCTAAAAGATATCACTGTAAATACACATAAATAGTAAGAAGAAGAAAGAGATGATTTCACAAATTTGTTCCATGTGAGATTCACACCTTTTTAGAGCAAAAACTAAACCTAAAAAACACCAACAGGAAAATAAACTAAAATTATTTTAAAAAAAAAAAAAAAAACAAGAAACCTGAATAGTTGCCCACACAGCAATAACAAGAGGAACCCAATTGGAGAGATTAAAAACCCATTTCTCAACACTCCACAAAACCAACAACAGAGGAATCACCACCGGAAGAAGTGGCTTTTCCACAACCATCCGATTCAAGAACTCTGTCATCTCACTCACATCAATTCTTCCTTTCTTTATCTTCATTTCCCACAAATTTCACTGGATGCGATCAAAGATTCAAGCTAAAAGTCATAATTGGTATACAAAGGGTTGCTGAAGAATCACTTCCAGCAAGAATCTGTAAAGACGAAATAAGTTGACCTTTGAATTCAAATACCAGCAGCAGTTACAAATTGGTGTTCTTAAATTTCAAATTCTTGAGCTTTTTATGTAAAATCAGTCAATTTGTAGAAACTTTGGAAACGAGAGTGGAATGAAGCTTCATTTTTGATTGATGCTGACCTTGAGACATTTTGGGACATTTGGTTGTGAAAGTTGTCATGCGATTGTGCTGATCTTTCCAATAAATTAATTATAATATTCGTTAAAGATATTAATGTGAGAAGACTACAAATCTTATTTGTATAAATGAATAAATCCCATTTCCCAAATTCATCTAAATTCAAGAAAAAATTTAAGGTTTTTTTATTTGAAATCTGTCTCATTTTCTAAAATTTTCTAAAATAAGAATCTGATTCAGTTGGGATTCACAACTTTCTATAATAAGAATCTGATCTAGCTGGGATTCACTATTAGTTTTGTAACTCATTTCCTCATATTTTGTAAGGAGGTGAAAAAGAAAAATTTGAAAAAAAATTGTTAATTAATTAAATAGAGTTGGAAATCAGAAATACCATGTTGAAGATTTTTGCAATATGAATTAAATATGGAAATTTTTTTTTTCCCTTTTAACTAGATCATCCATAATATTCTATCTTTTACGCTTATATTACATTGAGACGAACAAAAAAGTACAACGGCAAGACGAGTGTGTATCTCGTGATTCATGACAAGGCAAATATGTGTCTTGTTCATTTTAATATATAACCTATGAAAAGACAAACATGATACTGACTCTAATTTTTATCATTAGTCGTTATGTTTGTTTTAAGATGTTTAATCATTGTCGTGTGATGATATTTAAATCACTTTTACTATTCATAATTTTTTTATGTTATATATGTGTGTATTAACAATTTTGTTCTCGAACGAAAACATAAACAATAATAACCTTTTTCACAATGATTGAACTAAACAAGGAGTTTTATTTCATAACGGTTGAACTAAACAAAAATATCTAACCATTATCATTATCAGGATACAATAAACATCGTCAAAAATAAATTTGTTCAACCGTGTAAGAGATGCAAGACTATTTAACCTTCAGTAAAATTTAACAGTGTCCTCGTAACAAATGCTCTTTTAAAATACAAATGTAAACAACTTTGTTACCAATCAAGTCATTGTGAGACTAAATATATCATCATAAAATCTGAATGATACACATGTTTTTCAGCATTTGGTTACTTTCAGTAATGATTGTTCCCAACAAAGTTGTAAGATGCACCGCATCTTTCTCAATATTGGGTTAACCGTTATTCTGTAATTATCATTGGTGATGCTTTTATGAGGGACGAAGCTTATAAAGGGCTCGGAGGTGCCCCCTATTTTTCGCTCAGAAGGGTCAATATAATAGTATTTCGTCGGAAAATCCTTCGATTTCTTCGTTTTCTTTCTAAAAATCCTTCGGTCCATCCGTTTTCATCCTAAAAATCCTTCAACCCCTCTATTTTCTTCTTAAAAATCCTTCGGCCCCCTCCGAGTTTTTTTCCAAACTCCGTCACCGGCAATTACTATGATACATATCCAATTCTAGTGTATTCAAATCAACTCGAATAAATGACGAGTCTTGATTTCAACACAATAAGGAAAAGCATACAATCAAAGGAAAGATTTAAATTTGCCATTAGCAAAGGTAATAGCATTTTTCCTACATAAGTTTGACTAACAATCATCAAACGACGTTAATAAAATTATCCAATGTAAATTTAACATTCAATCCTTGTGTACTTGTCTACATCTCCAATTCATTAATCTTCCGATCCAACATTTAAAATGCTAGAAAATAATATAAATAACATAAACAAAATATTAATTGATTAATGGAACACATAAAAAATAAGTTTATATAGAGTTTTTACAGTTGGAGTTCAAATATCCTAATAGAGTCCCAAAAACGCTTGTCAAGCTGTATACTAATAAAAAACATGACTAAATTAAAGGAAGGGGTATCACCTCTATTAAAGAATTCAACATCCTTAAATCAGTTATCATACTTATCGTTTAATTTTTCATATCCCCGTTTATTCATCAGTTTTCTTGCTTCCTTTCATTTTGTGGGCTTCTTATGGGGTTTGGGAGATTTTTTTCTGACACATTCATTTTCACAGAATCCACTTACACCTTACACGGTTTTTCAACTGATTGATAATTAATATATGGGAGGGTTTACATAAAAACTTTCAAATTTAAGAAAACTTTGAAAAGTTGAATCTTACCAATAAATTATAAGATCAATGGTGGAAATTGATAATAAATAAACTAAAAATATAATACAAGGGTTATTAGTTAAACCAAGTGTAGTCAAAATTTGGGAAACTCTTTTTTTCACGCAAGTGGGGTTTAAAAGTTACCTACACAAAGAACAAAGAAGTGAAGAAGGTAAATTAAGTTTGACGAAGTCACTATAGTTTTGAAAATATACGAAAGAATAAATATTTAACTAATTTTATGAACATTCCCCTCTATCTCTATATATAGTTTAGGTCACTTCACTTTCACTTTAAAAGAGTATTCTAATCATATGTATTTTACATATAATAGTAAGTTACCATGTTATTTAGAATTTTATTTATTTTTCCTTTTTAATATGATGATATGGATTAAAGTTGATTATATAAATTACAAAAATAAAAAATAAAATTAATTAACATATTAAAAATTATATGAAAGACAAGCATGTTATACCGTCATCAACA
The DNA here is from genome assembly GCA_009363875.1 of Mikania micrantha. NCBI lineage: Eukaryota > Viridiplantae > Streptophyta > Magnoliopsida > Asterales > Asteraceae > Mikania > Mikania micrantha. The sequence continues at coordinate 27,308,425 of CM018682.1, read as the reverse complement.
TGGTAACAAAATGTTTTTCTAAATAATTATAAATATGTTAATTAATTTTTTAAATAATAATATAAATGTGTGTATATGTTTTAACTTATATAATTAACTTTAATCCATGTCAACCTTAAAAAAATGAAATTGCAAATGGCATGGTAACCTATTATTATTATAGGTAAAATATATGTGATTAGGACACTTCTCTCAAATGAGATGACCTAATTAAAAAAAGTACTAAGTGTCCTAATTAGAATAAAATTGAAAGCTCATTACATTTATATAACTAGTTTATTATTCTACTATATTATCATATGTATAAGCGAAACTTTGCCTTAGAGACCAATGAAATAAGACCAAAAAGCTTTATTGCACAAAAGTTATTTGAGGAGAGGGAGGGAGGGAGAGAGCCTTTGCTTAGTAATACCACTAAAGAATTGCTTAGTAATACTACTTAAATAATGATATTTAATGAATAATTATATTATTTATATTTTTCATATTAAAAATAGTTATTTAATAAATTAAAAATCAACTCTTTTTATCAAAAAAAACACACTATAAAGTTTATAATATATAATAATTTATAAAAATCAAAACTATTAAAAGTAAAAAAATATTTGAAATCGGATGTTTGAAAATAAATGTTATATAAAAATCAAGTTTTCTTAAAAACTATCACCAGTGTTTTTAAGCAACGGCATTTTCATAAAAAATGACATTTTTAAAACAAAATATTAAAAAAAATTAGAAGCAAAAACTTATTAAAATTACAAGGAAAATTACACTTTTTTTTCTTTATGTTTAATGATATTTAAATTAATTTTTTTAATTTTAAAAATTACAGAAATGATACTTATCCTCTTGATTTATAACAGTTAGTTTTTACGTGATACTAGCTGAAGTTTTTAACATTAGTTAATTTAAACATCTCAGTTGTTACAAATCTAAAAGGTTTTGTATTAATTCTATAGTTTTAAATCAAAATATTGTTTTATAATTTCAAATTTTCATTACAAACAATTAAATATTTTATACGCAATCCGTGTAATACACGGGCTAATAGCTTAGTGTAAATAGTAAAATAAGATAAATAGTTAAACATTGTTATCTTTGTTTTATTTGTCAACGCTATGTTCGTATTTTTTACACTAAATTTTGCGAATGCAAAAACCTTTTTTTATTATTTTAAATATGTGATTTTGATTACTACCCTTTGCAAAAGAAATAACATTATTAGATATAATTGTTTGATTTAAAAATACTGATTTCATTTAAGTGTTAAAAATACCCTTTTATCATAAAAATATTAAACTACCTAACTCCCAAAATATGGGTGTTCACGAGCCGAACCGAACCGAGTCAAGGGTCAGCTCGGACTCGGCTCGGCTTAGTTTGTTTTTGACTCGGTTTTTACATAAAAAATTAATATTTGAATTGCATTCACCTCAACGTCTTCATGTTCAGCAGTCTTCGTTTACTTTGTTCATCTTCTTTCTTGCCAGCATCTCCCCTTGTTTTAGGGGACCTACTTTCTTATGAGCATGCTTAAATACAGGAACCAAGCTTTAAACTGTCATGTGCTAAATAAAAATAAAATAAAATAATAATACAAATTCCATAAACACACATGTAGGATCACATAACAAACCGTTTGTATTTCAAACATACATATGAGCACATGCTCATCAATATGCTAGTACTAATCATTATTGTCAGCCAACATTATGTAAATTCAATTGGCCACCGTCTTTTTCTGTTTGTAGAAGATGACACTTCAAATCCTTAACGAACAGTTGAAATTTGGCCCAAAAAAACATTCAGCATATGACACATTTTAAGACCGTATCTTAGAGATTAGATGACGTGTGTGAATGTTAAAAATAGATCTCTATATGTGTGTGGTAATTCGTTTGTAACTAAATTTAAATTGAGTTGATTTGATATTTTTATCTAAATTTTAAATTGTAATAAGTTATTTGGTCACATGTTTAAGGAACAAGTTTTTCTTTTAGCTTTCATAATATTTTTAACTGGGTTAAATATATTTAAAAAATTGGATTGTAAATTATATGTGTTTGTTGTAAAATAAATTGATATATATAATATACAAATTTAAAAATTTAAGACCCCAAAAAAATAGGTCATGTGCATGAATCTAATAAACAAAGAATAATAAAAAAAAATTTTTAAAGCTGAACCCGCAATGGTTTGCACACAAACTCTTCTAACACCTTCATTTCCGACCGCCGACCGACTGTGACCACGTGAGATCCGACCTGCGTGTGGCTATGACCGACCTGCGTGTAGCTGTAACCGACCGCCGACCGTCATGTGGTTGTGACTGCGCGAGATACGTCTGATGCGAGGGTTGTGGCTCCAACTTATTTAGGAATTAGGATTTGAAACTTTACATGAATATGTCGAATTGTGATTTAGTAATAGGTTTTGGGAATGAGAGCATGTGAGATTCATCATGTCTTCTCTTCTTTTCTTTTCTTTTTTTTTTCTGTGTTTTTTCTTTTTTTAAATAATTACAAAATAACATTGAAGTATATTTATTATTAAAAGTAACTCTATAGTTTTATATTTTAGTATATCATGTTATACAAACAAGTAGAGGCACGAGCCGAGTATACAAGCCAAGCTAGCCTTGGCTCGGACTCGACTCAATTATAAAATGAGTTAGCACGGTTCGGCTTACAAACGAGTTACGAGCCGAATCGCTTGAGGTTTGTTATAAAGCCGTATCCAGAACCGGTAAAAAGATAGTTTTATGTGTTATGAGACTTAGTAAATATAATAATTCTCTTGATGTGGGTGCATTCTCAATTACTTAACCGTAAACCTGTTTTGAGATTTGAACATATCAACGGACTTGATTTTGTGTTGGGTCTGCCTTTCCGAGCACTTGTTTCTGCCCGTTGACTATGATTGACCACTTTGACCAATATTTGACTAAGTTGCCGGATTTGACCCGTGGTCAAAACCCACCCATTTACCGAATCTGTCCGGAGACTACAAAATCATCAAGCACCACCATTACGGTGATGACCGTTGAAGATCTCGTCAGATGGAGTTTGTCTCCCCTGCCGACGGCTAGGGGTATTCAAATTCGGATATCAGGTGTTTCAAATATCCGAAAATTTTGGATATCCGAAATCAGGAAATTTTTTTTTTTTTTTTTTAAAAAGTATAATTCGGATATCCAAATATCCGAAAACTATCCGAAAAATTATCCGAATATCCGGAAAAATATCCGAAATATCTAAAAAATACCCAAATATCCGAAAAACTATTCGAATATCCAAAAACTATCCGGAAAAAAACAACTATTTTGGATAGTTCGGATATCCGAACTATCCGAATTTTTCAAAAATGGTATCCAAATCCAAATCCGAATTTTTGAATATTTCTGGTTAGGATTTTCGGATATTTCGTGTTCGGATTCGAATACAGATTTTTTTAAACACCCCTACCAACGGCCTCTTAAGTCGTCTCTGGTCACCACAAAAAGGGAACTAGCTGAAGAAGAAGAGAAAAGAAAGGAAAATATAAGCCATCGCCTTGGAGTGCTGTTTTTTCTCAAAATAAGTTTATTATACAACCCATAAAACAAACATACGTAAAACCCCACTACTTAGTAGGTCTGGAGGCGAGACGAAACAAATATGACCCTATCTCAATATGATAAAAAGGTTGTTTCGAGTTGACTTCCGACGCGTATCCTATACAACCACATGCGAAAAATCCACCCAAAAGAATGATTTTTTTGAAATCAAGTGAAAACTTCATCTAAGAGATGGTATTATGATGAAAAGACCCTTGACATTGTCACTAAAGAAAAACAACAGTATATCAAATGATTTTCATCACTGGAACTAAAATTGTTGGATGATAGATACATTCAAGTTCATGTTTATGAAAAACTTAGAGATCATTCCTTTTTGTCCAAGTTGATAATTTTCAGATGGATCCAAGTCAGTGGCGAAGCTTCACCCTAATCCCAGAGGGGGCGAACTAATTTTTTTGTTTTCCAGGGGGGCGAAATAAAGGTTTTTAAAAAAATTTACACTACGTATCGAGAAATTTACACTACTGCACGAAAAAACAGGGGGGCGGTCGCCCCCTAGTCTGAATAAACCTTCGCCCATGATCCAAGTACGAGTGGATCCGCATGACCAAGATCGCCGAAATGTTTCTAAGTTGGGTTGGACACCCTCGAGAACAGGGTTCGTATGAAGTAAAGTGGATCATTCGGAAGAACAGATTGTTGGAGTTTCGTCTAAGTTAGAGAGATATGCACCAAGGAAATTGGATAGTCATAAGATGTTTGAATTCAAATGAACAAGACATTGGTAGGTCAGGGTGGATATGCATAGAGGTGCACAAACAGGTTAACCGGTAGAAAACAGGTTTTGGAATGACCGAACCGGTTAACCGGTCAAAGTATGGTAACTGCTTTTCACCAATAACCGGTTCGGTTAATAACCGGTTTTTCAATATCTAAACCCGAAACCGATATATAACCTAAACCGGTTAACCGCCAAATAACCGATTTTTTCCTAAGTTGGCTGGTTAACCGGTTTGGTCTCTTGAAACTTCAAACCGGTCCTAAACCGTCGGTTTTTTCAAAAACCTAAAACCTATTCCAATAACCGGTTACGAACCAATACCGGTACGGTTAACTGGTTTTTTTGTGTCGTTAGGTTGTAACATTGACAAATATGTCCACATTCTTGTGAATCATTCCAAATTATAATACCAACGTAGATGTCTACACTTATGTAGATCATCGTTAAGTTGTTACATCAAGAAAGATGTTCACATTCTTGTGGATCATCTCAAATTTAATTCGATCATATTTAAATAATATGTGCATAACTTCATATACTTGAATACAATTATTGGTTAACAAGTAATTTCCACCAAAACACATTCGAGCACCATTTGACACAAACAAATTATGTTGTCATGTTCATAACGTAGATTCATCCTATTTTGTATATATAGAATTAACAGTAGATTGGCAGGGCTGGCCCATTAGCTTTATTGGGTCAAGCTAAGGCTTGAGGCCACCCAAAAAATAGGACCCCTATTTTTATTTTTTTTTTATATATAACATTATAGCAGTAATTAGTTTTTTTGTTAGTGTGCTAGGCTTGTGGCAAAAATTAGTTTCGGTTATATTCGGGTTTTTGACCATTTAGCCCGGTAAAGGTGGTTCCGGTTTCAGTTTCGGTTCTGTTTTTCAGAAAAACCAAAACTGCCTATATTTACTGGTACATATTAGACTAGTTTCAGTTTCGGTTTGGGTAATCGGTTTCGGTTAGAGAACCGTTTTTTTTTTTTGCCAATCTCTAGTGAGAAGAGTGAACTTGTTTACTAAAAACAAATTAAAGTTCTCCCTAGCTTTGACCAGATCCAAATTGTAGGTTTTAAATATAATATAAATATCATCCACCATTTTATTTATGCATTATTTTTTTAACAACAAACACGTAGAATATATAGGATAAAATTGACAACACCTAAATAATCTAGAATAATATTGTCATCTCCAAGATTCAAACCCACAAACTTTTGGTTGGATGATAACACATTACCACTACACCCAACCCTTATCCCTACTATTTTATTCCAAAAATTTTCATAATAGAACATTAGAATTTATAATAAATATTTTTAAAATAATGTAACTTAATTTTCTGTTAATTTAAAATTTCGGTTATGTTATGAAACTAATAAAAATTTAAATTATCAATCACGATATTCAATTAATTCAAAATTATTATTTCCTTATATTTGCAACTAGGTTAGTACCACATGTATTACACGGATTAAATAAAGAAATATAACTAATAATTATCAATGAAAATTTAGAAAATATAAGATGATTTTAATATAAAATACGATTACAGTTTTGTATGATTTAATATTTTAAGCATTAAAATAATATTATTATTTCTTTAAACACTATTTTTTTATAGTTTGTTTTTCTTTAAACATTGTGGTGGTGTTTGTTTTTTCAGAGGCAAAACGTCTGCGGTCTGCGGACCACGTCTGCAGACATCTTTTGCAGAAGAGGTGGACCAAACCTCTGCAAGAATAGCTTTTGGTGGTGTTTGTTTTCTGATCAAATTAAAACCTCTTCCCATTTTCCCAACCCCACCGTCCCAACCTCCGTCGAACTGACCATCTCCGATCGACCACCAACCTCACCGTCGAACTGACCTCAGCCCCTCCACCTACCGCCGCTCACCTCCGATCCTCCACCAACCGGCGCTCATCTCCGAACGAACACATCACCGTCGACCAGTGAAATCGAAATCGAAGACCTAGGGTTCGTCGTCTGGGGTTTCGCACATCTCCGATCGGGAAGAAGAGAAAGATCGGGAAGGGAGGAGAAACCCTAGGGTTGAGCACGTCGAACGAACGACGACGAACGAACGACGACCGGGAAGGGTTGAGCACATCGACGACGACGAACGACGATGGGGGAAGGGTTGAGCTGGCCAGTGGCCACAGCGTCGTCGGGAGTGGAGGGCCTGCGGTGGTGGAGTGGCGGGCGTCGGGGGTGAACGACGAACGACATTCGGGAAGGAGAGAAAGGAGGAAGAGGTAAGAAGAGGCAAGAAGAGGCTGGACCATGTCTGCCTCAAGAAGAGGCAAGAAGAGGTCAGGAAGATGTTTTTTAATGAAACCTCTTCTGAAAAACAAACAGTCTGCATCCCCCAATGTCTGCCCGCGTCTGCGCGGGACAGACATAAGAGGTGGGGAAGACCTCTTCTCAAGAAAACAAACAGCCCCTGTGTTTCAAATAATTGTTTATGAAAATTTAATAATGTATAATAATTTTTTTTTTTAAAAAGTTTTTTTAATATTAAAATATTTTAATGTTTTAAAAAATCTTTTTTATTTTTAAAATGTATAATAAGTATATTTAATATTAGATGTATTTAATAGGAGAGAAGGGAGAAAAATGAGGTTAAAATGCTTTAAAAACATGACATGTGACACTAAAAATATTTATTAATTGCTATAGGTAGATTTTTTTCTTAGATTAACAAATAATGTGTATATTCGGTACATTTTTATACGTTAATCCTTACCATTATAATACTTTAAAACTTGATTTATATACCGTATTAACATATTCATTCTACCACGTTTTCTCATGTTTACTAAAGGTGTAAACGAATCAAGTTAGTCATGAAATAATAAGGAACAGATCAGTAAAAAGCTCGAACGAGCCCAGAAATATAGCTCGTATTGAACAAATCACTAAAACTATAAATGAATCAAACAATAAGGGAACAATTCATGAATTGTTCGACAGAAAGTTCATTTTTCCAATAAATAAACGAACATAAATAAGAAATTTCATTCATCTAGTTTAATGAACATACATAAACAGAAGTCATGTTCGTGAACCTTCGTTAATGTGTTTGTTTATGTTCATTTATCATGCTTATTGTTTTACCTTCTTAAATTTTTTTTTTAGTTTAATATTATAACATTTAATCTAGAACTCTAGTTATTTGTAATTTTGTATCTTGATAAAAACATAATAATTTGAAACATTAGCCTAGGATAATTTCAATTAAGATTACTATTTTCTAACTTTTGTTTTGTTTTAAGATAACTATTTTTTGATTTTTATATAGATTATGTTTAATGTTTGAAATTAAAAATGTTAGTTTTTATTTTAAATAATATATCTTAGTTTGCATTCTAACATATTATGGATGTTCTAACATATTATCGTTGTCTTACACATACTTAACTCCTTACAAAACATATATATTAAAATGTCCTACACATACGTGTACATTAATCATTTACATTTACATAAAACTATATTATTACCTCGTGTGTTATGCATACTGAACAGAAAAATAGTATAAATAGTCACCAATAAAAATTTAGATAATATAAGATGAGTTTTTAATATAAAACATAATTAAATTTTATATAATTTAGTACTTTAAATAATAAAATAATAATATTATTTATTTAAACACTATTTTTTTCAAAGTTTTTTTTGCTTAAACATCACGTTATAAAAAAAATGTTTTCGAAAATTTTGTATTTTATGATAATTTGGTTTGTTAAAAAAAGTGTTTCTTAATAGTAATAAATTTTTCATGTGTTAAAAAATATTTTTTTAATTTAAAAATGTCTAAAAAGTATATTATTTAATATGAAATATATTTAATATGAAATATATTTAATAGGAGATCCGATATAGGCTAGAAATCAAAGTTGAAATGCTCTAAAAACATGTCATATGTCTCTAGAAACCTTGATTTATTAAAATAAGTATAAGTAGATCTACCACACGTTTAAGTTAATTATTTGCATATACACCGTTGTACGGATTTCATGTTTCTTTTGATCCAAAATATTCCAAAAAAACAAAAAACGACTTCAATAATCTACGTTTGTGTAAGTTAACCATTTACATACGTGTTACATATGTGTAAGCAAAATACTTAAGTGTTCGACGATTCGAGGATACTATGTTTTTCTTTGGAAGATGGATATTCAAAAGATTTGAAATAGGTTAACAACTTAACATGGCATGATGGTAAGTAAAAACTTGGCATTGTTGAGCAGATGTCATTTTTTATAGAAATTTGGGGACATGTTGTAGTAAAAGCCGTTTAAAGCCATGTTTCTTTAATGACACTCTACTTTGGTAAAGCAATATGCGAATTTAATCGGCTTACATCGATTGAGTGTGCTTGAATCGGAGGTAGGCTTTGATGAAGGGGTCAAGTTCACCATCCATTACTGATGCTATGTCCGTTGTCTCGAACCCAGTTCTTACATCTTTCACAAGCTTGTAAGGGTGGAACACATAATTTCGAATTTGTTGTCCCCAATCCGCCTTTACTGCATCTCCCCGTATCTGCTTGATCTCCGAAGCCCGTTGTTCGACTGCTATCACCATTAATTTCGCTTTCAAACGGCTTAAGGCTTTGATCTTGTTTGCTAGCTGAGTCCTTTCTTCTGTGAAAAGTGAAAAACAAAAGAATAAGGCTTTTTTTTATTATTTGTTTTAAGGGCCGTGGGAACTTAGTTACATGATAAGCCCGTAGGTCCCCTGATACCTGGCTAACCAAGTGAAACAGACAAGTGCGGCCACAAGCAGCTAGGTCAGTAGCCTTTCCAAGAAAACAAGGGCTCAATGGTGTTTAAACTTAAAGACTTTTAGATTGTTTTTCAACTATTTAAACCACTGCATCACTTCCTTAGAGGTTAAAGCCAATGAAGAAAATGGATAGAGAAGGTAGTACCCGTACAACGAACGGTTACTCCGGTAGGAATATGGGTTATCCGAACGGCCGTTTCAACTTTATTAACATTCTGGCCACCGCTCCCACCCGCTCTTGAGAATCCTATTTGAAGGTCTTCCTCAGGTATTTCCACATTTAGTGAATCTTCTGGAAGAAGAGGCATCACTTCAATACCGCTGAAACTCGTCTGCTTTGACAAACACGAACTCCAAATTTGTTAGAGGGTATTTTAGTCATTACCAAGAATAGTCAACAAAAGTCAATACCTGACGAAGACCTTTTGCGTTAAAAGGAGATTGTCTAACGATTCGATGTGTTCCTTTTTCACCACACAAATATCCGAACGCATATCTACCTTCGACCTCAATTGTAGCCGACTTGATCCCAGCTTCTTCTCCCATTGACTTTTCAACTACCCTTGTTTTGTATCTCTGTCTCTCTCCCCATCTTACATACATCCTTAGCAGCATATCAGCCCAGTCCTGCAATGAATATTATCAAATAATTTCGCTATCTAAATTTCCTAGTTTGTATGTGTGTGACCATTGTTAGGGCACAAGAGCCTATTTGCAAGACTTGATGTTGGTTCGAAAAACATGCTTTCCTACCTTGTAAAATTACATATTTCCTCAAGGTACAAATTTTCAATGCATAATGTACAATGCTCTTAAAACATGATTTGGGAAATATATAATTTTGCAAGTTAGGAAGGGAAAATATGTAAATGCCCCGAAAAACATTTTCAAGGTTTTGGATAGAGTTCAAGTTTGCCTGGTACTATTGCATGTAACGTAGGCTTAGCGGGTCTAGAACCATCAATGATTGGTGAACCGGCAGATCCATTTGCAACTCCTTTGGAAATATTACCCGAATGGTATATCTTTCCCGTATTTCTAATACTTCGTACAGTCCCCAATAAATTATTGGGTGTTGTTCTGTTAATGGTATCAGTACCCGCAGGATTATTAACAGTACCCTTTTAAGAGAATGTTGATAAATTCCAAAATCTATTTCGTCGTCCAGTAGAGACAACCGTGTTTTTGATTGGTACCACAGTGGCCCTTTGGTTGGGTATTGGTGCAACATTACCTATTGATAAATCCCTAACTTTAGGTCTTTTTTAAATTGATAAATCAGATGCTTTAAGCATAGTTGTCAAAGGTGCGCGCCTTGTGCGCCTAGGCTTGAGTGCAGCCCAGCGCAGCACATGCACGTCGCATGGACAGGTGCTTTCTCAGACACTCAGGTGCATTTTATGGGCAAAAATCCGGCCAAATATATGCTATAAATCGTCTAAACATGTTTGAACATGTCTAAAACAATTAAACTAGCCCTAAAGAAGCCTAAAAAATGTCTAACAATGAAATGTAATGTCAATAATGAAAAATAGAAGTGACGTTGAAGTTTTACTTAATTAGCTACCTGTGCATCAGTACCTCCAGCACCAGCTGTGATATTGATCACAGCACCTTCTTTGTCATAAGGGCCTGATAGAAGCTGACTCAGCTCAAATTTATCCAATGCTTTATTCAATTCTTTAACGATGGTGGCAGCCTCTTCAAGAAGTGCAGTATCAGTTGACTCCATCTCTTCAGTTAGGTTAACTATAGTTTCTGCATCATCAACCTGAACACATCAAATTCAAACAATATCTAATTTCACATAATTTATTGCTTTCTTTGTATGTATCAAGTACAGGTGACGTTTGAACCATTTCAAAGACAAACCTGGGTTTGGAACTCATTGAGAAGGCTTATCTTGTCTTTAACATCTGTGAGAGCCATTAGCGTTTGTTGAGCTAATGAACGATCATCCCAAAAAGAATCACTTGCTGCTGCTTTCTCTAACTTTGCAGCTTCTTTTGCTAACTGCTCCAGCTCAGAAGAAGCCCTAATTTCTTCAACACGCCTCGAGGTTGCCTCAACTTCCTTCCTTAAGCTATAGAAATCTGTCTCCAAACATACACCGTTATTTACATTTAAGAAGTTTTTGATTGGAAGCATTATGGGACTCAATTTGTTAGCTAAACATAAAAAACCGATTGTTGAGAATGCAGTGAATGACTATCATTTTCAAAACATGAATCCAAATAACTTAACCTGTCAACAAATTATTCATGAAATAACTAGTTTCATGTTGTGATAGAGGTAACTAGTTTCATGAAATAACAACAAATTATTCATAAATAACGAATTATTCAAGAATCCAAATAACTCTTCAGCCAGGGACTCTTTCGGAGCAGCCTCTCTGTCCCAACTGGGATAGGGGTAACGTTTGCCTTCATCCTCCCCCCCCCCCCCCCAAAATCCTACTGAAGAATGGGAATATACTGGGTAAGTTTGTTTGTTTGTTTGTTATATTGAAATTTACACATTTGCATCATGTTCATAAATCATTGGTTCACTTGTAGTACAACTAAACATATAAGCTAAACTTCAAGGGGGTGGGAACTTGCATGGTGGTAAGCACTTGAGTCCCTCTATCAGATATCTCAAGTTCAAATTTAAATTTCACTAATTTTCTGCCTTTTAACCCTCTTGAGGGTTATCTGTTCAACGTAAGATGCATTTTACCTGATCCCATTGGTTAGCAAGATAATTAGGTGTCCGTGAGTTTTTTCATAACATGCTCTCATGGTTACCAAAAAAATGTAATGAAAATAATTGTATCATTACCTTGCATTGCCCACAAACTTGTTTCACTGCTCACTCCTGCATCTGGTGTTGCGAACAAGACTGAGCTAATTCCAAACGCCAACAAATAGAACAACAATGAGCAACCATACAAAACAACTACTTAATAATTATCCAAGAATAAATGAATACAGAAGTATCCAGATGGAATAATGCAATGCATATGCATATCTACTTCAATGCTCGTACAGGACATATGAATTCCTTCTATTGCAATATCATATACACATCTATGTACAAGCACGCACGTAGAAGCTTACATACCTTTTTGTCATAATATATCGATTTTGACTTTATCCAAACAATCAAAAACATACAGATGTCATATATTTTACAAGCATATTGCAGACTACACAATCTGTCCCGAAAGAAACTAGATTTCTTTTTTGTGTTATGATCAATTAGAGAGGAAGTTTCACTCAAATTTTCAGTTCTACTTAAATAATTGATGCCTCTATCTCATCACCAGATCTCTCAAGTACAACCATGATAACTACTATTACACAATAGACCCTTGACAATGCAACAATTACAAAATGAACCCTCTACTTACTATCTACCATAGCAACACCCTCTATTTGCCATTTATACATTTATAGGTCTCTTAAGCACAACCATGATAAATAACTATCACACAATATACCCTTGACAATACAACAACTACAAAATGAACCCTATACTTATCATCTAATATAACATCACCAATCCTATACCATTACCCCACATCATCTTAAACTGTACTAATTAGCCTGGATTCCTGAAATTGGACTCAAAACCTGTCTTGAATTAATCCATAAAAACAAGCTGAAAAGCATAAAAACTCCGATTCAAGAACAATATATGCATCACTCAAAAGGCAAACAAGCAATTAAAGATAAAATTGGAACGAAAACAAGTTCAAATGGTGAAATTAACGAAACCCAGTTCAAAATTGGAGTTACAGAATGGTAAAAGATGATAAAATTATATAAAAAGTGAATTTATTTACCTTTCGATTGAGAAAGAGAAGCTGGTATAGAGAAAGAGATGGTGGAAGGAAAAGAAACGATGTGGGATTTTAGGGTTTTGTGGGAAATGTGTGATGAAAGCTTATCATCAGCAGTTGGTGAAAAAAAAGGGTTCACAAGACTTGCCATGGGATGAGAAATCTGCAGAGGATAATGCAACCAGGCTTTCTTCTTCTACCTTCTGGTTTGTGTAAATTGAAGAAAGGATTCCTATAATTTGTAAAAATTCTATCTTAATAAATATAAATAAATAATAATAAATTTAAACACATGTCAGATTATTCTTATATAATTTTTTATGTTTTTTTTTCTTTTATTAAATATATATTTTATGTACCAAATTGCTTCTAACCTAGTGGTAGCTTCTTGACTTCTCTTATAAAAGGTCTTGGGTTGTAGTCTCACCTAAAGCAAATATTGTTCTGGGTTGAGCCAGCGGTTTTTCTAGTTGTAGGTTTCCTTCTGGAAGGGTGGGTCATGTCACCACGCTCTGTTATTCGAGCGGAATGGTGATCTGTATGCCAGGGTGATCCCGGGTGACCAGGCGTTTGTTGTTCAAAAAATATATATATATTTTATGTTAAATATAATAATATTAATTGTTAGTTATATTGATTATATTTTTTAATTAAAAAATAAATTTTAATTGATTAAAAAAAATCTTAATATTAAAAACCACAGTTTTAGAAAACCAAATTATTATAAGATATATTTTTTTTAAATAAGAAACCTCCTAAAAGAATTAATTTTTTGAAAACCCGAAATTTTTTGACGCCGAATTTTTAAAAAGTTTCTAGAATAAAAAAATAATTTAATATCAGAGTTTTTAAGTAATGAGATAATTTCTAGCGTAAATTACAAATTTCATCCTTTATGTTTATATCTATTTTCATTATATGTCCTTTAGGTTTAAAAATGTCAGTAATAATGTTTTATGTATCAAACCCTTGCAGGATACGTCCTTTAGGCAAACGGCCGTTTGGTTTTAGTGTTAAGTCTCCTCACGTGTGAATCACAGGAGGGCAAATTGGACTTTTTCTATCTACTTGATTGAACAAAATTAGGGTTTCTCACATGTACCCACCATTGAAGCCAGGCCACTCACACCCACCATTGAAGGAAGGTATTAGGGCAAAATGGTGTTATGCGAGTAGGGATTGAGGTGCCGATTCATTGGTTGGTTTGATGATAAACAGTGTCAAAGATGTAAGGACATCATCCCGGGTCTGTTAAGAGCTAAGAACAATCTTGAAGAGAAGCTCAAAGAAAGTCAAGCTAGAGCAAGCAAATTAAAGAAGATGTTGATTCTTAGTTGGATATGTTTCATTATTTATATTAATCTATATTAGCAGGATGTATGTATGATGTAATGGTTTTTGAAGTTTAATGTAAGTGGATATGTTTTACCTTTTATCATTTGTCAATTTTGCTTGGTTAATTGACTTTAATTATACAAAACATATATGTGAAGTGTATACCAACATGATCTAGCTTAAATATCACACCATAATTAACATAAAGAAAGCTGCACATATGCATACCATTGTTCTAACGAAGGTTGTAAACAAAGACATGTTCTAACAAGTTCTAAACAAAATACATGATCCAAACAGGTTCTAAATCATCTAAACAAAAAACATTTCCCTAAAGACAAACAACATTCGGGGATACCAACAGCCACACTATGCCTGCTCACCCTGCCCCTTGCATGTCCTAATGTTATAGCCTTTATTCCCACACTTAGAACATGCCCCTTTAGTGTTTTTTTTTTTTGACAACCTACCACCTTTTGTGATTTCTTCAACCCCAAATGCTGGTATCTTTCTTGCCTTCTTGGGCCTACCAACTTGTTTATGATGATTAGGTGGTGTTATGGTTGTAGGAACTTGAGACCTTGGCCATAAAGAGTTGCCATTAATTGGGTTTATCTTGAGAGTATAAATTAGAGGGAAATTGAGTAGATAGAAAAAGACCAATTTGCCCTCACATGATTCACACGTGAGGGGACTTAACACTAAAAACAACGGTCGTTTTCCTAAAGGGCGTATCCTGCAAGGGTTTGATACATAAAGCATTATTACTGGCATTTTGAAAGCTAAAGGACATCTAATGAAAATTGATATAAACATAAAGGACGAAATTTTTAATTTATTCTATTTTCTAAAAGATAACATGTTTTCAAAAACAGTTTTTTATAAAAGCAAACATATAAAACTTAAAAAAATGATATTATTGTTTTATTACTTCAATTATTTACTTAAAAGTTTTAAAAAAGATTTTATCTCAAAAATATCATTTTATGTTTTATAAATTTTTATTTCTAACTATATAATCTTTTATTTATTCACCTCATGTTGTATATTGGGTAATAACTTAGATTTTGTAAAAAAGTAACATATTTTAAAACGCTCTTTAACAAAATGTTCAAGAAGCAAACTTTAAAAAAACAAAAGTTTATTACTAAACAAATTTATATATAGTGTTTTAGAACTGGGTAACCGAAAACTAAATTTAGAATTCAATTGGGTTTTTTTTTTTGTTACAAATATGGTTCGATTTTCGGTTTTAAATGGTTTTCTGTTTTTTGAACACCCCTAGTTGGGGATTGGTAACAATAGCAACAACAATGATTGTTCTCAACTAATAATGGTAGTCAGTTTCTCTCTCTACTCTTTCTTAAGTGATATTGGTGATTGTGAGGTGGATGGTGACAACGACGACGGGTCAAATGTTGGTGGTGGTTCTCAGCCGGTGTGGTGATGATGATGGTTCTCTCTACTTTCTCCCTATATAAAGTTGTGGTAGTGGGTTTTAAGCGGTTTTTGGTGCATGTGTGGCATGCGTTGACAACAAACGGCGGTGGTTGGTGAGTGTTCAAGCAGTGAAGGTGATATGTTTACATATATGTAGTTTGACCAATGTCGAAGAGCCGGTCAAAAAAAGAGTAAAATTCATTTCTCATCTACCTTATTAGATTGGGTAGGTCAAGTGTCGAGCCACGAGGAGAATTGTGGAAAGTGTTTATGCTAATTGAATATCACTAATAAAGCTAAGTAATTGAATTAAAAATCGATTAGTTTGTTTGATTATTGGAATTGAAAAGCCAATTGCTCTGAATTAAAATGGTTTTAAACAATAATAAAAAAAATGATTCCTCCAAGATTTAGATTTAAAGTGATAGTCATAGATTAGTTATCAACTTAAAACAATCATATAGACATAATTAAAGTATTTAACCGATCGTGATGAAGAAAGACTTGTTGCCTTGATTGCAAAACAACGAAAGAATATCATATAATCATCAATTTCATTTTATCAAACCCAATCAGATGCTAATATTTCCTTATTACTATAACTCTCATTAATTGAAAGACAATATACTAGGTTTCAAATAAAAATCTAATCTCAACAATCAAATGGCTAAATGATAAGCAAAAAAACATCGAATGCTTAGATTTCAAGTTCCAAAACAGTAGAAAGCTAATCTAATTCATCCATTTACAAGAATTCTTCACCTGGAGAAACCAAAAAAGATTTAGCTGCTCATGATGTTTAATTAATCTTTAATTCTTGATTGGATCTGCATGTGGGATGATCTGGCAATGATTAAACGGAAGAAAATGGCCAAAAAGCTCTAGTTTTGACATTTAGGTACGCCCAAAATCGCCTGAGATAGAATGGAATGGAAGAAGATACCTAGAAACTCTAAAAAAGCGCGCTTTATCCATCTAGAATTCACTGTCACCGTAAGCTATGGTCGAAAGGTTGTGTTAAGAATTGCAGCAGCTTATGCCTACACCGCAGGATGATGATTTTTATGTCAAGTTGGTCGTAAGCGACTACCTAGCCGTAAGTTACGTCACGGGCAATTCACGTTTTCTTGTTCTCTTTATATCTTTCTCGTTTCAAGTCTGTTTCATGCCTTGTAAAAACCCAAATCTTCGTGTTTGGATCCTCTATTATTTAAGCACAAGTTCCCTTCGCTTTTCAATCACTTTGTGCTTCCATAAACGCTTCCAATTCTCGCATTTAACCTACAAACATGAAACTTGCATAGTTATCCAATTCTAAGCAATTAACACATGAATTTAAATAATATTTGCCATTAAACACGCATAATCACCATTCCTACCCCCCTTCCATCATATTTTCTGGATTTTTATAA
The DNA here is from genome assembly GCA_009363875.1 of Mikania micrantha. Classification (NCBI taxonomy): domain Eukaryota; kingdom Viridiplantae; phylum Streptophyta; class Magnoliopsida; order Asterales; family Asteraceae; genus Mikania; species Mikania micrantha. Next base: position 27,291,273 of record CM018682.1, on the reverse strand, counting down.
GTCTTGGTTTAGATATAGTGTCCTTTAAGAAGTGTTTTTTTCTCTTATGTGTATAATTTTATGTGGTTTTGGTCTTAAAAATACACATGTTAGTTGTTTTGGTGCTTTTGAGAAGTGTTTTATGTATTTATAAAATAACTACACATGTGCAGTTCAATAAATTTAATACATGAAGTACAACTGGCCCAATGGGTCTTTGAACCACCATCACCGCTTGAACAGCCACCAGCGCCGCCTAAGAGAGAGCATAGAGAGAAACCTATTAACACAACCAGTTGAGAACCACCATCGCTGTTGTTGTGTCGCCGACCACCAACAACACTTGAAAATCCACCACTACCATTATTTTAAGACAAAGTAAAGAGAAACCACTATCATCACTACCCACACCACCATCTAGAGAGAGACTAAACCCACCATCCTAAACCATCATCACCATGGCACCATCAGACCACCACCATCGTCGCCAAACCCACCATTGCCAACACTCATAATCACCACCAACATTTTTTTTAGAGAGAGAGAGATATATAAGAGAGATGGCGTGTTCTACAAATGCGTTTTTGTGTGTGAGAGAGAGAGAGAGAGGATCAAGTATACATAAGACTATAAGAGAGGGCTAAATATATTAAAATACCCTTTATTATATTATTAAATCATAAATTAAAGAATAAAATTAAGGGCTAAGATAAGATTTAAGGGTTTTTTTCTCCTTAAAATCAGGCTTTCGTATGATACAATATATGTGTGTGTATAAACCTCTATATCCATAATATAATGTCATACATGTACAAAAAATTAGAACTAATATCCAAGTCAAAGTGAAAGTTGGAACAAAGGATGGGTTCATCTCACATTTCAGAATTCACTACTTAACACACTTCTCTTTAATTGCAATACCGTACTATAGGTAGCCATAAATCGACTTTCTCTTTAATAATTAATAGAATCTGACTAATTTTTTTTTGAGGAAGAACATAAACCAAGTGAGAAGCTATTTGTCATCAAACACATGCTATAAAGAAAGTTGTGTCCAAATTGTTCGATTTGGGAAGTTAGGTTTTGGAATGGCCAAGTATGAAGAAACGAGTAATGGTAGGGAAGAAGAAAATTGAATTTTAATTTTAATTTTTTATTCAATTATTTATTTATTGGCTTTAGTTTTTATTCTTTTTGTATATAGGGTTTAAGCAAGAACAAATTATCATTAAACATTAATGCATTTAACACCCCATTTAGACATCAATTAACTAAAAACACAATCTATAACAAACATTAAACATATAATTTTATCTAAAAATTAAAAACTAAGTGCTTGGTGTACAATAATGATTGCATTGACACCAAGTTCTCAATGTTACAATTATAGCACACTTTTAACCTTCCGAAATAGCAAATACAAAAATCAACAAAAAACACAACACACAATAAATCTTATTCTTAACATAACTATATTTAAAGTCTTAGAATAAGATATAAACAAACCTTATCAATGATAAAAAGTTAGTACACTTTTGGAGACACTAACCGAGTTATAAACAAACACAAACAAGCATAATCAAACAAAATAGTAGAAAAAAGAATGAGAAATATACAAGATTCGTAGAGTTAGGTCGAACGGCCTGAAAACCTCTCACCGATGTTAGGATTGTTTTCAAAATGATGGACAGTTGTATATGACATTTGAGGTCCTTTGCTACATAAGCAAGCATGCAAAGGGTCAGTCAAATGAAACAAGATTAGTAAAGGCTGAAGTTTTTAGCCTAAGCAGAAGATAAGACCGCGATCGACCAACCAACCGACCTGTTGGACTCGAACCAACAGCCAAAAGGATTATGAGTATCGGTAATTGGTAAAATCCTCTTTACTCTTCCATTTGAGCTAAGGTCGGATCCAAAAGTTTCACAGCATATACACGTTGAGGAATCACTACATAGATAAATTCAATCCAATCAAGATTCATTGTCACCCGGATAAATATCTTTATAATAATCTTTTTTATTTGTTTTTTCATTTAGAGATCAAGATTTACAAGAAATCAATAGCAATTCCAGCTGGTTTTTAAAATGCATTCAACGGCTTTTTAATTGGTTAAAATAAAATCTACTATTTTTTTTTTGAACGGCTTGATACAATGACACTTAATATGGGATTTCAATAGTCCCCTTGGATTTGACGCTCTAGAACGTATACCCAAGCCCCCTTCAGAAGGAACCCCACAACCACAAGGTAAACCTTAACTTGCCTCAATAAATATGTGTCGGCCCGAATTCAAACTGAAGACCTTTCATAAAGAAGTCAAGGGTATAACCCTTAGGTTAAAAGCCCTTGGTATCAACTACAAAATATGTATGCCAATATTTACTTTGAAGTTAACCAATCACACAATAACGTGTATGCTTCTTTGCCGCATCACTTCACTTGGTATTTATATTGATTTCTCATCACTTGCTATTTCAGTCTTCACATATATTAATATTTATTATTAATATTTATACTAATAAATAATACTAAGAGTACATGCATTATCCTCTCGTTCAATCTTAACCTTTTTTTCACTTTTTGGTGTCTCTTCACCCTCGGTTTATTGCTTCTTTCTTCTTGTAAATAATAATATTAAAAGAATACATGTTTATAAATTTAATATAAATATATTATTATGAATTTTTATAATATCATTAAATAAATGAATTTATAACGAAATAGTTGTAATTCAATATATTACTCGTCACATTTGGAAAATAAATGTGCATTATGAGTAGTTATTTGTAATCAAAACTAGTTTACATTTTAATCAACTTCATTATTTTATACAAATTTTGAATTCAAATTTTGTTTCTTTATATTTCATGTCTACAGTTGTCAATTGGTTTGCAAGATAAGAGCTTGAAAAACACAAAACGACAGCAGTAAAAACAATTTAATCGTAATATAAAAGAGAGGAATCATACCAGACGATAGTAAAACATCACTTTTGCCCTCGACCGAGTTGGAAACCAATTTTACCCCTCCTGCGCCTAAACCAATTGAACACAAAACTATAAATTACAATCAGATTGATTAACTTTTTCATGCAAAATATTAAATAAATAAAAGAATTTTCTCATCCGGTGCACACATACATATATGTATATGTATGTAACCATCAGTGCTTTCTAAGCTTGCTATGCGAGAAGACACATTTGGAGTTTTCATTAACCAGAAACAGGTTGTTACCAAAAAAAAAGGTTCAGCAAACCGTGTTTTTTTTAAAACGAATAAGCGAGGCAAAGCATCCGTTATTTAATTTGCCAATAGCGGTTCGTTGTGTTTTCATAAGTTGCAAAAGAAAGCTAGTCATGCACATGTTCAAACTCACAGTAAGAGTTGTTCCACTCCCAAAGGCAATCCAATAAAAAAATACAACCATACACAGCTCACTCATAGCATTGTTATTTGTATGGTCTGAAAAAAGTGAGATGTACACAAACCTTTCTAATAAAAAAATTAAATTAAAAGAGAGAGATAGAGATAGAGAGAGAGAGAGAGAGAGAGGAGAGGGATCCAAGTGAAATAATCTAAAAGTACTCAAATAAATATGTGGTTTTTGGGTTAAAAATTCAGGGCATGCTCTGTACAGTGGGCTTTAGAGTAAATATAAACACAAAATTGATCAATTAATAACTCATTTACAGAATTTTAGAGAAGAAACTCATCTGCAACTTGAAAAGCTACAAAAACATGCACAAGAATAGCTTCTTTGTCGTCAACAAACCCTGAGACATCATGGGGTAATATGGTCATTGATGGATCATGCAAGCATCCACAACAACAACCCGACAGCCTCCGTTTATCAATCTCCCCTATTCAACACGTTGTTAAAGCAAATATTAACATCTACTCCTGCAACAACATAAAACACAAATATCCCAAAAAGAACATCGTGTCCTTGAAATACCCTTTTATAGCTTCGGTTTTGTAGTTGAAATCATGCCATTGGCTGTGAAGAGACCGCATACCATTATATGGCCTTCTCAGTTCATTGATCCACGGCATCTACAATCCAGCAAAAACAAGTGTTAAGACGACAGTTCAACTGGGTACGTGCCATTGATCCATGGATACATGCTAGTGACTTGTAAATTTAAGAGTAGCTTTTTAAGCCTACCAAGGACCATTAACCTAAATGGGTTGGAACTAAGAACCATAAAGTAATTAAGAACCACTTTCTAGCCCTTGGATCATATTTCACAAGGGATGGTTGATGTCTTCCTCTTACACTCCATGAATTGTGACTGTTTCTGTTGGTTAAATTTGTAAGTTGGCATAAATTATAGGGCTTGATTTAGTGTTCAGTAAAGTTTGAATTTCTGTTTTCTTTTTCCAAGTCTAGGAATCCTAATTAAAGTAGGATTAGGATTGTTTGTTGAAGCCTTGGAGGCTAAGGGTCTGTTGGCTATATAAGCCTAGGATGTATTCGATTTTAAGATTAAGAAATAAAGATATAAAAGGCGTTACCTATAATTGGCGAGTGTGATTAAACAAAATAACCTAATACCAACTTTAGTTTCTGCATTTTGTCCGTTTCATAATCACAGGCGAAAAAGTAATTTCTTTAGTTCTCATTCATGAGTTTACAAAATCTATAACTATAGTTCATATGTGAATTGCACTAAAAAACAGCAGCTGAGACCAGATTAGTAAAAGCAATGTAAACTGGTCAACAATGCAACATAATTTAACTCGGTCATTGATAGCACTCACAATCATTTTGAGAGCGGATCATCAAGAAGAGAGAAACCCATTAGTTATTTTCCGACTAATTTCATTTGTAAATTTAGTTACTCATTCAACACAAATCAAGTGTTAAGATCACAAGTATTTAGTAGATTTTACAAAGGTCAGCAGATAAAATTGCAAATTACAATGAACAATATAAATTATTTGCAATTACCTTCTGGAACCACAGTTGCATGGGATCTTTTTCTCTTCCAAAGGGAACTTGTAATCGTAAGTAATTTCCTCTCCAGAAAATATATGTCTCTTTGCATAAATGAATATCTTTTTCTGACCATCGACGCTAATAATCTTAGTATAACAATTAGGCTGCATGTAATATCTGCATCTTTAGAAATGTATATTGAATGCAATACTTGTATATAGCTTCACCTCACACATAAACTATACATAATCACTTACCTCACATGAATGATTAATGAATCTAGCAATTCCACCACGTTTTGTAGCATCAACCTATACACAAAGTGTAGCAGTACTTACTGAGGTATACATTAAGATAAACATAATAAGAAAAATCCCCCAAACTATACTTTAGTGTCTCAATTTCAGCAAAAAGGGGAGACGTTTGATATGTACCAAAATTTTATAAGGTGCAGATGCAATTAATTTAGACTGAATTGCATATATCCCCCTATTTACAACTCTAATTACATATATACCAAGTCAAAATTTAAATTACATACATCCCTTCTTTTATAATTTTCCTTCATATGTAATTTAAAACTTTAGGTAGGGGAATATATGTATTTTAAATGGTTGGGTAAGGGGATATGTGTAATTTATTTTTTGAATAGGGTATATAAGTAATTTATTAAGTTTATAGGGGCATATATGCAATTTAATAGATAATAAGCCAAGATTGAATATATATAAACCAAAGGGCATTCCACTTGTGGAAAGCAATTGGTAAGCATATCTTACCACATAACCATCATCCAATCTAAACAAATAACTGCTACCAATTCCCGTCTTCTCGTAATGGCGTTCACGGATATCAGAAATCTAAAATAAATTATCAAGTTAGAACTAAATCAATAAGAAGTGAAAACGAAAGACAGCTACAGATTGAAGCCCATGAGAGAAGTTACAAAACTTTTATGAATCGTGTGCAACAAAAGAGTAAACCAAAGATTTTCACAAAAGAAGAGTTAATAGTAATAAACTAACAACTGCAGCATAAGGCAGCAAACAAGAAATATGATGGTAAAGCTTACACGAGAGCGAATAAGTTCTCCAACATATTCAATAACAAAATCTTCTGCTTCAATTGGCTCGAGTGCAACCAAACCCCAATCATGTATCTTACTTCGCTGAAAACGTAAACGTTTTTTTCTTGCCTGAAATGCCACAAGTCATTAAAAAAGGTGATAGTTACAACCCGTTTACTTACGAATATATTGATTTTTTGGGTTGTTTATTATCTCTATCCAGCCAAAAAGTTGAAAAAAAATGGGTAGAAAGTCACCCAAAGGGTAGTTTCAATGCATATAACCTAAATCATTTCACTAAAAATACATTAATTGATATATCTTCTATAATACTTGGCACACAATTTTTTAAATAACTGTTTCTGGGTCAACTCTATTTTGAGCCAAACCCATTATATATCATTACCCTCTTGGACTAATCTTGTCAATAACTCAAAGTTGGAGGGGCTAATTTTGTAATTATGTTGGAGTCATAACTTTACAGCAGATTAGTTTGAGTCAATTCAGGAAGTCCGTTTGAATAAAATTAGACAAGTGTATCTTTGGGTTTTATTTGTTTTATACAATTCCTGGATTATAGGAATTAAAATTAAAATACAATTAGTTTAGCTTGGGAATTAAGTTAGGATATCATGAGTCTATTTAAAGGGTGGATAGTTTGTATATTAGTAATTAGGTTTCATTAATAAAAGTGCTGATCAAAGAATTTTGATCAAACTGAATTTTGTGATCTTGATTTCTCTATTTTTGATTTGGGCCATTATACCCAACCCTTCCTAACCTAACCTGCCCATTATGCCACCTCTAAATGACAAAGCTTTCATCACCTTTAGCTGTGTAGCTTTTAGAAGGTCAGCACCATCTGCAGCAGCAAGAAGGCTTCGCAACTTAACCCTGTTTGTTCTAGCAGATAGTCCCTTGACACTTGAAAGATGAGAAAATGCATTGGCCTCTGGACCACTAGCAGCATTAATGATGTGAGTTCCTCTAAAACAGGCCCGTTCAGCAGGACTTGCATGCAATGACCACCTACGCCATTGCCACCCACTGATTGAACAACGCGCACATCCAAAAGATTTCGGTCTGGTTTTTGATTTCTTGGACATGCTTTTTTGAATCTTCCTGGTGCCTCCAATTGCAACTAGTTCTAGTGTATCATTCATATAGTTCTTTCTTTTAAATTTTTTTGCTTTGAATGCTGTAAAAAAACACAACCATTACCATGCACGTACATATCTAGCAGATCATAACAAGGGGTAGAGCTGGTAAATGAGGGTGTCAAAAAGAGTAGATTTGTCTAACTTTTGTACGTTCGATACAGCAAATAGCGCTCTGATGTTTTAAAATAAAATATTTTATACATTAGAAATACACACGGGACAACTAACTCTCAATCCGTTTCTTTTCAACCTTCTTTTTCATTTGATCCATTAGACATAGAAACATAAGCCGCATCAACCCAATATAAGTAAAATCTGTCAAAGTTGCCACCTCTAGGACAAGAAAAAATTTGCATATAAAAGGAAGCAAACACATACATTTTGTGACATTCGAATTAACAGCACGGACTTCCGGGCTTCCATGATCATAGGCATTCACAGTAAAATCTGAAACAATATCTTTGCTTGATGCTACATCATCAATACATGTGTCATTACCTAGGTAAAATCAATAGAATATTAGAATGGCCTATCTTAGTGTCTCCTGTCTAGTTTACATGTTTTTAAACTACCTGTGACCTTAAATCAAAGGAAATACCTTGACGTACAGTGGAAAACTTTACAAAATTCTGTAATGTCACACTGTTGGCTGACAATGGAACTCCATGGAATTAGTATTAACATATTGTTTAGTTCTATGATAATTTAATTCAACAATATTACCATACTCAACCAGCTTTTCAGCTGCCTTATGTTCAGTTAGTAGATCCTGTCTCTTTGCCGTCTCAACCAATTGTCCAGATTTCAGTTGACCAGTTAAAGATGTCAACTTTCTCTTCTTTGACTTCCGGGTGCGGAAATAAGTATAATTTCCATTGCCAAAAGATGGTTCAATGAGTCCTAGGCTCTGACTTTGACCACTCCTCGATTGCTCCCTGTATTTGTCAAATGCACACTGGAACTCTACAGCCTTCTTCCTTTTTTTACTTCCTCCTCCCTGGAAACAAAACACAAAGGCTCATTCCAGGTTGCAGTAAAATAAACATACTAGATGGCAACCTGAGCAAGTCAAGCAGATTGGAAAATAAGACGGAACATGTTTGGGTCAAAAAAGCATCAGGTTAATCATAACACTTTATGACCCAAAAAATCAACTTTTGCATGTAACTAGCGTGCCAGATACAATATTATTTTCAATAAAATTATATTTTCAGGTAAAGAAATTTAGGAAATTTCTGCATTGAAAATACACTTTAGACAGCTTTCAACTCATTTTACCATTTGACGCAGTTCCACCCTTTAGAGATAAACAATAACCCAAATTAACTCATTCAATATAGAATGGATAAATTGCCACTTCTAAAGCACACCAAATTTTAGCCAATAAACCCACCATGTTTGTATCAAGATTTCTGTGCTTCTTAGAAGAATGATTCAATTTACTATGTTTACTAATAGCATCCATCACAAATATGGATAACCACTCCTCCAAAACAAACTCATGCAATTTCTGCCGACAAGCTGCCAAGATAACATAGATCCCGATCTTTGGAATAGAAGTTGGGATTGGTCTTGAAGGACGAAATAGACATGCTTGAGGACCAATGGTTCTAGAATTCTCCTTAGACACAATCGATTGCATGTTATATTTAGCCTGAACAACCTCTTCATGCATATATACTTTCATGAAAGCATTGGCAAACCAAGTAGATGAAGGCATTCTAGCTGCAGAGATATTTTGTTGATATGATTTTGATTGTGATAACCTACTAGAAACATCAAATCGGTTTGTACGACTTCGTTGAATTCGGGAATCAACGGTAACCTGCAAAGATTGAATATATTGTTAATGGTTGATGCAAACAACTTAAAACAACTAAAAAAAAGCCAGTAAAGATCTTTATGAATAGACTTTACCTCTTTCGTTTGAGCTTTTCTCTTAGCCTTAATAACTCTCCTCACTTCGTCATCAACAAGGTTTTCCATATGCTGAACGAAAGCCTTCCTTGCAGATAAATGGATGTCACTTTCAACGCATTCAATTACGTACTCCAAGTCATCATCTCTAAAACCATCACCTTTTTGGGTAACTTCTTCATGCATTACAGGAACGTCAAAACCAGGAGGGTAATCACTCTTAGAAATTGAAGATTCTTGCTCGAGCTGCAATTTTAAAGCCATTTGGATACAAAGTTGAATAATAAATACAAAAAAGAAACAGAAAACGATACACAAACATCCCCAAAATACAGCTTACATCTTTTGCAGGTTTCCCCTCTGCCGACTCAGGTAACCTCTTGGTCAACTCAATGAGAGGGTTATGGCTGGACCACATTTTTCCCTTCCTCCAAACTGATATTTGATCAGTCACTAAATCATAAACGACAGCATTCCAGATGACTTGCATGCACGAGTCAAAGAGCTTTCTGGAAAAGTCAATGTATGCCTTCTCTAAGCTTCCAACAAATTTCTTGCTTCCTGAAGATTCCACAGATTTTGAAGGGGATGTTTGTTTGTGAATGATTTGCGATGCCACTCCACTCCCTGAATAGTCCTGGTTCTTCTCATTCTGTTCAGATAAGGCATAAATCAAACACATCATGTAGCATTGAACGAATGCAAGCACACGACTAATTACCGTCAGAGAGCAGATTTTGACCTCTTGTTGCCTGAGATGCTTGTCAGCTTTTTTTGCAGTCACATGCTCCAATATTACATGGCTTATTATTTCATCCAGCATCACCTTTCTTGTTGCTCTCAAAATTCCAGAATGCAACTGAGAACAGACTTCCTCGGAAACATTGTACGTAAAATCCGTTACAAAGTCATTTGAGACATTTTCACGTCCAGCTGTAACCCATGAGCTTATCACAGATTGCAAACTGCAGGGCGTAACTTTACTCTCGGAATGATAAACCTGTAATACATCAAATACTATAAAACGTGTGCCATTTACGTGCAACATGTTTGGAAGATGAAGCTGGTAATTAGAGATAGAACAGCAAATACACAGGTCTAATTTGTGGCAACCTTGCTCACAACTCTTTCTGATTTTATTAATCACAGGAAAGCAAAAATTACAAAGAAAAACAAAAGACTTGATACTATCTATAGACTCCTAATTGATGACCCTTTGCTTGCACTCCAAGTATACATAAAACAATCAGATTCTACATAATAGGAAAACTCAAACAATGACTCCTGATATACGTCTAACTCTAAAACAAAACTTTAATCTAATTACAAATTGACCCTTCAATTAAATAACTAATTACAAGTTTAGTCTAACAATCACCCCCTAAACTTGTTATAGTCTTCACTTCTAGTCAATCACTCACCTCTGTAAACTTTAACCTTGAAAGCGGCTTTGTAAGTATATCAGCTCTTTGTAGATCTCCGCTCACATAGACTACTTTAATCTGATCTCTTTACACACTTTCTCTTATAAAATGGTAACATGTATCAATATGCTTGCTCCTCCCTTGAAAACCGGGTTTTTCATCAAAGCTATTGCAGACTTGTCACCCACCTTAATCAGAATCCTCTATTCCTTTGAACCAGTTAACTCAGCAAACAAACCTCTCAACCAAAGTGCTTGGCAAGCTGCTGTTGTGGCTGCCATAAACTCAGCTTCACATAAAGACAAGGCCATTGTTACTTGTTATCGAAAAATTCCACACAACTGGTGCATCATCATAGAAAAACACAAGACCAGTTGTACTCCTGCCATCATCTTTATCAGCCATTCAACTGTTGTCACTATATCCGTATTAACAAATTGGCCTCTTTCTTTCAATAAACAATTCCCAACTCAGTAGTGCCTTTTACATATCTCAAGATCTATTTAATTGCTTGCATATGACTCTCCTTTGGGGACTGCATATAGCGGCTAACATACCCAACCGAGTAACTCAAGTCGGGTCTATTGAGTGTTAGACACCTTAGACATCCAACTAGTTTTCTGTAATAAGTTGCATCCAAATAATTTCCTTCATCCATCTTCGAAAGCCGTAAGCCTGGATCCATAGGATTTTAGACCTGCCTCTTTTACAATCTTGTTTGAATATCCAGTTTGCTTAGTGATATCCCTTGATTATTTTGGTTTACTTCAATCCCGAGATAATAGGATAACAAACCCAGATTTGTCATCTCAAACTTGGTCTCCATTTGCTTCTTTAATACTTCTATTTCTTGAGTGTTTCCCCCTTATTAACAGATCATCAACATATACTCCAATGAGTAGTATATTCTTCCCATCCCCTTTTCTGTACACAGCATACTCATGTTTACACCTAATGAACCCCAATTCTTTTAGAACAATATCCAGCTTCGTGTTCCAGGCTCGAGGAGCCTGTTTTAATTCAAAAAGGACTTTTGACAGCTTGTAAACTTTTCTTGATGAAACCATCAGGTTGTGTAACATACACCAACTCTTTTAAGTCACCGTGCAGAAAGGCCGACTTTACATCTAAAAACTATGCCATATTGCTGCACATACCCTTTGGCAACCAACCAAGCTTTGTGCTTAGTTATGTTCCCACTTGCATCTCTTTTAACTTTGTAAACCCATTTCAGTCCCATGGGTTTCACTTTAACACCAAAAGGTAACTCAGAGAGTTGCCATGTGTTGTTCCTTTCAGTGGAGCCTGTCTCATTAGCAATTGCATCTTCCCACACTTTTAGCCCTTTAGCTTCATTGTAGTTCCTTGGCTCTTCTTCCAACAATAACAGCTCTTCATAAACATCTTTTAATGGTTTGAATTCCTGAATTGGTGAGTCATCATATGTCTCATAACTTGCCAAAGATGGATCTGAAATGCCATCCATATCACTGATGATATGGGGCAAAGGTGGTGGGCCACGGCCTTTTACTATTGATTATGGACTTTCAAACTCAGATTGAGTTGAATTTCACCATCAACAACTACTGATTTTTGCTGATTAACAGGGTCGTTTGGTTCAGGTTGTGGCTCAGCATATCCATTATTCTCAGACTCATAATTATGTACTTCTGAGGCTGTTTCAGGGATTGTATCTGAGGTTGTGGGGGTTGTTCTAAAGGCGTTAGCAGCTGTAACAGGGGCTGTGTTTTTTTTCTTGAGTTTAACTGAACAATAAAGTGCATCCATAATGGGTTATCACTTCCGAACTCCTCCAAGTATTGGCTGCAATTCCATTGCTAATTTGCTTCAAATTTGACATCTTGTGTAACCTGAATTTGTTTGGAATTTGGTTCAGACATTCGGTATGCAGAGTTGGTTCCTGGCTACACTCCTAAGTGAACCATCTTTGTACACTTGTCATCAAGCTTTTTCAAACTATTCGTCAACACTTAAAACATAGCCAACACACCCAAAAACTCTGATGTGTTTCAGATTCGGTTTTCTCCCCTTGAAGGCTTCATATGGAGTTGAGTTCATTAGTGCTTTTGTAGAAGATCTGTTAATGATATAGACAGAGTGTCTTCCGCCCCCCCCCCCCCCCCCAAAAGATTTTGTGGCAGCCCCATAGCTTTCAGAGTGCTTCTGGTCATGCCTAGAACAGTTCGGTTCCTCCTCTCAACCACCTCATTCGGTTGAGGAGAATATGGTGCAGTCAATGATGTTTTACTCCTGTTTGGCTGCAGAAACATTTGAACTTTTGTGAAGTAAACTCACCCCCATATCTGTTCTGAGTGTCTTTATCTTCCTACCTGTTTCTAGTTCAATGGAGGCCTTAAATGACTTGAAGTAATCAAAGACTTCATCCTTTGTTTTAATCAGAAACTCTCACATGAGCCAGCTACAATCATCAACAATTAAGAGCATGTACTTGTTACCACAATGTGTTGCACGTAAGATTGGTCCACAAACATCTGTATAAACCAACTCTAAAGGTGTGTCAGGCATGCAACTTGGCTGATTTGGGAATGTAACATGGGTTTGTTTCCCTACCAGGCAAGAGTCACACTTTTATTGGGTGCGTGATGTTTGGAACTCCTCGTGCCAGATTATTTGATGCCAATAAATTCATAGAATCATAGTTAAGATGGCCCAAACGTGCATGCCATACCCATGCTTGGTTATCAATGTTGACATGCAAGCAAACTGATGATGCAGCTCGAAGTTCAATCTTGTATAACCTGTTTGAAGCTCTTGGCATCTTCATCAGTAGAGTTCCATATTCTTCAAAAATCTACAGGTTTTGTTGCTTCATTATGATCCCACAACATGTCTCGATGGTCTAGCCAAGGCTGATTATATTACTTCTCAATGATAGAATTTAATATGCATCTGTCAAGACACTTTGATCACATGTTTTGCTTTCAACGATGATATCCCCTTTACCTTTTATTTCAACACGAGACCCATCCCCAAGCTTACTTGACCAGCCACGTTTCTATCCAGATTTGCAAATAAATCTTGATTCCCGGTCATGTGGTTGCTAGCCCCATTGTCCAAGAACCAACATTATGCTCATTGTTTTAGAAACATACCGTTGTGGCAAGACACGCTCTTCATTCATAAGGATAAACTCTAAATGCATCTCTGTGCAAGTTGCCATGTATAGTACAGGTTTTGAGTTGTCTTCTTGTACCTGGTTTTAGATGGCCTTCTTCTGCTTTTTCTTTGGTTAGGCAGCTTGTAGAAAGTGATCAAGGGCATCACATCTATAGCACTTGATCTTAGAGTGATATTTCTACTTCCATTGGTTCGAATCGAGGCCCTGATCTTGGCTTCTTCTCCGACCGAACACTCTCACATGACCTTTACCTAGGCCACAAGAATCTTGCCCATATGAACCTCATCCTGTTCTACCTCCCTATTTGTTTTTCGCCTGCCTATCTTCATAACTCATAAGTAGTTGATCATATTTCACACTTGATGCTTCTGTTTTGACTTTGTTCTTTCTTCACACGCTAAGTCTCCCAATTGCCTCTTGGAAGGACATAGTGTTATGATCTGCAAATTGCTTCATGGTAGCAACAATTGCTATGAATTTTTCGGGTACAGACCCTAGTAATTTCCTCACGTGTTTTCTCCTCTAATGATGAACCAAGATTTTTAGCTTTAGAGACAAGCTGACTAATCTTGGTGGCAAAGTCATCAATGCTTTCATCCTCTTTCATCTTCAATGATTCAAAATCTGATTACAGAGTCTACAATCATGCCTCTTGCACTCGATCAACACCTATGAATCGAGTCTTCAATGCATTCCAAATATCCTCAACCTTGTTGTATTGAGCAACAATGCAACATGCAGAACCAATTCTTCTGGGATTGCCTGAAACAGTAGCACCACTCCCATGTCATCTTCTTTGCCTATATTGTGGCTCCATCCCTTGATTCGATTGCTTCCAGAATACCATGGACCTTGAAGACAGCTTGATTCTAATCGCCCAAATGTTGTAATTGGTGGCGTTTAGCAACCACATAGGAGAGCAGTGACAATTGTCGTATTCTCTGGTCGATCTCCCATTGATCGACTCTTGTTACTTTGTAGTATGTGATTGGAGTTAAAGTTTCTTGATCCAGTCCTTTGCATCAACAGTAAGAATTGATTAAGTTCTGATCATCTAAACAGCAACCCAATAATCTGGGCAAAAGGATTTCCTTGGTAATTTTGAAAGCTAGAATCTGATTAGCTTGACTCTGATACCAATTGAAGCTGGGGATCAGAGATAGAACAGTAAATACACAGGTCCAATTTGTGGCAACCTTTCTCAAGACTCTTTCTGATTTTATTAGTCATAGGAAAGCAAAAATTACAAAGAAAAACAAAAGACTTGATCCTAGTTATAGACTCCTAATTGATGACCCTTTGCTTACACTCCAAGATACATAAAACAATCAGATCCTACATAACAAGAAAACTCAAAACAATGACTCCTGAATCATGATATAAATATAACTCTAAAACAAAACTTTAATCTAATTACTAATTGACTCTTCAATTAAATAACTAATTGACAAGTTTAGTCTAACAGAAGATAGGCTAACTTACACCAGAGGGTATCTGGATGTAGACCATAATTGTCAAAAGCAAGGTTCACCCAAGGCACAAGATGCATCCAAGGCCTAAGCGCAAGGCACTTAAAAAGCAAAGGCCTGAGATAAGCAATGCGTCTAGCATAAACATACCATTTAAAGGGTTTTAGACATGTTTTAGGCTTGTTTAGGGCTAGTTTAGGATTGCATTGACTTTTCAGGTCACTTTTTAAAGTTTCAAGCAAGTTTGGCAGATTTGCAAAAGATTGCCAGAATTTACAAGAGTTGGCAGAAATCTCAGCAGAATCTTACCAGAATCTTTGCCGAAACCTTGTCAGAACCTCGAAGACCTGGATGCCCTCAAACCTCGACTGAAAGCAACCCGTGGGCCTTCTACCTCCACGCGGCATTGCTCCGTCAGGCTTTCGCTAGGCGTGCGGAGCGCACCCAACGGGCTTTTGACAACACAGGTGTATACATAGTGTTAGAGGGTTTGTGTCCCACAATGAACAGTGGTGCAGTATTATAAGCAAGCAGATCAGATTGCCATTCAAACAATAAATAAATAAATAAATAAATAAATAGAGATGGTTTGCACATATACCATCACTGAAGCTTGGAGATATCCATAATGAAGCCAAGAATGAAGTTCCATAAGAGAATGCGGGCCATGTTTCCTTCCCTGTTCATCCTCAAAAAACCAGCCAGTTGACTGAAGGCTCAATTTAAAACATATAAAAGGGTTAACATTAATGTCAAATGCATTAACTAACAAGTTAGAATGTTAGTTCCTGATAATACCATTGAAGCACCTAGATGAACAAAGCCTGTGGCAACATGATCAGGAAACTGCTGAAAATACTTCAAGGGCACAGGGTTTCCTAGGTTTCCATGCAGGATGGGATACACAGGAAGGTCCTCTGGTAAGTATTTAGTTGATAGACCCTCAAACAGTTGCTCCTGTATATAGGGTCCACAATATTGTCCTTGCTCACTAACGTACATCCATCCACTCACATACGCATGCTGCATATATGTTTCCTTGCTGCCATTTGTTTCCATTGCACCTAGATCAAAATTAACAGGTTAACCAGTAGCCGAAAAAAAGCCCCAATCTGAACCCTAATTTGCTAATTGATATTTGAAAATCTCGGCTGTTAAGGAAAACTGTTAGATTATCTACGATATGAACAATGAATTGAGTACCTCCTTCAACAATGACAAGAATCCTCAGAAGCTTGGCGGATCGATCGATGATGCGGATCGAGATAAGGTCATGGAGGCTTGTCGGTGAATGTAAAAAGATGAGAAAACAAAACGCATGGGTTTCTAGTCGACCCAATAAAAAGCCCTACCCAACTGGCCAACCATGACCCATGTGACAATTACTTCGCTGGCTTTTTTGGTAAATGGATCTCTCATTTATAACTTTTTTTTTAACGGCGACGATCTTACATACCATATATGTTGTTTTCACATGGTCTACCGCCTATTGGACAAAGGCAAAAGCGGTCACATCAGATGCGCGAGAACCCCTAGGATTGGGTAAACCCTCGTCCCCCATTGGTCCAGAACCCGATATTAAACTCAATATATATTCCCTCACCTAGATGTCCTTTTTAAATCGCCCATAGCATGGCTTGAACCCATAACCTCTCGGTCACTTGGTAAAACCCCAACCAATATGTTGAATTCACATGACCTCTCATTTATAACTAATCACTCATTATAACAAGTTATTTATTGTCGTATTTAGTATATTTTATCCTTAGTAAAGTTAAAGTGTGAGGAGGGTAAAATATAAACAGTCTTATCTCTATCTCGTAGAAATAGAGAGGTTGTTTCCAATGAGACATCGGATCTTGATGTCTGATTAACCGCCCAACCTAATTATTGATTTACGTTTGACCTTCGAAGGCCGAATTTTATATGCATTATATGTGCGCATTGCAAACGATACTGACTCATAATAACAAGTTAACATTATAATTCTTGTGTTAAAATTTTGGATTTGGTCCTTAACTTTTCGCTAAAATCAAAAGGTATATTATAAACGTAACATATGCGACCATTAAGGTCAAATGACGTGTTAAATAATTTAAAGATAGACTATTAGTACTCTTAGATTAAAAAATATATATTAATTCATTTGTGAGACCCAACAACACAACGCATCATGACCTAGTAAATACCAATTTATTTCTCTCTTCTCTCGATCTCTTGTTTGCAAAACAATAGAAGCATCACCATCACATCTTTACATCTCCGCAAGAGATGAAGACTATACTGATCACTAGTGATAGCGGTCGATAGTTTTCAAGAGAGTGTAGCTAAAACCCACAACTTTGTCGATGACCATACTGTTCAATGACATGTTGATTTGGATTTTTTTTCCTATGCGTAATGTAAGTCCATACACATATACACTTATCGATCAGCAAAATAAATGTATGTAAAAAAAAACTCTTCGCATGTGTCCGTAGGTACCCGTTAATATTGTAAATCGTATGTAAGAATGTTGGGTTTGATAGCAATGCTCACGAGAATCAACAAGAAAGTTGGTGGTGTTGATTTCCACACTCGGGTATGGTAACTAGCAAACTGTTTGGATTTGTTTGTAAGAGAGTGTGAGATGGTGTGGGTAGCAGCTAGCAATAGTGTTTTAATTATTTAAGTATTTTAATTATTTATTTTTTGCTTTTGAATATTAATGATATTTAGTTATTTCACATAACTTTATAAAAAAAAATTAACTTAACCATCCAACTCGGGTACCAAATAGGGATGTTATAGCAGGTCAGACATGACCCGTTAAAACACGAAACACTAACTGGGTAGACACGAACATGACACGAATTATTACCGTCTCCGTTTTTCCAAACACGAACAAAATTGAAACGAGGGAGCGTGGAAACACATAAGAACTCTTGAGTGGAAACACTATAAATGGCATGTTAAAAACCTAGGGTTAGACAATTAGAAGTATTTTGAAGCTAATCGATTACCTACATGTTTTATTATATTATTTATTTTAAATAATTGTCTTCGCTAAGGAAATTGCTGAGAAGTTTGATTCGGAGTTTATAATCAATAAGTTTAAAGACCTTAAAGGTCGTCGCGTAGAATTGTGATTCTTCTTCCGAGTACTCACATTTTCGTTTTAAACATTTTGTCTTGTTTTATAAAAAAATATATATACATTTGAATGGAACAAATATTTAATATTTTAAACTTTAAATTGTTTGACCGACCCGAATAATCATGTGTCGACCCGAATTTTAACCCGAAACATAGCGATAAGGAAAGAAATTTTCGGCCCCAAGGACAAAGTTTTCAAGCTCCGCTACTACTTTTGATCATTTACCATATTTTTATTGATCGATCAACAAAACTTTTGTGTTTTTACTTATAAAAATACTTTCATTATACAAATGAATTTTATTTCCATATCTTATGATTTTGATATGCGTAATTATATAGCTGGTTATAATAATATTTTTTTGTTAAAACACTATATGACCTATTTGACACTCATACATACCCATTAAATACGCTATTATTGACTAGTTTTCAAGTTAAATTTGGCTTGCTTGTAAATTTGTTTTGATTAATTTAGGTAAACGGGTTAACGGGTCATGTTCAAGTTGACATGTTTATTCGGGTTATGCTCAAAACTTTTACACGAATAAATATATGGGTCGGGTTCATGTTACAAAATATAACCACCAACCCGTCAACCTACAACATGTTAACCCATTAGCCTATCAACCTAACACGATTGATACCATTAATTAGACTATCCATGTGCTTTTTGAAAAGTTAGGTTTTAAATTTAAATTTTGACATTACACAAGGATCATGTGTGGACTTGACTTTATAATAGTTTATTAATGCTTGATTTTAATTAATATAATCATGTTGTATGTACTCAATGAGTTGAAAGGAGTTTAAAACTTTAAATTGATAATTTTAGGAAACAAAATATTTCATAATTAAAAATCTAGAAATAAAATTACCAATAACATATTTTTTTTCATTCAAAATGATTTTCTTTTTCAGGGTCATTTCAAATGCGTAGTTGATCAAATGATCGGTTGGACTCCTAGACAATTTCATGTCGTTGTATTTTTTATTTTTGACCTTGTATAGTTGTATGTCCACAAAATTTTCATAAACTCTTATATGGTCTTCTATATTTCTTTGTAGTCGATTTGATGACGAGTATTGTGCCTTTTATCTTTGTTGTTTTTCCCATATGGGTGTTGCAATTCTTAAAATGTGTTGCTCTCTTATTCCTTATCTGTCACACCCTGTAACGACCGGTTTTAACAGTCACGACTGTTAATAAATAAATGTTATTATGTTTATAAAATTATGTCGAGAAAATAATATAATAACATTTGAGGTATTATAGTTAATTAGTTTAAAAGGTTGAGGGACTATAGTTGTCAAACCCTCAAACTTGTATTTAGATGGAATAAATGTTGACTTGAGTCAACATTTCAAGATATTTTTCTATCTTGTATGTGTGTGTTTACGTAGAGCCAAGAAGAGAGAAAAGAGAAGCTTCAAAAACCCTAGCTTGAATTCGATGATTTCTTGGCCAAAACTCGAGATTGAAGGCTTAAATCACTATCCTTTGTGATTACTAACATCTTGTAAGTAACTTGTGATTCCTAATTTGATGTTAGTCGTGATTTCTTGAGATGAACAAGATATGGGTTTTGCTCAAATCTTGAAATTAGTTGTTTAAATAAGTTAGAAATCATGAATAGATGTTTGTTATGAGTTTAAAACAATCAAACTACTAGTTGATATGATATTTGGTTGAATTTCATTTGGTATGGATTTGGTAACTTGAGAAGTTAAGAGAAAATCCATATGATAGTGTTTAACAACTAGTAGGAGGGTTGAAGGCATGGTTTTGATTGCGTGATGCATCAATTTTGACTAATCTTATATAAAAATGATGAATTGGTGATTTTGAGTGGGATTGGTTAATGTTTAAACATTATAGAGAATAGTGTAATAGATTGATGCACACAAAGTGTTTGTAGAAATGCCAATAGTTTGATTTTTAGTCAAAGTTGGTGAAGTGAATCATGAAACTTGTTTGAAGTGATTATCATTGTAAAATAGAGAATTTGATAGTCAATGAATTGACTTAGATAAGTCAATGTAAATCTTAACTAGAATGATAGTTAAGAGAATTGAAATTTGATGTGAAATAGGTGGTGGTATTGGAAGTGCAAAAGAAAGTCAAAGAGAAGGCAAATCATCATTTGTTAATCTATAATCCTAGTGCTAAGGTAAGTTATCTAACTTTCTAAACACCATATATGTGAAGTAGTAATAGTCTACTTATTGAATTGGTTTGACTATGGATGGTTTGGTTTATAGTGTTGTTTGTTGATTTGGGCAGTTTGACTTATTTAGTCAAACTGTGCATATCTAATGTGGCGCTTGAATTGTGATTAGTTGCAAGTACATCGAGTGTCAATTGATGTGCTATTCTAATACTTGAATTGAATTGACTATGAATTGATAAATTCATAGATAGATTTTGGTTGAGTAAATTGAATTGATTATGAATTGATAAATTCATAGATATAGTTTGGTTGAGTGAGTTGGATTGTAATTATGTGTAGTCCACTAATTGAGTTGAATGGACTATGAATGGTTGAATACCTACTTGAATGGAATTGGTTATGAATTGTTGAATTCATACTTGAATTGGATTAATTATGAATTGTTTAGTTCATAATTGTAATTGAGTTGATTGTTAGGCTTGACTTTATTTAGTCAAACTATTTATATATCATAATATGTGAATTGTGATATTGAGTAATTGGATTGAATGACAATTGATTGGGCAAATCTATGATAGAAGTATCGGAGGATGAATATCATACAATCATGGTTTATAAATGATTATAAACCTATGAATGTTTTACTTGATTGAAATCTATGATGGAAGGACTAGAGTGTGAACATCATAGTATGAATTGAAATTGTTGATTACTTCACCACTTGAATGTGGAAGTAAAATTTGGTAAGTTATGATGGAAGTACTTGAGTGAGAACATCATAACTATGTTGAATATCAATTGTCACTTGATTGTGATAATTGAGTTGATTTGGTTGAAATTGGTTAATTGAGTTAAATTTGTTTTGAAATCTATAATGGAATTACCTAAGGGTGAATATTATAGTAATTTTTGTTGAAATATGATTGGTTATCAACGGTATAACTAATTGAATTGATTTGAATGGAAGTTGGAGGGTTAAACCCTTTGTGGTGACTTTGACCCATTTTGAGGTCTTGATTTCATCATAGATGGATTTGGTGTCAACTTATGTTTGAATTCATTATATTATGATCCAAACATGATAATACTCCATATTATATGTATATGGATGATGGAAATAGGTTTTGGAAGGGTCAGAGCGTTAATTGCTTGAAATTGAAATTTTGACCCGTTTTGAGGATTTGATGTCCAATTATGTTTGGATATGAAATGATGTAATTTGATTATTTGAATCCAAGTAATATGGTTGAATAGACCTTTTGGATGTGTGAACTCACTTTGAAAAGTGAAAGAACGAAAACGGGTCTTCGGATGGGTCAAAACTGCACAAAATAGAAAAATCTGCATTGTTGGTGCAGGAGACCATAAGCTACGGCCCTGGGACCATAAGCTACGGCCTGGGGTAGCTGAACTTTCTGATTTACGGCCCTGAGACAGTAGGTTACGGCCTTCCTTACGGCCCTGACCAAAATTGATGTGTTTTGCCATTTTTGGGTTGGGGGACCATTGGGGATAATCTTACTTAGTTCTTATGAACTAATGGTGAAATTATATGTGGTGTTTGCAT
Organism: Mikania micrantha; assembly: GCA_009363875.1. Classification (NCBI taxonomy): domain Eukaryota; kingdom Viridiplantae; phylum Streptophyta; class Magnoliopsida; order Asterales; family Asteraceae; genus Mikania; species Mikania micrantha. Next base: position 27,269,283 of record CM018682.1, on the reverse strand, counting down.
GTCGGAGTAAGATGTGCATAGAAGTTCATGATCGGGGCGCGTAAGTTGCTAGTTCAAACGTTTCGGAAATTTTTGATGGTGGGGTTTTCATACAACCTATTGTATGATGATTTTTAAACGTAATTAGTCATTTAACAAGTATATATTACTTGTGTAAATGTTTTTGACGCTTTCGCATAAAATTTTGATAATGTTTTGAGTTAAAACTTAATTGGGACCTAAATTTGACACGTGTAAGCGTGTATTGATTTTGGGCGTTACACACCCCACCTTTGGCGGAAATGCGGGAATGCGACCGATCCTATGTCACAGCACATTAGTTTAACAAAATAATTCATTAAATGCGCCAAGACATATTTTCGACAAATTGTCTAAGTATGCATGTCACATTATAGATTACACTATTAAATAATGATCTATATTCAAATAGATAAAACAATAAACAAAATAGAGAAGCACAATTTACAACATGATAAAGTAACAATCAATAATTGTCTATTAGTTGTTACACATGTAGCAACAATCTCCATATAAATTTGTCTTGATGTACTAACACATCCTCGTCATTATAATTGTCATGACCTGAAAAACACACTTAAAATATCAACTAAAAAGTTGGTAAGTTCACAGGTTTTGTGTAACATTTCGGCAAATTTTAATAAACAATAATATTTAACAAACAATTATAATTATTAGATAATTTATGACGTCATTTAAAAATTTTTCATTTATGAGTATATATACGTATATATGTATTAGATATATAAATATGTATGTATGTATGTGAGAAAACAAACTTAAATACATATATAGGTATGTATATGGTTAAATATGTAAGTAACTATTAAAATTATACAAGTTAGAGAAATAAGCTTATTCTTGAAGTTTATAATTAATCTTAAAATATATAAAGCTTATTTGTAAATAGATAACTTAAACAAATAAATAAATTTTTGTCATAAATTGTAATCACAAAACATTTTATTAACTAAATAAAACATTTATAATAATTTAATCATTAACTTTAAATAAATAACACCAATAACTTTGTTTTAATTATATAAATTTAACACATCATAAAAATACAATTAATTTAGTTATACTAGTTGCATGGAATTTAAATAAATAATAGAATTTTTAACAACTTTAAAATCATGGTTTTAATAAAGTGAAGGGCAAAAATTGCAAATTTCAAAACTGTTAAGTAGAGGAAAAAACTACAAGGACCATTTCTGCCATATACCCAAAGACCTACCCATCTCCTTCACCCATGGGTTCCTTATGATCCGACTAGCTCCAATTCAACCCGTTCACGACCCGTTCATCATCCAGCTCATTCCAACGTGTTTCCAGTCAATCAAAGACAAATTTTAGAAAGTTTAGAACGTGAAAATAAGTTTCCAATCATCCATTAATCGAATTAAATCATGTATCAACTCGAAATCATTCCCAAATATACACATCAATCTCGGAAATTCGAACACATCCCAAATGAGTATAAAAATGAAATTAACTTAACCAAAACGTTGCTAACCTTCATTCGAAACCTTCTGAGTACGATTTATACACACACGAACGAAATTGAGCTCGCATCAATACCTGCAAGTTGCGGTTCGGTCATCTCTCTCTCTCAGTCGTAATATACTCAATCACAATTAAAGGTTAGTGTTTCTTACCTCTTCAGACTCGGTTTTGTTCAGGGAACAAAAGCCCTATGCTTAATTCCAGTATAGAGTTCACAATCGATCGAAATCGACTGAAAATGGATCTAGGGTTTCGATTGTTTAAACTGAATTGGGGGAAATAAAGTTTTGCCTTTGTATAAAATTTGTTGAAACAGGGAACCATCACGGCTTAGGCCTTTGTCCGACTGGTTGATATTGAACTTGAAGGACAACTTGAACTATTTGATTATCTGTTGCAAAGTTATCAATCTCATCAAAAGGTGAGTCTTCATAGCCCCTCTTTTACTTGTTTTGAACTTTTGGGGTGAAACATGTTATTTTGAACTTAACTTATCTTTAAACCATGTGAGCTTAGCTTAAATGGCCTTAGTTGTTTGAACTTATCTATTGAACTTGTATTTTGAACTTATCTATTGAATTTAACTATTGAACATTGCATTTATCACAACTTATCTGTTGGTAGCAATAATGGATCCATTGGATTGACCACCCACCCAGGATGGGTTTTCCTAACAGGGGAAAGCTCGCTGTGATTGTTCCCTATTGGTCAAGCTTAACTATCTGATCTAATGCTTGTTTATCTTACAATCTTTGTGCATTTAGCTTGGTTATCACATGTGTTAATTTATCTATTATTAGGCTATTTTGCTATTTGATCAAACATACGAAACTTACCAACTATTCGTAGTTGACACTTGATTTTAAACATGTTTCAGGAATGGATGTTGTAATGTCCCGTTTTGTTTAAATATTATAATATAATTGATTGGGTGAAATTTTGGTCAAATATTTATTTAACTAGTATTTGAATTGTGTGACTTGTGGTAAATTTAATAACTAAGTTAGTTAACTTAGTTATTTGATTTGAAAGATTGAGGGTTAAAGTTGCCAAAACCCCAAACTTGAAAAATTGATGGATAAAACTTTGACTCAAGTCAAAGTTCTAGATATTTGTCATATGTGTGTGTTATGTACGTGAGAAGCCATGGAAGAGAGGAAAACGTGAGCTAGTCTTCAAATTGGTGGTGATCTTGAGATTTAATCCAAGTTTGAGTAGCTAAATCACTTCCTTTAGGGATCTTCAACAACTAGGTAAGTGAATTTGAGGTTTTTATTATAGTTCTTGAAGCCTTTGGAAGATGAACTTGAATGGGTTTTCATCAAATCTTAAATTGGTTGTTATCACTAGTAAAAGATTGTTGTTTTGATCTTGTAATCATGTTCTAAACACCCAAACACATGATTCTTATATAAAGGATCAATAGGTAAGGATTGGATGTTGGGTAAAGCATGTGGGTTTGGGGTTTACATATGAACATAGTGAAATTGATTCTAATATAATGTTATGTTGATGTTTTGAATGCAAGTTTTTGGTCAAAACTCAACAAATATGTTAAATTATGAGATTGATCATAGAAATGGGATTTGGACAAATTGAAACTAACAAGATAGTGTGTAGGTAAAAGCTTGCACGTAAGTTGTTTGTTAAAATGCCAATAATTGATTTTCAGTCAATAATTGGAAATTTGGTCATGAAATAGGTTTAAAAAGTAATTATCATTATAAAATTGGTGATATGATGGTAAAAAGGTTGAATTGATAAGTTATGTCAATCTTAACTAGTATGGTAGTTAAGAGGATTGAATTGTTGTAACTAGGTGGTGATAGTGGAACTTCAAAAGGAAGTCAACGGGAAGGCAAAGCACCGATTGTTAACCCATGATTAGAAGTGCTAAAGTAAGTTATCTAACTTACTAAACACAATATATATATGTAGTAGTTACAGTCTATTACTTGTATTGGATTGATTGTGTATGTATGAGTAATTGATGTTGTTGAGTTGATTATGTGGCTTGACTATTTAAAGGTCAAACTGTTATTAAATTGAAATATTTGATTTGTGACTAGATGCAATTGAGTTAAATGCAAATTGGTTATGTAGTTCTATGATAGAAGTATCATAGGATATATATATATCATAGAAGCATGATTTATATTGGTCATAAACATATGAATTGTTGTTTGGAATTGAAAACTATGACGGAAGGACTAGAGTGTGAACATCATAGTTTAAATTGAAAATTTTTGATTACTTCACCACTTGAATGTAGAAGTAAACTTTGATAAGTTATGATGGAAGTACTTGGGAGAGAACATCATAACTATATTGAATATCAAGTTTCCACCTAAGTGTGGATAGTTGATTTGTAATTGGTTAATAGATTAGAATTGGTTGAAATCTATAATAGAAGTACCTGATGGTGAACATTACAGTAATTGTTGATGAAATATGTTTGGTTATCATTTGTATAACTAAATTTGTTAATTAAATGACTTGGTGCCCAATTATGTTTTGATATGTTATGATTTAAAATTGAGGAGTTGATACTCCATATAATATGTATTGGGAACTTGGGATTTAGTTTCGGGTGGTTTCGAACGATCGAAAGCGATTAAAAAGGGTCAAAACGCGCGAAATGGAAGACAACCTGCACCCAGGGCCGTAGGCTACGGCCTAAGGTTTCTGTTCCAGTGGGCGTAGGCTATGTCCAGGCCATAGCTTACGGCCTAGGTAAATCCCAAATCGTCCGTTTTGATGTTTTAAACTCGTTTTAAAGCCTAGAATCCTTCCGATTCGAACCATAACATGTATTTGAATAATCTTACTTAGTTCTTATGAACTAATGGTAAAATTATATGTGGTGTTTGTAGGTCGAAGGTATATGTGCATAAAAGCTTATGATCGGGCCGCGTATTTTGGAAATATCAAACGTTATGCAATGTTTGGTTGTTGTGTTGTCTTATACATTATGGTATAATGATTTTGGGATGTAATTAGTAACTTGTCATGTTCATATTATATTTGTAAATCCTTTTGGTGCTTCCGCATAATCCTTTGATAAAGTTTTTGTGATAAAACTTAATTGGGACCTTATTTTGACACGTGTAAGCGTGTAAATGTTTTGGGTGTTACAGATGTCAATTTATTGAGCTTGGATTTGAGTTTTTTTATGTTTAATGTTTAGAATTCAATAGATGTAATAGTTAGGGTTTGAATTTTAAGCAATGTATTGAATGATGGAATTTAATGATGAATTGAATGATATATTTGAATTATCTACAACTATATACCTTGTGCTATAAACAATCTACGCTTCGTGCCGCCCCGATGTTTCCGTCATCGGTCGGGGTGTTACATTTTGTCTCAACAATAGTGTAAAAATATATGCGCGCTTGGGTATGCCAAGTATATCATGTACTAATGTAAATGAAAGTAAATGACATGAGCTCACAATCAAGCCTCTGACTTGTCTGCCCAGAGACAAATGCACACGGCACCTGTCAAAATAAAAATGAATAAACCAAGTTGTGCAAAGTATATTCACCTACTTGCCAACAACAAAGCGTTGGTTGGCGCGACCAAACCATAGGTTAGGGTTGTCGGCCCCAAATAGATCTATCCAATACATATCCACCAGCTCGCCTCGCGAGTTAAATGATTGTGAAAGTGTGGAACTTACTATAACATGTTGTATAAAGTTGTCTATTGCCTACTCATGCATATACAATTCAAAACAAAGTCACATGAATACAAATGCATAAAGTAGTTGTCTCAAAAAGTTGTGTAAGTAATAGTGTGTTTTCCACCTAAAGTATAGAATATAAAATATGAAAAGGGGCTATGAAATCACCTCTTAGAGTATGAGTAATGGAAACACTTATCTTTTTCAAACATTGAAAACCATGATGTCACCTTTAACCTAAAGGCGATAAAAATTGCATCACAATCGTATATCGTAACAATCGATAACAAAACTTTCAACCTATTGACTTTGACATTTATAAATGTTCATGGTATATAAATATTTTTGGTCACACATATCTTATTATACTTATACTATATTGTAAAAGTATATTTTGTGTTATTTTATGCATTTTTAACCATTTTAGTGTCAAAAATCGAGGTTCTACTAACTTGTCAAGTTTATTGATTTTTAGGCCTTTTTAAAATGATCTTTTTATATTTTTATGTTTACTTTATGTTCCTCAATAATTTATATGTTATATTTACATGTTTTAAAATATTATATAAATTTTTGTTACATTTTATTGAGTTTAATTAGTCCCTTGAATTATTTTTAGAAAATGAGTACACACAGAACCAAAATTTAATTGCGTATTGAAATCGTATTTGTTGGTTGGAGGCAAAAACCAAATTGGATTTCTGCCAAACCAGTTGGGTTTGAAATATAACATAATAAGGAAACTTTTGGTTTAATAATTACCCAATTTGAATTAAAATTGAGTGAGTTATGGGCTTCTCAAGTTGACCCATATGTGCTGTTTGCACAACACACATTCAAGTTCTCAATTTGGGATGATTGTTTGAAGTATCAAATATTGTCAAAAAAATTGCAAGACTACCTGGGTTGGAAAGTAGACTCTTTGAAATTAATTTTAGACTCAAGAATAGATCAATTTGCTTAATATATGACCAAGTTATGATCATTCAAAGTTGAACAAAACTTTCTGACGAGATTTCTGAATGGATTTTAGAGGTGCAAATCATAACGATTTGTTCTGAAATATTATGTTTTAGTGCAAGATTAATTTTTACAATGATTTTATATATATTATTTGATGTTTTTGATACAAGAAACATATGATTATACTTGATTAAACGTCAGATCAAACAGATTGCAAGATTAAAGTTTAAAATGAGAGTTGTCACCACTTGTTCATGGTTTGTAATTAAGATGTTTTTGATGTCACATAAAACCATGTATGATGATTTTAAACATTCATATTTGATTATATAGATTAGTATGAACGGTCATGGATCTTGAATAGAAAATGGAACTTAAAGGATGAAAGAATTTCAAAGAAAGTACCACAAGTGCTTACCAAACATGCAAAAATCACTAGAATGTCTCAACCTTCTTGTTCCTTAGTCTTGGTTTGCATGAGGGGAATGAAGATGATTTAGATCAGATTAGATAGAGGAAAAGAGAGCGTTTGTGTGTCTTCTTGGTGAAAGAGAAGGTAAAATGAAAAGGTAACATTTGATGGTGATTAAAAGATGTGTAATGAGAATCAATGAAAGAGTTAAAGTCTTGAATGGGTATATGAAAGGGCATGAACGAAATTTAATTCTAGAGTCTTCATTTTTTTAGTTGTTTCAACATCTAATAACACATTAGACATGTTATAGTGGTCATGTGACATAGCACCAACCTTTGTCACACCCTACATTGTGTAAAATGGTTATTTCGTAACTTTTTGTGTGACTTTTTTTATGTAATTATTATCAATGTTATTGGTAACATAGTATTAGTTATTTTTAGTGTTTATGGTTATATTGAGGTTTATGTATCATCACTGTGTGTCGGTTAGACCGAATTATGCAACTATTGTTGAAAAACCTTGGTTTTACAGTCGTTTCTCCGTCTATCGACCAAACACTATTAAATACAAATTTTAACATGTCTAACCCATGTTTATAGTGTTTAGTCTTGGTTGAAGTCAATTTGACATGTCTTTGTCAAAATCCAAGTCAATGGTCAAAGTCAAAGTCAATGGTCAAAATCAAACCTGAATTTGCGACGAATGTCACATTATCCATCTTGTTTAAATTTATTTAATATTGACAAGTGGAATCGATTTAACCAAAAATGTAGTCTTATGACAATGACGTCTTTCAATATTTCGATTTTTTTTACGTTCAAGAAGCTATATCACCTTGTCGAATGTCTCATAGTTTGTCACACCACTTTATAATAAAAAAAAACTTTCATCTTGCATGCTCCATTAACGTTTCATTCATCACAATTTCGTCAATAGGTGCACATTTTCGGTTGTGTTGGATCCACATCCTTTAAATTTGTTTACTCTATGTTGTAGGTCTCGTTATTTTTCTTATAATATAAATTGAATATATATCACTAACTCCACTTTTTTTATTTTACTAGTATATGTCTTGTGTTGTTAGTTTCGTTATTTTTTGATAACATCATTCATTTTGTGTTTCCTTATTGAATAAGTAGGTAATGAGTCGTGTTAAATTATGTGTCTCCTCGTGCTTCACTTATTTACGATAAATAATACAGAAAAAGATCATTTCATTTCGACAAAAGATCCAGATCCAAGGGTTCAAGGTTGGGTTGTGTTTTGGGAACAAATTCAAATTTCAACAAATTACCCATCATATATAAGTTTGAAAAATTCAACAAAGTACCCATCATATATAATTGATTCTTGGTATTAAGGATGATGTAAGAACACCTAAATAGTTTGAAAAATCATACACAAGGTTGTTGTCTGTTTCAAATCTCATATGGGATCTCTTCACACTCTGATTAAGTATCCAATTACACAAATAGCAGACAATGTTCACTACTTTTGCTCATAACGTCAAAGGAAGCTTAGAGTTGGCAAGCAAAAATATTGCAACATCAATCTATGTAAATGAGCCGAGCTGAGCCTATTCAGAACTTGTTAAAGCCCGAGCTTGGATCGTTTTGACTAAATAGGGCTCGAGCTCTAGCTCGGCTCGTTAAGAGGTTTATTTTTAAGGCTCGAACTCGGATCGTTTATTTTTTAATTATTCAACTTACTTATTTTAATTACTAATTTAATTAATATTTATAATTTTACTTTCCAAATTTAACATAAAATATATAATTTAAATATATTTATCATAATTTTATAAACATACACTTTAATATAATAAAATTTATATAAATAAAAAACTCATTTAGGCTCACGAGCCAGCTTGAGCTAGAAAAGCAAAGCTCGGGCTTGATGATTAAATAAGCCATATTTTTTGGCTCGAGCTCCGGCTCATTTATGCTCGGCTTGTTCGAACTTTTTACCCATCCGATCTCAAGTATTTCAAGAGCCAGCTTAATTCGTTTACACCCATAGTTTGACAGAGTGGTCGGACCAAACAATTTCATGTGTAGCAGTTGAAGTGGAATGTTGACAAAATTTCCCCCTTTGGCCTATGAGAAGACTTGTGTTGTTTGACTTTGAAGCCAGAAACATAATGATCAACATATGTTAACTCTTTATCTGGTAACCTTTTTACCAAATTTTTTTTATCATATTATTCATTGTTTTACAATTTACCAATTTTTTTATCACTTGGTGGTTTTACATAGTGATCACTTATCCTAGGAGCGGTAGTATTTGCGCTCAAAACATGGAGAAATTGCATGTCTGGAACCAAATGCATAGTAGTTGTTTTGTTGTTAATTTATGCATCTAGAAGATGTTAAATGCTTTTATGATGCTCCTTGTATATATGTGTATGAATTAAGAAGAGCCAGGCCCTATTCATACGTGATTTTCTCTCTTGGTAGTGAATCGCTACCGATTGCTAGCGGTCGACTAGGAATATGAAATCAGAGCTTCAATGCGTGCTAACACTTAATAAATCTCTTTTAAATGACATGTGCTTTTACTTTTCGTAATTAATAAAAAAAATTAGTATAATTATTTTTAGGCATTATCATTTTTATATGATTTAATGATTATTGTGTTTTATATTCTTTCTGATTTCGTATATTCTTCTTAATTATAATATATGTTTATACATATTCATTAGAGTAAATTGTAAATTGTAGAGATGATTTGTTTTGTTTGTTAAGGACTTTATGCAATATAAATGTTTAAAATTTTGAATCATATGAATAATTTATAAAATATATGAATCAAGAGTGAAATAATAAAAAATCATAATGACCCTCTGTTAATTTACTATATTCATTGCATGAAATATGCATGTAGGGTAATGAAATCTAGGCAAACGTGTTGAAAACTTGAAATCATGATTTTTCAGGAAAAGTGGCTTAAAAAACGCACGTTTGTTTATTAAAAAAGCCAATTTTAAAATATATTTTGCAAAATATATTATATATTTGAAAATCCAAACAAAATTCACTTAAATTACCCAACTTACCTCTCGAAATGCATGGATTTTGTTGGACTGAAATATGGTTTCACCTTTGCTTTCTTTCTGTTTATAGACAAGAGCTTCTAGCCAAATGATACATCTTTGATTTTTTTTTATGAAATGTTTTGAGTTCGAATCTCTTTGGAAACAGTTGATCCCAGATGAACATGGCTTTTTCTATGATAGTTTTCTTCTTGAATTGTTGAAATCTAGATTGTGTAGCTCATGTACCAGCTTTCATTCAGAATGTGTTAGCTAATCGACTTTTGTTATTAAAAAAGTATAGGCAGGTTCCTCATAAATTGAATATAGGTATGTCTATTTAATGTATACTAATAATAATTTGTATTTTTCATTTTTTTCGTGGGTGAAATTATTTAAAACTTAGCATTTTTTTATTAATTTTTATATATTATATACGTTATTGGTGATATTATCAAGTTTTTTTTTTTTTTTTTAAAAGAAAGAGAATCAAACTGTCAAAGAGGAGACAAAAATGAAATATTATATATCAACATTTTGTCATTAATTATTACATTTACGTTAATTTTATTAAGATATTTAAATTTAGTATGTTTTTATATTAGTTGTATTTTACGATTTATGATTCTACAACAGAGTGATAACTTTTATCTGATCTGAGTTTTAATATTTAAAGAAGGCGTTAAGAGACCCTCCTAACCCAACACTAGACACTCTAAAATCCTTTTTCAAATTTGCTCCCATTTCAAGTCAAGAGATAGATAAATAGACACATCCCATTTGATTTTAGCTTTTACTGTCACAGTAAAGGGTAAACCGCTAGTTGAGAGAACAAATGGAGCCATATGTAAGGCTGTGAGCTAGTACTATATGGGGTGTAATAAATGTAATCACAAGATTATATTAAACTATTTTACTTTATTTGTGAAAAAGAAAATGAAAGCAGTAATTTTGATTGAGAAGGTTTTTGAATTCGACAAATATAATGCCACATAACCTACTAATATTTGTTATTATTTGTTTGCTTTTACATTTATGCACCTTTAGTTTACATTTATGATTTAAGAAAAAAAATAATTGCCTCAATTAAAACTTTAAATAATTTCGTTGTACATTTTTTTTATCAATGTTATATATCATTGTCCATTTATCCTTTATTAGTAATCGTCATGCTACTTGTCAATATGTATTTAAAGTCAATCATGGTTTTATATGTAACTATACATTTAAGGTCATCATAATGTTATAATAACACTTTGTTATTTATAATATCACTTTGTTTTTTATACTTTTTATAAAATTATCAATTTGTACAATAACCTTACTCTGATCATCATATGCTACTAAAATTTTAAAAATCATTGGATAACCAAGTGATAATACGAGTTTGACTCACTATGAAATGTGTTTATTTGTACACTTTGATGTCAAGTGTATATTTCGTTTTGTAAGATTATAATTGTTTTTAAATAAATAATTTCGACATATCGAAAGCTTGCTTATTCCTGATGCATTGTTCTTTTTACCCATTTTCATATGATAAATAAAGTACATGCATCTAATTTCTAAATAAAATAGGTAGTCATTGGAGTCTGATAATTTGTGTCTAATCTTGTTACAAAAAAATTATTTTTAATGGTTTATATATATTTATGTTTTTAAGGCTAATTTAGGTTGTTTTATATTGAATTTAAGCATGCTTATGTCTAGTATAATTGTTTTAGACATGTTTAAACAATAAACGTATTGTGGCAATTTTTTCATGAATTTGATCGTATTATTAACCAGAAAACATATCATAGTGTCTAAGATTGCACCTATCCAAGTGACTTGCTACACCGTGACTGACCACCTTGGCGCGTTCGGAGCGGGTTTGACAAATATGGTTGTTACGTTTTTAGTTTGATGTATAATATGATGCTTTAAGTTATCGGGTAGGGTGAAATGTAACATAAATGTAATCCATAAAACAATTTTGGTTATTTAGAATTTTCTCTTTTTCATGAAAAACCGGATGATATATTCATTTCGATATATTTATCGAAACGTTATAAATTTTTGCATGTAACACTAACTGATTAATAATAATTGTGATACAACAAGCACAACTATTAGGTATGCATAAAACGCACGTATACTCGTGTATATATACAAGGCCTACTGGACAAAGAAGAAATTTTATACGAAACATGCAATAAATTATCAAGAAACAACAATTAACACTTGCGTAATAATTTCACACAATGAGAAATAATGCTTAATCCATCCGAGTGATAATTCCCCCTACATGATTAACTCCATCTGGGCGTAAAATTATCACGCAAATGTTTAATCATTCTTGCGTAATAACTCCAAACATCATTCTCACACAAAAACAACTTTGTAACTAAATTTTACCTGTACTTATGCACACACACACAATTACTTACAGCCATTACAAACACAAATATAAAAAAGAACTATAAGAAGCATTTTGAGCCACATGTTTCAAATATAGTGTGGAGTTTAAAATGTTGGCAGGTAACCCATCCCAGCAAAAGAGTTCCATATGTCTACTTTTAAGGATTTAGAAAGAAGAAGACCACATACAAAACAAGTAGGAGATAAAAATATATCTGTGAAGAGAAAGCATTATGATGAATTTAGTCATAAGCCTTTTCCCAGTCATCCACAACATCATCTTGTCTTGATGCTGCAACAGCAGCAGCATTAGACTCCTGAATAATCAAATTACTATCATCATTAGACTCCAGAATGCTCCATCTATTTGCTGATGATGCGGTCAGACCTTCGCTGTTTCCCTTCGTTAGCGATGGTGTTGCTGTTTCTGTTTCCTGCACAACAGCTTTCTTCCACGCGCTTCCCCCCCATGCTCCAGATGAAGCAGTTGCTGCTGACGATGATGATGAAGATGATGATGTTGTTGTTACTGAAGTGGCTCCATAATAAACAGACCCATGATCCAACCTCCTCATGGCGGTTGCAGCCCTAGCAGGATCACTGAACACAGCCAATGCGTTTTTGTCGTTCAACCACACGAGTTCACATTCCCCACCAAACCTCAATACCAAAGCACTTACATCTGCATCACTGGGCAGATCAAACAGAGACACAACTAGCCTTGAATCCATGTCTACCAAAGGATCAAAAGTTGGTGGATGTGGATGCAACCCTTTGGTACCTATAATCCGACTAGGTGCCTTTGATTTTGGTGTGACATGAACAACAATAAACCGTTTTGGCTCCCAACCAGCAGCACTTATCGACAGTTTCCACCTCTCGGCGATTAACCTCACTGCATCTCTCTTCTCTTTCAACATGGGACAGAAAACGTGAACCTTGACACCACCCCTGCTCCTACCACCTCCGCCAACAACCAACATCTTGCATCTCTCTTCCACAGCCAAAACCCACTTTGAATCACGCCTGAATAAATCCCCCAACAAATCAGGATTCTCACCAAAATGGAGTGCCTCTAGATTCAAACTAGTCACACCAAAAGCATCTGCAAGAACTTTTTTACGTTCCATCTTTGCGCATTCATCATCACACGTGAGCTTCCTCTGTCCAAGCGGGATCTTCTTGCCATTTGCTGCTTCAACTGGTACAAGTGGCACTGGCAATTTCTGAATCGCAGATGCTTCGAGAACAGAGTCGGCACTGTAACCGCTAGTGTTGCCACCAGCATCACAAGGAACAGTTGCAGTTATTCTACCACATCCACATGATATTGTGACCGGGAACTCACACCTTACATCTGGGCATGTGCCATAAGGGTGACAAAGAGAGGTACATGTGTGCCTACAGTCTCTCCGTGGTGCACCACAGGTTTGACCACATGAAGCCTTAACTGAAGTCGACCCACCCATGGTCGTGGAATCACATGGAGCCGGGTGACAAGTTCTTAAACATGCATGCATTCCACACTGCCTTGTTTTTCCACAGAGTTTATTACATCTGATGTCCTTTGAACCGCATGGTATGTTTCTGAGAACAACATGTCCCCCAATGCATTCCTTTGGTATAGGAACCGAACAAGGTGGACAGTCTCCAAAGTGACAGCTGTGAGATGAGACATGACCACATGGCTGATCAACCACGCATGGGTATTGGCAAGAGGGTGCCGGTGTACCACAAGGTAATGGTGGCGGGATCGAAGACCTACCACAAGCACATGTCAGGTCAGTGAAAATTCTCTCGGGGCAAGGTGGGCAGTGGCCACTGTGACACAATAATCCACAGTCATGCTGCCCACATCTTAGCTTCTTCTCACAAGGTTTGGAACACAAATGCGGGTCCAAATCCTGAGAGGTTTCGGCGTTTGGATTTGAAAGAGGGCAGCACTTGTCACTGCAACGGTGTCTACCACAGCTCTTCTTGCGTCCACAAGGTTTGTCGCATGTGAACTCTGTGATGGTTTTGAAACATTCAACAGAGCGGGAGGTTGAACCACAACGACATTTTTGAGTCACCATCACCTCACATGGTGCACAGGACCCTGGATGGCATGTCCCTTTACACCTATGCAACCCACACGCGAGGGTTTTGTCACATGTCTGTGAGCAGGTTGGTATTGGATCCAGACAGCTATGTCGTTCCTCTGGTAAAGATGATTTACCACAATAGCATGATGTAACTCTTCCTGGAAACAAATCACAGTCCCCGCAGACACCAGGATGACATGTTTGTTTACAGACATGGTTCCCACAAGCAAGGGGTTTACCACAAGGCAAACTGCATGAGAAAATACCATCTTCTTCATCTTCTTGTCCTTTAACTGTCATGTCACCACAAACAACCACCTCTGTCTTTCTCTTGCAGAAACAAGAAGCACTGATGAGGATTTGGCAAGATTCACAAGGACCCAAGTGGCATGTCTTTTCACAACGATGGCGCAGACACTCAAGCAGCTTACCGCATTGTTGGCCACACGTAAGAAGTGATTTCTGATCAGAGCATCTTGTGGTGACAACTTCCTTCCCACACGGACATATTCTTGGTGGAGCAAAAGCCTTACATGGCGGGCACGGTCCAGGATGGCATTGGAGAACGCAACGATGCGGACAAACATCAACATCACCTCTGTCTCTCGAACCAGAACCCGAACCTGAACTAGACTTCTCAAGTGGCCTTCCACAAGGTTCACCACAAGAATGTGGGGTTAGATACGGATCCGAAGGCGGTTCGAGCCTCTTTCCACAGAAACAAGCATAACGGATATCCTTGGAGGACATGAGCTGCACCGACTGACACCCGGGGCAACGCCAATTAAATCCTTGATTCTTCTCTGCAGACAGGTCGATAGACGTAGGTGCTCTGGCCCATTTCTTGATACAATGCAAATGAAAAATGGAGAAACAGCTGGAGCAAGACCAGATCGCGGCAGATCGCTTCACCATGTCATAACATATCATACACTCGATCGCACCCTTCAAAAGCTTGTCTTGAATTTCTTGAACAAGCTGAGGCAACGCACCATTTGAAACCCCCCGGGGGGGCTCTTTTCTTCTCTGGTTAACCGGCACATGCCTCCTAACGTTTCCGTTATGTAACACTGGGGCTGATCGGTTATTAGCTTGGCCATCTACGTTTAAAGCAGCATCGTCATCATCTACCGCGGTGGTTGCGATCGTGCCTCTGGGAATCCATTCTTGACGACGTGGAAACCTGGGCCTTCGAACGTGAGAGCTCATATCAACCTACAGAATTACGATTCGCAATCATTACAACCAATCGACCAACCCTAATTTCATATCTTCAAATTGAAAACCCTAACAGGAAAATCATAAAACAGTTTACCTGATCAGAAATCCCAAATCAATAGCGCGTATGTAATGGATAATCAGAAGGTGATTGAAACGTATAACCTAGCGATCAGTTGATGAAAATTGGGGATGAAGAAAAATCCGACCGATGGCGATGAGGGAAGAAATGGGCGGTGAGCGTAATTATAGGGAGGCCCGATTATTAACCCCTTGGGAACCAAGACAAGGGAAGACAGTGGCCAAGTGCATATGCTGATATGCGTGGTCACCAATCCAAGAATTAGCCGACTTTTTTCACACACCTTTCCTTTTTTTTTTTTTTCTTTCTTTTCTTTTTTTTTTCTTTTTCTTTTTTTTTTTATTTTTTTACGGCTAACAAATACATTTTAAGTTTAGTCACCCGTGTAAACTAACGGTAAAGGTTTACTCATGCCCATAAAATGCATACAATGCTAGTGACCCGGCCTGCCTACTGTGGTAAAACCTCTTGTCTATCTGAAACATGTCTTTTCACACACCTTTCATTTTTTCTTTTCTTTTTTTTTCTTTTATGGGTAGCGAATACTTTTTTAAGCTCGGTCACCCGAGAGCCGGCTCCCTATATTAATAAATAAAGCAATTGCCTAGGGCCTCATATTTTTTGGGGCCCCATATGATTCGGTTTCGCGGTCGGTTGGGGATACATTTGGCCGATCGCTTTCAAAAGTTTGAAACCGTAGTGAACGATTTGGTTTACGGTTTTCAATAAAACCAAACCGGGGCGAACCGTGTGTGTTTATGCATGCATATATACATAACAGTTTGGTTTGGTTTTTATTTTTAAATGTTCGGTTTTTGTTGGTTATTCATAAACCGATATTTTAGTTTCACCTAAAAACCGTTCCACAAACACACCTAATAAAGTTGCCTAAGCTTGCAAGAGAATGAATGAATTAAAGAGAATTAGGAAAAAATAGTAAGTTTTTGAATGGATGAAGAACCCGAATTTAATTGTCGCCTAGAACCTTCAAATTGGTTGAGCCAGCCCTCGGGTAAACTAATGATGAAAGATCATTAACGCCAATAAAACACATACAATGCTAGTGACCCGGCCCGTCAAATGTGGTAAAAACTCTTATCTACTTGAAACATGAGTTCCAATGAAACTCGAACTCATGACATTCAAATTGAAAAGCCATGAGATCACACACCTTTCAAAAATATATATTTTTTTATTTTGTTTCATGTTATTTCAAAATGTTGTTAAAAATATTAGCCTATAAAGTCGTATGTTTAAATCGGAGGAAAGATATATTTAGTTTGGAGTAACTTATGAGTATAAATAATATTGCTCTTAAAAAAGTAATATCTTTCATTTGTTTGGTTTTTTTATTATATTTAATGATTGAAAAATGTTAATACGATTAACAAACTGAATACTTATGTAAGATGTGTGTAGGGGCGGCCAGGGAGGGGCAAACCCGACCCCCGTCTCGGGCCCATTTTTTAGGAGGCACAATTTTTTTGACATGTTCGTGTATACAGAGATTCATTTAAAGCATAGAAAGTTATTTTTATGTCATTTAAATTAGTGGTGTTTATTAGTTTGATTTAACCGGTTTTCATACTATCCGAAAACCGAACCGAAGTCAGGAAGTGGTTCGGTTCAGTTTTGGTTAATACCAAACAAACCGAATAAACTGATTAAAACCAAATAAACCGGTTACAAACCTAATTCAACCAAATAAACCTGTTAAAAACCGAATAAATCGAATTTTATCTTATATAGTGTTTATAAAATAATAATTTTAAATCTGAATTAGGTTTATTCGGTTAACTGAATAAACCGAACAAACCAAATTCAAACTAAAATGGAACCGATAACCGAACCGAAAACTGAAATTCAGAATTCGGATACGACTAGGAACCTAATTTGGAACTCGGATATGGTTGGAAACCAAACCAAAAACCAAATTCAACATTCGTTTTTTAGTTACAAATACGGTTCGGTTTTCGATTTTTTTGAACACATCTGCTTTAATATTTGTATTCGCTAGGGGCCTTTTTTTCCCGGCCCATCCCGGGCACCTCAATTCTTAGGGCCGCCCCTGATCATGTGTGCTCATGATATCACATTAAACTCAGAGTTAACTCATACAAGATAATTTCATAAAGATTATTCTATCTTCAATCTATATATAGAGCCTTATTTTCACTCGATCAACCCATAATATTTGCATCAGGAAATTGTTTAGGTATCTCATTTATTAGATAAGTGTCTTGCTAATGAAACAACTTCTTCTTGTTAAGGAAGTAGTAAACTTCTCGTCTTGTGTTGCGGCGGCATCAAAACGTAAAGGACTTCGAATTTATTCTGTTAAATGAAAATGTAATGTATTTGACCCAACATATCTCCTAAAATGTTGGAAATTTATCAAAAATGAGTTTTTTTAGTAATGTTATAAATATGATTTTGATCCTCAAATTGAGTGATTGGAAGGTAAAACATGAAACTTGATCAGAATGTGTTACATTTTTTGAGTATATGTGGAATAATTCTTAAATAAATCTTTTATTATTTAATTAAACATTTTACTTAATATTGTGTTTATGACTTTTAAATTGGAGTCATAAATCTATATTAATAAAAAATGATGTTTCATATGCATAAATTAAATAGAAGGTTACAATTGGTCCATATATAATAAACTTGTATGTTCATTTTAGTGCGTATCAAGTTGAATCAAGTTACGTAAAAATGAGAGATATTTTCTCTAAAATTTATGCACCATCTCAAACGTTATATGTTTCATATCAACTATAAACATATTAGAAATTCGGTGATTCCTCGGGTATGTGGACATTATTGACAATACAAAAACTATTATGGTTATTGTACCCTAGGAGACAGACATGTTCGTCTTAATAAGAGACGTGAAATCTGTTTTAAGGGAAACATATTGGATACGTGTCTCAACCACAATTATCATCATGGTTAAGAATACCGGAAGACACACTAGATTGAAAACTAGAGCAAACAAAACTGTAAGGAGTCTTGAAGAATTTGTTATAGAAATCGGTTTGACTTATCTATAATATTTTATATAAATTGGATTTTATATTTATATTATATTTCATTTAGTATACATGGTATTGTAACAGTTGATTTCCCAATGAGAGTATCATTAATACACTTTATTATTATTATAGAACGTAACCCACATCCTACATAAAAGAATTTACGTCAAAATGTAGACTAACATAAAATAAGTACAAAAATGTACTATATTTGACCGGACGTGCTTCCGAAAAAAAATTGCATCGAAACATATATCAAAACGAATTATACGTACTATTACGTAAACTAAGCACGTAAGATATTTTTTTTTAACTAAGGAACAAAACGAGTTAATTCGAAACTTTAGAAACTTGAGGAAGTTAAAGTAACATTTTACAAAGTTTTTAGAAAATTAAAGAGGTGAAAGCTGAAATCATAGGATAGAGATTTAAAGTTTAGAGATCAATTGCGACGATGGTACCTTGTTTGTGGGGGAGAAATATGATGACAGTGATGTGCCAAAAAAAGTGAAAAGAGAAAGATCAGGAAAAGAAAGATAGAAAAAATGTTGAAAAAAAAAAGATAAAAATAAAAATAAGAAAGATGGAAGAAAAAAAAAGATAGGGATGAGATTCAAACCCACACACATAGTATATAAGTGCAAGGTATTATCAACTAGAAGCACACAACATTAGTTATTACAATCTAAAACACACTAACATTGGGGTATTAGTTTTGAAATTAAAATTGTGTTATTAACAAATATTGTTATATGTATAATTTTTCGATTGGAAAGTCTTTCTTGCTTGTGTAATTAAGTATAATGAAGATGACATGTATGGTATGACAACATCATGCTACATTATCTTAATCCAAAAGGTGTTCACTTTAAAATAAACAAAAAATCTGATTTTTCTTTTGTTGTGAAATAAAATCTTAGTGTTTTGCATAGCTCTATGTTGCATATACATTCAATGTAAGTACCCGATGAGACATTTAATGAAGGAACAAGTAATGACATCCAAGGGACCATAAACAAAGTATACTTGTGTTCTTGTGGTGCCGATTTCCCAAGTCGCTTCACTTATCGAATTTACTAAAAGGAAAAAGTTAAATTTAATCACATAGCTGAAATATATGTTATAAAAAGGCATACCAAAGATGTCAATGCATATACCATAAATGACATCATGGTGTGTGCTTGCCCTTGTTGCATGAGGTTTTGACGTTACCTTATATGCACACTCAGGTGGTAACTTACGCTAGTTAGTTCTAAGTTTTCTAAACGCTTCCTCATACGTTTCCTTTTTTTAACAAAAGTGATTAATATTATCTGGATCTAGTTTCTGGTCTTGGATTGATAGATTCAACCACGACTAAGCGAGTTTGGCAGAAACAAACGGATTCAAGAATTGATAAATTAGAATGACGAAATGGCATCAACTTATAAACACAATAAACTCTAGATATTGTTTTTGATATATCAAACAAAGCTATTCAAAGATTCTATTACTTTCATGCGAAGGTTTCATTTGCAGTTGATGTTTAAGCTCGTGGTCCTCTCTAAAGTGTTGGTGGTTTTTCCTATTATTAAACTCTCTCTTAACTAGTAAAACTTGCAAAATTTACCCTTTGACTTCATTATTGTCACTTTATTATTGTCACTTTATTGTACTTGTACACTTGACTCTTGAGAACAAGTAAGAAACTTCTCTAGTTTACGCCAATAGTCAAGAGCAGCTTATGTTTCATGCGAAATCCATGTCATCAAGAATTATTTACTTCATGCACATACACATTCATAATCAAGACATTAATCATCTTCACTACATTTGTAATCATGCACATGGGGAGCATCTATGACACACATATTCCAAGCATACTTCCTTATCTAATGCACTCTTCACTTTGCTTCATGATGATTGGCTTATGCTTGCTTAAATTCGTTGATTTGGTATTCAATTATGTTTTTTACATGTAACTAGTGGGTTGCGTGCGTGTTGCGACAAGAAGTCTACCACGATTTCGTACATCTAGAACGCAGACACGATCTCATATATTAAAACTCATATATAAACACATCACAACGATTGTCATTCTGACGTAAAACCTAAAGTTTAGCAGTCGTTGCCATGTGTAAATTAGAGATAAGCCGTAAAAGTTTAATAGAGATAATGAGTTTATATAATAATACAAAATTAAAAAAATATTATTATAAAAATTAGTAGAAAAAAAGTACGAAAAATTAATGACCAAAGTCCAAAAGAAAATCTCAAAAGATTAGTTTTAGGAAAGTCAACATAAATTCAAAAAAGAAATAAAAGAGAAAAGTTCAATTAATTACAAATACTTAAGTTAAATTAATCTATTTCTATTATACTTAATAAATCAAAATAATTGGGGACACTTGTCACAAATCTAGAGTATCCCCATAATATTTTTCACGCTTCTCTCTCATAATAAATACACAACTTTTATAAATACTAATTATATAATTATATATTTTTTATACCTTTTTTAATTAAAAAGAAGTTCTTAATATTAAAAAAATATATTACATATAATAGTATTAAATACTAATTATATTATAATTATATATACCTTTTATAATCAAAAAAGGATTTCTTAATATAATAAAAAATATTTTAATATTAAGAAGCACACTTTTAAAAAAATCAAATTATGATAAAATATGAAAATTTTTAAGTAATTTGTAACTCATAAAATCTTTCTATAATTTATAAATCATTATTATTAGCTATTATTTTTTTTCTTTATTAACTAGTGCAATAACATATAACATCTATAATTTACATTTTTTTAAAAACAACTTTTTAAAGTGAAATGATTAAAACCCAAATTTGATAAAAGATTTTTTTTAAATACAACATTATTATTTTATTTTATATGTAATGTTGATCATATTTTAAATAAAAAAATCATTTACAATTTTTAAATTTATATTATTGAATACTTATTATTTTTTATCCAACTCGTGTAATACACGAGATGCTAACCTAGTACAAAGTAATATAGAAGGAAAATAGGGTGGCCCGCAAGTTGTAAAATGTATACTCCTAGTGAGCTCACCAGACGTTGGGACGTGACTTCTTCCATGATTTCGAACATTAAAACGTAGACACAATCTCATATATCAAAACTCACATATAAAAATGTCACAACGGTTGTCTCTTTGACGTAAAACCTAAAGTGTTGTGGTAAAAAACATGCGTAAATTAGATATGAATTGTAAAAGTTTTAGAAGAGAGACTCAGTTTATATAAAACAAATAATTAGACGAAAATAAATTAAGAAAAATTAATGACCAAAAGAAAATTTTAATTAGTTTTAGGGATTTCATATATAAATAAGGAAAATTTATAAAAAGAAATATTAAGGACTAAGGTAAAGTAAAAAAGTTAAAAGAAAATAAATAAAGACTAAAAGAAAAGTTTTTTTTAATTATAGGAACATGAGTTAAATTAATTAAAAATAAAAAAGAAAAAAAAGAAAAATGGTAACGTACAAGTTTCTAATTGTATATTATGTACAGGGTCGGCCCAATAGGCCAATCAGTCCAATCTAGGGCTTATGGCCTCACAAATTAGAAGTACCTCCATTTATAATAAGTATTTGGGCTTTTATATATATATATATATATATATATTTGGGCTTTAAAATTAAATTGGGCTTTAAAATTAAATTGGGCTTATAGGCTTAACTCATGTGAGTCATTAGTCACGTTAGGGGGAAACAGATGGAGAGTGTGAGAGACCAGAGCGCCAAATGGAAATGAGGAGAAGCCGAAGGAACCATACAAAAAATTAGGGTAGGTGACAATCGGGCAGGAGAGGGAAAGGAGGAGGCGTTTGTCGGAGTTCGAAGTAATTTGGTCCGTCTCTTGATGCCTCGATGGAGATGGAAACAAATCGGAAACGAGGAGCCGAGGAGTCTAGTTTGTTTGCGCCTCCGTTCAAAAAGAAAACATAAGTGCAAAAAGATTTGTGTCATTGTACTCATCCGACCTTTGTGGCTTTGTTCGATCGTTCAACAAGGTTAGGTATGACTTGTATCTTGTGAAAAAAAACTTGCAACAATGTTCCAGGACCGTGACTTGTAAAATAAATGTGCAAGCTGCTTATATTCTGTAAGTCCAGGACTTACATTTCTTAGTCATTTCGTTTCCTTATATTATGTTTAATTAGTTTAAATCTTCTTATTCTAATTTACGGTTGATTTATTGGCTAGTTGTATGATTTATTGGATATTAATTTGTTTATGAGTCATTTTGCTTGTTGTTTGATGAATATAGGCTTATGTTGATTTAATTTGGTGTTGATTATTTGATTTATAGTGTTGATTTTGAGTTAATTTGATTTAGGGGTCATTTTGCTTGTTATATCATGAATTAAGGCTTATTTTGATTTGATTTAGGGCTGATTTTTCATGTTATATGATTAATTAGGGCTGAGTTTGTTTGTTATTTGGGGCTAAATTATTTTGATTTCAATTTTGGAATAGATCGATTTCACTGGCATTGTAAATTCTTTTTTTTAAAGGGGCCTCAGTTTTGTTTTTTACTTTGAGCCTCCATAAAGCTTAAGTCGATCCTAACTATGTATAATATTAGAAGAAAACAAAGTAAGAGAAAATAAATGACTCAAAAAAATATTAATTAGTTTTATAGATTTTAGTATAGAAAAGAAAATTTTAGAAAAGTTAAAATAGAAAATAAATTAAGAATTAAAGCACAGTAAAAAAGTTCAAAAAAATAATAAATAAAGAAAAATAAGGACTAACATAAAATTTTAATTAATTATAGGGACCTAAGGGAAAATAATAAAAAGTAGAAAATTGATAATAAGACGGCCTCGAACGCGCATGTGGGGGCCTCATTTGATGAGTTGACACCTGCATGTGTGGCAGACCCATTGGAGGGGGAAGACAGAAAACACATCCACATATGGTTACTGCTTTCAAATTCAAGAAAAATGGGCTCAGGACAATAAATAATCAAATTTTGTTAAAAAAAAAAAGCCAAACGACTATTTCTTTAAAAAAACTAATGCTTTTTATTTTTTTAAAACCCCAATAGCTATATTTAAAAAAAAGGGCTAGTTTTCTTCTATAAATATCCACTCAAACTAACTACTTTCACCCTAAAATCTTACCAACTCTTTAATTCTTTCAACTTCACACTCTCAAAATGGATCCAAGACGGCTATTTTCGTTCACTGGATTGTTAAACGACAATGATGAGCAGTAAAACCCACCACAACATCCATCATACCCTCATTTCTCACAAACACAACAATTTTCTCAGTATTCACAACCACCACTGTTTCCCCACAATAGCCATCAGAACCCACCACAACAGTCATCAGCTGACCAATGTGATGAGTACACACACAATGGTGAAAGCAATTCCATTGAATGTCTACACAAGTTTTGTCTACACAAGTTTTGTAGGTCTATTGTTGAGATTTTTGGACCACGATATCTTAGTAGGCCTGACCAAGATGACATTCAACGGTTGCTACAGCTACATTCCGAAAAACATGGGTTTGTTGGAATGCTTGGAAGCATAGATGTATGCATTGGGTTTGAAAAACTGTCCAACAGCTTGGAAAGGTCAATATACTCAAGGTGATCATTGTGGAAGTGAGATGATGTATGTGGGAAGGATGAGTTTTAGTTAAAAAGAGGAGAAAAAGTGCACTAGACACGGTCTAAGATGGCCCAAAAGGTGACAAATGTATAATATGTATAATTTTCATTTTGTGCATAATTCATATACTTCGTATATTACCTTCATCATCTCCTCATTTCACATCCATTGAAACAAAATCTGATTGGTTCATATTTTGAGTAAAATATATGATTGGCTTGTTGTATAAATTCATACAACCTTTACAAACTTAATTCTTAACTTGTTTGTGTCCCATGGCTACAAACTTAACTCATTAGGATCTAGACTATACCATTTGTATTCAACACATTGAGTTTAATGTCACACCCTCGCCGATGGTGGAATCATGAGAGATGTAACGATATGGAAATCAAGAGTGAATGGCCAACATAAATGCTTACATAAATAAACCCAAAGTAACAATATCAATTTTACAACAAGTTGTCTAAATTCGAATGTTGCATAAGTGAAAGATTCTAAAATTATGGCCTAAGTAATTAGACTATACTAGCAAATCTCCCTATGCAAGTCAAAAGTTTCATTCCCTATCCCTTATTCAAGGATGTGAAAAACATGAGAAAACAATCAATTTAAAAGTTGGTAAGATTCACAAGTTTTATAGACTCGATAAATGTTTATTAGGATCATCACCCCAAAATGTCATGCTATTTGTATAATATGTCATTCATAAGTGTGATTGGATTGAAATCTACATGAGTCCACAACCAAACCTCCGATTGTCTGCACATGACTATCCATAGTCTAGTAAACTCTCCTCGAGTTCATAATGTAAATGTTGGAAATATTCATTCATCGTGAATGACCACGTCATGTGGGTGACAGTAGCTAGAAAGACCACTCGAAAGATGAATGTGGTTGTTTCTAAAAGAGTTAATGGTTGTTTCTAAAATAGAAGGGACTTACTATATAAATGTAATGTCTCATGCAACATCAACTATTGGTATAAAGTTCCATTTTAAGAAAGTAAATAAAAACGTAGACAAATTGAATCAAATGATAGGTTCAACATATATGATATCTAGAATATATATTGCATATGATGAGAGCTCCATGTTTATGTTCGCATAGATGAGATCATCTAGTTTCTTTAATGGACTGTTTGGTATGGTTTGAGTGAGTCTAAATGAGGTTATGTCTGAATCAATCTGTTTCAAACATCTGAATGAAAAGAAATATCTGAATGAGCATTTGAATGATTTAGATCTGAATATATATTTGAAAGGGTCTGAATGAAAGGAGTTGGCTCCTCTCCACCTCTCCAATCCTCTCCGATAACCGCCTCTCGTCTCCCACGTCCTCCATCGACAACGAAGACCACTCCTCTCTGACGACATCAACCAAACAGTAACTGTCACACCCCCCAAATTCCCACTCGTGGCGTCAGTCCACGTGGGTGTGACGTGGCCAGGATCACAGCTCATTGGTCATATAGAACGACTCTATATGAGTTCACAATCAAACAATTTTGTGAAATAATACAAGTTTCATAAATACACAGCAGAATATGTTTAAAATACCATAACAAAATTAAGTTGCAGCGGAAAGTTAAAATACACAGCGGAATGTAAATTGTTTAAGACACAACATTGTTCAAATGGTTTACAATAAACAAATGCACACCAAAGCCTAGGACCAGAGTCTAAATGCATGAGACTCTCTTGTAATCCTCCTGTGTGTCCTAGCGTGTGCTCCATCAGTTACCTGAGAATACATGCGAAAAGTGTCAACTAGAAAGTTGGTGAGTTCACAGGTTTAGACAGACTGAAAAGTAAACAGACATATACTGGGTATGTTAAGTTTAGTTGTACATCTACGATCTGTGGAGTGTGTCAGTTCATCTTACCGAAACTCGACTGTTCTCGTTTGCCTCCGCGGGTGATCGCTGAACCCGACATCAACATCGAAATTACACTCGTTTTGACCTCCAGTCAACATTGGTGCCGAGTGGGGTTAGTCAAACCCAGTAGTACTACGTAATTACGACTCGATTGTTATACAACTAACGGTAAGGATAAGTGAGGACTTTAAGCGATAATAGTTACACTCGAAATTGGTTTTCACAACATACCAGTCATATATCTAAAACAGTTGCAATGTAATTCTCACCCCAAAAATATAATAAAATAGTTATAGAGTAAAAGTGGGGCTGTAAACTCACATGAGTTTAGTAGAGTGATGTGCATTCGTACAAGAACGGGGTAGCTCGCCGGCTAGTAGTTACCTATATCACATAGGTGTCATAAGTTTGTGTTACATACACGTGGGTCTCACAGGACCGTGTTAGTGTTTAACAACTCTAAGTTGTCGTGTGGGTCGTGTTGACCGTGCTTGACC
Source organism: Mikania micrantha (assembly GCA_009363875.1). Taxonomy (NCBI): domain Eukaryota; kingdom Viridiplantae; phylum Streptophyta; class Magnoliopsida; order Asterales; family Asteraceae; genus Mikania; species Mikania micrantha. The sequence goes on along the minus strand of CM018682.1, from coordinate 27,242,816 downwards.
ATGTTGACCGTGTTTGACCTAACGACCCGTTGGTGACGGTTCTTGGATCATGTGATCGTGTAACGTGCGATTTAGTGTCGAGTGAAGTGTGCGGATACCAAAGTCACTTTCGTGAGGAACTTACTATTTATAGTAAGTTTCTATTTCAGAAAAGTTTCCAAGTTAGGCAAGTTATGCAAGAAATCACATTCCGATTATTCTATTATGCTTATTTATCCTAAATGAGCATGTATCACATAGCACATAGTTACACATAACCGGTTTAGCATGTTTCGCGCGTAAAAGTTACTATATTTAGAAAGTTGTACAAATAAGCATGATTCATCAAGTTTTAACAGCCAACATTAACTAACTATCAATACTCTAGTCCTAAATAACCATTTAATCACATTCGTTACAACTAACAAGTTACCGTTAACAATTTTGTAAAATAAAGTTACTATTTATAGTAACATTTGAAAATACACCTTATTCATGCATTCTACTACATCAATCCTTCAATATCATCATATTAACATCAAAATAAGCATGCTAGACATTCAATGTCATCAAACTCATCATTCTAGAACAACCTAATGTCAAAAAGTTACTATATTTAGTAACATTCATAAAATCATGCTTTTATCAATTCTAACCATTCTATTACATCCATAACCATTATATTTGTTTCAAATCATCATTTTGGACATAACTTATGGATCTAGACACATGCATTAAGCCATTTCATCAAAAATACAATTTCATAACATTAAAGTTACTATTTTTGGCAATAATCACCAGATGACCATTTCTTGACAAAATCACTCTTTCTGAACTATGTAGAACTTCTCAAATATCATATATCATAGCATTTCACCACCAAAAATCATGTAGATACCCTTAGATCATACATGCATGCTATTAAAAGTACCCATTTCATAGTAAATCATCACATAACCATTTAAATCAATCAAGATCATCATAGATCGATATTAGATCATCAAATCAGTAATAAAATCAGGAATTAGCATATCTAGACCATCAAGATTTCGTGATCCAAGTGGTGATGGTGGTGCATGTGGCCAAAATGGCTTGCATGTGTGTGTATGTGTGCAAGAAGTGTCAAATGGTGCTAGAGAACTGCCTTAGGGAGTTCAAGAGGGCTGGAACAAGGTTGGAACAGGTCTAGATATCTTCCAGAAGGTCTGAGATCTCCTCTCCAGCAGCTACAAGTCGCGCAAGGTAGTGGTTGATGTCTTCTAACTCACCTCAAGCCTCTACAAGCTTCAAGGGTGCTTCACTTGTGATGGTAATGGCTCTTAAGTAGTTAGAATGTGGCTTACAGGTGACAATGGCGGAGTATGGTCGCTGAGAGATCGAGAAAAGGAATAGGAGGTCGGCAGAAATGATTACATCTTGGTTAAATAAAGATTTTGTGTGTGTAGGGTCGTCGCGTACCGTGATGTCTGTCCAAAAATCATCGTCGCGTAGCGCGACGATTAAAATAATCATTCGGTTCCTGAAACACGCCGCGTATCGCGATGGTGGAGGATGATCGGTCGTCACGTACCGCGATGGATTTCGGAAAATTCAAATTCTCCCGCCTGTGCTTCGCGTGCCGCGAAGGCCTATTTGGGTGCCCATCGCGTACCGCGAAGGGTCTCGGTTGAGCCCAATAAGCCCAATTTCATAGTTTTGAACCGATTTTCGCGTTTCTATCAATTACGATCATCGTTTCTCGACTCGTAAGCATTGTTCTACCTATTCTAGGTCTCCTAGGACCTAAGTGACGTGAAAGTGTACTGTGGTTTGATCTGTTCACCAACGTTCGTTATTCAAGACACGTGCGAGTGTTGTGCGATAATTACTCGAATTGTCGGTATGTTTAGACTGTTGTGCCACGTGTCACACTAAATACCAATTATTCTAGTGCTACGTATGAAATAATAATACACATTATTATTGAAATAAAATAAATGCTGACCTGGAAATTGCGAGGTGTCACATCATCCCCCAGTTAAAAGGAATTTCGTCCCGAAATTCAGTTCGTGTTGCATGTGTTAATCTGGTCGGAGAACAAATGAGGGTATTTCTTTTTCATCTGGTCCTCTCGTTCCCAGGTGTATTCTGTTCCGCGTCGTGGGTTCCATCGCACTTTGACTATTGGTATGCGACTAAGTTTTAACTTCTTGATTTCCCGGTCCATTATTTCCACCGGTTCCTCAACGAAGTGAAGTTGTTCATCAATCTGGATTTCCTCTAAAGGAATTGCGAGCGTTTCATCTGATAAGCACTTCTTGAGGTTTGATACGTGGAATACGTTATGTACGCTACTCAGCTCTTGAGGTAGCTGTAGATCGTAGGCCACATGGCTATTCGTTTAGTAATTTCGAACGGTACGATGTAACGAGGGTTTAACTTTCCCCGCTTCCCGAATCGGATCACTCCCTTCCAAGGCGAGACCTTAAGAAGTACCCTATCTCCCACTTGGAATTCCAAGGGTTTGCACCTTTTATCGGCATAGCTCTTTTGTCGATCCCGAGCTGCTGCCATTCTGTTACATATTTGCACGATCTTTTTAGTAGTTTCGTGCACGAGCTCTCGTCCGGTCAGTTCGCTTTCACCAACTTCCGCCCAACAGAGTGGTGATCTGCACTTACGTCCCTAAAGTGCTTCAAACGGTGCAGCTCCAATGCTGGTGTGATAGCTGTTATTATATAAGAACTCCACCAAAGGTAGGTGAGTCTCCCGTTGTTTTCCGAAGTAGATCTCGCATGCTCGGAGCATGTCTTCCAGGGTCTGGATGGTTCTTTCACTCTGACCATCCGTTTGTGGGTGATAGGCAGTGCTCATATCCAACCTCGTCCCAAGTGCCTTATGTAAGGACTTCCAAAAATGTGCCGTGAAACGGCTGTCTCGGTCAGATATTATAGAGATTGGGACTCCGTGTCTGGATACGATTTCCTTTAAGTAGATTCGGGTTAATTTTTCCAACTTATCGATTTCCTTAATCGGTAGGAAGTGTGCTGATTTCGTGAGTCGGTCTACGACAACCCAGATGGTATCGCAACCACTTACTGTCTTCAGCAGCTTGTTGATAAAATCCAGGGAAATCTGTTCCCATTTCCATACTGGAATTTCCGGTTGTTGGAGTAACCCTGACGGTTTCTGATATTCGACCTTAACTTTGAAGCAAGTCAGGCACTTAATCACATAGGTCGCGATTTCCGACTTCATGTTAGGCCTCCAGTAAGTTGCCTTTAGGTCGTGGTACATCTTGTCCGAGCCTGGATGTACTGAGTATCGACTCTTGTGAGCTTCATCCATCACTACTTCTCTCAATCCTCCGTAGCGTGGAATCCAGATTCGGTCCATCAGATAGTAAGCTCCGTCGTCTTTCTGTTTCATTTGTTTATCCATTCCCCGCATAGCTTCGAGAGTAAGGTTTTCCGTTTTCAGAGCTTCTTGTTGTGCGACTCGGATTTGATTAGGTAGCTCGGAATGGATGGTAAGCTGTAATGCACGTACGCGTTTGGTTGTTTCCTTCCGGCTCAGTGCGTCGGCTACTACGTTAGCTTTCCCGGGATGGTACTTGATTGCACAGACATAATCGCCTATTAGCTCGACCCATCGGCGTTGTCTCATGTTTAGCTCCTTTTGGTCGAATATGTGTTGTAGGCTCTTATGATCGGTGAATATTGTGCACTTAGTGCCTTATAGATAGTGCCGCCAGATCTTCAGTGCTAACACCACGGCTCCTAGTTCCAAGTCATGGGTTGTGTAGTTCTTTTCGTGCACTTTTAGTTGTCGTGACGCATAAGCTATGACTTTCTCGCGTTGCATTAACACACAACCGAGTCCCTATTTCGATGCGTCGCAATAGACCACAAAGTCTTCGCACTCGTCAGGTAGCGATAGGATCGGTGCACTGCACAATTTCTGCTTTAATAAGTCGAACGCAGCTTCTTGCTTTTCTCCCCATTCAAACTGTTTGTATTTGTGTGTAAGAACGTCAATGATTGTGCGATCTTCGAGAATCCCTCGATAAACCGCCGGTAGTACCCGGCCAATCCCAGGAACTGTCGCACCTCAGTTGGAGTCTTGGGTGCTGCCCAGTTCTTGATTGCTTCAATCTTGACTGGGTCTACGTGTATCCCTTTCTCGTTCACCACGTGTCCAAAAATCACATTTGGAAAATTTTGCGTATAGTTGTTCCGTCTTCAGTAGTTCCAAGACCAGTCTCAAGTGGTTGGCATGTTCTTCCTGAGTCTTGGAGTAGATCAGGATATCGTCTATAAATACGATTACAAATTTATCCATGTACGGCTTACACACCCGATTCATGAGATCCATGAATACTGCCGGTGCGTTGGTCAGCCCAAACGGCATAACGAGAAACTCGTAGTGTCCGTACCGTGTTCTATAGGTTGTCTTCGGTATATCCTCCTCTTGTATGCTTAGTTGGTGGTAACCGGATCTTAAATCGATCTTCGAATAGTAGCTCGACCCTTGCAGTTGGTCAAACAAATCGTCTATCCGAGGTAAAAAGTATCGGTTCTAGATCGTTACCTTGTTCAGTTCCCTGTAGTCTATGCACATACGGAACGTTCCATCCTTTTTCTTCACAAACAAGACCGGTGCTCCCCAAGGTGAGAAGCTCGGCCTTATAAATCCTTTATCTAATAACTCTTGTAGTTGATTAGATAGTTCCTGCATTTCAGTAGGAGCCAATCGGTAGGGCGCCTTGGCTATCGGTGCTTCTCCAGGTGTCAGATCTATCTGGAACTCCACTTGCTGCAGTGGTGGTAATCCCGGTAGGTCGTCTGGAAAGACTTCTGGAAAATCGCGAACGACAGCGATGTCCTCGATTTTCCGTTCCTTCTTTGGTTGCTCAGTGATAAGAGCCAGGATAGCAGTGTATCCTTTCTTCAGGTATTTGCTTGCCTTCATACAGGACATGACGTTTAACGGTACTTCGCGCCGTTCTCCCTGTATTGAGATTTGCTCTCCATTTGGTAATGTAACTCGTACAATCTTCTCGTTGCACACGATCTCAGCATGGTTTGCAGATAGCCAATCCATTCCAATCACCACGTCGAAGCTCCCGAGAGTTACCGGCATCAGATCAATTGCTAGTTGGTGGTCTGCTAACCTCAGAACACACCCCTTAATGATATGTTGTGTTTCGATCAGCTTACCGTCCGCTAACTCTACGGTGTACTTATAGTCTAGTGGTGTTGGGGTCATATTAAGCAGTTTGCTAAAGTCGCTAGAGATAAAACTCCTATCGGCACCGGTATCAAATAATATGCTAGCATAGACATCGTTTAAAAGAAACGTACCGGTGACGACGTTGGGATCATCTTTAGCTTCTCCCGAGCCAATCACAAAGGCTCGTCCTTTCGCTGCACCTCATCCACCCTTTTTCAGTTGCTGGCAGTCCCTCCGCATGTGCCCCGGTTTACCGCATTCATAACACCCTTGAGTGTGTTTTGGTTGTTGTTGTTGGGGTTGGGGTTTGATCGGCACTCCTTGGCTATATGCCCATTTCTGCCGCAATTGGTGCACTTAGCCCTTTTGCACGGGCCAAAGTGATGGAAGTTGCAAGTATTGCATTTTGGGCTGTTGCCCTGATATCCCCCTTTGCCTTGAGTGTTTGGTTGGGTGGCAGTGAAAACCTTAGCAGGTGTTGGTCGGTGCTGGGTTGGTTGTTGCGGTGAAAAAGTACGGTTGTTGCTGGGTTCCCACTTTCGCTTGGGTTCTTGGGGTTTCAGATGTTCACCCCTCTTAGGCAGTTTCCCTTGGGCTACTGCCTGGTCAGTCAACTTGTGGGCCAAGCGAATCAATGGTTGGATGGCAGTGAGATCAGAAGCAGTCACCATGCTTTGGATTTGCAAAATGGTTGGATGGTGCGGGTTATGATGGGCGCATGTCAAAATGGGTTTTAAGCAAAATCCGTTTGGGTTTAAACGTGTCGTTTTAGAAAAAATCAATTTCCCTCAACTTAAAATGAGTCGTAACTAAACAAATAATTTATTTGAATAATTTTTAATGATATTCTCATTAAATATATTATTGATCATTTTTACCCATTGAAATTCATTATGTTCACATGGTTTTTAAGTTGCACATCTTGACCCATTTTGTGTTAAGGTGTTACCCATCTCAACTCATACTATGTCATAATGTTACACATTTCAACCCAAAATGCAATAATTGTTTACCCAATTCTATCCATATATCTTGTAATGGATCAAGTATATATGGAACTATAATCAGTGGCTATGATATTGAGAACGAGAGGTGATTGGTTGTTGGGTTTTCTTTTATCTTAGGTTAGTTTAATTAGGCTTGCACAAGAGTTAACTTTTTCGTGTCTGTTTTGAATCTTGTGATTCCAAGTTGTAATTGGTTTAATATGATTTGACTCCTTTGCATCTTTAGCATATTGCGATTGTTGACATTGAGAATGAAGCTTTCAGTCTTTCACTAAAAACCCTAGACATTCATTGTTTGGTAAAACTACAAAGGGGAACCATGCCTTTACCCCGAAATGGGCTTTGCATGACCCTTAAATTCATTTATTGTATTATAGAGACCGAGGGGCAGTGGCTTACCCGCATTTATGGGTACGAGGGCAGCCGTCTTTCTTGATTTTTCTTTTCTAATAGTATATATATGTTAACTAAGTTAAAATCACATGTATTACACGGGTTTAAAAAATAATATGTTATATATACAAATCTATTGAAAAAAAGTTATGTGATTAAAAAGCATGTACATAGCAAAATTTTACTAAACTCATGCTTACAAAGGTTGAATAAAATATGATATTTGTTAATGCATAAAGTTTTCAAAATATGTTTAAAATATTTGATGTAATAATTAAAAATTATGTTTTAATTTTAATATTTTTAACAATGTGTTAACATTTTTATGCAATGTAATTCATAAATAATTTAATTAAAGTATATTTATTCTCCTTTTAACACATTAAATTAACTTTAACTAAAATTTATATTAATATATATAACTTGGATTTTTTAAAATTACTTACTTTTTATATTTCAATAATCCAATCATATTAAATGTTTAAAAATTTTTAAAAGCAATTATAAAAAAATTAGTAACATTATCCTTGTATTTATAAATATTTTAAGAAATATCATTTGAATTCGATTATATTTAAACAATTAAAGTTGTTAAATAAGAAAATAAGTTCACTTAAAACATCATAATTGATTTCATTTTAAATATAATTAATTCATAGTATATTAATTATTATAATCCTTAATTCCTAATTCTTAACTAAATAATTAATATAGATAATTAAATAGAAGAGAGAAGCGGGAAACCAAAATATAGGTGATCTATAATTGTGACAAGTGTCCACAATTATTTTGATTTATTAGTATAGATAGAAATGTTAACTGACCCTCTTAATATTTTACAATTTCCCCTTAAATTTGCTTAATTGGATTGGTGATGAGATTTTAAGCGATAATTGCATTTGTTTTGTGAAAAAAAGTTACTGAAAGCCCATCTAGACGGTGTTTTGGATAGATTTCAAAAAATGAAAACTCGTCTAGATCGAACAATTTTAAATGTATTGTATTTTCATTATGTTTTTTGCGTATAAAATTTAGCCTAGTTGTCTTTTTTAACTTGACCCAACCCCATCTGACCCAAATCGACTTGAACAAAGTAGAAAAAAATATTATTTAACGATACTCAAATTTCTTGAGTCCGTCACTGCTGAGGGGTCATCTGGCATTTATTAGTGTTTTCCGACTCGATGATATTTTTTACATTATAGTATTCGTTTGTGTTATTCATTCCAAGAGCTGTAAAGTTTCTTTTGTGTTATTCATTCCAAGAGCCTTAGTGTTATTATGTCTAGTTGATTCTTAGTTTATTTCTTTGAAATTCTAAAATATTTTTGTCATAAATAATTTTTGTCTTACAATATTATTTCTCTATTAATCAATTTCTTTCTAGAATTTCATAAGTGAATTGTGTCTGCTTGAAGCATCGTATTAACTTGTTAATTTGATAATATAATAACTTTAATATGTCGATATTTTAAGTTATAAGACTTTCACAAGAAAAGAAAATTAACATTCCGAATAAAACAAGCATAAATTATCTATCTATACAAAACCTAGATATGAATAGTAAAATACACTTGTTAATTTGTAGTGAATGACACTTTTATGTGTAGCCGTGCAGGTGTTGTGGCATTTTTGCCTAATTTATTGATGCATATATATTTCACTAGGTTTAGAAAGACATATATTACATAGGTTGAATAAATCAAATATGTTATAAAAAACATTTTTTATAAATATTTGTATGTTCAATAACATTAGTTGTTGATAAATATTAAATGATGAATACTTAAAATAATAAATTACAAATAATAAAAATTTAGTAATTATAAAATTACATTTTAAGATATTATATAACTGAAAATTCTTATAAGAACAATTATATATTTGCTATTTAATAATATAATTTAATTATTCAAAATCATTAAGATTTAATTTATTTAATATAAAAGATAATTAATTAGTATTTAATATGAGAGATATGCGGGAAATTTTTTCTATGTTCATAAGGTGGTGACATGTGTCAAGTGTTGATATTCTTTTATTACAATAAGATTGCAGGAACTTTTAGCTAAAGTGGTTATGTTTTGTTGTTTTAGCCGACAAATTTAAATGTTTCCCCTCTCAAGAGATGCATAGCCTCTCTCAAGAGATACATAGACTCTTTTGGGCCATTTTTTCTTTTCATTTTTTGGTTAATTTTAATTTTCGCCCTACCATACGTTTTTGTTTTCGTTTAAGCTTTTTTAAAAATCGGTTCATCCCTAATGCTAGTCGTCATTAAATAAGCACGCACCCACAACAACGCGTGGATTGTGTTATCTAGTTATTATACAACAAATAAGTTTTCATAGGCAGATTTACCTTTGAACTATGCCACTTTAAAAACTTCATATAACTGAATTATCTCATATTTACATTTAAGCACCTCAACTTTGATAAATTGTTTTCTTTTACTCTTTTTAACCAATTTATACATCTTCTAAACTTTAATAAAGTTAAAGTTTAACCAATTTACACCTTCAAGATTTTTTTTTCTTTTTTTAACAACCACTTTACAAAACGTGTCACACTCACAATATAATTGATCCACTAAGAATAGATTTTTACCTAAGAAAAGTAAGAACTAATATGAGTTTGACATGTGACATGTTGAAAAGAATAAAAAAATCATATACAAAAAACAAAATTCAGTACGAAAAAAATCGGGCACAAAAATCAAAAAATCTAGTAAAGAAAAATAAAAATCCAGTACAAAAAATAAAAATGTAGTACAGAAACAAAAATACAGTACAAAAAAAATCTAGTGCAAAAAAAATAAAAAAATTAATACAAAAAATAAGATGTTATATCTAAATTATCACGTCACATGTAAAAATTGTATTAATTATTACTCTTCATAGATAAAAATTTCTTGTTATTTGATATTTCCTCTGCATATATGATCTAATTTAAATTTTTTTAGTTTCTTATTAACGTTGCTTTACCATCACGTCTAGGTTTTCATTTAAAATTTATAAATGTATATTTAATTAACATTATTTTTTATTATTACGATTGTGTTTCCGTTTAAATTTTATTAAAAAGCGACCATTAGGGGACTAGGAGTCGTCCCAAAACTCCCCACTTTTCCCCGTTGCCATCCCCAACGAACAGTAATTTCTCGTTTACGATCGAGAATCAGTTGTAGCATTGGTTCTTGATAAATTGTGTGGTCTTTCATCATAAACTCTAAATCTACAGCCTTTTGTTGTTCGTCTAAAGCCTGTTGTTGTCGGCGCATTAATGCAACACGTGCGTCTTTCTCCTCTTGCAAAACACGGAGTTTTTCTTCTCGATGGCGGAATCTTTGTTGGGATTCCTCTTTGTTGAACGAGTTGAATTCCGCCATTTGTTGAATTAACTCATCATGCGACGAGGAGGACGCGGCCGATCTTTTGCCCTTTCTTGTTGGCCTATCCGGTTCATAGTAAATGCTTGGGCCATCACGATCAAGGTTGATGTTGATGTCTTCGTCATCATCAAGGTTGATGTCGATGTGGGCGTTCGCACTACCCATTGACTCGTTTGGCTTCGGCCTTTTTGTTGTAGATTGTGACTCACAACCTACTGGTGGAATGTCGCACTATAAAGGGTTATCGCGGACCATCTTCCACGCTTGGATGTGAGCGAATCCCTTTGACTTGAACAAGATTTTGTAGTTTTTCATGGCCGTTTTCAAAACTTGTTCATCACCTTCACCGCTTTTGCGATTCATTGAAGACTGTTGGTAAAAACCATTCCATTTCTTCATGGAGGCGTTCATATCGTTCCATTTGGAATAGATTTGATCAACAGTCCTCGACCTGTCCTTCACGAGATGGTGAAAATGTTCGGTTACCTACATATAAACAACATAAATTTAAGCATCAATCGTTACTTTTTTTGTTAACTTAAACAATGTTAAAAAATACCTTTTTATAAAAACCATCCCGTTTTTGCGCATTACCAACATCAGGATTTTCAGAAATAGTTAGCCAAGCTCTGGCCAACGCAACCTCCTCTTCATCGGACCAATGCTTGGCCGGTGCTTTCTTTCCAATTGGTTTCTTTCCCGTTCGCCTAACCGGTTCTTCTTCTTCTTCTTCTTCCGACTCGACTTGAACACTTTTATCATGTTCGCTTGAATCAGAGTCGTCTTGATTATGGTCACGATAGTCTAAACATAAAAATAAACGTATAAAAATAGACGTAAAAAATAAACTTATAAAAATAAACAAAAAAGTAGACGTAAAAAAATAAATGTATAAAAATAAACATAAAAAAATAAAATATAAAAATAAACGTATAAAAAATACCTTGAAATGGAGATTGTTGTTGAAAAGTTTGTTAATCGAATTGTTGGTAACTTTGTTGGTCTTGTTGATACGATTGCTCCCACCGATTGAATTGTTGTTGAGTGCCCGGTGAATATTGCAAATATGGAGGCTAAATGTTGATTGATTCGGAGATGACATTTGTGGATGATACCCGGGTGTGTTGAACGGGTTCATTTGAGGCGTTTGAACATTTTTTTGTCGTGGTTTTCTAAATTTCTTGGTTGACGACCCACCACGTGATGAACCTCATTCCATTTTAGTTGAAAATTTTATAAATTTAGTGTATAGAAGATGAGAGAAAAAAGTGTGAGATTTTGGTTGTTTTGGAGTTGTTTAAATAGAAAAAAATTGGATTTTTTTTTTTTTTAAAAACCAACCGTTTGACAACGGTTGTATTTCAACGGATAGATTTTTAATCCCACGCTCGGTGAAATTCGGTGCCATCTCCCCGATTTACCCCACCACCTCACCGGGGGCCCGGTATTCTCGACCGGCCCCGGGGCTCCCCGCCTCTCTCCCGGCTCTCACTCCGACCTCCCTTATCTTCATAAAGCACGCGCGAGTACAATCTGCTAGTTATGTTTTATTTTTATTTTTTTTGAACGGCTCTAGTTATATTTTACTTACAAGCTATACTTGATACTTCAAATCTAGGTAAATAAAAAAGTAGAATATAAGTTATATCTTAAATTCTTAACCGTCCTTCGTGGATGAGATTGAGAGGATAAATGGGTATAAATTCCATCATCACTATATTTTGTCATATATTCTTATTGTCTAAGACAATCATAGTTACCATTATTTTTATCATGTTATAAATTATTTATTGATAAAATAAATTATTTTATGTATAATCAAAAGAGCGTTGGTATATAATACACTACTACACTAGGTGAATACTTCGTATATTACATGAGTTAAATAAAAAATATAATAAACTATCGTCAATGAAAATTTTTAGACAATAAGACGATTTTTTAGATAAAATATGATTAAAATATCATAATATAATATTTTAAGAATTTATTGATAAAATAAATTATTTTATGTATAATCAAAAGAGCATTGGTATATAATACACTACTGCAATAGGTTAATACCCCGTATATTACACGAGTTAAATAAAAATGATGAAAATTTTTAGACAGTAAAACGATTTTTTAAGATAAAATATGATTAAAATATCGTAATTAAATATTTTAAGAAATAAAATAGTAATATTATTTGTAAACACTAATTTTTTCAAAGTTTATATATTTAAACATTTCATTTTAAAAAACCGTTTTTTAAATATTTTATAATTTATAATAATTTGGTTTCTTAAAAAGTGTGTTTTTTAATATTAATATAATTTTAATGTATTAAAAATCCTATTTTATTTTAAAAATGTATAAAAAGTATATTTAATATACAATACTACTATTTAATGTAAAATGGATTTGATAATAGAGATGTGAGAAATCAAGGTAGATGTGTCTAGAAATATTATTTTATTATAATAGATAAATATGTTTAGTTTTAAAGTAATATTGTTATAATAAATTATTTTATGTTGTTGTTTTGTAGATATAATAACATTTAACTATAATAAATATCGAAAATGAATATTTTTGAAGTCTAATCAAAATTGTCTTTTACAATTTGCATCCAATTAAGAATGAATCAAAACTTTATGTCAAAAGTCTTATTTTTCCTTTGCCATTAAAACCTGCTAAATTTAATAACATAAAAAGAGTTTGATTTCATTTTAATAAATTAAATAAACATAGGGAAAAAATATATTATCAAAGTCAAGAACAACCCTAATTATTAAATTTAGAATATATTTTATTCATCTCTTTTAAAAAAGTTGCTTTAAGGAATAATTCTTAGTAAAAGCAATTATATACATGCAAGCATATGCATGATCATGTTAGATTATGATAGTAAACATATGAAAATGGAGTCAAACAGAAGAGAAGAGGTTGAATTAGAAGAAGATGATGATGAGCAAAATAGCCCATCAAGATGGCAACCATCATCTAGCAATGGTAGGAGGACCAACTCCAACACCACCAATCATTTTTTTATTCATCCACAAAATTGGTGAGACATCATTTACTATCTTCTTCTAATTTAAATTTCATCATCACTATACTCGGTATATCTTATAACTAACAAATCTAAGGTATAGTCTGAGGATGGTAAGATGTAGACAACCTTACATATATCTTGTAGGAATGGAGAGACTGCTTCCAATGAGACATTCGGCTCTTGATGCTTGATTAACTCACCAACTCAACGCTTTTAACGTTATTGCTTTTGGTGAAATAAATGAATAATTAGCTCGAGTATTATGTTTTGTTTACGAAATCGTGCTTTCATCCTTCGAAGACAAGTGTCGAATAATTTGTGCTTATAAACAATCAGTCGTCCATACATAATGAATCCATTGTCAAGAAGAAATATAACCTAAGACTTAAGCAACAGCGAACCCCAAGTATTAAAATACAAAAGCTAGTTAAGATCACATGACACTCGCGACCATTTTTATACTCTCGCGACCATTATTGTTAACACTGTCACAGGCATACCCACATTAAGGATCGAGGGTAGTTGTCCACCTTGGAAATGTTTTTATTCGTATATCCTCGGTCCTCCCAACTCGTCAAATATTGCAAGCAAGACGACTTGTAGAACATTTGTATTGTTGTTAGCTATATTCCTTTGTTGCAAATTCCCCACATGGACATACCCCTAATGCTAAACCTCTTGGTTTTCTTAACTCTTGGGTCAGGATAAGCATGAATTTGCCTTTTGAAAGGAAGTCTGCCTAGGGCTATAATCGAGCCGAGCCACGAGCCAGCTCGTTTTTTTTTCTCCTCCACTTTACATATACATACATACATACCATATAATCTAATATATATGTGTGTGTAAATATATATATTATGCATAATATATATGTATGTATATGTATATATTTTTACATATATATATTTATATGTTTGTGTGTGTAATATAATGTATATGTGTGTATTAAAATCGAGGCGAGCCATGAGTCGAGCTCGAGCCGAGCCAACCCAGGCTCGGGCTCGGCTCTTTTTTAACGAGCTTTTTTTATAAACGAGCTCTTTTCGAGCCGAGCATTTTTCGAGCCGAGCTTTTTTCGAGCGATCCTCGAGCTTTTTGAACAGCCCAAGTCTGCCACGAGCATCTCACCCCTCCATCCACGCCTTTTCTTCTTCAAGGACCTCTTTTGACCATATTTTGTGGCTACAATCAAGGCATACAACATTTTTGTACAACATGATGAATAATAATAAATAAAGCATTTACGTCAATACATAATAACAGAGTTATGGTTGTGTTAAATTTTTTTGTTATAGTATCACATTTTCCAATCATTTGTTAATATCACAATTTTCTCCTTTTTATCAGTCAGCTAACAATCTCTAAATAGAAGTTACCTTGCACGCATTCTTAAGGCAAAACATCCAATTGAAGTAGCTAGTTGCAAACCAAGGGCTTCTAGCATAATGGTTACCCCTTTAGCTTCCCTATGGGAGGTCACGGGTTCAAATCCCTCCCAAGGCGAAATAGGGGTCCTTGGAAGGTCAGGGGTTTTCCGGTGCGGTTTCCTCCTGGGGTGGTGGTGGGGTCTCAACGGAGGTCATGGTAACTAGACCTTGGTGACGTGGCCTGGAAATCAGTGGTTCACACGTTGAGATCAAATGCCGTTCAAAAAAAAAGTAGCTAGTTGCAATTAAGTCATTTCCCTTAATCTGACCTAGGTTACTTTCTACTACATTCTTAATGTATCCCTCATATTGGCATTAAACTACTATGGCTCACATTCAAACCAATCATGATCATTGTCGTCTAGCTATCGTTCGCACTACCATCGTCAACGAGCAACCTTAGCATCATCCTCCTAATAGTCCTAGTTTAAGTCTAGATACAGTGTGAGTACCTAAATCTATTAAACCAAGTTTTTGATATCAACTTATGGTCAGAATAACCGATCAAATAACCAAACCGGTGAATCGACAAATCATTGTCTTTTCTATGACTAGACCGGTTAACAAGTAAAACCCGTTTAGAATAACCGGCTCACACTTAAAATCAATAACCGATTCAAACTTAAAATCAATAACCGATTCCTAACCATTTCACATACTTGAAATAACCGGTCCAACGGTTATAATCAACTAAATACTCAATCACTAATAATCGATTCAGTAACCAATTTATAACCGGTTCATTTAAAAAAAAAACTATGGTGCACCCATTTATGCAAACCACAAGACTTTTTAGGTTAGACGTGCGTACTAATAAAAAGCGTAATTCTTCCTTCACTAGATGTGCATATTGATGTCCTAGTAGGGTGTTCAGAAAAACCGAAAACTGTATAAAACCGATAATCGAACCGTATCCATAACTGAAAAAAACCGAACTGAATTCTGAATTCGGTTTTCGTTCGGTTCCTAACCGTTTCCGAATTCGGTTAACGGTTTTAGATTTTTTTTGAATTCGGTTTATTCGGTTAACCGATTAAACCGAATTCATAATTAAATTTATTATTTTTATTAATAATATAAGGTTGAATTTGGTTTATTCGGTTTTTAACCGGTTTATTTGATTTTGTTCGGTTCGGTTAACGGTTAGGGGGGGATTTTTGAAAACCGATTAAACCGAAACGAATAAACCGTTAACCAAACCGATGAACACCCCTACGGCCTAGTCCACCCAGATGTGTCAACACATAAAAACCATAGGCATTCAGACATCAAGCTTATACAAGATGTCCATAAACCACAAGGCTTTAGCTAGCCATCCAACTAGATGTCCTCATTCATAATATCCAGATGGAATGTTTCACATTTATTGGTGATTTTTAACGGCTTGAAGCGTATGTACTCAAGATAGGATTTCGATCATTCCCTCCCTCGTATTTGACGCTTTAGAGTATACGTCTGAGCCTACCCCAACCCTAAAACTAGTTCCTAACCTTACTTTAACAATATACTTGACCCAAATTTAAACCCAATATCTCTTATAAAAAAGTCAATTTGGAAGACTATGGTTCAGATTTGGTCTAAAAAGTTGTATCTTGATAGTTGATGGTGATGTTTTCAAATTAAGTAATCTCCTTGTGTCATAGGCTGTCTAATAGACTTAAAGGGTAAAGTTATGGCTTGACGCACTCAAAATATTAGGACCTTGATTTCTAGCAAAATTTTCTTATACATTGGGTGTTTGTTAAATTGGTCTAGAATGACAAATCAGAGCAAGTAGTACAACAATTATATATTTCATGGGGCAGTAGTTTTAAATATTTTGTTGAAAAGTTGAATAATGCACACACTAATATTTTCACTCCTTCTGAAATTTAAATTTTTTTAACTGCTTTTGATTATTATATTTTTTGTGTTTTTGCTTCTTCATCTTTGAAATTGATATTTTGAAATTTGGAGTCATGAATTAAATTTTCCACAGATTTATTAAATATTTACTTAATTATATTGCTTTATGCTGTTTCTTATCAATTTGATATTTGGATATCGATTACTCCTCACCTTTTGATTTCTTTGCTTGCTCATTTTTTTTAGTATTTTCTTTATATAGGCTTCTAAAATTTTCTATGCATGTTTGTTTTATTGAAATCTTCAATTTTTTAGTTGATATAAAAATAATACACGATATTTTTTTTCAGTTTAAATTTTATATTGATGTTTAATATGATTTTGTTGCCTCTGTTTGCAAAAGTTATTATATTTATTAATCTAAATCTTTATTGTTTTTTTAGATTATAATTATTACAAATGTGCAACACTTTAATCTTTTATATGTATGTGTAAATGTACATGTGTTTAAGATTTAAACAAGTGTAAGTTTGTGTTACAGTTTAATGATTCATTTAAGTAACAAAAACTTATTCTGATGTAAGATCCTAAACACATGTCAATTTACACAAACATATAAAATAATAAAGTATTATACATTTGTAATACTGATATAAAAACAAGTATTTAGATTGATGTGACGGATTTATATGGGTTACCGAAATAAAAGTGCTAATAAATAATCTTTTCACTATTATGATATTATCATAAAAATAACATGTTAAACAAGTTGTCACATGAATTAGATTGAAAACAAACAAAATGATTGAGTCTGCCTAAGGGTCAAAACAAGCTGAGTCAATCCTGAGCTTGTTAAGGCTCGAGTTTGACTCGGCTCGACTTAGCTCGTTTATTTTCTAATTATTCAATTTATTTATTTTAATTCCTAATTTAATATATAATTATAACTAGGTTTAATCCCACCCGCGCGTTGCGGTGGGTTATCACAGTACACTCCCGAGAACGGGTGTTATATATCATTTGCAAAATTATAAGTTACATAGCAAAATCAAATATCTTATCACAAACTCTATACAATTTTTCATAAAAACATAAAATTATACAAAATCCTGACAAATATGTTACAAAAATATTAAACAAAATTACTTACAAAATCTTTCTCACCGACAACCAATCGTTTGAATTATATATATATATATATATATATATATATATATATATATATATATATATTAAAAGGCAACTTTAAAAAGTTTTAGTGGCAAAAATCGAAAAAACAAAACTTTACATTATATAAAAGTTTTAGTGGCCAAAATCGAAAAAACAAAACTTTAAAATTTTTAGTGGCCAAAATCAAAAAAACAAAACTTTATATTATATAAAAGTTTTAGTGACCAAAATCGAAAAAACAAAACTTTACTATTAAGTTTTAGTGGCCAAAATCGAAAAAACAAAACTTTATATTATATAAAAGTTTTGGTGGCCAAAATATAAAAAACAAAACTTTAAAAAGTTTTAGTGGCCAAAACCGAAAACACAAAACTTTATATTATATAAAAGTTTTAGTGGCAAAAATCCAAAAAACAAAACTTTAAAAGTTTTAGTGGCCAAAATCGAAAAAACAAAACTTTATATTATATAAAAGTTTTAGTGACCAAAATCGAATAACAAAACTGTATTAATATAAAAGTTTTAGTGACAAAAATCGAAAAAACAAAACTTTAAAAGTTTTAGTGGCCAAAATCAAAAAAATAAAACTTTATATTATATAAAAGTTTTAGTGACCAAAATCGAAAAAACAAAAATATACTATTAAGATTTAGTGGTCAAAATCGAAAAAACAAAACTTTATATTATATAAAAGTTTTTGTGGCCAAAATCGAAAAAACAAAACTTTAAAAAGTTTTAGTGGCCAAAATCAAAAAAACAAAACTTTAAAAAGATTTAGTGTCCAAAATCGAAAAGACAAAACTTTATATTATATAAAAGTTTTAGTAGCAAAAATCGAAAAAACAAAACTTTAAAAGTTTTTGTGGCCAAAATTGAAAAACAAAACTTTATATTATATAAAAGTTTTAGTTATCAAAATCGAAAAAAACAAAGCTTTACTATTTTTTTTTCAATGCTATATTATATAAAAGTTTTAGTGACCAAAATCGAAAAAAAAAACTTTGCTATTGCTTTTCAGTGCCTTTTAATATATAACAAAATCAAAAAAACAAAACTTTATATTATATAAAAGTTTTAGTGACCAAAATTTAAAAAACAAAACTTTACTTTTAGTGGCCAAAATCGAAAAAACAAAAGTTTATATTATATAAAAGTTTTAGTGGCAAAAATCGAAAAAACAAAACTTTAAAAGGTTTTATGGGCAAAATCGAAAAAACAAAACCTTATAATATATAAAAGTTTTAGTGGTAAAAATCGAAAAAACAAAACATTAAAAGTTTTAGTGGCCAAAATCAAAAAAACAAAACTTTATATTATATAAAAGCTTTAGTGACCAAAATCGAAAAAACAGAACTTTACTATTATTTTCAGTTGGTTTTTAATATATATATATTAAAATATAATTATACTTTATAATTCTGACATAAAATATATTACTTAAATATATATATCATAATTTTATATATAAAAAATAATTAATTTTATAAATATATACTTAATATAATAAATAAAAGTTATATAAATAAAAAGTTCGTTTAGGTTCGCGAGCTGGTTCGAGTTCGATATGTAAGCCCGATAACTAAACGAGCCATATTTTTGGGCTCGAGTTCGGGTTCGTTTAGGCTTGACCCGTTCTGGCTTTTTACAGATTTGGTTTGACCCGTTCTGGCTTCACCACTAAGGCGCCCTGCATTGCGCACGTCCCAGCCAAAGCACGTCCCACGTGGCATCATATTTGTCAGACATATGCATTGGAATGATGTGCACTTCCTCTCCTTGTACTTCCTCACTTGCGTTCAAGTGCAGAAGAGGTGGGGCCCATCTCAATAAAAAAACAATTTTCTTTTAAATAAAACATGTAAGGCTTTTTCAAATAAAATGGTAATGTAGAAAGAATGTGTTGGAGTTAAAAAGAGGAAAGAGAAATGTTGATGTGGTAGTGATGGATTGAACGTATTATGCAGTGTTAGCATTTAGCATTCTTGCGTAAGAACTATAAGTTTCAATTTCTAACACAAAACAAGTTCAAAAAACGTGGGTTGTTAAAGAAGATGTGAATGCGAGTGCAGGTGGTATGTAGGATGGAAGCGATTCATATTGATATGGGCGGTATACTCCTCCTTCTTCACACCCCTGGAGTTCGGATTCTTCCGAGGTCTGCCGGAAAAGTTGTTCCTCCTCGACATTGCCGGCCAGTTTGCTTTTCTCGTCGACATCTTCCTGCATTTCTTCGTTGCCTACAAGGATCCTCATTCACATCGCCTTGTTTGCGCTCGGAATCAAATCGCCATACGGTAAGTCTTCGACAATCCCTATTTCTCTCTCTCTGTTTGATCTGGTTTAATTTTATGAAATCTAATCCATGGTATTGGATTGTAGCTACTTGAAATCTCGATTCTTGGTTGACTTCCTTGGTTGTTTGCCGCTTGATGCCATTTACAAGGTATGAATGTCCATGATTGGATTGGATTGGATTGGATTGGATTGAATTACCGATTGTTGTGATGAATTAGGGTTGTAACAGAGAAGAAGCAGTGAGGTACCTGCTATGGATCAGGCTAAGTAGGGCTTTTAGAGTTACTGAATTTTTTGAGGGGCTGGAGAAAGACATTCGAATCAACTACTTGTTCACTAGAATCATTAAACTTTTTGTGGTTGAACTTTACTGCACACATACAGCTGCTTGCATCTTCTACTACCTGGCCACCACACTGCCTCCATCAAATGAAGGATATACATGGATAGGGAGTTTGAAGATGGGAGACTACAACTATTCCCAGTTTAGAGATATAGACCTCTGGACGCGCTATGTGACTTCACTCTATTTTGCCATTGTTACCATGGCAACTGTTGGTGAGCCAACCCCTCATCATCATCATTATTACTACTTTTATTGGATTTGAATGAACGATTACCTGTCGTTTGTTGCAGGTTACGGAGATATACACGCTGTGAACAATAGGGAGATGATATTCATAATCATCTATATTTCTGGTGACATGATTCTTGGTGCTTATTTACTTGGTAATATGGCAGCACTCATTGTGAAAGGATCAAGAACAGAAAGGTTTAGGGATAAAATGACAGATTTAATTAAATACATGAACAAAAATAATCTTGGGAGGCAGATAAGTAGCGAGATCAAAGGCCACGTACGCTTACAGTATGAGACCAGCTACAACGATGCTGCTGTTCTTCAGGATATTCCTGCTGCTTTTAAAGCCAAGGTGCCTGGGCATGTTTTCTAAGCATTTGTCAAATTTTATAAGTAGTTATGTATGAAATATAGTTATGTCATGGTTTAAAAAGCCTTTCTGAGGCTCGCCTTAAGGCTTACGCCTCGGTTGAGGCGTTGGAAAAAGCTTATGAGGGTTAGCCTCATGGGGGTACCTGGAACCTACGCCTCGGTCTGTCTGAGCTGGTCCGAAGCGGTGAGGCGTTCTGAGGCTGTGAGTCGAGGCTTTTGAGGCTTAAGCCTCACTAAACAAGCTTTTTTTTCCCTGTAATATATTTTGACCTATTTTGGACCCTTTTTGACCCATTTGATAGAAAACACGCTAGCCACTTAAACTTAAATTAAATCAGAACACAACTTTTCTCTCAGACTTCAAACGCACGCTTCATCCATTTTCCCCGTAGACTTCGAACGCACACTTCACCCTTCCATTCTCCCAGACTGCGAAAGCTTCCATTCTCTTGTATTTCATATTTGAGAAGGTGAATACGTTGGTATAAATTATATACACTAAGAAATTAAAAAAAATTAAAAGGAAGAGTGGAAGACTAATCTAAAAGATAATAAGGATCAGATAGTTCGTGAGGAGGTTTTCGGATGATGAGTGGAGAGTCAACCTAAGTTTGGATGAAGATGACATTAGTAGAGTTGGCGGGTCAAATAAGGAAGAAGTTAGAGTTCGTTATCTAGGATAAGAAAAAGTAGTGAAGTTAATTTGGTTGATGAAGATGACGATGAGGAACTAAATTCAGTTAATAAAAACATTGAGAATGATTGTAGAAGAAAAAGAGTTTTATGATATTTAAATCTCATAATATTATTAAATTATGTTATTGAAGTATTTTTGGTTAAATTGTGATACTTATGACATATGTTTTATATTAAGTTGTGACTTTTATGAGATGTATCTATTATTTTAATTATTTTTTTAATAATGTTTTGAGGCTTACGCCTCGTGAGTCTAACAGAAAACGCCTCGAGGCTCATTTCCGATCTTTTAAACCTTGAGTTATGTTACTGAAAAAGCAAACGAATCCTTATTTTGACCATTTTCTTTACTTTTCTTTTTCATTTTATTGATCCTCAATAAAATGCTGCCTGAATTGACCCAGTTTCATATAAATTGATTAAAACTGCCACCTCTATTCTATTGCTTTACAACCCGTTTAAAGTTTTCTCCATGCAAACATCTGTTTGATATTTATTATGAACTTCATTGTGAGAATTAAGTTTTCACCTATAAGATCATCTCGTTACATTAACCGTGGTGTTTTACAGATCTCGCAAAAGTTATATGAACCTTACATTAAAGAAGTTCCTCTTTTCAAGGGATGTTCTCTTCCATTTATCAAACAGATAGTAAGTTGTTTTTGTTAACAGATATCCATTATAATGCAAACTCTGTTGTTGGTCATGTTTGATATCTGACTAACATAAAAAAAAAAATTGATATTTGTATGCTTATCATATCCATATGTGGATCCTCTCTAGGGGGCACATATATACAGAATTATTTGAAGTAATGAAAGTGCGAGACACTGTTGGATTTGCATTTTTAACTTATTTAGTCCTATGATCTGGCAGGCAATTAAAGTCCAGGAAGAACTTTTTCTTCCTGGAGAAGTGATAACTGAAGAAGGAAATATTTCAGATCAGCTTTACATTGTTTGTTATGGGAAGTTGGTATATGAGTTCCGACCATTTCTTCACAGTTATTATATCATATAGTTGTGCTAACAATCTGACCTAAATTTCACTTCCAACATAATGGTTTAACAAGGAGTCTGTGAACTGTATTTTATTGCATCAGATGGTTGTTTTTATTGATTTGATTTCTTTTTTTGTTTCAATTTCTTTTTTTTTTCCTTTTTTAGTCTTTCTTTCATTTCAATTCATTCTGTCAAGAGTCTTCCTAGAATTTGTCATTTAAATACTCTATCATTTGTTTACTCTATACTATGTTGGAGTAGTACAATATAAGAGTATAATAGTAAGCAGTAGCTGTCATATTGTTGTTGTATAGGAGGATGTGGAAAGAAGTGAGTATGAAGCAGAAAAATGTGTTAGGACATTGGAAACTTGTAGCTCTCTAAACGAACTGTCAGTTCTTTGTAACATTCCAGTACCAGATACAATTCGTGTTGCTGAGCTGTCAAAGCTACTGCGGGTTGATAAGCAATCTCTTACAGATATATTGGAGATACATTTTTCTGATGGGAGGATCATTCTAGATAACCTCCTTGAGGTCAGTATACGACCAGAAACTTTGCAAATGATTTCCCATGAACTTTATATAGTGCAACAAGCTTTCAATTAAAAAGTTCTTTTTCTGCATCTTATCTGCTGCTGTCAGGGAAAAGAAACACACCTTTGTAACAAGATATTGGAGTCCGACTTAACACTTCACGTAACAAAGCATGAATCTGAGTTGGCTCTGAGGTTAAATTCGGCAGTTTATAATGGTGACCTTTATCGTGTAAGGCGCTTGGTTGCAGCAGGGATAGATCCTAATAACACAGATTATGATGGAAGATCTCCTTTGGTATTAATGCTTAGTATGTTTTTTAGTTGTTAAATCTGCGTTTGATGGGTATTTAAGATGCTAGATTGGTTTCTATTGGTCACATTTCCTTAGCACATGCATCATTTTAAATAAATGTCATTTTATCAGCTTACAGTTGAGAGCAAAAATATAACATGAAAAAAACTTTTAAAATTCAACATAATCTTTAAATTAACATAATAACTCATAAATAGAATAGTGTGAATTACTCAAAAGGAATATGTATTCCCCTTCTGCTAAAAACATAAAGTTAAGTTGCTACATTCTCTACCAATTGCAAAGTAGATTGTTTAGCATGTTCTCACTCTCTTCTTCCTGTTTTGTTGTATTTTGTTTATTTTGATGATATGTTATTTCAAATTATTTGATTACAACGATCTCAGATGTATTTTTGCAATGTTTTATTGTGATAATTTAAAACTAGCATATTCGATCTTAATATTTACCAATTTGTTAATTGAGTTGATTTATATCAATTGCCGCATGCTAGATTTTATTTCGACAACTGTGTTTAACGATTTGTTGCTAAGGGGAATATTTCATTCCAAGAAATGCGAGCAAGTTAATAATTATGTAACACCATGTACTGATTTTCTGATCACAGCATATGGCTGCAATCAAGGGATATGCAGACGTTATTCAGTTTCTCTTGCAAAAAGGAGCCGTAATCAATGCTACAGGCAAGTTATGATTGCAAATTTGCAATCTTCCATTGGCCCTTCAAGAATATTTAATAATTAAGGTGGTGGCATTTTCTGCCCAAGTTAATTATGCATGGGTTGATTTGGGCTGTGTTTTCTCTCAAACATAGTAAAACTAAAAAGCTGCATCTAAAAGTTGTATTCACTACAATACCACCTCCTAGATGATTTTATCTGAACATTTATATATTATTATCACAATAAAATTGTTTTTCTTACCAGATTAATTATTATTTATGGTTTCCTATTTTCTAGTTGGACTAAAAGGTTTAGCGGGTCAACAAGACCCAATCATTCCAACATAGTACTAAAACTGGCCACTTCCAATCCAAACATGTTTTGACACATTACCCAATCTGTTCATCTTGCGAACTATAAGCTAAAACAAATAAAACCTCTGATATAGATAATGATGGAAATACTCCATTATTCGAAGCAATCAAGAATGGGCACGACATGGTGGTTTCCATGCTTGTGGAAGCAGGAGCATTTTTGGATATCAATAATGCTGGGAATTGTCTTTGTATGGCTGTTGCAAAGAGGGATGTAGAATTTTTAAAAAGGGTTCTAGATAATGGGATTAATCCCAACTCCAGGAATTATGATCTTCGTACACCACTTCATATTGCTGCTGCAGAAGGCTTGTATTCGATAGCTAAGTTGATCTTAGAAGCTGGAGGGAGTGTATTTTCCAAAGACAGGTATGTTTTAAGCTTCACATGTTTTTTTCAAATATGTTATGTGCAGCATATAAGATGTGTTTGATCTCAAACAACTCAAATAAATACAACAACAACAACCACCTTACCCAGTATATTCCCACTTTCAGTAGGGTCTGGGGGGAAGGATAGATACAAACCTTACCCCTATCCCAATTGGGATAGACTATAGAGAGGCTGCTCTGAAAGAGTCCCCGGCTCAAAGTTATCGTTTGAAGTTGATCATCCCAATGATTTTAACGTTATTTTCACAAAATAATTGAAATAACGTTAAAATTAGTGCACTTTTACTGGTTAACTTCTGTTTTGTTGTTTACAGAGGATCATTGCCAGACAAAGATATGTACACCCAACCAGTTGGCTTAACGAGTTCTACTGTTTTGTATATAATAGTTTTATTATAATACTGGTACTCAATTGGACTCATTTTGGCAGACATTTAAATTAGATGGTTTAAAACCAGATCATTTGTTGCCAACAAGGTCCCCTCGTATAGTCACATATGTTGACATCTCTAGCTTCAAGGATGAGTTAAATGTCGCTTTATATTACAAGGAGACTTTTTATATACACAGATGTGGGTAAACAAACAAGCAAACATACCTAGTAAAGTCACACTAATCAGTAGGTTTAGCCGTCTAGGGAGAGTGAGACAAAGGCAAACCTTACTCTTACTCCAATGGAATAAAGTGGCAGCTTCTGGAGAGACCCTCTGCTCAAATATGCATATAACTTTTATTTATTTATTATTATTATTTTATATATAGCTACATGTATAATATACCTTTTTTACACATACTCACAAGCACAAGCATAAACATATAAACAAATAATGTAGCACACGTAAAGAAACACATAAGAACATCAAACGAAAACAAAAAGAACATAAAGCAGAAACAAAGATAAGCAAAGCAAGAGCAAAAGCAAGGCATCATGTGCCTAATTACACCACGTAATCAAAGCAAATAAAATACATATTAAACAAGCGTTACATTTAATTAAGGCATACCGAATATTAAGGTCATACTTCAAACTAATAACCTTTTTAAAAATCTCTAACCTTTATTTTACGTCTCCAAGAACTCATATCACTAATCATATTCTCAGAGAGGTGCAAATCTAACAAATCTAATCGAATTTGTTCTTCCTATGTCAACCTTGGTATGCCCCTGCTTCTCTTTTCCTCCACTGTTAGAGTCTCTAATCTATGTACAGATGTCATCATCTGTTTTCTTCGCACATGCCCGAATCATCTCAATCTTTCCTTCTTAAATTATTTGTGATGCATGCTACTCTTAATCTTTCCTTGAAGGCTTCATTCCTTATCTAGTCAGACTTTTTGTTCCCACACATGCATATCAACATCCTCATCTTTGTTGTCTCCAAACTTTCTCTCTTGAATCTTCTTGATTGATCAACAATTAGTTCCATACAACATAGTCGGACATACGGCAATTCTATAGAATTTACCTTTTAGTCTCTCTGGGAACCTATTGTCACATAAGATGTTAGTGGCTGCTTTTCACTTGTACCAACCTGCCTGGAAACGGTAACCTTCATCGCCATCAATGTTCCTGTTACTTTAAACGAAGGATGCTAAATACTTGAATTTTGTTGTTGGTCACAATTAATGTCCCTGTAACACGGTAGACTATCCCAAATCACCTGACATGGCACATGGTCATAAGCATTCTCAAGGTTGATGAACACCATATGTAAATCTTGCTTCTCTCTATATCTCTCCATCAATCTTCTCAAAATGTGCATCTTCTCTGTGGTTGAACATTGTTCTAAACCTGTATATAATAACTACAATTGGGTGTTAACCATAAATATAATAACTAATAACTACCTTTCAAGAATTAAAGAAGGACCGGACTTGTGATTTCAATAAAACAACAAAACATTAATCATTGCACCTAAAACACGTGAACTTTATGTATGAATTTTGAAAACCAGAATGTTCTTATTCTTTACCGGGAAGAAATCGTGTATTTAAAATTGAGGGGGGCTAGAAACTGCCATTCGCACCTTGTCGGGGGTTGCCACACGTTGGAACCTACTTTCGAGGTGCTACTCTCGAACTCCACCTAATGGGCGTTGCCCCCATGGAGCCCCCATGCTTAGGGGCTTCTCTCCCAAGAACCAACGAGATTTTTAACTACCTTAAATCATAATTAACTCAAACAAGCATGCATTTCGTACTTGCTGACTTGTTTAAACTAAAATAGCAACACTTGGGACTTATTTAACATTTGGAATAACCAAGTTTGATCCATGTTCAACTAGATTTGCCCAACACCTTTGATGAACAACATGTTGACTTCATTCATTGTAGTCTTGAACCCAAAACCTGGTGTTTTAAACATGTAAAAACAACCCCATCACCTGACATGTGAATGTTGTAAGACATGTTTATATACCACATGTTATCCCATGTTCCAAGTTTGATTTCACTAACCAAGAATTCTTTGGTTTTATTTACCTTGAAAAGGTTTTGTTGTGGGACATTCAAATGCAACATAACCCTTAGAATTGCACCTGTAGTATAGTTGTCAAAAGCCCTCGGGCGCTCGCCAAGGTGCAAAAAAAAAAAAAAAGCCAGGCTCATGAAAAGCGCCTCGTGGTAGCCTAGGCACAATCCAATGACTTTCCGTTGAGATTTCGGCAAAATTCTGGAAAATCCGGCAAAATTTTGGATAATCCAGTCTAAAACAACCATAAAAAGGATTTTATATTTTAAGAACTCTATATAACTAGATTGGATAGGGGTAAGGTTGTATCTATCCTTCCCCCCCAGACCCTACTGAAAAGTGGGAATATACTGGGTAAGGTTGTTGTTGTATATAACTAGATTATCAATTGTTTTACAGTAAGATATTATATATTTTTGAAAAACTTTTAAGCCTCAAACATGTAAAACCTCTAAAAATGGTAATTTAATACTATGCGTCTAGTTTAAAAAACCGTCGCTTTTTTTTCGCCTTGAGTACGCTTGCGCCTTTGACAACTATGATCTGTAGCATGCAATTTGAGACTAATGTGATGGACCTTCATCTTGAACTTTTGAATCTTCGAATTGTCTCCATGTTCCTGACATCTTGCAATAATCACAGACAGATGGTTCATGTACTTGCTACCTTACTGTTTTCAATTTCTGTCTTAACATTCCTGGCTTCTGTCTTTGACAATCGCCTTTCTTCTTTGATCTTAACACGTCATTGATCTCCATACCTGCAGAATTTCTTTTGATTTTACTGTGGCTGACTAACTGAATTTCTTTCTTTTTTTTTGTTGGTTTTATCATCTAATTAGTTGTGTTTTTGATTAAATACATGTACATGTGCAAGGCCACCAAATACCTTTAGATGATCCACACTTGGTTTATATCCACTCCATGTTTCTTGAGGTTTGAATTAGGGATACCTTTTGAAGAAGCTCTGTTTAGTAATAAACTGCACATATTTGCTAAGTTTTTGCATTTGAGCATGCTTTTCAAGTAAAGTTATATTTTTCTGTTGTGGAGTATAACTATTGGCGAGTTGGTGGTGTATGCCATTTTCTCCAAGATATTCCTAAAATTGGCTTCCATAGTACTCCCCCTTCTGTCTGATCTTAGAGATTCAATTTTTCTGTTGCTTTGATTTTCAACATATGCTTAAAAAGTTTCAAAATAATTAAATGCCTTTGATTTTTCTTTTAAGAAACTTACCCATGTTTTTCTAGCATGGTCTTTACTCTTTAACATAAGTTACTACATACTTGATACTTGCAAGTTGCAACCTCTTGAAAGTCTTCATGGGTCCATAGATGTCTGTGTGTATTAATTCCAATACTTATTTTGCTCTCCAAATTGCATGGTTGCAAATGATTGGTGGGCATGTTCTCCACAAGACCATAAGCACATCCTTCACATATCATTTCATCCTTTTCAAAATAGGCAAGCCGTTTACTATCCCTTTCTTACCCTTATGAATAAGAGTACCATAATTTATGTGGCCATATCTTTGATGCCAAAAAATGTCTTCTACTAAAAGCATTTTATATATTTTCATGAAATTTCATGGGATACATGTTTTTTCCTGTCACAAAAGCTTTTATAATGGTCATAACTTTTGAATCCCTGGTTTCACAATCTTTGAAGTAAATATCATATCTTTCTATGCTAAATGAACTACAATTAAAAGGTTATGTTGTTTTTTTTACCAGCTAAAAGGTTGTGTTTTAATCCTTCTACATGGTAGACATTTGGTATTTTCTTTTCACCACCTTTAATTTGCAAGCACGCTTCTCCACAACCAAAAACTTCAAGTTTTTATTAGCACACGTTTTTACTTCTTTCTTGGTTGTTTCTTCTACTTTATAAATATGTATTTATTTCCTGGCATTTGATTGCTACATCTGCTATCCAAATACCAAAGTTTTCATGTGGGGTTCTTGTATATTAAAGATCATAAACAGTCTTCATCATTCTCTTCTTCCTTAATCATGTAACTTACTAATTGTATGCTTGTTATCTTCTTCATTTATCCTCAATTGATTAACCAGCATGATAACCCGATTATAGTATTCCTCAACATATTTAGTTTCTTTCATTTTTAATCAGTCAAATTCACATCACAAACTTTGTAATCTTACTGTCTTAACTCGTTCTTTTCCTCAACAGTTCATCATGTGGAGTTCTTGTGTAACATTTCCCATGCCTTTTTTGAATGTTTTGCATGTTGAAGTTCTTTTAAAAAACAGTCTCATTTACTGCTTTTTTATCTTTCTTTTTGTTTTCTCAATATTGGCTCCTGATTTTTTTCTCTGATGATATGCCATAAATCTTGAAATTCATATAAACCTTGCATCTGAATGCTCCAATGATAGTAATTGTCCATATAATTTCAGTAGTTGAGGTTGTGCAACGTAACTGTTTGACGTTGCCAATTTGATCTTCTGTTCTAGTTTGATATTGATTCAGTACTCAAATTGTAACAAACTATTAACAGTTTTGTTTTATTGGTTGCAGATGGGGTAACACGCCCCTTGATGAAGCTAGAGTAGGTGGAAGTAAGAAACTAATAAAGATGCTTGAAGATGCATTCTCAGATAAAATTGCATGACACACTAGCTGATATTTCTATACTTGGTGTATTATCAGATAAAATTGCATAATATGGTAGCGGATATTTGTATATGCAATCTAAATTTTATTTAATCAGTTTTCTAAGCTGCTCTACTATTTCAAAATTTTAGTGTTGTGAGATAAGTTGCTCACTTTCTTCAGATTTGATGTAGCCTTTGTATATTTGCTGATTTTTGCAACCATAAAACTAATGAATTATGGTCGCTTAATTGCCATAGGCCTAATAGAATTGCATAAGTAGGTTACATTGCATACACTCAGGAAAAGACATTAAAACTTTGTTACATTTACAATTTCTTAGTAATTGTAGTCATCATTTGTAGTACTGCATTCATAGTCAACATTGACCACATCACCGCCACCACTGCCGCCACCGCCTCCACCACCACCACCTCCACCGCCACCACCCCCACCACCACCACCACTCAAACTCTGGACAAAGTTCTGGCCAAGCTGCTGCATCATACCATCAACAAATCCTGTCACCATTACATCTGCCAGTCCATTAGGACCATTACCAGGTCCAACATTCTGATTGGCTGCGGCAGGGACTGGAGGTTGTGGCTGCATCTGGTAGCTTTGAACACCAACAGGTGCTTGTGCAGGATTCTGGTAACTTGGAAAACCAACAGAAGCTTGTGGTTGTGGCTGCTGGTAACTTTGAACACCAGCAGGTGCTTGTGCGGGACCCTGGTAACTTGGAAAACCAACAGAAGCTTGTGGCTGTGGCTGTGGCTGTTGGTAACTTTGAACACCAGCAGGTGCTTGTGTGGGACCCTGGTAACTTGGAAAACCAACAGAAGCTTGTGGATGCGGCTGTTGGTAACTTTGAACACCAACAGGCGTGAGGTTCTGTGTTTGCATGTAAGTTTGAGGATTACCTGTGCTCATGCTATGTGAAAGCATCTGTGGTTGATTTTGATGTTGTGCACCTGGATATGAATGACTGTGCTGTAGTATCCTGGGATTGGCACAATGTAAATGAGCATCAAACTCACACGAAACGCAGCGGTAGAGCCACTGGTCAGGTGAGCCAACACTATGGCACACGTCACATGAGAAGCCTGACTTGTCACCATACGGAGAGGAAAAAGTAAGAACTAGCGGGTGGATATGGACCGGATGGTTGACCGAAAGTGGCTTAGAAGCACACAACACATGCAAATCAAAATCACAAAACTGACAGTGATAGCTGAACCCTGTCCCTTGTTGAGCGCACGCGTCGCATCTGAAGAAACCGCCAGGGTAGATAGGGGTGGGGAGGAGGGACAGTGTGTGCTGATGATGGGACGGGTGGGTGATCAACTCCGGAAACTTGGCGCATGACGGGTGCAAGAAAAAGTTGCAGGGCGCACAGGCATAGATGTGGTCAGATGAAGAAATCTGGAGGCTGCAGCCTGCACAAGTGCGATTATTATTGGGTTGGTTTGATGATAATTGCAGCAGATGGGGGTGACTTGAGTGCTTGATTTGTGTGTTGTGCATCAATTTTCCCATCTCCGGCTTGCTGCTTGGTGAGTAATTTTGATTTGCATCTGCAAAAGAATAATGTTATAGGCTGGAGTGGTTGACTTTGGGTAGACATTGACTCTGTCAAAGTAAACGCATAGCTGTTAATGCCCAAAAGTCAACTGTTTCTAAAACACGGTATCATAAAATACTTTTTCAACTTTTGTTATTAGCATTATCTTTTTGATACCATTTCATCTCATTACGTGTTAAATCTTACTCTTGTTTGTTGTTATTATGTGTTTATTGGGTGTGCTATATTTTACTTTTCTTATGTTTCAAAAAATAATTAATAGATAAATAGAAATAATGTGTTGTCTCTACGTCAAAGTTTTTTTTTAAAAACAGTCTTTTTATTCTAGTATATAATAAGGGTAAAGATTACTTTCATATCACTTTCTAAACCCTGTTGATTAAGGCTTTGTCGGTTACTTGGTTAGGGGTGTTTGTTTTTACGGTTTTTAAGTGAAATCATAAACCAAATCGTTAATAAAGGTTTTTAAACAATGAACCAAAACAAGGATTTTGAGTATGTTAAAAATAAAAACTAAATCAAACTGTGTTGTTTAACGGTTCGAGATGAGCTAATTACACCAAGTTCAAATATACTTTTTTGAATGTTGTATAAATCATAAATCCAATTTACACACACACACAAACACATGGATTATATCATGTGAA
Source organism: Mikania micrantha (assembly GCA_009363875.1). NCBI lineage: Eukaryota > Viridiplantae > Streptophyta > Magnoliopsida > Asterales > Asteraceae > Mikania > Mikania micrantha. Next base: position 27,210,817 of record CM018682.1, on the reverse strand, counting down.
AATTCAATTTTAAAATCTTGAAAATAGCTTTATTCACATTAAACCACATTAAAAGTGATTTTTATTTATTCAAAACCCAATTTTTATTAAAGTTTAGTGTTAATCAAAAATTTATTTTCAAGATTTCAAATGAATGACTCATATATGGTTTAAGGGTTTATTTTCACTTAAATGAGGTTTTTACATGATACAATCTCTATATATGTATATACACATACATACCGTTCGGCCCAATTTTTTATGACCAATTTTTATAAAAAACCATAAACCAAACTGTTTACAACAGTTTCAAACTTTTGAAACCGATCGACCGAATGCTTGGAGGAAGAAAGCTATCAGTGAAATAAAACCGATAACCGGTTTGATTGGTTTGTAACCGAACAGTCAACATCCTATTATTGTTTATATTCTTCTTTGTTTTATTTATTTTTTCTAAGCTGCCAACGAATAAGTTGCATGGTTGGTGGCTAGTCGTCTTCATAGACATGATCACAAAAAAAAAAACACCAAAGTTATTTATATCTTCCGAGAATAATAATTTATAGCACGTTTATAAATTAATTATAGATATAATTATAAATTGTTAATACTGAATGAATATCGCCAGGGCATTAGAAATAAATGCTCAATTGTAGTCAATATATAATAATACTATGTTAGTATCCCAGAGTATTACACGAGTTAAATAAAAATTAAAAAGTATTCAATAATATAAATTTAAAAATTGTAAATGATTTTTGATTTAAATTATGATCAGCATTACATAGAAAATAAAATAATAATATTGTATTTTCAAAAATTCTTTTTTCAAAGTTTGGTTTTTAAGCATTTCATTTTTTAAAAAAAAAGTTGTTTTAAAAAAAATGTAACTTTTTACAAAATTATAGGATGTTATCTATTATTACATAAGTTGATTAAGAAAAAAATAAAAATTAATACTAAAAAAATGATAGACGCCACCATTAGGCATCCCTCACCGACCAGTCTCACGACCAACATGAGGGAGCTAAACCGAGTAACCCAGGGAAAATTTGGTGGTGCCAGGCTTTGAACCCTAGACCCCTATTAGATATTTTCACCCCTTATCACTATGCCACAATCACGGAGACAATACTAGTGACTTATAAACTATAAAACGATATTATGAGTTATAAATTATTGAAATTTTCATATTTTATAGTAATTCGATTTTTAAAAGTGAGCTTTTTAATATTAAAATATGTTTTATTATATTAAGAAATCCTTTTTAATTGTAAAAGGTATTGATAATATAATTATTATTACTATTATGTAATATATTTTTTGATATTAAGAAGTTTTTTAATTGAAAAATGTATAAAGAATATATAATTATATAATTATCATTATTAGTATTTAATAAAATTGTGTATTTATTATGAGAGATAAGCGAGAAAAATAGCGTCAGGATACTCTAAATTTGTGACAAGTGTCCCCAATTATTTATTAAGTACTAGAGAAAATCTCATGTATTACACGGGTTGAAAACTGAAATGTTATATACTTTGTAAGAAAACTTGTTTTAAAGAACTTTTTTAAAAAAAAAACTTATTTTTACAGAACTTTTATTTTTCCTAAACTACAAATTTAAAATAATTCTTATTTTTTTAAAAAAATTATTTTTAGAAAATTTTCATATTTTGTAAACTTTGTTTAAGTGTGCTTTTTAATAAAAAAGATTTCATTTTTTATTTGTTATAACTATTTTTTAATATGAAAAAAGGTATATAAAGTCATTAGTCATTAGATTTAAAATTCAGTAAATTAAAGAATATAATTATAATTATTATCATTTAATATGAGAGAGAATGATTGTAAAAATTAAAAAAATGACAGGTGGTAATAACCCTTTTAAAAAAAATGACATGTGCCAATAACTCTTTTAGAAAAATGACATCTGGCAATGATAACATAATAAATTGATATGTGGCAAAATATTTACTCTTTTATTAAAGAGTGTAGATATAGACTAGGTAAAAACATGTGTATTACACAACTTAAATAAATAAATTTTAAAATTGTTTATTTTAAATAACATATTACATATTATTCAAAGAATTTTTATAAAAAATTAAATAATATGACTTATGATGTAATCGTATTATTTATTAAATTGAATATAATTAATATTTTTTAATAGAAGAGAGAAAAAAAATCAAAATCTAACAAAAGATGGTTTACAAACAATTAATAAGATAGAGAAGCAGAAAAACTAATTTTTAGGTGGTCTATAATACTGACACGTGTTTCATCAAAACTTTTATTTATTATATAGTATATATATAGATATAGATATAGATATAGATAATAGATTCATTTATATTTATACAATAAATAGTACGAGTTCAGTTTAAAAATTGAGATTTAAAGTAAGTGGAAAAAATTATATTTATGAGTTTTTTAGGAAAGAAAGTGAAATGATTTAGAAAGAAGTAGAATGAAAATTTTTAGAGATTTGTAAAGAAAACCTGATGATATACAAATACAAGGTTTTATAATATATTGATATATCTCCGTTTAATATAAAAACATTATGTAGTCTTCATTAAAAAACTACAAATGTAAAATCTTTAAAAAAAATTCTCGTAATTTCATTTGAAAATACATAAATCCTTTTTTTCTTTCTTTCAAGCTCTTGAACCAGAAATTACTTCATTCTTTCTTTTCTCTCAATTTATTTTTCTTTATTTTTTTTTTCATTTATTAAATTCGGAAACACAATGTTTAAGCCTAACATTTAATAAAGAAAATGAATGAACATCCTAACATTAGTATTTTCTTAAAAGTGATTTTATTAAAATGTTAAAAACATTGAAAAATAACTTATCTTGCAAAAAAAAATATATATTTAACAACAATGAACCAGGAGTGTCTCAGGGTCTCTTTCCACTAGCAATTTTCAAGCAACGTACATAGTTTAGTACTTCTCACAAGAAAACCTACCTTTCAGGTTATGTCTATTTGAAAATTTTGTTCATCTATGAGCAAATTGCTTCTATACTGACTAAAACTCAAAGATCTGTTATAAAAAAAAGAGTAAATTACTGAGTATGTCCTTTAAAAATATAGCAATTTGTTGGTTTCGTCCTTTAAATTCAAAAATTACTAGGGGTGTCCTTATTTTGAAAATTTTGCACTGGTTATGTCCTTTGTCACTAACACCGCTAACTTATTCCGTTAAAAATCCCATGTGCCAGTCACATGAGGGTAAATTCGTCATTTCATCCTCTTCTTCCTTACCTTAGGGTTTCCACCACAATACACCACCAGCCACCACCGGTTGTGGTGTCCGGCAACCACCACCATCACCAGCACCATCATGTATAACGGCTAAATCTGAAGGAAAATCAGTTCGTGTTCTCTTCATTAAGGGTGACATGAACCTTCCTGTATCTGAAATGGAACTACATCGATAAATCTCCCATGGTGAAACCCTATTATGCCTTCCTATTTCCCCACAATCCCAACTAACATGGAAATAAGAACATAAACAACAAGGGAATCGAGAAGAAGTTCGATGGTCCACCGTGCTTGGCTCCGGCGAAGATCGATGGTACACCGGACCTCCGGTCAGCCATCGTCAAACAAAGGAATCGAGAAGAAGTCCGTCGATTTGCTACCGAAATTCGCATATGAAACAGATGCTGGTGAAAAGCCCTCATCTGATGATTGCAATTGCGTGATCTGATTAATTGAATACGCAAATGGAGACGAGATCAGATTGCTTCCGACGATTGCTGCCGGAAAAGCTTCGTCGGCGGTGAATTTACCCCTTCTGATAGAGAACGCCTGGTGGTGATGGTGGTGTATTGTGGTGGAAACCCTAAGGTAAGGAAGAAGAAGGGGATGAAATGACGAATTTACCCTCATGTGACTGGCACATGGGATTTTTAATGGAATAAGTTAACGGTGTTAGTGACAAAGGACGTAACCAGTGCAAAATTTTCAAAATAAGGACACCCCTAGTAATTTTTGAATTTAAAGGATGAAACCAGCGAATTGCTATATTTTTAAAGGACATAATTAGTAATTTACTCTAAAAAAAAGTTAAGATAATACTGTTAGGATAGAAGTAATTTGGTCTCAATTGATTACTTGATCAAAACAAAAACTATAAAATTGCTCTCAAGTGATTGATTTATTATTCGACAGCTTTCTTGTCCACATGACAATTTTCACATGGGACATAATCGCGTATTTCCAATAAATTTATCACCAATCATGCGTATGTCAATTCCTGCTATGATCGCACTTTACATGTTCCTTCCAGTTAGCCGAGTATTGAGAGGACCCCGGGAGTTTACCACGTAAATGGGTTATCGCGGTCATAAAAAGAAAAAAGAAAATAATGTGTATATCGGGTTAGTCAAGTCTAGGGATGCTCATCGGGTCGGATAACGAGTTATTCGGGTTTGAAATTTTCTTGGTCTGTCCGAAACCCGACCCGAAACTCAAAATATATTAGCCGACACGGGAAACTGTGACTTTTAAATCCGAACAACCCGAATAAACGGGGTTTATTCGGTATCCCACCCGAAAAACTCCCTTTTGCCAATCCGAAACCCAAATCTAAAATCATATTATCCGACCCGAAAAACCCGAATTAGATTTCGGATGAGTTTTTTTCGGGTTTCGGATACGATTCGGATTTCGGATTTTTTTGAGTTTCGGATATTTTAACACCCCGAGTCATTCAGCGAATAAAGAAAGATAACTAGATAAAAACACCGGTGCTTGCTAATAAATGGCACAAACAAAACATCATGTACATATATAAGCCACGGTTGGCATGATTGAAAATAAAAAAAAAAATGGATAAAGTTTCCATATGGTTATTAATTCACTTAAAAATTGCTATTTGTTTCTTGATATGCTTAATACTTCAAATTATGTGATGAATTAGTACAAGAAACACTTACAAAAGCAGTTCATTGAGGTGATTGTTTGGTTTCTTAAAGAAAAATACCGGCCAATGTTGTCGAATGAAGAAATTGAGTTACTTGATTTGCATATGTTTTTTAAAGTGGCTGGAGGCCATGAGAAACTTGATAATTCTAATTGGGAAGAAGTAGGTTTTTTTTTTTTTTTTAACGGCTTCAGGCTAAATGACTGATTTAAGCCCAAACGGGCACACATCCAAGGGCAGGCCAAGTCGTCACCCCTCGGTCCCCTCCACCCATCAGATAAGCGGGAACCGGATAATCCATAAACCCTCTCCCCTGCTCAAGTCTGAACTCTTGACCCAATGAGGTGGAGCTTCTCCCCTTCATTGCAGTGCCGCTAGGCTAGAAGCCCTTTGCTAAGAAGTCGGTATTTATGTGAGGATATCCATTCCCTATGACATTAACCTTAAACCCATTTTTATGGGATATTTGGATCTCATTCTAATTTAAAACAGGTTCAAAGTTAGAAGGAAAATAGATGAGTTTGGTGCATGTATTAATGACAAAATTGAAGCTGAAAATAGGGATGATGTACCTACTATTGTAAAGGACGAAGCGATAAAGATTGATAATAATATGATGAATGTTGATGTTTTAAATATCACCGAAAAAGCCGCTAAGACTACTCACATTCACTACCAGTCACCCTAAATATTCACTAAAAAAATTAATTTATCTCTTTCTCATTTACACAATCACTCACAATCAACCCAACCCCATATATTAAATAACTATTTTATTTAAAAAATTACTCATTCCCTAAAAACATCTCATGTGTACTAACATATATTAAAATATTTAACCAACCACTTATTGTTCCACTTGGAAGCAATGAAGGGAAGTTTCAATGATGGTGAAGAATTCTATGATGATTATCATTGAGAACAAAGAATCCATTGCCGAAATTTGAAGATTATGGCTCTTACAAACTCAAATAGATTAAGGAGATGCAGTGGCGGAGCTTGGGCAAAGTGAGAGGGGGCGGAAATTTTTGAAACCCAGAATACATGCTAATTTTTTGAAGCGGGGGGGGGGGCGAAACCGCGATTTTTAACTAAAAATAACATTTTGGCCGAAAAATTTACACTACAGACGAAAGAATGGGGACGGTCGCCCCCCGGCCCCTATTAAGCTACGCCACTGAGGAGGTGAATGTTAGAAATTTAATTTATTTAAGTTTGGATTGTTTATTTAATGCATCCATTTTAGTTTAATGGGTCAAACAATATGTGTATTATGGGCTTTGAATTGTATTTAATAGAAGCCCAAAGAATTATAATTGTTAAATATCCAGTAATTATGTGTAGGTTACAAGGGCAAGAATTATAGTTCCTCGTGGGATGCCTTTATCAAGTTAATAACTTCTTCGTAGCTTCATAAACACAAATTGTTCACTCAACATCTTGTGTGGGATAATTGCATATATAATCATTTATAATATGATCGTTAAAGATGAACGAAACACATACTTTCACAATTATGTGATCCATTCGAATTTCTAAATGACAAACTACAAATCAATGACAAAGAAGCTCTATTTTAGATGATGAACAACCTTTTAATACTTGAGTAAACAAATTGAAGACATATCCACTTATATGACCAATAGAGCAAAACTTTAAAAAAAAAAAACTCACAACACTCTAAAAAACAATCTGATTGAGTATATATGTCAAAAAAATTCATTTGATAAATAATTATATAGATTGTATCTTTTAGGCGTACAATTTTACTTTCATATACTAATGTTAACTTGATTTACCTTTTTTTTTATGAATATATAAAAATATTTATTTATTTTTTATATATATAACAAATCAATTTCAACACAAATAATTATTTTTGATATTTTAACAAATTTTATATAATAAGTTATATTTATTTAAGAAAAATTAGATTAGACTGGATTGCTAAAGAGTGTCAAAGGTTGGATTATGTAAATTAAAGAGAAAGTATTTTTTTTATTTGATGTTAGGTTGTGAATAGGGATAGTCTAACTCTCCTCCACGTTACTAATACAAACCAATCCCAAAATACTTCAATAGTAATCTTATTAGTAAAGTTACCATGCATCGTATTACTTTAAAACATTAGTCTTGTCACTAGACTCGTCATCATTCGTCTCCTTTCGTCCATTGCTCTCTAAAACTGACCCTTTCACCAACTAGATATCAACAATGCATTTATTCACGGCACTCTTCATTAGATGTTTATATGGTGCAACCTTTAAGATGTGTTCACCCTAAGTTTCCTAATTATATTGGTTGGTTATGAAAATTTTTGTACGGTTTCAAACAAGCACCCCATGTCTGGTGGTTGGCGCCTTAAGCTCACTCATTGCTTGTCCAATATGGGTTTAAAAAATATTTGGCCAATCTTCACTCTTTATCAACAACTGAGACTCCATCACACGTTACTTCATTGTATACGTTGATGACATCATCCTAACCAATAGTCTGGCAATAATATCTATTTTCTTGATCATTTCACTGTCTTTCTATCTATTGATTCTCATTAATGGACTAAGGTCCCTTGCACCATTTTCTAAGTATTGAGGTAGTTCCAACAACTAATGGTATTTTTCTTCTCCCAACTATGGGTGTAAACGAGCCGATCCGATCCCGAGCTTGCTAAGGCTCGAGCTCAGCTCTTTAAGAGTTTATTTACTAGGTTCGAGCTCGGCTCATTAGAAAATTTTTAGGCTTAAGCTCGGTTCAGCTCGTTTATATTTTATTTATTTACTTTAATTACTAATTTAATTATATTTATAATTTTATTTTCTAAATTTAACATAAAATATTTGATTTAAATATATTATCATAAATTTATATATAAAAATAATTAATTTATAAATAAACACTTAATATAATAAATAAAAATTATATAAACAAAAAGTTCGTTAAGACTCGCGAGCCGGCTTGAACTCGGGCTCGATAACTAAACGAGCCACACTTTTAGCTCACCTTTGTATCCTACTTTATATCGTAAACTTGTTGGCATTTACTAGACCGGATGTCTCGTTTGTAAATTGACTTAATTATGCATGCACGTACACAATTACATTGGCAAGCATTGAAGCAAGTACTAAGATACCTAAAAGGTACCATTCATTATGGGTTATTTCTTCACCAAGGTTTCTCTCTCTCCCTCTTGGTTCAAACATCATATCTTCAGTGTTTTGAAAACCGGACCGGACCGGGAACCGGTGGGTGGACCGGTCCGGTTAAGGGTCTTGAACCGTTTTTGGGTGAACCGGCCGGTCGGACCGGTGAACCGGCGGTCGGACCGGTGGTTGAACCGGTTTTTTGATTTTTTGATTTTTTTTTTATTTTTTTTTGATTTTATATATATATATATATTTATAAAATGTTTATAAAATCATCCAGTTCTTAAATCCGGTCCGACCTCTGACCAGTAACGAGACCGGTTCGACGTCCGGTCCGGTTATGAAAACATTGCATATCTTCGAGATCAAAGTAGGCAAAAATCAGTCTCTCAATCCTTTACTAAAGCAGCTTGCCTTTGCTCATGGTTGGTTCACTTACAAACCGAATCAAGTCACTCGGCTCGGTTTGTTTACAACTGAGACATTTGTACAGCCCTATTCGTGTCAGGTTGAACCCACAAACACAACCTATTTAGCACTCTTGGTAGCACAATGAAACTCTTTTCCATGTAATTGCAACAAATCCTTTGTTGCAACTTGCAAAAGAAACAAATCACAAGAGCCATCATCAGCTGTTATATTCCTGAACAAATTACACCCAAACAAGTTTTAAAAAACAAATTTGTGATTGAATCAAATAAACACACAATTTCTTCTTAAACTTGCTTGATGTTTAATGAAAAAAGAACAATAAACTAGATAATCTGTCACCTACAATTGAGTTGAATCATTCATTGCTACAGTGTTAGAAACAACCATAGGACAAAACTTTGATTGATCCTCCAAATAAGCCTGGCAAAACTGTCGGATCAAAACGTGATAAGGTCTAAGTTAGATGCAAAGGTTGTTGAACATGTCTTTCATCTAGAGTAGCTGTATGTTCAAGCTGAAATCTTAACAGGAATTGCTTCTTATACCCTTGAGAAAAAAACTCAGGATAGTGTTTTTGTTGCTTTCAACTTTCTTTCCAACAGGTTTAGATTCGACGCTTTTCTGTGAATCTGGAGTCATTTCCAAATCTTCAACTTGTGTCACCTCTGAACATTCAGTCACCACAATGGTTTCTTTCTGTCTCTTGAAAGGATTGTTATTGGGAACCAAAACCATTGGTGATCTTTTTCTTTTGGCAGGGCTCACTTTGCTCTTGCTTATCAACTGTTTAAGATTTGATAATTGTTCAAAACTAGACTTGGGCTTACTTTTGTCAATCAGTGTAACTTTTTTGGTTCCAATGTTATTAGACGCGACGATGGTAAAACAACCATCTGTGCTTGTTTCTTGTTTCAAGATCTGCTTGGCAGGAGGGGATGGTGACAACCATTCAACTGGTTCTTTAAGTTGACCGTTGCAACTAGGAAACGCATTCATGGTAAACGGATCCACTTCACCTTTGGCAATTGCAGAAGCTTGTGAGGAAGATAATTCACTGACCATAGTCATGAAAGTCAATTTTATAAACTAATGAGCATGGAAATATACTTGAATAATAAGTAAATGAAACCAAAATCCCGCCTCTTTAAATAAAAATAAAAAAGGATACGGTCCTAGGAAATCAAGCTCTTCACGCGAATAATGTAGAAGTGTTTCCCTGAGTGGTGTCAAGTGTTTTAACCTTTTTGAATCTGCATCATAGCTGCAGAGAAAGTAGAACTTGTGAAGATCAGATCATCTAAAATCATATAAAAATAGCAATGACAAGGTCACAAACATTCTGGCATGCTGAAAAACAGCTAATGCTTCTTTGAAACATTTGAAATAATCTTTGGGCATTTGATTTCCTTTATCATATTTCAAGACAGATAGAACCTGTAAGAGAGTGAAGCAATGTCATTAGTTACAATAACCACATTACTGTTATTATTATTATTTAGAGTAAATTACAGTTTTGGCCCCTGTGGTTTAAGTGTTTTAACTATTTTGGCCCAAAATAGAATCTTCTATCAATTCAGCCCCTGTGGTTTAGACAACTAACGTTTTTGGCCCCCAACCATAGTTAGATTTTGGGCCAAAACCGTTATAATAGTTAAGTTTGAAGGGCCAAAACTGATAGTTGTCTAGACCATAGGGATTGAATTGATAGAAGATTCTAATTTAGGCTGAAATAGTTAAAACACTTAAACCACATGTGCCAAAACAGTAATTTACTCTATTATTTATTTCTTGCCACTAGAGTAGCTCATATTCTTACACGATCCAAGTTATGATACTTAGAAACTAGAGCATGAGCCTTCGCAATCCCGATTCCAGGCACAGAAGGAAGGAAATCACATCCAGCTAGAACACACATGCCTATGTATTCACTGCTGTCATTAGTTACATTGAAAGTGACAATTTAACAACTCCTATGGCTGCTATCATTAGTTTTAATTATTTGTGTTTATGTGTATGATTGATTACCAGTGAACAGCTCTCTGTCAAAATGTATGAAGGAAGGCAGACGTCCGACTGAATCAAAAACATGATCTATAACTATCTCTTCCCCATTGCCAAATCGGTCCATCTTGAATATCACCTGATACACAGCCCAAAAAATGTTAAAAGAAACATTAAACATGGAAGGTTCAAAGTTTGATTGAAGTTCTTACAGAGGAACAACCATAGGCAAGAAGATCACTGTCTTCTGATATCACTGCAGCAATTCCACCTCTATCAGCATCAAGACCAGATATATATGCTAATTGTGCATCTGCCTCATATGGTGCTACTACAAACTCTATATTCTCGGATTTTAATATCTGGGAAACAAAAATATATATAAATAAATATATGTATATATAATTCTTTTCTAAATTCAAAATTTAAATAATAAAAGGGAACAAAAAAGATCTCAGAATCCATGTACCTGAATGAGTTGGTGAGCAATTGATGGTGTGATGCTCACAGCTCTCTGTATCCAATTTTCATTAGTTTTACATTACATAGTGACATATTACTCATTCTTGATATCAAACAAATCATTAGTACCTGGAACATCTCTGTTGCGGCATTTATATCACCTTCTTTGAGCTTTGTCATTGCTAATTCACGATTTCCTTTCCTTTTACTATTTAATAGAGATAAAAATTAAAAAGTATTTATGTATCTATCAAATGAAAACTTAATCTTAAAAAGAGAAAACTTCTAAATTCAATCATGGCCATTCAGTTTATCTTTATATCTCATGATTGATTTAACACATATTTTTCTTCCATATAAATAAAAATTTAGATTCAATCCTAGCCACATATCTTTTACCAGTAATTTCAACATTCAAGTAAGAATAATTGTAAGGTTTTCTCTCTAATACTAGTTTTTATAATATACACTCCCTGTATGTGTATATAACACGCAAGAACAGGGCTGTCCCAATATCTCAGTTGCGTGATAATTTCACGCAGAGATAGAATTATCACCCATAATCCATCTGCGTTATAATTCCACCCATACATGCTAATTCCATCTATGCGTGAAATTATCACCCAAGTAACCAAGTGTTAATTGCTCTTAGTTCTTTCGTGATAAAATTACACAAACTTTGTACACTTCGCATCATAAAACAACTTTGTATTTTAAGTTTTCCCTTTGTGTGTATGTGGTGTATCTGTTATTATATCTTGCAACCCAAAGACAAGTCTTTACATACAACTCACCTATGCCGATGCTCCTCAGTTAGGGCTTTGCAGGGGATGTTACCACCATCAAAAACCAGCACCGGAGTAACATTATAATGGCGGAGCATATTGATTCGATGCAAACAGAAGTTTATGTATTGAAATTTTTTGTCTCCTTCCATATTCAGACAAAGCTCCATACTACAAGAATATGCTGTTTATGTTCAAAGAAATGAAATTTTGTTTATACATATTACAATTGCTTTTGTCAAACCTCATTAAGCATGCATACCCACCAAAATTAGGATTCAATTTCCTATATTATCTGACTTATTAGACAAAAGTTAATGGTAATCTGCAGTTAGAATACAAATCTTTGGGATAATTTGTGTAACAAATTTCATATATCCAACAATTGTAGAACAAAAGAACTGGTATCATGGGCAAAGGATTATAGGGGCCAGGCCAACAACCTACCCCCTCTTTTTTTGGGTCAATTTTTCGAACGAAGGAATATTTTCTGTTTTAAGTATTAGTTTCGCTCCATCGCTTCAAAAAAATAGCATGTATTACCCATTTCAAAGCGTTCAAGCTCCGTCACTGGTATGATTCTAGACCTAATGTGTCAGCTTTTATGAGCGTATCAATACTTTATGATGAACAGGTACTTGATATTAGAACAAAAGCACACCCACACAAGCTTACCTCCTTTGTGAAGCCATGAATAAGCATCGATACCCACCTGTAAAAATAAAAAAATCTATCCAAAATCAAGATTTAATAGATGGTGAGTGAAATGATAAATGAGATCGATTTCACATACGCGTTTGTTTGCATATTTCTTGATGTGAATGGGTTCAACGTAGGGTTTCATGAATCTAAGAAGATCTTTAATTCCCATTTCCTTTTAGCTGCTTTCAATCGGAAGAACGAAAAGGGTCAAAAGGAAGACGAAGAAATACGATGATGAACGATTGCCGCCACAGGATTTGTTGGATTTAGGGGTTCTGACATTTTCTAACGTCGTTAACTCGTTTACCGCGAAAGATCGTTTTGAAAAAAATTTCATGGAAAACTTCCCGCTAAAATTTTACATTTTCTTGCAAATTGCAACACAACACAACAGCAAACAAATTTACCCAGTATATTTCTACTTTTTAGTATGGTTTGGGTGGAAGGATAGACACAAACCTTACCCCTATCTCAGTTGAGATAGAGAGGCTGCTTCGAAAGAGTTCCGGCTCAAAGTTATCGTTTGAAGTTGATCATCGCAACATTTTTAACGTTATTTTCACAAAATAAGTAAAATAACGTTAAAATTAGTGTAATTTTACTTTGGCTCATCGAGGGCCCACACGTATATACATTATATATGTTCACCATAAATGGGGCGTAACAGTTTTATAAACAACAGGTTTTAATCTAGTGGTATCCTTTTAATTTCTGGTATGAAAAGACATGAGTTTAAGTCATTTTGAGAATAATTTGATGAGCAAATAAACATTAGATGTTTCCAACAGCATAGCCTAAAAGATGGATTTTCTTCTAAAAAGTAGGAAACGATACACATTGTCTAAAAAATTGATTGTAAGAAAATGTCTCGAGACACCTTTGTTCATTGATGCTAAAAAATGTTAGTAATGAGAGGTCCTAAAATATTATTGTTTATTGTTAAAAAAAACAAATAAACAATTGTATAACATGCATTTAATTTTTTTTATTTTACCATTTTTTGTTTTAAATAAATTAGCTTTTCTACTCCTTAATATCACATCAATATATTTTTTAAGGAGACAGTGCTATAATCAATTAAATAAATTAATTTTACACCATAATGTATAACTAGGAAAACCTAAAAGATTCATGTCTTGTACTTTTGTGTTATAAACCTATAAGATTTATGTATTGTACTTTTGTGTTATAATCATATGTGTTACAGATGTCAAAAGTTTTGAACCATATAGGTAATTTATGAAACTTAGGGACCAAAAGTGAAATAATATCATACCATAGGGACCATGTTAGTAATTTACTCTAAAAATTAATATCCAAACTTCCTATAAAATTTAAACAAAACATGTTTATTTTAAACCCTTTATTACTTTAGCATGTTTATAATCATAAATCATAAATACTATCTCTAGTTAACTCTATTATGTACATTTCATTTACCAATATTAGTGCAATTGCCACCAATAAATTTTTAAAAGTTTTAAAATTTATCTTTCAATTTATAAAATATGTGTTTGATCCTGTTTAGTTTTAATGTTTAGAGTTTATCTCATTATATGTTATATGATTTTTTTTCTAATAACTTTTTTCGTTAATATTAAAAAAAATAATCATAGGTTATATTAACTGTCAATAACGTGTTGGTACAATGTAAAAATAAGTCTCACGTCAACTGATTAACATTAATACTGTTATATAGCTTTCTTTTATCATATGTTTCACACCCCAACCAACGACATAATACGGCGGAGCATGATTGTAATGGCTCAAAAGGTCATAGTGTTATTTGTAAGTTTTCAAATTTAAAACATCTCAATTAACATGCATTCAAACATTAGATCAACATTCATTACAAACAATACAAATAAAAACAAATTACATAACAATTATTTACTAAATTTATAATATAGGTTTAAGGTTCCTAAATATGTTTTCACCAAAGTTTCTAACATGTTACACATGTAAAATAAAGTTTGGATCAACTATTTTCATAGTTGGTAGTAATCTCATACATGCTTATATGAATATGTACAAAAGATGTTTGTAAGTTTTGCACTTGAGGAATTGCTTTAACGTGCACTTTAAATGTGGGGACCAAACACTAAAAAACAACTTGATAAAACCTAACAGTTCTTTTGCCAGTTTTTTTTTTGTCTAACAACTTTTTTCTCTCCTATAAATAACACACTCATACAAGCTAAAATTTACATCAAAAATTTTCAAATCTTCTCAAATTCTTACAATTTCACACTTTCATCCAAGACCCCATTTTCATTCACCTGACTGTAATGCAACTTTTATGTAATGCACATTTTATTTTATTTTTTATTGTTTATTTTAATTAGTAAATTAAATTTTATATTTGTAGATTCAAAAAGTTTTGTTTAAAAGAAAAATAGAAAAAGAAACAATTATGTGAAACCGATGCATGTGGGAAGGAAGGATTGTAGCCAAAAAGAGAAGATCGAATGCATGTGGAAATAATTGTTAAAACCAAGGGCGAAGCTCTTATAGGGTCAGGGGCGACCGCCCCCTACTTTTCTTTTTTGTACAGCTATTTTTCGGCCGAAATGTTATCTTTTGTTATAAATATTGGTTACGCCCCATTCGCTTCAAAAAATTAACATATATTATGCGGCATATCAGACCAGGGGTGTTCATGGTTCAGTTCTAAACCGAGAAACCGCCCAAACCGATCATCGGTTTGGTTTCACAATTGGTTTTTTCAGACATTTGGTTGGTCGGTTTCAAAAGTTCAAAACCGTGATACGTGGTTTCGTTACGGCTTTCATCAAAAAATGGTCGTAAAACACCGGACCAAACCGTGTGTGTGTGTATAGTTATAAGTAAGTACACACACATACGCACATATATAACACATGTCTATATATGTGTGTGTGTAAATTGAGTTCATGATTTAGTCATCATTTAAAAAAAACATTAGGATATGGCGTAATTAATCCATCTTATATAATAAAGGTTTGGTTTGGTCTGGTTTTATTTTAAGCGACTAGGTTTTGGTTTTCATTATTCAAAAATTGTTATTAACAATTTGGTTTACGATTCCACTTAAAAATTGGAAAAACCTGGCTGTGAACATCCCCAAATCGGACAATATCTTGGTACGACTAGTTTGGGCTCGTACATAGGGTATTAGATCCAGGGGTCGAATTGATTTGCCAGCGAAAACACTACGCTCCGTAAGAGGGGTGGATTGCAATATCCTACATTGGTTGGGAGTGAGAACAAAACCTTCTTTAAAATAAGGTGAATACTTTACCTATCAATACGTATTTTGCCTAGGCAAGCAACTCCTCGAGTGAAAACAAAACTATTAACCCATCTGGGGGAAAACGGACAATATTTTGGTACGGTTGACTTGGGATGTAGTAATTACTTGGAGAGTGCATGTGGGAAGTGCACAATGGAAAGGGAGGGAAGGAGAGCGTGCATGTGAACTTTGCACTCGAGGAAATGATTCAGAGTGCATATAAATGTGGGGGACCAAGCAATATAAACAATTTTTTAAAAAATATATTATTTCTAACAAATTTGTTCCCTCCTATAAATACCCACACATACAGACTAAAATTTCACATCAAAATCTATCAAATCTTCTCAAATTCTTACAAATTTCACACTTTCAAATGAATCCAAAAGCCCTATTTTCATTCACCTGAATTAGTAAATTAAATTTTATATTTATTTAATTAGTAAATAAATATATTTGCTGGTTAAAAAATGGGTTTCCGTGTTCTTTGTAGCGGGAATTTCGCCACGATTTCAAATACCTGAGGGCATGTAGTCTAATGGTAGCCCATTGACTTCTCTATGAGAGGTATTGGGTTCGAATCCGGGCCAAAACATATTTGTTGAAGCAAGGTCAAGGGGTTTACCTAGCTGTGGAGTTCTTCTTGGGGTGGGCTCGAGCGTATGTCTCACAGCGTCAAATCTGTGGGGACAGTTGAAATCCCGTTTTGGGTGTCGTCATACCAAATCGTTAAAAAAATATAATCAAAATGCAAATATATCATGACCGTCGTTATAGCGTAAAACACAAAGTTTAGCTGTCATAAACATATCTATCATATCATAACAAAAAATTTGTGCCTAGTCGTCAGATTTAGCATACCGATATAGGTATTCGATCACGATAGCGTCGATAACATGATGAACATTAAGACTAAGCACAAAATATTAAAATATATATTGTTGGAACGTTAAGGACAGGTAGAAACACACGAATCATATAGAAGGTTTAACAACAGGAATTGAATCAATTAAACAATGAATAAATGATTAAACGAACGATTACATGATTGAAACTATAAACATAAAAGAACATAGTCCCTGCTCTTCCCAAACCCTAAAAACCTTAATGAAATCTGAATTGGTACTGAGTTATATAGGGTATCTCCGTTCGTAGGAATGGACCCATACACATTACATCCATTTGCATATGTTTCTACAAATGTCTTAGTTCTCGTTGTTACAACATATAAACACATACAAGTGAGTACAATTCATCCTATAATAATCCTATATTATTTAGCCCGAGCGGCTACATCGGACACCCAAAGTATGCATCAAGACACTCCCCTTTGGTTGTTGTTGGCGAATAGCTGAATCACTTGTATCTTCGGTCAATCTCTGCTAAGGTTCGGTAATGAACACATGGCTGAAAGAGACTTCATTGAAGAAGATTCCCCACTTGACTGGAATAAAACATGATCATCTTCTCTGATTAACCAATCGTCATGTAACTCAACACATCCAAGATTAACAACTGTAGAAATTTACCCTCAGCTTTAACAACATCCTAATGTCTTGACGTTATAGGACATAAAGTCTTCCTGACATAAATTGTATTAGGCATATGAGAGAGAGTTCCAATCCACAATAGAGAATCCTGAATAAGTCAACCTACATTTAGATTTATCATAAAATCACATGTATATATATTGCCATCAAATTCCCTCCACAAAGTGGAATCTTCACGTCTTTCAAAAACGTAGATTCTCTCTACCAAGCATAATCTTCAAATTGCGGAATATAAAGTTTAACTTGATAGGCCCAAATAATCAGATGTTCCTGATTGCTACACGAATCTACCTATACTAAGACTATGTCCATTGCGCATGTGGAGTGGCTGCATTTGCTGATGTGTAAATATGTATGTGGAAGGATGCAATGGAGATAAAATAAAAGGTGGCGCACGTGATTCTTTTGCATGTCCAGCCGTGCACTCAAATGCAACGGGGTGGAGCCCACCCATTTGAAAATCAATTTTTTTTATCAATTCAAAGCAACGGTTAGATTTTTAAAAACAATTTTTTTTATTTTTAAAATCACCAATAGCTATATTTTCAAAAAAACGGCTAGTTTTTCCCCCTATAAATACCTACTCAAACTAACTCATTTTTCACCCCAAAATCTTACAAACTCTTAAATTCTTTCAACCTCACACTCTCCAAACATCCCGATGATGTTGACTTAACACTTTCAATATCTCATTTCTGAAGATGTTGAAGAATTAGCGATGCAGCTGTTTGAGCTTGATGCTCTAGATGAGGATGATTCACAATAGGGGAGTTCTTCAAGACAAAAGGGCAAACGTAAATACTTAAACAGAGGCCGGAAGGATGGAGACGCCCGTTTGTGGAACGATTACTTTGCTCCAGAGCCGGTATATGATTAAAGATTCTTTAGACGAAGGCTGGATGAGCAAACGTCTTTTTAATCGCATTGTTGAAGAAATCTCCAAACCTGGTACTTGTCAGCATTTTAAGTATTTCACACAAAGATACGATGCTATTGGTGTGAAAGGTCGGTCACCAAGACAAAAATGTACAAGTGTCATTCGTTAGTTGGCTTATGGTGCAACAGCTGACCAATGTGATGAGTACATACGCATTGGCGAAAACACTTCCATTGAATGTCTACACAAGTTTTGTAGGTCAATTGTTGAGGTTTTTGGGCCACGATATCTTAGAAAGCCCAACCAAGAGGACATTCAACGATTGCTGCATATGCATTCTGAAACACAAGCAAGGTGGGTAATAATTTGAGGCCCTAGAAGATCCACAAGCATACGAGTGTTAGGTGACATAATACATGCATAATTCTACATAACATGATTGTAGAAGATGAAGGTCATGCAATAACCAATTGGTCCCCTGAAGAAGATGAGCTTGAGCCAGCAAATTACAATGAAGGTGCACCTGCTGAGTTTGCACACTATCTCGAGAGTTTTAGATCTTTACGAAGCAAAGATACTCACATCACATTACGCAACGATCTAATAGAACATCTTTGGTCTGCTAGTGTTAGAACACACCCTTTGATGATATGTTGTGTTTCGATAAGTTTGCCATCAGCTAACTCCACGGTATACTTATAATCTAGTGGTGTTGGTGTCATATAAAGCAATTTACTAAATTCACTAGAGATAAAACTCCTATCGGCTCCGGTATCAAATAACATGCTAGCGTAGACATTATTTAAAAGGAACGTACCGGTGACGACGTTTGGATCATCTTTAGCTTCCCCGGATCCGATCACGAACGCCCTTCCCCTTGCTGGGTTGCCGCCTGTGTTCTTGTTTTGCGGGCAATCTTTGCGCATATGCCCCGGCTTCCCGCAAGTGAAGCATCCCTTCAATGTATTATCCTTGTTGGGGTTAGGGTTGGGGTTTGATCGGCATTCCTTGGCCAGGTGTCCGTTCCTGCCACAGTTGGTGCACCGAACTCTTCGGCATGGGCCGTGATGGTGGTATGAGCAGTTGTTGCATTTGGGGTTGTTGCCCCGATACCCCCCTTTGTCCTGATTGTTTGGTTGGGTGGCAGTGAAGACCTTGGCAGGTGTAGGTCGATGTTGAGTTGGCTGTTGGGGTGAAAAGGTTCGGTTGTTGTTGTTGGGCTCCCACTTCTTCTTGGGTTCTTGGGGTTTCAGATGTTCACCCATCTTTGGCAGCTTTCCCTGTGCTACTGCCTGATCTGTTAGTTTGTGGGCAAGTCGGATCAATGGTTGAATTGTGGTGTGATCGGAAGCAGTTACCATGCTCTGTATCTGCTCCGGCAATCCACTGATGAACTGCTCGATCTTTTTATACTCCGGCGTCACCATTGCCGGGCAGAGCTTGCACAGTTCATGAAACCGAGTGCAGTACTTCTCGATTTCTGACCCTACCATCTTGTGTACCCAGAATTCTTCCTCAAGTTTCCTGATCTCATCACGAGGACAATATTCCTCATGAAGCATTCTGGTGAAGTTCTCCCATGGGATGGAGTTTGCAGTGGCTAGTCCAAGGGTTTGGACATGAGTATTCCACCAGGTGAGGGCCGGTCCCTCCAGTGTTCCCGTGGCATATTTCACCCGGTTCTCTTCCGAGCATTCGGCCATAGAGAAGACGGACTCCAGCTTCTCGATCCGACGAAGCAGTCTCACTGCTCCCTCAGTACCTTGGAACTTGTGAGGGTGACAGCTCAGGAAAGCCTTAAATGAGCATCCCTTTGCCACGCTCCCATGAGATCCTGTGCATCGGAATTTAATGCACGTGTTAGTGTCTAGGCTGCCTATACTATGTTAGTCGTGTTAGGAAGAAGTTAATACCATTGTTAGAGCCACTCGTCTCACTGGCATGACCTATACTATGCATTCTCTCTCCTCTTTTTAACTTCAACACATCCTTCCCACATGCATTCTCTCTCTTCCACATCACCATTTCATTTTCTATTTTTCTTTTAAACAAATGTTTTTTTAATTTAAAAAACTATTTAATAAATAAATATAATTAAATAATTAAAAAAATAAAATAATTTAAATAAAATTAAAATGACATTACATAAAAAAATTACATTTTCCTAAAAAATAAAATAAAAATACTTAAAATTATCGCGAAGAACAAGAACCTCGTCGGTCGCTTAAAAAATACTTAAAAAATTACATTTTCCTAAAAAATAAAATAAAAATTAAAATGACGTAGTGTCTCCACCTGTTCCTCCAAGCGATCGTTCTGCTCCTCCAGTCGGTCGCTTCGCCTTTCCAGGCGATCGTTCTTCTCGCGAAGAACACGAACCTCGTCGGACAGCTCGGCGTTTCTCCGAAGCTCCCGCCGGGTTACAGCAACATGAGCCGCGAAGGCTCTCTCCATCGGCATCCCAAGTGCCGGCAGTCGTGGACCCTCTGAGGTATCGCCCCTGTATCGTGGCGTAGGCACCCGCTCTCCCACTACCCAATCTCGTAGGAGGTTAGGCAACCATCCCCAGTATCGCTCCCGAGCTAGCATCTGGGCGCGTCGCTCCATCTCAGCATCTACCTGAGCCACGATGTTGTCGATCCTGCGTCGACTCTCCTCAGTCAAGTCATCGACCGCTGGGCGTTTGCCCGGGTTCCTGTTAGCATCTCTGTTGTTATCGGCCATCCTGTAAATTCTCAGATTAGTAAACAACAGTTCAATAATAATAGTAATATCAGTGTGCAAATGGTAAGTGTAGTGTCTAGTGTAGAGCAGTGATTATAGTCTAAGTTTACTACATGCAAACCTAGTTCCCTATAACCAAGGCTCTGATACCAGTCTGTCACACCCCCAAATTCCCACTCGTGGTGTCAGTCCACGTGGGTGTGACGTGGCCAGGATCACAGCTCATGGTCATATAGAACGACTCTATATGAGTTGTACAATCACATAGTTTCAAGACAAACAAGTTTTCAATCAAAGCAGCGGAATAAACATTACATATGCAGCGGAAATAGTTTGGTAAAATAGATAAGTTGCAGCGGAAAGTAAACTGTTTAACAGACACTACAATGTTTAAATTGTTTTCAAAATACATCAAATGCACACAGAAGCCTAGGACGCGAGTCTATATGAAAGTCAGACTCCTTAGAGTGTCCTTGTGCGTATCCTTGCGTGTGCTCCATCAGTTACCTGAGAATACATGCGAAAAGTGTCAACTAAAAAGTTGGTGAGTTCACAGGTTTAGACAGACACAAATAGTAAACAGATATATACTGGGCATGTTAAGTTTAGTTGTTGGATCTACGATCCGTGAGTGTGTCATGTCATCTTACCGAAACTAGACTGTTTCCGTTTGCCTCCGCGAGTCATCGCTGAACTCGCAATTCACATCGATATTACACTCGTTATGACCTCCAGTCAAAGTTGTTGCCGAGTGGGGCTAGTCAAACCCAGTAGTACTACGTAATAACGACTCGTTCGTAACAACTAACGGTAAGGATAAGTGAGGGCTTTATGCGATAAAAGTTACACTAAAAAAGAAACGGTTTCACAACATGCCAGTCCTATATCTAAAACAGTTGCATTATATTCTCACCCCAAAGTTGAGTAAAAACAGTTAGAGAGTAAAAGTGGGGCTGTAAACTCACCTGAGTTCGTGTAATGCGTTAGCTCAATAGAGTTGCGTAGCTCCCCGGCTAGTAGTCACCTATATCACATAGGTACTATGAGTTTGTGTTCACAAATGCGGGTCTCACAGGACCGTGTTTAGCGTTCAACAACTCCAAGTTGTTGGTGGGTCAGATTGACCGTGTTGACCGTGTCTGACCTAACGACCTGTTGGTGACGGTTTGGATCAAGTGCTCGTGTATCGTGCGATTTTAGTGTCGTGTGAAGTGTACGGATACCAAAACCATTCCTATGAGGAAACTTACTATTTATAGTAAGTTCCTATTTTAGGAAAGTTTCCACATTAGGCAAGTCATGCATTAAATCACATTCCGATTGTTCTAACATGCATATTTATCCTAAATGAGCATGTTATCAAATAGCACATCGTTGCACATAGTCGGTTTAGCATAGCTTACGCTTAAAATTTTCTATATTTAGAAAGTTTGCACAATTAAACATATTTCCCCAATTTTAACAACCAACATCATCTAGCATCATTATCTTAATCCTAAATAGACATGCTATACTCATAACATTATCATACATATTATCAAGTTGCAAACTTGTGACAAAAAGTTACTATTTATAGTAACATTTATAAAAATCATCCTTTTGACAATTCTAAACATTCCCATGCATCAAATAATCACCATTTAACTTCTAAACATCATTTTTAAACATAACATATGGGTCTAAACATGCAAATGTGGTTATTTCATCAAAGACACATCCTTAGTAACATTAAAGTTACTATTTTTAGTAATAACCACAACTATGACATTTCTTGACCATAATCAAACATTCTAATCATGTGAAACATCATCAATAATACTTATAACAACATTTCACCATCAAACATCATGGCAACATACTTAGATCGTCCATGCATGTACTCAAAAGTACCCATTTTATGATAAAATCAACGAATAACTATCAAAATCATTAAAGATCATCATAGATCATTATGAAGCCTTCAAATCAGTAACAAAATCATCAAATAACATGTCCATAAACCCAAAATTTCGTGACTAAGATGGTGATGGTGATGCATGTGGTTACAAATCATCATATAGGTCAAAAAGCCCCAAATAAGAACAAGTAACGTAAATAAATCCATTCCAAAACTCAAATCAGTAGCTCAACACATAAATCTTAGATCAAATCATTCTAAAATTCGTGTATAAAGTGTGTGGATGGTTGCATGTGCTTGATTCACATTGCATGTGTGTGTACAAGTGTTAAAACTCGAAATAGTGCTAGAGAACTACCCCCAAGGCTTCTTTGAAGCTTGAATGTTACTGGAACAGCTCTAGATAGGCTCAAGAAGACCTGATGAAGCCTCAACAGTAGCTACAAATCGTGCAAGTTAGGGGTTGATGTCTTCTAGCTCACTTCAAGCCTCCACAAGCTTCAATAGTGCTTCCCTTGTGAGGTTAATGGCTTCTAATCAGTAGAAACGTGGTTTACAGGTGACAATGGTGGAGTTTGGACGCTAAGAGATCGAGAAATGGATGAGAAGGTCGACAGAAATGATTAGCATTGGTTATATAAAGATTTTATGCGTGTGAGGGTCGTCGCGTACCGCGACGTCTGCATAAAAAGGTTCTCCGCGTGGCGCAGCGATTAAAATAGTCATTCTGTTCCCGAAACACGCCGCGTACCGCGATGGTTTTCGGAGAGTTCAAATTCTCCCGCCCAGGCTTCGCGTACCGCGAAGGCCCATTTAGATGCCCATCGCGTACCGCGATGGGTCTCGATTGAGCCCAATAAGCCCAAATTCATGGTTTGGAACCGAATCTTTCGTATTTCTTGAATACGATCATCGTTTCTCGACACATAAGCATTGTCCTACTAAATTAGGTTCTCCGGAACCTAATTGTGCAGTGTATGTGTACTGTGGTTTGATCCGTTCACCAACGTTCGTCATTCAAGACACGTGCGAGTTTCGTGCGATAATTCCTCGAATTATCGGTGTGTTTGGTCCGTTGTGCCACGTGTCACACTAAATGCAATTATTCTAGTGCCACGTATGAATTAATAATAAACATTATTATTAAAATAAACAAGTGCTGACCTGGAAATTGCGAGGTGTCACAACTCTTCTCAAGTCTCATCCTATTCAACAGCAGGAGCTTCTCCGGCAACTGCGCCGTCTCCGACCTCCAATCTGTGCCGTCGCCGACCACCCAATCTGCGCCGTCTCCGACCTCCCTCTATGCACAGTCACCGACCTCCCTCTTTGCGCTGCCGCCGACCTCCCACTCTGCGCGGTTGTGCCGTCGCCGACCGAGCCCTCAACAGGTAGTCTTGTTAATCGTTGACTCGTTGTTGATAGTTATTTCACTGTGACTTGCTTCACAAGAAGGAGACAATATTTGGGTTGCTCCTTGTTAATTTATCCTAGTTTGGTTCTTTGGTTTATCTAGTTTTGTTTGAAATTTTTAAAAATTGCTCCTTGGAATGAATGAAAGCAGGAAACAAATTTGGGGAAAACTGAAAATTAGAGAATTTGGTTGAATTCGGTTAAAACGGTTGAATTCGGTTTGTTCGGTTATAACCGAAAACCGAACCATTTTGAATTCGGTTGGAATTCGGTTCGGATAACCTTATAATGAATTCGGTTCGGTTCGGTTAACGGATATATTTTTTTTTTCGAAAACCGAACAAACCGAATAAACCGATAACCGAACCGATGAACATCCCTACGTGTATTCATGGCCGTTCACTGTAAAGTTACATTGTGGTTCATTCCCTTCCAAGATTTGATTGAATACCGGTGATTGATTAAGAACATTGATATCATTGTTTGAACCTGCCACTCCAAAGAATGCATGCCAAATCCAAAGGTCGTGTGATGCCACAGCCTCTAGCATGATAGTTGGATAACCATGATCACCTCTAGTATATTGCCCTTTCCAAGCCGTTGGGCAGTTTCTCCAACCCCAATGCATACAATCTATGCTTCCAAGCATTCCAACAAACCCATGTTTTTCAGAGTGCAGCTGTAGCAACCGTTGAATGTCATCTTCGGTAGGCCTTCTAAGATATCGTGGTCCAAAAACCTCAACAATAGACCTACAGAACTTGTGTAGACATTCGATGGAAGTGCTTTCACCTATGCGTATGTACTCATCACATTGGTCAGATGCACCATAAGCCAACTGACGAGTTGCACTTGTACATTTTTGTCTTGGTGAAAGACCTTTTACACCAATGGCATCATATCGTTGTGTGAAATATTTAAAATGTTGACAGCTTCCTTGTTTAGAGATTTCTTCAACAATGTGATTAAAAAGACGTGGGCTCATCCTGAACCTTCGTCTAAAGAAGCTTTCATCGTACACCGGCTCTGGAGCAAAGTAATCGTTCCACAAACGAGTGTCTTTGTCCTTTCCGACCTCTATTTATGTATTTTCGTTTACCCTTCTGTCTAGAAGAACTTCCTTCTTGTGAATCAACATCATCTTCAGCATCAAGTGCAAATAACTGCGTCGTTATTTCTTCAACATCATCGGAAATGAGATTTTGAAAGTGTTCAGATAAAAGTATCGGGATGTTTTGTGGTACTTGTTCATCATCTGAACTCATTTTGAATTGTATAGATAAGTGTTTGAGGAAAAGGAATTTGTGTGTGTTGAAAATGGCTGGTCTAGATAGGTATTTATAGTGGTGGGAAAACTAGCCGTTAAAAACTAGCCGTTGGAAAACTAGCCGTTGGAATACACTTTCCTAAAAATTAATATTTCATTCCATAAAAATAAATTACATTTGCCTAAAATTAAAAATAAAAATACATAAATCACAATAGACGTAACAATAAAATAATCTAAACACTTTCCTAAAATTAATCTAAACACTTTCCTAAAATTAATCATGACGATTGTAGCCGTATTTCTCGCGGATTTGCTCGCACATTGCGTCGTGTTCAGCTCGTAGAAATGGATTCATGTTACTGGTGTCAAGGAAGAGTATTTGCCGCTCTTGCATCTCAATTTTTTTTTGTTTCATCTCGAGCTTCTTTTTCTCAATTTCATAGAATTTTTCGATTCTGTGCTCGAATTTTTCAATAGCATCACTCTTAGCACGATTGGTTGAAGATATCTCATCAATGAGCTTGAGCTTCCTTAGGTCGTATTCAGACGGTTCTATTCCTACTTTGCCTTTTAACTTAGCTTTACCTTTGGCTTCTGCTTTGGCCTTGTCCCTCCCAATTGGACGTGTTGTAGTAACCTGCTGAAGTTGAACTTCAAAGTCTTCTTTATCAATATCTTCAAGTGATATTGTGATTTCAGGATTCTCACCAAAGTTGGCATCAGAAGCTGAGCTCGTATACGCCCCCGAGCTGCTAGTTTTTGTTCTTTTAGGGGGTTGAAAGCCAAGAATATGAGTAGCAGAGTTATACTTACCATGCTCTTTCACAACATTCCATACATGTTCATATGTGAAAGGAGCAGAGTTCTTGTTGGATGGATCGTTAATGTACAACTGTCTAGCCTCTTGGATGTACTGGTCGTCTGACCAACCACTTCTGTAACGAGATTTGACTTGTAAGAACAACTCATTAAACCTATTCAACTTTGATTTAAACATATGCCAATGACTTCTTAGATTATGAGCATCTCTTAGAATTGAAGGTTGACTTTCGTTGTAGTATTTTTCAATCTTGCTCCAAAAAGCATCTACATTTTGGTTGTTGCCAGTGATTGGATTCTCAGAAGTTGAAATCATAGCTTGTGCAAGCAACACCTCATTACTTTGCGGCCACTTTTGACGACTCGTCTTGGTTGGTTGCTCGTCATTCTCAGTCACCATCTTATTTGGTTTCTTCTTCTTTTTTCCGGCATGTTCTTTTGATGGTGATTCCACATGTTTCTGAGTTTGTTGAAATTGAGTTTGTTGCATTTGGGAGGTTTTTTGATATTCTTGCCATTGTTGAGCATCAAAAGCTGGTTGTGGTTGACAAAACTGTGGCATAACAGGAAATTGGCCAAATTGAGGGAATGAATGTCCTTGTTGGTGAAACTGGGGAAATGGTTGTGGTTGTGAATACTGAGAAAATTGTTGTGTTTGTGAGAACTGAGAGAATGAAGGTTGTTGCGGTGGGTTTTGCTGGACATCATCGTCATCGTTTAAGAATTGAGTGAACGAAAATGGGGCTCTTGGATTCATTTTGAGAGTGTGAAAATTGAAAAATTTAGAGAAGTTGTATAAGATTTTTGGGTGAAAAATGAGAAACTTTGAGTGGTTATTTATAGGGAAAAAAAAGCAGCCGTTTTTTTTTAAAATATAGCTGTTAGAATTTTTAAAAAATTAAAAACTTTTTTTTTTAAATATGACCGTTGTTTTTATTTAACAAAAAAAAACTAAAACCTTTGAGTGGCCCACCAATTTTGCTTTTCAACGCACGTGAAGAAGGGCAAATTTAATTCAAAATCTTATTTTTGGTATACTCCATTGCGCATGTCAGAAGTATTATGATCCACGTAGGCGTGTGAAATGCGCATTGCAGCCCGCCTAAGACTGTATTTACTACATGCAGTCCTAGTCATTACAGCCACATCAGCATTTTATTATTTTTTCCACATGCATTCTCTCTCCTCTTTTTAACTCCAACACATCCTTCCCACATGCAATCTCTCTCTTCCACATTACCATTTCATTTTCTATTTTTCTTTTAAACAAATGCTTTTTTAATGTAAAAACATATTTAATAAATAAATATAAAATATAATTAAATAATTAAAAAAAGAAAAAAACTTAAATAAAAATTAAAATGGCATTACATAAAAAGAAATTACATTTTCCTAAAAAATAAAATAAAAATACTTAAAATTAAACTACACCTAAAATTAAAAATAAAAAAAAAACTTAAAGAAAACAAGACCGAAAATTAAGTTTTCATAGAAAATACACTCTTGATTAGCTTGCCTAAGATTCCAAAGATGTTTCATAAGATCGTTGCGTAGTGCGATATGAGTATATTTGCTTCGTAAGGATTTAAACCTCTGTAGATAGTTTGCAAATTCAGCTGGTGCACCTTCATTATAACTTGATGGTTCAGGCTCGTGTTCTTCAGGTGACTAATTAGTTATCGCATGACCTTCATCTTATACAATCATATTATGTAGAATGATACATGCATGCATTATATCACCCAACACTGATATACTGGTAGATATTCCAGGGCCTCGTATCATTGCCTACCTTGCTTGGAGGACACCAAATGCTCATTCAACATCCTTTCGACAAGACTCCTGTCGTCGCTTATAGTATTGCATTTTAAGATTATTGTTTGGAGGATAAATGAAACTCTTTACCAATGTTGACCATTCTGGGTAAATGCCATATGCAAGATAACATCCTTGCGTGTACTCATGCCCGTTCACTGTAAAGTTACACCGTGGTGCATTCCCTTCCAATATTTGATTGAATACCGGTGATTGATTAAGAATATTGATATCATTGTTTGAACCTGCCACTCCAAAGAATGCATGTCAAATCCAAAGGTCGTGTGAGGCCATAGCCTCTAGCATGATGGTTGGATTACCATGATCACCTCGAGTATATTGCCCTTTCCAAGCCGTTGGGCAGTTTCTCCAACTCCAATGCATACAATCTATGCTTCCAAGCATTCCAACAAACCCATGTTTTTCAGAATGCAACTGTAGCAACCATTGAATGTAATCTTCGTTATGTATTATAAGATATCGTGGTCCAAAAACCTCAACAATAGACCTACAGAACTTGTGTAGACATTAGTGTAACACCCCGACCGATGGCGGAAACGTCGGGATGCCACGAGGGATGTGTAGATTGTTCATAAGCTCGTGGGCATTTAATTAAATCATCACATATCAATTAATCAACCAAGTTAATTACACAAAAATCATGTTCATCATAAAATAGTTACAACAATTACACAAAAGATTTAGCTAAACTAACTAAACTCTAGTCTCCAGAATTTCAGTTATTTTAGCTAAGTCCAAGAACCTTAGTGATGATGTCCAAAAGATGTAGAGCTACCCTTCTCTACTTACTTCTCTTCATTTCCTGAAACATGTAGAAAATCAAGTGTCAACTACAAAGTAGTTGGTGAGAAATCATAAGTTTTTATGTATCAAAAACGTTTATAAAATGTTTATGAAAGTTTATAAATGGGTTTATAATTTCCCGAGAAAATCCACATGTGCACCTGCGAAATAATCCAACTCTGCCCAAATCCAACAAACACAACATTCAAACAATCCAAGTAATCACATACACAATAATCACAAATAATTATCCACATATGTTCAACCAATCACATCAATTCAATAAGCATCAATCATTATAATCATATCAATATAAGTTACCGCGGAGGACCTCAGTCAACTCAATCAACGGCGGAATCATCGCGGAGGACCGCAGTCAACTCAACCAACGATATTGTGCACTGTGGAGGACCGTAGTCAACTCAACCAACATTGGAATCACTGAGGAGGACGTTAGTCAACTCACCAACAGTAACTCAATCATCACGGAGGACCTAAGTCTACTCAACCAACAATGACTCATGGATAAGTAATAATTCATCTCAATCCATAATCAATAATAATCCATTAATATGAATATCATATTGATAATCCAGGTGTCACCCATGTGTTATCAAAATAATATTTAAATTGATATACATGTTCCACCTCCGAGTTTAAAAGCAAAATGGTTTTAAAAGGAGGTTATGAGAACTCACCTGAGTCCTTTAGATTAAGTGATCTTGTAAAATGCGAGCTCGCGTAAAAGAAATCAAAAGCAACTCAATCAACCTGTATTTAATATGTGTTCGTGTTTGTAAGCATACGCGTTTCATTTCAATTGAGTGTCCACTTTAAATCCTTAAATGTTTAGTTACTTAGTTTATTTATTCTAAGTTGACTCGTAACACCTAAGGTTTATCGATGATCATCATAAAATGTGATTCAAACTTGTTAGTTTCAGTTATCTAATGATGATCATTACTTGTGAACTCGTATGTATATTCCCCTTAGATATGTATATAATCTAAGGTGTTAATCCTTGTTATAACATATCTATACCCACATTTGCATGCTTGTTTAACTAAATGTCGTCATAATTCTAAATTAACAACATTTTATTTTAAGCTTAAGAAAATCTTACATAAATTATTCTTATAAAATATTGAACATGTATAATCTTATAATTACACTTATACTCATTAAGAAAAGGTGGCAACTTAGTATCTTACATGCATACATAAGTGTTCATCACTTCTCAATTCTTCATTTTTCATTAACCCTAATTCAACAAAATTTATGTTTAAAAACCCCAAGATTCGCCTATCATTGCTCCACCCCAAAAGGTTAACAGTTGAGAAGTTTTAGGTTGTCTAAGATTCAACCAAATAAGGATGTGCACACTTAAAAGAGGTTTGCTGCACATGGAGGGACTCAGTAGATTAGGGTTCGCTGCCCTAGGTTCGTATGGTGAGGCTAGCAACATCAGGTTCGCAGCATTCCAAGGGACATAGGTTCGGCCACAGCAAGACATCCAGGTTCGGTGACCCAGGTTCGTGGCTTACTATGTTCGGCTAGCTGGTTCGTGAAAGTATGAAGGTTTGAATAGGTTAGGTTCGCATGGCACAAGGGTTAGTGGCCAGCAGGGTCGGTCCTTGAAGGTTCGTGCGGCCCAGGGTTCGCCCAAGTGAGGTTCGGCTAGAACTAGGGTTTGCTTGGCGAGGTAGGTTCGCACAACTGAAAGGGGTTCGCCACCCTCTTGCCTAGCTCCAACAAGTTCATGAAATCGTGGGGTTCGGTCAGATCAGGCTGGCGGCTCACAGGGTTCGGCCAAGACACAAACACAGGTTCGGCCACCTGTTACTTTCGCGACTTCACTGCTCTCCATCTTCCCCATCGAGCACAACCCTGTTGCAGATCTCTTTCTAGGGTTTTCAAGTCGTTTATCAAGTTTATTTCAATGATTTTAAGTGCTTAGATCGTTTCAAACATCAACAAGTTATAGGGTTCATGATTCACAACAAAACCGAAAATAAAACTCTAGTTTTACCTTGAAATGTCAATCAAACGTAAGATTTCTTCGTATCCTCTCGTTCTCCTCGATCACACGGTCGTTTAGGCTCCAAGATCTCGCGATTCCGACAAGGAATGAAAAATGAAATCTAGAGAGAAGGTAGAGAGAAGTGTGGGTGACGAATTTGCAAGTGTAGAGAGAGAGAGAACTCTTGCAAAATGAGGAGGAAGAAGAAGTGATGGGCTTTTATAGCCCGGGTTCTTCCCGCGTGCTCGATCTCGTTTTTATCGCGTTAAAAATTTATAATATGCTCGATTTTCTCGTAAACGTGTTTTAAAACATAAAACATTTAGATAATTATGGTTCGTTTTCATAAAATGATTTTATTTAAATACGGTTGTTTCGTAAATGATTTCGTTAAATTATTTATTTAATAAAACGATCCTTTCAAATACGTCTTAGGTTGTAATTCCTAATAAATGTTTTTAAAACCTTCTTCTTATTTTAATATCGTTAAATATTATTTCGGTCCTCTCGTCGAAACGCGTTACTCATGTACATATTCGTAAAGATCGTCACCTTTCCGAATCCAACGCTCGTATCGTATTTCAATTCGATTTACGATTCATGGAATATCGTTTCAAAATATTATTCCTAATAATCATACTCGTGTGAATCGTCACCCACGCGAATACATTATTAAGTTAATATTTCCTGAAATAATATTCGCGTTTAAAATTATCTTCGTAACCTCACCATAGCTTGTTTATCTTTAATAATGCTTCCGATATTTTATTATCTTGAATATTATATTTTCCCAATCCAAATCCCACTAAACCATATCACTAACACATCAATAACAGACCGAAATATGCTTATGTATAGGGCATATGTAGGAGTAGGTCGCAACCTATCCTGCCACCGTCCCACCGCTATTTCGATAAACCATGACCATGTCACCTTGACTATGTTTAGTAACCAAACAATAACCAACTTATAACTTTCATCATTCTAAACCAAAACCTCGGATTCTCCTCACCAAAGCCTCAACACTGATATAATCATGATAAACCGAAGATGGCTTATGTATATGGCATATGTAGAA
Organism: Mikania micrantha; assembly: GCA_009363875.1. NCBI lineage: Eukaryota > Viridiplantae > Streptophyta > Magnoliopsida > Asterales > Asteraceae > Mikania > Mikania micrantha. The sequence continues at coordinate 27,178,830 of CM018682.1, read as the reverse complement.
GTCAGTCGCAACTGCCTCAGCCACAGTCCCACCACCTCTTCGATAGACCATGATTATATCCTTGCCTATCTTCGGCTATAGAATCCTAAACCACAACTATTCCAAACCAACAATCCATATCATGTGCAATAAACTCTCTGGTTCTGTTTAGTTGTTTTTCAACTAACTTCCCATGGCTTATGCTATCAAATCATATGTTCTCAATATGTATACCAATAGTAATGACTTCCAATAGTTCATAATAATTACCAATTATCATATCAGGTCTTAACAGTACAATTGGACATGTACGGACAACCCGAAATACAATGATGTTACAGTCTTCCCTAGTTAAGGGAATTTCGTCCCGAAATTCAACTTGGAGTGACCGTAGTGAATAAGGGAATTAGTCTAAACATGATAATTGTAGCCGTATTTCTCGCGGGTTTGCTCGCACATTGCCTCGTGTTCAGCTCGTTGAAATGGATTCATGTTAGTGGTTTCAAGGAAGAGCATTTGCCGCTCTTGCATCTCAAAATTTTTTTTGTTTCATCTCGAGGTTCTTTTTCTCAATTTCATAGAATTTTTCGATTTTATGCTCGAATTTTTCAATTGCTTCACTCTTAGCACGATTGGTCGAAGATATCTCATCAATGAGCTTGAGCTTCCTTAGGTCGTATTCAGATGGCTCTATTCTTGCTTTGCCTTTTAGCTTAGCTTTGCCTTTGGCTACTGCTTTGGCATTATCCCTCCCAGTTGGACGTGTTGTAGTAACCTGCTGAAGTTGAACTTCAAATTCTTCTTTATCAATATCTTCAAGTGATATTGTGATTTCAGGTTCTCACGAAAGTTGGCATCAGAAGCAGAGCTCGTATACGCCCTCGAGCTGCTAGTTTTTGTTCTTTTTGAGGGCTGAAAGCCATGAATATGAGTAGCAGAGTTGTACTTATCATGCTCTTTCACAACATTCCATACATGTTCATACGTGAAAGCAGCAGAAGTCTTGTTGGATGGATCGTTAATGTACAACTGTCTAGGCTCTTGGATGCACTGGTCGCCTGACCAACCACTTCTGTAACGAGACTTGACTTGTAAGAACAACTCATTAAATCTATTCAACTTAGATTTAAACATATGCTAATGACTTCTTAGATTATGAGAATCTTTTGGAATTGAAGGTTGACTTTCATTGTAGTATTTTTCAATCTTACTCCAAAAAGCATCTACATTTTGGCTGTTGCCGGTGATTGGATTCTCAGAAGTTGAAATCATAGCTTGTGCAAGCAACACCTATCACTTTGTGGCCACTTTTGACGACTCATCTTGGTTGGGTGCTCGTTATTCTCAGTCGCCTTCTTGCTTGGTTTTTTCATCTTTTTTGTGGCATTTTCTTTTGACGGTGATTCCACACGTTCCTGAGTTTGTTGAAATTGAGTTTTTTGCATTTGAGATGTTTTTTTTGATATTGTTACCATTGAAGAAATTGTAGCAATTGTTGTGGTAGAGAAAACTGTGGCATGACAGGAAATTGACCAAATTGGAGGAATAAAGGTCCTTGTTGGTGAAACTGGGGAAACGGTTGTGGTTGTGAATACTAAGAAAAATTTTGTGTTTGTGAGAACTGAGGGAATGAAGGTCCTTGTGGTGGGTTTTGCTGGACATCATCATCATCGTTTAACATTTGAGTGAACGAAAACGGGGCTCTTGGATCCATTTTGAAAGTATGAAAATTGCAAGAATTGGTATAGGATTTTTGGGTGAAAAATGAGTTATTTTGAGTAGGTATTTATAGGGGTAAAAAACTAGCCTTTTTTTAAATATTTGTTAAATTATAAAAAAAAAGTTATCGTTTTTTTTGAATCCAACTGTTATCTTTTTTTTTATTAAAAAGAAAACTTTAAATGTAATGGGGCCCACATTTTGTGCATTTGATTGCACTTCACCAAGAGTAAAGGGTGCCATTTGTGATACAAACCAATGCATAAATGCAGCCTTTGTCAGACGTGCGATGTGGAATACAGATGCAATGGAAACAGCCTAATAAATAAAGGTTTTTAGTAACACATGCATGTTTTTATAGCTTATTTACCTTTATTTATCTCCTCTCTCTCCTATTAGATATTTAATATTTTAAATATACTTTTAATACATTTTTAAAATAAAAAAAATAATACTTTAAAATATATTAATATTAAAGACACTTTTTTTAAGAAAATTATTAAAGATTATAAAATTTTCAAAAACAATTATTTGAAACACAATGTTTAAAGAAAAACAAATTATAAAAAAGTTAGTGTTTAAAGAAATAATATTATTGTATTAATACTTCAAATATTAAATCATACGAAATTGTAATCTTATTTTATATTAAAAATCATCTTTTTTTTAAATTTTCATTGATAATTATTCGTTATATTTATTTATATAATTTGTGTAATACATGGGACACTAACCTAGTCAACATATATAAGTAATCAAATTCTTCAAACATTTTTTCCCTTTAAAGATAAAGTAGCCTACATTAGGTAAAGAAACACCAAATCATATGAAGTGACTTGAACTTTCATGTTGATCATCTCAATAGTCTTTATGTCTCTGTATCCAATCCCTGCCTCTATCACTATTATGGAAACACTATGAACAAATGACCTAAAAGGTGCGACTAATGCACTGCAGTAATCAATTTTGCAAAAACACCCAAAGTCATGACAAATCGGGACAAATTTAACGTTTGAAAATCAAGAGCTTGGTTTACTAGATCGGCTATTAGACCTTTCTAGTGGTAACCTCGCTCTGATACCAGTTTGTTGGAACGTTAAGGGCAGGTAGCTATAGGAATCAGATGAAAGGTTTAGTAATAGGAATGGAATCAATTAAACATTGAATAAATGATTAAACGAATGATTACATGATTGAATTCATAAACATAAAAGAAGATAGTCATTGCCGGGGAGAGATCGAGCATGATCTATCCCCTCCTTTGCCCAAAACCCTAAAAACCTTAATGAAATCTGAATTGGAAATGAGTGATATAGGGTATCTCCATTTGTACGAAAGGGACCCATTCGTACGAACGGACCCATTACATCCATTTGCATATGCTCCTGCAAATGTCTTAGTTCCCATAGTTACAACATATAAACACATACAAGTGAGTATAATTCCAGGGGTGAACATAATATAACCATAACCGAAAATTAACCGATAACCGCCCCCAACCATAACCGAAAATAAACCGATAACCACCCTGAACCATAATCAATTTTAACTGAAACAGACTTTAACCGATGGTTATAGTTATGCAAAATCATTAACCGATCTATTTGGTTATGGTTAAGCCAAGCCATTAACTGATTTTAACCAAACCGAACCGACTATTGTATATTTGCTTCTTTTTTTATATATATTTCAAGGTGTGTGTGTTTCTTTTTTTGTTTATTCCAAAAGTTATGTTGCAAGTCAAGTATATAAGGTGAGCTATAACTTTTAATTGGATGAAAATATTATAAGTTACATGTGTGACTATTTATATATTTGGAGATGAGTTAGTGTTCATATGATTTTCTTCACTCGTTCTCAGTCGAAAAAAGTCATACGAGCTTCACTTAATTTTTTTCATCAATATATATATCCTTATTTCATAAGCTTATTTACAAGTTTTTATTGGTTTTCAACAATTTCATTATTAACCGAATTTAAACGAAACCGAACCATAATCGATGGTTAACCGATTAATTGGTTATGTTTATGGACATGGATTTACGATTAACCGAAGTAGCAGTTTTGGTTATGGAAATGGTCATAACCGCACTGAACCGCACCATGTACACCCCTATACAATTCAGCCTATAACATTCATCTTGTAACGGACACCCAAAATATGCATCAACACACACACATGTGTGTGTGTGTCGTCCACCATATTTTTTGAATAAAAATCAGAATTTGAGTGATATCGTAATGTCACGGTGACAATAAGAAAAAATGCAGACCAAAAAACCGATATGAAACCTATATTATTTAATTACTATTATTATTTTATTAATACTATCATTAGTATTTACAGAAAAAAATTCTTATTATTTATAAATAGGGAGGAGGTTTGACAGTTTTTTAAGAGTGGTAAAAAAATCAATATTCAATTAAAAAAAGATAGTAGGAAATGAAAAGTGTTTTATACTCGAAGGAAAATGTAACATTTTAAGCTATCTATAATATTTGTTTTAAAGAAAAATAGAAAAAGAAAAAACGATGAGGAAGAGATATAATGCATGTGAGAAGGATAGGTGTGGGTTGACGATTTCAGACACGAGCACATTAACACGACACGACACGACATGACTTTAACATGTTTCGTGTTTATCCTACCCTTAACATGTTTTGTGTTTAAAACCGGTCGACATGTTAATAGATGTTTATTTTCATGGCTAAACATGTAAAAACCCGTTAAGACCTGTTAAGACTCGTTAAGATATGTTAAAACCTGTTTATAATTTCAAATATAAAATAAATAGTATAATTAAATAGGTGGGTAACCGATTACCTTTTAAAAATATATAATTCTCTAACCCCAGTTCCTTAACGGGTTCCTTAACAAGTTCTTTAATAGGTCTTTAACATTATATATAACGGATCATTTATAGTGTTAATTGTTAACATTTTCCTTAACTGGTCATTTTGTGTTTTAAACGGGTCATGTTTGGTAAAGCAAACATGATACGTGTCGTGTTTGTGTCTACCCATGTAACGACCCGATTTAACTTAATATTAAAATAATCGATATGCGATTTAATTTTAAGTTAAATGGTGTTGTTATGTGTTGATTAGTAGGCTAAATAATTATTCAATTGTAAACATTAACAAATGTTAAAAGGGTAATTGAAACATGAGGGGCTAAAACTGCCAATAGTTGAAAGTTTAATTAAAAGGGGGCATATATACTTGGTCAATGCTGGTCAAACCCAGATTTGGGCTTGGGGGAGGTCGAAGACCAAGGGAGGAGAAACAAGGGTTTTCAGTTTTGTGATCAAATTCGTCATCAAATCTCGTTCCAAACGTTAATGCAAGCTTAGATTTGTATTCCTCATGTAATTTCTCAACTAAAGGTATGTGATTTCATATGTGGTGATGGAATTCCGTGGGTTTGCATTTGGGTGTGGTTAGATGATGGTGAAACTCAAATTTTGGGTTGTTTGTGTAATCTAAAACATGAGATGATGTTAGTAATGTTAGAAAACAACTAACTAATCATCTTTTATGTTAAAATATATTGAAAAGCCTTGAGTTGGGGTTTTGGGATTTCATGGGTTTTATGAATTCCATGAAGTTATGGAGTAGATGATGAATTTGGTGAATATGTGTTGTGTCGATTACATATGTGCAGAAATTTTGATCAAACATTCATTAAATGAGGAGTTTGAGACTTTGTATGTTAAAAATGGATATGAATGGAATTGAAAGAATGGTTTTAAAACATGAATGAAAAATCTGCACATAAGGTGTTTGAGGAAATGCCTCAAACAACCTCAAGTACTCAAATGATGCGAGGTCTTGGTGAAAATGGGGGTAATGGCTAATTAACTTATTTGTATGAATTATAAGTGCCAATTAGGTGTAATTAGCTATAATGAAAGGAATTAATGGTGAATTGGTGATTTAGGAGATTTGACTACAATAAAGTCAATTATGGTGATAATGGGTCAAAAAGGGTGTGAGTTGATTTTCTTGTGTGTTATTCTTAGATTGAATGTGTATGTGTGATTATATGATCTAGGAAGTGGAAATACAAATCAAAGACCCGGTAAGGAGAAGATGGAACAAAGTGGCATTATGGACCAAGGTGAGTAAACCTAACCATGGATATGCAACCATAAGTCATATTCATGTTTGTTGATTTGGTTGAATTGTATGAACTATTTGATATAGTGTTTTGTGGAGATTGTTGTATGTTATGTGATGTATGCATAACTCAAATTGGTGTCAATGCATGATAAAGTGTAGTTAGAACATTACTTGGTTGATGTGACAACTAGTACCTGACCGGCCGACAAGTCCGTACGGTATGTGTACTTTCAACAGTAACTGTGTGTAAAAAAATGTGTGTAAACAGTACTTGTATTAACAAAGTTCAAAATACAAGAAACAGTTGTACGTAATTATGTGTAAACTTAAATACTATAAGTGCAACACTCATTTCAAACAATAGTTGTTAGTATTTAGGTGAAAACCTAAGTACAAATAATACAACTAAACATGAGAAACAACAGTGTTCAAACAAATAACAAGAACAAATCGGTTGCGATCTGATATCCATAGATGACAGGAGTCAGATGACCGACAAATCAGTGTGAAAACAATGTGATAACATGATGTTTAGTTGAGTCCGACAGTGAGGAAATACAAAATAAAACAATAATGCAGTGTTATTTCAGAATAACAAACTGACAGTGTGTTTGCGTGGGTGACGATTCACACAAACATATCTGTGAGTTTAACGTTTTGAAATGATACTGGAAAGTAGAAAACAAAATTCAGAAAGCCAAACCATCGACGTGTTCGTTCGAATGACGATTCGAACGAATACGCGCGATGGTGACGCAATTTGACGAAACGAAAACGAAACATGACACGATCGATTTTAAATTAATAAAATAAAATAAATAATATTTTACAATTTTGAAACTCATCAAAATAATTAAAACCCTTCTTTTTATTTAAAACACGTAAAACACACGCGTTACGTTCCGGAAACGCGATGAAAACGCGAACCGAGCAACCGAAACGAACCCGAACACCCGCGGAGTATAAAAACTCATTTTCAAGCATTCAATTCTCATAAACACAATCACCTACTCACTCTCTCTCTACAATTTCGGTTTCTCTCTCTCTCTAACATTTTGGATCTTCAAATCATCATATCTTGAGCAATTCTTGGTGGATTTTGGTGTTCTTGGTGTCCACGTGAAGCTCTTAACCTCCTCTACAAGGAATTACAACAAATCTGGAGGTTTACCCAGCCAAAATCGAGGTAATAAGCTTTGAAAGTTCGAGAAATGATGGTTTCTCAACGTTCGTTCGATCCACACACACAACCTATCTTAGGCTCATCTCCATAACTCCTACGCTCACTAAACTCGTTAGGGTCGGTCACTGACTGGGGAAAACAACCGCAACATCAACGGGCTCAACGTGGATGATGATGGTTAGCTACAGGCTACAGGTTCGCTTGTGAAAAGGGGGCGGCCAAGCATGTACCAGCCGAACCTTGGGTTCGCTGGGCAACAAGGATAGCCGAACCTTTTGGTGTCTCACGAACACATGCACCCATGAGGCGAACCTACAACCTCTGGCCGAGCCTTTTTCCAGCCACCGAACCCACCATACACGTGCGAACCCTTGTATCACCAGCCGAACCATGTAACCAGCAGCCGAACCAATACCCAGGCCGACGAACCTGTCACGAACCAAGCATGCTGAGTGGCGAACCCATTGGAGCCAAACCCTAGCCGAAGCTTCCATCTGAACCACGAACCTAGGAGAGGCCGGTTGTTCTATCAGCCGAACCCTTGATAATTGCCGAACCCTGCTCGAAGGAACCATGAGGTTCGCTAACCACTTAGCACTGTACCACGAACCTGCACCCAAGTTTGCCGAACCTAGGGCTGCTTGATGATAGGTCCGCTTGTGGGAAGCTATACTCCATCGAGTAGGTCAACCATCGGCCCATGCCAACCAATTCAGTCAACCACCTCGTTTAATTTAAGAAATATCAACCGGCCCATGTGAAATACCATTGGGCTACTATAATTGTTTCAGCCCACACCCACTTGGCCCATGACTAACTCAAGCGGTCCACCCCTTTGGTCTAGGCCCAACACATTCAAATAAGCCTTTCATTGGCCCAAGTCGGTTATTTCGGCCCAAAAATCCACAACAGTTACAATCGGCCCAATTGACATTTAATCGGTCCAATTTCATTTCCTTGGCCCACTACATGACCCATGTCTTCGATTGGTCCGTAATCACTTAATTTGGCCCATGTACACATTGTTTGGCTCAATTAGGTTCAAATGGAAACTAACACTTGAAATCAATGTAGGATGTAATGAACATGATATACATTGCATTGTTGGATAAAATAGTTCAACAAAGAATTCATGGCGATTTTGAAATGATAAACTTAATTCGTAACTATTACTTAGGTTAAATCACAAGATTTTTATCAACGCCGTGACTAACACATGATGACAAAGGTTATAAAAGTCCTAGGAGGAAATCAAGTTCAAAAACACAATATAAAGACACTTAGTAGTGACAACCCATAACAATTACAACAAGGGTCGAACGGTGACCACGACTTACGTATGTTAGTCAACCTTATGGCTAACACATACATACGCACACAAAGCAATTACACTCAATACTCATAAAATAAATGCAACGTGAAATCAATACAGGATCGTGAAAACAAACTCAAGTGCAATCAAGAGCGCGTGCATTTCTTCGTTTAGGCTAAGTCAATCACTACAACAACAAGGTGAGTTCATATGCCCCTTTTCTTTAATCTTAACTGATTTTAAACTCTCGGGGCTGAGAAACATGCTTACTTTTATATATTTAAGAGTTTTAATGTTTCACGTATTACTTATACTATGATTTAGATAATATTGTTTAACTTATTATCGTTTATCATTGTATGCATGCATGTATGATCATGATATGACAGGGATAATTAGATGAACAAGATAATATAACTTATTAGTTCATCAACACATTAGAATAACATAGTTGTAAGATTTTATCTGACAACACTTAGTTATTTCTACATGAGCAAACATCGAGAAAATTCATACACAAACAAACATTGAGAACAATTACAGAGAAACATGATGACATTACAAAACACATGAATGGTTAGAAGATAATACATCTTCTTAATACCATTCAACATGAAAATTTACTAAGGGTGATAAGTCAAGTACTTATAACGCTTAGTTTATAACTTAAAACATACTATGCGATAATATGAAGCATTTATCATCCACCACCTGCGTCACTTAAGGGTACTAAGACTAGTTCTTACTACGGCTTAAGGATTATATGGTGATCATATGGATTACAAGGAATGATATCATGATAACGTAACTTCATGATGACAATATCATTCACATAATGATTAACATAACGTAATAAGACAAGTTCTTATTCAACCTTGTTAATCACATGAGAACATCCCACAATGAGAACAAACACTAACATCGATGTACACAATCCATCGTTAGCTGTGGAGTAGTAGACTGAGGAATTTATTTTCTCTCATGTCATATTATTAGTAACAGTTTCGATGAGGGCAATGGGATCACAAAGTGGTAGAGGTAAATCGGATGCATTGAAATCTGATTACGTGAGGATTGCAATGGATTCCTTTTAGGCTCTATGCACTTCGCATTGAGAACAAATGACAAATGGTTAATTAACACTTTTAATATATAAAAGTGAATCAACAGTTAACCCCACAAGCAATAGAATAATACAAGGAACAGATTAAGTAAATCTAATATCCTTAATACATATAATGGTTATCAATACTTCGGTTTGATAACTACAATTCTATCATCATATTATTCTATACATGATATCACAGGTGATCAATAAGGAGATGAACGTGTGGAATGGGAATGGGAATCAATAGTTGTATTGCAAGTAGTGTGGAGTTCTAGTAGTGATGTGGTGGGATGTTGGCTAGGGCTTAGTTCCCTTACATATGCCCTATATATAAGCATCACTACTAGGACGATATATTACTTGTGAATATAACTATTGAGAAGCCATTGGGAGAACAGGTGAAACAAATAACATACAAGTAACATGATATACATTGTGATTGTGCATGTTAATGAATCAAGGTTTTCAATTAACAGACTCACCAACCTAGTGTTGACTTTGTTTAAATGCATGTTTTCTCAGGTGATGAACATGTGTAGTTACTTAGATGCACGGATGATGTCCTCGAAAGTGGTCTAAGAAAATAACTATAAAAACTAACCTAGACTCAACTTAATTACAACGAGTTAAAACCGAAAATCCTAAACTAAACCACTACGACAGGCAAGTGTACCTATCAATTGTAGAATAGCTAACGAAAGTCCGGATATCGAACCCACGAGACACTGACTTAACGAAACAAAATTAGAAAATGATTAAAACAAATAAAGGGGGGTTTTGAATAAAAATGATAATTCAATTAAACTAATTACCCTAATTAAATTAGAAAAGCAATTTAACTAATATTTAAACCCTAAAACAGATTAACGAATTTAATTAAAAGATATGGTTTATAATTTTAGAAAAAAAACTTAAACAAATGAGAAAACTCTACTTAGATAGAATTCCTGTCTGTGATTATTGACACTATTGACTTTGTTTGATATGATGGAACTAGGATCTTAAACAGCAAAATATAAGTAATCTAATGGATTCTGGATTAATTACCAGATAAAACCAACTAAGAAAATCTAATATTGCAATAAACACACTAGTTAATTGAATCACCTCCCGGATTTTTCCAATAACACTTATGTACTCAAATGAACAAGTCACATTCCTGATTTTCTCATTCCAATACACCTAAGATGCAAGGAGTAATCTTAGAATGTCTAATTTGACACGAAATGACAATAAAATTAAGTCTTTCAATTAACCAACCCTTCCGGGTAATTATCATGAAAACCCTAATGCTAAAGATCACCCGACAAGTCTATCACCTTCCGGATTTCTAAACTTAGATACATAAAGAACCCTAAAAACATCAATTATATCTTTTCCTATGGCTAGTGATATCAAACAAGCCACAAACTAGTCATAACACCAAGTCGATGACCTAATACGTGTCTAACACCGAAAGACATTCAATAAACACGTATGGAACATGATATAAACTGATATAATCAAGATTAGATATGCAAAACTCATCAAAATGACACAATAAGATCTGTTACAAAAGTGTTTTCTATCATATATCAAAACAATAGTCAATAGTCATCAATAATCATTCAAACAATCATTCTAACCTAAGTAGAATCAAACAATTAGCCTACTAACATCATCATCAGTCAAGAAATCCCAGAAATATCATAACAAGATGAAATATAATACTGAAAATTAAGAACAATTGAGAACAAAGATTGACCAAGATGATATCACATGTAAACAAGGTCTTCTAGCCCTCCAATGCTTCCCAAATGCCTCCTCAAGCTCCTGGATAGCTCTCCTGCTTCAAAAATGGTCGAGAATGATAATTGAAACGGCTGGAGAGCGTCTCATATTTAATCTCGCTTGAATCTTGACTTTTTTCAAATTTCAAACCTGTCGCGTACCGCGGAGACTAATTCAAAATAACACCGCGTACCGCGATGGACAAAACAAGCGGGGAACCCCCGAAATACTTCGCGTATCGCGAAGGTGAATTTCTTCCTCATCGCGTACCGCGATGACGTCATAATTATGAAAACTTGTCTTTTTCTCTTGATTTCAACCGGGGCTCGATTCCTTTGGGTTTCGAACTCGATTTCCGCTCATTTCATTCGACAAGCCTGTAAAAACAATAAACATGTAAAAAGAATCTAAAAATAAACAAAAACGACATATTTACAACTTAAAATCAACTAAAAACTATTTAAAAACCAGATGTGTTTTACAACCCATCAACGGACTAAGCTAGTGAACTTTTAGAAGACCTAGCTTCATTTGGTGTTGCATGCTTGATGACAAAAACAACGAATCATCTTTTGTATATCTTGTATAGTGACAAGATATAAACTCATTGATTCTTTTGGGTAGATTTACTTGGTTAAATTATGAATGATACATTGTAATTTAATCTTGTAATTCTATATTATTGTCGTGTTAGCATTTCTCAGTTATTATCATGTGCTATGTAAACAATCTGATCATTTCGATTATCACAATGATATCACGCCCCGGGAACCTTCCGCTCGGCGAGAAAGTCGATCCAGCCCGCCGGCTCGGGGTGTAACAGTTGATGATCCACATTCGTGTGGAATGTGATGTAAGATCACAATTGGGTGACAATTGGGTGATGATCCACATTCGTGTGGAAGCGGGCATAAGTCCATACTCTTGTATATTCGTTGTATGTAGTTTAAGTGGAATGAAGAAAATTCCAATATTGTTAGCATTACTTGAATGAAATGCTATTTTGTAAATAATGGTAGTTATATTTGTTGTTTGTTTGGCTAGTAGAAAATCAAAAGGTAATTATGCAAATGAAGGTAGAACTACAAATATGGGGGGTTAACAATGATGAATGTTTGACTAATGAAAGTCAAAGTATGTGTTTATATGTAGTAAAATGATTATGATGATAATTGATGCTTGATATATGGTGTATGCATAATATGGTATGGTGTCAATGTATGTTAAAGGATAGTTGACACATTACTTGATTGATGATCCACATTCGTGTGGAATGTGATGTACGACTACAATTTGGTGACAATTGGGTAATGATCCACATTCGTGTGGAAGCGGGAATAAGTCAATACTCATATGGCAAGAGGAGATGATCCACATGCGTGTGGAGGATGATGTAACGTCACCATGGAGTGGCATTGGTGATGATCCGCATTCGTGCGGAAGGATATGGATAAATGAAGGAAATTAATAGATTAGAAGGAGTTTGGGTAAATGACCCATTAAGTGATTTTATAGTAATCACAAGTTGTAAAGTCACCAAGATAGGTTTGGGACTTATTTATACTGTCCATAAATTAATATAGGATGTATTTTGTGGTAAAATAATGATTGGAAACGAAATTGGGAGTTAAAACGGATTATAATACGTTTTGGGTAGTTTTTGGGCAAAATATGTCAGTGGAGTCTGGGACGCCACTGGGTGCATCCAGGACGCCACCAAGCCTCTGTAGACGCCACCCAAAACGCCATAGTGAAGCCTGGGACGCCACTGGGCTTTCCACAGACGCCACACAGGACGCCACTTCCTGTTGGAATGGTTATGAATGGGGAGGTTAAGGGGTTAACTCACTTAGTCCTTTTGGACTAACACTTGATTGTTTGTGGTTGTTTCATGTTAAAAGTAGGCTCGGCTACGAAGGTCATGATCGGGATGCGAAGGATCGAACCATGTTGATAGTAACAAACAAATGTTTTGTTTAAAAGGATTTTTGGATATCATTGTAAATGGTTAAGAGTATTTAATATTAACAAACAATTTTGTTTGTGAGTTGTGAATGTTTATGGGTTAATTGGGTTATGTAATTAACTTGGAAAAAAAAATATGGGACCTCTTTTGTAAATTCCGCAAAATTTGATAAATGAGATGTTTTGAGAAGCGGGGTGTCACAACCCATTTCGTGTCTTAACGGATTATGTATGACCTTTTATGGCAGCCCTAGACTGGTGAAGCCAGAAGAAGAAGAAATAACATGTGAAGAAAATGGTTAAAAAACAAAGGTAACCTGCATATGTTAAATGTACTCGAAGGGAGTCGAAAAGGCTAAGATGACGAGATGCATCCGTTTTCGTCGTGGGCAGTAGGGGTTTTCGTGGTCCGGTTTTTACGGTCCGTGATTTTAATATAACGTGGTCCGTGATTATTGGTTCATGTTTATACATTTTGTACTTGATTATGTGTGTTAAAATACGGTATGAGATTGTTATATATGAATCACGGTCTGTAATTTTATATGGACAATAATGTCTCTTACCCAGATGACACATGCACGTTCTTGTGGCTTCCTACGTTTAGCACATTAATTTCGTTTGTACGTTAACCGTCCCCCACGTATATAAACATATATATATGGGTATATATATATACGTGAGTGTGTGTATATATATTTATATATACAAGTGCACACACATATAAGGTCCGGTTTTTTACGACCGGTGTTTTTGAAAACCGTAAATTTTAAATTTTGAAACCGGCCGAAACGAACCGTGAATGATTTGGACGGTTTCAAGTTTTGGAACGGACCGTGAAAATCGTAGTGGGCAGTCTTATTAGAGGGCAGTTGCTGTTCCACGTATGCTGGCTCCTTGTTCTAACAAAGTCCTAACCCCTATCATCACCATCTAAAACCCTCAGAAAACTATGAAGTGAAGAACTGAGCATGGCGATTTTCGTCCACAGACTATCTCTGAGTCCACTGAGGACGACTTCATTTCTGCTCCGTCGCCGCCTCCATTTGAGCCCTAGACTCGTCAGACCTCTTCCTCCGGCATCGAGGCCGGCGTCAGTGCTGGTTTGTTCATCTCGCGTCATTAAGAAAACGGGATATAATGATTCCTACTCGTTACCTTACTTTTACCACCAAAGTTTCCCCTATGGCGGCTACGCTTACGACGAATATGCTTCCGACGAGGATTCTGACCCTCAACAGTCACAATCCTCTCATACTGTGGTTAGTATACGTTTCTTCTTATTTAATTGAATAATAAACATCATGTGGATGCTTTGATTTATGTTTAATTTATTCCCTTCTGATTGGGGTTTTATAGCGGTAGAAACTACAAATTCAATTTTGGAACATAATGTTTATGATTTAGCCGAAATTCAACTCATTGATTGTATTAGTGTTTATGAAATGCACAGATGCTCTATGTTTAATTTTCCCCCTTCTGATTGGGGTTTTATAGAGGTAGAAACTACAAATTCAATTTTGAAACATAATATTTACAATTTAGCCGAAGTTCAACTCATTGATTGTATTAGTGTTTATGAATGTACAGATGCTTTATGTTTAATTTGCCCCCTTCTGATTGGGGTTTTATAGCGGTAGAACTTACAAACTCAATTTGAAACATAATGTTTATGATTTAGCCGAATTTCAACTCTTTGATTGTATTAGTGTTTGTAAAATTTACAGATGCTTTATGTATAAATGAAGGCGCAAAAGCCAGGGGAATTGCACTAAACTTCATTCTGTAGTCAATTAGTATTTTGACATCATTGCTAATATGCATGTAATCTTGAATGTTTTAGTTTGTATGAAATTGGAGAGTATGGTTTTGACATGTAATAGCTGTGATTTCAATAAACTTAGTTATAAGATCATTTAAACTTACTACATATCACCTCTATTTTTGGAATGGTGTTAATTGACCAGGGGGCTTCAACTTTTGACAACATCAAAGAGTGGCAACAGAAGTTCGTTACACTGATCCGGAAGAAAGATGAGCAAGAGCTAGTTTCACGAGAAAGAAAAGATAGAAGAGATTTTGAACAACTCTCAGCTCTGGCTACTCGAATGGGATTTCATAGGTATACTGAATATCAGAGGCTGATGGCTTTGTCTTAACTGTTCAGATATATTTCTTTGTGTATTGATTATGGTCTTTGCAGCCGCCAATATTCTAAAGTAGTCGTCTTTAGTAAAGTTCAATTACCAAATTACAGACCAGATCTGGATGATAAACGCCCACAAAGAGAGGTACATACAACAACTATGAGTTATATCTATATTAAGTTCCTTCTTGCTTGATCACTGTGCCGTCATACATCTTACCATTGAATAAAAACTCAAAAAGAGTAACTTTAATTCTGTAGTGTAGATTGTTTAATGTTTTTTTAATTGAAAGAGATACATGCATGCATGTGACTTGATAACTTAGATATACGAGTCTTCAAAGACACATATACATCAATTCATGCATGTTCTCATACTAGTTTGACAAGACTTGGCTAGAAAATATGCTGTAATTGAATTATAAATTTTAAAATAAATTGAACTATAGTACTAACAAAAGAGTGAGCTATACTTGTGAGATAGACGTACTCTTCTACAACATTTTACTTTTGAGAGGTAAACGGTAAACCAACTTTCCTATGCTTATTTGTTCATTACAGTTTGCTAATGACAACAAGTATAATAATATACTATTTACAATCCCTATTTCTAGAGTTTCCCAAGTATACCGTACCTTATAAAAATATTAAAATTCTAATCTTTAATATTAAAAAATAATTATCTATACTTCCCTAAAGACTAACATTTAGTTAGTTAAGTATATGTAATTATGAGGATTGTTTGAATATGTGTAGGTGGTTATTTCATCAGAATTACACAGTCAGGTTGATCATCATCTTAAAGCACATCTTTCACGAAAGTCTGCTGCCAGAGATGGTTATCCACATAACACCTTGCCTACAACTCCTAGTCTTAAAACTAAGGAAGGAATTCATGAGCAAGATGAGCCTCATAGAAGAGGTTTTGTTGCAGAGGGAATTCTTAGGCGTAAGAGCTTCCACCTGCGCAATATCCAACAAGATTGGCAGGTTTGTCTTGTTCTATTTGAATAGTAGGTTTCGGTGGTTGCTTTTAGTATTTTATGATCTTCTGTAACTTCATGCATCACCAAGTTTATATAGTAATTAATTGGCAGATGAGTAGCTCAAACAGGTTGGTTTTTGTTTCAAAATGTGTATTTTGTCAGCGATTTGCATTAATCCAGAAGTCTCTTTTTAGTAGCATGCTAAATAAAATCACAAAAACTATATTATTACAAAACCAATCTAACATTCTTTCATAGAGCAATTTAGGAGCTTTTTGTGCAATAAAATATACTTTGGATGACTTTAAAACCTCTTTGAGTTATTTGATTGTTTCATTATAGGTAAATTCTAGCTTATTCTGTTACCTGTAGGAGATGAAGTAAAACCATAATTGATATATCATCTCATCTATTAACATATTATGACAAACTATATATAGAGAACCAAATCCTTCTAGATTACAACTTGGCAACTTGACCACTTGTGATTTGTGAAGACAGGTTGCCCGCTTTTTAGCTCAGGATTTCTTATTAGGAATTCTACAAGTGAAATCTAATAACCTTAATGACATTATCTTATCTAACAATAGGTAAGCAGGTCCAAATTTACTCTCTTACCAAGATGTTTGACTGGATCTTGTATGTTTTCCTGAAGTCCCTCTTTTGTTGTTACCACAAGGGTTTTAATTTATATGTGTATGCTCTTAATATATAACTACTGGTAGATGGTCAAGTTGGAGCATGACAGCTCATGTTGACATCTTTATGTCTTTATGCAGGAATCTGCTGAAGGCCAGAAAATGCAAGAAATACGGACAAGTCTACCTGCACATAAACAGAAAGAAGCATTATTAAATGCTATTTCGAAAAATCAGGTGAGTTCTGCATTCATGTTTTAAATTTCTGTAGTTACTAATATGTGTATTGCTGTAGGGTATTACCACTGTAGAATAGGATAATGATATATTGTAAATTTGTTTTGTCACAATTTTATGAAGTTATGATAATTTGTATCTTGTAGTTCAAGTTCTAGGAGACATATAGTTTATACCCTTTATGAAATAGTTAACTTCAGCAAAAATGATCAAAAAGTGTGTTGGCAGGTGATTGTGGTGTCAGGAGAAACAGGTTGTGGGAAAACCACCCAATTGCCCCAGTACATCTTAGAGTCTGAAATTGAAGCTGCTCGTGGAGCTCTATGCAGTATTATCTGTACCCAGCCCAGACGAATATCTGCCATGTCAGTAGCTGAGAGAGTTGCAGCAGAGCGAGGGGAAAAGCTTGGAGATTCTGTAATTTCTTTATAATTTCTCTTTTTTCTTTTATTTTTTTTTGAGTTTGCAGCTTTGAATAATATTCTAATAGAGATCAACATGTTTTGTGTTCATTATTCTATTATTTCCAAGGTTGGGTATAAAGTTCGGCTTGAAGGAATAAAAGGAAGGGATACCCGTCTTTTATTCTGTACTACTGGCATTTTGCTAAGAAGATTATTACTAGACAGGAGCCTACAAGGTGTAACTCATGTTATTGTTGATGAGATCCATGAACGAGGGATGAATGAAGGTAACTAAAAGAAGCATGTTAATATTTGATGGTAAGATGGGTGGGCTAAATGGGTCATTTCAATAAAAAATCTAGTCATGTTTGGTTGACCCTTAAGATTTTTTTTTTTATATTTTTTCTCTAGTGTGTTGAAATTATGTTAAGAAATATTTAACATGTTTATTATGATTACCAAAAATTATATTTTTAGTTAATTTTCAAATCTATGAAACTATCAATTTAAAAGAATTTTTGGTTGTATGGGTTAAAAAAAGACACTAGCAAGTGTAACTCATGCTATTGGTTATGTGATCTATGAACAAAGGATGAATTAGGGTAACTGGAAGAATCATGTTAATCTTTTGATGGCAAGATGAGTGGGCTGGGCAACACGTCAAAATGGGTTCAGGTTTAGACGGTCAGGTTTGGTTGATCTTTTAGTCACTATCTTTCTAATTTGTTGAAATTATTTTGAATAGTTAAACCGTTGTTTATGGAACTAAAAGGAATATTCTTACAGATATGCAATTCAGTGAATATATCCATTTAAGAGGCTTTGAGATTGCATGCGACCATGCGTTAACAGTAGGAGCGTTACAACTTTCAATCTGTTTGACCAATTTTGACCGACTTAGCTTTGAACATATTTTTTATAAGATAAAACTTGATGGAAGTTATAGATTTCACATCTAAATGAGCAGAAATGGTTAGTTTTAGTTTTAATATTCTAAATCTTTTGCTTGATAAATACTCATTTCATGCCAGATTTTCTACTTATTGTTTTAAAGGAGCTCCTTCTTCACCGACCAGAACTGAAATTAATTTTGATGAGTGCAACTCTAAATGCTGAGCTTTTCTCCTCTTACTTTGGTGGGGCTCCTATGATCCATATTCCTGTAAGTTACTCATTTAGGTCAAGGGGGTATTTGGATTTGTGTTCTGAAAGTGAGTAAATGATTATTCAAAATTATCAGTTTTTGTTTCAATAACCAGATTCTGCCTTTTGATTTAGAGATTTGATTATCAGTTTAAATAATTAGTGTCATACTAGCTGCAGTGAAGGTTATTATCAAAGTTTAAAATTAATCACCTATTTATACCCTTTTTTTAACCTAATATTGGGTACTTTTACTCCCATATTACAAGTTGATATCCTTTTGGATAGAAGAATGTTCTTTTTGGTCATTTTATGCATTAATTTCTTTAGCCATTAGAACTTGTTAAACACTCAACAACTGCATCGTATCAAGAGAACTTTAAGCAGGAGCATATGCAAACATTATCTCCTCCATCCCATTGCGTTATGTCTGGTTATATAATTCTGATTATTTCAATATTACATAATGACTTTTAAATTCATACTCAATCATCACCTTAGAGTACAAATTTGGCATTAGCATATACAAGTGACAAATCTTTATAGGTTCCTTCAAGTTATGGTAGTTTTGTGTTTGAGCATTATATTATCCTTTCAAGCATTTTAAGGTTTTTCGTATACATTTTTGGTGGTGTTAATTAACCTATGGTAATTTCTTGTTCTCAGGGTTTCACTTATCCAGTTCGGAGCTATTTTCTCGAGAATATTCTAGAAATGACAGGATATAGGCTGTCAGCATATAATCAAATTGATAATTATGGTCAAGAGAAAAGTTGGAAAATGCAGAAGCAAACTTTACGTAAAAGAAAGAGCCAAATTGCTTCAGCTGCAGAGGTATAGGAGTCTGAGAGTGTTGCCTATTCTTTTCTTTTGCTGTATTTTGTGTTATGTGTTGACCAATATGAAAGTTTGTTGATTGGAACAGGATGCACTTGAATCTGCCGATTTAAGAGATTTTAATCCTCGCACTAGGGATTCCTTGTCGTGTTGGAACCCTGATTCAATTGGGTTTAACCTTATTGAAAACGTTCTTTGTTATATATGTAGAAAAGAAAGGGCAGGTGCTATTTTGGTGTTTATGACTGGTTGGGATGATATTAACTCCCTCAAGGATCAGCTCCAGTCTCATCCGTTATTGGGTGATCCATCCAAAGTTTTACTTCTTGCATGTCATGGCTCTATGGACAGCTCAGAACAGGTAAAGTTGCAGATAGTATATTTTTCTTCACAGTAAGCTCCTATTATTACCCGGCATTTATGTAACTTAATCATCTGTTGATTGCGTAAAAACTTTATGTCTAAATACATTGTACGAAGGTTATAATAATTAGTAAATTGTTTGTGGTTGGGTGGAATGAGCTCGGAATGACTATTTCGACCCATTTGCTTATAGTTGGTTCAATTGGGGTTATGATTGATATTCTACAGGGTATAAATAGTTGGACAGGAAATGATCTAATGGGTCAAGAATCACCTAAGTTGTATTTTTAATGCATAAGCCTCCTAAATTATTTTTTCAAAATTTTTAGATTATTAATTGAAATAATATAGTTTTTATGATCATGTTTGACACACTTTCTTTATAAAAATTGATCATTTTAGAATGAATTGTATTTTGGGTCAACAAAACTTTACTCAACTAGTAACAAATATGTTACCTATTTAGATCTGTTACACAGCCTACCGGAACCCCTTAAATTTGTCATTTATAGGTGGGTAGATGGTTTTATGTAGAATTTTGTATGCCATAGTTTTGATGATGTGAAATTTCACGCTGCTGACTACCAGCCTTTGCTAATGTTTTACCTTTTAATTGTATTTATGCTCTACTTTTCCTTGTATGGATGCATGTGACACAAAATTTCGTTTACAACATCTCTTTTATGAATCTTCCTTTCTCAACAGGTAAGATATAATCTTTTGAAATTTTTACCAACCGTCATGTTGTATTATAATGTGTTTAGAAGATTGAATTCACTTGCCCAAGCCTCCAACGATGCGATGCGTTGGTGTTGAGTGTTATGGTATTTACACATGCTGTAAACCATGAAACAATAATGGACACAAGGATTAAACGTGATTTTGTCGATGCGACCCACTGTTTGTAAAAATTGCTAGGTGCTAGTCGAGCGATGGGGTAGGGATTAGGGATTAATTTGATCAAAATTTTTATATGTAATTTATCAAAATTATATATATATATATATGGTGGGCGGCCAGCCGGCCGCCACCTAGTGCTTAGACGTTGAATCGTTGATTAATGGCTGCCAGGCTGATTTTTACAACACTGAGTGAGATACGTTCACGGGTTGTAACTAGCGATATATTATTATTAAGGTGTTCCAAGAAATTAGAAATCCTAGCCATCAATTTATAATGCTAAATAAACTTAGGAAACAAGAAAACTTAAAACATGCCTGATTTAACCCATTAGGGTTAGGGTCGGTTGTTCACTTAATCTCTTGTGGATACCCGTCAAAGCCTCCACAAAATTCAACAATTTTACACTTGGAGGTTTTGATAAACTTCATATGGCACTTCGATCCATTTGGCATTTTTGTAATTCTTCCTCACTGTTAGTTGCAATAGATTTCTCATTAGTTAACCTGGAGGCCTATTAAAGCTACACTAAGATTCAACTCATGAGTCAGGCCTAGGGCTGTAAACGAACACGAACTAACCCTTGTTTGTGTTTGTTCGTTTAACTTTAACTTGTTCATGAAAGGTTCATGAATGCTAGCCGAACGGAAATTCATGTTCGTGTTCGTTTATTAAGGAATTGACCTTGTTCACGAATTGCAAAAGAACACATATATTTTAGACAATAAAAATCAGTATTCTTAATCTCAAACATTAGAGATAATCATTTATATAAATATAATTATATAAAATTAAAGATTATGATATTTTTAAACTAAAAATAGCTTAATATTATGATAACAAACAAACAAACGTACCCAGTTTAATCCCATTTTTAAGTAGGGTCTGGGAGGGGTGAGATGAAAACAAACATTTCCCCTACCCCAAGAAGAGGTAGAGAGGCTGCGTCAGAAGAGACCCCTGGCTCAAAATTTTTTTTATTTTTTTTTCCAAAGACATTTTATTAAGGAAAGAGAGTAAAGCATGAGTAAAACTACAGAAGTATATGCCAGTCATAAAGTGAAACTATAAACACTTATTACAAATCATATGGTAGTCACATACACAATCATTTATAAAGAAAGCATGATTAAAAGCAAGGCATATACACACCGACTACGCATGCAACCTATGCAAAACAAGAGCCTTATATAATAATTTAAGGACATAAACCACATAAAAAGCTGAAACACACAGAGTAAACACTACCAACT
Source organism: Mikania micrantha (assembly GCA_009363875.1). Classification (NCBI taxonomy): domain Eukaryota; kingdom Viridiplantae; phylum Streptophyta; class Magnoliopsida; order Asterales; family Asteraceae; genus Mikania; species Mikania micrantha. The sequence continues at coordinate 27,156,765 of CM018682.1, read as the reverse complement.
AGTCAAGCATGCATTTGTAAAAACTAAAGTTCTACCTATAAGTAAGGCTTCTAACCTATATCCTATCATTCTAGTAGTCTCTAGCCTTTATTCTACGCCTCCATGAATTCCTATCACTGATCATGTCCTCAGAGATGTGCAATGCTATCATGTCCTGACGAATCTGCTCCTCCCATGTCAGCCTAGGTCTACCCCTGTACCTCTTCCCCTCCACACTCAGATTCTCTACTCTTCTAACCGGAGCCAGCACGTGTCTTCTCCTCACGTGACTGAACCATCTCAGTCTCCCTTCCCTGACTTTGTCTGAGATGCACGTTACCCCCACTCTTCCCCTGATGGTTTCGTTCCTTATTCGGTCAAGTCTCGTGTGCCCACACATCCATCTAAGCATCCTCATCTCTGCCGTTTCTAGCTTCCTTTCGTGAATCTTTTTGATCGGCCAACAATCAGTTCCATACAACATGGCTGGTCGGACTGCTACTCTGTAAAATTTACCCTTTAATTTGTCTGGGAATCTCTTGTCGCATAGGATGCTTGTAGCTGCTCTCCACTTGTTCCATCCTGCCTGTACCCGATGTGCCACGTCGCAATCAATGTCTCCATCACTCTGTACGAAAGATCCTAGGTATTTAAACCTGGTTGTTTGTGGCACCTCTTGACCTCCAATAGTCACCAGGCTCGTCTCGTCCTCCTCGTCGTTGGTCCTACTAAAGTTGCACCAAAGATATTCTGTTTTTGACCTACTGATGCGTAGTCCACTATTCTCCAAGGCGCTTTTCCATTCCTCTAACCTCGAGGACTATTGAATTCCTCCTCCCTTCAGTCCAGTTTGAACCCGTCCCAGCAACGAACACCTTCCTACTGCAAGGCTCCGTGGCTGCCTGCCTGGTGGGGGTGGCTCCTCCATTGTGGGTAAACGGGAAACCCGACTCTTAACCGTTCGTTTCGAAACTCATACGTTCTTCGTGAAACGATTCTTAATCTAAGGAATTATATTATTCGGGCCGCATTTAGGTCGTCTTTCCTTTCTGCCACCAGCACAATATCATCCGCAAAAAGCATGCATCATGGAATATCTTCCTGGATCGACCTTGACAACTCATCTAAAATAACTGCAAACAGGAACGGGCTTAGTGCCGAACCTTGGTGCAGTCCCACCTCTACCGGGAAGGGGTCTGTATCACCCACCGGAGCTCTGACACTGGTTTTAGCGCTTGCGTATGTATCCTTTATAACCTCTATATATCTCCAAGGGATACCTCTGTTCGCAAGGCTATCCCAAATTAGCTGACGTGGTACACTATCGTACGCCTTCTTAAGATCAATGAACACCATATGTAAATCTCTTTTTTTCTCTCTATATTTCTCCATCAGCCTCCTCAAAACGTGTATCGCCTCTGTGGTAGATCGCCCCGGCATGAATTCAAATTGGTTCGCTGTTACTTTGGTTTCTCTCCTCAATCTCGTGTCGATCACTCTTTCCCAGAGTTTCATGGTATGACTCAAAAGTTTGATTCCCCTGTAGTTTTCGCAACGTTGAGCGTCTCCCTTCTTCTTGTATAAGGGAATTAGGACACTACTTCTCCATTGATCCGGCATCTTACCGGTTCTGAATATGTTGTTGAACAACGCTGTCAACCATGTAACCCCCTCATCTTCTAGACATTTCCATGCTTCAATCGGGATATTGTCTGGTCCCACCGCTTTTGCTCTACCCATCCTCCGAAGAGCTCGCTGCACCTCTTCCTTAGTAATGCGTCTACAGTAACATTTGTTTCTTGATGTTCCTCTTGTAGTGTCGTTCTCACTTTCTTCTGTGTCGCTGCTGTTGTTGAACAAATCCCTAAAATATGTTTGCCACCTTTTCTTGATGTCATTCTATTTTACTAGGATTCGACCTTCCTCGTTCTTTATGAATGCCAATACTCCTACGTCTTCCCTCCTTCGTTCCCTTGCCTTGGCAATCTTGAACATGTCATGCTCTCCTTCTTTAGTTCCGAGTCGTTCGTACATCTCCTTGTACGCTGTGTTTTTAGCTTCCGATACTGCCTTCTTTGCCTCTAGCTTCGCTTCCTTGTATTTTGTCTTCAAGCTTTCTTTTTGTGCTTCCTCCCTACATTTAAGCAACTCTCTAAATCTCGCGTGCTTTGTTCGAACCTTGTGTTGCACCTCGTCATTCCATCACCATGCCTCCTTCTGGCCGCCTAAGTTCTTTGTTGTCATCCCCAATGTCTATTTTGCTACTCTTATCACGTTGTCAGCCATTGTCTCCCACATGACGTTTGCGTCGTCATATCGCATGTTAACTCTGCCTGCTAAGACTTTTTCCTTGAACACCTTTAGGTTGTCTCCTTTTAACCTACCCCATCGGATCTTAGGTGTAACCTTTTTCCCTTCCACCAGCTTCTTTCGCATGATAATATCTGCCACTAACAGTTTGTGTTGCGATGCCGCTGCCTCCCCCGGGAAGACTTTGCAATCCAACCACCTGCTGCGATCTCCTCGTCGCATCAACAAGTAATCGATCTGTGTGTCCCATCCACCACTGCTGAATGTGATCAAATGAGAATCCTTCTTTCTAAAAAACGAGTTTATGATTCCTAGATCATGAGCAACTGCATAGTCCAGTAGGTTGCCACCACTCTCGTTTCTGGACCCGAAACCGCAACCTCCATGTATTGATTGGAAACCTTCATTTTCCTTACCAATATGCCCATTAAAGTCCCCTCCTACACAGACCTTCTCGTCGGTTGGTATGTTTCTCATGACCTCGTCCATGCAATCCCAGAATTGTCTCTTCTCAGTCTCCCCTAACCCAAGATGTGGTGCATAGGCACTCACTACTGTTACCACTTCTTCGCCTAGCACCATCCTTAGCACCATGATTCTATCATTGTATCTTCTCACCTCCAGCACCGTGGTTTGAAGTTCTTTAGCCACCAGAAATCCCACTCCGTTCTTTGCCCCATCCGCGCCTGAGTGCCACAGCTTGTACCCATTATACTCTCCTCCTCTTTTTCCCTTCCACCTTGTCTCTTGAAGGCATGCTACTTGTACTTTTCGTCTTCTGAGTGCATCCACTAACTCCAACAGCAACCCGGTAAGTGTTCCGATGTTCCACGACCCTATACGCAAAATAGTTCCCCCATTTCCCCGCCTACCCGCACCTCCCCTCCCCGGACACGATCTCAAGGAAGCATATTGTACCCTACTATCTATACTGTAAAGTGTATGTAAAAATGAAACAGAGAGCAGAGAAGCACACAAAGATCAGCAAATATCGCACACAATACACCCTCAACACAAACAAAACAAAGTACCCAGAAGTGCAATGCACACAATGACCAATACCCAGAGCAATGCAATACTTGACTCTATAGTTTTGTCAGACTACAACAAAAAATCCAACCAGAGATGAAACGATCTCACCGCGGGTTGCCAGATAACTTGTTGCCGGCGACTGGTGCAGGTGGGTGCAGCTAGGGTTCCGAGTTGGTAGGCCGGCGGTTGATAAATGGGTCGTCGGTTTTGATATTCGGTACAGTTAGGGTTTTCGAGTGTGTCGTCTGGTTGAGAAATGGGTGAGGTTCGTTTTCCGACCAGCCGAGGGGTTCGACGGGGTGTGCGTCTAGGGGAGGTATAGGGAGAGGGCGAGAGAAAGCGCTCTAGAGAGAGAGAGAGAGGGAGAGAGAGGGAGGGTACTGTACCTGGTGGTGGACGGTGGACGGCCGGCCGGCGGAGGGGAGTGCGACGGTGCTTTTCTGGCCGGCGACTACGTAGGTTGTTACCGTTTCTCTGTAAAAAATCGTAAGCTAGAGAGAGAGAGTAAAAGGCTACGTGCACTAATGATGTACGTAGGTTATATTAGCTTAATATTATGATATTAAACTAAAAATAAAAAAAATTAAGGAATAGTCAACACATTTAATAAATAAATATAATAAACGAACACAAATGAATAAATACGGCATTTGTTCATGTCATTAATTTAACTAAAAGATCGAAATTTCTTGTTCGTGTTTGTTCATTTATTAAACGAACGAATATAAACGAACTTCCTACCGAACGGTTTGCTGAACGTTCGGTTCGTTTATAGCCCTAGTCATGACCTTGCTTGCCAATGACTCATTATTTCCTTTCTCTACTTGCTTCCATTGTCTAACTTGTTGGCATTTGAGATAAACTGAAAACCTACACTACCTAATCCAAGCAAACAATCACCGGGAAATACTTTCACATACGGTTTATTGGCTCTGCTAACCCACCATGAACCTGGAACTAGAACTGCAATTTTACAATTGAAACACTATTCATCCTTATGCTCTTACTATTTCAAAATCCTCCACCTGTGATTGCTTTTACCAAACCTTCCCATGCTAACTCTTCATTCAAAGTTTATACTCTTGCTCTAGGTGTCTCCTTTGCAAAGGTAATCGTCTTTTGCAGACGAGAGATTTTTTTTTCACGAGATCTGGACTCCCTCCTTCTAGAGGTATCTAGACCATATATGAAATCCTCTTCTTGCCACGAGTGACAACTTGGCTTCCCTTGGGCTTGACTACCTTCGTCTATCCACTATCAAATTTACCTTCAAGACGCTAATCATAGTCCAACTTCCCAATTGAGATAAGTATATCCTTCCATTTTGGAATGACTTTTGACGGTTTTCAAAGTTCAGGTGGTTCTGACTGAAGTTTTCAAGTCAGTATCCCCATGCGCGTAACATCTAAAACTTCACCGTTGTGAGCGTACCTCACCAAAGTCCTTGATCTTAAGATTTTTCATCATCTTTATACAGTGCGTGGTATTAAATGACGCTCATAAATCCGTCACTCATGAATCAACAACACTCTCTATGCGACAAACCAAAGTGTCATCTAAGTGATCTTCAACAAGATTCAATATTTTTCTTTCTTAGCACCCGCACATTGATTTCTAAAATGCCCTATCTGCTTGCAATCCTAAAAAAGACTTCCTTGTGATTTTTTGATTAGTTTCTTCTTCTGCCTCGTGTACTCAATAGTGAACGCGAGATATCCCTCAAACTTCTACGTTTGATATCCTCTCCTAGAATTAGATGCCAAATACTTCTTAAATTAAACTTAGCAGTTCTATATAGACTACTAACTGATGTCACCAGTTCCAGACAACTATGACAACTATCAGGCAATGAAGAGTTGAAGACAATAGATTTAACACTTGAACTTTCATCATCAAACTTAATCTCACTGATCTTAACCGATTTATGATTGAATTAATCTTATTGATGTGATCTGTCACAAAAGTGCCCTTTCTCATTCTGGTTCTTTTCATACATATTTGACAAAGCTTTCATCTAACCACATGTGGTCGTTTCTTTCACAATGTTAAATGTCACACTTTTGGCTCACGAAAGCCTGACTGCTCGTAAAGCTTTTCTGTTTAGTATAGCCCAATCCTCATCTGACATTTTATATGGTTTCTTTCTGGCTAGTATCTGCTACAGAGCCTTCTGATATATGGAACAACTTCTAGTCTACATTCTCTGGAAACCAAAGTCTTGTCCATAAAACTTCTCAATCTTTAGTTTTTCTTCCTTTGTGATGCAGCAAATAATATTGAGATCGAAAACAATGAACAAACACAGCAGTGGCAGCCACTTGAACTTATCGTTTGTCTTATTGAAACATTATTAGACGATCGACCTCAATAGTAGTGGTGGAAATAGGATCAATACGACGGGTCTTCCAGAATTCAAAATCAGCAGCGAAATTACCTGGTTTGTGAAGGCGGTGATGATCAGTTGCGACGATGGTGCAATAGTCTTGGAGCTTACGGCTTAAAACCCTTGCAATGGCCAAAAATCACATAATCAGGGATGGTGGCTAATCAAACTACTCTTCAAATTGATCTTCCTTAAGAAACTCTGATACTAGTTGTTAGGGTATGTTACACATGCATAGTCCCCAAATAGACAGTAAAATGGGACACAAGGATTGAACGAGTTTTGTTTTATTTGACCTACACTAATGGGTTGCAACTAGCGATATATTATTATTCAGGCCTAGCCATCTATTAATAATGCTAAATAAACTCAGGGAAGACGAAAGCCTAAGTTAGAGACTTAGAGAACATGCCTATTTTAACCTACTATAGTCAGGGCCAACTGCACCCTTGTGGATCTCGGTGAAAGCCTCCACAAAACCTAACATTGAGCCGAGGCGTGAGGTGCGAGATGATAAGGTGCACCACTTCTTGTATACAAGGCAAACATATTTTTAAAAATCTCATAAATTATTTATAAATTACTTATAATACAAAAAACATTAATATGGTTTAATATTTAAATAGCTTATATTTACAGCCTATAAAGCCTGTTGTACAACATCATGAAGCACAAAATCAGACCGTTTATGAAAAGTGCACCCTGGACTTGTGTCTTATGCTGCTTTTTTTTGCCTAAAAAGCATGCTCACATGTGATACATGTACAGTCCTCGCCATATATTACGTGAAGTGCAAGCCTGCTTTTTTAAACCAAGTTACGCATTGCAAATACACTTTTGGCGAATTTTGATTCATTTTACTGGTTCTTGTAAAATATTATTTTATCAGGCCCATTAAATTCTGAATGCACATAATAATATCATATTAGATTGGCTAGAGTTGTCTAATGCTTCTTTCATTTGTTTTGAACAGAAATTGATATTCAATAAACCTGAAGAGGGTATCAGGAAAATAGTTCTAGCCACCAACATGGCTGAGACAAGCATCACCATTAATGATGTAGTTTTTGTGGTTGACTGTGGTAAAGCTAAAGAAACATCCTATGATGCACTCAATAACACTCCATGTTTGCTTCCGTCCTGGATCTCAAAGGCTTCTGCTCACCAGGTAAGACCAACTTGTGTATATAAGGAGCTTTTAAGAAGCACTGACATCCTCTTGTGATTACAAAATTTAATAATTCATCATATCTAATGCTATTAAAAAGTGGGTCAGGGATTTTTTTCATTAAAATTCAAAAATACACTTTGGATGACTTCCAACCTGGTTAAACCTGTTTGGATCATTGGGGCTTTCCCTTTTCAGTCAGATTTTTCTCATTTATTCATCATCTTGGTTTTGATAGACGCTAAGGCGCTTTGGGTTTTGGAAGTCGAGGTGCATGGTGAAGGCCCTAGCCTGACATACATGAGGCGATGATATTCATAGAATACTTATATATTAGTTCTATATAACAATATCAATCTCGTTAGTTTTAAACATCCAATAAAGATAATAAAAGAAATACTAGAATTTAATAATATGAAAAGCATGAACGACCTGGTTTGTGTCTTTATGTAAAAAAAGCCCAGGGATATTAAATATTATATTAAAAGGAAATTAAATTAGATAAAATATAATTTTTTTTTATTGTATTGTTTTGAGTTTCTCTGTTTTTTTTTCAAATACACTCAAAGCCATCTCTCTTCTCTCTCACGCAACTTTTCTTTCTTGTCTCTAAACTTCATCGGTAAAAACAAGATTCCCACCATTAGCAACAATCTTGGCTTCAAAAAGTGTGCCTTAGGCTTGAGGTTTCAGTCCTAGCGTTTCACCATGGCTAAAGCTGAATGATTATGCTAGGTGATGGTGAGGCAACGCCTCATGTAGAAGCACTGTAAATATGTTTTCTTTCGTCTTTTTTGGTTGATTGTTGGAGATGGTGAGTCTTGTGTTCTCTTCTGGCAAAGATGAGGGGAGGGATTTTTTTTATTTGCTCACTTATTTTTTTTTTTGAGTTTTTATAATTGTACATAAAATTTAAAGCTTACGTTATACATATAACTTCTTGGAATGTAAATATAAAAAGGTTAAATTTGGCAGATTTTGTATTTGGGCTTGGAGTATTTTTAGGTTATACTTGCAGCTTCTTAGGTTATATGTAAGGTTCGTTACAAATTATATTGTATGCAGTTTTTTTATTATCTAAGTTTTGGGTGTCTAAGGCTTAACAACATAGTAAATATTCCTTAGAGTTAATTTATAAATACTATATGTATACTACCGCCCCTGGCCACTTCAGGGGATCGCTAGCCTTTGAAGCGTTTTACATATCGCCTCATCCCCGCCTTACGCTAAATCTACCTCCCCTGGCCACTTCTGGAGTTCGCTAGCCTTTGAAGAGTTTTCCATATCGCATCATGCCTCATACAATTTTTTTTTTAATAAAGCTCATTGGATTACAACATAACCCTAATGTACCTATTCATAGGAAATGGATTGAATTTGCTACCTCTAATTTCGTCTCTAGCAGGCTGTCCCACTTTGGCTTAAAATGTGAAATCTGATTTTTGTTTTTTGGGAAATACTGATGAATATTTTGAATGTACTGCTAGTTGAAAATGAAACCGTCTTAAACCACATTTTAGGATTTATATGGAACTTTAAATTTGCAAATAGAAGGTTTGACTTTCGTGGTAAAATGAGCCACTTATTTGAGAGGGGTTACTGGGTCAGGGTTGGGAGTAAAGGGGTTCTTGGTTTAAGTAAGCTTCATACTAGTGCTGGGTAAATGGGTGGGTCAGGGGGATTGTGTGACTTGTCAAAACAGAATCAGATAAAAAAAAACAGGCAAGTTTTTAGTACACACCAAACAAATTGAATCAGGCTGAAGACTTTTTCTTATTATTTTTAAAAGTTTTATCTTATTTATGTTTTACATATGTTTACAAAGATGTTTTGTTACAATGATCATCTAAACTTCTTTAAGTAGGAATTTTGGAAGGTTTTAACACATTTAAATACGTCTTAGATGACTCTCTACCTGTTTGACTTGCTCAGCAGAGTTGAGCAATTTCTTTTGTTGACCATTTGACGCGTTAGAGATGGAACATAATCTGATGTGACTCATTATAAAAATTGGTTGAAATTGCAACTTCACCCAATTTTCAGTTTTACATCGTGGGCCTTTTAAGTCATAATGGAGCTCGTAAATTTACTTAAACTGTTATTGTAGAGAAGAGGGAGAGCAGGTCGTGTGCAACCTGGAGAATGCTACCACCTGTATCCTAAATTTGTGTATGAATCTTTTGCTGAATATCAACTGCCAGAATTGTTGAGGACACCCTTACAATCTTTATGTCTTCAAATTAAGAGTTTACAACTTGGTAGTATTTCAGAGTTCTTATCAAGGGCCTTGCAGCCACCTGAACCTTTATCGGTAAGTTTATACTTCAACTTATTTGACCCTGCCATTTTATATATCTGCTTAAATCTTCTATTATCCCAAGTCCCAACATGACAATAAATTATTGCCAATTGCAGGTTCAAAATGCCATTGAATACTTGAAAATAATTGGTGCTCTAGACGACTATGAAAATCTTACAGTGTTGGGTAATAATCACCATGATTTCTATTGATATTCTTGCCTCTGTTTTTTTCATGATTTGGAACTTCTTTATAATATACTCACTAAAACTAGACGTGGCAATTTTAGCCCCTTTTCTAATAGGTGGGGGGGATCAAGGTCAAATTTTCTTTCTTAGCAGGTCAAACGGGTAATACTGGAAATATTATCTAAAAAAACAAGTCAAATGAGTCCACCGGGATTTAAAAATGCCCTAGGTCCATTTTTAATTTACAAAATCTCGTAAATCATTTTATTACAAAAGTTGGATTATAACTACAATAATTTTTTGGTAAGAAAATTTTACCAAAAATAATAGTTGTAGAGAAAAAAGGTTAGGGTCAATCCAAGCTGACATGAATTGTATAAACTGAGCCACCCATTGTGCTGCCACTAGTAAGGAGCTTTCTTTACTCATTCTTAGAATATTCAACTTAACTAACCTAATCAAGGTGGGCTTTCCTGCAGGACGTAACCTGTCTGTACTTCCCGTTGAGCCCAAACTTGGTAAAATGTTAATATTAGGGGCTATTTTCAACTGCCTCGATCCAATAATGACTGTTGTTGCTGGTTTAAGTGTCCGAGATCCATTTTTGATGCCGTTTGACAAAAAAGATGTAAGTACCTTATGGTTGTCAAAGTCGCAATAGAGCACAATTTCTAGAATCTGTATCACATATTCGCATGAAAACCAACATGGTGGACCAAGATTCTTATTATTTTTATGTTTTAGATTCCATGTCAACTTCTGTGATAACTGTTCAAGGTTATTGATTGCCTCTCCTAAACCGTCATTCAATCTTAATAATTTGTGAAGGGGGACTCCTGCATTCAAAAAAATAGTTATATATTCAAAAATTATAATGAAATGGACTTACTTTGTAAGATAAAGAAAAATCTTTTTTTAACTATTTGCAATATCCATTTATCTGCTCCCTAATTCCTGTATTTGATTTAGTTATTTATATGATATTTACTTCTGAACTATTATTGATTTACCTCCGAAGTCAAGCTGTCTCTCTTTTCTTAAGAAAGTACTGTAACCTGTTTGCTGTTGTGGCGTTTCTACTTTCTAAAGTGGGGCAATATTGAGGGTCAAACGTGGTAACTTTAAGTACAGGTTGAAACTGATCAGGCACCATGGATACTGTTAGGTTTATATATATAAATGTGTGTATGTCTTCTCTGTGTGTGATATGTGTACAAATTGTTAAGAAAAACATGTATCACAATAATAACTTGTTTAAAACAAAAGTTCTATAGGTCATACAATTTGGGGGACTTTTGACTCTTTAAACTATTTCACTTGTTTTGATTTTTGTCAAATTTATAATTAACCTGATTGACCAAATAGGGGAAACAAATTTTGAACTTATATTGACCCTTCTACCTGTAAATTGGATGAATGTGCCATATCTACTTAATTCCACTTGGCATTTATGATTTCAGTTTGGCTATATGGTTCTGCTTATAAGTTCCATTTTATTTTCTCCCCCCCGTTTAACTTTTTAGCTTGCGGAGTCGGCAAAAGCCCAGTTTTCTGGACGTGACAACAGTGACCACCTTGCTCTTCTCCGCGCTTATGATGGCTGGAAAGCTGCTGAACGTCAGCAATCGGGTCAAGAGTATTGTTGGAGAAATTTTTTGTCTCCACAAACCTTAAGAGCTATTGATTCTCTTAGAAAACAGTTTTATTATTTGCTTCGGGATAGTGGAATGGTTGATATTATGGAGAAATGTAACACATGGAGCCATGATGAATATCTCATCCGAGCCATCATTTGCTCAGGGTTGTTCCCTGGAATCTGCTCTGTTGTGGTGAGAATGATATACATCGTCTTGTGGAATCCTTTTCATTTAGGTTTATGCTTTTTATGTTGGATTATCTTTTCCTTTTGTTAATAAGCTTGCATAGCAAGAAAGTTTAGATATATCTCATTTTATTTTTTATTTCTATTTTGAAGAGGAAGACCTTTCCTTCGCTTCTATACATAAAAGAATCATAATTGTGTATAATTTTTTTGCAATAATAGCTTCATCTACAGACGATTTATGCGTGTCAGATTACTTTCTTACTTTAAAAGACATTTAATTTCCATTTAAAAGGAAGGTGTTTTGTACATAGTACATACCCAATTTTGATATGCACAAGTAAAAACACAATATCAAAAGCATACAGTACAACATCGTATTACATGTTTGGTGCTGTATCATCAGCCATTTTCTGAGGTACAGTGGAAAAGGACTGACCCCTTGTATTCAGTATCTTTGGGGGTAGATTAGATTCCAAGATTATTGCAAAAACTTCTAGTTATTTTATAAAGCAACCAAATATGGCAAGATTCTTTTTCCATGGGAAAAAAATACAAAAGCATAATTTAGTGAGTATCTTTGTTTATGCAATATGTATATTAGATATTCTCTAGTGGAAAAGAAAGAACAATCTTTTTTACATTAATATATTGGAGTATCTCTTAATTTAATAGAATTTATAATATTTACATGTGATGATGAAAACATGTGCATTTTTTTTACAGAACAAAGAGAGATCAATATCCCTAAAAACCATGGAAGATGGTCCTGTATTGCTCTATTCAGTAAGTTCATGTTACCGATTTGAGTTAAGAAATTTTACAACTTGTTACTAAATCCTTTATGTATTTTCAATCCTCTCCCTTTAGAATTCAGTTAACGCTCAGGAGCCACGAATCCCATATCCATGGTTGGTATTTAATGAAAAAGTAAAAGTGAATTCTGTGTTTCTACGAGATTCAACGGCTGTATCGGATTCTGTTGTTCTTTTATTTGGAGGAACTGTTACAAGAGGTGGTCTGGTAATTAAGTTGTTCATTTGCTCTTTTATTGTCATTACATTAAAAATGCTGAAATCCATTCTTATTTATTTTATTTTTTCGGGAAATAGGACGGACACTTGCAAATGCTGGGGGGTTACTTGGAATTTTTCATGAAGCCTGGCTTGGCAGCCACATATCTTGCCTTAAAGAGAGAGCTCGATGAACTCATTCAGATGAAGGTAAATGTTTTTATATTTTTATCAGAATGGTTGCAATTTGATATTAAATAGTATATCTATTAGACTGTTACCTAGAGGTGGCAGCATTAGTTGGTTCACTTGATACACTTTTGTCTAAATTGTTTGTCTTTTATAGCTGTCAATAGTCTAAATTTTAAAAGTAAATGATCAAGGATTAGAGCCTTTCTCTTGACCCACTAAACCCCTACATTTGACCCCTTAATGAATAAATGTAACCTTGTTCATAAGTGAAATAGCTGGAATTTCCGTCTCTACCATATGGTTTTTCTATAGGTGGGAGTTTTTACACATTAACTTAAAATTGGATCAACGAAAATCTCTAATTGGCATAACGGGTCAGATTTAGAACCTCAATGAAATGAAATTGATCAAATTGAGGCCTGAGGGTCTCAAAGTACTTGAAAGTAAATGCTTTTGAAAGTAAATGTTTTTGAAATGTTCTCATCTCTCAAATTTAATTTACTAATAAATTGGTAGAATAAAAAGGACGCACCCATTGCTTGACTTAGCTCCCACTTTGCTCATGGGATGGGGAGGGGTCAGCTTCTCGATCTAATGTACGCAACATTACCCTACACATTTGTGCAAGAGGCTGCATGTCATGGCTTTGAACCCGTGACCTCAAGGTCATAATGTAGCAACCTTACCAGTTGCTCCAAAGCCCGCCGTCTAATAAATTAATAGAATAGTTTTCATAAACCCACTTAATGCACTAATTGTTATACAATAAATCAAACTTAAAAAATGGATAAAAAGGTTGGCCGTTGCACCCATTTTCCAGCTTATACGTTTATCCTCATATGCACATGTACGAATAACACAAACTGGATTTGTGTATGTGCGCAATTAAAGCATACTACCTATTTCTTTTCTCAATGCAGCTTCTGAATCCCAAAATAGACATAGGCAAGTATAATGAATTTCTGGAGTCTCTAAAACTATTGATATCCGGGGATCGATGCGAGGGTAGATTTGTTTATAACCATAAAGTTTCAAAAAAACAATCAGATGAAAAAATAAGCGGTGGTTCAGCTGAGCAAGAAAATTCAAAGAATCACCTGCAAACTTTACTTTTAAGAGCAGGCCATCGTCCGCCTACCTACAAGACAACACAACTGAAGAACAATAAATTTAGATCCACTGTGACATTCAATGGTTTGGATTTTGCTGGCGAAGCATGTGGTAGTAAAAGGCTTGCGGAAAAAAGTGCTGCATCTATGGCTCTTATGTTTCTAACTGGAGAGACCCAATCATCACAAAAGGCCATTCACCATATCTCAACAATACTAAAGAAAAGCGGAAAGAAGAGTCGACTTTATTAAACCCAGGTAGGCAGGTGTATATGATATGATATGGTTCAAACAAAATATACCAAGTCTTTTTATTTTATTTAGATTATTATTACTGCTATTAATTTTTTGTTTTTTCTTGCGTATTTCAGTTTTGAAGAGGTGAAAAACTCTAAAGATAGGCCAGACCCATGCCTTCTGCACCAATTTAATGTGGGCTGAGCGAGGTGAGGTGATACCAACATATTTGGGTAAGATTTTCTGTTCCCATTATCTGGTGCCAGGTGAGGTTCTGGGATAAAAATTAAAAAAAAGAAAAAAATAAGAAATATGAATCTTTGGATGTAATTATTTATTAATTTATTTTTTCTCAATACATGTGACAAGCTGAGAATAGAGAATAGCTTCCAAGGAAAAATCCTTTGGTAATTTTCTCTTGGTATATTTAGGAAACTATCACACTTCTAATGCATGTTGTGTGGGTTAGTTGTAGGGGGTATGCAACTATGCATAGTGCGATTTGGATTAGTTTTGAGACCAAACCTCAACCAAAACCAAATCATTGAGTTGGGTTTAAGATGTTTTCTTTTTCAACCTGTATTATTTGGTTTGGAAGTTGGTTCATAGAATCAGTTGAAGCATTTGAGGGGAGAATCAGTTGTTGCGTGTTTAGCTAGAACCAAAGATCAGAACTACAGGCAAAAGTTATTAAAGATTATGGGTGTTCATCGGTTGTGTAAACTTTTTTTTTTCGGTTTAGTTTAATCGGTTTTCAATTTTTTTCCCCTATCTAAAAACCGAATTCGACTGATTTCAACCGAATAAACCGAACTCAACCTTATATATTATTGATAAAAATAATAAATTAAAATATGTATACAATCTAATCGGTTAATTGAATATACCGAATTCAAAAAGAATTTGGAACCGATAACCAAAAACGGAATTTGGAATTTGGATATGCTTTTAAGAACCGAATCGAAAACTGAATTCAGAATTCGGTTCGGTTTTTCCGGTTAATGATACGGTTTGGTTTACGGTTTTAAACAGTTTTCGGTTTAAAACGCCCCTCTAACAGATCATGTGTCCGTAAAGTATATATGTGCATATGTAAATAACAGATTATCAAGACAATAAGCTAAAGATTATCACCTGCAATATCCAATGGTACTGAACAAGAGAAAAAAACTCGTATGAAATATTTAGATGTATAGCAGGAGAATGATATATATGTAAATAACAGATTATCCAGAAAAATCATCTGGCTTAACTCAGAACAATATTTGTGTTGGATCTAGGCCCAAGATAACACACAATAGAACACGTACAGAAGTGATTTCTACTTTCTAAACTTGCTCCTGCTTTTTATTAAATCAAAAGAGGATACAAAAGAAACCATAAACTAGCCCTATTTATAATAAACAAACTAATAAAACATGTGCTAAACTCAACCCATGTACTGCATTTCTTTAGCCATAATTTCTTCCAAGTTTGTTTTCCTAAAACCCGGTCACCCCCACGTCCGTTTTCCATCTTGCTGACTAATTTCACAAGAACCAAAGACATGGATAAACACATGTTCTGCAATCTGAACCATGACCAATTTTGACCATACCCGTGACCCGTGAACGAACCTGATTTGACCCGAACCGAACCCAAACCATCAAGATTAATCCAACATTCACCCCCATAATCTTGATGTCGGTCTTCTTGCTACTTGCTTCTCGATTCGAACCGTTTGA
Source organism: Mikania micrantha (assembly GCA_009363875.1). Taxonomy (NCBI): domain Eukaryota; kingdom Viridiplantae; phylum Streptophyta; class Magnoliopsida; order Asterales; family Asteraceae; genus Mikania; species Mikania micrantha. The sequence goes on along the minus strand of CM018682.1, from coordinate 27,141,309 downwards.
GTCTTCTTGCTTCTTGCTAACTTGCTTTGATTAACAGGCTACTTTCTACCTGCTTTAAAAGACCACATCGGTTCTTGTCCCTTGCTTGATCGGTTCACAAAGATCCGACCTGTCTCTTACTCTTGCTTCTTTCTCTTGCAAAACTTGCTTGCTTGATTCGAACCATTCTTTCTTGCTTTTTTCGAATCTACTTGCTCTTACTATGAGAACCACATAGGTTCAAACTTGCTACTTGCTCTTGCTAAACGAACCGCACTGGGTCCGATCTCTTGCTACGCGTACCACTGCTTCATGCTTATAAATAATGTTGCTGCTTGCTAGTTTTGTTACTTGCCTTGTTTACTGTGCCGACGGGTTCAAGTCTCCATAATTGTAGACTCATGCGAATCGCACACCTGATTCTCTCTCACTGCCGCCGTCCACGTGCTTCCACCGTCTCTTTCTTTATTTCAATCAACAAATTGCAACCGGCAGTGCTACCGCTTCATCTTCATAGCTGCCTTCTTGCTCGGTGGTTTGTTTTTAAATGGTTTTCCGATCCACCCTTTCTACTGCTACCTTCTTTTCTTTCTCGATCTGAGTCGGACTCAATTTCCGGGTCTGCAACTTGTCGGGATCTTCATCGGAATATAATTTCCGACCAGCTCTTCCTTTGCACCTACTGCTTCTTTTCTGCTTTCGACAATTTCTTGCTGTCAATGTGCTGAACTTGCTTCTAACTTGCTACCGATTGATCGATTCTTTCACCAATCGACCCTTGCTGCTTGCTTTCTTTCACTATCTGATTACATGAACAGATTGAAACTTGCTTCCTGCTAAAAATCCGATCTCCCTACTGCTAGTTGATCTTCTTGTTGCTTCCGACGACACCGGTCAATGCCCGAGGGGCTGCTTCCCTTCTTCTCCGCCGACTCTCAAACCGGCAGACTTGATTAACCTTGCTCTGATACCAATTGTTGGATCTAGGCCCAAGATAACACACAATAGAACACGTACAGAAGTGATTTCTACTTTCTAAACTTGCTCCTGCTTTTTATTAAATCAAAAGAGGATACAAAAGAAACCATAAACTAGCCCTATTTATAATAAACGAACTAATAAAACGTGTGCTAAACTCAACCCACGTACTGCATTTCTTTAGCCACAATTTCTTCCAAGTTTGTTTTCCTAAAACCCGGTCACCCCCACGTCCGTTTTCCATCTTGCTGACTAATTCCACAAGAACCAAAGACATGGATAAACACATGTTCTGCAATATGAACCATGACCAATTTTGACCATACCCGTGACCCGTGAACGAACCCGATTTGACCCGAACCGAACCCAAACCATCAAGATTAATCCAACAATTTGTTCTAGGTGAGACTCCAACCCAAGACCTCTTGTAAGAGAAGTCAAGGGGTTGTCACTAGGTTAGAAGCCCTTTGGTACAAAGTTACCTATGTGAGGAAAAAATCAGTTGGGTTATTAGACACCCTAAGGCCTAAATTATAACATAACAGATTCACTGGTTAATCAAAGAATCTTAACAAAAACCATGGGTTAATCTCAATTAATTTGGGATGATGATGGCTATGTTATTGATCAATTTATCTTAACGATTAAGATGTGCTCCAACTTTGGTTAGTTTAGCAGGTTGAAATTGATTGACCAGAACATATGAATAGTCTCAATTTGAGCATTTTTAAAATCATCGAACCTGAACACTAATGAGAGACCTCGCTTGTAAACTAAATCATCGCACCTACGGTCTAATCAATTGGAAGAGAATCAATACATTCCTTTCCGGTAGCTATTCATCATTCCTGAACACTCTCTATTGTACTGCCGTCTTCAAGTAGAGGGGCAAAAAACCTAGAACGGCAACCGGTGAGTACGGGTGGTTTAGGATTCTCAAATAAATCGGAACTGGAACTATAACCGAAAAAACCGAAACCGGTTTCACTTTCACCCGACAAAACCCGAACCGGCTAAAAGCCGGTCAAAAACGGAACCGAAACCGGTTATTGACTTTGTTGACTAGAACCGGTTCCAAAAAAGACCCGATTTGCCCAACTCTATCTCCAAATATGCCAGTTACCCCTTCTTTCTTACTATGACAAGTTTTTGTGAAATAACTCTGATGAGAAGAAAAAAGGGCGTTAAGAGACCCTCTTGGCCTAGCCTTGTTCACTCTGAGATCTTTTTCAAACGTGCTACTATTTCAATTCAAGAGATAAATAGAAACTTGAGGCCATGTGTAGTGACCCATGGTGTGGGCGTGAGAGGGGTTGGTCACGCCCCCTTGACGCCCTCCTCCCACTACAGAGGGGCGTGACCAGGGCGCTATAGGCAATGGCGTGTGTGGTCATAGGAAGGAAGCACTTGGCTGTGTGAGGAAGTGTTGCGAGGGGGTGAGCAACTAATATGTGCACATATGTATGTAAAGAGGGAGTGATGATTTTAGTTGTTTACGTGGCGTCTACGTGACGCTTACGTGTATTGATGGGGCTTTACCACTACACATGGTCTGATAAGAAACTAGTTAAACGAATTAAACTTATAAATGATTAAATATAAACTAATAAATGAGTTGTTAAATTGCAAAAGAGGTGTAATTAAGCTCAAACATATTAAACGAATTGAATTTATAAACAATCTGCATATATTAGACATGACCTCACTAAACTCTTATATGTCAACTCAAATAATCTGATTGCGACATCATATTAGTTCTCTTTAAAATTTGTTGGAGTAGGGTTCTTAGAATGAGCTGCTTTAACAAACTATGGGCCTATGTCAAACTACAAAACTGGGCCTTGGTCCTTTTTATAAGTTAATTTATAAAGTTAAATGTTAATGCAACATTGTAACAAAATCCGTATTTAAATATCATAATAATACAACGATATATGTTATTTTTTAACTCTTCATGTAACATATTATTTAGTTTTATGCAATAAATTGGATATAGTATTAAACATACTATATTATTTTATCTTCATCTACATTTCAATTTATATTTGATTAGGGTTTTTTTTTAGATAATATATTTTTAATTCTTCCGTACATTTAGACTTTTTCCTTATAATGTATTGAAACAGGTGGGTAACTACTTGTGTTTAGAGATGCACAAATCGGTTAACCGGTCCAAACCGGTTTCTATATTACCCGAACCGGTTAACCGGTGTACAGGGTTTACCGGTTTTTCCTAAAAACCGGTTCGGTTATTAACCGGTTTTTTTAACACACATATGCTAACCGATGGAACCGAACCGGTTATTAACCGGACCGTTTAACCGCCCAAACCGGTTCAAAAACCGGTTTTTTAGACCTATTTTTTTTTATCCGTTTGATCCGTCCGTTAGACTTAGAGTGTTGAACCGTAACCTTATTGAACCGTTTTTTTGTATTATACGTTTTCAACCTTAAAGTTAAATTAATAAAATCATAATAAAAAAAATCATAATAAAAAACTTAACAAATCTAAAACTAATAACTAATAATTACTAAACCCTAATAAACCTTAAACTAATCAAACTAATATTAAACTAATAACTAATAAACCTTAAAACCTTAAACTAATAATTACTAAACCCTAATAAACCTTAAACTAATCAAACTAATATTAAACTAATAACTAATAAACCTTAAAACCTTAAACTAATAATTACTAAACCCTAATAAACCTTAAACATACTATTATTAAATAAAACCATAAATTATAAAGATTTTAGTTTGATTATTTTAAGGTTTATTAGTTATTAGATTAATATTAGTTTGATTAGTTTAAGGTTTTATTAGGGTTTAGTAATTATGATTTATGAGTTGATTATTTTAAGGTTTATTAGTTATTAGATTAATATTAGTTTGATTAGTTTAAGGTTTTATTAGGGTTTAGTAATTACGAGTTTAAGGTTTTGATTAAATAAAAATAAATGAACTTTATTAAGTAAGGATTTCAAATAGCATATTTCATTAAAATAAATTAATTACACAAGCTTTAAAGTTACAAAATTAAATATAGAATCGAAAATAGAAATTAGTCTTCGCTTGGTGCTTCGGATTGTAGTTCCGGACTATTGGTCCGCATCCATTCATCCATTGCTTGTTCTTCGTCGGAAAGTGGGAAAGTCATTCCTTCCTCAACTTCAACATAGTGTATTGTCTCTTCTATGTCAAGCTCGCCTTCAAGTAGTGTGTGGTCTTGTACACGTTCCATAGCGTCCAAACGGTCTTTCAAGCAAATGCACATCTCCAATGATGCAGGAGTAAGCCTCTTCCTTCGTATCGATAAAATCCTGCCACTAAGAGAAAAAGCAGACTCCGAAGCTACCGTAGAAGCTTGGATGCTTAGTAAATCACGGGCCATGGCAGATAGAATCGGAAATTGGGTTTCCTTTTCTTTCCACCAGGCCAAAATATCAAAGTTTTCAAATTCTTCCGGCGTAAGACCGGAAATCCAATTTGTCCCTAGGTACCTTCCTAGTTCGCTACTTGCACTAGTACCTCGGGCTCGTTTAGTTACATTTTGTCTTAAGGTGTTAAATAAATCAAAGTTAACATCTTGACTTCTACTCGAACTAGAAGCCGCATACATTGTTTGTTGTATGTTAGATGTTTCACCATATTTTTGTAAATAATGATCAAACATATTTTGAAAAAATATGTTAAAGTTATTTTTAGTGTTTGTTGCAAAGTTTGGGTCTTCCAAATCCAAACCCAAAGCACTCACTATTTCATCAACTAATGTTTCAACGCCGGCACCATTGAAACATGGGTTTAATGCCGTCGCACAATTAAATACGGCCGGCATTTCTTGAAAGTATTTCATTAGTTTTAATTTCATTGGAAGTAACATTCCTGTATATATTTCATTATTTTCACACGTCGATAGAAATTCGTTAATTTTTCTTGTCATTATGAATAATTGTTGAAGAACCAAATAAGACGTGGGATAATAAACTCCCGATAAAATTGTTGTTGAATTTTTAAAAACTCTAAATAAACTAGTAAATTCTCCTATGGCGTCCCAACATCGGCTATTAAATTTTTTAGCCTTACGTTCTTGCACTAAATTGTTATGAAATACTTCCAAGGTTTCCCTTTGTCGTAAGGCGCTGTTAAACATACGCCAAGTCGAATTCCATCTTGTTGGTACGTCCCAAGACGGACCTAAAAAGAGGGAGTTCGTATCCTCACATAATTTTTGATATTCCAAATATCTTCTACGGCTTTTCATAAAAACATCTTTTAACATTTGTTTAAATTTTTCTTTTAACATATTCATTCCCGGAACCGCAAGAGCATCACTCACAACCAAGTTAATAATGTGAGCAACGCATCTTGTATGAAAAAAAGCACCGTTACATATCGGTTTATATTTAAGTTTTAATTTTTGAACAGCAGTCGTATTATTTGAAGCGTTATCAAAACTTATAGAAAGTATTTTATCTTGTAAATGGAATGTTTGTATTATTCCATCTAACATGTAAAACAAATTATCCCCCGTGTGAGGATACGGAAACATTTCGAACGCAATCGTACGTTTCATCATTTGCCAAGAATCGAGATCAATCCAATGCGCGGTAACGCAAAGGTACGATTCGGGCAAACCGTGAGGTGCCGACCAAACGTCCGTTGTTAGGTTAACACCGGTTTTTAAGTTTTGAAAACCTAAAATTAATTCTTGTTTGGCTTGACGCCAACGTTTCAAACAATCACGTCTAATAGTAGTTCGACTTACTTGATGATAACGTGGTTGTAGCGCCTTTTGAATCATCTTCGTTAAGCGTGGGTTGTCAAAATGATTGAATGACAAACTTTCTTGAATCACCAAGTTCCCCATCATTTCACGAACCATGTCGGGATCGAAATTCCAAACCCCGCACTCTTGAGACATTTGTGCTTGATCATTTGCGGGATTATTTTTGACAACAACACAATGCTTCGTCAAATGGCTTCTTAAAGTAGAATTAGATTCCGGTTTAAGAAAAGTACCGCAACCTTTGCACCGTGCCTTATCGACACCGTTCGACATTTCGCATAAGTCGAAATGTTGAAATAGCTCTTTGTTCCTCGTTGTAGTTTTTATTCTAATAACGGTTGGTTCGGTTGAAGTGGATGCACCAACACCAATGGAACTTTGAGCACTTCGTGAGCTTGCCATGGATGAAATAAAGATTGAATTAAGAATTACGAACGTAAAAGAAGAAGAGATTGAATCGAGAAGAGGTAGGTGATCGTTTTTTGAGCGTTGTTGATCATTTTCGAGCGTTTAAGAAGAAGAGATGTTGTAAGATGTTGTGTGATCAAACCAAAACAATCCTCATCTATTTATACTAACGTTTAGGGGCAAAAAGGTCCAAAAAAATGTTAAAAACGGCTAGAAACGGCTAGTTTTTTTTTTATACGATCGGGTAACCGGTTAATACCCGGTTAACCGGTGTCAACGGCTCTATTTTAGGCTCCAACGGCTAGTAATGGCTATTTTTTTAAACCACTAACCGGTTAATCGGTCCCAATAACCGGTCCCAATAACCGGTTTTGCTTTAACCGGTTCCTACCCGGGTTGGCCCAAAAACATCCTAACCGGTCTCGAACCGCCGGTTTTTCAATTTCACCCAAACCGGTACCAATAACCGGTTTCTAACCGGTCTCCAAACCGGTTCGGTTCGGATAACCGGTTTTTTTGTGCACCACTACTTGTGTTGATTGTTTAAACATTGTAAGCGGATTGTTAATCAACAGATATAAATAAAGATAAACAAACTCAATGACAAAGATACATGTTTAAAAATTGAGACATTGGATGAAAATAATGACATCATTTTTTTTCTTATAATGATGTTTTGAATTGATGAAGATTTTACAGAGAACACAATGTCGATGATTTTTTATAAATGATCTTCTCTTGTGTTTGTGTATTTATATTAAGGGTATATCGTTAGGCTAAAAATGATTAAATGTATTTTGTGGTTAAGAATGGCCCGGTGATATTTTCGTAGATAATTATGAGTTAGAAGCCATCATAAATGATTCGAATGAGATTTTTTGATTAAAAAAATAATACATGCAAGTCACATGTATTATTTTTTTTAAATTTATAACTTTTTTATAGGTCAATATTTTTTCTAAACAAAATATATCATAAAATTAAACATTTGTATCTTTCTGACGAGTATTATATATATATATATATATATTAAAATTCACGATTTGAAAGGGGGACTTTAATATGAGTATTTATGGTGTTTTTATAATGCTTATGGAATTAGGTGTTTTATAGTGTTTTTCACTCTAAACAAAAAAGTAGCAACATTATTATGATACGACATCGTATATACAAAAATTTGAAGTGCATGTACTGATGTACATGAAATTTTAACATTTTACATATAATATTTTAAACTTACAGAGTTACACACCAATACATAGTATATTAAGTCTATACATGGTGTTGTTAAACATATTCATGATGTTTCAGTCAATACATAACATTGTTAAATTTGTACATAGTGTTTTTAGTTGGTTTTAACTTTGTACATTTTTATTTTTTAAATGCTTTTGGAACTGAACATTTATAACGTTTTCACTCAATAAACGAAAAATGTATCAACTTTATTGTGATGTTAAAAATAGATAATTTTACACATGATGATAATTTACGTTAACATCTAATTTTTTGTACTAAATTTTAATTTTTGTTTATACTAGATTTTTTTTTTGCACTAGATTTCTTGTACTAGATTTTTGTTTTTTGTACTGAAATTTGGTTTTTGTACTGGATTTCTGTTTTTATATTTTTAACATGACACGTGTAAAACTTCTATTAACTTCTACTCTTAATAAAAATTCTCTTCTTAGTGGATCCAACCCTTATACACACACATGTATGTGTATTATGTGTGTGTGCGCGTGCACACACCATAAAAAAACGGTTTCCATGTGTTGAATCAGGTGCAAGCAAGTTTGTGCTGGGTTTATTCTCAACAGTGCTAAATTTATTTTAACATTGTAATAAGATATACAACATTGTGCAAGGGTTATTCAAAACAATTTGTTGAACTGCTTACGAATAAGGTGTCAAGATTATTTAAAACATAATGATAGGATTATTCACAATATGGCATCACAATTATTTAGAATACGGTGTCAAAAGATTTTTTTTCAAAAATTGTCATAACTTACCACTACCTCTTGGGACACGTGTCATCTTTTGATAGCCCTCTTGCATCTTACCGCCCTTGTGTACTTTAGACTAACAGGAAAATATCATTCATTTAGGTAAAAATCAAAAAACTTAATTTGACCTCAAACGCTAATTAAACTATGTTCAAATTAAATGAAATGTCCATATTAGAGGTGGCCAAACCGGGTTTTTTTGGAACCGGAACCGGTTCCGGTTCTAAACGGTTCTGCTTTCGGTCAACAAAGTCAAGAACCGGTTCCAAACGGTTTTTTGCCGGTTCGGGTTCGGGTTTGACCGGTTTAAGGTGGAACTGGTTCCGGTTCCAATTTCTCTGAAAACCCGGAACCGCCACGTACCCACCGGTTCGGGTACAACCGGTTCCGGGTACGTTGGCCACCTCTAGTCCAGATTAAGTTTTACGATTTAACATGGGAGGTGCAACTCTCCTATTTCCATCCATTTCCTATGTAAACAGTAAACTAACACATTTGCATAATGCTTGTTATAGCATGCAATGAATGTCTGCGAAAGCATAAAGAGCGAGCGCATCGCGACGATAGTTAAACAGTTAATCGATCCCATGTAAGTATTACGTATGAATGTCGTTTTTACATAACAATGCATTTGTGCATGTTTGACAATTTAGAGAGGGAGAGAGGAGGTGGTACATGAAATCTTAAGTTTAAAACAAAGAGATCATGCAGCTGTCTTACCAGGAATGGGCTTGTGTAATATAACACACAAAATTACAAACCCTAATTGGCAAAAGCATGGATGGATGGATGTGTTAAGAAAAAGAGATTGTACAACCATGTAGATGAATCATTCTTTTTAGCATTCACTCATTCAGCATCCTCCTTTTCTTTAACTTGATTAAAAAGCTACCAAGTGTCTCTTCATCTTCTAATTCTTCTTTTTCACTTGATTTTATGATGTTAATACTGCATTTTTCACTTGATTTTATGATGTTAATACTGCAAGTTTTGGGATTAGGGCAATGTTTTCGATATCGCTTTCTAAAATACACTTTAATTTCTGCTACGCCTCCCTTGTCAACGCTTCTTTTGTCATCAAACACGCGATCACTGGTGCTCTTTTTCTCTCTGCAACCAAGGTTAAAAAATTATACTGTTTGTTTTATTATATATTTGGATTATAACAATGCCTAAAATTTAGAACAAAAAAATTGATAAGGCAGACTTGACCATCTTAAAAAAACTCTTACCAGTTACCACATTAGAATATAACAAAAAACAAATAAGTGGGACAATTGTGATATTCATTTCATTTGATAACAGAATAAATTCAAACAAAACCGTTGACAAACATTCAAAATATGCAATTCGGAGGTACTAAACATGAAAAAGTGTTCGCTCTTAGATAATTGAAAAGAAAAAAATCTTCATTACTTGTGGTTTTTTAAATCAAGCTAAAACTCAGGACGTTATGTAGTTGTAGGGCTGTTCAAATAGTTTGACCCTGAAAACTCGATCGAAAAAAAGCTGTTCGATTTTGACTCAGTTGTAAACGAGCCGATCGTCTCGGTTCGATTTATAAACGAACCGAGAACGAGCAAAGGTTAGCTCAATCGTTGCTCGTTTGATTTTGCTCGAATATTTATTAATTTATTATTCACACGCAATTATTGTTGGACCAATCTTGATAATAGTATAATAATTAGAGGGTGTTAATTATTATGTAAGTTGAGTCGGTCAAAGTTAAAGGATTAAACTTTGGCTTATCTAGTCTAACTAAGATGGAGATTAGTAAGGCTAGGAACAAGGATAGGATTAGCCAAAGGGTCGGCTAAAACATCCTTAAATAGAGATAGTTTTTTCTTTGATTTTGTATTCAAAGTTTCTATCATTAAAGAGAAGGATTTCTTTAACCTTGTTTTGTGAGATTGCTAATCGAATCTGGTACCAATTGAACATTAATTGGTATCAGAGCCTCGCTGCGAAGGGACCAAGGGAGGTTGATCAATCCGAAGGACAGGGCTGATTACCAGATTCGAGACCAAAGAACAGAAGACTCATGGCAGACGGAGGAGCCGCACTAGCTGTGGTTGAGAAGACCGGGAACCTTACATTCCAGTGCCCGATCCTATCAGCGACCAACTACCCGATCTGGTCACTTAGGATCAAGGCAATCTTCAAGGCGCATGGCTTGTGAGAGACAATCGAACCAGGGGTTAATGTGGAACCAAAGAAAGATAACTCTGCGATCGCCTATCTGTATCAAGCGCTCCCCGAAGACCTGATATTGCAGGTTGCAAGTTGTAACACGGCTAGAGAAATCTGGAACTCCATCAAGACTCGGCATCTCGGGGTCGAAAGAGTCATGGAGGCGCGGCTGCAGTCATTGAGAACAGAGTTTGACTCAATCAGAATGAAGGAAAACGAATCCGTGGACGATTATGTGGCAAAACTCTCGGGCATTGCCTCAAAATCGGCCACTCTTGGATCAGCCATCGAAGAATCAACCCTGGTGAGAAAGTTGCTGACTAGTATGCCCGACAACTTCCTAAACATGGTGGCAACCATCGAACAACTAGTAGACCTCAAGACTGTTCGATTTCAAGAAGTTGTTGGGCGCCTCAAAGCATACGAAGAAAGGTCCTGCCCAAAATCAAAAACTTCAAGTAGTAGCCAAAGCCAATTACTGCTGACATACGAAGATTGGGAGGCAAAGAAAAGAACTGAACGAGGCAGTGGTCGAGGCTAGGGAAACAACAATGACACCAGGGGCAGAGGCCGAGGTCGCGGCCGTGGAAGACTTGGAGGCCGGGGAAGAGGTGCTGGCCGAGGCCAAGGGACACCAACCGGAACTCAAAATTCCACAAACCAGAGAAAAGATAGATCTCAACTGCAGTGTTTTCGCTGTGATGCACTGGGACACTTCTCAGCCGATTGTCCAACAAGAAACCAGGAAGAACTAAACCAAACACAAGCCAATGCAGACAAACCTGCCCTGCTGATGACCGTTGCCTCCCAAGATCAAAAGGAGCTGATCTACCTCACTGAAGACAGAGTGTTTCCAACAGCACACATGGCCGGTCAAGACGAACAAAGCACGTGGTACTTGGACAACGGGGCGTCCAACCACATGACAGGAAACAAAGGACTCTTCACCAAACTTGATACAAAGGTTGGAGGCAATGTCAGGTTTGGTGATGGATCATGTGTCGACATCAAAGGAAGAGGATCAATACTCTTGGAATGCAAGAATGGAGAACATCGATTATTGACCGATGTCTACTACATTCCATTCCTTCAAAGCAACATCGTGAGCCTTGGGCAGCTAACCGAGGGAGGATGCAAGATCCTGATGATCCAAGAGCACCTGTGGATGTATGAACCTGATGGAAGGCTGTTAATGAAGGTACCAAGAACAGCAAATCGGCTATACAAGATTAATCTGAAGATAGGTTCGCCTGTATGCTTACTCACAAAATCTGAAGATCCAGCTTGGACATGGCACGCTCGACGTGTCATGTAAACTTCGACACTCTCAAAAGGATAAGCACGAAGGAGATGGTACTTGGGGTCCCACCTATAAACCACCCTTCCCAAATGTGTGAAGCATGCCTTGCTGGAAAACACTCAAGACAAAGCTTCCCGGACAAGACCCTGTACAGATCCGAAGAACCTCTCGATCAGATCTATGCCGACTTGTGTGGCCTGATTTCACCCTCGACACCTGCTGGAAATAGGTACATCTTGCTCCTTGTTGATGATCACAGTAGATATATGTGGGTTTTTATGCTAAAAACAAAAGATGAGGCCTTTGAAAAGTTCAAAAGCTTCAAAACTTTTGTGGAAAAACTATATAACAAGAAAATAAAGGTTCTTCGAACTGACCGAGGAGGGGAGTTCACCTCCCGAGAGTTTTCTTTGTTTTGTGATCAGGAAGGAGTCGAGAGGCAGTTAACCGCTCCCTACACCCCTCAACAAAACGGGGTGGTTGAAAGGAGAAACCGCACGGTAATAAACACAACAAGAAGCATCTTAGGCCATGAAGATGCCTCAGTTCTTGTGGGCAGAAGCTGTTCGACACTCAGTTTACGTGCTGAACAGACTGCCAACAAAAATCCTACATGACCAGAAGGGAAGAAAGCCCAGAATGGATCACCTCCAAATATTCGGTTGTATCGGTCATGTCAAGACACCATCAATCCACTTGAAGAAACTCGATGAAAGAAGTCAACCAATGGTGCACTTGGGAATCGAACAAGGATCAAAAGCTTATCGCATGTATGATGCCAAGTTAGGAAAGATTGTCATCAGTCGAGATGTGAAGTTTCATGAAAACAGAAGTTGGAAGTGGGAAGATGAGATAGATGATCCCACAACGAGTGAAACTGAGTTCACAATACAAACAGCCCAAAGCAGACTCGAACCAGGAGAAGCCGCACATGAACCAGAACAGATTGACCCTACTAATCCACAAATCCCAACTGCCGAAACTCCAAGCAACAGAAGTCAGCCTAGCTCGTCAAGCATGGCCAATCAGGATGAAAGCTCCGATGATGATGAAGCCCAAAGTGAAGTAACTACCCCAACAATTGGAGTTGAAGGTCGTGGACCAATGTTGCCAAGAATACACACAGACAAAGACTACAAGTCAGACCCCTCAATGGCCAAGGAAGACACCTACGATGACACCCCACCACAAGGCTGGAAAAATCTTAATGAAGTATATGATGAAGCTCCATTCCAAGTCTACAACCTACTTCTCACTGAAGGGGAACCACAAAACTTCAAAGAGGCAACTGGAAACACTGAATGGGAAGAAGCAATGAGGAGCGAAATAGCCTCCATCGAAAGAAACAGAACCTGGGAACTCACTGATCTGCCACCTGGTCATCGGCCCATCTGCCTAAAATGGGCATTTAAGATCAAGAGGGACGCAACCGGTGTCATCACAAAGCATAAGGCACGGCTGGTCGCCAAAGGGTACATTCAGCAACATGGCAGAGATTTTGATGAGGTATTCGCTCCTGTGGCCAGACTTGAAACTGTAAGGCTGATTATCGCTCTAGCAGCACAAAGGGGTTGGGAAGTCCATCACTTGGATGTAAAATCTGCCTTTCTGCATGGAGAACTCAAGGAAGAGGTGTTCGTGTGTCAACCAGAAGGTTTCACAGTCAAAGGGAAGGAGAAGAAGGTGTATAAACTGGCCAAAGCGTTGTACGGGCTGAAGCAAGCTCCAAGAGCCTGGAACACAAAGTTGGACGGGGTCTTAAAGGGATATGGACTGGAGAAATGCAAGCTGGAACAGGCCGTATACACAAAACGAGCCCATGAAGGATCACTGATAGTAAGCATCTATGTAGATGACCTGATTGTAACAGGAGACAACCTCGGAAAGATAAAGGAATTCAAGAAGCAAATGGAAGAAAAATTCGAAATGAGCGATTTGGGATTACTTTCATACTACCTTGGTATGGAAGTAAATCAAAATAAAAATGGAATAAGTGTGAAGCAGACCAGCTATGCTAAAAAGGTCCTGAAACAAGCGAACATGTGGGAGTGCAATCCCACTAAGTATCCAATGGAACTGGGGCTAAAATTATCAAAATCCGAAGGAGGAAAATAAGTTGATGCCACTGAATACAGACGGGTTGTGGGTTGCCTTAGATATCTGACCCACACAAGACCTGATCTATCCTATGCGGTTGGTTATGTAAGCCGTTATATGCAAGATCCAAGGATGGTTCATCAGCAAGCTGTGAAACAAATCCTCAGATATGTGAAAGGAAGCAGTGATCTGGGAATTTTTTATCAGTTTACTGGCAACAACAAGCTGATCGGGTTTAGTGACAGCAGCTATTCGGTGGATATGGATGATGGCAAAGGTACAACTGGCTTGGTGTTCTTCTTTAATGATGCACCAGTCGCATGGAACTCCCAGAAACAGCCAACAGTAGCCTTATCTTCATGTGAAGCAGAATTCATGGCTGCGACTTCTGCAGCATGTCAAGCCATTTGGATGAAGGGGCTGTTAGCAGAACTAACAGGCAAAGAAGATGAGCAAGTGGTGATTAAAGTAGACAACAAATCAGCTATAGCCTTGATGAAGAATCCAGTGTTTCATGGAAGGAGCAAACATATTAATACACGCTACCATTTCATACGGGAGTGTGTTGAAAATAATCAAGTCAAAGTTGAACATATAAGTGGAAATAGTCAAAGAGCTGACATATTGACAAAAGCCTTGCCAAAAGTAAAGTTTGAAGAGAGCTGCTGGGAATGAAGAAATTGGAAGGAAAATGAAGGAAGACTCAAAAGTCAAGATTGGGGGGTGATTGTTGGACCAATCTTGATAATAGTATAATAATTAGAGGGTGTTAATTATTATGTAAGTTGAGTCGGTCAAAGTTAAAGGATTAAACTTTGGCTTATCTAGTCTAACTAAGATGGAGATTAGTAAGGCTAGGAACAAGGATAGGATTAGCCAAAGGGTCGGCTAAAACATCCTTAAATAGAGATAGTTTTTTCTTTGATTTTGTATTCAAAGTTTCTATCATTAAAGAGAAGGATTTCTTTCACCTTGTTTTGTGAGATCGCTAATCGAATCTGGTACCAATTGAACATTAATTATTTTATAGATATTTAACATAAAATAAGATAGGCAAATACGTAAGCCTTGAGAAAGTAAATATTCATATTTCAAACTCAGTTTGTATAATGCATTAAAAACAGAATAAAATAAAAATCTAAATCTAATCTAATTAAACTTTCAAAGCATTCACTTTCATTATTTATCTCTCTGCCGTTTCCTTAATATGCAACAATTTGGACTTTTTATACCAAGTTTTAAATAGAAATCGAACAAACCGAGTTCAAGGATTAATTTTCGCTCGAACCAAAACAAGTTTGAGCAAAGTTGCGCTCGGTTCGATTCAGCTCATGAACAGCCCTATGCAGTTGTCGTTTTGTTCTACTTATTTTGTTTCTTTAGATTCCACTACAGGTAGTCATTTCAATCCAGTTGGGTTAATATATCTCAATGATGAGTCATGAACAAAAAAAAATGCTAAAAGGAAATTGGAAAATTTTCTCGGTGTAATTTTAACGCATACAACTAGATTAAAATATCAAATAATCGTGTGTTTATGTTGATTGTATTTAACTTAAGAAAAACATCTCTGGGTCATACCAATCGTAATACAATATTTACGTATTTGACCCATTACCCAACCCGCGAGACACATCCACTTTGCCACCTGTCACTGTTACTTTAAGGATGAATAAAAAAGAAGTCTCAGCATATACACGCTTTAAATGAGAAACTGAGATCATTACCTTTGATTTCGTTTCCGCTTTCCAGTGGCTTTCCTTTTGATCACACAATCATCAAACGGTCTGCTTTTTTCAACACATCTTTTATCCAAAAAACCAGCAAGAGTGTCATTGTAGTCTACATCATCTTCATCGATTAAACTCAATACTTTTACAGTATGACTAACTTGTCTAGCCCTCCTAGATCTAATTTTAGGAACACCTCTGCAAATTGCCAAAAAGTTAATACTTTCCACAGGGACACAATCACATTATTAGCTAGAGTAATAATACTAAATCTTCTTACTCTTTGTGCCTAATTTATACTCCTAACAAGAAGATAAATGATGACGTGTTTCCACACTCATTTTCTCCTCATTTTGTCATGTATCATAATCGGCTTCTTATACAAATAATTATGCCCGAAAGTAAAAAGGAATACAACATTTTACATTGAAACTTTGAAAGAAACTATTTCTTCATCTGAACATGAAAAAACTGATTAAACCGCAAGTCTTGCAATTTGCATATACGGGTTCTTGGATTTTCCCACATTTGATATTAAAAATAGTTCATTCTTATTAATCACACTGGCACGATTAATCACTGGCATAATTAATCACCGGCACGATATTAAAAATTGAGACTTTTATAGCCAGCAAGCATTCAAATTTTTTTGGAACAGAGTTCTTTAATCAAATTGTATGAATCATACCTTTCGTCCAACTTACAATTCCCAGTGGAGTGATTCTTAGTCTCTGATTTGTCCCCATCAAACGTTGGTCCTACACCAATGACTGTGATGTCATCATCACCGTTCTCTGAAACATCATCTTCATCAGTAGAATTGACTACATTTTCAGTATGAGTAACCTTTCTAGCCCTCCTAGATCTCTTTTTAAAAACAATTCTGCAATTTGACAAAAAAATGTTCACCGTCAACAATTTCACAAGGAAAATTTTCTGGAATCTGGACCAAAATATGAACACAGAAACACTAATGAATATGATACAGGAACAAATAAGTAATATAGTTTGGAGTTTGCCCAAGAAAAAAAAAACATGACATAAAATACCAGAAATCTGAAGATCTATTTTTTTTTTTGCAATTTCCATGCGACAAAGAATTATTGGATCATAGAGGTTGAGGAGAGCATGCTCAGATGAAGCTGAGAGTGAATCAACAAATAAACAGAAAAAACAATATACCAAGATATGGCACTTTTGACCCATTTGGTTATACAAATGGGATTGTTCTAGTTCTATTGTACCTCCAATCGGAACAGATAAAATTTAAAAAAAAAAGATAGCTCAAAAGAAACATGTCAAGTGAGTCAAACAGACCAAAGAAAACATGTAAACTCCTAATTCATTACTAAGACTTGTAGTATTAATAACATGAATTATTCTTTGTAATCATGAATGAAACCCTGATCAATGATTGAAAAAGAGATGTGCAAAAGCATGACTGACAACCAGCCAATCCCATGTGAAAGAAAGTTAGAAAACCCTGTTACAACCTGTTAACCAACCTGTCTAACCAGTATATATTTCCACCTCTGAAAAAAAGGCTTGAAGGTGTACCTTTTCTTTTTCTTGTTTGAGGTTTTGCGATCTTCATTGGCTTTGGGATTCGCTTCAATTAGCAGAGGCGTGACAAAATCATTGACAGTGATATTAGGACGCTCACCTTCACGGTCTACAAAATTAGATATAAGAGCAGCCCTTTTTAACTTTCTGGCAACTTGTAGCAAATGAACTTGATGTGGACGCAGCACCTTCCATCTCCTGTTCATAAAAAAAGAAATCAATATACATAAATATATAAACATACAAGTTTTTTGAAGGCTTTTATTCCTAATGTGAAAGAGGCAAGAAAGTTGAAGTGTCAGTTCTGAAAGAGTCAGTTTTCAATAAACATAACCCCCCCCCCCCCCCCCCATCTCCTGTCCACAAAAAAGAAATCAATATACATAAATATATAAACATATAAGTTTTTTGAAGGCTTTTATTCCTAATGTGAAAGAGTCAAGAAAGTTGAAGTGTCGTTTTGAAAGAGTCAGTTTTTCAATAAACATAGATGTCTAGGGTTATTGTGGTGTAAGTGTGCAAAAGTTTTTTTGAAAGAAAAAAGAAAGGTAGCAAGAAATCTGATTGTTTCTGTTTTTTTTAGTTCTATTGATTCTTGGGCCTGATTTCCAACAGTTTATAAGTGGTGAAAAAATGAAAGGGTTAGGCAGATTGGGTAACAAGACACAAAATGGATTAGGATTTTGATGCATAACTTCTATGGTGTGGTCAGTTAAGTAGAGTTGGGTAGTCCACCAACACATTTTCTCAACATTAAAATAAATCGTTTCATATTACGTCATGGGACTCCGGCCCCTTGCAGACTGTTATCACTAGAAATGGACCCCTTTGATTTAAAAAAATAAAATCAAAGATTTAGGTGTATGTGGTTATAGTACCTCAGACATTGACTGTCAGTGCGTGGAGGAACAGATGCAGCTATCCTGGACCAGCAATAGTTATTTTCCTCAATTGCTTTTATCAATCTTAAATCCTCATCTTCAGTCCACTCATTCATATTAAGACAAGGATCTAAACAATTAACCCATCTGCCACACAAAAAAAAAAAATTGTTTATTCTACCATACATTAGATTAAAGAAACAAACATGTGAAACCATGGCATGTGCCTAGTCTAAAAGAATACCTTTCTCGGCATTGTACTTGTGTCCTGCCAGGCACAAAGTTAGCTATTTTATTCCAGTTTTTGGCCCCAAATAGCTTCACGGCAATTTTGAGACGCTTGTCCTCATCTGGGTCCCACTTCCCAACTCTTTTCCTAAGAGGGTTCAATGACTTCTTCCATCTGAACAAGATACAGAAAATTCAGTAAGCATCAAGATATCTAGACATAATAAACATACAAACAAACATGCCTAGTAAAGTCCCACTAACTAGTAATGTCTGAGGGGTAAGACAAAGGCAAACCATAGCACTATCTCAATGAAATAAAGAGACGGCTTATGGAGAAACTCCCGGCTCAAATATGACACATCACTTTTATTTATTTATTATTATGATTTACTATATATATATATATACACACACACACACACACATATGTATATATTTATACACGTTACTTTATTCTTTATTCCATTGGGATAAGGCCATAAGGGTAAGGTTTGTCTTCGTCCCATCCTCTGCAGACCCTACTGATTATTGAGACTTTAATAGGTACATTTGTTTGTTTGCTTTACTTTTTTTCACATAGGCACAAGCACAAGCACAAGCACAAGCATACGGACGAACAATGTAACACACGTGGAGAAAACGTGTAATAGCATAAAATAAAACAGAAAAACACAAAGCTAAAAACAGAAGAAGAGCAAAGTATATAATGCCTAATTACACTATGCAATCAGAGCAAATTGAATACATATCAAACAAGCATTACATTTAAGTTAAGTCATACCTAATACTAAGGCTATACTTAAAAACTAAAAACTCTAACCTTTATCTTCAAAATTTCTAAAAATCTCTGCCTACACCCTACGTCTCCATAACCTAATGCTTTCAATGAAGTGGTTTAGCTTGTTTCATGCTTTATAAATAAACTTTAGCCCATTTCTTTTTAGGTTAATTTCAACCACAAGCCCCATTAGAAATAAAAACATAACCTAAATAAACCCTATAAAAAGTAAGCTGGTTGAAAATGTCACCTCTACATATTACCTGCATTAACATTTTCTATAACAAACGGTAAAAAACAAGCAAAAGCAAACCCTGCAACCACAGGTAACTAATTAAAACAGTTGCGTTCAAAACAGTTCATGTTTTACTACAGGGTCAAAACAAGCCACGTCAGGTTGAATGTGTTTTGATAAACAATTAATGTGATTAAGATTACAAAAACATACTACTGTAAGAACAATCGAAATAGTTGAATAGCACAATTTAGAAGGTTTTACGTATTATAATTATTATAAATGGACATTAGGAGATTTTCAGCCTGCTTGACCAGTTCCCCTTTTTATCAAAAATTACTTAAATTGCTTGACCCGTTTGAGATAAAGCACAACTAATTTATACAAGTAATTAGGCTGGTGCTGCCACCTCTAATCATCTGTTATATCAAAAATGGTAACTGAATGACCTGTTCGAACACTGGGTCCCCGTGCGTCCTTCAAGTGTAGAAGCAACAAGCTGCCAGTTAGTCTCACCATACTCTGCTACAGCCTTACGAAGTTCCTCATCATCAGGTGGGGTCCACTCATTTTTTATTATAGATGCATTAAGACTTCTTTGAAAACGTGACAGACACTGAAAAGGTGTCCTATTTGTTTTCAGTTCCATAGCAATCTCAATCCAGTTACTAATTCCTCGATTTGAAACTATATGCAACAGCTTCTTATCTTCATTTAAGTTCCATGAGCCATGATTAATTGAAGGATCCTCACAGTTCCTCCATCTGAATCAATTCACAAATTATATAAAAAAAATCAAAAGAAAAAAAATATTGATTTTATATTAAATAATTATCTGACAAAGAGAACAGTTACCTTGATTCACATTCAGGAGCAGACCGGCCTGTGACATTGATAGAAGCCAGGCGTTCCCAATTAACCTTGTCAGACTCAAGAAATGACTTCAGCTCTTCGCTTGTTATTTTATGATTTTTGATTTTTTTAATCATGTTAACCCTATAACAAGAATCTTCATTTCCACCACTGTCAAATACATACAAGGAATCATTCTTCACAATTGCATACAAGTGAGCTAACCAAGAATATGAGGATTATAAAATAGGAAAAGCACAATGCCACAATGTCATTTCTAAGTCAGTTCAAATCTTCAGTAAGATATATCTGAGGGTTGCATATGCTGACATGTGCATATGCATTTTTCAAGAAAAAGTATAATCAATGAATTAGGTAACCATACTTTGGCAAGACATACACATATATACCTTTAAGGTGTATATATAATAAATATTAACTAGCAGATTCACAACACCGACATGATCACGAATATATAGATCATCATCGTACTCAGTATATCCCACCATTATAAAAGCTAAGGTAGGGTCTGAGGAGGGTAAGATGTAGACAGTCTTACCTCTACCCCATATGAATAGAGAGGTTGCTTCCAATGAGATCCCCCGGCTCATGATGCTTGATTAAGTGATTAACCGACCTACCTAACGCTTTTAACGTTATTTTCACAAAAATTAAGTAAAATAACGTTAAAGTTAAAATCAGTGCAATTTTACTTTTGTCCCTCAAGGCCGACACATATATACTATATGTGCGCACAACAAACAGGGCCAACGATCACGAATATCAAAACGCATATACAAAGAACACGTTACACCTTTTGTCACTCAGATGCTTTTTCCTAGAGCATGTCGTGTCAAAAAAACAAAAATCTCTAAACAAATACACAATCACAATCACAATGGTAAATAATCCAGATAAAACACAGGGATGACTCCTAATATCAAAATGCTGATAAAAAACCCCTAATATCAAAATGATGATAAAAAAAACAGGTCACAACAACATAAAACCCTAAATCAGACCATAGACACTGGGAAAAATAAATATCTTTCTATCCAAACGATTCAACCCAGTGTTGTCAAAACCGGACCAGACCAGGAACCAGGAGGTCTACCGGTCCAAAAACAACATGTGAACTGCCCTCAAGGGAACCGGCCGGTTCACCAGTCGGACCGGGAACCGGTTTACTAGTTGGACCGAATTTCAAGTTTTTTTTTTATTTTTTTAACTAAAATCCAAAGAATTAAACATTAAAATCAAACCTTGTATTTTTTTAACATGAATACATGATTATGTGTGTTTGAACATTAATTATGTTGGTCTAAATGTGTTTATAATTCTAAAATTTTTTGGGATTTTTTTATATATTTATTATGTTATTCGGTTCTTGAATCCGGTCCGACCGGTAACCAGTAAGGCGTCCGGTTCGACGTCCTGTCCGGTTATGAAAACATTGATTCAACCGTAAAACCCTAAAGCATACCCCGTCGTAAAAGTGAGTGTCACTCTATCATAAAACCTAAAGGTGTACCCCATCGTAAAAGTGATCGTCACCATATCATAAAACCTGAAAGTGTACCCGTTGTAAAAGCAAACGTCAAGGACCCCGAATACAAACACAGACCCAACAATAAAGATAACATTAACAAAATATGTAACTTAAATCAAAACATTAAAAATAAAAATGAAACAACGAAAAAAAGAGATTACACTAAAAGACGAAATCGGCATTGTTCCTTGCCGTTTCTAAATGTTAGTATGTTATTTGTCCACAAAATCATCAAAAATCATACAGCTCACAAATACTTGGTTAACATTCAACTCCTAATAACACTGGTTGAATCACTTATTTTGTGAAATAAAAAGATTATGAGATTTGTTATTCAGAAAGATTGAAAGGAAGCCTATAGTTCCAGCAAATATCTTCAGCAAGAAGTTGGCAGACTGTTAGTTTAATATTTATCTCAACAAAGCAGACAACAATTATAAAAGCCTAATTAATCACTTGCATGCTTGGATATTTAAAAAAATGCATGCTTAGCGTCTCATAACAAACACACAAACATAATAGGAGAGATGAAGACAAACCTTACCACTAACCCAAAAGAGGTAAAGAGGTTGCTTAGCATCTCATATAATTACCAAATATATACTTGTATTATTAGCGTGAAACAACCACCTATTTTCTACCAATGGTTCAAAATTAGGCATTATGGAGGTAAAATGCAATTGATATCTAGGGAGTCAAAGTCATCACTCAAGGCGCAAAGGGCTCGCCTATCTCCTAGGCACAAAAAAGTGGAAGTCAGATGAAAAAAGAAGGCAATAACAAAAAAATAATATATATATATATATATAATAGATAAAGAAATATAAAAACAGATAGTACCATGCCAGATATATAATTAAAAAAAACTAATACAATTAGCAATTAGAATCATCAAATTAATACTATATGACTCGTTTGCGGTGTGCACATATGATGTATATATGTGTCGGCCCTCGAGGGGCAAAAGTAAAATTGCTCTAATTTTAACATTATTTTATTTAATTTTTGTAGGCCAGCCATGATGTACGGAAATGATTGTTGTCCGATTAAGAAGAACCAAGCAAGAAAATTAGAGACAGCGGAGATGAGGATGCTGAGATGGATGTACGGCCACACAAGGCTTGATTGGATAAAGAATGAGGTCTTCAGAGAAGGACTGGCAGTAGCAAACATATCGGACAAAGTAAGAGAAGGAAGATTGAGATGGTTCGGACATGTGAGGAGAAGAAACCAGTCGACACCCGTACGAAGTGTAGAACTTCTAATGGTGGAGGGGAAGGGGTCGACCGAGGTTGACATGGGATGAGCAGATCCGCCAGGATCTGGCAGAACTACACCTCTCGGAAAACATGATCTATGATAGGAGTTCGTGGCGTCGTAGAATAAGAGTGCACGATGGGTAGATCTTACTCTAGGATTTAGGTTTAGAGCCCATATTTGGTTATGTGTTGTTGCAGTATCTTTGCTAGTTACTAATATATCATCTCAGCTTCTATGTTTTCTATGCTTAGTTGCAGGTCGTGTTAACCGAAAACTGTTCGTTTGATTGTTTTAAGTGTTTAAGGATATTTATATGTTAGCTTGATTGCATGTTATAATGTCTTAAATGGTTATGTGTTAAGTCTGCGCATGTTGGTTTTGTTGTTGGATATAAGGACATAAATGGGTAGGTTTTATTTTCATGCTTCGATCAAAACTTTGTGCTACATGTTTACGCTTTAACGTGTGGAGGTTTCGTTATCTGTTTTGCTCAAAAAAAAAGGGAGACCTTTGAGCCGGGGGACTCTTACGAAGCAACCTCTCTATTCTATTCTTAGATAGGGGTACGGTGTGTCTTTATCTTTCCCTCCCCAGACCCTACTCTAAGTGGGATTCTTACTGGGTGTGCCTGTTTACTTAATTTTTGTGAAAATAACGTTAAAAGTGTTGAGTTGGTTGGTTAATCAGGCATCATGGGTCAAGGGTCTCATTGGTAGCAGCTCTCTATTTTTACAGGGTAGAGGAAAGGTTGTCTACATCTACCCACCTCAAACCCTACCTTGGTGCAATCTACTTTTGCCCCTCGAAAGCCGATACATATATACAGTATATGTGTGCACCGCAAACGAGGCCTAAAGCTAATACTATAAGTTAAAACTAATAAAAATTCACAAAATTAACAAGATTCATGTTCACCACACAGACCAAGAGGTTCAAAACATAAAACAAAAACATAGAAGGAAAAAAAAATATTAAGTGAACCTCCCATTGCGTGTGTCATGCCAATTACATGGCCTCAGTTGTGATTTTGAGGGTTCTTTCGCCTTCTACTTAAAAGGAGTCGAAGTACCTCACCTTGTATCCCATGTGAGCCTAAGCGTGAACCACATGATTTTGACTTACTATGAATAATCTAACAAGGAAAAAAGATCATGCTTTTTCTCACGTGAGAAAATAACACAATTGTTCACATACACTAAATTTTCAAAATGAATATCTTCCTACATATAAAACGTAAATGACAACTTTAAATTAAAACTAAAGAGCACTACTAAACATGATAATATGAGAATAACTCACACCTCAAAAGGCTGCACGTTAACATTTCTTGAAATTGTTGTCTGATTCCCTTCAAGAGTTTCTCCTTCTCCTCTTTTGACCAAGGTTCCCTGTTCAAAGAGAATGGATACTTTGACACTTCATTTTTGTAATGTACAACATGAGAATTTTCAGGAGGGCCTTGATAAATTGCATTGGTGCTTTTATCCTTAACCTGTAATTCAATAGCTGTAAATATTAAAAAGTGAAAAAATATCAAAGAACTGCTACAACCAAGAATATTTTATTGGATAGCTTCAACTGGCCTTTTGGATCATTGATGGGTTAAAATTAGGCACAATGCCTAATTTATGTTTTCTTGTTAAGTTTATTTAGCATTATAAATAGATGTGCAAGCACTATAATTCTTGAGCACCTGAATAATAAACTTCTGATTGACGTAGGTCACATCAACCTAACCACTATAAATCTCGTATTCTGTTTTTCTATATTGTTTGTGTATGAGACAGTGTTTGAGTAAATTCTGATCAGTTCCAGTCCTAACATTTGCCCCATTCACATAAGCAATTCAAACTCATTTTGCAACTACTATGAAATTGTATCAATTTAACTTTATTTCAAGGTCTCCTTATGTCTAGTGTACCAAAGATTAGATTTCAAATACAACTTAATAACATATGAATATATGATGCTAATCGGTTCTCATGAATATATGCTGCTAAAGGGTCATTGAAGAAAAGACATACATATAAATGAAAAATAAATATTTGTAATGAACATTTATATAAAGATCAACGCCCCGTTAGCGGTGCGCACATATAATGTATATATGTGTCGACAGCTCTTGAGGGGCAAAAGTAAAATTGCACTAATTTTAACGTTATTTTACTTATTCAGTGAAAATAACGTTAAAATCGTTTCGGACGGTTGATCAAGCATCATGAGCCGAGGGTCTCACTGGAAGCAGCCTCTCTACCCCTATGGGGTAGGGGTAAGGCTGTCTACATCTCACCCTCCTCAGACCCTGCCTTAGCATGCTAATGGCGGGATATACTGAGTACGTTGATTGATTGATTGATTTATATAAAGATCAACAGCAAAGAAACAAACCTTAGAAATATTTGCTCTCTTCTTCGGAATTGAAATAAGCTGGATGCGTGCATCCTTTTTCTGAGACAATGCTCTGCCTGTTCTTTTTCTACAAGCCGTCTGAAAATCTTTCAGTATTTTAACACGTTCCCTCAATTTTCTATTTTCTTCCATTCTGGCTTCAATTTGAGCTAATTTATGACGTATTAATTTCTGGCATGTTCTGTTCTTCTTAATAGCTTCAACAAATGCCTGTGCAGATCTTGGAAAACTACCATCTGTCGCTGGAACAAGTTCAGATCCAGGTTCATGCCCTTCACTGATATTAGCATAGGGAGTGCCAGGGGTAACGTTACTTGAAACATCCAAATTCTGATTGGTGGCTCTTCCATCTACACAATCTGGAAATCCTCGTCCGTTATTAATTCTCTTTACAAAAAAATTAGGGGAAGATTCCTTTCCCAAGTCTATGTTATTAGTTGCACCAACCTGCTCTGATCTCTGTACAGAACTCTCCAAGCAAATGTTCGTGCTATCTGCTACAAAAATTAAATATATAGAGATTATGTTCGTTGTAAGTCCTTACAAGATAGATGTATTGTATATATTATAACAATTTCTGGTAATAGCAACAATAAGCCCTTTACAATCATGTTATAAGAGCATGAATGTATGTTACATGCATCAATGACATGGAAATAAAAACTGATGCAAAAACAGTGATAATGATGTTCCAACCTTTGACCTCATAACTCCTGTTACCAAACGCCTGTTTTTTTCTTGTACAACTATATTGAATGTAAGGCCAAATGGCGTAAAAGCAGTTCCAAATTCAAAACCAGCCAATAGCAGCATTGGGTAATATCATAATACAAGTTGACTTAAACCTTTTAATATGATGTCTAGTAAATGTTAATAATAAGTATAAAAAAGAACCATATCTAATCACCTAAATGATGTAACTCATAAACTTTTAAATTGTCATTTGCATTAGGGAGAAAACATCCAAAATAAATGGTGTTGCACACATAGCAACGCCTCTTCCACCTGCTATTAAGGCATTTATCAAGCTTTTAAAAATTTGTTAAAGTATGCAATCAATGAAACAAGTACAAATCCATCAAAGTAGAAATGAATGTGTAGAGTATTCACAAACAATCTAACACTCATCAGCAAAATCAATGCAGAAAAAGGAAGGGAAATTTTAAGAACGCAATCCCAGAAATAAAACTAATCTTTACCGTCGTACTGCGAGAAACGCCTTTGAATTGCACGGAGAGTTTCAAAATCGTCCCCATAATCATCATTTTGATCCGAAAAAACTGAAGGAAGAATGGTTTGTAATGGTTTCATAGAGATACGCCCATGTTCGGTGCCAACGTCGCTGGCAGGAACAGAAAAACGTTGTTGAAGGCTACGCAGCAACTCTATGTCTTCATCCTCAGAATCACAGGTGGCATTGTAATCGACACCTGTGAGAGAGCACGCTTTTCTTAGGGCTTCCATGTCTTCTTCAATTCCGGTATCGGAGTCACTGCCGGAGGATTCAACGTATGACATTCTGCAATTAATTTGATCGAGTAGCAAACAGTTTGTGCAAATTTAATTTTGATTCTTTAGTTTCTAGGGTTTATGTGTGGAAGCTATGGCGTGCCGTGCAGATGGACCTCCAGTAACATAGGGTTTTGCGATTTGCAGAACATAGGATTTCATTAACTTACTAGCTTTTTGGTGTAATAAATTAAAAACTAATTCATCACACTTTTTTTTAAAAGTTGATTTTAATAACTTAGACTACCCGTAATACTAAACTGCATTTAATACATGCATTTTAGTAATCATTGTCACGTCAGTTTTTTACTTATCATTTCCACATGTATTTCCTCTCCTCTTTTTAACTTCAATACATCATTCTCACATGTATTATCTCTCCTCTTTTTATAAAAAAATGTTGTTACATGTTTTATTTAAAAAAAATGATTTTTAATTAAGATGTACCCACATTTTCTTGCACTTGAGCGCACCTAAGGACGTGCGAAGGAAGAGAAATGCGTAGCCTTCCATTGCATCCGTATGAGAAGAATGTGTCCACATGTGACGTGCACATGGGCCCACGTGCATAGTGCAGAGAGTCTTATTGACTTATTAATTACTCACATATCAAAAGATAATCTGAATATTATTTTAAAAGCTTCATTTTAAAATGTTATTAACCACTTTTAATAAAAGTATTTTTCAAGTTAAATAAACAATCACAAACATGTCCTAACATTAAGAGAATGTTTTAATACATCAAATTGGCGAACAAGTAATTTTAAGGCGATATGTAGTGGTAAAGCTCTCGTCACTCCATATAAACAACACATAAACAAATAACACTGTCACCTTTTTATCACTCTATGCTAGCATTACATGTGTTGTCATAGCCTCATTACTTCATTTTAATGATTACCATTATTTAATATTTTATCATTTGATTTTTAATTTTAAATAAAGACTACATTAAAAATAACATAATAAAATTAAAAATAAAATAAAATTACATAATAAAATTTAAAAATAAAATAAAATCATTCCATATTATATTTTTTTGATTATTCGTTCACTCGTCTTCTCGGTCATCTCACGAGCGTGACCGGTTAAGTGATCGGTTGGAGTCAGCAACAATTTCATGTCATTGTTGTATTGTTGTTGCTCCTGTAAGTCGACAAATTTTTGTAATGACTCCGACATGGTCTCCAGCGTGTCTTTGTAGTCGGTTGAAAACAAAGCTTGTGGTCGATTCTTTTATTGTTTCGACCGTGCGGACGTTGAAGAGGGGGTGGGGGCATGTTCATCTCGACTTCATCATCCGACTCATTTAAATCGACCAGACATCTACCGGTGGAGACGGATTGAGTGGTCACAGCACTTGCCGGAGGATGACATATTTTGTCCGTTTCGAAGTTTGTAACTTCGGGACGGGATGCCATTTTGTTGGTTTTTTCATAACTTATCAAGTCGTGAGATGAGAAAATGACATGTTTTCTCTAGCATAGGTCGTCAACACATCGTTCATGACCATCTCGTCATTAGCACCCCTTTTTTGGTTGTGGTACTGGATCCAGAAACTTCGCGACTTTACGTTGTAAGTCGCATCATTTTTCGGAAATCATGTCGTTGGTCCGGTAGGATTCACGACCCATTGCTGCAAAAAATTTGTGTACTTCAAGGAGGTTTTACTATGAAAGAACAAAAATGTTCCTTACTCGCTTGTTCGTTATCTTCGGAAACATCGACGTAGGCACAAGCTAGTGCCACCTCCTTAACTTATGTCCATCGAGTGAGGATTGGTTTGGTTGTTTTTTTAGGCACGTCCTTTCTTCAATGCTTTCACCGTGATGTAGCCGGTTGGGGGTCGGGTTGTGTTTCCGGCACCACTTCGGTGTCTGGTTTGGGTTGGGTTTCGGAAATGTTATCGACGTGGGTGATGGTTGGTTGAAAACGAGTTGTTTTGGGCACAAGTTTGCAAATGTTAGAAACGAGTCCGTATTGTTCGGGTTGTTTGTATCGGCTTGAGGACGATAATAATTCACAAATGGGTTAAAAACGGGTAGTTTTGGTTGTTTGGATCCATAGTGTATAGAAGATGGTATCTCTAGTTGAAATCTATACTTATAATGTTGTTAATCGTTTGTACATGATTTGGTTCACTAGGACATTTCTTGACATTTATGTGCCAAAGATGGTAAATCGAATTGTCGAGTTGGTTTTAGGAAACATGTCGGTCTAGAATTAATTTATAATCGCCATCGGTTATTTGAATTTGATAAAGTTACCGTTTTTCTTTAAACTCTATAATTTTATAGTTGTTATATTGAAATTGATTCGTAAATGGCTTCCTGATCGAACATTGGACCTTAACCAGTTTCGTGATCGAAATCTGAATGTTGGGTTGTGAGAGGGATCGTGAAACGAAGCTTGGATGGTGAACTGTCCTAACTATCAGGCCGAAAAATATAGTCGAAATCTTGGGAGCAACCTCGATGAGGGTCCTCATTAACAACCTCGACGGATCAACTATATCGTTGGTTCTCAGAAACGATCTCGACTAAGCTGAGACTTCGGCGATCAGACCTAACCGAAATGGTTTATCATGTTTTTCTTGATTGTTATAGTGTTCTCGTGCACCAAGCTCTATATCTCATTATTACTATGATAGAACACTTTGGTAATCAAGAATTTCACTTTTAATGGATTTTTTTTACCGGGTTGGTGCCTCCAAGGAAAACTAATAGTAGTGATTGAACTTGAAGCATCTAGGTTGTCTCTTATTCACTTTAACAAATACACCACTTCCTTGGAGGTTTCTTTTGATGGCTTTTGAAAAACCCTTTTTGAAACTAATTGTCCTTTTATGATTTTGATGTTTTTGGTTGATTCCACTCAAGGGATCAAGTTTGATTGACCTTATATAAGTTATATGAAGCTATTACAAGAAAGAATTGGGGTTTCAACTTACCAATTTGATGAACTTGCTTCGAAGATCAAGAACTTTGACTTTTGAACAATTCTTTGTTTTGGAGTTGGATTTGAACTTAATTAGCTCCTGAAACTTAGTGAGAATGATGGAAAATGAGTTCTTGCAGCTCTAATTTGAGGGTGTAGAGGAGAGGTACAAAGTTGGGAAAGAACTAGAGCATTTGGGTCTTCCTTGAAAGTCAAAGTTTTAGAATTTCAAGATAAGCTTTCATTGGTTTCTTAAAGAAGCTTGGAAAGCATTTCTAAGCAGCTAGGTGGCTGCTAAAGAACATTGTTGGGTGGTAATGTAAATTGGTAAACATGAGTGCTAGATTTTGCATTTATACAATTATTTATTTGGATTTTACATGCATGCCTCATGTATTTTTATACATACATAAATCAACCATGAATATGCTTTTATTTACTTTCCTATAGGTATAACATGTAAGTAGGGAGGTCAGGTTGCCGATAACTTGTCGATTGCATATACCAAACCGTTTTTTGTAACCGAGTTAAGATTCCAAGACTTATTGATTTCTCAAGTTGATTGAGTTATTGATATCCATTATTATTGATTGACTTTATGAGTTGTATTACCTTTTGTTATGATGTCTAATTTGGTTTTAGTTATGAAAATCCCATGAAATTGCAATTGTTATTGCGATTCATCGTAACCAAGCGATATTGCGAATTATTGTTGGAACGGTTGCCTTTCTGAAATTCAACTGTGCATATACATTTATACACACACTCGTATTTACTTATATTTACATTAGTTTTGTATTTATTTAGGAATTACCTCATTAAATGGAACATAATGTCATATTTAGGATTCATATTATACATGTACAGTAATATCTTCATTTATGATCCTTATTATACATGTTCAATAATATCTTCTTTTACGTGTTTGTGCAAATTCATATTTATTTAGGATTTAAAGCAAGTGTAAGTTTGCTTTAAATTGTAAATATTTATTTATTGTAACTCAACTTACACTCACACTAAATCCTAAACGAATATGAATTTCCGCAAACACATAAAAGAATATATTCTTGTATATGTATTATTAAGATCATGAAAAAAGACAGAAACAAGTTCAATGCAAGACATTGTTTTATCATTCTTTGATTACGTTAGTTCTTACCCTTCCTAAATCATAGAAAGACTTTCACACAACATAATGTTATAGTTCTTTTCATATTCAGAACGTAAAAATAAAAAAATAGTTAATTTAGTTGAGGGAAGCAAAGTTTTATAGAAATGCCAAGTTTATAGTATGCAATGTTTGATTATATTACTTTATTGTGCATTAATACACCGGTAGGGGGTTTAAGTGAGACACGACCGGCCTAATGAGCTAAGATACCTAAGAAAGGGGTTAGGACCCCATTTTTTTGTAAAAATTTTCATATGTAGTGTTTTTTAAAGGTATTGAGCTTCAATGTCTATGGGCTTCGTTTAGGAAACACGTACAAATGCCAATACACGGTGAAGAAATTGATTTGAAACAAATGATGATTTATGAATAATTAGATGGTTCTTTAGTTCATTGTAACTTTTATTTTATTTTATAATTTTGTAACACTTTAAACCGGTTTAATTTTTACATTAATTTTCACATTGATTTTTAGTTCACTTGTTTAATACTTTGAATGCACATCGAGGAAACGACAAAGTGACGTCTGCCATGCTTGGCATAGTATGTTTCATTTTCATTAAATGCAATGGCTGACTGTTTCGATTGAATCCAAAAACCACATTTGCACCTTCATTCATATTAATTGCTATATGATATTAATGATGACCTATTATTTAAACTAGCATAATCATTTATTATTTATTAAATAGTTTTATATATTATTAGGCTGCCTCCAATACGCATGCTGGGAGGTTGCATGTGGCCCATGTGGAGGGAATTCGTAGGAAGGGCGCAATAAAGAGTGCTTACTAGGCACATGCATTTGGAAGAATGCACTGCCCTTCGAGTTTTGTGGGCCTTATCTTCCAACGACAATATATATATATATATATATATATATATATATATATAAACTTTTTTTCTTTTTTCTTTAATTCAATGGTACTTTTTAAATTCAAATGATTTTTTATGTAATGCAAGTTTTATTTTTTATTTACCTTTTCTTGTTTTTATTTGTAAATTAAATTTTTTACTTATTTATTAAATATATTTGTAGATTAAAAAAATTGTTTAAAGGAAAAAAATTATTACGTGAAAGAGAGATGATACATGTAGAAAGGATGTGTGTAATTTTGTGGAAGATTTGTGGAAACATAGTAGTGATCTGATGATGTCATTGATGATGTTATTGTGATAATCTGAAGATTTTGTGGAAGCATAGTGTTTATGTATCATAAAGGGGGTGTAACTTTACTTGTTTAAGTATCAAAACACATATAGTTATCGAAAGGTATTATACATAACACTAAAGCAATGGTTACAAAATTATATTCATAGTTTACAAACTTAATTACAAGTTTAAATAAAAAACGTCCTATTCACAACATGTGCGTAAGTGAGTCCTCACTCTTTGCCTGAAAAAGATTTAAATTTTGAAAAGTCACTATAAAACTGGTGAGTTCGTAATAATGACTCGATACAATATGATATGATAAGTAAAGTCAATGGTACGCAATAACATGATTGGAATACTCATATGACCCATATCTAGTTCATCTCCGACTGAAATTGACATTACCTAAAGGTAAACATAGATGTCTCGCCTTAATGTCTTACTACATTAAGTTTATATTGGAAACGATAACAAGCATTCGCACCGGGGGAGAGGCAATCCTCCTAGCAAATGGGGTTGTCGACCCAATAGTACTACCTTTGTTTACTCGTTCGGTCCCACATGGGTTAACTAGATACAGTTTGATATACGAGGACTTTTGATATTAACATTCATACCCTACCATTATCCCATGATATCCAAAATCAAGCAGTCATAAGATATCACTAAGCATATCATACATTTGGAAAGATTTCAGTAAAGTTTCCTCGATTTTTATAAACTTGAAAAGTAAAAGGGGTTTCACAAAACTCACCTGAACTATTGAAAAAGCAAAACAATGCTCAAATGTGATGTTTTAGTTCCTTGGGTCCAATTCTGCAATTGGTTAAGTTTTAGTGAGTTATTTGTAATTGGTTTGGTTTATCGAGACATTCCTGGACATTCATTGTCAAGGATTTGATAAACCGGACTATCGAGCTCATCTTGAACTACATGTGTGTCCGGAATTGATTTGATACGAGTATTATTTGATTTGTGTGGTAAAAATCATTGATTATGATCATTTATAGGGTTTACATTGAAATTATATTGAAACTTGACAGCTAATTGATTTTCGTATCGAAATCGAAGTCTTAATCAGTTTGTTGATTGAAATATGCTTGTCAGATTGCGAAACAGTTCGTAGATCAGAGGCCGGAACGTGAAATCGATCAAAAATAGGTTTCAATATTAAAAACCGATGAGAAACTAAATTTCGGGTTACAATCGGAATTTAATTAGCTCCTAAACTGTAACATCTCAATTTTTATTACTTTATGAAATAAAGTTTTATAAAAAGATGGAATAGAAAATAATATATATATTACAGACGTAACATTCTAGAATTAATATATATATATATATATATATATATATATTTGCACATGGAGTGGAGCAGGCCACAAGGAGAAACAAATCAATATATATATATATATATGTATGTATGTATATGTATGTGTGTACGTTTGGAGGCGGCAAAGAAATAGGCAGAAAGAAAATTAGGGGGGTTATTTTGATCCAAAAGAAGTAGGAAAAAAAGAAGTAGAAGAAAGGGTGGTCAAAGACAGGATGCAACCCGAGGTGAAATCTAACGGTAAATTGTGACTCTAAGCTTCAACTGTGAGGCTAGGTTGAGGAATCTTCAAGGTAAACATTTCCTTTCCTAGTTCTTGAGTAATCATAGTTGTATCTTTGAAGGTGGGTTATGAACCAACTTTTATGAAGGGTTTAGTTCTCAGTAGTTATAGGATCCTAAACTCTTATTATGTTGTTTTAATCATTACTTAATGTCTAGGGTCACGATTTGCAAGAAACCCAATTCAGGGTTCATGAGGTTGATTGAAAAAGATGATCCAATTAGAATAAAAAGAAGAATTTGTTTTCTATAGTTGATCCAATTAGAATAAAATATATTATGAATATAAATCTTGGTAAAACAAGTTCAAGGAACATGGCTATGATAGGTTCAACTTAAACGGGTCAAATGGGTTAAATTGATCCAAATTGTATGTAAAATATAATATAATTTATCCTAAAAAGATTGAAACTTGAATGTTGGGTGAAAGGTGATAAGCATGGGAAATTATACATAAGTGTGGGAAATATGTTAAACAAGTTCGAACGGGTTGGATGATTATAGTATGTGGAATATATATATATTGACCTGGATAAAGTTTAATAGGAAATCAGGGTTTCAATCGGAAGGATAATCGAGCGAGATCATCTTCTAGTCGAGGTAAGTAAGTCTAACCACTATTTTCATAAGAGAAGTGGTTTAAACATCATTCTCCTTAGAACTATGTGAATATACGGGGTTATGGGTAAAAGTGGTTAACTAATGTTAATGTCGTAATATAGTGGAATACATGTGGGTCGCGAATAATGTGGACTCATGGGAGATAATTAATTATATGATGGTTGAATATGGGTTAATCTCTAACTTGGTGGTGTATCAAATATATGGTGGTTGAATAGGGGTTATATCTCTAACTTGGTGGTGTATCAAATATATGATGGTTGAATAAGGGTTAAACCTTTAACACGGTAGTGTATCAAGTTATCAACTATATGATGGTTGAATAGGGATTACACATCTAATGTGGTGGTGGTGGAAATTATTTTCATTATGGTGGTAAAAAAATTGTAAGGTTCACACCTTACTTTTGGTGGTGTAATGTAAGGTTTATACCTTACTTATGGTGGTAATAATCTTATTATTATAGTGGTATAATGTAAGGTTTATACCTTACTTTTGGTGGTAAGAATCTTATTATTATGGTGGTATAATGTAAGGTTTATACATTACTTATGGCGTTAAGAATTTTCTTATCATGGTGGTTATGCAAGGGAAAATTTCTCTTATTATATAGTGGATGGTGGAATCTGACATAACGTTAGTTTAAACGAAATGGTGGTAAATACTAAAATAAATGTAACGTGGGTGGTTCTAACCATATTTTTATATAAATATGGTGGATTGGAATACTTACTTAGCGTTTTGCTAATAAAATTGTTGGGTGTAAATTCTAGGTAAAGCTATGATACAATAGAGAACGGAACAAGTCTCGGATCGATTATCCAAGGTTTTGCATGACACGTGGTGAAATTTTTTGATGAAACTTAAACCTTATAAACTGTGTTGTATCGTTTTAGTTTATTTTTTTAAACAGCTGTAATGGGCCGAATTTTATACGGTTGTATGGTATATCAGTAGTTGTTCTTTATTATGAGTTTGAACATGTTTGTTTTCATAAGGAAATTGATATTTTAGAATGGGTCATGCCGAAATTTTGAAAAATCTGGGACCATGTTTCCTCACGTATTTTAAATAAAACCAAATAAAGTTGGGTGTTACAAGTTGGCATCATAGCACTGGTTTGAGAGACATAATTTGAAAGAATTAAGTATTGGTGGGCAAATACTTAAACTCAAACATCTTTGCTCAAATATTGGAAGGGTGAGACTTGGATTTTGGCCGGAATTTCGTCGGAGTTTAACCACGGCTCAGGTCGCATAGGAGTCACATGCCGCATGACGTGCCATGTAGGGGATGTAGGCCACGCATGTGTGCCACACTGGGTCGTTGCGCCCATTCAGCGTGCCAGAAACAGGCTTTACTTGCCAAAAACGAGTTTTTTTATACTTTTATCGGGCCAAAATCTCTAGATACAAATACTTAATATATATCTAGAGTTTGATGAAGAAATTTCTTGTTTGGACAACTTTGAAAAATCGGGTTTTTGAACAAAATTGTCCTTTTCATGACTTTTGCCATTCTCATGATTTTCAAACTTCAACCAACATTCAAACATGCTTGTATAAGTCATCTAAAGCTATTGAAACAAAGAATTTAGTCTTGAACTTACTGATTTGAGTTTTTGGCTTCAGAAACCCCCAAAAACCAACTTTTGGAAGGTGATTTATTGTATTGCTTGATATTGACCTTGATTCTTCACATAGGATTGTTAAAATTGATGTTAGGAAGTGTTATGAAGTTCTGGGAAGATAGTAAGAGCTTTTGGTTGAATTTGGAGAGTTTGGAAGAAAATGAAGGTGAAAATGTTGACCAAAA
This sequence comes from Mikania micrantha, assembly GCA_009363875.1. Lineage (NCBI taxonomy): Eukaryota > Viridiplantae > Streptophyta > Magnoliopsida > Asterales > Asteraceae > Mikania > Mikania micrantha. The sequence goes on along the minus strand of CM018682.1, from coordinate 27,105,244 downwards.
AAGTCAACAACTTGATATTTATGTTATATAGTTTCTTCAACAAGCTTCTCAGATATTTTAGCGTAATTATTTTCTAATAACCAGATTGTAAAGGCTCTAATGTGAAAAGTTTTAAGATTTTATTTGGTTTTGCCATTTTCGCAATCATTTGTTCAATTTTTACACGCGTAACTTCCAGAATTGCTACATTTGATCAACTGTTATTGTTATACTTCCAGTTATATTCCATTATCAATATGATGTGATTAGGAAGTACGTGTTGTCAAGAATTTGGCAATTACGCATGTCGAATCGCCTTTTCACAATTTTTGTGATTCGACTTATCGGAACCTTGGGATTTCCCAATTGAGCTTTGTTATTGATAATCATTGCTTTAATTTGTTGTATAAGTCATATTAACTTGGTTATTACTTTTGAATTTGGTTTTTGTCACTGAATCCTCACAGTTTTCACATTGTTATCACAATTTCGCGTAATTCGGTAATTTCGTGTATTGTCTTCTGAATTGTGTTTCTTCTTTCAAATTTCCTTTCATACATGCATTGTTTCACATGTATATACATATTCGTCCATAATTACCTTAATGTAGTAATTAAGCATAGAATTTAGGAAATTACTTTGCGATAAGGAACACGAACGTCACAATAATGCATGTGTTAATTGCACCCCTTTGCATTGTGGGGAGTCTTAGACATCAATAAATAAATAAAAACTATTTATTCAAATTTTAAAAATAATAACCATTGATATATTTAAAATAATACTTATGGACTTCATTTACTATAGGACAACTGAAGAAACCGAGGGCTTTGCTTTCCATCTTCCAAGTCTTCGATTCTTCTATCAAATGATGAAGAGGGTAATGACAAAGGGCAAGGGTGTCCGAATGTCCAATCTTAATTAGTGAACTTCAAATCAAGATCTCCGGTTCTCCATCATCTAATCCGCCACCATCTACTCCGACTAACACTCTAATACTATAGTACTTCACGAGTCTTCTTTGGGTAACCCTCACTTCTCAATTAAAATGTGTACTAGTAATTAGAGCAGGTCTCAATAAAATTTTCATTTCAAGTCTTTTTTAACCTCCTGTTTAACTAGTTTTTAAACAACCCAACAAAGTTTTAGTCATAATGTAAACATGCTACACTATTACAAACAATGATTTACAAAACATGTTTCAACAAAAATATATTGTTTTTTGGTTTAAACGTTCTGTTTGATTACATTTGACCCGACAATCATAGCAGTTAACATCGTGTTTGACATGCAAACATCACATATAACACATCACTAGTTCATAAGAACTAAGGAAATTAATCCCCTTGATCCCCAAATCAAGTTACATCAAACAATCAACATCAAGTTGTAACGATCCCAACTCTCAAAGTGATGAAATGGAAATTAACACAATAAACCAATTGGGTACACTTTTTGACTTACTAGGATAAATGCCTAGCTCGTTAGGCCAATGTCTGTCTCAATATTTCCAAATGTCATAAGGGCATATTCCAATATATTTTGTTGAATTAAACAACAAAATCAAATACACAGCATATATAACAAAATTCAAGACTAAGAATGTGTTAATCGGTCAAAACATCCATAATTCATTTTTTCATATAGCAATTTTCACGACATGTATGTGATGTTAGAGTGTAACACCCCAAATTTTCTATACAAATCAGTTGAACTTACGAACGGGTAACGTATAATTTATTTGCCGGCAATGGATGAAAAACCAACCAAACAAAAGATGACGGAATTTGGAAGTACACTAACTCCATTTTCGAAGTACTCAACTTAGAGTACACAACTTAGAGTACACAACTTAGTGTACTCAACTTAGTGTACTCAACTTAGAGTACACAACTTAGTGTACTCAACTTAGTGTACTCAACTTAGAGTACACAACTTAGAGTACACAACTTAGTGTACTCAACTTAGTGTACTCAACTTAGAGTACACAACTTAGAGTACACAACTTAGTGTACTCAACTTAGTGTACTCAACTTAGAGTACACAACTTAGAGTACACAACTTAGAGTACTCAATTTCGTGAACTCCACTTAGAGTACTCGATTTAGTGAACTTTACTTCGTGTACTCGAATTTCGTGAACACTGCCTATATATATGAGTTCCTTGGGAAATGCGCTAACCTTTGGTTGGAGGCATTCTCTCTCAAGAACTCGAAGAGGGCAAGTTCGGGAAAATCAAGAAAACGGCTTTTGATCCGCCAAACGAAGGGCGGGTCGCACGGGAAGCTACAGAAAGGATCATCTAACACCAGGTAAGGGTTTGATGCATGAAAGTTTCGATTTTTTAGACAAAAGGGAAAACATGCATAAAGGTCACGCCTTTATGCAGAAAGTTTGTTCCTTTTTGGTTCCAATACGTTAGTAAGGCCATAAGGGACGTAGAACTAACACCCCAGAGTCTTGGATAGATTTTAATATATTTTATGAAGAAAAGACGAAGTACTCATGTTCGTATGCTCAACTTCGTGTACACAACTTCGTGTACACAACTTAGTGTACTCAACTCCGTGTACACAACTTAGAGTACTCAACTTCGTGTACACAACTTAGAGTACTCAACTTCGTGTACACAACTTAGAGTACACAACTTAGAGTACACAACTTAGTGTACTCAACTTAGTGTACTCAACTTAGAGTACACAACTTAGAGTACACAACTTAGAGTACACAACTTAGAGTACACAACTTAGTGTACTCAACTTAGTGTACTCAACTTAGAGTACACAACTTAGAGTACACAACTTAGAGTACACAACTTAGTGTACACAACTTAGTGTACTCAACTTAGTGTACTCAACTTAGAGTACACAACTTAGAGTACACAACTTAGAGTACACAACTTAGTGTACTCAACTTAGTGTACTCAACTTAGAGTACACACCTTAGAGTACACAACTTAGTGTAGTCAACTTAGGGTACTCAACTTAGAGTAATGTAATGTAAAGAGACGATGTACTGATGTAGGTTCTTAAGTCTTGGCTAAAGAGTTCGATCAAGAATTCAAGGAGCTACTGTCAGGTGAGTTCTAGATGCCCTACTTTAACAAATTATATGTAACTATGTTTTGGGTTGGCATACATGCTGTTAATATGTTATAATGTTATGTGACTATGCCATGATGATGAATGCATGTTAATGTGCTAGTATGATTTATAATGTGTGTTAGTAAGTTATGATGATGAACTGTATGATAACATGCTATGATGATAATTATAGATGTTATGTTATGATGAAATCCTAGGATGCTAGGATGAAGGTATGATGCTATGATGATTAGATGCCAGCATAATGTGTTTATGATGCTATGATGAATGATGTTGCTCCCATATTCGTATGGGGTAAGTATGGTTGCTCCCGTACTTGTTACGGGGTAAGTATGATGTTGCTCCCATATTCGTATGGGTAAGTATGGTTGCTCCCATACTTGTTACGGGGTAAGTATGATGTTGCTCCCATATTCGTATGGGGTAAGTATGGTTGCTCCCGTACTTGTTACGGGGTAAGTATGATGTTGCTCCCATATTCGTGTGGGGTAAGTGTGGTTGCTCCCATATTCGTATGGGGTAAGTATGGTTGCTCCAGTACTTGTTACTGGGTAAGTATGGATCTGCAGAACGCTTCGGCAGGTCAGATCAACGGTTATGGAGCCTTGTGCCGGCATAAGCCCGATGTTACGCTCGGTAGCAGTGGTTGTATGATGATGATCAGGATGTTATGTGACAAGGTTTTGGATTATGTGAACGAAACGATGTTAAATATGTTTTAACTTAACAAAATGTTTACGATGTTTTATGAAAACTAGAACTCACCAGCGTAAGCTGACATTTTAGCATGTATGTCAGGTTAAAGCTATGGTAAGAAGAAACGTGGAGCTCGGGCATCAAGATAGAGCATCCAGTGGAGTTGGCAATCCATTTTGTTTTAATTCAGACATTATTTCATGTTTGACAAACTATGTTTTAAATTCCGCTGCTATCTATGAAAGTTTTTAGTTTAAGAGCTATGTGTTATGACGAAACCAACCTCTGTGGGGTCGCCCGGGATCGGGGCCTCACAAGTTGGTATCAGAGCCATAGTTTGAGAGATCTTAGCATCCCAAATGCTAAGACTTAAACTGAGAATAGGATTAAATGATGCGCATTGCCAACCACGGATGACGGATGCCATGAGCTGAATGTTATGTACGATTTAAGATGTAGATCTAAGGTTAGAAAGGTAGTTAGTGTCATGCACATTGAGGAGATGGGATGAGAAACGTTTAGAGCCTATGAGTTGGGTAAATGGTTAATAACACCTGATCAACGTCATTAACGATTTACAAAGCTTATTTCGTGCTAAACTGATTCCTGTACTGACTCATCAATTGTTGCATTATGTAGAAAGTTTAGATGGCCGGACAAAGGGGTAGACCACGAAAGAAACCACAGGAAGCTGAGGAGCCACACGTCGAGACCGAGAAGCCTGTCAACGAAGAAGAAAACGAGCACAGTGAACCACCGGAAGACGAAGAAGAGTTCACGCTAGAGCCTATCGTGATAAAGGCTATTTCTGATGAAGTCTACAGAATCATGGATGAGAAAATGCCGGCAATGATTGCTAAGGTATTAAAGGATGCGCCGAAGGAAAAGTCGGAAGGAACAAAAGAAAGCACCAAGGATGACGAGGAAATTGTGATCCTCGAGACAAAGAGCGGTGACTCCAACCGAAGTATGATGAAAGGCTGTGACTACAAGGCCTTCAAAGGATGCAATCCACCATCCTTTGACGGAAGGAAAGATGTTGTGGCCACCTGCCACTGGATTTCTGCGATGGAGGCTGTTATCTCTATCAGTGAGTGCCGAATTGATCAAGCTGTCAAGTTTGCAGCTCACTCCTTTTGTCGAGGAGGCACTTCACTGGTGGAACACCATCAAGCAGACTAAGTCTGCAGCTGATATGGAGAAGATGACTTGGGAAGATCTGAAGGAGCTGGTCACCAAACAGTTCTGTCCCAAGAACGAGCTGGATAAAGTAGAACGAGAGTTTCTGGTTCTGAAGGCTGGAAGTATGAATCATCGACAGTACACATCAAAGTTCAATTAAATGGCAAGACTAGTTCCTCACTTGATTGGTTCTGAGGAACGCAGGGTGAAACTGTATATGGAGGGTTTGCCTCCAACGGTGCGGATTCATGTAAAAGCAAATGCTCCAAAGAGTGTTTGTTCTAACGCATGGATTTGCATTTCGTGAATTTTTGGGATTTTGGTACTTTTCGACGGTATTTAAACGAACGTTGGTGATGAATTGGTTAATTAATTTAGTTGATATGCTTTGGATTAGCATCAAATCATAAATCATAAATGGATAATCTGAGTTAACAATGGAAAACCATAATTTTTAAAGTTAACAGTTTAAACTCCACACAACAGATTTTATATATCTTTTATCCGAATAAAATGGATGTAAAAAATCAAATGACATTTAAAGTCATTACTGTTAATTAAAATTTAATAATTTTAGTGAGTTTATATATTTTAATAATCGATTAAACGTTTGAAAATAATTTACGATTCAACCCATTCGGTAAGTCCAATAGTGGGATAAATAAAATGTCAAGTGATGAAAGTTTATAAGAATTTACAAAGTTGGTTATACAATAGCGGGTACCCCAATTTAACCCGAACAATTTAATTGGTCTAACTATTGTCTCTTAGGGAAAGGACAATATATAGAGATTTATTCTCATCAAAACTAGAGTATGCTTACCATTTGTAGGGGATGGTGAAACTTTAGAACTCCAACACATCATAAATAAAGAAGATAACGAAGACATAGATACAAGCCCTTGCACACCATGTTCAGAAGACATCACATGAAGATATTTTTAAAGAATTATATCTAATTATCTATCTTTATAGAAGATAATTTGTCGATTCCTACAATCAACAAAAAGGGGCATAGATAGTGGGAATAAAAAAAAGAAATAATCAGAAGACAAAGAGAATAAAATGAAGCAATAATGGCATCAACAATATACCCCACTTGAAAAATACTAATAGATTTTCATACTATTGTTGACTAAAATGTATTTTAATCTTTGCATTCATACTAGTATTGACTAAGTATTTTTTTTTATTTTTTCTTTTCATACAAATTTTGAAAATAATGTAACTTTAGGATGCCTATAAACGGCATATGTATGTATGTTTCAAAAAATCATCAAAAAAATAATATCAACTCTCATTTCAAAATTATGGCACACTAAAAATCATCATTTCGTCTCACTGCCTCTTATAACTTCAAAAAACCTTAGATTTCTGTTCTTCATATTACATTTCAATTAAAAAAAAATATTTGTTCTCCGGTGTGATCTATGTAGCTGTTGTTACTTAAATATATCACAACAATCTCTTAGTCATCTATGTTCCTTCACCACTGTAAGTTTTATACTTATATGTTAAATTTATGTTTATGTCTAAATTTATGTCTATGTCTTCATCTTATTCAATTTAAATTTTATCTAAATTTTTGTGTTTCTAATTTTATGATTCCACACTCTCTGATTTGGTATTAGATCAAAGACGATTTAATTTCAGAATCCGCTTAGATGAAGATTTGGGATATTTTATTGCCTTGATTAAATTTCAGAAATATTTATATATATATATATGTGTGTATATATATATATATATATATAAAATACATTTTATATAATGAGATATAAAAAATATTTTAAGAAACTAAATTTAATTGGAGTTCAAGAAAGGAGACAAAAATTTATTAAAAATAGATTCTCAAATAATCCAAAATCCTTCTAAAATATTAGAATTTTTAAATGTAGAATTTAACGAAAAAGGTGAAAATAAAGTTAATGAAAGTTCCTATAATCTCATTTGTAGATTTAATGAAAAGCATAATCATAGTTTGCATACAGAAAATATACATTTAAATGATTTAACAGATTTAAGAGTAAATTATACATATGGGCCTTGTGGTTTACTAGTATTTCATTCTTGGTCCCTATGTTTCATAAATTACCCATATGGTCCCTAGCTTTTGACATTAGTAACACATATAGTCCTTAGGTCATCAAATTACCATGATATAATTGACCAAATTACCCTTACATAAGGACTAAATGGGTTACAAATGTCAAAAGTTTGGGACCATATGGGTAATTTATGAAATGTAGGGACCAAAAGTGAAATACTAACAAACCACAAGGACCATCTCGCTAATTTACTCCAGATTTAATTATAAATTTAGGATACATTTTGCAACAAGAACCAATTAATAATAAATATATACTATAACAACTAAATAAACAAACATAAGAAGTTAAAAAGTTAATAAAATATCTATCATATGTTAAAGACCAAAATAATCAAATTATAAAAGAATTAAAAGAAATAAAAAGGGATACAAATAAACAAGAAATTAATAACGATATAGATAAGATTACCGAAGCTATAAATGAATTAAAGCTAGAAGATATAAAAATAGAAAAGAAACATAAACCTTATAAACATTGGATACCAAGAAAATGAATATTAATTCTTTAAGAAAGAGTAGGTCTATACATGAAGCTAGAAATTCAACAAATAATATACAAGATATAATAACTTCATATTCATTTACAAAATAATTCGAAAATAATCATGTTCCAACAATACACCACAAATAACATAGATTGAAGAAGAAATAAATATAAACATAAATATAAATCTATATGATCAACATTAACTATACATTTTAAATCCAAAATATTATATCAAATAGGATTTTGAAATGTGACAGCAGAGAAGAAAGTCTAAGTGCAATTGATAAAACTATAACTATATATTTATTCTCTCTAAAAACAATACAAAAAATTAGACAGTTAGGAAAACATTTTGTACATACAAGCTTAATAATTATAGGAATTAAAGCACTAGGAAGAATAAACTTAAGAACAAAATTATTAGCTTTATTATCTATACTACTATATAATACATATAGGAAGGACATAATGGTATTTTACCAAAAAGTCTTAAAATTAAGAGTTTTACAACTTTTATAACATAAAGTACAACAAACAAAGCTTTAAGAACCATAAACTAAATGGTTTTCTTTTACTTTTTAGTTTGTCCCACATTGATACATTTAAAAAATAAAGTGTCATATAATACCTATAAAAGAAAACCCCTTCAAATCAAATAAAGTACTTCTTCACACTTTTGTCATATAATATTTGGCATTTTAAATTATGAATTTTATCATAACAAATTTTTTAGTTAAAAGAGTTGATTTGACAAAAATGAGGTGGTTTAAGCTTTTTACGAGCCAAAATCAGTAGCCTAATTGTTTTGTTTTTCGCCACATCGCGCGGGCATCTCACTAGTTATATAAAAGTTGGAAAACATAATTCAAGAAAGCAATAATTTCTGGAATGGAAATTGATTTAAGTCAAAATACAGTTTTATTTCATTGTACACCTGAAATTTTAATTTTAAAATATATTAGAGATTTACAGAATCTGAAAATAACCTTACAAAACTTAAGGACATTAAACTTATGTAGTAAATAATATAGTAATAAGTGTTGGATTATTAGGAATAGCAAGTAATAGATCATGAATGAAGTATAAAGTAAATATAGAAGGTATAGTTAGTACAATAGCCTCAAAATCAATACAAATGATATGACCAATTAAAATTGATGCTGAATATTTGGCATGATTAAAATGGCAAATAGATGATCTAAACGAAAATGATGAAATAACATTAATACCATAGAAAAGGTACATATACGAATGAATAGATAGTATACAAAGTTTAAGGTTTATAGGTTTTAAAAAGGAGGAGAATAAACATAAAGAGAGTAGTAATACAACATAATATAATTTCATGAATATAGAATCTGATAAAGATGAAGACCCAATATATGAAACAGAAGAAGATGACGTAATAAATCCGGAATTTATTAAATTTGAACAAGATAATGGATTACAGTCTATCGGAATACTTAGAAAAAGAAACAACTACAATGTTTAAAACAGAAGAAACTAATAAAACATTAGACCAAATAATTAATAGAAAATTTACAGAAATAAATATACAAAAAGAAGTAGATGACATGATGATAGACTGCATGATGGATTTAGGAATGACATATGAAGAAAGTTGTAAGACTGATTTTGCAGAAAATTTGAGGCTTGAGCTAGTGCACTTCGAACATAGAGAGAGAGCTGAGACGTTTTTGTGTGAACGTGAAGTACAAGAAGAAAGGCAGCCCCATTTTCTTTATAAATATGATCAGGCCTTTGATCCATTTGATTAATTTTTTTTATTGATCCATTAGCAAAAGCCCATATTCCATTAAATGAAACATGTACCTAATTGCACCTTTATAGCTAATCAATCATAGTCGTCGGGTCTAATTATTTAGTAGGGTGTGGTTCTTTTATTAACACCTGATGGTTTGTTTGGTGTTGTTACTGTATGTATGTACGTGCGTACGTATGTATAGGGTTGTTCAATTAAGAACCATGTTGTTCAATTAAGAACCATTACTACTTGAGAATAAAAGAAACTATTTATAGCCACAAGTTTAAAGGGTATAATAGTAATTTCTTCTAATTTAAAGTAATGTTTTATGGATTAAAATAATATTTGTGTTTGGGTGATTAAATACTTAAAAATATAAGTATTTTTGTTGTATAATTAACAAAGGATGGTTGTAACAACCGGAAATTTGACAACCTAATAATAAATGTGCGAAATTTCAGTAACCGTTTATGTCCAAAATTTATATAAACGTTCGTAAAATAATTACGATCCAAATGATATAAACGATAAAAATATCCGATAATGTATGGACACGTTATAAAGCCTATTAATAACGTGTAAAAATTTCTGTGACCGTTTGGGTTCGAAATTTTTATGAACAATCCTGAAGTAATTACGATCACACTAATATAAGTGGGACCATTATACGATAAAGTATGAACAAGATATAAGCTCGTGAATATTAAAAATATGTGAGCAAAGTAGAAGGGTGTTTTAAAAATAGGACCCTAAAGTGCAAGGGCCCTAAGTGTAAATTCAAATTAATTCATCAAATGAAAGTCAACATATGGATTTATATCAGATTGTATTTGTGGTCGTAATTCATCCCTCAAGCAACAAGAAATTTCGAATGGACTATATGTATCCACGTTAATTGTCTTAAGCAAGTTTGAGTACACATAGGAGCAGATCGCATTCTTAAGTTTTCATTTAGAAATCTTCTAACAGACGTATGCTTCGTACGAGCACAGAAGTGCATCAAGAAGAATAGATCAATCGTTAAGGTATGTGTTCAGGATTCTCATCTCGTGTTAGTTTAGTCTTGATTGATTAAAGAGATCAACACCATGTTTAGACAGAGTTTTGGTTTTGGTGATGAACATGAACTTGATTTGATTGAAGCCCAATTACATCTAGATAATGATCAAGTTTTCTTGAGTTTTATGAGGATATAATATGTATATGCTTCTGGTTGCCTTAAACCCATGTTATTATACCGTAAGTTTAGCAACACCTAAGACGAATTAATTAAATAGGAGAATACGCTTATCTAAGTCGAGCAAATAAGTAATCTTTAAGCATAACAAGATTGTAGAGATAAAAATGGTCAAAATGAGTGTAAGCCAAATTTTGAAATAAAGCTCCGAATGAAAGTTACGACATGCCGAAGTTTCGAGCGATAATCGTAAATTTGAGCACCTTCATGATAAGGTTATAATCATGATAATATATTTATATTAATAGGATATCATTCTGAAGTGAGAAAGTAAGGAAAGGAAGAAAAGCTAGCAAATTGTGCTTTAGCTCAGGTGAGTTCTTTGTAGCCCTATTTTAAATGTATTATCATTTTGGGCTGGTATGCATGTTATGAAATTATTTTGTGAAAATCATTTAACCTGACTATGGTAAGGTAAAGAATGTTTTAAGTCTCAACTATGGTTGAGAAGTAAATGATTTTTCAAAGTCTCGGCCGAGGTCGAGTAGAGAATATGATTTTGAAGTCCTGGCTGCGGTTGGGCAAAATATGAGCACTACGGTGCAGATCACTGTTTATGATTATGATGGTTTAAATGTTTTAAACCATGTTATGTATGAATGAATGAGATATTTAAAGTAATGTTATGTATGAATGATGTATGTAAAGAAGTCTTGTACCGGTATGAGCTGTCAACTTCGATTGATAGTTAAAGAGTCTTGTGGAAACACAAGCCTGTCGACTTTGTGTCGCCAGTTGAGGAAATCTTATGCATGCATGAGTTGTCAACTTCGGGTTGATAGTCATAGAGTCTTGTGCTGCACAAGCATGCTGACTTCGGTCAGCAGTTCAGGCTAAAGTTTCTGCACAGTATGATTAATGTTATGATGATATGTATGTTATGTATTGAATTATGTTATGTGATGATATGAATGGTTAAAGATTTATTTAAAAATCTAACTTAGAACTCACCAGCATAAAGCTGACTTGTTTTACATGCATATCAGGTTGAATAGCTTGAGAAAGGATAACAGGATGGCTCGTGGCATACGTTGAGGACTACCTTGTCATAGACTGGCTATATTATATAACTGTTAGAAGTGTGGGCTATGTGTTAACGTTTGTTTAGTATGTGTATATTATTTTATGTCATCACCTTAAATTCCGCTGCTATATTAATGTAATTATGGTTTAAGGACTATGGGTTTGATGTTTTGCCAACAGAGGGGACTCCCGGGACTCGGGGCCTCTCAATGGTTAGACAAATAACCATAATTTTTACCAAGTTAAAAATGGGTGTTTTGAGAAGTTTATAAACTTTAAAAATAAACTTTTCTATAAAAAAAATTCTGGACAGATTTATAACAGCAAATTATGGATTCTATAAAATATTTAAAGTATAAAATCAAGTGGATTAAAAAATATAATTATGTGATGCTCATAGGGGACCCCGAAATACGCATTTTTGACTGTTTTTAACATGCAAAAAGGCTCGTTATATAGATCTGATTTTGATCAGAAATTTTATGCAATTTTTATGATAAAAATCCATAATTTTTTATGTATAAATGTTTTGAGATACGTATAAAGAGATATGCTTGAAATCTATGTTTGAAAACGACGTAAGAACTTCGATTTAACGTGAAAATACGAAGTAGTTGTGTAATTGATTTTGATCATCAAATATTGTGTAAAAACAATTAAATTATATTTATTATTAATTTTTAAAAGTGACTTGAATAATATTGCATGTTTGATGTTTGTTTTGGTGTACACTACGTTGCCTGTTTTACGGTAAAATATGAAGAGGTTGCCATTTTTGGCTAATTGTTACATATAATTAAGTTGGTAGTTAAAAATGAATTTTTAACAAAGATACTTTAGTTATTTGGAAATAATGTGGATTTAAAGACGTTAACTAGTAATTTATGATAATTGATTAAATTTGTGACAACTAGTACCTGACCGGCCGGCAAGTCCGTACGGTATGTGTACTTGCAAACAGTAACTATGTGTACATATTCGATTGTAAACAATGTTTGAATTAACAGAATCTTAAATACAAGAAATCGTTGTACGTATTTTTATGTAAACTTAGATACAGTAAGTACAACGTACATTTGAAACATTAGTTGTGTGTATTTAAGTGAAAACTTAAGTACAGTTAACACAACAGATCATGAGAAACAACAGGGTTTAAACAATTAACAGAAACAAATCGGTTGCGATCTGATATCCATAGATGACAGGAATCAGATGGCCGACAATTCAATGTGAAAACTATGTGAAAACAGGATGTTAGTTGAGTCCGACAGTGAGGAAATTACAAATTAAAACAATAACACAGTGTCGTTTTAGAATAACGAACTGACAATGTATTTGCGTGGGTGACGATTCACACAAACATATCTGTGAGTTTAACGTTTTGAAATGATGACTGGAAAGTAGGAAACAAAAGTCGGAAAGCAAAATCATCGTCGTGTTCGTTCGAATGACGATTCGAACGAATACGCGCGATGGTGACGCGATTCGACGAAACGAAACGAAAACACGACGCGAACGATAATAAATTAATTAAAATAAAATAAATAACATTTTACAATTTTGAAACTCATCAATTAATTAAAATAATTTTCTTTTATTTATTACAACTAAACACGCGTAATTTTCCGGATACGCGACGAAAACGCGAAACGAGCAACCAAAACGAACCCGAATACCCGCGTAGTATATAAAGGCTAAATGAGAGAGATTTTCTCATTTTACATCTTCCCATTCTCTCTCTAGCTCCAATTTCCGGCTACACTCCCTCACCACCATTAACCACCTTCAAGCTTCCATAACTTCTTCGTTTCTTGACCAAATCGCGTGTTCTTGGTGTCCACGCGAAGCTCTTGATGCCCTCTACGTGAAAGTACATCAGATCTAGAGATTTGTCCACTGAATCACGAGGTATGGAGCTTGAAACATCACGAAAATAAGGGTTTTCATGGGTGGGTTTTGAAACACACACACATAACCGGTTAGACCTTAACCCTCTCGACACACATTACCTCGAGGGTCTACCCTAGCCTAACCTAGCCCTAAAAAAACTCAACAGCTGATCATTATCGATGAGGATGAGGAGAGTTTACAGGTACGTGGCATAGTGGGGGAGTAGCCGAACCTTCATGAGGACACTGCCATGGCAGGACCTCTAACGGGCGACGAACCATCATTGTTGAACCCTCATGAACCTTTCTCTGCTCAGCGAACCCTTCTGGCCCTCACCGAACCAAAAGCAGGGACGAACCTAACCAGTTGGCGAATGTATGGCAACGAACCTACAAGGTTCGCCCATGCAGACGAACCTAACCTGCGGCGAACCCTTGTGGCTGCGAACCCTTTACATGGGATGTCACGAACCTTGATGAAAGCTAGCCGAACTTTACAACTTCGACCGAACCTTCTTCCCCGAACCTAGCTGCTACAAACTATGGGCAAACCTTCTCATCCTTAAATGCCGAACCTTTGTACTGCTTGGCTGAACCATTTTTAAACCACGAACTCTTTTGGTTTGTGTACCCAGCCGGACCATGTGGCTAGCCAGCATGCTCACCGAGCCATTACCAGCTTTAGAAGGACCGAACCAGGGGCCCTAATCAGTCGGATCTAATTTTATTTGTGTTAAGCATGCTATAATTGAGCATTATTCGTTGGCCCATAATCTATTACTCGGCCCACTTCAGTTATCTCACCCCAAAACATGTAACAGCCCATATCTAAATGAGGTTAACTTTAACCGTTTAAGGAGTTTCTAGGCCCACACGTAATTTTGTTTAGCCCAAACCCAACTCAGTTTGTTCATTTCGATCACCTTAGGCCCAACAGAAACAAACGGCTCGCCCAAATTCTTGTGTGTTCGGCCCAACCTAATCTCATCTTGGCCCAATTTCCTTAGTAGCCCAACAGAAAACCACCGGCCCATGAACATTGATAACCGGCCCAAGGTCCTCTCATCCTTCGGCCCAAATGACATATACGCGGTTCACACGTAAATCCATCGACCCAACAACTTGATCACATGAATTGTTTTGGTTATTCGGCCCATGTTACAAATAAGGATATTTTAAGAAATAAAAATCATGATAAACTATTTAAATCTTTTTAAAGAATAAAAGATTTATAATAGTTTCTAATTAAAAACCTAACCATTGTAGTTATAAGCTATAATTGTTATAAGGTTACACATTTTGATGACATTTGTGCTCAAGTCGAACAATAACACAAAAGGAGCATACTAGACTCAATTAAGGACAATGGGGTATTAGTATGATCTAAAATCATTAAACAAAGGCCGAATTTTGACCAAACCGAACCTGCGTTGACCAATCTTAGGGTTAACACGCACATGCACATAAATTAATTACAGTCAATACTTATAATGTACATACATCATGAACTCGATACAAGATCGTGAAAACAAACCCAAGGTCAATCCAGAGCGCGTGTCTTCATTCTTTTAAGCTAAGTTAACCCTACAACAACAAGGTGAGTTCATATGCCCCTTTTACTTTAATCTTTACTGATTTTAAACTTTCGGGGCTGAGAAACATGTTTACTTTTATTTATTTAAAAGTTTGCTTTACATGTTATTTATACATTGATTTAGATAATATTAAACTGTTTATTATCGCTTATCATTGTATGCATGCTTGTATGATCATGAGATAACAGGGAAACTCAGGTGATTATGATAATGTAATTTCATAGTCATCAACACATTAGAATAACATAGTTGTAAGATTATATCTTATAACACTTGGTTATTCCTACATGAGTAAACATTGAGACAATTCATACACAAACAAACAATGAAAAACTACTACAGTGAAACATGTTGACACTTCACAGCACATGAATGATTAGAAGATAAAATATCTTCTTAATATCATTCCACATCATAATGGATCAAGTGTGATAAGTCAATTTCTTATAACACTTAATCTATACCTTAAAAACATACTATGTGATAGTATGATCGCATTGATTCTTTAACCGCCATGCATGACTTAAAAGTATTAAGACTTGTTCTTAATACGGTTTAAGGATGTTATGGTGATCATATGGGTTCACACGAATGATGTCATGATAATGTAACTTCATGATGACAATATCATTCGTATCATGATTTACATAACGTAATAAGACAAGTTCTTATTCAACTTTGTTAATCACATTGAGATCAGTAACAACACAGATGTACATCATCCATCGTTACCTGTGGACTAGTAGACTGAGGAATTTATTTTCTCTCATGTCATATTATTAGTAACAGTTTCGATGAAGTCATTGGGATTCACACGGCGGAATAGAGGTGAATCGGGTGCATTGTAATCTG
Organism: Mikania micrantha; assembly: GCA_009363875.1. Classification (NCBI taxonomy): domain Eukaryota; kingdom Viridiplantae; phylum Streptophyta; class Magnoliopsida; order Asterales; family Asteraceae; genus Mikania; species Mikania micrantha. Next base: position 27,089,325 of record CM018682.1, on the reverse strand, counting down.
ATTACGTGAGGATCACAATTGACTCCTTTTGGGCTCTATACGTTGCATTTGAGGATACATTACATACCGTTAACTAACACTTTTAATAATTTAAAAGTGTAACAACAGTTAACGCGCAGAAAATAGAATAATACAAGGAACAAATTAATTAAATCTAATATCCTTATTACACAAAATGGTTATCAATACTTCGGTTTGATAACTACAATGCAATCATTATATTATTCTATTCATGAGAACACAGGTGATTCAGTGGGATAAACATGAGAATTGAGGATGGACATCAATAGTTGTATTGCAAGTAGTGTAGAGTTCTGGTGGTGATGTGGTGGGATGTTGGCTAGGGCTTAGTTCCCTTACATATGCCCTATATATAAGCATCACTACTAGGATAATATAATACTTGTAAATATAACTATTGAGATGCCATTGTGTGAACAAGTGAAACGGACAATCATACAAGTAACATATTTATCATTGTGAATGTGCATGTGAATGAATCAAGGTTTTATACTAACTTACTTATGAACTCACCAACCTAGTGTTGACTTTGTTTAAATACATGTTTCTCAGGTGATGAACAGGTGTATCTACTATTATGCATGGACATAGCTAGTGGACTTTTAGAAGACCTAGCTACTTTTGTATTGCATGCTTTTGGGGACAAGAACATGAATCATCTTTTGTATATCTTGTACATATACAAGATATAGTTACATTGATTCTTTTTGGTAGATTTACTAGATTAAATTATGAACGATACATTGTAATCTAATCTTGTAATTCTATGTCATGGATGTGTTATCATTTCTCATTTATTTATCATGTGCTATGTAAACAATCTGATCATTTGATTATCACTCATGATATCGCGCCCCGGGAACCTTCCGCCGACGGGAAAACACGATCCGTTCCCGCCGGCCTGGGGTGTGACAAAATTCGAGTCATCAACGGGTCGTTTGTGAAAAAAAATTTATGATGGAATATTTTTCTAAGTCTAGTAAGATTGGGTGAACAACTTACATTATATACTTCTGTTTAGGCTGTTAATATGTCCCTTTGGTTTTAGAACACTATTGAGAACAACCTTATTGTTTGGGAAATCTCGTTGGGCTAGCATGATCACGTTTGAGGTGAGTTTCATGACCTATTTTTAAATGTTTTTGGTTTTGATAAATCGAGGGAAAACACCTAGAATATAATATTTGAGATGTTTGTGCTTGTGTGGTATGTGATTATTTTATAGCTCTTGAGTAAGTGCATTTGGTTTTGTTCTCGTGGATTTGTTCCTGAGGGGATTCACTCCCGCATTCATAATCATTAATCTCATAAGGGACCACATGATATATTTGTAGATCTATGAGGTTTGACAGCCCACTCCCGAAAATGTGTCATGGTCCTTGAGTAATGGGAGAATATATGTTGAGGGGTTGTGTACCTTGGTTTTAGTTTGATTATGAGCTAATGGTGTCTATCATATCCTAGGACCTAACTTGTCTACGTTGGTTCACTTTCACAACATTGAAATATTACATTCTTTTCCATGATAAATTGTTTGAAATATTTTATTGTAAAACATGTGAACTCACCGATCTTTTGCTTGACACTTGCTTTTAAATGTGGTGTGTTTCTCATGTAAATGGCATGTAGTTTGGGAAAGGAAACTGGTTCATGAAAGCGAACGTAAATGGGATATTTTAATTGGACCAATGTTTTAAAACTATGATTGTAAACTTAATGTTGGATAAGTAAAGGTTTAATAATTATCGATGACTTATATAAATATCCATGTTTTTACTAAAATGGTTCGCTTAATCTATGCTGATGTCATTTACTAATAAAACTAAGACTCTGCTAAGACTTCAGCTACAGATTGGAGTGTGACACAAACTTATCAAAATATTGAATAAACAATCTTACTAGCTTTTATACACAATTACAAGGATTATTACATAGCTTCATATCTTAGCTAAATCCCATACATATTAGCATGATTGTAGAATTCGCTAGGCGCTAGTCGGCAGCGAGGTACCGCTTAGGAATTAATCGAGATTAATTGGCGCTAGGCGGATTGGAATTTTTATATGTAATTTTACAAGTATATACTATATACACACACATAAATATCAATAATTTAATATAATACTTCAAATAATTTAAAAAATAAACTTAAACATACTAAGTGAAGTACTTCAAAGTTCAAACTTAAACACTAATTTCAATGTTTAGAAATGGATTTCGATGTTTAGTGGCTATATTTGATGTTTCAGATGTCAGATTCGATGTTTTAGATGATTTTGGGTTGAGAAATCTCTCAAATAATCATTTATCTGGGTCCTAGGTGCTAGGCACCCTCCAACCTTGTCGATTTTTGCCATAGGCAGTGCCTAGGCGGGCAATTTTTTTTTTTTGACTTTTTTCAGGTAAAAGGGACCTAGAACAATGATTATTTGAGACATTTCTCAAACCAAAATCACTAATATGTCTTTTAAACATCGAATCTAACATCTGAAACATCAAATATAGCCACTAAACATCGAAATCCATGTCTAAACTTTGAAATTAGTGTTTAAGTTTGAACTTTGATGTACTTCACTTAGTATGTTTAAGTTTATTTTTTAAATTATTTGAAGTATTATATTAAATTATTGATATTTATGTGTGTATATAGTATATATTTGTAAAATTACATATAAAAATTTCAATCCGAATAGCGCCGATTAATCCATAGGCGGTAACTCGCCGCCCGACTAGCGAATAGTGACTTCTACAACCATGGTTTTAACAAAAACTCTTAACAACTAGAAGCTTGATTGTTTATAAGCATTACAACCATAGTTTCATCATTTCTATCACACACACACGCTCAATTTCAATCCTTGCGTTAAACCTAAACAATTTTCTACCAAAAATTTATAAGAGATTTGAGGAAAGGAGTCAATTATATTTAGTAGTTAGTAAAAATTACCTAGTAAAGTGATTCAATCCACCAATTTCAAGTTTAACATCAAAATCCAACGAATTAGACTAGAGTTCTTGTACTCCTTTTTTTTTTTCTGCTCTTCTTGACCTAGTTTTAAAAAATGAAGTTTCTGGTTGATTTAATTAGCCTTGTCTAATCTTAAATCAAGTTTGACCAATTGGCATACTAGTCCCTCGAACTTTTCATTATTTAACTCATTTATCCAACTAAATTGAGTTAGTTGCTAGTTAACTTTAACACTTCAATTATTATTATATCATAACCACAACAAAAAATGAACACATATTTATGTTCATGCTATGCTATTTCAAATACATATATACTTCAGTGAAGGTCTAGTTGTCAGAACTCTAAAACACAAATCAAAACTTCAAAAGCATATTAAAAATGTTCCTAGTGAGGTAAGTATTTACAACTATTTTATATCTGCTTGGAACTTGGATTTTTGGTAGTTAGTTGTCTATGTTAATTTGTTAGTAAAACTTTGGTAGTTAGTTGTTTCAGTGAATTTGTCGGTGAACATTTATCGGTTTCAGGCTTTGATAAAAGTGGAAGGGTTTTAATACCAACCGTTAGTTAAAGATCTCGAATTTTTATTCTCGATGCTCAAAAGTATTGAGTGGTCCTAAAGCGGGATAAACCTAGAGGTCAGTGGGTTACATAACTAATGATTTGTATTTTTTTTCTTGATAATAAATAAATTTTACTCATAATTTTAAACTACTACAAACTCTGATTAGGGGCAGCCCAACCGTTTTTGTGGCCATAAGCGAATTAAAAATTGAGGCCCTATATTTATTTTATGTTATGAAACATAAAGCCTCCTTCTTTACCTGAGGTAGAGACCAATAATAACAAACTAATAATCACACCTATCTCCAGTTTTAAACTTTAGGTCATAAAACATAAAAACAACATTTGTGATAAAACCATTTGAAAATAGTAACTCTAATAATCACATGTAAGGGGCGTTTGTTATGTCTTTAAACTTATGATTACCGTATTTAGGCATCAATAATCAATTTAGAGTGTTCAACAAAACACTTATCACCTGAATTTCAAAATGTTAAAACCCTTAACTTTAAGCACCTAATTATCTAATTCTAGTTCTTGTTTTTCAAGTCAAAATAATCACAGTGAAAACAGTCATCCAAACTCAAAGATGACGAATTATCTCCCCTTTTAATCTATCAATTTTAGACACACCATGCATTTTGATGTCACTTCTAATGCGTTCCAAAATAAAAACCTTAAATAAATATCAATTTACGGGTTTATCACACCCATATCAAACTTATAACCAATAATCTAGCCCAACAATGATTTTTCCAAAATAGTACCATCTCAATTCCAAATTTAGGTTTTTTTGGGATCATTAATCCCTAGAAAGAAACACAAATTGGTGCTACACATTTATTACACATAATATCATGCAATTATAGATGGAAGTTAAAATCAGAGATAAGAGACTAACTGTCAGGGCATCGATGTAACATCACTGTATTTGTCACACCCCCGGCTCTCGACGGCCCGGGCGCTGCGACCTGAATTGGTTTCATGGATAATACAGTCTCGATCAGAGTTTATTATTTTTTTTCCATATGTGTTAAGCGGAAGCGTTTCATAAATTTCATAATTAAATAACTCACATGCATGGATTTGAAAACCGTTTTTCATGATTTATAAATAATTCACACGCATGGGTATGAAAAACCTTACTGTCACAATTTCTATAAAATAACTTTTCATAAATAACTTTTCAGGATTTTCACAAAATTTCATACGTATAAGTATGAATATCATCATTTCATATTATAATAAACCAGCTTTTAACAAACACATATTATACATCATTTTATAATATCTGGTTTATACAAGACTTGGAGGCATAGCTCCAATAGCTCCATGGTCTTACTACAAGATCCTATTCAAGGCATCATATGCCAAGAATCTCTAATCTTGCCTCTCTTTTACATTTCATTATCACCTGAAAAGTTTTTAAAAACAAAACGTCAACATAATGTTGGTGAATACACATAACAGACTCGATATGTAAGCATAGCATACTCGGTACTTTAACCATAATTAATAGTGGCAATACTACACATTTAGCATGTTATTTCACTGATCGATACAACCACTTGAAGTGTTGCAAAACACATCTGTTTTTCTATTTGTTTTTAATTGTTTTTGTACAGTTTTATTTAACTTTAGAGTCGATTGATGCTGGTTCTTCACATTTCTACAAATTTATGCTTGCAGGTTATAAACATATCAATTTTTAGCAAAAGATCAAGAAAACGAGCTCCCAGTTGGACGAAGACGGATCTGAGAATAAAGAAAGAAAAATCTGGATTTCTAAACCCTTCGCGTATCGCGAAGGCTATCTGAAACCCTGTCGCGTTACGCGACAGGTGGAAATTACAAAACTGCCCCTTTAATGATTGCGGGTTGACCCGACTAATTTGTCAGGTAGCGAGACCCATCGCGTAGCGCGAAGGGTTTGGGTGTAGCCGTCGCGGTACGCGACGCGGGGTATAATTCAGAAAATCGAGTTTGATCAATTAAAAACGGCTGGGAAGGTATTTTAGGGCATCTTCGAATAGGGAGAGACGGCAGGGGCGACCAAGGAGGTGATTTGGAGATTTAGGAGGCTAAGGATTGAAGAATCAAGGCTTAGGATTGAAGACATCGGGTGTTCTTCATTCGGTTACTTGGTTTCTTTGTTCTCTTTTGAATTCTATGGTTTTCATTTACATTAAACAGATTATGGATTGTTTTCATATGATGTTTATTGGCTAAACTCTTAGAACTATCTAGGTTAGATGATTATACATGATTGACTTGGTTTATTTTGGTGTTGGAACATTATGATGTGATGGATTTATGATTTAAAGACTTGGTTTGGAATATTGGATGTGTATGTGTGTCTTTGATTGTTAAATGATTGATATTATGTTCCTCATGTGTCTTGGCGATTGTCTGTCGCAAAATAGGTGCATGTTAGAATCAATTACTGTGTGTTTTTGATTAATGGATGAGTTGCTTTGGCCGAGTGATTCATAGGAGTGTTTTATTATGATTTAGTGCAACTAACTTTAATAGCCGTGAGGTGAGAAGTTGTCGATAAGTCTTGGTTGTTAGCTTGTTAGGTTAGAGACTTCGTGAGAAGATCAGTCTAATTTGTCTATCAAACCTTGTTTATTGAGTCCAATAAGAAAACCCAAGTTATCCCTAGCATTTAAGTGAACTGTGACTTTCGCGCTGTGAGGTAGATTGTTTAACAGTTATTTCTTAGGTGTTTTGAGATTATCGTACTATGAGGTAGATAATCTAACGGATATTTCATAAGCAGTTGGATGACCTGTGAAGGAAATCCATTCAACCGGTGGTTTAACAGCTTTTAGGATATTTAGTTGATTATCCTTGAGAAGGGTCAAGGGTACTCTAAGTTTACAATAGGTTTAGTATTTTTAGATCCCGGTATCACATCAGTTCCATTACCGATTAGAACCTCGTCAAGCATGTATAGGATTCAAGCCTAGGTAGTGTTTTCCTTCTCTTGATTTAGTCTTTGTTTCGTTGATTGCTAGTCTTTAGTCTTGTTTTATTTAAGTTATTCTTAGTTTCGGTAGTAAAACCCCCCTTTTCCTCATTAATATTTTGTTTAAGTAAATTTTGTATAGATAAGTCTTTGAGTCCAGTTAGTACAGTCTATAGAAGTCTGTGGGTTCGATATCCAGACTTACTTTTGTCTAGCTACATACGATAGGTACACTTGCCTGTCGGTAGCTTAGGTTTTAGAAAGTCTAGATTTATTACTTTGTGTCTAGTTTTAGAGTCGGTTTTTAGTTAGTTTATTAGCTAAGCTCCGTCGACATCAAGTTTTTGGCGCCGTTGCCGGGGACTTCTTAGTCGATTGTGCTTACTAGTTCTTGTTCTTATCTGTGCATATTTGTGTTTATTTTGCTTTTCAATTTTATTTTATTTATTTTATTTATTTTTGATTATTTTTGTTTATTTGTTTGCAGGTTTGTTAGTGTATGCCACACTTACGCTCACACGGACCGCCACCTGAGCTTTCATTGCCATCAAGGAGCGATTCGCGGGACTTTTCTGAAGGTTCTACGAGCGAGGTAAGTGCTTCTACTCCCATTTCTGCAGATTTTTCTGAGCACACATCTTCTTCTTCTTCTACTCACTCTAGCCCACGTTTTCATTTTGTCCCACCCATGGCGGCGCGTCGTACTGTTCATCAGCAGGCCACTGCGGGTTTCACGGGGCCTAATAACCCCACTACACCGCCACCGATCCCGAATGAAAATTCGTGGCAGATTCCTTCATATATCATGACCGCTATTAATAATGCTCAATTCAGCGGTCGTGATGATGAAGATGCACCCGCGCATCTTGCTCGGCTCACACGCATCTGTGGTGTAACAGCAAGTACCAGAACGTCCGGCAAGTCCGTACGGTACGTGTACTTTCTACAGTAACTATGTGTACTTATACGATTTTAAACAGTACTTGAATTAACAAGATCTTAAATGCAAGAAATCGTTGTACGTATTTTCGTATAAACTTAAATACATTAAGTACAACGTACATTTGGAACATTTGTTACATTTATTAAGTGAAAACTTAATTACAGTTAACACAACAAGTCACGAGAAACAACGATGTTCAAACCATACTCAGAAACAAATCGGTTGCGATCTGATGTCCACCACTGACAGGAATCAGATGACCGACAAGTCAGTACAAGAACAATGTGAAAACAGGATGTTTAGTTGAGTCCGACAGTGAGGAAACACAATCTAAACGCAATTACAGTGTTATTTCAGAATAACGAACTGACAGTGTGTTTGCGTGGGTGACGATTCACACAAACATATCTGTGAGTTTAGAATTCTGAAATAATGACTGAAAAGTAGAAAACAAAAGTCAGGAAGCAAAACCATCGTCGTATTCGTTCGGGTGACGATTCGAACGAATTACGCGCGAAGGTGACGCGATCTGACGAAACGAAAACGAAAACACGACACGAACGAAAGTAATTTAATAAAATAAAATAAATAACATTTTACAATTTTGAAACTCATCAAAATAATTAATTTAAACTCTTTTTATTTAAAACCATTTAAATTACGTGTAATTTTCCGGAAAACGTACGAAATTACGAACCGAGCAACGAAAACGAACCCGAACCCTCTCGGGGTATAAAAAACTCAATAATGAGAGTTTTCTCTCATTTCTTCACCCTCAACCTCTCTCCTAAACCACAATCCCGGTTTTCACCATTTTTAGGGTTTTCAAAGCTTTAAACCTCCATAACTTCTTCATTTCTTAACCAAATCACTCCATTTTTGAACCTACACGAAGCTCTCATCACCCTCTACACGAAAGTACAACAGATCGGAGCCAAACATCACTGAAAATCGAGGTATCTAATCTTGAAAATCAAGAAAAAGAGGGTTTTCATCCTCTTTGTTCTAACTTTGAACTCTAACCGGCTTCTGACTTTGAAAACCTGCAATCCACGACCACAAGTATCATCTATAGCATACCTCATCTTCGAAATCACCTAGGGTCTAGGCTGAGACAACCACGTTCGAAACCCCAAAGCCGCCGAATGTCTCTGCCGAATGGCTTAGAGCCGACTGACTCACGGTTGATAACACCCAGACCACCGAATGACACTCTTCATTCGACACCTGCCATTCGACCACCACACCCTCTCATGCGCAGCTCACTCTCTCGTCCGAACCAGCCTCATTCGGAGCCTACCTATTCGCCGGATAAGGTCATTCGCCAGCCACCACATGAGGTGGAAGTTCTCAGTCGACAGGGAGCCACACTCGACTGAGCCTTTTCTTTTTCCGGCCACCCTATTTTCCTTTGATCGGGAGTCATCATTAGGCCAAGTAATACAAGCCCAGAAATCATTAGATCCAACCTTAATATGCCAAAAGTTCAGCTCATTCAGTCCACCTAGGGCCCAACTCTCAACCGGCCCACAGTAGTCCACCCAAATTAATGCATCCTACTGAAATTTCAGGCCCAGACATGTTGTTTTGGCCCACCTCCTCTATTGGCTCAACAATCTCGAGCAGGCTCAACATCAATTTCTTTCGGTTCATCCCTTTTGGCCCGACATCAGTTGGTTACTATAATTTGGCCAATGCCACTTAGAAGGCCCAACAGTGAATGAACAAGTCTAACAGCTCAATTTCAGCCCAACAAAATGTAGTTGGCCCAATAGGCAACTACTAGGCTCAACCATGTACTGTTGTGGCCCAATAGCCGAAATTTGGACCCTACATATTTTGTTGAGGCCCAGTCCATTTGGCTTGTATATACCTTTCCAAAACAGTTGGAGACCCTAGTAGTCAAGAAACCTCCATAGAACAATTTCCTTGGCCCAACAGTAGGCCCAAATTCATTTCGGTTGGCCCAGGATGGGCCCAACAGCCTACTGTCTAGGCCCAAGTGTATCTTGGCCCAAACATTCTGTTCCAGCCCAGTAGCCTTAGTAGGCCCCAAATATTTAACCAAAAACCTAGTTGTGGCCATATTCATTAGGTAACCAAGGACAAAATGGGCCCATGACCGATTTTAGCCCAAAGGAACCAGGCCCAGGTTGGCCCAAGACACATTATACATCAGGCCTTGATGGAATCCAAGGGGCCCCGTAAAATCATCTCCAGGCCCACTGATTTTGGCCCAAGGCCACAATTAAGGCCAACAGCCCAATTTTTAGGCCCACCGTTGTTTCAGCCCATGTAAGCAAGGCCCAACTTGGCTTATGAGTTATGTTAGTGAAGGCCTGGGACAAATCTCAATGGGCCCAACAAAATCAGCCCGAGGCCCACAGAAAACCAATTCAAGGCCTATTTTGAGGCCCATGTCCTCATTTTGGAGCCACTTTGCTAATCCTTTGGCCAACAGCCCATTCTTGGCCCAATTTTGATTCCTACAGTTCTATATGACTCTAGGCCCAAAAAATATCACCAAGGCCCACCTTGGGCCCAATAAAGTCCTTAGAGGCCCAAAACAAGGCCCAAAAGGCCACTTGAACTCTAGCCTTTGTAACTTTTGGCAAGGCCTTTGTATTCCATTAGTCCAAATCATTGTCCCACACTTTCAAATAAGCCTCACCATCCCCAATTGTTCAAGAACTATTCCAAGGCCCATAGATTTGGGCCCAAGGCCCAACTTGCCACACAAAGGCCCAACAAGTAACTTGGTCACAATGTTCGGTCCATATGCCATGATTTAGCCCACATGAGTTCACCACATTTCATAAGATCAAAATAAGATATGTCAAAATAATGTTTGCTTAATTAATCAATAATTATGCGATAAATGTTCAAAACGTACAAAGTCAACAAAGACGAGTTGGAAACTAAGCACTAAGTCTTTCATCAAAGCAAATGGCATATAACTAATGACAATATGATAACTTATAAGGTCATTAACTTGAATCACACATATGGGACCGAACAGGAATCATGACCAAGTCTTACGCGTGTTAGCCAACTTTAGGGCTAACACATATATCTACACACAAATTCCTACAAAACTTATACTTGCGAGTCTTAACAACGTGAAATCAATACAGGAACGTGAAAACAAACCAAATTACAATACAGAGAGCGTGCAGTCTTTTGTTAAGCTAAGTCAACTCAACAGCAACAAGGTGAGTTCATTGCCCCTTTTCTAACATTTTTGTTTTAAAACGCGGGGCTGAGAAGCATGCGTAAACTGTTTTATGTAAATTGTTTACTTGAATGCTTTTACATGTTGTACTTGTATAACTGTTATCCTAGACTCCTGTTTAGGTAAACTGTTTCAAATCAAAGAACTATTTTCAAAGAACTAAGGATCTCAACAAAGAACTATTTTCAAAGGTCTATTTCAAAGAACTAACGATCTATTTCCAAAGAACTAACGGTCTATTCTCAAAGAACTAACGATCTATGTTCAAAGAACTATTTCAAGGGTGTGATGTCAAAGAACTAACGGTCTATTTGGAAGAACTAAGTACAAAGAACTATTTTAAAGGGAAATCTGGGAAATGCTCAAAGATAACATGTGCCAAAGAACTAAAGAACTAAAGAACTATGGACGGTCTAAAGAACTATGAAAGCCTATATATCAAAAGATGTCCTAGCTAGACTGATTGATTATAGGTCACATGTTTGATGAGATTTACAGCTCTCCTTCACTACTAAGTACCTTGATTGACAGACTAGGCTACTCGAGTTGACCATAGGCCCCAATCATTAGGACTTAGATTTTACTAAATGTTTATTTATTTATTTACTTAAACATTTACAACTGTTTATACAATTACCGTGGTTGATCATTTTGTGTGATAAACTTGTGGAATCAACATAGATTTCAATTGATTGTAACACAGGGACAATAACAGAAGAACTTATGGAATGGTGTTAAGGGTAAAAATGCTTAATTATCATTAACAACAATGTCCTATGCGGATTAGTATGTGGTGGGATGGCGTCTGGGCGGGGTTGTAGCCTTGACCCAGGGGTATGCCCTATATATAAGCATACCGATCTGGATGATACATGTGGTGTTAATGAGGTTAGGATCTTTATCGAAAGAAGGGTTCAAAACATTTTCAAATTTACAAAACTATATGAACTCACCAACCATGTGTTGACTTGATCTTTTTGCATGACTTCTCAGGTGACGAACAGGTCAATTAGGAAGTCATTACTTCTGGGCTAGGACTTCATTTAGAAGACTTAGTATTTTTGGACCTGCATACTTTTGAAGACATCATACACATACCATTTTGTATATCTTGTGTACATACAAGATAGAAAACTTATGATGTTAATAGTAGATTTACATTGTTAAATTATAAACAATACTGATGTAATTTAACTTTGTAATTCTATCATGTTTAGCATTTCTCATTTATGTATCATGTGCAATATAACAATCTGATCAATTCGATTATCACTCACGATATCGCGCCCCGAGAACCTTCCGCCCGACGGGACAACCGATCCTATCCCGCCGGCTCGGGGTGTGACATGTGGTACCTTTAATCTTCAAGGTGCCACCGAAGATGCAATTTTCATGCACCTGTTTCCCTTTTCTTTATCGGGGCGAGCAGCTACTTGGCTTGACTCTCATCCGCCAGGCACTTTTACCACTTGGGCTAGCCTTCGGGATGCTTTTCTTAAAAAGTACTTCCCACCTGCTGAGGCTGCCCGCCTGCGAGATGAGATCCATTCATTCCGAATGGCACCTGATGAGCCCTATTATCTTGCTTGGGAGAGGTTCCAAAACCTTCTAAGCAGATGCTCCCAGCACGGTCTCTCTGATTGGGCTCTTGTAGAGAAGTTTTACAATGGTCTAACTTATGAGACTCGGGCTCGTTTCGACACTTCTGCAGGAGGCCACCTCATGGGTAAGAGGGATGTGGCTGAATGTAATGATTTATTTGAGAGTTTTGCTCAGGCCGAGTATGAGCAGCGGTCTTCAAATAGGAATTCCACTCCTATTGCTAGTTCCTCCTCTTCAACAAGAGGAGTTCACCACGTTAATGTGGACACTAGTGTTGCTGCTGCTCTTGAGTCTTTAGCTAGGGATGTCAAGGAGTTGAAGATGAGAGTAGATAGGTGTGAGATCTGCAGAGGTGGTCATGCCACTTCTGAGTGTTTGGTGAGCCAGGAGCAGGCTAATTATGTAGGAGGACAGGGTAGGTTTGGGCAGTCTTATAACCCCGGTTGGGGAAATTCTCATAACCAAACCTATAGATCTTCAGGCAATACCCCTGGTTTCCATCATAGTTACCCTCAAAACCAGGGGCAGGGGCAGCCTAGTGGTAGTTCTGGTAGCACTTCAGGTGCTAGTGGTGGTTTGGGTAGGATAGAGGAATTGTTGACTCAGTTAGTGGCAAAAGATGCCACTACACAGAAGATCCTACATGAGCATGATGTTCTCCTCAAGAACCAGCAATCTGCGTTCTTGGATTTACAGCGAACAGTTGGTGACATAGCCAAACGGTTGGATGAAAGGCCCCAAGGTCAGTTCCCGGGTCAGCCCCAAACCAACCCAAACGCCCACGTTAAGGCGGTCACTACCCGTTCTGGAGGAGGTAGAGGAGAAGTGTTCATACCACCGGTGTTGGTGGAAGTTGAGGAGAGTGAGAGATTGGTTCCACCGGTTGATTTAGATGAGGAGGAACCGGTGGATGAGGAAATTGAAATGGAGACTCCTAGGAGGGTGCCCCCGAGGCTAGTCCCAGCAAGTACCGCACCTAACAGTGAGTCTCCCGTTGAGAAGACGACAGTTGGTAAGCCGGTCATGTTTAAACCCACCACGGAGATTGATCTCACCCGTGTTCCTTATCCGACGCGCTTAACCTCTGCTTATATTATTCTTAAAATTATTCTGCAAAGAAGATTTACATATTTATTTATTAACTTACTTATTTATTTATTTATTATTATTATTATTATTATTATAACGACGACTATTATTATTATTATGATTATTATTATTATGATTATAATTATTATTATTTTATTATAATATTATTATTACGATGATAATCAATATTATTATCGTTAAAAAATTTAATATATACATAGGGTCGGATCTTAACTCTAACCCTATAAGTTAATATTTTAATAAAACTTGAAATTTTTGAGTTTAACTAAAAGTTAAATAATATACCTAAACGAACCAATTCTTAATTCTTGACTTATACTGATCAGCACCTCCTAGCATCCATATCTCCTCATCTTCTTCTCAAATATACGTGGGTGTATATATATTGTATATATATGTATGTGATCTTAAATGAAAATAAAGTTTGATAGTATTTATAGGCAGACGAAACTTAATGACGAAGGAATTTATAGATATAGGTTATCTACGTGTTGTCATTTGAATGAAGCATCCTAATATATTCACGTCGCACAATTCAAATTCGATTTGAGATTCCACATTTGAATATTTTATTATTTTATTATTATAATTAATTTAGCTCAATTTTTGTTTTTCTTTGATAACTTTTAAAATATGATGTTTTATAAAATTCTAAAAATACCGCTGGGATCGGCTCATTTTTCTCTACGTTTTGACCTAAGTTTCGTTAAAAACGGAGAAAGTTTAATTATAATATATTTTATTAATTTTGAGCGGTCTCCTATAACATTAACTGACCGAATAAGTATGTCAAAAATTTTTAATAATCATTTTACTCATTATTTACTATTATGTAAGTGTTACATATGTGTATATAATAACTAGATATTTAAAATTATAATATTTACCAACATATTTTATAAAGTAAAGTATTTTACTTATTACACGAGATCTTGCGGTTCCATTGACCGTTTTCTATTATTGTATTTTTAAATAATAACATTTTAATTATAAATGAAAGTAGTTAATTTATATCCTCAAAACGGGATGTTACATTCTCCCCACCTTTATTTTATTCTCGTCCTCGAGATTATTAAAATAGGTGTGGATATTTATTTCTTATCTCTGACTCCAGTTTCTATGTGTATTCAGCACCACGTCTGGAGTTCCACTTAACTTTAACCAACACTAACTTCTTACGTTTGAGTCTCTTTTCTCGACGGTCTTCGATTTGAATCGGTTGTTCGATAAATTTTAATTTTTCGTTCACTTCAACATTTTGTAGAGATACAATCTCACTAACGTTTAGTTGTGCTAATTTATCTATAATATAAGTTTCTTTCATTAGTTGGAAATAAGCATACATTGTCAGTCTATCAACTATAATCCAAATCGTATCATTCTCATAACTGGTTCGAGAAATTTTGATTATAAAATCCATAGTTATCGTTTCAAATTTCCAGGCATGTAATTCTATTTGTTGCAACATACCAGAAGGATTTTCATATTCCATTTTAACTTGGGAACAAGTTAAACATTTTGCAACATATACATCTATATTTTTCTTCATACTAATCCACCAATAGTTATCTTTGAGATTTATATATATATATTATCACTTTCTGTGTACATCATATATTTGGATTTATGAGCTTATTCTAATATTCTTTTTCTTAATCTGCCAGCACCCAGATTTTTCTGTTCATTCGGAGAATTTTATCATCTCCTTTAACTAATTACTCATTCATGCCCTTCGTTCCTTCAATCTTTGTTTTTATCTTTTTGGGCTTGTTTTTCTTCTTCTTTAATCTTATTTATTAAATTAAGTTGTAGTTCAAGCCTTAGACACATACTCTTTTTGGTTTCTTGCCTCCTTTCGGCTTAAGGCATCTACTACCACATTCGTATTTCTTTTGTGATGGGGAATTTCACATTCTTAGTCGTTTTATGTCTCCATCTTACTTTGTTGTCACATATTTAATATTCTTTTGGGATTTGGATTCAAAGTTTGTTATGATTGTGTCCATTGTCCCGTGTAGCAGGATTCACATGTATTGCAAATTATCGTTCCGTGTGCACCCGCAACGGTAATTTACCTTGCATGATTACCCTACTTCATGAACGTGGCACACAAATGAGTTACTTTAGAACTTCACAGACGAAGAACTTTGTCTTATCCAAGTTGTTGTGGTTTACAAGATGTTTGGTTTAACTAACCTCATTCAAGTAAATTGTAGAAGTTTGTTTCGTAAAAACCGTAAACTTTAACTCGTTTGGCATTCGTAATAAAATGGGTTAGTTTTCGTATTCATATGATGTTTGAAGTGACAAGCTTTCACCAACAGGGTTATTACAAGTTTGTCACATCCTTCTAACTAAAGATATATTTTAAACTCTTATGATCAATATAAAATGTGAAATGAACTCCGTACAAATAATGTCTTCATGATTTTAATACAAAGATTATGGCGCGTAACTACAGATCACGTGTTGCATAATTCTTTTCGTGAGTCTTTAGTTAACGTGATGCATAGGCAATCACTTTGTTTTGTTGCATCAATTCGCATCCTAATCATGTGTGAGAAGCGTCACAATAGACAATAAAGTGTTCAACGCATTTAGGTAATGCTAGGATTGGATTATGAGTTAACCTTTCTTTAAAATTTGGAAGGCCTCAGTTTACTTGGGACCCTATTCAAATTTTATAGATTTTGAGTCAATGAGGTGAAAGGAATGACTATTTAGAAGAAATTCTGAATGACCGATGATAATAACCGTCCAAGCTTAAGAAACTATGCACCTTTGTTGGTGACTTAGGATTCTCCCATTTGGTTATAACCTCTATTTTTGATGGATCTACTTGAATACCCTGATAACTAATCACATGCCTTAGAAGATGTACCTCTGTGAGCCAAAAGTCACATTTAGATAATTTCACATAAAATTCTCTTGTCATAGTAACTCAAGTAGGGTCTTGAGATGTTTAAAATTATCCTCGGGTGTTTTTAAATAAAGAAGAATATCATCAATGAATAAAATAATGAACTTATCCAGATAAGGTTTGCATATCTGATTCATCATGTCCATAAAGGCAGCTGGAGCATTAGTAAGTTCAAAAGACGTAACAATGAACTCATAATGACCATACCTTGTATGAAAAGCAGTTTTAGGAATATCTTCTTATTACTGTACTTTATGTTGATGATATCCGGATCGCTTATCACTTTTAGAAAAATGACAAGCTCCTTGTAGTTGATCGAACAAATCGTCAATTCATGGATGTGGATACTAATTCTTAATAGTCACCTTTATTAGCTTCCTACAGTTAAAGCACATCCGCATCGACCCATATTTCTTCTTAACATATAATATTGGAGCTCCTCAAGGTGATGAGCTAGGATGAATAAAACCTTTTTTACAATAGCTTATCTACTTGTTTCTTGAGCTCTTTCATTTTAGTCGATGCCAATCTATAAGATGATTTAGCAATTGGAGTCGTATCTAGTAACAAATTGAGATTAAATTCTACTACTCGTTCTAGTGGTATACCAAGCAATTCATATGGAAATACGTCAGGAAAATCAGATACAACATGTATGTCTTTCAGCTTCTTCTTTTCTTAATCATTATTAGTGATTGAGATTATGTAAGCTAAACAACCCTTTTTTTTCCAGAAACTTACTAGCTTTGATCATATAAATGATTCCAACGTGATTCGTTGACTTATTACCCTTAATCATCCATTTTCCTCTTGTTGGAACATATACTTCTGTGAATTTTGTATCACACAAGATACATGCTTGGTATGTAGCTAAAAAAATCTATTCTGATTTCCGTATCGAAACCATCTTGCACCATAAGTAATAGTTTTACTAGAATATCGTGTTTAAATAGGGTGATCTTACAGTTAACCACATTTATCTTAATAAGATCACTATTAGCGGTTTCTACCAGATAAGATTTAACTAGTTTCACTAGTTGTTCATTTGGAAGCTTACATAATTCATAATCTATAAAGCCTTGATTTGCTCTTGAATCAAACAAAACCTTAGCATAAACATTTTTGATAAGAAACGCATAAGTAATGATATATGACATGTATGTAGCTTTCTTAACATTAAAAACCAGAAAATCAAATTGCCTTCTTTGCATTTGGATCCGATTTAGCTCCTGAACCACCAACCACGCTAGTTCCACTTAATTTGTTCAATTTAGGATCATGCTAACCCAATCGCTGAGTCAAAGGTCTGGAGCATAACAGCCTTAACCATGTCACGGATTTCACTTACTAACCCCCATATATAACGACTAAAAAGATTTGACACTTGTGTCATAATATATGGCACCAATTGAGTATATTCAAAATTCTTAGAAGTGTATTTCCGATGTCTAGCACAGGCCATGCGGCGACTCAAGAATTTTCGCTCGATTTATTCCTTTTCGTTCATTGGGTAAAATTTTCGAGTCACCAAGTCTCGAAAACTTTCTCAAGTCATAGCATACGCATTGGTTTGAATAATGGAATTTCACCATTCTAAAGCTACATCTTTAAATAAAATTCAAAGTATATACAACGATATCTTCATCGGCAAATTTACTACCGTCTCTAGATATAGTGACTGAAAATGTTTGATTCTGGTGTCACAAGACGTGGCACCAATCAAGCATAATCAAAATATTTAAAAGTGTAATCTTGATGCCCTGCACCAACCATGCGATGGTTATGAAATTTCTGTTAGATTTTTTTTTTGCATCATTTTCTTTTGTTATTGTTTTCGTGAGATTCGGATTTTCATTTTTTTAGCGATTATTGACAGAATCGTATCTTTTATTCATTCTACAATTATTGATTGTATCTCAGTAGTATTCTGAGTCACGATTTCAACAATATCCGTGTTTTTTCTTTTGCCCACATGTATTTGCAGAAGGTTCGATATTGTTTAGATTTCTAGACATTGTCTACGTAATAAGATATTTGACAAGGTCTAATAAAAATTTATCATAATTTAGCTTATAGGCTATCATCAAGATTCACTATGTTATTTCAATCATTCATAGTATTTCAAAAAAATCCACCTATTCCTTTGATAGGCACTTATCTCAATTCGGTTAAAGCTTAGATACTATCAATAGTACCTATTTCGCTAAAACCAGGAGCTCTGATACCAACCTGTCACACCCCGGGCTCTCGACGGCCCGGGCGCTGTTACCCGAATTGGTTTCATGGATAATACAGTCTCGGTCAGAGTTTATTATTTTTTTTTCCATATGTGTTAAGCGGAAGCGTTTCATAAATTTCATAATTAAATAATTCACATGCATGGATGTGAAAACCGTTTTTCATGATTTATAAATAATTCACACGCATGGGTATGAAAAACCTTACTGTCACAATTTCTATAAAATAACTTTTCATAAATAACTTTTCAGGATTTTCACAAAATTTCATACGTATAAGTATGAATATCATCATTTCATATTATAATAAACCAGCTTTTCACAAACACATATTATACATCATTTTATAATATCTGGTTTATACAAGACTTGGAGGCATAGCTCCAATAGCTCCATGGTCTTACTACAAGATCCTATTCAAGGCATCATATGCCAAGAATCTCTAATCTTGCCTCTCTTTTACATTTCATTATCACCTGAAAAGTTTTCAAAAACAAAACGTCAACATAATGTTGGTGAATACACATAACAGACTCGATATGTAAGCATAGCATACTCGGTACTTTAACCATAATTAATAGTGGCAATACTACACATTTAGCATGTTATTTCACTGATCGATACAACCACTGCATACCCTGGCTTGTACTGTCACTGGTTAGGAACAACAGCGGAGTGCGTCTTACAATTGTTCCCTCCAGCCCACAGCCCGTCACTGGTTAGGTTGCCTGCGGAGTGCGTCTTACGTATAACCTTCCAGCCCACGTTACCAGCCACGTATGGGAATTTCACCCATAGCGGATACAATTTGCAAATCGTACGTATACTAATGGCCTAAATGCTGGTCTAATAGTATCCCTTTATGCGTCAAAGTTTAAACATACCATGCTCATAAAAATTCATTTATAAATTTAAAAACAAGTTAGATGTATTCACCTGAATTTTTGGTTGGCAGAGTGACAGCTTAAACTTGTCGATATAAATTTGGGCAGCGTTTCTGCTTATATTATTCTTAAAATTATTCTGCAAAGAAGATTTACATATTTATTTATTAACTTATTTATTTATTTATTTATTTATTATTAATATTATTATTATTATTATTATTATTATTACGACGACTATTATTATTATTATTATGATTATTATTATTATGATTATAATTATAATTATTATTTTATTATAATATTATTATTACGATGATAATCAATATTATTATCGTTAAAAAATTTAATATATACATAGGTTCGGATCTTAACCCTAACCCTATAAGTTAATATTTTAATAAAACTTGAAATTTTTGAGTTTAACTAAAAGTTAAATAATATACCTAAACGAACCAATTCTTAATTCTTGACTTATACTGATCAGCACCTCCTAGCATCCATATCTCTTCATCTTCTTCTCAAATATACGTGGGTGTATATATATTGTATATATATGTATGTCATCTTAAATGAAAATAAAGTTTGATAGTATTTATAGGCAGACGAAACTTAATGACGAAGAAATTTATAGATATAGGTTATCTACGTGTTGTTATTTGAATGAAGCATCCTAATATATTCACATCGCACAATTCAAATTCGATTTGAGATTCCACATTTGAATATTTTATTATTTTATTATTATAATTAATTTAGCTCAATTTTTGTTTTTCTTTGATAACTTTTAAAATATGATGTTTTATAAAATTCTAAAAATACCGCTGGGATCGGCTCATTTTTCTCTACGTTTTGACCTAAGTTTCGTTAAAAACGGAGAAAGTTTAATTATAATATATTTTATTAATTTTGAGCGGTCTCCTATAACATTAACTGACCGAATAAGTACGTCTGTAAGGCCCCTAAACCGGGCACCTCACAGAGGTTGGTTTTCATCATAACGCATAGCTCTTAAACCAAAAACTTTCATAATCATGCAGCGGAAATATAAACATAGTTTGATAAACAGAAATCAATAAAGTGTCTGTATCAAAAACATATCGGATTGCCAAAAACCACCGGATCGTATGACTCTATGCCCGAGCTCCATGCCTTCTCCTATCATACCTTCAACCTGACATACATGCTAAATCAAGTCAGCTTACGCTGGTGAGTTCTAGTTTTCATAAAACAACATTAAGCATACTGGACATACACATCATTTCATACACATAGTCCATAACCTTAGCACATAACATCCTTACATCATCATCATCACACGTTTCACTGTTCCATACGAACAGTGGGCTTATGCCGGCACAAGGCTCCATAACCGTTGGTCTGACCCGCCGAAGCGTTCTGCAGACCCATACTTACCCAGTAGCAAGTACTGGAGCAACCATAACCATACTTACCCCATATGAATATGGGAGCAACGTCATACTTACCCCGTAACGAGTACGGGAGCAACTTCATACTTACCCCGTAACGAATACGGGAGCAACATCATACTTACCCCGTAATGAATACGGGAGCAACATCATTCTTACCCCATATGAATACGGGAGCAACGTCATACTTACCCCGTAACGAGTACGGGAGCAACTTCATACTTACCCCGTAACGAATACGGGAGCAACATCATACTTACCCCGTAATGAATACGGGAGCAACATCATTCTTACCCCGTAACGAATACGGGAGCAACATCATTCATCATGACATGATACACTAGCACCATATCATCAGTCAGCATAACATCGTATCATCATCCTAATAACATAGGATTTCTCATACAGGGTATGCTAATATCATGTCATCATAACATCCTAGCACCATGCACATGTCATGCTTAGCAGCACGTTATCATATCATTCATCATGACAACATAAACACTTTTTGCTAGCATGTAATGATCATAACATCATACTTTCATCATAGCATACCTAGGATTTCATCATAACATAACATCCTACTTTATCATAATAGCATGTTATCATTCAGTTTATCATCATAACTTACTAACATGCATTCATCATTCTTAGCATACCTTCATGCAATAATTATACTAGCACCTTAACATGCATACATAGTCAGGGCATATCATCATTCATCCATCATCATCATAGGCACATAACATCATAGACAACACAATAAGCATGTATGTCAGCCCAAAACATTAAGCATAAAATAGGGCGCCTAGAACTCACCTGACAATGGATCCCTGCCTTCTTAACCGAACTCCTTAGTTAAGACCCGGGAACCTACATCCGTTACATCATTACATTACGTTACGTTCTTTGGACCTAGAAAATATTCTAAGTCCCCATAGCCTACTAGTTCCCCCTACTGAACCCAAGTCCTCGACGCTTAGCTAAGCGTTCGAAACCCTTGAAATCCATTAAGTCCTCATGTACACGAAATCCATGAGTATTCGAAACACTAGTACACGAAATACCCAAAGTATACGAATTAACCTCAGTACACGAAATGGCACCTTGTATTCGAAATAGGCATGTACTCGAAATACACTGTACTCGAATTCACCATGTACTCGAAATCCTTGTACTCGAAATAACAAGTATGATTTCGAGTACCCACTGTACATGATTTCGTGTACTCATCATTTTGTCATTAAACATCTCAGAAATTCATCTAAGACTTGGGGATCTAGTTCTAGGTTCCTTTGGTTGTTACCAACGTTTTGGAACCTCAAAGTTATGAACTTTATGCATAAAGGTGTGAGCTTTATGCATAAGTTCACCCTTTGTTTGACCATCCTAACTTTTGTATAAAAATCCTAACTTTTTGGTTTAGAACCCTTACTTGAAGGTAGGCGAGCACTCCTGTAGATCCTTGTGTGTATCCCCTTCCGTTTGGTCGATCAAAGCTCGATTCTTGAAATTCTTGGACCTAAACTTCGAGTACTCGAGAGCAGATAAGCTTCCAGCCAAAGTCTGTCACGCTTCCCAAGGCACTACTATTTATAGGAGGTGTCTTGTACTCGAAATTATGGATTTTCGAATACAAGCCTCGAGTACAGTGTACTCGAAATCCCAATGTCGAGTACACGAACCCGAAGCCCCAATTTGTTTATTTTTCGTCTATCTTACTTCGAGCTTGTTATTCGTTACCCATTTGTAAGTTCAAGTAACTTGTATTAGAATTTCGGGATGTTACAAGTCTCCCCTCCTTACAATAGGTTTCGTCCCGAAACCTGCCTCGTTACATATCGAACAAATGAGGGTACATCTTCCTCATTTCGTCTTCCAATTCCCAAGTCGTGTCTGAACCCTTCCGATGCTTCCACTGAACTCTTACTTGACGGACCGTTTTACTTCGTAGCTGTTTTTAATAATCATTTTACTCGTTACTTACTAGTATGTAAGTGTTACATATGTGTATATAATAACTAGATATTTAAAATTATAATATTTACCAACATATTTAATAAAGTAAAGTATTTTACTTATTACACGAGATCTTGCGGTTCCATTGACCGTTTTCTATTATTGTATTTTTAAATAATAACATTTTAATTATAAATGAAAGTAGTTAATTTATATCCTCAAAACGGGATGTTACAGTATTTCAGGCATGTTGGTACATATTTAATTGCACCAATAAAACCTGATATGATAATTTGATAATTTTTGATTTATTTGATGGTATTATCACCGGTATACATTGACATATTATCACTATGCATAAACGATGGGGAAGTTGGTTTGAAATATAACCAGACTGAACCACAATGTTTATTTCAGTTGATTTAATTACGAAATGAATTTATTTTGATTAGAATGGTTAAAGGTTATTGGTCTGGTCACTAAATATAGTCAAGGACACTTGGTCGTGGTTTATCAAAATGGTGGTGGGACGGCGACTGGATAGGTTGCGATCGACTCCTACGTATGCCCTATACATAAACTTATTTCGGTTTATCATGGATGTGTGAGTGATATGATTTAAAGAGGTTTGGATTGGGAATATGATAATTGATGGATATAATTAATAAAATAATGGAAGTGTTATTTAAAATAATTACGCGATGGTGAGGACGCGAATATAAATTAAACGCGAATATTATTTCAGAAATATTAACTTAATAATGTATTTGTGTGGGTGACGATTCACACGAATATAATTATTAGGAATAATATACTGAAACGATATTCCATAAATTGTAAATCGAATCGAAATACGATACGAACGATGGATTCGAAAAGGTGACGATCTTTACAAATTCGTACGTGAGTAACGCGTATCGATGAGATAACCAAAATAATATTGAACGATATATAAAATTAAGAAAAAGAGATTTAAAACGTTTATTAGGAATTACGACCTTAAACGAATTTAAATAAAATTATTTTATTAAACAAAGTTTTTTTTATTAAATGTTTTGTGTTTTAAAATATATTTTACGTGAAAAACCGAGCATACTAAACGTGTTAACGGGAAATAAAAGAAACCGAGTACACGGGATTAATACGGGGTATAAATAGGGAAAGCCACACCTTCTTCTTCATTTTGTCTTTTCACTCTCTCTCTCTAAACCAAATTTCCGGCCACAATTTCTCACTCTACCTTCTCTCTAGTTGTTATCATTCGTTTCTCAACCGTTTCGAGTGATTCTTTGTTGGTATATGAAGCTACTAATCACAAATAATCAACCTGTATAGGAAGAAGAAAACGATTATATATGGAAAGAAGAAAAGCTGATGCTACTTCATTCAATAGACAAATGGGCTATAAATAGCCTTACAGACTACATCGTGGGAAACAAGAATATAGCTAACTACTAACCTAAAAACCTGGTACACCCATGACTTTTACCAACATATATTTCAACGTTCACCTCCACTTTCGGTCAACAAATACCAAGTCTAACTTATTAACCAATTTAAATAAACCAAAAACAAAACAAATAATAAAGTCAAGATTAATTATTTCCAACATTCTTGTCTCAAAACGTCCGTATAATCGAGGAGATCACAAACCCACAAAAAAATCCAGCTTTTGGTCGAGTTCTGAAGGTAAACCATGAGTTTTACTTTTTGAGTTTTTGGATATAAATAAACCGGTTGTCATCACCACTTTCACGCATCTGTTTCTTTAAATATACACACTTAAGCAACAACATATGCACGTTTTGAAGCTATCAAAGCAGATCCTCAAATGGTTGAATGAACATGTGGTGTGGAGAAGAAGTCTTCATCGATTCTGACAAAATCGACGGAGGGCCTTCGAACCTAATGAGGACCATCAATACTACTGAACTGGTGCTAACAATATCGGCGTACAGAATTTCGAATCTAGACCATTACTGCCGAACTTGTAGATCATCGAAGCTGAGTATGTCGACATTAGTAGGGAGGAAAGATAATATCGATGGAGAACATGGACTACTAGTATCGACAGATCTTTGGGAGTGCCGAACTTATTAGTGTCGGTGGTGGGTTTTGGAGGATACTAATCTCGACAAACTACTCTTAGAACTTATAAGTTCGACATAAGGTTTGTCGATAATACCCATCCAAAATTCCAAAGTTTGCATCGTCGATATTAGTCCTCAACATCACCGATATTACTTTACCTCTCTAATCTCGACAACCGATCACCGAAGATGACAATATCGACAATAAATCGTCGAGAATATAAGTGTCGACGTCCAGATCTTCGAGCCGTGTATGATTCGAGGGTGATGTGGTCGGGGTGGATTCAAGTTCGAGCAGTCGGGATTGTGAACAAGTTCTGTCGATACTAGGGGTGGAGGTCGACAATGATAATGTCGATGGTGGTCTTACCACCGACTTTGTCCGCCGGGTTATCCCACCGATGCCACCGAACAAGCCATGTCGATATTAAGAATTGAACTAATAAAATATATAACATCTATACACACATGCAAAGGTATAATTTAAAAATACCACCTTTCTAAATAAAATACATAACTATAAAATTTATGGGAATTAGATCTTTATATCACCACTATTATTTGTGTAAACCTAATAAAGTTTCAAACTTGAAATGGTAACAATTTACTTAAATAGGGTTTTGAACAACAAAGAGTGAAGGATGCATAGATTTATACATGCATGTACGTATGTATACTTATAGAAAGTACCATCTTTCTAATATATATATATGTATGTATATGTATGATAACATACTTTGGCTTTAAAGGGGTAAATCATAATTAGGTAGTTAAAACTACCAAGTTTAAACGTAAGTTTTAAATGATGACAATTTATGTAATAACAAGTGTTTCATTTTAACATAGATAAATAAACTAAGTTAATGACATTTATGGATTAAAGTCGGACACATATAAACACTTAACAACGAGAACACGCGTATACTCATGAATACGAAACACACGATAAATACAGGTTGTTGAGTCATTGTTGATGTCACTTACGTGAGCGCGCATTCTACAAAATACTGAATCTGAGACATTCAGGTGGGTTCTCATAACCCCCTTTTAAGTCATTTCTGCTTTTAAACTCGGGGGTGAAACATGTATACCAAAACGAATATGATTTTGATAACACATGGGTGATACCTGGATTATCAATATGATATTCATATTATTGAATTATTATTGATTATTGTTTGTTGTGGATTATCACAACTCCGTGAGTCATTGTTTGGTTGAGTTGACTTCGGTCCTCCGTAATGACTGAATTACTGTTGTTGAGTTGACTTCGATCCTCCTCGGTGATTCCACTGTTGGTTGAGTTGACTACGGTCCTCCGCAGTGCACTGTATTGACACTTATACATGTTAGGAATATCGTTGGTCGAGTTGACTTCGGTCCTCCGAGATAATTCCACCTACCATTATTTGAGTTGACTAAGGTCATACGCGGTACATTATATTGAGATAATTATGATGAATGATGAATGTTGATGATGAGTATGGATTATCTCTTTAATTATCTAATTGATGTTTTTGGTTGAGATTGATTGGATATACTTGAATGATTACTTGCTATTACTTGAATTATTTGATTGGTGTGCTGTTGTGTTTGGACATAGCTGGATTATCTCACCGGTTCACATGTGTATTTTCTTAAAAACTATAAAATTTCATAAACACTTATAAACATTTTTGGAAAATGAAAACTTATGATTACTCACCAACTACTTCGTAATTGACATTTGATTTTCTACATGTTTCAGGGAATGAAGAAAAGTAGGTTGAGAAGGATAGCTTCACATCTTTTGGACATCTTCACTTACGGTCTCGGACTGAGCTAAAAATTAACTGGATTACTGAATACCAGTGTTTAGTTAATTTGGCTAATCTTTTGTGTAAATTGTCATACTTGAATCATAACGAACATGATTTTTGTGTAATTACTTTTATTGATTTGATTGATATGTGATGATACATTTAGATGCCCATGAGCTTATGAACAATCTACACATCCCTCGTGGCATCCCGATGTTTTCGCCATTGGTCGAGGTGTTACAATCGACCTGAGTAACAACATTGACGAATGTTCTAGATTCAAACTATGTAACATTAGAGAAATTCCAATGATAAATTCCAGCACGTAATTTTGACAGGTTTCAAAATCAGAACAATTAAGTGGAACTTACCTCAGTCTATCTATGTTACAACTCATAAATATATGTGTATTACATTATATACATTTTATTAACATAAAAAATGATGAAAGATTTAATTAATTAAGTTTTATAAAATTTAAGATTATAAATATCATAAATAAAGTGTATAAGCTTTTGTAAAATGTTTTAGCCTAAAATGTTAACCTACAAACTCTAAGGGGCCAATCTTACAATTTTTTAGGGTTTTTGTAAAGAAATCTTTGAATACAAAATGAAAAAATCCACAATGAAAAGAAAGATTCTAATGGTCGAAGCAAGATTTATCGATTCCTTTATACTAAAACCTAACCTGGGAATATTTGGATTTAAAATGAACGAAAGCCATAAACACATGCGAAACAGAGTTATAACAAAGGGAAATCACGAAACAAGTTTGATATTTGTTGACGATTTGCAAGACGCAACCCCTCCCTTAAATCCATCCCACATCACCCAAGAAACCAATAGTTTTCCCCTTTAAATATCTATAAATATCCTTGTTTGGTCTCATATAACTTGCAACTCATAGTTGAGCATATACAAGTGGAATAACCAAGTTTTGGTGGAATCACGTGCAACACCTCTTGGGATGTTGAACATAATAGTTTTATTTTATGCTTTCAACAAGGAGTTCTGTCCTTCGAGATCGTTTCGTTTGTAAAGCTTATTTGAGGTAATTTTCTCTTTCTTCTATTCGTTATCCATTTATTTGTTGCTTTCTTAGTCTAAGTAGTTGAACTTAGGTTCTCAGTAAAGAAGCATTAGACTCATTTAGTAAGCCTTGCTTAAGCCTGCCTTTAGGATTGGTGTAGCCTTGTAGAGGCTCGTTAGGCCCAACAAGTCCGGCCTATGATGTCCGTTCATTTAGCTATGCCTAGCATAATGTTTACCCATCCTCATTGCATTTGCTTGACTAGGCTGAACCAAACTAGCACTTGGATAGTAAACTTGTTCTTTTGAGTTGCTGTCTAATCACTTACATTCAAACCTTAAGGAATCCAATTTGGTACAACCGTTGATCTTGATTCTTTTTCGTTATACTAGTTTGCTTGAGTACCATTAAGTGAGTTTTTCTCATACTTCCTTCTTTACAATTTTTGTTTTTTTGGATGTTACACATGTTTTATTCAAGCATTTTAATTTTGGAGCCAATTCAAACTATAGATACCAAACTTTAGTTCTAGTTAGTCTTGTTTTGAATGCTATGTGTTATTCATGTTTGGAATCTATTTGTTGTTGTCAGTCAAGTAAAATATTACACTAGTAGCATGGGAATAATCAGATGCCTTACTCGCATTGGTTTTTGTCATTGTGTGAAAAGGTGAAAATGTACACCTAGCAAACTCGTTTATAAATGCTTTAATTCAAGGTATAGCTAGTCTTGATTAAATGCTATGTATTGATACTGAACACTATATACTAGCAAACTTATATATATGTATGCTTTTAATTCAATTCTATTTAGACTAATGGTTTATTTTATTCTTATACTTATATATCAAAACTTGCATGAGACTCAGCTACTATGCGAATAATTGACAAACTCTGTTTAACATGTGTGAGAGGTTAAATGATGTTTGGTGAAGACTTTGATGAAAATATAGAAATCTTGGGCCTAGTTGAATAAGAAAATAATTGTAATTGTACTTTGTTATTTTTTTATGTAATTGAATGCTATTTGGTTGTTTGATTAATAAAATTAAATTGATTGTTTAATAAATTAAAATTTTAAAAGTAGTACAATGAGCTTTTGAACAATCACGCTCACGTCCTAACGTTTCTGGCGCTAGTCAGGGTGTGATATATTAGTTAACCATTTAAAATCTTAAAGATACATGAGAAGTGAAAAACTGAGAACATAGAACTATCAATTGAGACATCAAGAGAACCGCAAGTCTGGAACGCCGCCACTGGAGGGAGAACCGCAAGTCTGGAACGCCGCCACGACGCAACCCAATTATGGCTCGTCCGCCAATCCGCAATCCCTTCGTCTTCCGAGTCTTCTCTCTCCCAGGAATCGCCATCGCACCATCCATCTCCTTGATGTCCATTCGTTGCCCTAGTCCCCGTGCTCCCGTGTCTAATGCTAGACTTTGTTGCCCTACTCCTGTCTTCTGACTTCGTTCATTTTTTTAAGACATGGGCGACTTGGGTCGTGCGACCTCGTAGTTTATTTTACATTATGGAGAGAATGACCCAAATAACTGATACATATTATATAAAAAATTAAAAAAAATTAGAGACTATATTATATTGATGGTCTTAAGCACTAATTCTCATATCCTTTCATCACTTTCATATCCTTTCTTTCAGGTTTTGATTGGTAACTTCTCATTAGGGGTGTGCTCGGTTCGGTTCAGTTTGGTTTGCAGCTAAAACCGAAACCGACATAGTTGGTTTTTAGTTATTACAAACCATTCGGTTTTCGATTTTTTTGTCAGTTTCGGTTCGATTTTCAGTTTTTTCGGTTTTTTTTTTACTTTTTTTTTGTTTTTATTCTTTTTTTTGTTCTCTTTCACACTTAATATTAAAAATGCAAACATGTTTAACAATAAATAATTTATAAATTAATTGATCAAACACCAACTAATCAAAATAAAACTAAATAATTATAATTATGTTCTTACATTTAAAAAAACAAAAGTAAATAATTAAATTTGAAATAATTACGATCATCATTTTTTAAAATGGTAGAAATAATTTAATCTAAATATTTATCATCTTAAACGGTAGACTCTTTATGTGTTTTTATCCCGTTAAATAAATATAAAAATAGCAACACACACATATATATTAATTTTTAAATAAGATAACAAATTGGTTCGGTTATTTCGGTTTTTAGAATATGAAAAATTTGGTTTCGGTTTTTTACGGTTATTCTTTCGGTTCGGTTTTTTCGTTTAATTTGGTTCCAGTTTGGTTTTTTCGGTTTTTTTCTTGCTTAAAAGACAACAAATGAGCTTCTCTCTTATTTACATTTGAGTTACAGTAGTAAAAAAAATGTGATGTTTGATGAGGAATCGTAGACATAAGGAGACAAATCGGTAGAAATGAAACCCCTAAAATATCAAGATTACAAAGTTGCGATCACGGTACCCGCGATACTGCCCCTTTCCCCGTTTGTCGATATTCGAAACCAACTGCAGCTAACGCATTGGAATCCACAAACTACTTCGAATTGGAGTTCAATTTCTGTTTATCCTACGAGTCAATAGTGATTTACTGCGTGTTATTGATATCAACGCAGTAGAATCGGTCACTGAGGGCAAGAAAGAAGACGGATCTTGAGAACTTTGTCACAAAGATAGATTGAATGTGGTCAGTTGATCTTTATTTTCAATTTTTGTTTTGATTCTTTAGGTTGCGAGTTTGGATGTAGATAGAAATGCCAATGAACATAAACACTGACATGACTTTGAACTTTGAAGACTCTTTTCTTAACTTTTGCAAAGATGTGATCTTTAATCTTTTATTTTCTTTTTTCTTTTTTATTTTTTTAAGGTTGTTTGACTTGGATTTTAGGGTTTAGGTTACATCAGTCATTTGGTTTTTCCCTTTTAAGGAGAAGTATTAAATAGATTCAAGGGTGGTTTTAGGTTTCAAGATGATGCCATATGAATTTTGTGTATTGAAAGTCAAAATGTGGTGGTTCATTATGTTTCTTGTTATTTAATGTTTTTGAGTTATGTATCTTTCTGGATTGTAGGGAATTCTGGAGAAGACATAAAAGAAAGTTGTATGTTTCTCTTGGACTTTGTGGAGGTGGGTACCTATTATACCAGCTTTATGATGCTTACGCGAAGAGATTGTCTGAACTCAATAGACAACTTGCCGATGAGCAAGAGAAAGATGAGCTTCTTAAGGCCCAGTAAGATAGTTATATGATTCATGTTAAGTGCATCTAGCATATGTTTGGTGATTGAAGAAACACATGAATTGCTTGACAGGATGCAAATGCACTTTGAGAACATCCAAAGAATAGCGTATACAATGACATTGCCGCACACCATGCTTTATTTAAGTAGCCGTGTCGCACAAGAGCTGGATCTTTTGCATCTTACAGAGAGATTAAGAAAAGGGAAGGGCCATCCCAACAGTTTGACGCCTTCTGAAAAACTTGAGCTTTGGCATACACTTAAAATCAAAAGTACAGATATGTTTAATTCTTTGAAAATATCTTTTTAACTATTTATTATTCTTGGTAGCTAATTTGTGTTTTATCCTTGCAAAGGTTTCACCAGGATGGTGTTGTCTATCTGGGCAATGACAGCGGTCAGTCTATATATTAGAATTCAAGTCAACATCTTAGGGAGACATCTGTATATTGATACCGCACGCGATCTTGGAGGTTTTCCGCCTGTAAGATATGCCTTGTAGTTGATTTTGTTTACTTCTCTCATTTAGTGCCTTCTACTTTAATGCATAGCTGTCAAGGTGCATGGGTGCAATCAAGGCTCATAGGCCTTGCTTGGAGCTTAGGTGCAAGTCGTTTAAAAAGGTTTTTTAAGCAAGGCATGTATATGAAAATACCATTTTAGGGGTTTTTAGACATATTTTATGCTTGTTTAGAGTTAGTTTGGGTTGTTTTAGGTTGAATCCAGGCTTGTTTAGGACCAGCGTAATTGTTTTAGACATGTTTGAACTTGTTCAGATGATTTTTAGCGAGTATTCTGCTGATTTTTGGCTTAAAAATACGCTTGAGTGCCAATGCGCCTACTCAGGCGTGCCGCATATGGTAAGCTGTGCTGCATACCTGCATCTAAGCGCCTGGGCGCATGCCTTGTGCGCCTTTGACAGCTGTGCTTTAATGCTTCAATAATCATATACAAGTTAAGGCTCATTGCTTTTATGGCTTTCTTTGTGTAATTTCTAATTGATAATATACCATGGGTGATATATATAATAAGTTTATAGTATTATAGTATATACTATTACTATAGAGGGCTAGTAAGTAAATGCTGATACTCATCATTGATATTTCATTCTAGCTTATACTTCCATTTTTCATATGGGCCTCTGGGGCACATCCATTATACTTGAAAATATAAGAAGATTATGTCAAAATCATAAAAAAAAAAGTTTATATTCTCAAACTATAGACGCCACTACAGGTACAGCTCCCTCTCTCTATGTATTAATCCATACAAATTTGTAATTATAAATTGTTAAAAATAAATGTTCACTAAAGCCCTTTTAAAGTTTGCAAGTTACCGTCACTTTTAGCCAAGCCTAGCATAAGGGGTTTTGCGTTTATTCTCAAGTCCAATTTCACATCTACCAAAGCATTTGCAACAAGAATTAACTAAATTGCTAAATGTAATATCTAGACAAATCTTTTGCATGTGAAAATTCCATATAAAATAATTTGAATTGCTAATCACTCATTAGAAACTTAGGCCTGTAGTATTTTTTGGCATAATTGTCTTTGAGACTCAGGACTGCAAAGGCAGGGAAGTTTAAGGGCAATGGTTTGAGTAGGGGATGCTGTTTATTCGAAGATTAAACTGATTTCTTTTTTCCATATATTTGGAAATAATGTATTATGATCTTTTTTATACAGGAGGATGTGGATTTGATAGACACAACTGATGAGCAACAGTTTTTGGCAAGTGCTGATTTTCTCTCAAGTCAGAGAATGCCAACACTGATATCTAATATGCAGGCTGCTTCAACTGAAGTTCTAAAAGGGTAAGAATTATGTATATCAATTGATTTATATCTTAACTCTTTGATAAGTTTGTAACCTTTACATATTTCTCCTTCCTAAGATGATTAATTCGATATTTTACCAAGCCAAAATATGAATTACATGTTCCCCCCCTCCAAAGACCAATAATTACATATTTTCCCAAGCTAAAAAATCAATCACACTTTTCCCCTTTCTAAACATATATATTATATGCTTACCCATTTCACTGAAATTCACTTATTAAATGACTATTTTTTCTCTTATTTTTACTAAAGTTTTTTTACATATTTCCACTTCCTAATATCATCAATTACATATTTCCCCAAGTTGTTTAATGGTGAATCAATTTCAGTTCTTAACGTTCTTTTATGATTTTGTAAATACTTTCTATAAAAATTAGAAAAATGAAATAAAAAAGAAAAAGAAAGGTATAGGCAAAAGCAAAAAAGAAAGTTAAAGAGCCATAAACTAATTCTCCATCAAACAACATGAAACAAACAAACAAACATACTCAGTAAAGTCATACTAATCACTAGGGTCTTGGGAAGGTGGGGGAGGTACAAAGGCAAACCTTACCCTTATCCCAATGGAATAAAGAGGCTGCTTTTTGAGATATCCTTGGGCTAGGTATGCTACTATGGTTTTATTTATTTATTTATTAAATGATTGCTGTTATTATTATTATTATTATATATGTATATTTATATACACACTTTATCTTTTTTATTTTACACAAACACACATACAAAAGCATAAACATACAAACAAACTATGTAACACACATAGCAAATAGAAAATAAGCGTTGCATTTAAACTAAGGTGGTCATACTTAAAGCTAAAAATCTTTAACATTTATCCTCAAAAACTCAAAACTCTTTAGTCTTTTATCTTACTTCTTCAGTAACTCCTATCATTGATCATGTCCTCAGAGATGTGCAAATCTAACAAATCATGTTGATCTGCTCATCCCATGTCATCCTTGTTTTGCCTCTGCTCTTTTTCCCCTCCACCTTGAGAGTCTCCACTTTCTTTATGAGTGACATTATCTGTCTTCTTCGTACATGCCTAAACTATCTCAGATCTCAATCTTCTCTCTCTTAATTTATTTGAGATGCCCATGCTACCTTTAATCTGTCACACCCCCAAATTTCCACTCGTGGTGTCAGTCCACGTGGGTGTGACGTGGCCAGGATCACAACTCATGGTCATATAGAACGACTCTATATGAGGTACACAATCACACAGTTTTGCAAAACAAACATGTTTTCAAAATAAAGCAGCGGAATGCTTATAACTAAAGCAGCGGAAATAATTAGATATCATAAGTAAACAAAGTTACATCGGAATGTAAACTGTTCATGACACTACATTGTTCAAATTGTTTTAAAATCAACAAATGCACACACAAGCCTAGGTCTTGAGTCTATATGCTAGTCAGACTCCTTAATACATCCTTGTGCGCATCCTAGCGTGTGCTCCATCAGTTACCTGATAATACATGCGAAAAGTGTCAACTAAAAAGTTGGTGAGTTCACAGGTTTAGACAGACTGAAAAGTAAACAGACATATACTGGGTATGTTAAGTTTTGTTGTTGGATACTACGATCCGTGGAGTGTGTCAGTTCATCTTACCGAAACTAGACTGTTTCCGTTTGCCTCCGCAGGTCATCGCTGAACCCGCATTCACATCGAAATTACACTCGTTATGACCTCCAGTCAACATTGGTGCCGAGTGGGGTTAGTCAAACCCAGTAGTACTACGTAATTACGACTCGTTTGATACACAACTAACGGTAAGGATAAGTGAGGACTTTAAGCGATAAAAGTTACACTCGAAAATGGTTTTCACAACATACCAGTCATACATCTAAAAACAGTTGCATAGTATTCTCACCCCAATAGTTTAGCAAATCAGTTAAAGAGTAAAAGTGGGGCCGTAAACTCACCTGAGTTTGTGTAATGCGTTTGCTCAAAAGAGACAGTGTAGCTCGCCGGCTAGTAGTCACCTATATCACATAGGTACTATGAGTTCGTGTTCACATATGTGGGTCTCACAGGACCGTGTTCGTGTTTAACAACACCAAGTTGTTAAATGGGTCATGATGACCGTGTTTGACCGTGTTGACCGTGTTTGACCTAACGACCCGTTGGTGACGGTTTTGGATCAAGTGCTCGTGTAACGTGCGGTTTAGTGTCGTGTGATGTGTACGGATACCAACAATCATTCCCATGAGGAAACTTACTATTTATAGTAAGTTTCTATTTTAGGAAAGTTCCCTTATTTAGCAAGTCATGCATAAAATCACATTTCCGATTATTCTAACATGCATATTTTTCCTAAATGAGCATGTTATCACATAGCACCTAGTTACACATAGCCGATTTAGCATAGTTTACGCGTAAAAGTTTCTATATTTAGAAAGTTTGCACAAATAAGCATATTTCATCAAGTTTGACAACCAATATCATCTAATATTATTATCTTAGTCCTAAATAACCCTTTAGTCATGATCGTTACGATTAACATGTGACAAATCATCGACTTAGCAAAATAAAGTTACTATATTTAGCAACTTATGAACATAGCCAAATCAAGTCTCTCAACAACATAGTCCTTTCAATATCATCATATAATCACTAAATAAACATGTTAGACTCATAACATTATCATATTCATCAATCATTTGCAAACTTGCGCTAAAAAGTTACTATTTTTAGTAACATTTATAAAAAGCATACTTTGACCATCCTAAACATTTCTATGCATCAAATAGCTATCATATTAACTCTAAACATTTATTTTAGGTATAACATATAGCTCTTAACATGCAAAAGTGGTCATCTCATCAGGAACACATTTTGTAACGATAAAGTTACTATTTATGGTAACAATCACATATTTGACATTTCTTGACCATAAACAACCATTCTAATCATTTAGAACATCCTAAATATCATTTCTAACAACATCTCATCATTCAATATCAAGCCAACATACTTAGATCATCCATGCATGCACTCAAAAGTGCCTATTTCATGATATAACCAACAAATCATTATCATATTCAACACAAATCATCTTAGATCATTCTCAATACATCAAATCAGTAGTAATAACATCTGACAACAGATTTACAACATCAAAAACCCGTGATAATGGTGGTGATAGTGATGCATGTGGCCAAAACGGCTTGCATGTGTGATTTCTAATGATTTTAGGTCACAATAGTGTTAGGACTACCTCAATGGCCTTCAAATCCGTGGAATGTAATCTGAGATTGGTGGTTAGAAGCTCCAGAACCTGCTAGCGAAGCCTCCTAGTCGAAGTGTGAAGAATGGAGATGATGGATGGACCTCCAAGTGCTTCACTTTAGCCCCAAATCCTTCAAAGGTCTTCCAATGGCTTCCAATATGTCCAAGATGGTGTAGCAGAGTGTAAATCGTCGAGATAAGAGATTTCAGTCGAGAGAAAACGAGTAGAGGCTTAGCAGAATGATTAACATTGGTTTTATAAAGATTTCTGCGATTATAGGCCTGTCGCGTACCGCGACACCGGCCAAAAAGCATCTCCGCGTACCGCGGTGATTAAAATAATCATTCTGTTCCCGAAACACGCCGCGTACCGCGATGGTGGAAGATGATCGGTCGTCGCGTACCGCGATGGTTTTCGGAGAGTTCAAATTCTCCCGCCCAGGCTTCGCGTACCGGGAAGGCCCAGTTAGGTGCCCATCGCGTACCGCGATGGGTCTCGGTTGAGCCCAATAAGCCCAATTTCATGGTTTTGAGCCGAATTTCTCGTATTTCTCGAATACGATCATCGTTTCTCGACACCTAGGCGTTGTTCTACTAACTTAGGTTCTCAGGAACCTAATTGTGCAGTGAAAGTGTACTGTGGTTCGATCCGTTCACCAACGTTCGTCATTCAAGACACGTGCGAGTTTCGTGCGATAATTCCTCGAATTATCGGTGTGTTTGGTCCGTTGTGCCACGTGTCACACTAAATACAATTATTCTAGTGTCATGTATGAAATAATAATACACATTATTATTAAAATAAAATAAATGTTGACCTGGAATTTGCGAGGTGTCACATAATCTTTCTATGAAAACTTCATTTCTTATCCAGTCAAACTTTGTGTGACCAAACATCCATCTTAGCACCCTCATATCTGTTGTCTACAATTTTCTCTTTTGAGTCTTCTTGATTGACCATTAGTCGGTTCTGTACAATATAGTTGGGCGTATGTCGACTCTGAAAAATTTATCTTTTAGTGTTTTGGGAACCTCTTTTTGAACAAAATGTTTGAGGTTGCTCCCCATTTGTACTAACGTGCCTGGGCATGCCAAGCTACGTTGCAATCAATGTCCCTGTCACTTTGCACAAACGATCCTAAATCCTTGAACTTTGTTGGTTATGGCACCTCTTGACCTCTACTAGTCACCTTGTCATCCTCCTATTTGTTGGCCCCACTAAAGTTACAATAAGATATTCAATTTTGGACCAACTGATGCGCATGCCTTTATGCTCCAAGGTCGCTCGCCACTCTTCTAGCCTTGCATTTAGACCCTCTTTTCCCGTCATCAACACAATATCATCCGCGAAAAGCATGCCCCATGGGAGTTGGGATGTCCTCATGAATAGAGTTGATAACTCATCTAAGATAACTGCAAAAAGAAATGGACTCAACTTTGATCCTTGATGAAATCCTACCTCCACTGGGAAGAAGTCTGTATCTCCCACTGATGCTCTGACACTTGTTTTAGCTCTGACGTATGTATCTCCTATTATATTTATATATTTGTAAGGAATGCATTTGCCCTCAAAACTATCCCAAATCACCTGATGTGGCGCTACCGTAAGCTTATTCTAGTAACACCATACACAAATCTCACTGCCTTCCTTATATTTCTCCATCAACCTTCTTGGAGTGTGTATCGACTCTGTAGTCAATCCTCATGGCATATGGCCAAATTGATTCACTGTGGCTAGAGCTTCTCGTCTCAATCTTGTCTCGATCACTTTTTCTCATAGTCTTATAGCATGACTCAAGAGTTTAATCCTCTTGAAATTACGACATTAGGTGTCTCTTTTGTTTTTGTAGAGGGGAACTAGAACACTACTATTAGCGGATACACATCCGCACATATATCTTTTGTATATATTTCAATAAATGTGATTTATTAAGCATATCTTAGCTTTACTTTAGGAGATTTAGTTTCTATTGTATATGATTTGTATTTTATTTTATTCTGTAATTTTGAATGAGAAGGGGCAAGAGAGTTTATCAATTAACATGATATCACGAGCCTAACCCTTCTGCGGATCATTCTCTTCCAGCTGCTCCTCTTTCTGATCGCCGACATGGCTGATAAAGCTGATCCCACCAAGAAATCCGACACCCCTTATCTTCACCTCGTGTACTCGGTTACCAACATCCAAAACAAAGTCAGAATTTTAGATCTACGGAACGCTGTCCCGTGGATGGTTGCTACGGGTACTCCAAATCGAATCTACCGCCTATGAGGCATGGACACGTCTCCGGAACCTGTTTCTGAACAATATAGGCTCACAAGCTGCTGCCTTGGAATATGAGTTTTCAACACTCAGCCTCCAAAGTATCCTCGATGCTTATTGTCAGAAACTCAAAGACATCTGTGAACAACTGGCGATGTTGACAGCCTGTTACTGAATAACGGCTTGTTCTCAAGCTGGTCCGTGGTCTGCCAACTGAAGTTGATGTTGTTGGTGCATACCTGAACTAGACTCTTCCCAATTGGGACACAGCCTGCAGTATGTTGCAACTGCTCAATGTCAATCAACCTGGGCTTCTCTCACAACCACATCCCCGGCCGTTGCTGCTATTGCTCAACATTCTCCCAATTCATCAACAACTCTTGGCTCCTCGCCATCTTCTGGCCATCGCCGAGAGCAATCGAAACCTGGTTGCCATCAGTCTCGTCGCCCTAATCACACAGGCCATCAACAGCCATCGCCTTCCAATCCTCGTAGTGGGTTTCGTCACCAACAATTTTCAGCAAGACCTCCATCCTCCACACGGCCAAACTTTTGGTTTGGGCCTCCTCCATACTGGGCTCCTTGGTGGGCTGCTGCACCTCCACGTCCCTACTCAACTAACCCAGTATGGCCACCCACTTCTTGGGGGCTCCAACCAGGTCCAACCCACCCACTCCGGACAATCCACAGGCCCATGTCACTGAGTTAAACCCATTGGAACCAACTTATCTTGCTGCGGCTTTTCAAACTTTGACTATGGAAGCTCCTGTTGATAACTGATACATGGATTCAGGTGCCACATCCCACCTCACTACCTACTTAGGTAACATACAATTTCCCTACGTTAATTCTATTAAGTATGTATACATTGGGAATGGTAACCGGGTGCCGGACTGCCGGTCACGGGGTCTGGTCATACCACACTCGCAACCTCTCCCAAACCACTCTACCTTAATCACATCCTTCACACACCCCACATGCTTAAAAACCTTATTTCGGTCTGAAAGTTCGATATTGACAATTCTGTCTCTGTTACCTTTGACCCCTTTGGTTTTTCTGTGAAGGATTACAAGACTGGGATGCTTTTGAGCCGCCACAATAGTACGGGTCCCCTTTACTCGTTCAACACAACTGTCTCACCTCCAGCTTCCGCCTTTCTCACAGCCTCCAAGTCGGACATTTGGCATCATCGGCTTGGGCATCGAGGCTCTTACATTATGGATTTTTTAGTTTCTTGCAATTTTATTTCCTGTAATAAATTAAAACCATCATTTTTTTGTCATTCTTGTCAAATTGCAAAGCACAAACAGTTGTCTTTTGATGTTTCTACTTCTATTACATTGCAACCTTTTAATTTACTTCATTGTGATTTGTGGACATTCCACTTTTGAGTAAAACAGGATACAAGTATTACATGGTACTTCTTGATGATCACACTCACTTCGCATGGATTTTTCGTCTTAAATTCAAACCTGAAACATATTATAAATTTCAACAGTTTCACAAATATATTCAAACACAATTCAACAAATCCATTAAATGTTTTTAACAGTCGATATTACAGCCTCTATCCTTGGTAAAAACTACTAACATATTAGCTGTTTACAGCTGTAACAATAGCTGTCAAATAGTTGTCACAAGAGAATAGGAAACTAAATATATTCTGATGTATAGAGCAGGATGATGCCAATTGTATATACAACAACAAGCATACCTAGTAAAAATCCCACTTAGAGTAGGGCCTGGGGGGGAAGGATAGAGACAAACCTTACCCCTATCTCAGTTGGGATAGAGAGGCTGTTCCGAAGGAGTCCCCGGCTCAAAGTCATCGTTTGAGGTTAATCATCCCAACACTTTTAACGATTATTTTCACAACATAAGTAAAATAATGTTAAAATTAGTGCAATTTTACTTTTACTTCTTAAGGGTCCACACATATATACATTATATGCTAGCACCGCAAATGGTGCGTTATGATGTCAATTGTATATATTGATGGTTTATGAATGAAAGGAGGGCACGAGACCCCATTCCTATTCTGACACAAACTCTTACATGGTATCAAAGCCTGTAGGAGTATTCTCCTCTGCACACCCTACATCATGTCATCAACTACCCAACAACCTCCACCTGCTACTAGTATCACACAACAGTCTTCACCCCTCCTAAAAACCTACACCAGACGACCCAAACACACTCAAACAAGCCCTCCTACCATCCAAATTCCTGCATATGACTCCTACTGCTCTTCTACACACCCTACATTACCTACCCAACAACCAACACCTGCTGTTAATGCCACACAGCAGCCTCCACCAGCTGCTAGTATCACACAGCAGCCTCCACCTGCTCTCAATGCCACACAACAACCTCCATGTGACACCTTAGTTGCGGCTGACCATCCCAATCCACCTAAAATACCTTCTCCTTCTCATAGAACAGTTCAAACTCGTAGCATGTCTGGAATTTCAAAACTTCGCCAACCTTTCAACTTTCACACTTCTCTTGCTTTCTCTCCTATCCCGCGAAATCCTCTAGATGCTCTTCGTAACTTGGATTGGAACAAAGCCATGACCGACGAATTTCGGGCTCTTATCGACAATAGCACGCGGGAGCTAGTCCCCAGACATAATAATATGAATATCTTACGCAGCATGCGGATCTTTAAACATAAACTTAAATCTGATGGATCTTTAGAGCGATACAAAGCTCGTGTAGTCTGTGATATCACAGGTCTCAACAGGTTGGCATTAACTGTGGAGACACTTTTAACCCAGTGGTTAAAACAACCATGAGGACCGTTCTATCACTAGCTATATCTCACTCTTGGCCAATTCACCTGCTAGATGTCAAGAACGCCTTCCTACACGACGACCTCCTCGAGATTGTCTACATGCACTAGCCCCTTGGTTTTCGAGACAACCGCTATCCTAATCATGTATGTCTATTGAAAAAATCGCTATATGGGCTAAAACATGCATTGAAGGCATGGTACAAAGATTTGCCGACTATGTCTCCATGTTAGGATTTTTTCACAGCAAGAGTGACCATTCTCTCTTCATCTACAAAAATGGTCAGAACATTGCATACATCCTACTCTATGTAGATGACATACTTGTCACTTCCTCTGAGGACCTTTGCCACACGGCCCACACCTGAAAACGCATCTTGCGATACATCAAAGGGACCATCTCACATGGCTTATATTTGACCAGGTCCTCAATCAACTGCTTACTTTCTTACACTGATGCCGATTGGGCCAGTTGCCCTGACGCGCGACGCTCTACGTGTGGCTATAATGTCTACTTGGGAGACAACCTCATTTCTTGGTCCTCGAAGCGTCAACAGATCGTTTCTCGCTCCAGTGCAGAAGCCGAATACCAAGGAGTTGCCAACGTTATCTTTGAAACATGCTGGTTACGCAACCTCCTACTGGAATTTCATCATTCCACAACTCATGCAACCTTGGTATATTGTGACAATGTTAGTGTCGTCTACATTTCAGAAAACCCTGTTCAACATCAACGTACCAAACACATCGAGTTTGACATTCACTTTGTGCGCGAAAAGGTTGCAAGAGGATAGGTTCGGGTACTACATGTGCCTTCCCGCTTTCAAATAGCTGACATCTTTACTAAAGGTCTTCCACATGTACTCTTCGATGACTTTCAGACCAATCTCAGCATCCATAAACCTCTTGTTTCGACTGCGGGGGTATAACAACCGATATTACAGCCTCTATCGTTAGTAAAAACAGCTAACATATTAGCTGTTTACAGCTGTAACAATAGCTGTCACATTTAGAAAAGGATGATGTCAATTGTATATATATATGGTTTATGAGTGAAAGCTCTTATAGTTTTCAATGTGACATGGGGGGAGAATTCGATAACACTAATTTTAAGACATTAGCCAACACCGGTCTTCACTTTTGTTTTTCATGTCCACAAACTTCCCAACAAAATGGTAAATCCGAACGTATGATCCGTCGCCTCAATGACCTTATGATGTCTCTCCTCATCCATGCCTCACTGCCTCCCTCCTTATGGGTAGAAGCATTGCACACCGCCATTTACCTCCACAACATTCTACTTCCAAATTACTAAACTTTCACACTCCTACCATCCTCCTCTCCCACAAACAGCCCTCCTACAATCACCTTCGCACCTTTGGTTGTGCATGCTACCCCAATCAAAATGCCACATGTCCTCATAAACTTGCACCCAGGTCTACCTTGTGTGTATTCCTTGGCTACCCCTCCAATTTTTGTGGCTATCGATGTCTTGAAGTTGACACGGGCAAGATATTTCTTTTCCGACTTGTCACCTTTGATGAATCTACCTTCCCTTTCTCCAACACCCACGCATCCTACAAATTTTTGAATCCTGACCCATCTCCACTCTTTCACTTCTACCCTTCACCCACAATGGGTAACACTGTCCCCACACCAGCCACCATAGCTGTCACCTCTGCTCCCTCATCAACATCCACTGCCACCCTGAATCTGCCACCAGCACACCTTCTCCACCAACTCTTATCTACAGCCATCGTACCTGCCAGCCCACAACTGCCACCATTCCAATTCCTCAACTGCCCCTTTCCTCCTTTTCCACTGACTCATCCTCATCCACCCAGTCCACGCCTCCGCATACCACATCACACCCCATGCTCACCCAATCCAAGACAGGATCATTACCCCCACCTTTCTTCAACCTTAACACCACCACCATCTCCCCTCTTCCAAAATCTCACAAACAGGCCCTTAATGACCCTAACTGGCACTCAGCCATGACTGATAAATACCGTGCTTTAATTGCAAATAACACGTGGGAATTGGTACCAAGACCTTTGGATGCACATGTTATAAGGTGTATATGGTTATTCTGTCACAAATATCATGCTAATGGCACTCTTTAAAGGTACAAGGCTCG
Organism: Mikania micrantha; assembly: GCA_009363875.1. Taxonomy (NCBI): domain Eukaryota; kingdom Viridiplantae; phylum Streptophyta; class Magnoliopsida; order Asterales; family Asteraceae; genus Mikania; species Mikania micrantha. The sequence goes on along the minus strand of CM018682.1, from coordinate 27,046,077 downwards.
GTTGGTGGTTAATGGTAAATCTCAACAAGTTGGAATTGACTGCGACGAAACTTTCAGTCCAGTTGTAAAACCTTAAAACCTACTACTATACGCACGGTCCTTAGCCTTGCCTCTCGTTCTTGGCCTATCCACCAATTAGATGTCAAGACTGCCTTTTTACACCGTGATCTTTCTGAAACAATTTATATGTTTCAGCCCCCTGGGTTTACTGATAACCTCAACCCCAAACATGTGTGCAAATTGAAAAAGTCGCTATACGGATTAAAACAAGCACCCCGAGCTTGGTATCATTGGTTTGCTTCAAACATTCAAAAATGTGGTTTTAAGCCCACCATCAGCAACTCCACCCTGTTCGTTTACAAAAATAATGATCAATTGGCCTATTTACTACTTTATGTTGACGACATAATATTAACTGCATCTACTTCAACATTCTTGCAGCATATCATCACTATGTTAACCAGGGAATTTGCCATTGTCTGACCCTGGGTCTTTGCACCATTTTTTGGGTATTCGTTTCACCAGGAAACATGGCAGCCTTTTCCTATCCAAAACACAACATGCCAAAGAAATCCTAGCTCGTGCAAACATGGAAAATTGCAAACCGTGTGGTACTCCAACATATACCAACTCTAAACTTAGCGATTCTAGTGGTGCGTTATTACCAGATGGTACACAATATCGCAGCCTTTCTCGTGCCTTGCAATACTTATCCTTCACCAGGCCAGCCATCTCTTATGTTGTACAGCAGCTCTGTTTATTTACGCACTCTCCTAGAGAACGGAGAACCTCATTTTAATTTCATGAAACACCTTCTTTGGTACATCAAAGGCATGCTGGATCATGGCCTCACCATCTCTCCCTCCAAGACATCCACCTTAACAGCTTACTCGGATGCTGACTGGGGGCTGCCCTGATTCTAGAAGCTCCACATCTGGGTATTGTGTATTTTTGGGATACAACATCGTCTATTGGTCGGCAACCAACCATTTCCCGACCAAGTGTTGAAGCTGAATATCATGGGGTTGCTAATGCAGTTGGCTTCGAAATTTACTCCTAGAACTTCATTCTCCTTTACACCAAGCCACAATTGTCTATTGTGATAATATCTCTGCGGTTTACTTATCTCATAATCCAGTCCAACATCAAAGCACTAAACACATCGAGATAGACATACACTTTGTACGAGAGAAAGTGCGCCTTGGCTTTATTCGGGTCTTGCATGTACCAGCTGATTATCAACACGCTGACATCTTTACCAAAGGGCTGCCCAGACAACTGTTTGAACGTTTTCGGTCCAGTCTCTGCATTCATTCTTCTACTACTACGACTCTGGGGGCGTATTAATGGATACATATCCGCACATATATCTTTTGTATATATTTCAATAAATGTAATTTATCAAGTATATCTTAGTTTTACTTTAGGTGATTTAGTTTCCTATTGTATATGATTTGTATTGTATATTTATTCTGTAATTATGAATGAGAAGGGGCAAGAGAGTTTATCAATTAACAACTACTTCTCCATTGATCTGACAACTTACCGAGTTACCGATCTGAGTATAACCCCCCCCCCCTTCTCTGCACCTCTCATGTCGGACACGGTCTCAAGGAAACAAAATGATTCCTCCAAGATATACTAACCATTAGACACACAACAATCCACAAGAAAACTAGACAAACACCAAAAATCGATCTAGGCAGCCGAATACAATCAAGCAAACTAGGGTTAACAATCCAAGTAAACCACACGCCAACACAAAACACACAACGATCAATAATGACACTTATCAACAATAAACATACAATAACTACTAAATGATAAAAAGCATACACCTTGGTTTTAAAAATAGCACCTAAGGCGTGCCTGAGGCATGAGGCACAAGCAGGAAAATGCTTTTGGGCCTTGAGGTGGCGCTTTATGAACATTTGGGTCAAACTTGATATTTCGATCAACAAATCGGGTATGTAGGAGGGGATATGTATAAACAACCAATGGGATTAGAGATTCATAATGGTTTGCATGATAAAAAAAAGCCCATTATGTTAAAACGACGAGACAAATGCATCTTTAGTTGTAGTTAAAACTTATTTTGTTGTATATAGAGAAATGCCTCACTTGCGTAGTAAAGTGAGGCTCTCGCCTAATGGTTCATGCCTTACGCCTTGGTATTTGAGGCCTAAACGCCTTAGAGCGCCTCGAGCTTTTTATAACCAAGGCATACACGAGCACACTAGTAACCAATAGCACATAATATTAATGATGAACAAGAAGCACACAAACGCAATGATCCACAAGCACATTGGTCAACAATGAACATGCAATAGTAAGAGACACCCAATATACAATATATAGTGACCTACAAGCAACAGACAACACAACACAACACAACACAACACAACAGAACACAACAGAACACAACACAACAGACAACGCAACGCAACGCAACGCAACGCAACCCTACCCTACCCTACCCTACCCTACCCTACCCTACCCTACCTGAGCTTGATGACTGTTAACATGACCCTTGTTATGGTGCACCTGCAACCAAAACATAATAGAAACCCAGTTTTCAATCGGATGAATCGCTAGGTCTGACTTGTGTTGGTGCTTAAAACTACTTGAAACTGGCGGACAAGTGCCTGGAGAGGGAGAGAGAGGGATGGAGGAAAGGAGAGAGAAAGAAGGGGGTATTACTAGTGGGAGAGAGAAAGAGAGGGGGGGGAGAGAGAGAGAGAGAGGCTATTACTAGTGGGGCATGAAGTTCTTTTTGTTAGGAACATAATATCCTAAAGGGCTTAATAGATGAGATTAATTTAGCTTTGTTAGCAAGTTTGTAAAAGCAAAGTTTTGTAATGATGAGTTAAAAGTGATACATGGAGTAATTATATATATACTAGCCTAAAAACCCATGTATAGTTACAGGAAACGTGAAGGACCCCGCGTACCACGATCTGAGTCGATCGTACCGATTCGCGGTACATAATCGTCCCGATCGCCACTGGATCGCGATCCGGTACGTGAATATGTGTCGATCCCGATTGAACTTAAATTCGTCAAATTGGCACCTGAATCGCGTACCAGACCTACCTAAATCGCGTTCCCAAGCCAAATCGTCGAATTTGTACCTGAATCGCCAATTGAAGCTTCCTGGAAACTGTTGGTTTCCGATTGGCGTTCCGACTTCCGATTCCTTCCCCATTTCAAATTCGTTCAATTTCGTTCTTATAAATGCAGATATTTCGTATATATGCTTTTTGACAAGCGATGATATATATGCTTTTTGACAAGCGATATATATGTCAGAATTGTGAAAAGCGGTGATATGAGAAGTCAAAATTGTGACAAGCGGTGATATGAGTCAAAATTTGTACCTAGACAATTTCGTTCATTTCAAATTCCTAGACAAAAAACATGTATATGCATCTATGTATCATTACTGTATACAGTAATGATATTTTAAGTTCTAAGCATGTATGTCTATTATATGAATTTTATGTTATGAAGCGATACGGCGTACCGAAACATGTGATACATCGTACCGCGTACCGAAATGGCGTTCCGAATGAACCTACCCCCTCGTACCGAATTTTTGAAATGTACGAACCGCGTACCCGTTTTCGTACCACGTATCGGAGCGTACCGCGTTCCGTGTGACTATGAACCCATGTATTACATGGGTTTAATAATAAAAAATATAAAATATTAACATAAAATAATAATAAATATTTATTAATTATAAAATTATATTTGAATATAATCTATAATTGAAATATTCTTATAATTTATTAAATTTTAATAAATTAATAACATATTAGAATAAGAAGATTTATATTATTAATAATTAATTAGATAATTTAATCACTAAAAATTATTAGTATCTAATAGGAAAGAGAGGCTTTAAAAGTAATTCCAGATTTCACCACAAAGTGACACGTGTCTCCTATAAATACTCCTTTATTAGAGTAGGTAGATTGGGTAGGATGAAACAAAAAGTCTATTTTGCCTAAGAAGAATAAAAAGTATTTCTTAAACCACCGAAACCTGCCCAAACGATTTTTATTTATTAATTTATATCCTATAGAGGGGAAAATACAGTACCACAATTTCATGCATGTATTTATTGTTTTATTCACAGAAAGCAGTTGACGGACATCTTCAACTCTATTGGACTCAATGAAACAATTATGCAGATATTGAACATGTTCATGAGCATGGGAAGGCCTCATCATTGGGTGAATTACTTGATGCCAGAGGATGCTAGATTCAACAAATCAGAGGAATCCTCTGCTACCCCTAATGTTTCCGACGTCACTAAATTAAACCAATTAATGATGGAAACCTGGACAGTTTTGTCAAGGTATTTCATTTTACACCACTCAATTGTTTTATTCAAGGAATTAGATTATTATTGAATAATATAAAATCATATGTGATAGCTAATCTTATTAAGATTTTAAAAGGAAATCAGGAAGAATTTATAAGGAAATCAGGAAGAAAGGGTTTTTTATGTCAAACTCAACTGGTAAAAAAGATTATCCTTTATCCAACGCAGTTGATCTGCTGATTTTCCGGTTTTTTAAACACTGGATCAATTCCCATCCATTTGTGTAAAATGCTGAACCTGTGTCTAAATGGTGCTTACTGAAAAATTAGATCTTAGGTTTCAAGATTAGGAGATGATTTTGATTGCAATTGTATTGATCTGTTTCAAACATTAGTTTTTGCTTGCAAGGGTTTATATCTAGAAATGAATAGTTTGGGTTTAAAATGTTTCTTCTGGCACTAAATGCTTTTACTTGTGAAAGTCATCATTAGGTTAGGCATGTTTACATATTATTCTTTAGTTTCTCTTTAAAATAGATAAATTTCTCAGAAGGTAAAATTTGATTAATTTTAAGCATTTGTTGTCTTGTGCCCTCAGCTTATTGTCAATACTTTATATAGAAAGACTTGGAAAAGGTAATTCTGTTGATGTACTAACTAGAGGTGGCAAGCTTGACCCATAACATGTAAATGTGTAATATTTCGATCTCTATCAGGTAAAAGAACAAAAAAACTGCTAAAAAGGAAGCATCAATAGGATGCTATTTTGATAAATCAGCCATTTGATGCCGGCCGAGCCATTTTACAACCAATAGGGAACTTTAATTGTTGTCAAATTGAAGTTTATTATTATTTTGGTGTAGTTATGAATTTGGGAATATTCTTGAGATGTCACTAAGAAAAGTGGTGGATGGAGTAATGGAAGACATGAAGCTACAATTTGGAGATGAGAATTTACCATTAGCTAAACTTCTTCCGCGCGTTGCACAAATTAGCCCGCTGCTGCTTGAAGAACCAAGCAGAAACAAGTTTATTGAAATCATTCGAAACATACCGCAAGTTGATGTTTTCTTCACTTTACTCTACACCAACATGCCAACTTCATGATCATTGCTTCCCCAGAACTGCACTGTTTGCTTGGACTTTCATCTCGAGGACAATTTGTAATTCTTGTTTTACTTCTGTTATTATCACCCATGTATCATCAAATGTGTTGTAGTTCTTTCGGCTTGTTTTTTCTCTCTAGATCTAAACAAATTACCATTTTAGACACATATGTAGTAGTAGTAGTTGCAGTCTTTTGTGCAAATTTTTACAGTGGATGTTCAATTACTGTTGGTTTCTCTTGACATGGGAGCAAGTAATAATAGAAGCCATGGATTTATTTGATGAATATTCTAAATCCTTTATATGTTATTTTGGGGTTAATAAGTTCAAGTGTGTCTTTTTTGTTTACAAATATGTAGGCTGTTTGTATGTTTATGATACGTGTATGCCCTGACTTTTAAGAAGAAAAATTATTTTTGTAGCGCCCATGAGTTGGGGGTATCATTCGAAGCAGCGTCTCTATCCTAGTGAGATAGGGTTAAGGTTTGTCGAGATGAATCTTGTGATTTGTTAATATTTTACTCTTGGTCTATAAGTTTCATAAATTACCATATGGTCCTAAATTTTGAACATTTGTAAAAATACAGTTCTTAGGTTACTAAATTATACTCGCATGGATGACCAAATTAACCTAACCTAAGAATTATATGTGGCACAAATGTTTAAAGTTTGGATCATATGGGTAATTTATGAAACATAGAACCAAATGTGAAATACTAGCATACTACAAGTACTATCTCCGTAATTTACTCGAGTTATAAATGTATAAAATTCAAGAGGAAAATCTTTGATTTAAAACTAAGAAAATAGAGGTATTTTAAAAGGATGTATTTGTCACATTCTTATTAAACAAGTTTTTTTATTAGGTGAAATTATTAAAATATCCTTTTGAATTTTATAAAAAGGTATATCTTTGGTAATATTTACTTGCAAATAATATGAGCCATCTTTTTGATATATATATATAGACAAACACACATACGTACATATATGTAATACATACACACACACCTACATATGTATGTATGTATATTATACATATATGCAAATGAAAAATTGTGTCGAAATAGTTGTTACTATACTGAAAAAATTAAATATTTTATACTAAAATAAGCATCATTTTATCGTAAGATTTGAACGTTTTCATAAACCAAGCTCCTAAAAACAAGCATTAAGACCCTGAATACAAACACAGACACAACCATAAATCTAAAACTATACTTCATAAAAGTGAGCGTCAACAAACTAGAATGTCGACGCAACGCAGACAAAACAATAAACTTAAAACTGAAACTAAAATATCATACAACAAAGCATACCCATTTAAAATTCCACTTTGAGTGGGGTATGAGGGTATGAAGACTCATCTTACCCCTAACTAAAAATAGGATAGAGAGACTGCTTTGTAGGAGTAACCCAGCTCAAAGCTCCACCTTGTTTTATATATATATATATATATATATCCTACAAAGCAAACAAAAATACCATAAACCGCAAAAACCCTAAAGCATACTTTGTTATAAAAGTCAATGTCACTCGGCCCTCAAATTCAAAAGTGTACTCCATTGAAAACCAAGTGCCAAAAGCGTATTTCATCGTAAAAACCAGAGTGTGATGTGTATTCTATCATAAAGTGAGCAACAAAAAACTCAAATGTAAATCTAGACACAACAATAAACCTGCTAAAAGATGAAAGAAAAGAAAACCATAAAAAGTAAATAAATCAAAAAAAAATGATAAAACAAACTGTAACACTAATGTAAACATGTCATAACTGGGTCCTGGTTGGACTGGTCCAACTAGCCTGTCTGGTCTAGTCACAAAAAACATTGATTAAACTTAACACTAAAACACCATAAACCAAAATGTCAAAAGTACCCTTAGTAAGACCAAATGTCAAAAGTATATTCCTTTCCATCGTAAAAATTAACGTTAAGAATTCAAAATATAAACCAAGACGCAGGGATAAATCTAAACTAAAACACCAAAACAACCTAAAACTAAAACCCAAAAGAAATGAAAAAGAAAAAAATAATAAAAAAGATAGCACATAAGAATCTTTCTTTCACAAAACATCAAAACTAACCGGTGTTACTTTTCACGTGTATTTTGTATATAGTTATTATTATTATTAGAGTAAACTGCAATTTGCGTCCCTGTGGTTTACTCAAAATATCAACTTTCATCCCTTTCGCTGAATTTTTGTACTTTGCGTCTCTGTCGTTTCTAATTTATTCTAATTGAGTCCCTCTCGCCTAACTCCGTTTGTTTTTCGTTTGCCAGATAGACAAAATGACGGTTTTACCCCAGGGACTCATATTGATTATTTGAAACATGTCCATTTTTTAAAATAAACTGCAATTTGCGTCCTTGTGGTTTACACAAAATATCAACTTCCGTCCCTGGACTTTAGCATCATATTGAAAATGAGTTTTAAAAATACAATGCTAAAATCCAGGGACGAAAGTTGATATTTTGAGCAACCACAGGGACGCAAATTGCAGTTTATTTTTAAAAAATTGTCATGTTTCAAATAAGCAAAATGAGTCATTGAGGTATAGATGTCATTTTGTCTATCTGGCAAACTGAAAACAAACGGTTTTAGGCGGGAGGGACTCAATTGGAATAAATTTGAAACGACATGAACGCAGAGTGCAAAAATTCAACGGCAGGGATGAAAGTTGATATTTTGAGTAAACCACAAGGACACAAATTGCAGTTTACAATTATTATTATTGTTATTATTAGTATATATTTATTTGGGTGTGACAATCTGATACATATTTAATGTAAGACTAGTCTATTTAATATTGGCTTTGCCTCTTAAAATAAATGGTCATGAGTTTAATTTCATGTAATTATAGACTTTAGTCTATTTGGGTAACTTTATGGAAATATAACCAACTTTCAGCTTTGTTCCAATTAGGTCACTCATACTTTTTTTTGTTACGATTAAGTCACTCATATTGTTCCGATTAAGTCACTCATACTTTTTTTTTCCGATTAGGTCACTTTACTTTAATTTTGTTTCAGTTAGGTCACTCATATTGTAAGTAAAATGTTTGTGATTAGAACACTATTTTAAAGTAAAGTGACCTAATCGAAACAAAAAAAAAAGTATGAGTAACTTAATCGGAACAAAAAAAAAGTACGAGTGACTTTATCGGAACAAAAAAACGTATGAGTGACCTAAGTGGAACAAAACTGAAAGTTGGTTACATTTTTATGACATTTTCCCTTCAAAAAAATAGAAAGATTATGAGGCGTAAACAACTTCACATTCCCTCCCATTTTAACTCTATGTCAATGTCACATGACACTGAATCCCGCCTCACTTTATCACCCTCAAACATAAAATGGATAATTTTGTAGTTCATACCAAAATAAATAAGTCAAAAGTGTAAACAATGAAGAGTTAGTAGGAAAAAAAAAACACACCCATTAGTTTTACAGTACTAATGAAATTTCTAATAACATCTACGTAAAGATGGGCAAGAAGAACCAGTACAACCCAAATTGGTAGGCGAAGTCGGTTTTAATTTCTCAAACAAATCATAACCGAAACCAAAACCAGAGTTAATTTTACCCAGCCAAAAACCGATAAAAAACTGTCACAAACCCAAACCTAACCAAACCTAGTTCTTGACTTTGTCAACCAAAACCAAAACCAATTTTAAGCCGAATCCGGTTCCAAAAAATCTTTTTGTGCATAAAGAGATATTTTTGCTCAGTTGAGCCTACTCGCTTCAACTCAAACTAAAGAATAAGTGGAAACAATAATCTGTAAAAACTATAGTATGTTTGTGAGACTTATCGTTTATAAGTTTATAAAAACCTACTTTATACGCAGATGTTAGAATTTAGAGAAAAAAATAAAACCTAGCCAAAAAACATACATCCACGTTACCATATTTGACACCCAATTAAAAATGACCTGACTGAACAATTCGACATGTAAACTCAAGTTTTTTTTTAAATTTGATAGCTAATTTGAATTGTTGTCATCTCAGTCTTGACCGTTCAAATTCCAGAACCAGAACTATGAATTGATGAAGAAAATATTAGACCACTGTTGACTTTTGAAGAAGTCAACAGCATTCTAAGGTTCAGGATTTGGTTCATTGGTAAGGGAAGGGCAAACCACATTTTTGACAACTGCAAAATAGAGATCAAAGTCTGCTTTTAATTTAGAACAGGATGCCTCTATCCACTTTTCGGCTACACTTGTCGGAAGAGAATCAAGGCTGTCCCTTTCACGTTGTGCAATTACGGGGCGTATTTCATCATACACAGATTCAAGTTTTGAGGTTGCTAAACTTCTTTCCTCCTACACCATAAAAAAGGATTAACAAAACCAGTTAAATTTTATCTAAATACTTAGAACCAGCAGTGGTATGTCAACGGTCAACCTGTTCACTAAGAATGGAGCAGCTCAGATGGAGTTAAACAGAAGTTGCCCCAAGTTCATTTCAATGTGAACCTCCAAAATTTTTTATTTAAAGATTTATATTAATATTGTTCTATAACCATAATAACTTTTATAAGTTCTTTTTGTTTTAAAGAAAGCACAAAAGCACTTGCAGGCCTGTTTTAACCCAATAAGGCTACCCGTTTCATGTTTCAACCAGAACCCATTTTACCCGTTGCACGACCCACTGATTACTTGAGGCCAATGCTATCCTTTCCACGAGTTTATCCCTATGAATGGAGGCCCAAAGTCCATCTTTAACGTCATCCTCGTGACTTGTTATTTTCATAGATTTATACTGTTATTAAGAACATAACCTGTCATCCTAAATAACTCATACCAAGAATGACCTGTTTTAAAGTAACATATATACACTGTTTTAACCCGAACCCCTTCTAGAATGCTTACCCGCCCTACCCATCTTGACACAACTTGAGGTGAGTACAAAGTTACCATCCTCACAAGTTCAAGTCTAAGCTTGATTGCTAGGATCAGTTATTTTCATAAGTGGACTAACTTTTGTTTCTTTTCTCAATCTAGAATTAATATGTTTTTAAGATAATAGGTCATGGTGAAAACCTTTTTCAGTTTAAACATAAAAAATGTGATTCGATGGTTTTACAAATGGAACTAATAATTTGTCTATGCTGGTGAAGACCACCGAGTTCTTTCCCTGAACTCGATTAAAATTGTTTTCATTTTTGGGTGGGTCAAAACAAGCTGAGTTGACGTGCTGCTAAGGATCATATATTGAAGACCCAACTTTTCGAATAAAGCAATTTTGAAGTTTAAAAACACTTGTATATGGTTTGATCTGTTCAACCTGTTACCTTCTGTGGCATTTTCTTTTTGTTTTAACCAATTTTCCTCCATTAACAAAATATAAATTGACCCATTTTCACATGAAATGGGCTGAAAGGCTGAAACTGCCAACTCTACATATGAAAACTTATTTACTAAAACAAATTCAATGTAGAGCATCACCATGCTTACCTCACATTTAATAAGTTCATCTTGTACTTTCTTTGAGGCAAAGAGTTGGGCAACACGTTTTCCATTTACCTGCTTCCTACCAGAAAGTTTTTGTTTCCTGTTTGGAATGCGTTTAGTTGCCCGTTTTGCAGAACCTGTGCCAAGCCCATTGTTAAAGTCATCATTAGTCTTTGGCCCAGAAACTATGATAGCATTCTGACCACCTTCTTTAACTTCACTCTTGGCACTACCAACTGTTCCTGCACCAACTGACCCTGAAAATTCTTTGTATTTATATCCAAAACCATTGTTGTTTAACCCAGAAATTTCGGTTTTGACAGTTATCAATGTTTCCTGATTGGTAGAGCCAGTAGCCTTGACCTTATCCAATGGTTCATCCTCAGCAGAATCATAAAGAGGGAACTCATCAACTGTATATCTAAAGGGAAAAAACATCAACATTAGAGGTGGAACACACAAATCGAACAACAGCTGCAATGAGTAACTTAAACGGACGGGTAAGAATTTGTCAGGTCAGGCTGGGCCAAACCACCAACTTCTTTTACAATTTTATTCAATTTTGTAGAATGATGTATTATATACAACTAAAACTATATTACTAAATTAATAATGCTAGTTTATTTAGATACAAAGATTTGCGACAAAACATTCAGTACACTTGAGACAGCATTTGGCCTTTTAACCAAATTGACCTTTTTCATTCTTAGCTGCTTGTTAACCTTTACAAAATTTGATCCTTTACCAAACAAAAACAACAGAAATTAACTTGTTATATAAATAAGTTAAAAAGACACCTCCATCATTCAAAGTACGTAGTATTCAAAAATAAGCAGTAAGAAATGTTATCATTTAGGGCGGGGGGGTTGGATCAATTATTCCATTGGCAAAGCCATTTGGAGTTAAGAGTGGTGAAGCTCCCCTTGAGGTCAAGGATTTGAGACTTGCCAATGGCTTATTGGCAGGTTGATGTAAATAATAATAATAATAATAATAATAATAATAATAATAATAATAATAATAATAATAATAATGCTGTCCAAAAAAATAAAGGAAATCAAAAAAAGAAATGTCGTCATATAACGAAGAAAATAAAGAGTACTGTATGACCCATTTACAAAGTATTTCATAATTTTTGCAGGTTAAAGTGCACATACTCTAGTAAACGAACCATAAAAAATTGTTTGATTATTTATTTGAGGTGTATCAGCTTCTCATTACTTCCATATTAGCTAGTATTTTCACAGACCATATATATCATTATAGAATGTTACAAGAATTTCTGTAAATCATATAAAAATGAGATGAAACATAAGGAACCGGAAACAAGTAGATGCTCGATTGAAAATGAAAACTTCATTTGACATATAATAATCCATTATATAAATACATAATTAATTTCAAGCAATAAGAAGATTGAAGTAAATAGAATTTATCCTTGGCAGCCTCAAGAGATAAAAGATTTCCAAAGAGTATTTTCTATTATGATAATACTAGTAAATGCTAGCAGATTGAAAACCAAAATTTATCAGTTTCACCTAAGTAGATTATAATATACTTTAAAACAGCATGCTATGTGCCAAAAAATAATTATGTTAGACATGAAGTAGTGCAAACTCATGATTGCACACTAGAATGCAACAAATACACACATCTATAAATAAGCTATGTGTATGCCTATATGTAGATATACACATATGTACATACATAGATACAAATGTAGATACAGGTATACATGTATGCATATTATACTACCTGTCATCACCATCTTCCCACACATGGTTATGCTCCTGATAACAATAACAATGGATTAGATGCTTATACAAGAAATGCCTATTTTCTAGAAAGTGGTTGACAATGATAGACACAAGGAAATCAAATACAAAAGGTTTAACAAGCAAAGATACAAAGGAAGCAATATAGGAAAGCTATAGAACATGTGAGGCCCTAACACAAGTATAACTTCGATTCTTCAAGTTGACATTTAAGTACATCATAAACTGAATTACAAATTGATCAAAATTAATGAGCAAAAAAAGAAATATAAAAAAAATAAAAAATAAAAGATTTGTCGAAAAACTGAAACCAAAACAACAGAAGGTGATTAGTTAGATGTTTTGACTGAAATATTTCAGTTACATCATCTGGTCAAATAATGTATGTCTTACAGACAATAAACCATAGTTGTAGAAATCACTAGGCATAGGTCAGGTGGTGAGGTACTAACCATCGACTGAGAGAAATTAATCAGATTGGAATTTATATATTTTTAAAAAAATGTGTTTAATTTTTCAAATAGTTTAAACATTTTGACCAATTTTCAATGATTTTGGCTGGTACCAATTTTTAGTGCTGATTAGGGGATTCAATTCAATTTCCAATTAATCAGCTCCAAAGTGTGTGTGTGTGAGAGGGAGGGAGGGAGGGGGCGCGGGGGCGGGGAGGGAGGGAGGGAGGAGGGAGGGAGCGAGAGAGAGAGAGAGATCTGTATTTATCAATGAGAAGATTTGGGAGGTTATATGCATTAACAACAAATATAGGGTGACTTTTAACTTATTTGACCCATTTAACACATTCCCCTATTAGGCTATTAGTGAAAAAATCTTTTCGACCCATTCATAAGTAAAAAGTTAAAACTGTCGTGTAAAATGTTATCTATTTTCGCCTTATTATGTGTTGGGTTCCTAGAGTTCCTTATCAAAATAACAAGAAAAAAATAATATAATCATGAGCAAAAAGAATTTACCTGAAAACCTTGAGACTTTGCACCAAGAAAAATAGAACAATTAGGGGCCCCACAGAGACATCGCACGTTAACACCACCATACCATTCAAAATTATAGTCGTATGCCAATTCAGTACCAACAGAAATGTCTTCGGTTGCAAAAATCCCAACCCTTGTTTCACCCAAAACTGTCCACTTCCTTGTCTCACAATTCGGTTGGCTACAACCACAAAAGGCATAGTTAACCTACCAGTAGATACTAGATACGGCCCATTTAATGAGCAAACTGGGTAATGGTCAAAGCCGATAACTTTATATGAGGCGAAAGAGGGTCAGGTTGGCCCGAACCATTTTTTCTCTAAAACTTGTTACTTTTTTGAAAAATGAGTGTGTCAATTATGATTATATAAAATCTATTATATCATCAACAACCACACTTTTTGGATAGATGTAGAAGGTGTTATATAAGCTTTGGGCATTTCACCTCGGTTGACCTGCTTCTTTTATGATTATAATATTTCTTGAATTTACCCGTTAGACCAACTTAAAATAACATCAACCAGAATTGATTCATTTTAAGTAAATAAGTGAAAATTGCCACATCTAATCAAAAGGTTCCAATAACCTTTTGTTATAACCAATTTTAAGTAATGTTAACTTACCAGGAGTGGTTTATGAATCTACCAAGACTTCCTTTTCTGGTGGCATCAATATAGTAATTGGCATTAAGAGATATTATATATGCATCCCTTAAACCTGCATCCAAATCAAAAGATACTAAGCAATAGCTAAACAAACAAACTTACCCAGAATATTTCCACTCTTTAGTAGGGTCTAGGGGGGAAGGATAAAAACAAACCTTACCCCTATCTCATGTTATATGTTGGGAAAACAAGATAAAATCAACATTGCCAATTTAAAGGTTGTCAATAAAGAGAAGGATGAAATTGCTTGTCAAATTCATAGAACTCTCAAAGAGTCTAGCTTGAGATTTAGAAAGACTTGAAAGTAAAATTTAGTAAGCATCAATCTAGGGGAGATTGTCAGGTTACTATGATTGATCATACCATAACATGTTTTGATACCCAAGATTGTTTTGACACCAAAGTTTATTGATGCCGACGCTCACTTCTGATATCAAGGCTTTCAATTTACTACCGATCCTAAAATCAATACCAAGGTACTTAGACTCTAATGCCGTTACTTTTGATGTGCAAGTTAAAGATACTCAAGATCAATTTACAAAACTTATGTGATCCTATCTTCGACTGTTTTTCGTTGTAGTTGCAACTAATATATATTTTTTATCATTATATAATTAGCTAGGCTAGAAAGAAACCACACGTTGAGATAACTGAATGCAACAGAATAATGAAGATATTTCTGTGATTGTTTTGACATCTTAGTGTATTTGCTAGTCATGTGTTGTAATGTATACATTTGGGCAGTTTATCAAATATATGAGAGGTTAAAAGTTACTTTTGTTCTTGATATATGAAATTCATTTTCAAGCGTTTGAGTGTGCGTATTTAGATTAATTCCGCAATCTAAAGTGTTATCACAAGTTAACAAGAACCACCTTAATCCATCCTAACAACCCTTTTTCTAATTTTTTATACATTGTACATGTATGTGTTGAGTGTGGAGGCTTCTAAAGACAGCTTGTAATGGGCCGCACACGGGTTGGGCTTGGCTTGTAGGTTAAGTTAGAATACATATTTGTATCTCTATTTAAATGTCTCATTGTACTTGTAATCTCTTGAGCACCTAATAATACGAATCCTAGTTGCAGCACAGTAGACGTAGGTCACATCGACCGAACCACTTTAAATCCTTGTGTCGTTTACTACTTTCGTGTGCGTGTTTGTGTGTGTGTGTGTGTGTGATTACCCAACAACTGGTATCAAAGAATCTACATCTAGAGCAGCTAGATGTTAAGACAGCTTTCCTTCATGGTGATCTTGATGAAGATATCTACATGGTGCAGCCAGAGGGTTTTTAGATTTCAGAGAAAAAAACATGGTTTGCAAGTTCAAAAAGAGCTTGTATGGGTTGAAACAGGCTTCGAGGCAATGGTACTCGAAGTTTGGCAACTTCATGGGTCGAAATGGGTTAAAGAGATGTGAAATGGATCATTGTTGTTACATCAAGAAGTTCAGTAAGTCCTACATCATCTTACTTCTTTATGTGGATGATATGTTGATTGCGGGTTCCGATATGAAAGAGATCAACAAATTGAAGAAACAAATTTCCGAGGAATTTGAGATGAAAGATCTTGGTGCTGCTAAACAGATAATTGGGATGAGTATTTTCAAAAACAGTAAGGATGATTCTCTGACACTTCCTCAAGAGAAATATATTGGCAAAGTGTTAGAGAAGTTTAGCATGAAGAATGCAAGAGCGAGAAACACTCCGTTGGAAAGTCAGTTTAAGCTTTCAAAAGACCAGTGTCCAAAAACAAATGAAGACATAGCCGAACTGGCTAAGGTATCTTATGCATCAGCTGTTGGAAGTCTTATGTATGCAATGGTGTGCACAAGACCTAATATAGCACATGCCGTGGGAGTAGTTAGTCAATATATGTCCAATCCGGGGAAAGAACATTAGGAAGCAGTCAAGCGGTTGCTTCGGTATTTGGAAGCGACTTTAAAGATGGGTTTACGTTTCAAGGGTAAAGATACAGTTCTGAGGGGCTATACGGATGCAGACCTTGGGGGATGCAAGGAATTGTATAAAAGCACAACTGGGTATGTTTTTTCAGTAGAAGGAACCACAGTTAGCTGGATGTCCAGATTGCAAAGAAGCGTTGCACTTTCAACCATAGAAGCCGAGTATGTGGTTGCTGCTGAGGCTAGCAAAGAACTCATTTGGTTAAAGGATTTTCTGGAAGAACTTAAGAAGAAACAGCCAGACAGTCCTCTGTATTGTGACAATCAGAGTGCAATTCATCTCGGAAAGAATCCAGTGTTTCATGGCAAAACGAAACACATCCAGCTGCGATACCAATTTATCAAGGGGTTGATTAGTGATGGTACCCTGATGCTGGAAAAGATCAGAGGAACTGAAAATCCTGCTGATATGTTGCCTAAGGTGGTTACCTTAGAGAAGTTGAAGCTCTGTGTAGCTTCAACTGGCCTTCATGTTACTTGATGAGGAAGGCCGCTGCAACTAGTGGAAAAGAAGATTACAGAAGTACAGAATGAAGACAGAGTGCAGTTTGAAGGTTTTCAAAGCCTCCAAGTGGGAGATTGTTGAGTGTGGAGGCTTCTAAAGCCAGTCGGCTTGTAATGGGCCGCACACGGGTTGGGCTTAGCTTGCAATTGTATCTCTATTTAAATGTCTCATTATACTTGTAATCTCTTTAGCACCTAATAATATGAATCCTAGTTGCAGCACAGTGGATGTAGGTCACATCGACCGAACCACTTTAAATCTTTGTGTCATTTACTGCTTTCGTGTGCGTGTTAGCGTGTGTGTGTGTGATTACCCAACAGTATGCATATTAGAGATGAAACATAACCCATATGTAAAGAGGTCAAGATTGTCAATATATACAAAGATTGTACCTTGAGCTTCATAGGTTTGAGATCTGCGTTTTGCTTCGTCTGAAGAAATTATTTCTCCACAATATTCAATAATGAAATTTCCAGCCTAACCATATGAAATTGGAAAAACAAGAAATGAGTAAAAATCAGTATAGAATTGCGCATAATTCTTGATAACTATTAAACATAACTAAAACAAATTTTTGAAAGTATCACTTAGTGAAAGCTATCAATTATCTTATATAAGACATATTTATGGAAAGCAATGCTATCTCAAGAAAAGAGAAAATACCATCATGATAAGAGGCGGCAAATGGGTGGGGGTAACAAGCTAAAATGGGTTGGGACCCTAAACACATTTTTGTCCAATCATTTTTTATTTTTTTAACATTTAAAATATGATTGCAAGAATTATTATCTAAATAATAATCTAATATTTTAAATAGATGATTTACAAGGTTATATGCATTACCAACTCATTTCCTTTTTAGTTGAATTTTTTAAGTGTACTATTACAGATAAAGCATACCCAAATAGGCTCATTAGTAAGTAAATAAGTCAAATTTGCCACCGTTAATCATGAATTTTAAGTGTGATTATGTCAAGTATTTGATAACTTAAATCCTATAATGTTAACAGATAGCATAAACATAAATCTGTTACCTTTATATTTTCATCAGCTAAAAGACCCCACCCGCGGCCCTCGGTCTTGAATAACTTTGTCTTTGCATATTCAGATTTTTGAAACCTCTGAAAATGGTGAAAGCTATACATTAAAACTAAATTATACAATATGATCCCTTCATGGCACATAACATGATATAAACTTCTAAAAATTCATATAGATCAATTTTAGCAAAATTACAAAAAATAAATAAATAAATAAATAAATAAATAAGGAACATTGATACAGGTATATTACTAAGATTGCCACTTAACACCCAAATAGCCATTGCTCTATAGGCCAAAAAGAAAAACAAACATGCTAGATGCTATTACTATATTAAAACCAACTTTTGTGCTCCTCAAGTTGAAGCATATACATATCCAACTTAATTCAAGCTGCAATGAAGTACTTATTATAATTAGAAAAAAAGCAATGAATATACTCATATTACATGAAAACCATCCTCTAGTATAGGTCGATTTCCCAATTAACTCAGGTGCTTCTACTTTGACTTTCCTAGTTGATACAATGTTAAAACTAAAAGAAAACCCTAATTGTACGGTTAATCATAAAATGAGGAAGCATAACCACTATCTAATAGAAAAGTGACAAGATAGGTCAACATGGAAATAACAGTCCACCCCAAACATGAATTCTTCATAGCACATCCTTCAATTGCTTGAAACCCTTAAAACTACAAAATCATGTCAAAGATGATATAAACAAAGTTGAAGGAATAGAAGATCCATTCAGCAAGATATGAGATACTTTAATAACAAAACTAATGAAACACAAGTAGACCCTAAAACATCACATAAATGCTTAAGAAAATAAAATTGCAATAAACTAGTTCACCTATCATTTACCTGGTTCTTGCAATAGCTGCCACATGGGCAGTATCCAGGCGTGCATTCTGTGTTGGTCAGCACATTCAAACACCTCTCTCCGCATGCAAGCTCAGTGTTGCCAGGATCAAATTTGCATTCGCATACAGCAATATCCTCGTCTTTTTTCTTTATTTGCCTAGAAACACATGCAGAATTTTTGGGTCACATTAGAACTTAGTGCTGGCCCAAACGCAAATGAAACCTTTTCCACAAAATCAAACCTGAATTGTTGAAAAATAGCTGAGTCCGCATCTTAATCTACAACTTACAGCTTGGAACAATACAACTTTTAACCATAAATTTATAGTAGAGAAGGAAAAGAAAATGTGCATATTAGGGGTGGAAAATGGACATGTGAAGGTTGGGTAACATGTCAATTGTCAAATGACCATGAATCAAATGGTTACCTTTAGGATGGTCGGGATGTCCTAAAGCACATTTTGTTCGTAAGTTTTTCAAATTTTATATACATTATTATCGCCAATATGATTACAAATGTTGTGTCATTTCACTAACAATCTATATTATCAAAATACATTCGTTTAGGAGGCCATATGCATTGACAATGCTTTTGGTGACTTTTGTTGTGTTCAACCGATATACCTGCTTTTTTTCCCTAGTTGATATTTTAGATTTTACCAGTTTGACCTGTTAAAAATAAAGCACAACTCAAATTCCATTAGACTGATGTACCTATCAAGCCCCACCCCACCCCTTTCCTCTCCTTTACAAATAATCCAGATGCACAAAACCCACTGTCTGACGTTTTGTTACTTTCCTCTCAATAATTCCAAAACCATCAGCTAACACCCAAGGTCAACACCCAACACCCATCAAACTCCACACATCACTTGCTATTTCACCTTTGCCACGAAACCCTATGAATGCCCGCTATGACCCAGCTTGGAATTGTGCCATGACCGATGACTTCCGAGCTCTTATTAACAACAGCACATGGGAGTTAGTCCCAAGACATAATAATATGTATGTGATCTGTAGCATGTGGATTTTTAAACATAAAACCAATTCTGATGGTTCTCCAAAGCAATACAAAGCTTGTTTGGTTTGTGATGGCAAGTCTCAACAAAATGAAATTTATTGCAGGGAGACCTTCAGTCCGGTTGTCAAAATGGCTACAATATGGACAATTTTCTCGCTGGTAATTTTCCACTCTTGCCAATTTACAAGCTGGATGTAAAAAATGTGTTCTTGCATGGCAATCTTCAAGAAACAATTTGTATTTATCAATATCAGGTTTTAAAACAATCTAATACCAAATCATGTGTGCCTATTGAAAAAATAGTTGTATGGGCTAAATGCAAGCATCACAAGCTTGGTACCAACAATTCGCCGATTATATTCTAAGATTGGCTTTCACCATAGCAGATGTGAACTTTTGTTTTTTATTTAAAATATGGTCCTGAAAGCACTTGTATCTAGCTATATGTTGATGACATAATTCTAGTCACATGATCGGATGCTCTACAACACACCTTCATCAAACATTTGGCAATCGAATTCACCATGAAAGATTTGGGCCCGCTCAACTATATCCTCATGATCTTTGTTATCTTGCAACATGATTCTCTTTTTCTCTCCCAGCAAAAATATGCTAGTGAACTTTTAGAACAAGACGTATGTCCTCTTGCAAACCAGCCACTAATCTAGTGGACACTAATTCCAAACTAAGCACCAACTCAAGTACTATTATTGGCAAAAGGGGTACGCAATACCATCAGCTGGCCGAAGCTCTCTAAAATCTTACTTTTACCCGACCAGAGATCAGTTACACTATCCAACAATAAGCATGCACCACGGAGATCACATTGAAATGCTTTGAAACGGATTTTACGATACGTCAATGACACCTTAACTCATTGCCTTCACATCAACAGTCCTTGGTTACATCCCTCTCCTATACCGATGTTGAGAACAGATGCACCATATCCGTTGTTCTACCTCAGGATATTGCATTTATTTGGGCAGCGACCTTCTCTCTTGGTCATCTAAGCAACATCTCATCATCTCCCGTTCGAGTGCCAAGGCAGAGTGTCGTTGGGTGCACAATGTTTTCTCCAAAATTTGCCAGTTACGCAATCTTTTGTTAGAAATCCATCACCCCCTAACTAATGCAACCATGGTATATTGTGACCATGAAAGTGTTCTTGAAACCAGGTTCACCAGCACACGAAAAACACTAAGATGAAAATTCACCACATTAAGTACAAAGTTGCACGGTCAGAACTTCGAGTTCTATTTGTACCTTCCCATCACTAGATCGCCGACATCTTCCCTAAAGGATTACCTCTAGTACTGTCTCACGATTTCAAACACAGTCTCAACATTTGTTTTATTAGGGGATATGGATGAACATGCGGTACCGAGTATCAATACCGAACCGGTATCATACAGTAGATTCGACACGGTATCATAAATTTGGTATCGGTACCAAAAGTGTCATTTTCCCCAATACTTGTATAGATACATGTTATGATAATGAGAAGTTAATACCAAATAACAAGTTTACTTGGCAACAAAATAGTTATGAAACATCCATCAAGTTTGCAATACTTTAGCAACAACCAATCTTTCTTAGCTTCTTGCATTATTAAGCTAGAACTATTGTTAGA
Organism: Mikania micrantha; assembly: GCA_009363875.1. Taxonomy (NCBI): domain Eukaryota; kingdom Viridiplantae; phylum Streptophyta; class Magnoliopsida; order Asterales; family Asteraceae; genus Mikania; species Mikania micrantha. The sequence goes on along the minus strand of CM018682.1, from coordinate 27,024,729 downwards.
ATTTTTGCCAACTATAAGAGCGTCTATTACTAAGACTTATGGGAAAACCCAAAATATCTGATAGATTAGATGGGTCTCAAGACCAAACAAATAAATAAATTCAAATTCCTTCAACCTTGTTGTAGTATCAGGTAAGTTTGCATTCTAATACCCATCAAGTTGAAACATTACCAAACAAAACTAATAAAAAATGCATAGATACATTTATTGATCATAGAAGTAGAAAACAATTAAAAGAAACAAGAAAATCCAAGCCATATATTTTGTTGTGTTTTTTTATTGAGAGAAAACAAATGTTGACAACATACAATAACCTTATGCATATAATATTTCTCTGAATCAATTGACAAATTAATTTATAAAAAGCATAATATGAGCAAAAAATGACATACTTTCGTCCTGAACGCTCATTTCGAGTAATAGGTATGAATGGAGCCACCCCTTCCGGTAATTGAGCCTTAAACACAACGTTCATTGTATTAGTTAAAACATATAAAAAATATCAAAAATGCATAATGGGGTGCAAGTTATCATAGAATTTGTGCACAATTCTTACATCGATATATGTCAATCATACTAACATCAAAGGCACTAAGAGATGCTTGCAAAGCACTTCAAAGAATCAACAGGAAAAAAACTACATAGGCCTTTACTATGAAAGCTTTGAGAAAAATGGCAAGATTAGGTCAACTCAATTGACTTTTATTACAAACCTTACAAGATAGCATAAATATAGTTATTCACGTTTCATAGCAGTTCATTAACACAATGCAATTCCAGGTGCAATTTTGATTAACTTACATTAGCACTAAGGTCAAAAGTCAGAAAATTACATGCAATTAGGGTCATGTGCTATTGTTCTCATTGTGCACACATGACTTTTTGACTAAAGTCTAGCAATATAAACCTATATGTTTTCATATTTTTTTGTACATAATTCTTTATATAATTTCTTATTTTTTGATCTTCTTACAGACCCTCAGAATAATTTTTTGGTTGTGCGAACCAAAGGGAATGATGACCTTGGGTTGTACCAAGTGTTCAATTGAAGATGCAATATCATGTTAATATGTAAGTTTTAGATGTAATTTATAAGAATATTGACATTAAATTATGTATCATGTTCAATGATTTTTACCTCTAATAACAGCAACAGAATAGAATAAAAAACATGGCATCTAGAAAACAAGCACCAAATATTCACTTTAAGTATAAATCTACAGTATCTATTGATCAAAATCCATCACCACTAATCAAAAAAAAAATCTACCTTCCTCGAATAAGGAATGTTATAGGTATGCAAAATAAGTAAAGATGATAATAAAAAAAACTTCGATAGCATTTTCACCATGATCCATATCATATTGGTTATCAACAATTCATGTACAAATTGTAGATGAACTTGGCCATGCAATACTTGTGCCGAGCGAACTTTACACATGAGTAACCTAAGGTCCTAAGCCTAAATCAAAGATATAAATCTAAATAAAACCTTTTACGAGTGAAAGATTTGAGAAAATCTATAAGTAAGGGTATTGAGGTGGAATACACTAAGAATTAAAGCAAACAAACCTTTTTATGATGAGCAAAGTTGTGGTATGCTCGTTTTCCCAAACACGAACTTTGGGATTGTTTATATGTTTTTTCTCCCTTATCCATCGATTTGCTCATTGAAAATTAGGGTTTCATGTCAATTGGTGTAAATTGCAAACAATTTCAATCCCGACAACAAAAAATCACAATCTACTCTTTCTTTTAAATAAGGAATTAGCAATTAATCAGATTTAATAAGGGAATTTGTTTTATTTCCCATAAAAGCATAAGGAATAATAAATTTTGGGCCTATAAACCTAGAACCAATTTGCAAATAGGCCTATAATCTTTATCCTTTTTGTGAAACAGCCCATAAGCACCATAATAAATTGCACTCCAGCGTAAGACCCTTTATTTTGCATGTTTCATGTTAAAAAAGGGCAAAATGCACAAATGCCTTTTAACAAACAAACGAACTTACCTAGTGGTACCCTGGTCGAAGACTATTTTTTAAATAAATTATAAAATATACATAATAAGTAACATACAATGTAAGATAAGTAAAAATGAAACAAAAACAAGGAGTGCCAATAGTGGTCATAGTCTACACGGGCGCATACCACATAGGAAGTAACTAACTAACACCGGCAGCAAAGCAGACAATAGGAAACAAACAAACTGGTAGGAAGAAGCTAAGAGCCTATGACACTAAAAGAAAAAAAGCTAAGTCTCACGAGTTTACTCTTCTAAAGATCCATAATCATAATCCTACCTCTCCAAGAATTACTATCACCAAATGAATTCCTCAAAGAGGTGCACTCAAATTTGTAGTATTCTATTAAGTTGTAAATGGTTAAAGATTCAAACAAATATTCATACCTTTCATCTTCATCATAAAGAATATAATAATAAAAAAACACAAGAATGAAACGTAACTTCGTTCTGGTGTTGAATTATGTCATCAAAAGTTTTACAAATTAAGAAATAACTCAATTGTTTTTAAGTGGACAAAACCTCAAGTATAAAAAATTGTGTTCATCCGCACATACATGACAGTATAGAACTAGAAAGTTCATATGTTCTGTAGTACAGAAAAACCAATTCTAATTCTTACTTCTTAGTCTTTTACGCTTAAAAGAGGACGTGTAAGATAACAATTTTGAGGATTTGTTTTGATTTTTATTAGCAAAAGCATAATAATTTGTAGCTTATAAGTATAACTAAATTCAAGTGAATGCTTAAACCTTACTTAAGTGGTTTGGAAAGTCCTGATTACTGATTATCTATCTAAAAGATCACATTTTAGGGTAAAGTAAAGAAAAATATCCATATGTTGCATTAGGCCTTTGGAAATTCTTCAAGCTCTAGCATATGATACCAGATTGCTTTTTAAAGAGAATCTTCTTCCATCCAGTGGAGATACTCATTTATTTACTATTAAACCATCTATAGCTATCATATCAATTTTATAGGGTAAGTTAAACATAAGAATCAACTTGCTTGTTTCAGAAACATCAACAGAAAGCTAATTGCTATCCAAAAGAAGCCTAAATTCCATAAGCCACATAATTTAGCAAATAATCCACAATATCAACAAAGGTGAGTTCAGAATACTTACATTGATCCTGTTTAATTCAAGCTCCATTACAGTCACATAGAAAAACACCCAATTCAGGCACTTGATCTAGGGTTTGAAACTGCAAAATCTGGAACAAGAGGAATACTAAAATAGAGACATTCTCGGAGCATGTTCATATTTCAAGGAACAATTCAGGGATAACGTAAGTAGTACCTCATGATTCGCAACCAAAGCGAGAGCTCCGGTTAGCGATAAAGACTTTGCTGATTTTGGCAGTGGGTGTGAATATATCTGACCGTGGTTTGATGTTTGGCGCTGGAGTTTGAAGTGTGTTCTTCGTAAAGGCCCTGGAATTTGTCGTCACGCCTACACCTGTAGCTTAGTTTCAAATGGTGTGGTTAGGTTTTTTAAGATTGGCTCGCATCCTATCTTTTCCTAACTAGACCTAACATGACAAAGTTTAATTGTCATGGTCCGTTGGCTAAACCGGATTAAAAAATCTAATGACACCATAAATGCTTAAAAAATATAAAAAATATATATAGTAACTGATTTAAACAAATATAATTGATATTTGAATAGATATAAACATGTTTAATAAAAATAAGGTTTATATGTTTTACCGATTAGATTTTAAAATTAAAAAAAAAAAAAACTCAGTGTAACCACTATATAGTTTGTCGGTTCAACTGGTTTGACTGGAAAATCAGCCGATTCAATTGTTAACCGCCGAAACACCTCATTTAGGACCGCCTCACTAGTCCTCGGTCTGATTTTAACAACACTGCTTGCATTCATGTTCATTTTTTTTTTAGAAAATTACTCAAAAAATCTCTCTAACTTAACTGTTTTTAACTGCTAAATCAAACACAAATCGATAAACGGACAATTTGATTCCATCATCTAGTAGTAATCCCATGATACAAGACTCTCTGATCATAAAAAAACAGCGACTCTCAAAAATATTCGAACCCAAAATATTTTATAAAAGAAGTTACAAGAATATTCCTAGACTTTTTAAAGCTCATGGTCTCTCTCTCACTTAATTTTATTGTCATACTTTTCCCTACTACTTTTACAGAAAAAAAAAAAGTTACATCATATTAATATCTATTATTTTATATTTCGTAGGTGGATGTGAGTGTTAGAAAGAAAAATATAGTTAAAAAATTAATAATTATTGTTTAAAATAGGAATATATCTTATACATAAGATGTCAGATATTTTTAGAAAAAGTAGAAATTAAAATTTAAAAAATATGATATTTTCATTAGTTATAATTACGAATATGAAAGATGAGATATGAGGACTCTTAACTACTTATTATATTATGAGTATATTGAAGATGAGCAAAGTAATTTAAAATTTGAACTACTTATTTTACCGACATAATTGATGTTGCGGGAAAAACAAAAGGTATATTACAAAAATGCACGATGTTGTGACATTTTGATTTTAAACACCAAAACGTTGATAAAAACACATGACGTGACATTGCATTTAAAAACTAATAAAATTGTAAAAATAAGTATTAAGAAACCGATAAACAATTTTAAAAAAAGTAAATATCAGTTTTGAATTAAATTTACGTCAAGCATCGATTTTCTCAAAATGTGGTGGGCTTGGTATCTAATAAAATTTATATAGAAATGTAGATAAAGAAGAATACGTAGCAACAGTATATTCAAACTACGTAAAAATGCAATGTTTTAAAAGTTGTAGGATAAAAACTGAATATGCCTTGAATTAGTTCTAAAGCTAAAATTACAAAAATAATAAAACAATTAAAGACCCATATTTTATAACAACTAACATGTGACCAAGGGAGAAAGCCAAACATGAAAACAAAGAGCCAAAAAAACATCATAAAAGAAAAGAGAAAAATTAGTGATAATTAGAGTGAATTTGTATCACAATTCAAAAGATTCACAATATATATAACTAGATTAAGCAACCGCTTGTTACTGCGGGAACGTGATCGTTTAACAATGACTCGCGTTAGAGACGAGCTGACATTTAAAAAAACTTAAATAAAGACACAAACGCAAAATACGAGTAAGAAAGAAAAAGAAAAAATGAACCTAAACAGGATCGAGTATGCGTCATACGGAATTCAAGCTTTAAAAATACTTAATTTAGTATAACATTTGCAAAAAGCAATATGTATATAGAAACAATTTAAGTAAAAATTTTAAAACTTCAGGCACTAAAATGTTTGTACCTCACGATTTAACACATGAATTTCACTATTCATAATTTACTTTTGTATAGACAGTAATAACAAAATAAAAAAAAACATTATTTATCAAAGTTGACAAAATGGCAGTGTGTCTAATATATAATCTAGAATAGATATTTGTTAGTTTTTTATTGATTAATATAATTTAGAAATAACTAAAAAAATTATCAAATAGAACAAAAAAAAAGGTGTTACTTGTAACTAATAAAAATCAACGTCGGTGGCTTCCTACGTGGCTCTCATGTTTTTCTTTCTTTTTATTTATTTCTTGGTTAAATAAAATTAATTTCAAAAGAAATAAACAATTGTTGATTTGGTTGAGTTGGTGAGGGAAACCTGTATACTTAGTGCGAGCGTTCGAATCCCTCACACAAATTTTTTTTCATATTCTTCCATTTTTCCGTTTATCTTCTTTTTCCCAACCTTTTTTCATCATCTTTCTTTTTTCACGTTTTTTTCGTCGCAGTTTATCTTTAAACTTTAAATATTTACCTATAATTTTGGTGTTATCACTTTCACCTCCATAAATTTCAAAAAAAAATTGTAAATATTATTTTAATATCCTCAAGTTTCTAATTTACCTCTTTTGTTCCTTAGCTAAAAATAATAATTTCTTACGTGCTTAGTTTACGTAAGAGTCCGTATAAATTAATGTTGATACACGTTTTGATATATTTTTTCCTGAAACGAGTATGGTTAAACATGGTACGTTTTCGTACTTATTTTGTATACTTTTTATGTTGGTCTACGTTTCAATGTAAATTCTTTTAGGATATATATATATATATGCTGGGTCAAATATTTTATGTTTTTATTTGACGAAATAAATTCCACGCCATTTTCGTTTTGATACCCCGCAGGTACTTTGCTAGTTTTGTATAAAGGAAAACTGCATAAAAAGACAATCAAAGTTTCTTCACTATTATAATTAAGCCCTCAATTAATTTTTTTACCAAGACACTCAAAATTCATCTAATGGAATTATCATAGGTTTTTAATCAATTTGATAGATAATTATTTTGATGTGATAGTTTTTCTTTTTTAAAAACATTGTTAATGGTAACGTCGATTGATAATATGGGTTATATGGCATTAAAATTTGTATTATAGATATTTTAGTTAAAGTAATTTAAATTTTAAAATAATTTTTTTAAATGATAAAAATAGTTTATATATATGTAAACATAGTATTTTTAATTTTCATATATTTGAAATATCTGAAATTTTCTAAAATCAGTACCCAAATCTGCATCTGAAATTTTCGGATCTGTGAACTTTCAAAACATCCAAATTTTCAAATATTTCAGATTCAAAGATTTAGATGATTTAGGCTTAGTTTAGGATTTGAATTTATATACTTTTGCCTACCCCTTGTCACCGCTATCAATTAAATGTTTTGGTAATGAATGAAAGGTATTTAATTTTGGTGACGAAAGTGTGTTAAATATTTCTTCAACTACCATAATACATATTATTCTCAACTACAAAGTCAACAAAAGGTTTAAGAAAATTAATTGTATTTTTACCTTCCAGAGAAAAATGTGTGATATGTAAGTTTGAGTTCGTCTCATTATTTTCAAATCATACAGACTTAGTGAGACTTTACCGATATATTTGTATTTTTGTTAAAATATGTAAAAATAAGTACGTTGAAATTAAAAAAAAAAAACTTAATAAAATTTACATACAATTAACAAAACTGAAAAAAAAAATTAAATTTGATTAATAGTGAGTTTTCAGACAGTAAGTTTTCTTTGAAATGATGGCCGGGCCAGGTCACTAGTGTTGTATGTATTTTGTGAGTGTGGATGCCCTTTTGCCATTAGATTTACCAAGGTGACTATGCTTAAAATATATTCATTCGCGGTAAAAAAAAGTTGCAAAATAAATCTATAATTTTTACAAGCAAAGACCCAAAGACGATAAAGGGTTTGATAACCTTTCTAAAAGTCAACTCTAAACAATACAAGTACTACACTCTATCCTTCAACTATAAAAACCCCTAAATGTCTTTCATTTGATGTCACTTGTTTTATATTTCTACCTTCAAATTCATAACAATTGGAGTTTACAATACAATGATATCTTCAATAACACTTGTTATATTCCTCATGTTCCTTTTCATAAATCTTGTGTGGGGGGTTGAATCTAAAAGTGATCCTCGAGCATTTTTTGTATTTGGTGACTCGCTAGTCGACAACGGAAACAACAACTATCTGATTACGACTGCAAGAGCAGATTCGCCTCCTTATGGGATTGATTATCTTTCCCATCGTCCTACCGGTCGTTTCTCTAATGGAAGAAACATTCCAGACCTTATAGGTTGACCCCTCAACTACCGTCGTAATATAATATGTATTTACATATATATATATTTTAAAATGAAGTTATTATGAATGTTTTTATTTGTGGATGATTTTTGAAACTATTTTGCTTTATGGTGGAGTCTGTGTCTCAAAGGGTACATGAGATGAAATTAAACTTGAAAAGTTAAAGATTATTTAGAAAAAGTGGAGTCCCTGTAAATTTTACCGCTTTTATAACCATACAAGACATTGAATCAGACATCTTATTGGTTGATTGTATTCAAGCACCAAATTAAATGACATCATAAATACTTAAAAAAGATTATATTATTATAGAAACTTTTAAACAAACGTAAATATTGTTTTAACAAACATAATCATACTTAAAAAGTATAGGGTTTGGTTTAATGTTTTATTCTTCAAATTTTAGGAAAAATGGTCTAACCACCGCCCAGTTCGTCGTTTCAATCGGTCTAAATAGTAATAAGTCGGTCAACTAAGAGCGGTCCAAAGATATCAAACCAAACAGGTTTTAACGCTAGTTACTAGTCCAACCAGTCTGGTCACAAAAACAATATTGTATGACAAAATAGTCTCGAAATTACCACAAAACCAAATCATTCATGCCAACACCACGATTTTTCCTAAAACGTTCATTTATGTTTATATTCATTCTCATTGTATCTTCTTACGTATTTATGGTGATTTACTATCATCTAAGGATGTATTAATTGATGGACAATAATTCGTCAATCTTTTTGATATTGACCAGGGGTCTTCTTCTTTTTTTTTTTTTTAAAAAAAAAAAGACATTTTTATCTTTTTATTTATTTTTTATTTTTTTAGGTGAACAAATTGGGGTGGAACCATTGTTGCCATACTTGGATCCGGAACTCAACGGTGAAAAGCTACTTAATGGTGCCAACTTTGCTTCAGCAGGGATCGGAATCCTTAATGACACAGGATTCCAGTTCGTAAGTTGCTATGCTTTTCTTATGTAAAAATAGTATTTAAATAAATAAACCAAAGGCTTATAGCCTAATGATACCCCATTGGCTTTTTGAATGTGAGGTCTTGGGTTCGAGTCTTACCTAAAGCAAAAAAAAATGATACAGGTTGAGCTAGGGAGTTTTCCCAGTGTGGGTTACCTTCTATATATTAGTGTCAATGTGCTCATTTAAACAGTGATACTTGACGTTAGGCTTAGCTATTAAAAAAATAATAATAATAATAATAAATATATTTCTAGTCTCACATCGCTATATATATGACTCTACATTAGTTAGACAATAAAAAATAGTGCTTAAATTTGTGTGTTTTTGCTTTAATTGGTATGTTGATATTGCAAGAATGGTTCTTAACTTTAGAAATTATACACGTGTTATGATTTTTTTAAATGATAACATCGATGGCCACTAAAATAAATTGTTGTTAAGTTTTGATGATAAAGTGTATCTAAGATGACTAAAATATATCTTATTTAGAGTGGCAATCTTTATCGTAATCAAAAGAAATTGATTTGTTTATATGAATAATTATTGTAAATTTGGTTGAAACATGTAACATCATAACATTAAATGGTTTGAGATATGTAACACTTTAACACAATACGGGTGAAGATGAGTAACCTTAAAATTATGTGAATGCAATCAATTCAAATGTTTAAGAAAATTAATAATATATTTGATGAGAAAAAAAATCACTAAAAGTTATCCTAATGAACTATTTATTTACTTATAACACATATTAACAAAAAATGATTTTGCTTATAACACGTTTTGATCAGCATTTATCTTGACATAAACTTGTTCTAACATGTTACTCAGCCCGACCCAACCTACCCATTTTTGTCAGGCTTAATCTTATTTAAAGATAAATGAAATTAAAATATAAAAAATGTATATAAGACCCGTTTAATGTTACATCTCCACTCCACTTATCTATTTACGATAAATTAGCCTCACATTGTCACCATGAGTGGCCTTAATCTCTATCACCACGAAGCACCACCTCAACACCAAATCAAAAACCACCAACCATCAAAGATGGGGATGGTGATTGTTTCAAGAAGAAGGGGGTGAGGGGCATGATATGTTACTAACACTGTTGTAAAAATCAGTATATGTGTACTGTGTCGATTTTGGCCCCCGATTTTTGACTTTTTTATTGAATTTTTTTTCTTGATAAAAAGAGATCAATTTAATGATTATTTACACATTTCTCAACCCAAAATCATTAATATGTCTCTGAAACATCCAACCCAGCCACTTAACATCAAAATCCATTTCTAAACTTCGAACTCGGTGTGTAAGTTTAAACTTTGAAGTACTTGACTTAATATGTTTAAATTTATTTTTTTAATTATTTGAAGTATTATATTAAATTATTGATATTAATGTGTGTATATAATATATATATTTGTAAAATTATATATAAAAATTCCAACCCGTCTAGCGGCGATTAATCCATAGGCAGTACATTGCCGCCCGACTAACGTTTAGCGACTTCTACAACCATGGTTATTAGGTTTAGTTTTCATAAAATATAAGGGCGTAAGAAGATGAGGCTATTACATTTAAAGAGAACATCACCGTCACAATGGCGAGGTCACGACACCATGACTATCATAGCCATCCTTTTATTTTTTATTTTTTTAACTATTCTTAGATTTTAAGAAATGGATTTAAAAACCATTATAGATCTCAATATCCATGTGAAGAAGCTCATTGGGAAGGAAGGTTAAGAGATAACTTCAAACATCGTCTTATTGTAGGTTTTATGACCGATAGAGAGAGATGTTGGGGTGTCAGATTAACCACTAACGTCACTAACGAAAGGTTATGGGTGGTGGAGGTGGTTACATTGTTGTGAAATGGTAATAAGAGATGATGGGGTACTTGACGTGTCTAATCGACCGTCAAACGTTATGGTTGGTAGCGGTGGACGGTGGCGGTTGTGGTGATGGGTGAAGTAATTGTAGATGATGGATTATGCTTGGCAAAATAGGCAGGTTGGGTAACGGGTCAGGATAGGTGCAAGTCAAGGGTGGTTTTAAGCAAAATCAGTTCGGATTTAAATGTATTGTTCTTAAAGAAACATCAATTTAGTTTAACTTAATATGTGTTATAAGTAAACAAATAGTCCATTTGGATAATTTTTATTAATTATATCATCAAATATGTTATTAATCATTCTTAAATGTTTGAATCCATTGCATTTACATAGTTTTTTAGTTACCCATCTTGACCCGTATTGTGTTTAAGTGTTACACATCTTGACTCATTCAATATTATAACGTTACACTTTTCAACACATTATGCTACAATTGTTTACTCAAACCAACCCAATACTTTTGATATGGGTAAAAATTGCCACCTTGATGATTGGATGGTGGTGGTGTTAATGTTCATGGATGCATATGAATAATGTGTTCTAGTATTTACTTTTGTGAATATAAATTAAATTTATTCAATTATTTTTGTTTTTAAAATAGAAAAATATTTTGTGTATTTTAAAATTCTAACTCCATATTTATTGACATCCACAATAAGGACCATCGTGTTAAAATTTTTGAAACCTTTCAAACCAACAATATAATTTTTTAAAGTTAAAAATGCTAAAAGTTACATAGATGCAAAATCACCAACGCTTATAAATTTACACACACATAAAATAAGAATTATATATGTATAATAATGACAATAAAAAAACAAAGATTTTGATTGATTTTGACAAATACATCAAGATTGCCACAATTAAGGTGTGTTATAAGCAAATCATTCCCTTAAACACACACACATACATATAGAAAGTGTAAAATGTAAATGCAATTAAGACTAAAAACATATATTTTTTTCTTATATTTGTCATTTTTGGAATAGTATTTTTGATTTTTTGTGCTCTATTTTTGAATACAGGACAAAATAAAATATGGTAAAAAAACTTAAATCTAGTGCAAAAAACTAATACAAAAAATATGTGTTTTTTTTATATTTTAGGTAAAAGCTTGTACTATATTTTTAAAAATATAAAATCAAATATTTTTTGTATTATATTTTTAATTTTTTTGTACTAGTTATAGTACAAAAATCTAGTTGAGTTAAGAAAACTAGAAAAACACGGTAAAATCTTAAATTTTTTATTTTCGGTATGTAATACTTGTATGTCAAGGGATGAGCATTTGGTACCGAGTATCTAAACTGTACCAAACAATAGATTTTGTACTGTATTTGGTACCCACTATTCCATAAATTTGGTATCGACATCGTTATGGTACCATATCATTTTAAGTTGATTATTTTATAAGAAACATTGTATCGCACCAATCGATTCGATACGATATCTGGTACCCATTTTTTCAAAAATTCGATACCGGTAAGTACCAATCTCGTCCCTAATGTCAATATAAAAATAAAATTATAATCATTGTTACACATATGTTAAAAAAAGACATTTTTTTATGTATAAATATAAGTTCGTATTATACACAAATCTGGATTTTTTTTCTATTTTTCGTTATTACATCTTTGACACAATTAATATGTTTTTATTTAATTTGTAAGAATAGAAAAAGGTTAGTAAGCGATTTAAATAAAGAAAAAAAAATTGTGTTTCAAAAGCAACAATAATCAGCATTTAATATATATATATATATATATATTTAAGTTTAAACCTAACAGGTCACACTTCTACTGATCATGTTCTATAGGTGAATATAATTCGAATGCCACAACAATTAGCATTCTTCGATGCATACCAAAAACGAGTCGCTTCTTTGATCGGCAACGAGAAAACCAAAAAGCTCGTGAACGAGGCACTCGTGCTCATAACTTGTGGAGGCAACGATTTCGTGAACAACTATTATTTGGTGCGAAACTCGTTCCGTTCGTTTCAATATAGACTCCCCGACTATGTCCGATTACTCGTCTCAGAGTACGAAAAGATTTTAACGGTAAAAACTAGCTCCCATCATCGTTTTATCTTCTTTATCTTTAAATTAGGGCCGGTAATTCTTGACCAATATATAACACGATTAATCTTGTTTAACCATAAGTACATTATGTAATTTTATATTTTTTTAAAATAATTAATTTAGGATTTTAGACTCTATCATTTTTTTTACTTTTATTTTTTGATGCATAAAACATGCAAAAAAAGTTATAGACGTTAGATATAAAATGGTTAGATGAGTCGTTTTCATGCTTGATACTTGTAATGATCACGACGTGTCTAACTGTTAAACAAGATTAGACTTGTCTACCTGAAATGTACAAAATAACTAATTTCAAAAGTTGTGTATATTAAATGCAGAGACTTTATGAATTGGGAGCTCGAAGAGTCCTAGTGACTGCAACCGGACCATTAGGCTGTGCACCATCGGTGATAACGTTGCGTAGCCAGAACGGCGAATGTGCCACGGAGCTGCAACGAGCAGCGGACCTGTTTAACCCGCAAGTGACGGCTATGATCGGTTTGCTGAACAAGAAACTGGGTAGTGATGTGTTTATCTCCGTTGATGCACATCATATTTTCTATGATTTTATTGCTAAACCAAAAGATTTTGGTAATCCCTTGTACACATGTGGTTTCTATTTCTATTGCTTTTATATATTTACGCAAATTTCACTTTCTCAGATCTTACAAATAGTTATGTTACGAGTGAAATTTACTTAACAATCTATACAGTAATGGTGCTAAATGTGTTTTGTAGGATTTGAGGTGACTAACACAGCATGTTGTGGACAAGGACCATATAACGGGTTCGGCCTTTGCACCGCCTTCTCAAACCTGTGTTCCGATAGGGCCAAGTATGTGTATTGGGACGGCTACCACCCGACTGAGAGGGCTAATCGACTGGTCGTGCAAGAAATATTCAATGGCACCAAGTACATGAAACCCATGAACCTAAGTACCCTTATGTCTATGAATGCATAGTTGTTATATATTTATCACTTTCACATATACTTACAGGTGTAGGTAATATATATAATTGTGTTACATATATGGATTTGTGTGTCTTTGTGTAAAAATATATTTCAAGATTTTATTGTGGTCTAAATGTGGATTAAATCGTAGTGCTTTATATTAATTTTAATGTGTTACAATTATTTTCATAATTTTAAAACAATTGTAAGTCTTAAGGACAATTTAAGTATTTGTCAACCAAATAAGGTGTAGTGGTTTGTGGGTCGGGTCGGTGGAGTTTAGAAAAAAGTTGTTACAAACATTATACATGGAGTCGTTTGGTAAGGAGATTGGGGATGATTTTGTTGGAGGACATATAAATAAACAATGTAATATTAAGTACCGGAATCTTAGTTGCCACACAGACCTTTTTTACCCTCTGTTACGACGGGAATGTGAAATGATAGTAACATGATTAAGGGTGTGTTTGTAAATTTTGAAACCAGCCTTAAAATGTTGTCGTGAACTCAGTTACGAACTTATCGTGATGAAATTAACTTGGTCAACTACATAAAGAAAAAGCGTAAGCTTCATAGTTGTCAAAACGACTGTTGCAATACATGAATCTGATTTTTTACACACATGTATAAGACATGACTAATTATAGATTATTATTGACCAAACAAATGCAAATTTATATTGTCAAACCAAAACATATTATATTTGACACGACTATTTTCTGAACAAACTTTACATAAATAAGAATAAAAATGTATTATATTTGATCCGACTCATTTTGTAACAAAATTTATGTCAAAACTTAAAACTAAAATTTATACCAATATGTACAAGAAAATAAATATGTAACAAACCTTTTTTATTAAGTTAACAAATGATATTTATCAAAAAAAATCAAATTATACATACTACTTGAAGTAATTCCAAATTTTATAAACTTAGTAGAAAAAGATACAATTAACGAAAGATGCAAATTGTGAATCAGTGAATACATCACACAATTGTAATTTTAACATCAAACAATTGTGTTGGTTCCAAACGCTACCGAAATTACTAAATGATATATTACATAATTTGAATCCAAAAAAATATTAGCTTTCATGAATAGAGTATATTCTCATACCTTTAGTCTCATTTAGAGTGATTATATCAATGCAAATTATCAAGAAATATTTTGTTTTCTCAATAAAATTTTGATCAACACAAATTGACCTTGCTACCTTGTTATTGCAAAGTATTCCTTCAAACTATATTTTAAGTAATACCAACACAATTTCACACACAACTACAAACATTTTCCTGCAAAAGTAACCAAACACTAAGTATATCAAGTAAAATCTTACTTTTGGGTGAGGCATAGGGGAGAGATGAAGACAAATATTATCCTATTTTAAAATAGGATAAAGAAACCCCGGCTTATAGTTACGCCTCTCTTTTTAAGTCATTATTATTATTATTATTTTATACACACACACACACACATATACATAAGGGCATAGATCCTTTGTGAACCCACGGTATTGCGGTATCCCGTATAACTTTGTCAAGATCCATCTAAATCTTTGTTTTTTTCATTTGATTATCATTATTACACATGTACAACGCTTTTAATTTTGAATTCAAATTGAATCATGCATATGTAATTCGAATTTGAATCCAAATTAAGAAAAGTTAAAATTTATATATGATTAGATTAAGAGAATTCAAGTATTTGAACTTCAATACGTTTTAGTCATATATTACAACACTGAATCCTCAAAAACGTATTTTGACTTTTGATGGTGTAAATGTAATCTCTTTGTTGGTGAGCATTATTTTTTTTTTTTTAAAAAAAGCTAATATATCAAACATAACTAGGTTTTATCCCCCGCACGTTGCGGCGGATTATTACAATACACTCTAGATAACGAGTATTATATATCATTTGCATATGTATAAGTTAAATAGCAAAATCAAATTTATTATCACAAACCCTATGTAAATTTCTCATAAAAAATCATACAAAATCCGTGCAAATATGTTACGAAAATAATTGAAAATTTTAGTCACAAAATATTTTTCATCGACAACCAATTGATTGAATTAAAAAATACACAAATCTTTAGACAAACATCGATTTTTTATGATAAAAAATTAATCACTGTTACATGTAACAACCAAAAAAAAAAATAAATAATAATAATAATAATAATAATAATAATAATTTAGCAACCCAATAATAAGCGTGCAAAATTTCGGGAACCGTTTATGTTCAAAATTTATATAAACGTTCGTAAAGTAATCATGATCAAAAGGATATAAATGATAAAAATATCTGATAATGTATGGACACGTTATAAAACCTAATAATAACGTGCAGAATTTCTGTGACCGTTTGGGTTCGAAATTTTTATGAACAATCCTGAAGTAATTACGATCACATTGATATAAGCCAGACCGTTATACGATAATGTATGAGCAAGATATAAGCTCGTGAATATTAAAATATATTATTTTTTACCCTGCTCCGTTTTCAACGAAACTTGGGTAGAAATGTAGAGAATAATTAGTAAATTTCAACGGCATATTCAAAAGTTTTTAAAACATCAGATGCAAAAAGTTATAAGAGAAAAACAAGAATTGAGCTAAATTAATTATAATAATATAATAATAATAATAATAAAATAATAAAAAATAATAAAATAATCAATTTCAACATGTGTCAAAATTCGAAAGTAATACGTCGAATATTTCGAACCACATATATAATTATTCCTTTCTTCGTTTCGAAGGAAATTTCGTCTATAAATAGATGAATGTCGATGATCAAATTTTCATTTTTCTTAAGTAACAAAACTCTGTCAAAATACTCTCCTAAAACACTTGAGCGGGTACGGTAGTTACTAGAATTTCGTTCAAAGATTGATAAGCGAGCATTGGTACGAGCTACTTTGAGGTAACCACCTATTATACTCTTATTTTAAAATAATTATTTAATTAGTATGGTCGAGATATTGTTTGTTTAAAACCTCACTAATATTATGCGTGGAGGCTATTTTCAATATTTTTGTAAAACACGGAGTATGCAGAGATGCTGCCCAAATATTTTATAAAAATATATATTTATAAGACGAGGTTCTGTCCAATTTAAAACTCTAAAATAAAGTTTTATAAGCCGAAATTCTGCCCAAATATTTTTAAGAAAACCGAAAAGCATAAGCCGTTATGCTGCCCAATTAAAGACTCGAGTCAATACCTAAAAATATAAAGATACGTTAAGTAATCCCATTAGGGAACTGATGTTATTAGGAAATTGGCGGTCACGTAAGATAAGAATTGAGGAGCTAAAATTGTACGATGGAAGCATAGATCAGGTGAGTTCTATAAGCCCTCTTTTACTGTTTTAATGTTTTAGGGCTGATGTGTATGCATGATAAATATATTTGAAATGATTGATGTATATGATATTATATTGATGCTGGGATGTTTCCCGTTTATACCAATGTTATGTCGGGATAATGCCGAATTTTATGTATGTATTTTTTTTAAAATAAAAAGAGGCAACCCGAATCTTTATTTTGAAAAGAAGTTTATTAAAAGAGTTATCAAGAGGTCCAAATCTCATATACTAACAAAGACATGGTCCTAGTATACCGAAGGTGTGTAGTCGTATGCTCCTTCGATATAACAGGATAATGCCGGTGTATAGGTCTGAGGTAAAGACGGTGTTCGAATAAGGTTTTTGCACTACGGTGCTTATTATAAAGTTTTCAAAAAGAAATTTTGAAAGCACCTTTGGGTGAATAAAAGTTTTTCATAGTTACCTTCGGGTAAAGAAGTTTACCTTCGGGTAAAGAAGTTTACCTTCGGGTAAAGAAGTTACCTTCGGGTAAAGAAGTTTACCTTCGGGTAAAGAAGTTACCTTCGGGTAAAGAAGTTTACCTTCGGGTAAAGAAGTTACCTTCGGGTAAAACAGATTTTTAATTAAATGTTGTCGATATAATATGATACATGTATATCGATGTATGCTTTTGTGAAATGCTTTTGAAATATATTGTTTGAAATTAAAGATGTTTATTAAACTTAGAACTCACCAGCTTAAGCTGACAAATTTTAGCATGCACATCAGGTAGAGATGGTGAAGCCTCAGCTAGTCGAGGCAAGAAACAATTGGCATAAGTGACTATGGATGGATGCTGGCTGCAGGTTTTGAGAAGACTGGCATAGATGTTTATTTTGTAAAAATAAATAAATAAAAATGGTTGTGCGACATAGATGTGTAATCGGGTTTACTCATGTATAATATGTTTTATTTCCGCTGCGATTGAGTTATATCTATTTTATCATTGTGCTTATGAGTAAATCCGACAAAGTGACGTGTCCCGGGAGACGGGCGTTACATTACCTTCTCCGAACACCACCAAAAACATAGAAAGGACCACATTTTTTCACTATTGATATATATATATATATATATATATGTATGTATGTAAATTACTAATCAATATAATATAATATAATATAATATATATACATATATATGTGTGTATTTACTATTTGAATAAAAAATATATATAATTACTATTCATTTGAGATAGTTTTTAATATATATATTAATAACCTTAAAACGTGAAGACTATAGAAAATTGTACCATTGTCTAAAAATAAGTGTTACAAGACTCGTTAACCAATGCGACACACTCACCCTAGTATGTTGCATGCAGGAATCAACTCATGGATCCCGCCGATTAAGGGTGTAAACGAGCCGAGCCGATCCCGAGCTCGTTAAGGCTCGAGCTCGGCTCGTTTAGATAAATTTGGGTTCGGGCTCGAGCTTTATTTACTAGGCTCGAGCTCGGCTCGTTATAAAATTTTTAGGCTCTAGCTCGGCTCATTTAGATTTTATTTATTTTATTTATTTACTTTAATTACTAATTTAACTATATTTTCTAAATTTAACATAAAATATTTGATTTAAATATATTTATCATAATTTTATATATAAAAATAATTAATTTTATAAATAAACACTTAATATAATAAATAAAAATTATATATTCAAAAAGCTCGTTAAGGCTCGTGAGCAGGCTCGGGCTCGATATGTAAAGCTCGAGCTCGGGCTCGATAACTAAACGAGCCACACTTTTTGGCTCGAGCTCGGGATCGGGCTCGTTAAGGCTCGGCTCGTTCGAGCTTTTTACCGATCCGATCTCAAGTATTTCACGAGCTGCATTGGTTCGTCACACCTCTATATCCAACCAAGATTAAGTTGTGGGATTCGAACTACTATTTCTACCCCAACTAGGTTTATTCATCCCCGTGCGTTGCGGCGGGTTATCACGGTATACTCTCGAGAACGGATATCATATGTCATTTGAGGAAGATAAGTTACACAGCAAAAACCAATTTCTCATCATAAACTCTATACAAATTTTTCATAAAAACAAAAAATCATACAAAATCATCACACATATGTTACAAAAATAATAAAAAAAAATTACACACAAAATCCTCTAATCGGCAACAATCGTTTGAATTAAAACAAAAACTCAGATCTCTAAGCAAATCTCTCAATTTTAATAAAATCCAAAATTGTAAGCAAATTTCTCAAATTTAATACTCTAATATCCGTTTACCACTTTTCAAAGTTAAAAAAAAAAAAGAACTTTTAGTGGTCCAAATCTAAATTATCAAAACGTCAATACATATATCAGACACCTATGCATTCATTTTAATATGCTTCACAATTTATATATATATATATATATATAATATTCAATGTAATATACACACACTTATCAATTTATTCAATGTAATATACACACACTTATCAATTTTACTATTTAATATAATACATATATATATTTACTATTTATTTTTACTATTCAATAAAATATATTTATTTACTATTCATTTTAATGGATTTTAATATATATATATAATACTGTGTTATGCACGAACTCTATCCCCTAGCTTCTCCGTTCATCCACGGTAGGCAGTTAGCACAAAATGCCTAGTTTCTCCAAATAATGTCTCAATGAGACTTGAACTTGGGTCACTTTAGGCTAGTGGTGCCATTCAGGTTCTTCAATCGAGTTTTGGGTTTCTTGGGTTGGGTTGCTTGAGTTTTCCAACTTTGAAAATGGAACCGAGAACTAAGCCATTTAAGTTATGTGTAAGTCTTAACAAAATGGCTGGGTTGGGTAACGGGTTCAGGTTAGTATGGGTTCAAGTCAAATGAGTTTTAAGTAAAATCAGTTTTGGTCTAAATCGTTCGAGTTTAAAAATATTTAATTTATGTATTTAAAATGAGTTGTAATAAAACAAATAGCTTATTTTAATAACTTTTATTGATTTTCATATCATATACATTTGAATCCATTATATTTACATAATTTTAGATTATTTATATTGACCCACATTATGCTAAGGTGCTACCCATCTCTGCCAGTTCTATATTATAGTGTTACCAATTTCAACCTAAAATACAATAATTGTTTACTCAAACAAACTCATTTATCTTGCTTATGTGTATTTGATATTCATGTGTTTGTTTTCGGGTATTATAGATTGGTTTAAATCAGGTTTTGGATTAGCCTTAATGCACTATTTGTAAAGCCAACATAATTGAATTTTAATAAGTTAAAGCTTAGTGTGAAGTAGGGGTGCTCTTCGAGTTTTTGTTAAGTCAACTAAACTATACCTACAACGAAACAAAATAATTTATTCATAATGAAAATGTGACTGAAAATTTTTTTTCCTACTTATGTATTCATAAGTATAATTGACAATTTTTATATAAATTAGGGTTAATCATATTAACCTTGCTATTTTTTAAACTAATCTTTGACCCAAATACTACCTTTGGGTCCAGGTTTCAACTTACACAAGTTCGAATTGTTTGAGTTTTATGTTAATCATGTTCGGGTTAACTAGATTCTTGTTTCGGACGCAAGCTCTAACTCTACTTGTTAGATGACCTTCAACACATTTTTTCCCCAAGGTGCACACCCCACATGGACCATTCTTTTTCCAACGGATTCATTGAAGACAAAAGCATTTTTTTCCCCTTGCACTTCATGAAGTGAACCCAAGTGCAGAGAATAGGTGGCCCATCACTTTAAAATTCATTTTTTTAAGAAGGCCTAATGGCATTTTTTTGAGAAAAAAAATAATTTAATTTATTTAAAAATCTAACAGCTATATTTAAAAAACAACCGGTTTTTCCCCTATAAATACTCACTCAAAATAACTCATTTTTCACCCCAAAATTTTATAATTCTCTCAATATTTTCAACTTTCACACTCTCAAAATGGATCCAAGAGCCTTATATTCGTTCACTCAAATGTTAAACGATGACGATGATGTCCAGCAAAACCCACCGCAACGATCTTCATTCCCTCAGTTCTCACAAACACAAATTTTTCTTAGTATTCACAACCACAACCATTTCCCCATTTCACCAACAAGGACCTTCCCCCAATTTGGTCAATTTCCTGCCATGCCAAAGTTTTATCAACCACAACTAGGCTTGTAAACGAACCGAACAAACACGAACACGAACACCTTAACGAACATGAATTTTGTGTTTGTGTTCGTTTATTAAGAAAATGAATATGTTCGTGTTCGTTCATTAATAAATTAAACGAACTGTTCATGAACATAAACGAACACAAGCGAACTAAAATAAACGAACAAACATAAATGTACATTTTTTAACACTATTGAACAATCATAAACGAACATGAACACTATTGAACAAACATAAACGAACACAATTGAACAAGTATAAAGGAGCACAAACGACAAGTCTCTTAAATGTAAATACATATCATTCGTAAATTAGTCAGTTAACCGAATAAAAACTAACATTACATAGTTAACGAACATTAACGAACACAAATAAACGAACGTAAATAAACGAACATAACCGAACTGTTCATGAACATAAATAAACGAACACAAGGTATGTTCATGTTCGTTCATTTAATTAAACGAACACAAATTTTATGTTCGTGTTCGTTCATTTATTAAATAAACGAACATAAACGAACTTCTTACCGAACAGTTCACGAATAGTTCATGAACTGTTCGGTTCGTTTACAAGCCTAACCACAACCATTTTTTGATGCTAAACACTGGCAACAATTTCTTCAATGGCAATAATATCAAAAAACATCCCACATGCAACAAACTCAATTTCAACAAACTCAGAAACATGTGGAATCACCGTCAAAAGAAAAGGCTGCAAAAAAGAAGAAAAAACCAAGCAAGATGCTTATTGAGAACGACGAGCAACCAACCAAGACGTGTTGTCAAAAGTGGCCACAAAGTGATGAGGTGTTATTGCACAAGCTATGCTTTCAACTTCTAATAATCCAATCACTGGAAACAACCATAATGTAGATGCTTTTTGGAGTAAGATTGAAAAATATTAAAATGAAAATCAACCTGCAATTCTAAGAGATGTTCATAATCTATGAAGTCATTGGCATGTGTTTAAATATGAGTTGAATAGATTTAATGAGTTGTTCTTACAAGTCAAGTCTCGTTACAGAAGCGGTTGGTCAAACGACCAGTACATTCAAGAGGCTAGACAATTGTACATTAACGACCCATCCAACAAGACTTCTGGTGCTTTCACATATGAACATGTATGGAATGTTGTGAAAGAGCATGGTAAGTACACATCTGCTACCATATTCATGGCTTTCAACCCTCTAAAAGAACAAAAACTAGCAGCTCGGGGGCATATATGAGCTTTGCTTCTTATGCCAACTTTGGTAAGAATCTTGAAATCACAATATCACTTGAAGATATTGATAAATAAGACTTTGAAGTTCAACTTGAGCAAGTTGCTACAACACGTCCAATTGAGAGGGACAAGGCCAAAGTATAAGCCAAAGCCAAGCTAAAAGGCAGAGCAGGAATAGAGTCGTTTGAATACAACCCAAGGAAGCTAAAGCTCATTGATGAGATATCCTCGACCAATCGCGCTAAGAGTGAAGCAGTTGAAAAATTCGAGCATATAATCGATAAATTCTATGAAATTGAGCAAAAGAAGCTCGAGATGAAACAAAAAAAGAGATGCAAGAGCGGCAAATGCTCTTCCTTGACACCACTAATATGAATCCATTTCAACGAGTCGAAACGAGGAAATGTGCTAGTAAATCCACGAGAATACGGCTATAATCGTCGTATTTAGATTGTTGTTTTTATTGTTATGTCTATTATGATTTATGTATTTTTGTTTTTTATTTAGGAAAATGTAATTTCTTTTTATGCAATGGAAGATTAATTTTTAGATACATGTAGCACAACGACTAGTTTTCTTAACAGATAGTTTTTTCCCCACCACTATACATACCTATTTTAGATCAACCATCACACACACAAATTCCTTTTCCTCAAACACTTATCTATACAATTCAAAATGAGTTCAGATGATAAACAAGTCCCACAAAACATCATGATGATTTTGACTCAACACTTTCAAACTCTCATTCCCGATGATGTTGAAGAAATAACGATGCAGTTGTTTGCGTTTGATGCTGAAGATGATGTTGATTTACAAGAGGGAAGTTCTTCTAGACAGAAGGGCAAACGGAAATACATAAATAGAGGCCAGAAGGATGGATACACCCGTTTGTATAACGATTATTTTGCTTCAGGGCCAATATACGATGAAAGCTTCTTTAGACGAAGGTTCCAGATGACCATACGTCTTTTAATCGCATTGTTGAAGAAATCTCTAAACGAGGAAGCTGTCAACATTTTAAATATTTCACACAATGATATGATGCTATTTGCGTAAAAGGTCTTTCATCATGACAAAAATGTATAAGTGCCATTCATAAGTTGGCTTATGGTGCATCAGCTAACCAATGTGGTAAGTACATACGCATTGGTGAAAGCCCCTCCATCGAATGTCTACACTAGTTATGTAAGTCTATTGTTGAGGTTTTTGGACCACGATATCTTAAAAGGCACAACCAAGATGACATTCAACGGTTGCTACAGCTATGGGTTTGTTAGAATGCTTGGAAGCATATATTGTATGCATTGGGGTAGGATAGACTACCCAACAACTTGGAAAGGGCAATATACTCGAGGTGATCATGGTTATCCAACCATCATGCTAAAGGATGTGGCATCACACGACATTTGGATTTGGCATGCATTCTTTGGAATGGCAGGTTCAAATAATGATATCAATGTTCTCAATTAATCATCGATATTCAATCAAATCTTAGAAGGGAATGCACCACGGTGCAAATTTACGGCGAACGAGAATGATTATGCAAGGATACTATATTGCAGATGTCATTTACCTAGAATGGTCAACATTGGTAAAGAGTTTCGTTTATCCTCCAAACAATAATCTTAAAATGCAATACTACAAGCGACGACAAGAGTCTTGTCGAAAGGATGATGAAAGAGCATTTTGTGTCCTATAAGCAACGGGCCAATGATACGAGGCCATGGAAGATCTACCAACATACCAGTGTTGGATGATATAATTCATGCATGATCATTTTACATAATATGACTGTAGAAGATGAAGGTAATGCGATAACTAATTGGTCCCCTGAAGAACACGAGCCTGATCCAGCAAGTTATAATAAAGGTGCATCGTCTGAATTTGCAAACTATATACAGAGGTTTAAATACTTACGAAGCAAATATACTCACATCGCACTACGCAACGATCTTATGGAACATCTTTGGGAACTTAGGCAAGCTAATCAAGACTATATTTGTCTATGGAATCTTAATCTTTAGTCTTGTTTTTTTTTAAGGGTTTTTTATTTATTTATTTTTAATTTAAGGTGTAGTTTAATCTTAAGTACTTTTATTTTATTTTTTAGAAAAATGTAATTTCTTTTTATGCAATGTCATTTTAATTTTTATATAATTTTTTCTTTTTTTTTTAATTATTTAATTATATTTTATATTTATTTATTAAATATATTTTTACATTAAAAGATCATTTGTTTAAGAAAAATAGAAAATAAAATGGTGATGTGGGAGATGGAATAAATGTGAAAATAATGAGTTGACGTTAAAAAGAAAAGATAAAATATACATGAAAAGAATGTGTAAAAAACTGATGTATATAAATTTAATATATACATTGTATACATTGTTTAGCACCATGGCTAGTGTTATTACCACTAGGCCCGTCACAAGATACGGACTATCTAAATTCACCAAAATATGAGATTTGGGGAAAGAAAATTGTTGAAAACCCTGATTCTTCGATTTTGCCTTGAAAAGTAATCTAGCTAAAATGCATCAACTCAATTTGTTGGGTCATTATATGTGGGTTCCACGACGTCATTAGACTTCAATTTCAAGATTTTGTAACCTCCACCGATTTTGGTTTTCATCAGGTAAAATAGCAAGCATTCTCAATTCGTTGAAGAACAACACTCAAATTGTTTTAGGTTTAACTGTTTCATCTGTTGACGAAGATCGGTAACGCTCGATTTCATCCATGGCTGTTCCTGTTGAAGAAGCAATTGCTGCTCTTTCTACGTTTTCATTGGAGGTATGTTAATTGTAGCTAAAACAACCCATGGAACTAACACATTTGATTATTTATGGCTGTTAGCTTAAATCAAGCCACCGGTGATCGAAAATAGCTCAATTAGGTTACAATGAAAACCTAATTCAGATGAAAGAGTGAATAATGGTGTGGTTTTACATTGCAAAATACAAATCATACGAGTTTTGTAGAAAAGTGGGAATGTAAGACGTTCTGATACAATTGTTTGTTCACAGTTTTTGATGATGATCATCAGATCTAATAGAATTGCTTGTTCGTTCTTATTGTTATTTCTATACCATTATTGTTTTCATTGTTATTTTTACTACTATTTGTTGTATTTACTCTCAGGATCTAAAGTTTTGGAATATGTAGAAATATGTAGATGTATGAATATAAACTGGTTTTTGATAGGAATCCCTTTACTATTGTGCTGTATATATTCAACAATGTAAACATCCATGCCCGGACCGATAAACTATTCATACCAAAAGGATTATATCCATTAATCAGTTATGATGGGTCGCGTTGATTAAATGTAAATAGATGGTTTTATCATGTATCTGTGCTTCACCACTCTAAGTTTGCTTTATTGATTTAGCAATAAATGTGCACAAACAACCAATGCTTTTAAAACCAAACCGGACGTCGAACCGGTCTCTTTACTGGTCAGTGGTCGGACTAGATTTAAGAACCGGATGACGTCATATATTTTACAGAGTTAATGACACGGATGGTCCTTGTGGTATGCCCGGATTGCACTGGTGGTCTCTAACTTTGAGAAATTACATCGGTGGCCAAATACTTTGCAAAAACGTAAGATAGGTGGTCCCTGGAGTGGGTGACCGTTAATTTTTGCTGTTAAGTGTGTATGAATTGACCAAAATGCTCCTCTTATCACCAAAAAAACAAAAAACATAAATGTGTGTACGCACACATAAATGTGTGTACATATATACATATACATATACACAAACACTTACAAATATCTTCATCATCACCATCACATCGGCGATCTAACCACCTCAGAGACAACCACCACCATCGACCACCTTCGTCAATCACCACCACCAAGCCAATATCGTCATCCCTCCCACATTGCATAAAATCAAATATAGAAACACGATCGAGTGAGATGGAGAAAACCAGATCCGGTGGCACCACCAACCCAATACTGACCACCGTTATAAGCCCAGAACTGTGATTCTGTTCGATTTCAATGATGCCAGAAGCAGCTAACCGTGAAACCAGCTGAATGGTGTTTGAAATGATTAAGATCGATTTCAATGATGCCAGAAGCAGCGACGGCCGCCACTGCCAATGCCAACGTAAACTATCTTTATGTTGAAACCCATGAGCTGTTTGAAACAATTTGTGGGTTGTTGGAAGAAACCCAGATGACTCCGGTGGATGTCGCCAAGAGTCTGATGACGAAAAACAAGTCCGGCAGATCCAGAAGAGTGTTTGAAGAGTCTGATCGGAGCTCTAGAAACGGCTAAAGAGGAGGCTGTAAATGGAGGTTGTAAATCCAGTGGAAAATGGATTGAATGGAAGTGTATGACTCATGATGATTGGAGATGAAGATGCGGACAAGTGGGGTGGAAGAGATAGTCAATGGTGTTTTAAATGGAAGGGGAAAGAGACAAAGGGCACATGTGGGTTTAAACAAGGGTATTTTGGTTATTTTTAAAAATTTAACAGAAAAATAACAGACATCCACTCCAGGACCACCAGTGTGGCAGTGTTAAGTTTTTGCAAAATTTATGGGCCACCGTTGTAATTTCGAATAGTTAGGGACCAACGGTGCAATTCGGACATACCACATGGACCATCCGTATAGTTAACTCTATTATATAACTATATATATATATAATATAGTAAAATAAAAAAATCCAAATATTATATAGCTAAGAAATCGGTTCAACCGGGTGCTTTTCCTGTCGGACAGCCGGCCGAACCAGCCGGTTTGACCAAAAATTGTTCTGAGCACATAACCAGACCGCCTAAGTGACCGAAACCCGGTCCGACTGGCTGGCCTGGGTTTAAAAACACTGCAAACAACTGTCGGCCCCATTTGCGTTGTGTGCATATAATGTATATATGTGTTGACCCTCGAGGGACAAAAGTAAAATTACACTAGTTTTAACGTTATTTTACTAATTTTGTGAAAATAATGTTAAAAGCGTTGGGTTGGTCGGTTAATTAGGCATCATGAGCCGGGGGTCTAATTGGAAGTAACTCCTCTGTTCCTACGGGGTGGAAGTAAGACTGTCTTCATCTTACCCTCCTTAGACCCTACCTTAGCTTTGCTAATAGTGGGATATACTGAGTACGACGATGATGATGGTGTACAAACAACTGTACATAGCATGAAGTGTTTGAAATAAGACAAATGATTTAGATTTTCTTCATGTAGTAAGTGGGTTATGTCTTTTACCAATGAAAATATATTTATTACCGACATCACGTCTGTAGGATGATCAGCCAGAGGTACAGGGCCCAGCATTGTGGGTTTCATCAGAAAGAGGTGCAACAAGTAGTCCAATTGGTATGCAATTTCTTCTTTTATTACATTGTTTGTTTACTTCTTTTAATCAATTTTTATATGGCATGTACAATTAAGCAGATTTTTGTCTTATAACAAGTATACATGGCTACCTTAATCATACCTCTTGTACAGTATACCTTGAGAACCTTATTTTCTAAATGTTGATTTATTAACATGTTTGTATATATATTCCGCTTTTTGAGATGCATATTCACTATTCAGAGTGTTTGGAATTGCTAAAAGAACAGAAGTATCTTATTTAAGCACTCGCCAGTTTCATAATCAATTCTTTCACTTGTAACTCCTTTTTGCAGAGTATAGCGATGTCCATGCTTATCGGCTATCTTTATCAGAGGATACAAAAGCACTAAATCAATTGGTATACAAGTTGTGTGGGACAGATTTTCCATTTGGATATAACTATAATTTATCCAATACCCTCTACACTTTCTCTGAACTTTATGATATATGCCTCTTAAATTAACTTCGAAAATATATTTTGTAGAATACTCTTATACAAGAAGGCAAGGAAATGGTGTCAGTACTCTATGCATACAGAAGTTGTGTTAAAGCACTTCCTCAGGTTTCTTGAATAAATTTTATAAATTTACCTTCTTTAGATAATGTTACGGTGTAATAATGTCTGTAAGCTAAATCTATAATTAATGACCAGCTTCCAGATTCTATGAAGCAAAGTCAAGCTGATTTGTATCTAGAAACTTATCAAGTGCTGGACTTGGAAATGAGTCGGCTTCGTGAGATACAAAGATGGCAAGCATCAGCTGCATCTAAAGTACGCTGCATAGTTTATTCTTTTTACAACCCTGCATTAAAGTTCTTACAGTTTGACATCTAACCACCTTTTTTCATAATGTAGTTAGCTGCAGATATGCAACGGTTTTCAAGGCCTGAGAGACGCATCAATGGTCCCACTGTAACTCATCTTTGGTCTATGCTGAAATTACTTGATGTTTTGGTTCAACTTGATCATCTAAAAAATGCAAAAGCCAGCATACCAAATGATTTCTCTTGGTACAAAAGGTAAAACTAAGATATGCAAAATGACTAATTTTACATCATTTTTACCTTTATGTTACAATACGATAATGAGCTAAAAAGGATCTTAATGTACATATAACGTGAAAATTCTTGCACTTATGGAGAGACAGAAACTGAATTGCTCAATGCTTATCAGGACGTTTACTCAAGTTAGTATTCAGTGGCAAGACACAGATTCAATGAGAGAGGAGTTAGACGATCTACAGGTGTTCATGATTACACAAAAATCTTCATTTAATATTTAAAGAATTTTAAACTTATTAATATGTCACTTCATGAACTAACTATAGTATTACTTACAGATATTCTTGAGCACAAGATGGGCTATTTTGTTGAACTTGCATGTTGAAATGTTTCGTGTAAACAAGTATCCTACAAGAAGTTGTGATTGTACTAAAATGTGCTTTATTATTGCCATTCATCTCCTATTAGTTTAGGTTTAGCGATATATTTTTTGTTTTAGGCAAGTGACTTTCAATTTTGTTTTATAAAATGTAAATAATAGCCTTATATATCTGAATATGTTGACTTTTTTTGAGTTCCTTGACCAATGATAGTGTGGAAGACATTCTTCAAGTTCTGATTGTGTACGCAACTGAGTGCCTAGAGTTGGATTTTGCACTTCTTTTCCCTGAGAGACATGTTCTTCTTCGTGTTCTTCCTGTTCTTGTTGTCTTAGCAACATCTTCAGAAAAAGATAGTGAGTCCCTCAACAAGAGGGTTAAGATGAACAGGCTCATCACAATTTTTAAGGTTTACTAATTTAGTTTCCTTTTAAACCAGCATACATCTCACCCTCCCAATACCCTACAAATAGCTTTGCTATGAGTGGGATTTTACGGATACAGTTGGTGGTTGCTGCTGTTGTAGACTCTAGCATATATATAATACAACTTTATAGGAGAAAAATAACCAAATATTTTTGACTTTATTTGCAGCTTACATAGATTAATATTTATTTGTTTTGTAGAATGATCCGGTGATACCTGCATTCCCAGATCTCCATCTTTCACCAGCTGCAATATTGAAGGAACTTTCTATGTACTTCCCTAAATTCTCCGCACAAACCCGTTTGCTAAGTCTTCCAGCTCCTCATGAACTACCACCTCGTGAAGTACAGGAATATCCTTCATAATTTTTATTTATTTTTTACCGTAGGAACCCATGTGCATGGTAAACCCCCCACCCGCCCAACACCCCCCAAAATACTCGACTAACCAGAGAAACAAGTAAAGTGTGGCCGCAAGCAATCAGGTTGATGGCCTTCAAAGAAAACCGGCCTTAGTGGGGTTTGATTTTGAGACCTCTATGCTGTCCCTTCATGATTTAAACCACTACACAACTTCCTTGTAGGTTTCATGCATTGTTTTGATATTCTACTCTACATATATATAAATATTAATGCTGATAGGAATAATTGATTATGTTGCCTTGGTATATTGTCCAAAAATATACATGAATTCAAGAATTTGCAATGCCTGATGCACTCAATAATATTGGTTTTCAGGCTATGATTTACTATAAAACTGTTTAAAACATTTTGAATTTGGTTTCTGTTAAACCTTATTTTAGTTTCCTTGACATGATTCACTTATCAGCGACATTATTTGGTCATAAATCACATTGGAGCAATTCGTGCTGAGCATGATGACTTTACTATCCGTTTTGCTTCTGCTATGAACCAGGTGTATATTTCTAGGATAACTTTTTATATTTGCATGTGAATGTCTTGTTATATTGTATGTTTCTGTACATGATAATCTATTTATTTAAGTGTAAATATTTGTATGTGAATATATTAAATAATGTATTTGTCAACGATGGTGTCTTCCTTCTTTTTGCAGCTAGCGCTATTGAAGACAATAGAAAGTGCAGATATTGAATGGTCAAAGGAAGTCAAAGGGTGTATGTATGATATGGTTGTTGAAGGTTTTCAGCTTTTAAGCCGATGGAGTTGTCGCATCTGGGAGCAATGTGCATGGAAATTCTCACGCCCCTGCAAGGACTTTGTGGAGTCAGTTGAAATGACATCATCAGTTTCTGATTATGAGAAGGTTTCCATTTATATTTTTGTTTTATGAAAAGTCTGAAGGAATAGAGTTTCAGTTTTTGGATCCTTTATTTAACAATTCATTAAGCCCTTGCGCTTTCATATCTTGATTCTTTTCCTTTTTTTCTTTTATAATGGATTAAGATGTTGCAAGTGTTTCTCTCTGTGCATCTAATCTTAGGTGGTGTTGTGATTCGCATTTGAAATTGATTCACAATAGTAATTTTTTAATTTTTGGATAAGTGGAATCTTCAAAGTATCTGATTTACTAGAGGTCAAATACTCATCAGCCTATCAAAACTGACCGTCTAAGAATAAAGTGAAATTACATAATCACCCTTCATGTAGTCTACTATGAAGCCTTTTTTCTATTTCACGTACCACATCTACTTTTGATCACAAAAACACCGTTTTGATCATTTATGTTAGTAGTATCTTAAACAATCTGAATTTCATTGATTATCTGAATATCCTACTTCAAACAAAAAATGCACATCCAAACAGTATTTTTGCTTCCTGTTTTATTGTGGTTATTCAATATTACATAATCACATTCTTACAACCCTTTAGTTGATACGTTGAAGAACTTTTGGATGGTGTTATCATTGATTCTCAGTCTTTTTCTTCTGCCACATCACATAAGGGTCAAATTTCTATTTTGTCACAGGTGGTACGGTTTAATTACAGCGGTGATGAAAGGAAAGCTTTAGTTGAACTTGTGAGCTACATAAAAAGCATTGGATCAATGATGCAGAGGTGTGACGCATTAGTAGCAGATGCCTTATGGGAAACTGTTCATGCCGAAGTTCAAGATTTTGTGCAAAACACACTGGCAGCCATGTTACGTACCACATTCAGAAAGAAAAAGGACCTTTGTAGGTCAGCATCACATGTTTTAGCTTGTATTTGTATAAATAATAAAATAATTAAATATAAAACTGAATATTTGTTTTTGTGATAAATCTACATTATATTTTTGTGATGTTTTTCAGGATACTGTCTGATATGCGAACCCTTTCAGCAGATTGGATGGCTAACACTACCAAGCCTGAATCTGAGATGCCAACATCACAGCATGGAGGTGAAGAAAACAAAGGAAACTTCTTTTTTCCAAGGGCAGTTGCACCAACTGCTGCACAGGTAAACTTTTGCATTTTTATCAACTGCATTTGTTTGTGTACGCATTTAGGTTGCAGTTTCAACTGGTTTACTTATGAATGGGTTATATTGGGTTATGATGTATCTCTAACTGGTCAAAGAGGCAAAATGAAAAGAAATGAGCTTAAAAAGAAACAGGTTAAACTGTTTAAAGTAGCCAAAGAATATTTTTAATGTGTAAAACCTTCTAATTTCGTGTATTGAACAAATAATATTAGTGAAATAATTGAGCCTTTTTATTAGTCATACTTGACACTAATTTTTTTATTAAAGCTGTGGACAAATTTTATTTTGTATCAATCCAATTGACCCGTAACCCAAACCGATCTTGACCCACTATCAGAGTAACCCATATTACCACATCTAGTGCAGCTTTTGTGTCTTCTAATCAATACTAACAATCTGTCATCGTATCTTCCATTTTTTCAGGTTCATTGCTTGCAGTTTTTGATATATGAGGTGGTATCTGGTGGTAATATGAGGAAGCCAGGTGGGCTATTTGGGAATAGTAGCTCTGACATTCCTGCAAATGATTTGAAACAACTAGAAACTTTTTTCTACAAGCTTAGCTTTTTCCTACATATTCTAGACTATTCAGGTGTGTGCCAAACGTATGCTTCATCGTTTTGACTTTATATTAAATACTACTTTCAGTCCTTTTTAAATTCTGTTCTTTGACTCATGAAAGGAAAAGATTTAATTTTTTTAAGTCTCTATAAGTTTAGTGGAAAGTGATCATAATGTGTCAAATTATGCAGACAAATATATCAACAACGAATTTTTCAATTTTTATGTAGTCATTGTGGTTTCAGACTTTCGGTTATTGATGACATAGCTGCACAAACTTTTTTTCTTCTTTATATTTCAGTTACTGTTGCAACATTAACGGATCTTGGTTTCTTATGGTTTAGAGAATTTTATTTGGAATCTTCTCGTGTCATTCAGGTAAGACTTAAAATTCACCGGTATACCTTCATTTATAAGAAATTTCAATACGAGGAAATTACGGTTTTGGCCCTAGTGGTTTAAGGGTTTTAACTATTTCAACCCTAGTGGTTTAGGTTTAGGGACCAAAACCGTTAGTTGTTTAAACCACAGTGGCTGCATTGATAGAAGATTCTTTTTTGGGTTGAAATAGTTAAAACCCTTAAACCATAGGGGCCAAAACCGTAATTTAATCTTTCACTAATTTTATGTGTTAATAAGCATTAATGAAACCATTTGTAAAAGATACTGCAATATGGGCGAGTTGGGTAGTATTTGAAGTTTTTGTTTGGTACTTATTTTTGTAGTTTCCTATTGATTGCTCTCTTCCATGGATGTTGGTGGATCATGTATTGGAGTCACAAAATGGTGGTCTTCTTGAAAGTATTTTGATGCCATTTGACATATACAATGATTCTGCTCAGCATGCCCTTGTTGTGCTCAAGCAACGGTTTCTCTACGATGAGATCGAAGCTGAGGTAAATTACTAAAATGGGTGTGTTGACCAGATTACTTGACTTTACCTTGTGTTTGACTTTCTGAATAGTTACTAAATGTGCCAATATATAATCTTTACTATTTTGCAGGTAGATAATTGTTTTGATATATTTGTGTCAAGATTGTGCGAGGCTATATTTACACATTACAAAAGTTGGGCTGCTAGGTATTCTCATCCCTTTACTTTGAATTTTTTGTTTTGTAAAAAACAATGTAGAAATTTTTTTTTTACAACTGGATACCATATTTTTCAGCGAGCTCCTTGATCCCTCTTTCCTGTTCACACTGGATAATGGAGAAAAGTTTTCAGTTCGCCCAATGAGATTCACTGCCCTGCTCAACATGAAAAGGGTCAACGTAAGAACATTCAGACTCTAATCTTTATATCATGCCCTTTTTCTGTTTACTCTTCTTTCTTTCATAAAGCAGGGTATCTTGCAAAGCCTTTTTGTAATAAAAATCTGATGTCCAACAAGATGTGTATATATTACTCTATAAAGCAAATGCTGCTTTATGTTATTTTTCTAACATGTATCTAATTATTTATTATTTGTAGTTACTAGGAAGGACGATCAACTTGAGGAGTTTGATTGCTGAGAGGATGAACAAATTATTTAGAGACAACCTTGAATTTTTGTTTGATCGTTTTGAATCACAGGACTTGTGTGCTATAGTTGTAAGTAGTAATATTTTTTCTTGTCCCTTATAAATCTGTGTATTTTGGTTTCTTCTTGTGATTTGTTGTTTTCTTAAATTTCTTTCCAGGAGTTGGAACAACTATTGGAAATCTTAAAAATGACTCATGAATTCTTGTCACGGGATCTGACTATAGATTCTTTCAGTATCATGCTTAGTGAGATGATGGAAAACGTGTCTCTTGTTTCTTACTCAAGTCGACTTGCTTCTCAGGTGTAATAACACCAACTTTGTCTATTTCCAATTTATTATGTTTATGTCACTTTCAAATAAGCTTGGCAAAATGGGCGGGTTGGGTTGGGTAACGGGTCAGAACAGGTGCGAGTCAGGATGGGTGCGGGTCATAACGGGTTTTAAGCAAAATCACTTTAGGTCAAAATGGATTGTTTTAAAAAACATCAATTTTGTTTAAGTCAGAATGTGTTGGAACTAAACAAATAGCCCATTTGGATAATTTTTAGTGATTTCCTCTTCAAATATGTTATTTATCATTCTTAAATGTTTGAATCCATTGTATTCGCATAGTTTTTAGGTTACCCATCTTGACCCGCATTATATTAAAGTGTTACACATTTCAACTCATTTCATGTTATAATGTTACCCATTTCAACCCATTATACAATAATTGTTCACCCAAACCAACCCATTTGTTTTGATTTGGGTAAACATTGCCAAGTCTACTTTCAAATATAGATGTTGGGCAATTTCTTGATTTTTTTATTGTTGTTGTTATTATTATTATTATTAATGTTATTTATTATTATTTTATTAATAAAATGCCTCGTGTTGTTGCATATTTCACTTGCCTTTCTCTTTGTTGAAGTCTGGTAATTGATTATTGGTTCCTTAAAACGTTTTGTACTTTTGTAGGTCTAAATGCTTTATGTTATATAACTTTAATATTATATTAAATAGGGTAGTTTGGTCTTTTTGTAACATTATATATTTTTTTCATCTTAGATTTGGACGGAGATGCAAAATGATTTTTTGCCAAACTTCATCCTATGTAATACAACTCAACGTTTTGTTCGATCATCAAAAGTACCATCTGCTCCTGTTCAGAAACCATCTGTTCCATACGCCAAGCCAAACTTCTATTGTGGAACTCCGGTAAGAAATTACTAAATAAAATCATCACCACCATATTGATTAATTTTTATTCTCCTTGAAATTATCTTATTACTTTGTGGGATTTTAGGAGTTAAACTCAGCACACCAAAGCTTAGGTCGATTGCATAGTGGGTTCTTTGGGTTGCCTCACATGTTCTCCATTGTGCGGCTTCTGGGTACTAGATCACTGCCATGGCTTATTCGAGCACTGCTGGATCATATTTCAACCAAGGTATATGCATAATATTATGTACTTGTAACTTCTGATAGTTTTCCCTAAACTGGATATGGTAAAAGTAAAAGCAATGTGACATGGTCTCAGTGCGTATATATCTTATATATTATATCCATGACTAAGTAACTGTTTCTTGCATTCATTTGGTTTTACTTTGTCTAAATAGATGCATACACCGCATTACCA
The DNA here is from genome assembly GCA_009363875.1 of Mikania micrantha. Lineage (NCBI taxonomy): Eukaryota > Viridiplantae > Streptophyta > Magnoliopsida > Asterales > Asteraceae > Mikania > Mikania micrantha. Next base: position 26,989,098 of record CM018682.1, on the reverse strand, counting down.
TAATACCTAAAAATGTGGTACATAGATATAAAGTTGGTGGAGCCAAAGCAGATTAAGTGACATCAGTGTTAACCATATGATTTTTCCTATTTCTTTTTGGTAAAGAATGTCTTGTTAATTTGTATCTTGGCCATGGTCTAATGGCTTGCTGCAACTGATTCAGATAACAACCCTTGAACCAATGATAACTGGATTGCAAGGAGCACTACCAAAGTCTATCGGATTGCTCCCGTTTGATGGCGGCGTGACAGGTGCATAAGCACTTAATGTGCTATATATGATGAAAAAACTATGTTTAAATTTTTATCTGATGTATTATCTTTTAGGGTGTATGAAGCTTGTGAAAGAACTTCTTAAGTGGCAATCCAAAATAGAACTTAAAACAGAGATTTTACATGGGATTAAGGAGGTTGGAAGTGCTTTATACTGGATGGGGATGCTTGATATTGTTTTGGTGAGTTTTCATTTTCTGAATGTCTTAAAGCTAATATCCGATTAAAAAACAAATTTGGCAAATAAATATTTGCTTCTTGCTCTTCCAATATTACTGTTGAACAGAGAGAAGTCGACACAACTCAGTTCATGCAAGTAGCCTCATGGTTAGGGTTGATACCTGGTACAGATGGTCAAATACTACAATCACAGGAAGACGGAAATAGCCCTGTTGTCACTCTCTTCAAGTCTGCCACTGCTGCGACTGTGTCAAGCAACCGTGTGAATCCTACACCCTTTTACACAATGTCAAAACAGTCAGAAGCTGCTGGTATGATTACGATATAATCATAATTTTGTTGGTTTGTGCAATTGTGCATCAGTTTTTTTGTAAACCCAACCTTGATATGTTTTAATGTGCCAAACATTTGTTTGTTGCAGATCTATTGTACAAGGCTAACTTAAATACAGGAAGTGTGCTTGAGTATGCCCTCGCTTTCACCAGTGCTGCACTTGATAAATATTGCACCAAATGGAGTGCTGCACCAAAGACTGGATTCATTGACATTACCACATCAAAGGATTTTTATCGTATTTTTAGTGGTCTCCAGATAGTAAGCAACCATCACCGTTTTATTAATTCAACATGAGGTCGAAATGGGCGATCATTGTTTGTCCAACATTATATATCTTTTTAGTAACAATCAGTATATAAAGATTTATTTAAAAACGACCTATTTTCTTTTTTTTTTTTCCACTTATTTATTTATTTTTTTGTATATGACAAATTATGTTTAATTGCAGGAATACCTGGAAGATTGTATGCTGGTACCCCCAAACAACCACGAAATGTTGGGGGATTCTGTGGCATGGGGCGGCTGCACAATAATCTACTTGCTTGGTCAGCAGCTACATTTTGAGCTCTTTGACTTTTCCTATCAAGTCTTGAATATCGCAGAAGTTGACAGTGCTGCAACCGGACCATCAAATAAGAGTCCTCATTTATCTCAGGTTCAGATAAATATTGTTTCAATTTAGGCTCGTCGATCTCTTCAAAATATTTCTGTGATTACTTTATATCTCAATTCTAAATTATTAGACAATGGGAGGGCAGAGGGCTCGCTTTTGGGATGTAAAGAATATATAATCCATGATTCAAATCAGAGTGTACAAGATGTAAGAAATGTTTAGAGTTTGCATATATATATGAAGGGTCAAAATATAATTTTCATCAAGTAATGTTCATGGTAATGTTGGGGGTCTAGTTTTTGGATTAGATGCTGCAAGATGGGTGACCTCCAAACACCTTCTTTCCATTTTTATAAATTTATAAATAAATATCGTGTTAACTATCACTGATATATTTTTAATAAAATGATTTAGGAGGCTTGGGTATTCTCTTTTTAGCTACTTTTTTTTATCCAACCCATAACACATGATTGAGACAACCATACATGGGAAGACAACCAGTAAAATGCTAACTTTTTCGTCTTGAAGATGCACCAAACTGAAAAGATCAATCGATAAGCATGATAATTTGTTCTTTCTTTTTGGCGACGAGACTTTGTGACTCTTGCATGTCTACAGGGATGGGAAGTGCTACTAGAATCAATGAAGAAAGCGAGACGTTTGAACAATCATGTATTTTCAATGTTGAAGGCCCGGTGCCCTCTTGAAGACAAGCAAGCCTGTGCCATCAAGCAAAGCGGGGCCCCTCTTCATCGAATCAAATTTGAAAACACTGTATCTGCCTTCGAAACACTTCCACAAAAATGTTCTTGACCCGCCAAAACCAAAATGTTGTCGCACTTGGATTCGTGCTCTAGATATGAATCTATTTGTACATGTGGTTGATATTCAGTTTGTGGTTAGTTTTTGACTGGAGGATGTTATAAGTTGCATGTTTTGTTTTATAATTGTTGAATGTATGCTATAACGACTTAGTCAAATGTTGTATTGGTGATTGTCTTTCACAAACGTTGTATGATTCAAATCTTTGCAAGTAGATTAGGTGGTGTTAAAAGTAGGGGTGTAAACGAGCCGATCCCGAGCTCGTTAAGGCTTCAGCTCGGCTCGTTTAGATAAATTAGGGCTCGAGCTCGAGCTCGGCTCGTTAAGAATTTTATTTACTAGGCTCGAGCTCGGCTCGTTAGAAATTTTTAGGCTCGAGCTTGGCTCGGCTCATTTACATTTTATTTATTTATTTTAATTACTAATTTAATTATATTTATAATTATATTTTCTAATTTTAACATAAAATATTTAATTTAAATATATTTATCCTAATTTTATATATAAAAATAATTAATTTTATAAATAAACATTTAATGTAATGAATAAAAATTATATAAACAAAAAGCTCGTTAAGGCTCTCGAGCCGGCTCGAGCTCGATATGTAAAGCTCGAGCCCGGGCTTGATAACTAAACGAGCCACACTTTTAAGCTCGAGCTTGGGCTCGAGCTCGTTAAAGCTCGGCTCATTCGAGTTTTTTACCGATCTAATCCCAAGTATTTCAAGAGCTGCCTTGGTTAGTTTACATCCTAATTAAAAGTATAATATTGTTGTTGAAGTATAAAATTGTTCAGAAAAAAAACAGGTCTTTATTTTTGGCTAAATTTGTTGGAGACTTTACACTAATTTATGTAGCTATTTGTAGATTCACTCTTCGTACTCATGCTAGGTCGTTAGGGCATCGGCTAGCAAGTATTATTGAATTATAACGAAGCAAAAAAGAATTGATTATCTACCACCGAAAATTTAATGAATAATTAATCAATATACTAAGCTTACTTGAATGAACATGTAAGCCTAATTGACACATGCGTGGGTTCAATTTGTCCAAATTTCTATTATTATTTGTTTTTCATTTATATTAATCCATTAAAAAATTAGTGAAAATATAATATTAAAGCTAAAGAAATTTTATACCTATCACATTTTAAAACAACTTTCTTATATTATATGTATGTTCGGGCACTTGAGACATACTGAAAACCATGCCTTTCGAACCAAACGCAACGCTCATTTTCCAAATCAAAATAAAAAAGGGGTTCTAAAAAATGGGATTCCGTGTAATAAGCTTTTTATATTCAGCAAATCCTGCTGAAAAATAGAGGATACTATGTTATAATATTATGTTATGGTTTTGTGATACCAAATATGTTATTTATTGTGTCATCATTTCTATTGCATTGATAACTCTTTATCTTTAAATGTAAAAACAAATACATGGTATACTTAATGCTTGATTTAACTCTTGCTTTATGTAGGATTTGGGCCTTTGGGGACATGCCGGATTACTTTCTGATATGTTGTAATCACTTTTATTGTATTAACTCATATAACTCCGACATGATTAATTCAAATCGTTGTTTTTTTTTAATATCACTATTACATATGTACAACACTTTCTTTTTTATGTGTATGTGCAAAATTTATCACCGTTTAAGATCTGAAAACAATGGAAGTTTTAGGATTTATGATTTTTGGAATAATGTAGCATAAACTTACTTTGTTTTTAAAGCTTAAAAGGTGATGGATTTACACATATACAAAATGTAATAAAGTATTTACATGTGCAATAATGATACTAAAAAACAAAGATTTTGAATCATCTTGCCAAAGTTCTACGGGTTAACAATAAAAATGAGTTATTATAGCATGCAAATCATATATATATATATATATATATATATATATATATATATATATATATATATATATATATATATATATATATATATATATATATAGGATTTGGCTCAAATCATAACCCATGAATATAGCAATAACCCATTAACTCAAATCTATGGCTAGTCAAAAAGTTGAGTGTATATAATTGCGACATGTGTCATCTTTCATATTTGAGTAAACTTCGTTTTTGCTCCCTGTGGTTTGGTCAAAATACCGCTTTTGCTCCAAAAGTTTCAAAATGCTCGTTTTGCTCAATAACGTATGCATTCGGTCTCAATCAGCTCCAACCCACTAACACCGTTAATTCTTTCTGTTAAATGGAAGGGTATTTTAGACTTTTTACACTTAAGGACTAATTGTGTCATTTACCTAAATTACTAATATAACAAGATAATAAAACAAAGGACTAAATATGTAATTTACTCAAATACCCTACCCACCCCCTTTTCTTCCCTTAAGCAGTCACCACCACCACCGCCGTTGGCCGCCATCACCACCACCTCAGTTTTTTGACCTTTACGAAGCTCAATGCTCATCACCGGTTCAGTTTTTTGACCTTTACGAAGCTCAATGCTCATCAGTTTTTTGACCTTTATGAACGACTGATGGTTACCGATATCGTTAGGGCTCCAGTTGTTGCCTTTCACCGATTTCAGCGATTGACGCTTCGGTTCCGCGAAATCACCGGTCCAAAACACATCGTCTTCACTGAAATCATCGCCCGCGACGGACGATCCACCTGATATGACACCAGAAGATGACGGCGGCGAGAAAACGCCAAGGAACCGGTCGAAAGACGGTGAGCGCCGGTGACGATAGCTAGCAACGCCGTTAGATTCCATCAGAAGATGTTCGTCTATACCGCCTCAGACTCCATCTATACCGATTATGGAGAGGCTGTTCGTTTTTCTTTTCGAGATCCGTTTTTAAGGAGGTGGTGGTGATGGCGACCAACAGTGGTGGTGGTGGTGATTGGTTAAGGGAAGAAAAGGGGGTGGGTAGGGTATTTGAGTAAATTACATATTTAGTCCTTTGTTTTATTATCTTGTTATATTAGTAATTTAGGTAAATGACACAATTAGTCCTTAAGTGTAAAAAGTCTAAAATACCCTTCCATTTAACAGAAAGAATTAACGGTGTTAGTGGGTTGGAGCTGATTGAGACCGAATGCATACGTTATGGAGCAAAACGAGCATTTTGAAACTTTTGGAGCAAAAACGGTATTTTGACCAAACCACAGGGAGCAAAAACGAAGTTTACTCTTCATATTTAAAGACTGAAGGGTGTTTTAGTCATTTGCACCATATTAAAAAGCTGGAATTAATTTAGTGGTTATATGTGTCAATTTCTAATATATTTTAATATATCTACTTTTTTATTTAAAGTTTACCACATCTTTTTTTTATACATTCATAAATCTTTTATAATATAATATTTTTTTATAAAAATTGCACCATTTTACTCGTATTTAATTCCGTTATAGTCTTGACTAGGTTTTTTTTATTTTTTTCTAATGTTCGTATTTACATCAATGTAACAAGTATAAAAATAAAAAATATTTGTAACGAGTTGTAACGAATTTGGGTTTACATTGTTGTAGAATAAATAAGGGTTACGTTTAAGAGTGTAAATGAGCCAAGCCGATCCCGAGCTCGTTAATTCCGTTATATTCTTGACTACGTTTTTTTTTCCGGATTTTCGTATTTTACATCAATATAACAAGTATAAACATAACACATTGTTTGTAACGAATTTTGGTTTACGTTGTTGTAAATTAAAAATGACATACGTTTAGGGTGTAAAACGAGCCGAGTCAATCCCAAGCTCGTTAAGGCTTGAGCTCGGCTCGTTTAGACAAAATAAAAAATATAAAGTAAGCCTAACACATTTGTTGTATCATTGTAATTATATAACTGATACAATGTAACCATATTTAATTTACAACAATGTAAACCAAAATTCGTTACAAAATCATTTTAAATTTATTACAAACGTAACTTTTATTTGACTTTGACTAAAAATTTTGGATTTACATTAATGTAATGAGCATAAATACAACACATTCTTTTGAATAAACACACTCCAAACCATATTTACTACTGTGAATAAAAATCAAAAGAATGTTTTATATTTATGGTCTTTACCTTGATGTAAATCCAAAATTTTTAGTCAAAGTCAAATAAAAATTAAGTTTATAATAAATTTAAAATGATTTTGTAACAAATTTTGGTTTACATTGCTGTAAATTAAATATGGTTACATTGTATCAGTTATTTAATTACAATGATGCAACAAACGTGTCAGGCTTACTTTATATCTTTTATTTTGTCTGAACGAGCCAAGCTCAAGCCGTAACGAGCTTGGGATCGACTCGGCTCGTTTTACACCCTAAACGTAGGTCATTTTTAATTTACAACAACGTAAACCAAAATTCGTTACAAACAATGTGTTATGTTTATACTTGTTACATTGATGTAAATACGAACATCAGGAAAAAAATAAAAAAAACGTAGTCAATAATATAACGGAATTAACGAGTTTGGGATTGGTTTGGCTCGTTTACACTCATAAACGTAACCTTTATTTATATATTCTACAACAATGTAAACCCAAACTCATTACAACTCGTTACAAATAATTTTTATTTTTATACTTGTTACATTGATGTAAATACGAACATCCGAAAAAAAGAAAAAAAAAAGAGAAAAATAAGACACACAAAATGGTGCAATTTTTATAAAAAAATATTATAGTATAAAAAAGTTATCGATGTATAAAAAAGGAGGGGGTAAAAAAAATAAAAAAAGTAGATATATTAAAATATATTAGAAGGTAACACATGGCACCACCAAATTAATTCCAGCTTTTTAATATGATGCAAATGACTAAAATACCCTTCTGTCTTTAAATGTGAAAAATAACACATGGCACAATCCTAGACACTCAACTTTTTGACTAGCCATTAGATTTGAGTTACTGAGTTATCGATCTATCCATGGGTTATCATTTGAACACTTCCTTATATAGGGGATGATTCCATTGTTAACCCTCCCTTATAGCGTTAACCCGTTAACCTTGACGTTTTTTGCCCGAATCTTTGTTTTTTTTTGTCATGGTTTTTATTATACATAAATAGGGGGTTTCTTTTTTGTGTTTTTGCTAATTCATCACCGTTTAGAATTTAAATCAAGTGTAAGTTTGCTTTACACTGCTTACATCAGATAGTGTAACTCAAACTTACAATTGTTTTAAATTCTAAACGGTGATGAATTAGCAAAAATACAAAAAAGAAACCCCCTATTTATGTATAATAAAAACCATGAAAAAAAAAAACAAAGATTCGGGCAAAGAATGTCATGGTTAACGGGTTAATGCTATAAATGAGGGTTAACATTTGATCCTCTCCCTTATATATATAGGGGATGGTTCCATTGTTAACTCTCTCTTATAGCGTTAACCCGTTAAAATTGTCAAAAAATGCCCGAATCTTTGAAATTTTTTTTCATGGCCTTTATTGTAAATAAACAGGGGTGTTTCTTTTTTGTGTTTTTGCTAATTCATCACTGTTTAGAATTTAAATCAAGTGTAAGTAAGTGTAAGTTTGCGTTACGCTGCTTACATCAGATAATGTAACTCAAACTTACAATTGTTTTAAATTCTAAACGATGATGAATTAACAAAAACACAAAAAAGAAACTCCCCTATTTATGTATAATAAAGGCCATGAAAAAAAAACTCAAAGATTCAAACATTTTTTGCTAAGGTAAACGAGTTAACGCTATAAGGGAGGGTTAACATTTGATCCTCTCCCTATATATATATATATATATATATATATATATATAGTGTGGTTCCTTTATTAACACATGTTTGTTGCGTTAACTGAATAACTACATCTTATTACTTTGAGGCCTACATTAAAATAAATCTAAATGTGTAGGTTTTTTCTTTTCTTTTATTAATGTAAGTGAGTCCTATATTAATTACATTAATTAAAAAAGAAGAAAAATCTACGCTTTTAGATTTACTTTAATGTGGGCTTTAAAGTAATATGATGTAGTTATTCGGTTAACACAAAAAGAAAGGGTTAATTTTTGATCATCTCCATGTGTATATATATATGTATAATAATAATAATATTCCTGAAACTTTTGTGTTTAAAATTCCACTACCGAAACTTTTGTGTCTAAAATAAAATAAAAAAAGTATTCCTTAAGTTTATTTTTAGTTTATATATATAATAATATATAACATATTATCATTCGATTTCATGACAAGAAAGGAGAACCTAACATATGTAGTTGTAGTGTTCTATCAAAAGGGAAAAAAAAGTGCTATGTTCGTATATTTCCTCTTATAAATACCTAATTTCCTAAGCAAGTTCACACATTTCCCATTAAAAATAAAATTACCTAATTTTCTAAGCAAATCCATACCGAAATATATTGCCTCAGTTTTTTAATTGCAAAAGCCATTTATTTTGCTATTTATCAAAGCAACATGAAATTACAACTTTGTTTATGATATATATAAAAATAATTAGTTTACAAAAGTATGGTTGTTTTATAATTTTTTTTACAATCCTTTAACATAAATTTAAATATTTAATTAACGTATTGCCTCTCTTATCTTTATATAAAGCTTGTGTTAAAATAGACATTTTCATTCGATGGTGATGACAAAGTATATCATTTCTTAGGGTGATTTTTTTTTTGAGGTCACTGACTTGGTTGATTGTGGTTTCGATTTACCTTTCATCCCAGTTAGTTGGGTATTGAGAGGATCCGAGGATTTAACATATAAATGAGTTTCCACGGTCATAAAAAATATTTCATTAAAGGAACTCACAGTTTTTTGTCTTTAAAATTAGTTAATTTTTATTAAGTGTTTCAATTTTGTGATAATTTTTTTAAAAAAATTAAATGACAAAGATGTAATATATAAGAAATTTTTTTAACTATTTAGCAACTTATAATTTTCAATTTGACTAAAATGGAAAAATTAAAACTTGGTTCTATGTCAAGTTAATTTAGAAAAAATAAGAAGTCGCTAAATACCAACTGAGACTAAAAGGTAGGGGTGTTCAAAAAAATCCGTATCCGACATATCCGGAAGTCCGGATCTCCTGAAGTCCGGATTCGGATTCGGATAGTAGTTTTGAAAAAGTTCGGATATCCGAACTATCCGAAATAGTTATTTTTTTTGGATATTCGGATATTTTTCGGATATGCGGATATTTTGGATATTTTTTCGGATATTCGGATAGGTTTTCGGATATTTTTCTGAATTTTCGGATATCCGGATGTTTTTTTTTGAATTTTTTATTTTTTTTTAGAGTCGAACGGATATCCGAACTCAGATATCCGAAATTTCGGATTCGGATAGTGAAAACCTATCCGAAATTCGGATATCCGAATCTCCGGATATCCGAATTTGAACACCCCTACTAAAAGGATGATCAATATTCATATAGATCTTGAAAAACTCAAATTTCGATTCTTGAATCGAAATTCAAAATTCAATTTGAAATTTATTCAACTCGAGTTTGATTCCTGATTATGATTATAAATCATGAAAAGTTGTATGATTGAATCTTAGCTTATTTAACCTCATTGTTTAGGTGACAATCTTGGCTCTAAGTTTATGTACGTAATGCTGCGAAATTGAATTTAATTATCGTGTCATAATATTTGCTTTGAAAGTACTTTTTGTGTCAATTTGTCTTGGGATGAATATATATTTATATGATTCCAATTTTAGGGATTCATCACTTGAACAATTAACAAAACATATCAATTAACAATAGACACATGCTATAACAATCATGGATGGTTCTGTGTTTGTGTTTCACCATAGGTGAATATAAGTAGGTCATGTGTTGTATCAAATCCAGAGAAACCCACCTTTTAGACTATGTTTTTAAAAATATTCAAGCCTATTCATAATAAATTGTTCCTACAGATACTCAAACACAAGATCTTTTATAAAAAAGTCAAAAGAGTACTTTTTTTGTTGTTTTTTATGAATATGAGTTATTGTCTTTATGTATGAACTTGAGGTAGGATTGTATAGTAGTATATGTTTTTGTTTGTTTGTTTTTCTCTAACCGCTCAAAAGAGATGTTATTCTACTACCAAAGAGTACCTTTTAGTCATAATAATCGGCTTTTAATGTGATTTAAGTTATGTTAATTTATTCACAACAAGTTGCATCAGATTTAGTTGCAATGCTTAGGGTTTTCAAAGTAGGTTAGCGTATTTTTTTTTTTTTTTTTTTTTTTTTTTTAATTTTTTTTATGAAAAGGAATTAGGATTGTTTAGTATTCTTCTTTTTCTCAAACTTGAAAGGTCTTGCATCTATGAGACCTTTTAATTGAGTTTACATATCACATCTTAGTTTATAAATTAAAATTTTTGTTAAACAAGTGTAACATAAGACATAATTAAATCACTACAACTTATTTTGTCTAAAGGGTTTCAAGAGTATTTAAAATCAGTTCGTAAGATATATGCCGCATGATGCTAGCCTTAGATGATGTTGAGTAGTCTTTAGTCTCATGACAAGTTGTTCCATCAACTTTCTTTGTTAACCTTTTAAACTAATATGCATACAAAAGTAAGCGTCTGTAAGTAAGTTTAGTTTTCCTTATCAAAATAACATCAATCACACATTTTCTTTAGCAAAGACAAAACTCTTCATACATTCATGCTTTGGCTTTATTTGCCACTTTCATCATTATTTTATTTATAACTATTGTTTTATCTTTTATTTTATTATAGATTAAACTTTACTTTATTCGTTCTTTAGTTTCACTTTAAACGTCATGTGAGCCTGTAAACATAAGACTTCTAATAGATGGGTTATGCAACAAGCGCAAGACTTCTATCAATTGAGCTCGTAAGCACAAGACGCTAATCAATTAAGTAATGCAACACGTGCAAGGCTCCAATTTGAGTGTGCAACGAGTGTTTGACTTTTTTCTAGTAACGTAACAAGTACAAAACTTCTATATGAGTAATGCAACAAACACAAAACTCTTTCCATTACTTGAAGGCTTGGACTTAAGAGGTGGCAATTTTTACCCATATCAAATTAAATGGGTTGGTTTGGGTAAACAATTGTACTATAATGGGTTGAAATGAGTCATATCATAATATTGAATGAGTTGAGATGTGTAGCACTTAAACAGAATGCGGGTCAAGATGGGTAATCAAAAAACTATGTAAATGCAATGGATCCAAACATTTTAGAATGATTAATAACATATTTGATGAGAAAATCACTAAAAATTATCTAAATGGACTATTTGTTTACTTATAACACATATTAAGTTAAATTAAATTGATGTTTTTTAAGAACAATCCATTTCGACCCGAACTGATTTTGCTTAAAACTTGTTCTAACCCGCACCCATCCTGACCCGAACCAATTCTGACCAGTTTCCCAATTCGACCCAACCCACCCATTTTGTCAGTCATACTTGGACTATATCTTTCATGTGTGAACTAACATTCTAGGCTCATTGTCTCAATCGTTACTTTCACTATTATTATTTCATTATTTAGTTCTTTAATTCGGCTCAATATTACTGGTTCGGTTCCAATTTTTTTTCCACATAAAGGCGGAACCGGTCCGGTAATTCTGGTTTTGGTTATGATTTTTTGAGGAACTATAACTCGTCTGACCCACTGGCCCTGGTTCTTCGGTTCTAATTCAGGTAGGGTAGACGGGTCCAATGCCAAAACAGGGTTTTTTACCCAACTCTAGTCGAGCCTTAGTGGTAGAAATGTTCACCGCGTATGATAACATGTTATTTGAATTTGATTTTTTTTGGACTATATGAAATCCGACTTGACTCGACCCGAATAATAATACGCTTGTCCAACCAGAATCTATTTGAATAAACCGAATTATCATGAATATTATACCCAAATAAACCGATTAACCCGAATAAACATGTTTTATTTGGTTTATATCCGATTCAAATAAACAATATTTTTGTATATCCAATATTCAATCATTATAAAAGAAGGTGATCCGACCTGAATCTATCTGAATAATATAAATACGAATTTGAATCAATTTTTTCAATTTCAATATTCGAATTTAGTATTTTTTTTTTTCGAATTTTATATTTTTGACTTCATGGTTTCAATTTTCTAGTTTATAAAGAAAGTGAAGGACCCATGGTTACACGAATCGGGTTTCTACCCGTCCGGTTTAACCCAGATGACTTTTTTCGGGTTCCTTCTTCCTATAAATCCGAACCCCTTTCTCCTATTCTCTCTCTGTGTGTATTTCGTCTTCATTCATTCACTTTTAACGTAATTTGCTCCCAACCCTACCTTATGGAGAGTTCCAAAGATCAAGTGACCAAGATCGATGAAAACCCTAGAAATACTACTGCCGACAATCCTGTTGATCCTTCATTTCTTCCTGCTGCTGCTGAAGAAAATGACAATCCAAATCGCCCTTCCAGAACTCCATTCACTAATCTAAGTCAGGTCGATGCTGATCTTGCTCTCGCCCGTACGCTGCAAGATCAGGTGCATCTCTTTGTGTATGTGTGTGTGATTTCATGTTTGTTTTTGATTTTGACCACATCAACTTCTTTTTTGGTTTGAACTAGGTGGAGTTGTCTGAATTTTGTGTTTAATTTCATTGATTTGCTGTTTGGTTCTTCTTATGAATGCAATCATGCTAGTTGAATCTTTCGTTGATCTGAAATCTTGCGTATTGGTGGTCATGAACCGTCAAAATCTATGTTACTTTAAGGAAATAGAAACTATGTTTTCAGTTGGTGATGGTTTTTGGTGTCTTGTTGTGGGATATTTCTCTTGTTGGCTTGTTTTTTGTTTCTTACAAAATTAAGGTTACATTCACTAGGAAAGGGCGTATATGATGTTGAGGATGAATGGCGGTGGGAGTGACCATGAGAGTTGGGAAACTGGAAGTTATTTGGATGATGATGAGTTTGATGAACAGAATAGCGAATATGATGGTTCTGATGCAGAAGAAGGAGAAGAGGAAGAAGAAGATGCGTTTGATGTCCATGCTCATCTTGATATTGGATCTCGAGATGATGATAGAAGCATCCAAGGTGTTGAATTGAATCCGGCTTCTTTTCCAAATGATGAAGCCTATGCTAGAGCACTACAAGATGCTGAAGATAGGGAAATGGCTGCTAGATTGCTGGCTCTTACTGGCATTAATGGAAGTGAGTTTTTATCATGAATTTCTACTATTTATGTAATATCAAGTCTTGTTGGATGCTGTTTTAGCTCAGTGCAAAACCTAGATTTATAACTATTTCTTTGTTGATTGCCAGTGGTTTCAGAGGAGGAGGACGATATGGATGATCATGATGGCAATTCTCAGGTGATAGTTTGTTCTTCCTTTGGCTGAATAGTATTGCTTAGTTATTAGATATCAAACTAATAATTATCTGTTTAGATTCTCAAATAAGAATGTAATTTATGCATAAAATGTTGATGCTAACAGTGGGGAAGGTGTGGGAATACTTGGTTTGTGATTGTCTGTAATGGTAAAACAGAACTATAAAAATAACTCGTACAAGATGACTGTTCTACATAGATATTTCAAAGGTTTGTAGTCTGAACAGAAATTTGTTTTTCATTAGTTTAAGTTTTTGTTTCTATTAGTTCCTATTTTTCTTCTTCATGCTTTATTTGGCTGGTCACTTCCATTTTTTTTTTTTGATAACCATGAGAATAGAGAACCTACTTGCTTGGTAAACCCCAACTCCCCTCATTTTGGTCAACCAGCTGTAGAAGCTTTTACTCGAGGGGGTGCTCCTGGGCCAGTGAATATCGCCTATTCTGGTGTTTATCAGTGGTGGTATACAATCGGTTTACGAACTAATGAAGATCTTTATATTGGAGTGCTGCATTGTTTTCATTGGTGCACCATAAAGTTGACCATGATTTTGTTCTAGGTGCTGTGATAACACTAACTATATTACTCTTGATGGTAGAAGTGTAATAGAAGTCAAAATATAGTATCACAAATGGCAACTTGGATCCAAAATGAAGAATGGTATCTGATAAGCAAAATTGAGTGAGAATTTAGAAATCGATCACTTTGATTTCACTATAGTCTGCTTGCGAACAATTACAGACAAACAGCTCTTTATAGCTGTTATTATTACGGCTAACAAACATCAAACAGAACACTGACTAACAGTTACAACACATAACAAACCTAGACTCACTCATACAAATATTACAAAGCTTAGACTAACATTTCACCCCCCTAAGCTTGTAATCTCTTTCAGCCCCAATTTGATCTTCATTTCTTCAAACTTTACTCTGGGCAGAGCCTTGGTCAAAACATCAGCCTTCTGTTCATCTCCACTAACATACTCGATCTTTATTTGCTCCTTTTCAACACTCTCCCTTATAAAATGGTACCGAGTATCTATATGTTTGCTACGCCCATGAAAAACAGGGTTTTTAATCAGCGCAATAGCAGACTTGTTGTCTACCTTAATCTCCACCTGAGATTCTTTCTTTCCTATAACCTCTGCCAACAAGCCTCTCAGCCAAATGGCTTGACTTGCCGCTGTTGAAGCAGCCATGAACTCTGCCTCACACGATGATAAAGCCACCGTGGCCTGCTTCTGAGAGTTCCATTCTATTGGTCTAGTCCCATAAAAGAATACCATCCCGGTAGTACTCTTACCATCATCTCTATCAGCCGAAAAACTGCTATCACTATAACCATGCAGAACATCATTGCCACCCCTTTGATAAAACAAACCCACCTTGGTAGATCCCTTTACATACCTCAGGATTTGCTTCAAAGCCTGCACATGAGTTTGCTTAGGACTCTGCATGAATCTGCTCACATACCCCACTGCATAGCTTAAATCAGGCCTTGTGTGAGTTAAGTACCTTAGACACCCAATCCATTTTCTGAATTTAGTGGCATCAGCAATCTCACTTTCATCATTCTTTGACAGCTTCAGCCTTGGTTCCATCGGACATTTAGTTGGATTGCATTCCTTCAATCCTGCTTCATCCAGTATTTTGTTGGCATAACCTGTCTGCTGCAGCTTAATACCTTCATTGTTTTGTGTAACCTGTATTCCCAAATAATATGACCGCAAACCCAAGTCTGTCATTTCAAACCTTTCTTCCATCTTCTTTTTCATTTCCCTGATTTTCTCTGAACATCCTCCTGTGATCAGTAGATCATCTACATACACTCCAATTATCAAGGTCTCTTCTTTTTTTCCTTTTCGATAAACAGCAGGTTCATGCTTGCACTTGACAAAACCCTGATCTTTTAACACCCCATCCAGCTTGATATTCCAAGCCCTTGGTGCTTGCTTAAGCCCATACAAGGCTTTAGACAGTTTGTACACTTTCTTTTCTGCCCCTTTCTGAACAAATCCCTCTGGTTGAGTCACATACACTAGCTCCTTCAAATCACCATGTAGAAAAGCTGATTTGACATCCATGTGATGAACCCACCAGCTATGTTGAGCTGCCACAACCAAGATGAGTCTGACAGTTTCTATTCGAGCCACCGGGGCAAATACTTCTCCAAAATCCACTCCATATTGTTGCACATATCCTTTTGCAACTAATCTGGCCTTATGTTTAGTAACCTCCCCTGATGCATCTCTTTTTACTTTATAAACCCATTTCAAACCTATTGGAGTCACCCCAACTAGTCTATCAATGAGCTCCCGGGTCTTGTTTTTCTCAATCGATCTTATCTCAGCAGCCATTGCTTCTTCCCATTCTTTAACACCTTGTGCATCCTTGTAATTAATAGGTTCTCCTTCCAGTAACAGCAACTGAGAGCCTTGTGTTTTCTCATAGATCACATCAATATCCTCTAATCCTCTTAGGGGAGTATGGTCGTATCTTTCATCTGGGGCCTGAGTAGGATCATTCCTTCCCACATAATCACCTGGTTGTCTGCTCAACATGGGACCCCTGCCTTTTACAGTTGACTCTGGGCTGCTCCAGACTGATTCATCTTCACCTTCTACATCCAGGTTGTACTGTTCTGAAACACCTGGGTCACCATCAAAGACCTGTTGTTCCTCTTCTTCTCTCCCAGACTCTGTATGGACTAAAAACTCAGTCCATTCAGTTCTAAGAGTGTCTTTTGTTCTTTCCCAATTCCAAGGCTTTGATTCATCAAATTGTACATCTCTTGAGACATGAATCCTTTTTGTTTCTGGGTCCAGCATCCTGTATGCCTTAGTTTTTGGTTGGCATCCCAGGTGTACCAGCTTCTTGCTTCGGTCATCTAACTTCTTCAGGTTTGTTCCCAGAACTTTTGCATAGCCAACACACCCAAACACTTTCAAGTGTTCTAACCTTGGCTTCCTTCCTTTGATTGCTTCATAAGGTGTGGTTTCTATGGACTTGGTGGGTGATCTGTTTAGAATATAGACCGCATGTCTTGCTGCTTCTCCCCTCATATCTTGTGGAAGATTCATAGCCTTTAAAAGACACCTGGTCATGCTCATAACCGTTCTGTTTCTTCTCTCCACAATTCCATTCTGTTGTGGAGAGTATGGGGCTGTTAGCTGATGATACAACCCTGATCTTTCGCACAGGGCCTTGAACTCATTAGAGGTAAACTCCCCTCCATTATCAGTCCTGAGACCTTTTATTTTCCTCCCATACTCCAGTTCAGTAGCCTCCTTGAACTCTTTGAATCTCCCAAACACATCAGCCTTGGTTCGAATGAGATATGGCCACATGTACCTGCTGTGATCATCAACAATCAGCAGTAGATACTTGTTTCCTGCTTGAGTTTCTGGTTGAATTGGGCCACATACATCAGCATAGACCAAATCCAATGGATGTTCTGCCCTAAACTGGGTTTCTTTTGGGAAGGATGCCCTGGTCTGCTTACCTGCCAAGCAACAGTCACACACCTGGGATGGGTGTGTGATCTTGGGAACTCCATGGACCATTTCTTTACTGGACAGTTTCTGGATTGCATCAAAGTTCAAATGGCCTAGGCGGGCATGCCACAGCCATGTTGAATTCACCTCCACATTTGCTAGCAGACACACTGGTGATACCACCTTGAGCATGATCTTGTACAGCCTGTTAGGGGGTCTGGGCACCTTCATCAGCAGGGCACCACCTTCTTCGAAGATCCACAGATGCTCCTCCTTCATTCGCACTTCATGCCCTTTTTCTGTGAGTTGGCCCATACTTATGATGTTGCTTTTCAAGATCGGGATGTAATAGACTTCAGACAACACTCGCTGGTCTTGGTTCTTGCACTCTAGCACAATATCCCCTTTTCCTTCAATTGTTACACAGGAGCCGTCTCCAAACTTTACCTTCCCAGTCACATTCTTGTCTAGATTGGTAAACAGGTGCTTGTTTCCGGTCATGTGATTGCTGGCCCCATTGTCCAGAAACCACATGTCTTGCTCCTCAGTCTGGTACCTCTTGGGAACCACCTTTTCTTCATTCAAGAAAACTGCAAGTGCCATCATCAGGGCTGGTCCATCTTCCTTGGCTTCAGTGAGGTTGGCTTCCTCCTTCTTTGGTTTTGTGGGACATTCAAAAGCATAATGCCCCATGGAGTCACATCTGAAGCACTTTATTTTCGTCCTATCTTTGTTTTTCTTTGCCTGATAACTCGTAGAAGCTTGATCCTGGGTTCTGCCTCTACCCGCAGGACCTCTGCCTCTGCCCCTTGAGTTTTGCCTCCCCGCACCTCGGCCAGCCCCTTGACTTGAGTCGGGTCTCCTTTTGGCCTGCCATTCATCAAAACTCAAGAGCAATTGTTCAGGCTTGGCAGCAGGTTGCTTCTCCTTCATTTTTGTTCTCTCCTCGAAAGCCTTGAGTCTCCCAATCGCTTCTTGAAAGGACATCACGTTCAAATCTGCAAACTGCTCTATGGATGCTACAATTGCCAAGAACCTTTCTGGGACCGAACCCAAAAGTTTTCTTACAAGTGTCTTGTCTTCAATTGTAGACCCTAGGCTGTTTGCTTTGGACACCAGGTGGCTCAGTCTGCTCGCGAACTCATCAATTCCCTCGCTATCAGTCATCTTCATGGATTCTAATTCGGATTGGAGTGTCTGGAGCCTCGCTTCCCTTACACGATCGGCTCCTACAAACCTCACCTTCAAGGCCTCCCATATCTGTTTGGCCGTCTGACACTGCGCCACCTGTAGCACAAGTTCTTCTGGAATTGCTTGATACAGAAGAGCCACAGCCATGTCGTTCTTCTTCGCGTCAACTGCCATACCGATTCCTGGTTCAAGTGCCTCGAGGATCCCGTGAACCTTGAACACCGCCTTTAGTCGAATCGCCCAAATGTTGTAATTGTTGTTGTTCAGCATCGGGCACTGAAGTGAGGCTGTGCCGGGTTCTTTGATCGTAACCACCGCGCCGGCTGTAGGTCCGTCTCCCATGTCTGATCGTCTTCTTCGTCTCCGATAGGTCACCAACGCTTCTTGATCCAGTCCGTCGGGTCAATCAATCGATTGGTTGTCTTCGGTAGAACTCCTTCGTCGATTTCGTTCGTCGAGCTCGATTCGATGGATCTGAATTCACCGAGCTCTGATACCACTTGAAGAATGGTATCTGATAAGCAAAATTGAGAGAGAATTTAGAAATCGATCACTTTGATTTCACTATAGTCTGCTTGCGAACAATTACAGACAAACAGCTCTTTATAGCTGTTATTATTACGGCTAACAAACATCAAACAGAAAACTGACTAACAGTTACAACACATAACAAACCAAGACTCACTCATACAAATATTACAAAGCTTAGACTAACACAAAAGACTCTTTCTATTGAATATGAAAATATGTATACAAGTAGATGCAACCTCGAATCAAATAACTTAAAACTTTGTGATAGAGTTATGAGATGTGAATGAGATTATTAGAAAATGAAAATTTTAACAGAATTGTAACAATATAGATCAAATAATTTTAAGTCTAGGTACTCAATAGGAAATGCGTTTAAAATTATCCGCATAATAGAAAATTTAATATAGCTAGTTGTATACCAGCAAAATCACACTTACCATGTGAATAATGTGAATAATAATTAAAAAAAAAAAAAAAAAAACTCTCTCACACACACAAAGGAAAAAAGGAAAGCCCAAAATGAAAAAATAAATAAATCAGAAATAATTTTTCAGAGCATCGGCTTAGAGGGGGAGGTGACTTAAGCACACCTCTGATGCTTTTTTCGCGGACAATCACTTTGTGTCTACCTCAGATGCAACAGGCTTGCCTAGGTTCACACTTGACTTGGCTTTTGAAAATCTGCTGTTGGTGCAAATTGGGTGTGGGTATGCTTTATGAGGCGGGCATGACTTATACTACTTTGTCCAGCTTCCCAAGTAGTAAGGGTGTTAATTTGGTGGAAGCGTTCCTGTAGTGAGATGAAATCCATTCATCAACAATTCCACTGATAACAAAACTGAATGATCATGTAACCCAAATAATATGAAATAAATAAATAAAAAACATCCACCTAATATACTGGACTTATCTGACTCCACAAACCTCTGAACTGTACAAATCAAAGAACGAAAAACACCAGTTGCCAGATTTTGAAGAAAACAAAGTGGATGTAAATTGAAGCATGGATTCGGTGAGTAAGTGACTGGAGACGATATGACATGGTTGGATGATGAGTTGTATGTACAATGGAATTTTTGTTACTTGTCACATGTGAAGACACGTCTGTTTTCTGTGTTGTTGTAACCATGCCTCTATTCTCTTTGTAAACGTAACTGTATATCAGTATATCAGTTGATTTTTGATGTTTTCGTTTTTCAGGATGATACATGGGATGATGTTGACCCAGATGAATTATCATACGAGGTAACAAAATAGTTTTTTTGGTTTTCCTTATATGGGCTGCTCACATGTGAGATTTTTAGGAATTAATTGCTCTGGGTGAAGTAGTTGGGACTGAAAGTAGAGGCCTTTCTGCTGATTTAATTTCTTCTTTACACTCTGTCAAGTACAGTACACAAAATACTCAAAATGGAAGCAGTGAAACGTAAGAACACGCCTCTTCTGCTCTTTTTTGTTATTGTTATTATTGATTTATTGTTATTATTATTATTATTATTTATCTGATAATTATTTTATTTTATTTTTTTTTCATATCTCAGATGTGTTATATGTCGCTTAGACTATGAGGATGATGATAACTTAATCTTGCTTTCATGTAAACACTCGTACCATTCTGACTGCATAACCAACTGGTTGCAAATAAACAAGGTACACAAACTCCAATATTTATCCATCCTTTTTACTATCATGAATTCTATTGCTTCACTCATCAGTAGCAAAATGGGCTGGCAAGCAGTTTATGTTTTAAGAAGTTCGGGCAAAAATTGGTAGAGTTTTTATAATTTATTTATTTATTTTGATAATATGGGAACTCACTTACGTGGTAAACCCCTGTTTACCACAATACCCGACTAACCAAGGAGAACAGGTAAAATGCGTTGCTAGCAACCCCACTAAAATTTAGATCTTTAGGTTGTTTTCCTCCACTCAAATCACTAAACTATCAAGACCAAGTCAATTGTTTAGTCAAATTCTGTTTAATTATACTTAAATGTAGTCAAAACTATATCTACTAAGATTTCTCCTTGCCTTGTATAGGTGGCTAGGATTTCTCATTAACTAGTATAAGCCCTTGCTATTTACTAGTTAACCTCTTGTATTCCTTTGTAAATATATACAATAAGCAACAAAAAGAATCATGCTCTCTGATTTCTTGCATATGGTATCAAAGGCCTCCTTCCTCAAATGAGTTCGATCTCCAATTTAGAACCTTTTATTGATCATCATTGGCAAACAAAACACAACTGGTTCAACTCATTGACTCAACCCATGTTCCCATCCGTTTAACCCAGATCAATTTCCCGGTACTGAAAAAAACTCTAGATGGTGACAAACAAAACCATGCTTACATGCAATGGTATTGACCAACCAGATGATAATTAGTGCTATTTTAGGAAGCCTCTTAGACTCTAACCTCTCTTTGCAATCAGTGTTCACTTCCCAAGACGCCTAGAACCGGCTAAACTCAAGCTATGCCAGTGTTTCATGAAGCCGTATCATCTACCTCAAGTCTAAACTAGTTAGAAATCCCAAAGGGAACCACACGGTTCAAGAATTTCTTCAGGACATGAGGTCTATAGCTGATGACCTAGCTTTTGCCTAGAACCCAATTGCTGAAGATCTTTTTGTTCATATCCTCTCCCAATGAATACAGTGCTCTTGTTGCTACTATTAAGGTTCGTGAAAATCCACTTTCTTATTCTGAACTATTTGATAAATTAGTTGATTTTGAAAGGAGTCTCAAGGAGGCTGCCTTAACTATTGAGCCAGCTGTATGTGGATCATCTGTTAGGAAGCAAGCGGCACAACGGAACCCGATTAAACAAATACACGTACACGATTGCAAAGAAAAAACAGAAAATAAACGACACAAAGATTTAATGTGGTTCGGTCGATGTGACCTACGTCCACGGGCTGCAACTAGGATTTATCTTTTATTACGTAGGTGCTCAAAGATTACAATTACAAGACTAGGATATATATAGAGAACAAATTAGGTTACAAATCATAAACCGGGCCGGGCTTAGGGCCGGCTGCCCTTACTCCCTCCCAAAAGGTCTCTGAAACCTAACATCATCTACTTTAGCTCTTCTTCATTATGCCAATCTCCCACTCACATTTTGGTTCCACGTTTTTTTCTAACGACTACTTGTCTTATCAACAAGCTCCTTGCACTAGTTCTAAAATCTAAATTACCAAACTCCTTTCCAATGTCTCTTTCAACATTTACCAAATTACACCTGACTGCTATTCTTGGCTTAGACCATACTCAACATCCAAGCTATAACCACGCTCTTCACCATGCATTTTTCTTGGCTATTCTACCTCTAAATTATGCTTACAAATCATCTATACCACCCCCATCATGTCGAGTTCATTGAATCCCAATTTCCATCTTTTCCTCACTCCATTTTACCAACTCCCACTCCTGATGACTTCTTTCAACACCATCCTTCCATCACCCCCCCTTAATCCTACCTTTTCACCCATGCAACCTATGCATATTACCACAATTAGCCCGTGCTTCACAAACATCGCCACAATTATCTTCTCAATTTGGTTCCACCACCAGATTTGCCTCCAACCTCATGACACATCACAACATCACCCTTATTTTCATGTATGCTTGCCGGCCTAAATCCACCGCCATTCATTCCACACACACCTCAATCAACCACTCATTAACCCAATGTCCTTTCATCCCAACCTTCACATGATTCTACCTTATCTACCACCACCCCTACTTTGAATGAAACTCATCCTACACCTCCATCTTCTCCACCTTCTTGCAACAAAAAACCAAATCCTTAATACAACTCATGTTTTTGTATACTCCACTACCCTTCACTCTATGTCACCCACAATTGAAACTTGCACTTACCATTAAGCTCTATAAGATCCTCATTGGCTGCACTTACCTTAAGCTCACCGAATTGAAAGAAAGACCCACATCAAACATTCAACGACAAAACTTTTGTATCTCATCAATTCTTAGCTTCTTTTGTACTTGGTTGTATTTTACACTTCCAACTAAGTTCCCCCCTTTCTTACCCGATGTTACTGATGGCTTGAATATTGAATCTTACGGGCCTTTTGTTTTTGTTGAAATTGAACCGACTGAGGAAATAGGCTTCTTTCCCTTTTTATTGAATAGGGATTTCGTCTTCATCTAGATCCACCACATCATCAAAATGAGGTATGCTATTTACAACCTTTTTTGTTTGTTTCTTCTTTTCAAATAACTCTTTGAATAAAGTTTTAACCTCAAAAGGAACCTTGGGACGCCTTGAGACATCTGGGGAATCCCAAGCAAGATGATGCTTGCTTGTAATCCCACCATTCGAAACAAAATTACAAAAATTGCAATTCACACTATTTTTAGTTCCTTGAACTAAAGTTCCATATGTCCACCCAGTATCAACTTCCTTTACCATTCTATATTTTAAACAAATATGAATTAGAAATTCGGTGCATTAAAGGGAAAAAATAAATAACGAAATTGAGTCGAGTTTTGGAGTATTTGAAGTATCTGAATTGGTATTAACCTACAGTACTTGGGTATTTGAGTTCAATTGAGTCGCTCGTGCCGTCGTCAGCTTCCGTCGGCCGGCCGTCCAGGTTCCTTCACCCTTCTCTGTCCGATTCTCGTCGCCTGTCTTCCTCCTCTGAGTCGACTATTAGGGTAAAGAGTGTTGTCGATCGTATATAAAGATGTATTAGTTTAAAAAAACGTTCCCGCTGTTGGTTCGGACCCAAGTTTTTACACTCAAAATAAACACACACAATCTCTTGTACGTGAAAATAATATGCAAAGAAGAATTGCAGAAAGCTTACGCTTATTCAATCAATAAAGTGGCTTTATATAGTCTAAAAGACTCAACAAGAAACAAACAAAACCTACCTAAAAACTAGCCCACTATTCCTAGAGAATAGGACATTTCATGACTAAGTTTTCAGCTTTTTCATCCACTAAATTCGGTTAACATTTGACCACTTTCTGCTACATGTTTTGACCATATCTAAAACTTAACCCACTACCCGTTTGAAGAACCTAAACCATCAAGATTATCCAACACCTGCTTCCCCGCTACTACACGGTTTCAGAGACGCAAAACCCTAATAGCGGGTCTTCCCCGCAATGCGTCGTAGCACGCTATAGCCGCTATCGATAACTATGAGGGAGGTGCTTCTATAATGAGACCCATGGCTCATGTTGCCTAATTAACCAACCAACCCAATACTTTTAAAGTTATTTTCACAAAAATTATCAATGAGAAAGTGAATCTAATTCTAAGGGATCAAATAGAAATGAATAAAATAAGTAAATAAAAATATTCATAAGTAAATAAATCAAAATAAATAGGATTTACTTGCTGACCTCAGCATTACTAAATCTCAACTGACTACATTGTTTTGTGACAACACGGGTGCCACATACTAATTCGGTGTCGCATTTTCAAATGAAACATGTTGTTTTGGATTACCATTTTGTTCGCGAAAAGGTCACCAATTGGACTCTACAAATCCTACATATCAAGTCAACCGACCAACTTGCCGATTAAATAAAATTTGACTATTTGGCTTGGTCTTTATACCCCCCTCCCCTCCCAAAAAAAAACAAAAACAAAAAAGAAAAACGATGAAGGATCCAAGATATATACTCCAATCTTACAACGGAGTTGAAGGAATGTGTTATGTCCAAGTGGTTTTGTAAGAGCATCGGCAAGTTGGTCGGTTGACTTGATATGTAAGATTTGTAGAGTCCAATTGCCACTGCATATACACCACTCAAAACGGGTAGAGTTTTGGTAGGCTTGAAACTAGAGTTTGGTAGGCTTGAAACTAGTTTGTGAGGTTGGATTGACTCATATCGTAATTGGGTCTTTTCTAGTAGAAATTGAAATCAAAAAACCGAAAATCATGAATTATTAATAGAAATACACACACACGTAACAGAAGTATCCCATAAAAAGGCTAAACGGGTTTTTCTATCAATTCCACAATTACCCTAAAAGAACTCAGATTAAACTTATTTCAGTGGCATTGAAACCGAGTCATCAAACCCTAAACCCCAAAGCTAAACCTTAAACCCAAATCTATATCTTAAAAACTAAAACCCTAAAAATTAATTTTTAAACCTTAAAAGCTAAATTCTTAAACCCTAAACTGAATATTATAGCGTTTGACAAGCCGGCTCATACGTCGTCGGAATATGTTTCACCAGAGCTTTTTGGAGTTGAAACAAGTCATTTTTTAGAGTCTTTTTAGGCACACAGACTTTATATTTTGGTCTTTTGCCTATATGTATGTGTGTGTGTATGGAGCGTGTTCATATCAGAATCAATATTTGGTTGAGAACCGTGCGGGAATAAGTAATTGCAACTGATTTGAAAACTGAAAGGTGACTGCAGCCTGCCACTTAAACCAGAAACAGAATCATAATTCTGTTCTGTTTGGATTTGGCTTTTTTGAGTCTAAAGTGGAAACAAATTTTTTTTTTGAACGGTTTGAAACGATTACAACCAAGTGGCAACATTTATTATTATTATTATTATTATTATTATTAATAAATTTTTTTAGGGTTGAAAGCTTAATACATGTTTGTTGTTTTGGAATGGATGATAGGTGTGCCCTGTTTGCAGCACTGAAGTGTCGGCATCTACTTCTCATTGATGATGGTTTTATGTTTCTCAGTACACGTGTATGACCAGAAAATATCATTCTTAACTATGTTGTTGTAGTTGGTTTTCATTAAACTTCTTTTGGTTTTCATTTTAATTGTTGATTTTTGTTTAAGGTCAGTTTTCACCACTTGCTAAAATGCCAAATAAAATATGTAACATATATATATTTTTAACCAAAAATTAATCATTTATAAGATCTTTAGCTATTAATCATTGTGGAAACCTTTTGTATTTATAAAATGGGGTAACTTTATATACATGTAACCAACTTTCAGTTTTGTTCCAATTAGGTCACTCATACTTTTTTTGTTCCGATTAAGTCACTCATACTTTTTTTTTGTTCCGATTAAGTCACTCATACTTTATTTTTGTTCCGATTAGGTCACTGTACTTTTAATTTTGTTTCAATTAGGTCACTCATATGAGTGACTTATTCGGAACAAAAAAAAAGTATGAGTGACCTAATCGGAACAAAAAAAAGTATGAGTGACTTGATCGGAACAAAAAAAAAGTACGAGTAACTTAATCGGAACAAAAAAAAGTATGAGTGATTTAATCGGAACAAAAAAAAAGTATGAGTGACCTAAGTGGAACAAATCTGAAAGTTGGTTACATTTGTATGACGTTTTCCCTTATAAAATCTAGCATACACTTACTTGACCACATCTAGTAAGCTAATGAAAACATGTTATATTATCTTAGATCTATAAATATTTATAACACATACAATTTATTTACTTCTCACCAAAATCAAACACAAAAAAAATGTATGTGTTATAAATGTTTAAAGATTTGGATGATATAGGTAATTATGTAACATATGGATCAAGACTGAAATATTAAAAAATCACATGAGCCATCTTTCCAATTTGCTAATTGCCAGTTTATAGGCAAGTAGGTGGTCACCCACCAAGAAAAAAGTGTTAAAAGTGTTGCTCCAACATAAAATCAATGTTTTAAAAACCGGTATTTTAAGTGCATCGGATTTGATTTAAAAATGGTTCAACAGGTTGAACTGGGTTGTACCAGATGGTTCAATTGGACACACTAATTAATATAGAATTCTATAGAAATACAACTTATACTGAAATAAATTTTCAAAAAGTATACAAATTCATTCAAAAACAATTTAAAAAGTACTCAAATTTATCTAAAACAATCTAAAAGTATTTAAATTCTAATAATTTTTTTAAATAAAAGCACATAATAGGATTATGACATTGACGTGTTAAACACATCAAATTCATAATCGCTTAAAAGCCGAAAATCGCTTAAAAACCGAAATTTTGTGTTTTTTGAAACCGGAAATACCGGTAAAACCGATTAAACCGCCGGCACGATTGATCGAAGGAACCTGCATAATACCGGATGGTTTCGTACCGGATTAGTAACCGGCAGGCGGTAGAACCGGTCGAACCGGCCGGTTCAAACCGGTTTTTATAACATTGCATAAAATCCAATAAATAAAACCCTAAATAAAACCCTTTATGTAATAACTCCAATCAGTTAAATATCACAATTATAAAATAAATGAGTAACTGTTTAATTTTAAGAGTAATTAATAATAAAATAATAGTAAAAGTGAGAATTAAAAAAAATCCTTCAGTATTAACTCCAAATGGTTAAATATCACAATTATAAATATAAAAAAAGTAATTAATTTCAAGAGTAGTTGATGAAAAAATCATAGTGCATTTATGTAAAAGAAATGGTAAAATAAAAATCCTAAATTTATTTAAAATTTAAACCATATAAACCAACAAAATTTAAAAATCACAAGAGCATTCACTTTATAGCTTTTGTAATATTTATATGTATTTGAATTAAATAATTTTCTCTCTTCTTTTTAACAACAAATTTATTATACATCTATTCTCTTTTAAGTTATTCTAAATTAAATTGCATCTTACCCTTGTTTAAACGTATGAACTGTATTCTATTTATTGGTTTTCTCAATCTTCAAATAATTTTCTCTTAATTAGCCAAGTAGAAGCTAAAGTTAAAATGATGTAACGTAAGCTTCAAACTTTACACTTGCATTGTTGCACCCTAGTCAATCAAAAAATAAAATAAAATAAAATAAAATAAAATAAAATAAAATAAAATAAAATAGATGTAAGGCATTTCACTTTTAAAAGAAATGACATTTCTATCTAATACTAACTTTATAAGGTTATGTGCTATAAGATTTCATCGTAAAATGATCATCATTATCACGCTACCATCATGCCCCTTCGACCCCAAGCATGACAAATACAAGTGACAATTGTCACTCAAGTTTAATACTTTGGATTTAATAAAAAGAAACTATCATAAAGAAGTTAGAGTTAGTCGGTTACCAATTGGTGTTCAAAGTGACCAAAATTTTAAGTTTCATTTGAGATATTAATAGATAAACTAGGTAACTTGTGTTGGTTAGGCCACTGTCGATTAATGGGATTGCTAAGAGCCGGGGACTTTTTTGAAGAAGCTTTTCTATTCCAACTGCGATAGAGGTAAGGTTTATGTTCATTCTTCCTACGCAGACCCTACTGAAAAATGAGAATATACGGGTAAATTTGTTTGTTTGTTCTAAGAGACAAGGATTGAGCATAATATGATGTTGGAGCAAATATGATAGTTTGAAGGAGGGTGCCACAGGCCGGTTAACAAGTCTTATAACACTTGTTTTCTTTTAGTGAAAAAAAAAAAGAAATTTACTCTATTGTCATTTAATGTTTTTATGATGTTTTAATATAATTCTTTTTATGATAATGCATTGTTTAATTGCCGTTCATATATAATGTGACTTGTTATATAAACTAGTCTTTTTTTTTTCCTAGCAGATTGCGACATAAACCTTAACAAAAATTAAATGCGAACACTAAAACACGTCGCAACGGAATGTAAAACTCTAAAGCGTCAAGAAACCCGATCTCAAGCCTAGATTATAATAACATCTACATTCTTAAAAAAACCAAAGAAAAACAGTGAAAAAAAATAATAAAAAACATAAAAAAGTGGATGTGTCAGAGTTTTACACAAACAAAAGAACATGTCGCAATAATTGTCACTTTGTCACAAAACCTTAAAGTGTACTCCATTCATAAAAGTGAGTGTCACTCTATTGTAAAACATGAAGGTGTAATGAGCCATAAAACTATAAAATGCGTACTTTATTACAAAAGTGAATATTGCTTTATTATAAAACAAGAAAGTGTACCATGTTGTAAACATGGGCATAGAAAGGCTCGAATACTAACATATGGCAACGATAACATAATGTTAATAAAATTAATGGGTAACTTTGTAAAACAGTAATCACGTATCTCAAGTATTCCAATTAAACCATCAAAAGTTTTTTCTTTCTTTAAAGTCACTCAATTTTCACTAAGTGTTCCAATCATATGTATTTTTTATAAATATTTATTTTTTTTAAATTAATCGAGATAAATAAAACATATATGAATATTTATAAGTATTTAATTATTATTTTGTCTCAATGTCACTTAAATTTTACAATCTTGAAGCTTTGTTATTAATTCGTAAATTTATTTATTTCTGAATTAAATCTTATTTCAAGTTAATTATAAAAAAATCACTTATTATTAATAAATATTCATATATGTTTCATTTGACTTTATTAGTTAGAAAGAATTTAAATATTTTAAAAAAATTACGTATGATTGGAACGCTTAGTTAAAGTTGAGTGATTTTAAAGAGACAAAAATTTTTAGTTTTAATAATTTATAAATTCCCTTCATTTTGAAAAAGCCAAGAACCATTTTATAAAAGTCATTAACAAAACCAATATTATTAATATTTGGTAAGTCAAATTGTGGTAACTTATTACCACTTGTAAAATTACATATTTTTTCAAAACATAAGTTTATGATGTATTTCCAAATAAAATTTAAAGAAACATAAGTGCATCTTAATTTTCATTTTTTTTTTATAAATCTCCAGTTTCAACTTTAGTTGACCAGTGGAAATGATACAATCCTTAAATTCCATACTTACAAGTTACAACAATATGAACATGAAACTTTTGGCCAAAAATTTTGTTTAGTGTCATAGAAACTAGTTAGACATGAAATTCACATAATACATTATTCTATTACTATGATTATGTTATCAGCTACCTACTTGGCTAATCTTGTGTCATCTTTGCAAACTATTTTTTTTATATTTAAAATAATACTAAAAATGTCTATTTTGTAACATAAGAATTGTCTGCAACTTCCTGCAATATTATAGTCTCAAAATTTAAGATGAAAAGGAAAAAAAATGTTTACAAACAACAGATGGAAAAGATCAACACCAATCAAGGTCAGCTCAACCGTTTTGATTCTTTTGAAGGCCTTAGCAGAATTAAAATCCAGAAACTAACAGTCATTGTTAAATTTGTGTGATAAAGTCCGGGGCACTTTGTTACAAAAAAGAAAGGTTGTATAAATACTACATATTACTAAGTAAAAACAAAAAAAACCCCTAAAAAAATTTTTGAGGTCCTTAAGTACAGGAGGCCCTAAGCGGCTACCTCATTTACCAAACCACAGAGCCACCCCTGACACCAATAGTCTAATGAAGTGATAATCAATTTCAATATGTTTTGTGTGAGCCTTTAGTATAACATATAAGCTTCATTCAAGAAGCCTTGTGAACTTTATTTCTATGAGGAGTTGCTTTACCCAAAAGGGTTAGAGATGACAATGAAGCCTGAACCTAATGAAAAATACCTAGAACATAAAAAACCCAAGAGAGTTAGAATTGAACCTTCGTACAACCACGATTATCGTACAACAATTCTTTTTGCAAGAGCTACCTTAATATACTTTAGAATTCCCAATGCAGCTTCCCATGAGAGTGTCCTCTGGTTTGAAATCAACCAAGCCTGCTTTTTAAAGGATATTTAGAGTATACTTTTCAGACGCTTCATGTGCAGTGCACACATATAATGTATATATGTGTTGGTTCTCAAGGGACCAAAGTAATTTTAACGTTATTTTACTTGTTTTGTAAAAATAACGTTAAAAATGTTGGGATGTCAACTTCAAACGATAACATTGAGCCGGGGACTCCTTCAGAGCAGCCACTCTATCCCAACTGGGATAAGGGTAAGGTTTGTGTCCATCCTTCCCCCCAGACCCTACTGAAAAGTGGAAATATACTGGGTAAGTTTGTTAGAGTACTTTTCAGTTCCTTAGATTGGAAATTTTTGAACAAATGATCCTCTAGTTAGTGAATACCAACAAGATCATTATAGTGAGTTGTAGAAAACTGATCGAATTTCTGCATCATCACGTGTCATTCCAAATTCTTTTATCACGATATTGAATTGACCAAAGCATGCATGTGAGACTGACTAAGACCATAAGCAGTTCTAAAGTTTGAAAATTGATCCCGTCTCCTTATGAGCAATGAACCCAGAATCTTACTCCATATTACTTGCAAATGGTGATAAAGTGACATGTCATATGTAGGTCGAAATCTGCAAATAACAGTAGCAGTGTGTGGTGGAGTGTGACAACAACAATGGAGGTTGGACATGTTTGGTTTTGAATTTGGATGTTGGTGATGTGGGCGGCATTGCTAGGAGAGGGGTGATGTGAAGTAATTCTGAAAAACACTAAATTGCCGAATAGTGTTATTTATTGATATTTAGTATTTTAGTCTATGATGGGACATGACACACACATGTTTATATATAGGCTGTAGGCAGAGTGAAAGAACCCTAATGAGTTTTTAGCTAATGGGCCTTGACACTAGTGTTAGCTAACCATACGAATTACATAGCATTTCTTATTTCTATCATCAATAACCAATCCCTTGCTAGAGGTTTGATGGTGATAAAATCCTCAAAAATCAATTATATATAGCACAAGAAAAGATTAAAAGATATCATAACATACATCATGCAAAAGGTTGAGTTAGTTTGCAGTGGTACAAATAGATGATTGTAGCAACAAAAAAAGAGCTGAAGCTAACCCGGAGATGTTATGCAGCCTTTGAGATCAAGAAGAAAATTGGGTCGATTGTCCAATGCGTGAAAAATCGACTTCTTTCAATTGCCTGGTCAAAAGAAGGTGACAGATGGGACTCGCGTACAATCTACGTTGCATTGAGGTTACTAGATGCAATATAATAATGTTAAAGACGGAAGGAAGAAATAAGATATGTATTCTATCATCCAAAATACATCACAATTTGAGAGGTGGAAAAAGTAACTTGCTTGTTCATGGCCCACTAGGTCGTCTACTATCATACCTGCCACTTGAAAAACTGTCCTCACGTCCACGGTGGCTACTGCGGCTATATCCATTACCACTAGATCCACCACCACCACTACCCACACGGCTACTGCTAAACCCACCATCGTTAGACCTGCTTCCTCTGTGCCAACCACCACCATAGCCACTTTCTCTATGCCACCTGCTATCCGGCCCACTTTTTGCGTTTGATCTACTACCATAGCCACTTTCCACACGCGAGCTGCTACCATAGCCATTTTCTCTACGCCAGCCACCACCAGACCCACTGTCTTTACTATAGCTGCTTTCTCCAACCCAGCCACCACCAGACCTACTCCAGCCACCACCAGAACCACTCCTGCCACAGCCATACCCACTCCTGACACCACCAGACTCACTCCAGCCACCATCAGAAGTACTCCAGCCACCATGAGACCCACTCCATCCCCCACCAGAGCCACTCCAGCCACTGCTTCCATATCCAGATCCTTCACGGCCCTCACGTTTTGGCCTTTTGGCTACTTCAACAGTTAGCCTGCAGCCTCCAACTACAGATCCATCAAGCTCCAAAGCTTGACCGAACCCATTACTGTCGGCAAAATCAATAAAAGCAACTCTGCATAAAATATTAAAAACCAAATATGTTACAATTTCAGCATGAAACTGGGGGTTATATTTTATTTCTAATGATTCAAATAAAAACTTAGCTAAAAAGAAACAAAAAACACGTGTTAATTAAAATTTTTATAACCTACTAACTTGCTTTAATGCAAAAAAATTGGAACATTGTGTTAATAATAGTTTCTGTAATCACATTTATTAAAGAACCATTTGGTACATTTGAATAAAAAAATCTGAATCACTAAAAATTTATCATTTTTGCCTGTGTCCCAATCAACCGGATTTGCTTATCACTAATATTACTATCAAAAAGACAAAAAAAATTAACTCCAAGGAAAGAGAACAATACAAACCCTTTAGGAACCCCAGACACATTATCTTTGGGTATGCACAGACGTGAAATCTCTCCACATTTCCCAAAATGTTTTTCAAGTGTACTCCAAATCTGCAACATATAAAAGCTAATGCTCAAGGTGGCAGTTTCAAGCAACTTACTTAAGAATGGGTGGGTTCGTTTGGGTTATGTTCAATCTCTAACAAGCCCGATCAAACTGATAAATTCAAAATTATCTCTTAAAAGGAAAAAAGTCAAATGGGTCAACAGAGATTCAAGAAATTAAATTATAATTAAAATGACACCATCTTTATATTCATAATTGAACAAACTAATCATTTATAACAAATGTACAAATTTGGACAATGAGCATCACCCAACACTAATTGGCTGCTTGTACCAACCCAAGTCACCTCTAACTGATTGATGTCAAATAAAGTACTGGAATGCATATGTTTGCATGATTTCGTATTACAAAAACATACATTGTCATAACCATCACCAGATTCAAATCCTCGAACATATACAGTTTTCACTTGAGCATTATATCCCCTTTGATTAGGCTTATCCATGCTACATTCAGTAAATAGATATGCAATCAGTTCAGATATTTAATTGTTTAGATTCATGATATATATTATATATAAATATATACGTGTGTGTGTATTGCCAGGCTTTGATACCTGTTACCCGGAGTGTACGCACCTCGTTGCCGCCTGGCAAAATCAAGTGAAACTCGCCGACCTAATAGCACTTCCCTGTTTAGTTTGAGAGCCTGGAAATAGAAACGTTTTGTCAGCCATCACTCATCAGTTTCTTGTTAACTTTTTTATATGTAAAGGACTCAAACCACCGGACATCATATCTAGATACACGTAAAAAATGAGACCTGTGAATTTGAAGAAACTAACGACCCACAATATTAAAGGTGGACCCAAGTACTTATGAATGGGCCAATTTAACTTATGATTTATCTCTAATAGTTCAGCAGGTAAAAACTAAATAGATAGAGTCAAGCCTCCAAAAGAGAATATTTAATACATAGAACCTCCTAAATTATTTTTTATCAGACATATATCAATCAATCAATCAACGTACTCAGTATATCCCGCCATTAGCATGCTAAGGCAGGGTCTGAGGAGGGTGAGATGTAGACAGCCTTACCCCTACCCCGTAGGGGTAGAGAGGCTGCTTCCAGTGAGACCCTCGGCTCATGATGCTTGATCAACCGTCCGAAACGATTTTAACGTAATTTTCACTGAATAAGTAAAATAACGTTAAAATTAGTGCAATTTTACTTTTGCCCCTCAAGAGCTATCGACACATATATACATTAACGTTAAATATAAATACTGTAAGCATATGTGAAACTAATTTTGAATAGAAATGTTTCAGGACAAGACCTATCTTGGCTCATACCCAAAGAATTACCCAAATGGTACCACCACGTGCTAATAGTACCTCTTGAGCTGCTTCTGCAGTAGTGAA
This sequence comes from Mikania micrantha, assembly GCA_009363875.1. Taxonomy (NCBI): domain Eukaryota; kingdom Viridiplantae; phylum Streptophyta; class Magnoliopsida; order Asterales; family Asteraceae; genus Mikania; species Mikania micrantha. Next base: position 26,954,999 of record CM018682.1, on the reverse strand, counting down.
CTCAATGTAGCCATAGCCCTTAAATCGATCATCTTTAATGGCAAAGCGGATTTCAGCAATTTCACCGACATTTTTGAAGAAATCCCTTCTACATGGTCATATTAGTCAAAAAAAAAAAACACAATACAAACATTGACAAAAGACTGACTATCACAAATTAAGTGCTTACACATCATCTTCTTCAATTGAAAAACTTAAATTTCCAAGAAACAAAGTTTTTGATCCCGAGTCAAGAGTAGGGTGGTGTTCATCCCTTTCATCAAGCCTCGTTCGATGATCGAGCAACAAATCATTGTTAACTTTGAGAGCCTGCATCAATATTTTACGAGGATGAAATAAATACACAGATACATATATGTATGTATTTGAAATTGTCAATATTAATTTAATGACTAACGAAGTTAGCAAACAAAATATATCTGACAGACAGGCTTGCTCTTGAGGCAATCCATGTGTATTGATGTTTGGAAACAAAACAAGCAAGACAAGTCTAATTACCTGTCAATCAATTTAATGAACTAACTTAAAAACGCAGCTGCCATCACCAGCCTTAAATATCTAAAGCCAAAATTGCCTCACACTTTTGGTCATTGGTTTTAAAATGCATGGGATGCTCCCAAGAACTTAGGGTCCTAGAAGCCGAGGCATGAGGCACACATACAGCAAGGTGCCAGTACAAATAAAATACATATGGATTAATTCTACATTTCTACATAGCATTTACTACTTTGTTAATCCTAAAATACCAACAGTAAGACCAAAAAACCTACAATTTAGTACTATAAAAAGCATGGACCATCCTATTTATGAGATTTCCTGTCTATAAGCATAACTAAAGAAAAATTCAGCAAGGCAAAATACTACAGTTTAGATATCATATAATGAAAAAGTAAAAAAAAAAAAAAACTCAGAAAAAAATATACTGGAGCCTTCAATTCTATTACCCTATACAACCAACACACTTCATTTCCTTTTAGGACTTTTCACATCATACTCAAACCATATATCCATCTCTTTTGTACTGCCAGTTGGGTCTGACACTATTCAACACTAAATATATACTCGGGGTGGGAAGGAGGCAATAGATTCATTTTATGTGGCAGTTTACTGGAATTGAAAACAGAGGACTCCCACACTGTTACAGAAAACCAGAAGAATCATTTTTTTAGAACGGCATCCGAATTCTTACACATCTCATAATCTTGCCCCGCCAGAACAAGAAGTGCCCAGAGCAGAGCCCTAGGCAAAAACACACACCACATGCAAAACTGCACGTCTCAAGTCACCTCATGCCTTACCCTTTGGTTCAACATATTTACATGTAGAAGCTCTAAGTTCAACACATTACTATAAGTTAATTAAATTAGGTTGTATAGTATATACGAAATTCAAGTGGGTAAAATAAATTGATTAAATAAAAATAACTAAGAAAGTCAAAGGTCAGAGAAAGTGTTATAAATGGCAATTATACGACCTCTGAATAAATTTATTTATTTCAAACAATATTATTGTTATAAAGTTCAAACTTCAAAATGAGATGGAAGTAGTGTTGGCGATCCAACCCAACCAACACTATGAAATTACCCATTTTTTTGGTTATAAAATACATCCTTGCAAATATACATCTTTGGCAGCTTTGGCGGAGGTGAATCTAACATGCATATGACAGTAAACAAAACAGTCGTCTTTCATGTCAAAACAACCTTTAGCAACTCACACAAACACTTTTGGTATTCTATTTGCTAGAAGATTCCTACTTGTCAAACTGACAAGGTCATCATTCTCAATAGAGCTGACAAAGGGTCATCGTTCTAAATGAAGAAAAGTTCATTCGTACCTTCCTCAGGTGTTAAACTAAGGCTGTGGGCTTGTGGCCTTAATATTTAACTAAAAATTCTTAATATTTAACTAAAAATAACTATTAGGCTAAAATTCTTAATTTAAAAGGCCAAAATGTACCAAAAGGATTGAGAAGTGGTTCTTTTGATTTGAGAGAGTTTTCTTTTATAGCTATTCTATATCACTTCATTTCTTAAAGACACTGATGTGGGACAAACTAAAAGGTTTAAAAAACCTTTAATTTATGATTTTCAAGGCTTTGTGAGTAGTACTCCATGCTATAATAGTTGTAAAACTCTTAATTGTAAGAGGTTTGGCTAAATGATCATTCTACCCTTACAATTTGTATTATAATATAGTATAGACTAACTAGGGTTTGAAACTTACCTACAAGCTAAGCCCTGCCCGAGTGTAAAGGCATTTTAGGATCGGCCAGCTAGTCAAGCCTCCACACATGATAAGGGGGCATTTACATTTTCCCCCTTGCCAAGATCATTTATTACATATTTACCCAAGTAAAAAAGTCAATTACATATTCCCCCTCCAAAATCATATTTCCTCTTTCAAATAAAAAAGTCAATTACATATTTCCCTCTCCTGAGGGAAAATATGCAATTTATTTTAAGTGTTGAGTAAACATGTACTAAAGACTCTTAGTAGGGGATATATGTAAAAATCCCTAATAATAATGGATAAACATTTTATCCTTAGCAAGTATAGGCCATTTTACAAATGGAAACTACATTTGCATAAAAACGCATAACCATAGGCTATTTCATGACTACAAACTACATGTGTCAATCATTATCATAATAGTGGTAAAATTGTGATGCTACTAAACGAGGTTGCTTAAAATAATTGTTTGAAAAAGGCATGTTTACCATGATGAAAATGTTAATTGTACTTACACTTCTGTTTGGGGTTTCTACGTGTTGGTGATCCTCCTTGAAACGATCATCTTTATCTTCTTCCTTGTATTCATTAGAGATGCTAGCTCTTTGTTCATCATCTTGTGTAGTTGCTGCTAAATTTATAGCTGGAGATACTTCAGCCTACCAAAAGTCAATCACAGTCATTCAAACACTCAAAGAGAAGGTTAGAGTTGGTAAAATTGATGGGTTATGTAGTGGGTTAAAAAGGAAGTGTCAAAACAAGTCCATACCTTGTATAACACACGTCAAGAAAAAGTACATTGTTTAAAGTAGTGAAAAAATAATGTAAGTTCCATATTAATAGTTAGACTAGCTATTGTAACTAATATATATAGATGGTAAACAAATGCAATATTATACTCTATAGATAGAGCTGCTACGTACGTATGATTCAATCGAATCAATAACAAAATCATTACTCAATTTATCTTGGTATCAGAGCTTTTTCATTGGGATTTGTTTTTGTTTGTATAACGTTATTCTATATTCTATCAAACTCCCATTTTGTAGTTGTTGCTCAGCTCCTTATTTACGTAGGAGCCATAATTGTTATAACCATTTTTGCTATGATGTTCATACATGGTTCAAAATATTCCAAAGATTTATGTTGTCAAAACTGCCCTAGCAACTCTCGTAAATTTCGCTTCACTTTATCTCCCAATGATTTAACCTACCTTACCTGGTTGAATAACAATCTATTCAGATATATGGATGGTAAAACTTGTTCACCAAAAAAAATTCCAACGGCTGGATTTGGATCATTTATGGACAACCCCAACAATCCTCATTGGATTTCCAATGATGCACATACCACGATGATTATTATATCCACACTCTTTTCAACATGCTCATGGAACGACCTCCAGAGATCTGTGGCTTGCAGTAGAACACACATATGTGCTAATACCTTATCCATGGGGTACACATTAAAAATCATAGCTCTAAAAATGGAGATGAAAGGTAATGAAACTCCAATCACTTATCTCCGTAGTGCTCACGAATATGCAAATGCTTTAGCTAATACTAAGGAACCAATCAAAGATAAGGATCTCGTTATGCTTGACATCTCAAGCCTTAAAGTCCAATTTTCTTGCTTGTTCCCTGCTAATCGCATTCAATGAATTGCACAGTCTTCTTAGCGATGACGGTTTCATGATCAATAAAAACCAGTCCAGTGCCTGCATCTCAGCAGTCCCTAATGCTCTTCTGGCATCCATCGAAGAATCCTTACCCAGATTCAATGCTTGAACACAATCTCAACTGGCCATTTTGCAACGGTTAGCATCACAACTAAGGTTTCAACCAAACCCTATTACATCTCACAGCCCTCACTCTCAGTCATTTTATGTTGCTCGCCCACCTAACAATAATCGCGTCTATTGTCGTGGAAACTCACATGGAAACTACAATAGGGGACATGATAACATTGGGACAAACCGATCACAATCTGCATGGGCATCAACCCAAAATATAGTGTATGGACATTGTAATTAGATACCTTCCTTCTCAAAGCCCAAATCAACCCAATCCCACTACTCGCCTAGTCTCACAAGCCAAGTTTGCAAATTTTGGCAGATGTTTCATCATCAGGCATGACCTGGTTTCTTGATATGGGTTCCAACAGCCATGTCACATCGGACTTATCAAGTCTAAACAACTCCAAAGCATATCCTGGTCATGACATTCTTCATGTTGGCAATGATAAGGCACTACCCATATTTCACATCAATTATTTGGAAATGTTCTTACCAAATAAAACCTTCAGTCTTTCCAACATACATCACGTACATGAAATTTAAAAAACCTCTTGTTTGTCCAACAATTTTGTCTTGACAATCACATTTTCTTTGAGTTTCACTCTTTCTTTTTTGTTGTGAAGGAGAACATGCAGGCACTACCCTACTCAAGAGCCCAAGTGATAATGGTCTTTACTCCATTCGTTTTCCCGAACTCAAGTCCATCCACAAGTTGGCCTTCACAGCTACTCGAGCTCTTCCACCATGTGGCAAATTGGGCATCCACATCAACACATTTTTCATTCCATTTCTTCTAGTTTTTTTTACTTGTTTCTATAAAATTGTTTTCATCATTATGTACTTCTTGTGTTGGGTAAATCTTCCAACCTTTCTTTGCATTATTCTAATTTTAGTAACAATAATATTTTGAATTTGATATATTATAATATTCGGGGGCCTGAACCACCACTGTCACTTGATGGACATTGATTTTTTATGTTATGTGTTGATCACCATTCACGTTATGTGGATCTACCCCTTAACACAAAGATCTAACGTTTATTCTACGTCTAAAAGTTTTGCCACAATGGCAGATCGCCAATTGAAAAATGTTCAAACTGATTGGAGAGTGGAGTTTCGCAGGTTATCTCTGTTCTTTTCTTCACTATAGATAATTCACAAACTTTCTTGTTTGCATCTAGTGAACAAAAAGGTGTAGTTGAGCACCGACATCATCAAGTTGTGGAAATTGGTCTTACTCTTCTTGCTCAATTCAATTTTCCACAAAGATTTTGGCACTGTGCGTTTGAGATCATGGCTGTCAACGTTTTCCCTTATCGTGTTTGAAGTTTGAACATGGTTATTGCTATTAGGACATGACCACAGAACAAGTGTACATAGCCAGACATGTTTGTGAGGAGGTTTTTTCATTTCAAATATTTAAACCACCATCACCTATCACAGCTGTTGATCCTCCTACGTCTATTCTTTCTTTGTTATTGTCCAACCTTGTGATCCTCCTTCACCCAACACCTCACCTTCCTTGTCTAGCGATCCCAATCCTCCTTAACACAAACCTGTTCAACTAATTCTTCAACTCTTCCGACAACACTTCAAAATTCAACTTCCATTAATGCTTCACAATCTCCCATCTCAACAATACCAACTCTAAACGGCCCAACGCATATTTTACCAAACCTCGCTTCTCCTAGTCCACTCACTGAACCTACATATTATATTCTCAAGTGATGTCAATCCATGATCGAGGAATTTCGTGCATTGTAAGAATGGGACATGGTCACTAGTACCCTACGTTAAAAACACCAATCTTATTGACTGCAAGTGGGTAACCGGTTAAAAGCGATCCACTTGGCAAGGTCACTCGCTACAAAGTTAAACTCGTTGCCAAAGGTTTTCAGCAGCAACATGTGGTAACCTTTCATTAGACGTTTACTCTAGTTATCAAATAAACCACCCTTTGAGTTGAGTTGTCTCTTGTTATCACCACCAAATGATTTCTTCGACAATAGGATGTGCAAAACACTTTCTTACATGGTGATTGGAATGAAATTGTTTACGTTAGACAACCACCTGGATTTGTTGATCCAAATCGGCCGCATCATGTGTGTCTCCTTCACAAGTAGTAAACTAGTAATATGGGCTCAAGCAAGCTCCAAGGGCCTCATCTCATTGCTTGTCTGCAACTCTTCACCACCTTGGTTTTTATGGATCCAAAACTAATCTATCTATCTTTATTCTAAAATCAGGAAATACACTTGTCTAAGTTCTTGCTTATGTTAATGACATCATCATCACAAGAAACAACGATGCTCAATGAGAAAATGAGTCCAATTCTAAGGGATCAAACCTATGGGACTTAAGGAATAATATAAAAAAAGAGAGCTTGCTTACCAAGCCACCCACTTGAGAAGCTGGTCGCTAGAAAGATGCTATCAACAAAATTATTCATCAAATAGACAGAAAGGTCCTTAAAAAAACAATTTTGATCTTATTCTAAAAAATAGTTCTTGAATCTCCTCTATGTTATGTAACAAGGTCTCTGCTAAAGAAAATGTTATTCTAAAGCTATATATAATAAAAATAACGTTCATTCTGTGGTAACAATTGCAGTTTAACCACATGAACAAGCCTCTAGAGCACAAAAAGCAACAGATTTAGTCTCTGAAAGAAGCACCCAAATCCTACTACTAACTGAAACGAAGTACCCAATTACAAATCAATCATAAAAAACTGAACCTTTCCGTACCTGGGAAGATTCTGCAATGTTTTCCACAGTTTCCATTCCAGAATTCGTTTCCTCCATCGTCTTATACTTCTTGTTACCCACAACCTGATGCTCAACGACCTCCTCAGCACCTCTTTTGCCTACAACATAACAACCATCATAAAACAAACACATTAGGGTTGTAGATAGGTTTAAGAATCTACAAACAACATCGCCACGATCCAGACAAATAGCAAGGTTGAACGAATCTGAAAAATTGAAGAGCGTACCATTTTTTATTGGATTGGAAGATGGAGGTACAGCAGCAGGATCTGAATCGACCTGAAATTGAAAATCAAAGAGAGAAATGAGGAGCAGATACACATTACATGAATAGATATAGAGGAAATTGGGCAAGGACTGTACTTGGGAGCTTGATTCAGCCATTCGAGTAATCGGCGCATGAAAAGGGTTGATTTGGGGTTCTCTAGAAATAGTTAGATATTTTATTATTATTGTTTTTTTTTTCTATTATTATTATTATTTATTTATTTTTTATCTCAAGTGGGTGAGTATTTATTATTTATTATCAAGTTGAGAACTGTTGAAAGTTGAAACCCTCTTTTGGGCGAGTGATAAAATAATCTTTTTCTGGTTTGAGTGAAACTAGAGACTCTTATTTTGATACATTGAATGTGAAATGTAATTACTGAAATTATTAAAAAAATATATTAGATAAATAAATGTTAAAATGTGATTCTTGAGTTTTCATTTATGATGGAATGGATATTTTTTCATTCTCTTAATAAATAGAGGGATTTGACTTGTGATCCAACTCATAACTCTAGATATGACTTGAACCGTAACCTAATACATATCACGAATCATGCTCTCATCCACGATCCAACCCATTACCCAAACTAAGACCTAAAGCATGATCATAACCTGAGCTATGACCGACCCATAGCTCGATGCACGACCCAAACCATCAGGTACGGACGTACGGTCCTGAGAATTCAAGTGACATTAACGAGTCAATAAAAAAAAGGTCCCTAGCAAATTGTAAATTCGTGTTTTTTTGTTTTATGTTTTTAAATATAACTGTATATATATATGTATATATAATATAAACAATTTAAAATTTTTGTGTCCCTAAAAAAGGCCCTAGAAAAAGGTTGGGTTTGTCCCCTTATCTGGGCTTCCCATGCAAACCATCACCCGACCATAATCTAAATCATGACTTAAACCATTAACTACCGAAACCAAGATCAACCCATGAACCAAACCATCACCCAACCCATGACCCAAACCAAACCCACCACTTGACTAGGGGTGTAAACAAGTCAATCCGAGCATTAACTCATTAAGGCTCAGGCTCGTCTTGTATTGACTTAAAAGAGCTCAAGCTCTAGTTTGGCTCATTTATATCTTTATTTTTAAAGCCCGAGCTTGTCTCGGAAGAAATTTTCAACGAACTCGGCTCGACTCGTTTATTATTAATTATTAATTTCTTTTTTATTTTTAATTTTATATATATTTATTGTTTTATATTCAAAAACAACTATTTTTATGAATAAAAAACTCATTCAAGCTTTTTAATGATCCGGACTTGTTCGAGCTTTTTAATGATCCGATTTCAACTTTTTACTAGCAATCATTCATTCACGCATACATTTGACCCATAACATGAACAACACATGATGCATGAGTTGTTTATATTTTTTTGTTCTTCATATCTACCAAATAACATTAATTAATGATTTATTTTCTTCACACATAAGATAATTAAACAGAAAAATAAAATGATCTTTTTTTTCTTGTTCCATTTTATTCCTCGTTCTATTTCATTGTCTCTCTCGTACCAAAAAGACCTTCGATCTTTTTGTTTTTAAAGACCTGGTAATTTTGTTGTTGTTGTTATCATTATTATAATATATTTCTCTTATAAATGAATATTTTTTAAGATAGCGTTCTATTCAAATCTACAATTTTTGTACCCAATGAATATTTTTTAAGATAGTGTTCTATTCAAATCTAGAATTTTTTTTACCCTTCTTTCTCCTAATGAATATTAATATTCTTTATTAGCTAAATTATATAATTAGATATTAAAAAACATAAGTTTTCATATTCTAATAATTTACTAATTTATTAAAATTTAATAAATTATAAAAATATTTAAATTATATTTTATCTTAAAATATATTATTTTATAACTATTAAATAATTATTATATGATATTAATGAATTATATTTTTTTTAATTATTCACACCATGTAATAATCTAGTTTCTAAGCTAATATACACACAAACATGCACACGTGTGTGTGTATAAAGGAAGGATAAATTGAAAGGTAACTTGAGTGAAGAAAAACGGTAAAAACACAATGTAACATTCAAATTTTTTTGTCTTTTTGTGTTTAATATATAATATTTGTTATTATAAGAAAATAAAAAATTATAAATAAAAAATATATAAGTTTGTTACACATATGTTTCATGTATGTTTTTACTGTTACATAATGTAAAAATGTAATTATGTAACATATGTGTAACAAATTCTTATAATTTTTTATTTTATTATAATAACATATATTGCATACCTAAATACAAAAAAGGGGATAAAATTCAAATTTTATGGTCAGTTTCACGGGCCTTCACTACTCAAAACGTGTTTGTACATTATTTTTTGTTCATACATACATATGTGTGTTAAAAAATTAAGCCTATGAATAGTAACTTTGGTTTTTTTTCTTTGTTTTAGCTCATATTTCGAGTATCCTTTTCAAATTTTCATTTGATGGTAAAAGAATTTATTATTTGTTTTGTTTATTTGTATTCTTTGCCATTTAAGGTTTGTGGGTTTAGGTTTTTCTTGTTGAATTTCTTCTAGCTCTACAATTGTGTGCTTCCTATATTCAAAACACCATCTATTTTTTATTTAGCTATTAATTTTCTTGAAAGATCGTCCTGTATGTATAAAAATTAGACTCCCGTAACTTGAAAATCCTCACACCTCAGGTTATCATATATCCACCAAACGTATTTCTGAATTTGGAAATTGTCCCCCGTGACGAACAATAACTACTTGAGATAAGGATCACCTGGAAATGAAAATCCTATGTCATAAATCAAATATACTTTGACTCAATCATTTTTAACCGGACCAGAAATAATATTCATGAGGGGAGAAAACTTTTTAGGGTATTTGAGTATCGTTATATAATATTTTTTTCTAATATGTTAAGGTCGGGTGGGTCAGATCGAAACGGATCAAGTTAAAATTTACAATCAAACTAAAGTTTATACGCAAAAGCATAATAAATTTGTTTGAAATTGGCTAGGAGTGGTTAATAATATACTTAGGCTTAACTTAAATTAGTTTTAAATTATTAGTTGGGTCTTTTTCAACTTAATTTTATAACGTAGACTTAAAAATTAAAAGTGAAAGAGGGACAGTTTCAAAATTTTAAGGGAGACGATCGTGATTTTAACACACACACACACATATATATACTACTAAAAGAAAATTCTAGATGGGCTGCCCTTGAGCTTTCTAGTGTGTAACACATCGTACCTCAAGACTATTATATATATATATATAATATAAAGAATAAAGAATTTATTGTTGACGGGTCAAATGGGGTTCGAACGGGTTAAATAAGTTTGAATAAAAAGATGTTCGGTTGAGTTGAAGGACGACCCGTTTATTTTCGGTTCAAACTGGACCCAAACACAAACGAAATGAACCGCCGGTAGAATATATATATATATATATATATATACTAGGTAAAATCTCGTGTATTACACGGGTTGAAAAGTGAAATATTATATACTTTGTAAGAAAACTTGTTTTAAAAAACTTGTTTTTTTAAGAAAACTTATTTTACAGAACTTTTATTTTTCCTAAAACTACAAATTTAAAATAATTCTTATTTCTTTTTTAAAAAATTCATTTTTAGAAAATTTTCATATTTTGTAAACTTTGTTTAATTGTGCTTTTTAATATTTTTATTTTTTATTTTTTATTTGTTAGAACTATCTTTTAATATGAAAAAATGTATATAAAGTCATTAGTCATTAAATTTAAAATTATTTAATAAATTAAAGAATATAATTATAATTATTATTTAATATGAGAGAGAAATAGCTGTAAAGATTAAAAAATGACATGTGGCAATAATTCTTTTAACAAAATGACATATGACAATAATTCTTTTAAATTAAAGAATATAATTATAATTATCATTTAATATGAGAGAGAATAATTGTAAAGATTAAAAAATGACATGTGTCAATAATTCTTTTAACAAAATGACATGTGGCAATAATAGCTTAATAAATTGATATGTGGCAAAATATTTACTCTTTTATTAGAGAATATATATATCAAAGTTTATGTGAAAAAAAACAAGAATTGAAGTGCAGCAAGTTATATATATATATATGGGATATATATATAGGGCATGTATATTTTGTGAAAAAAAACAAGAATTGAAGTGCAGCAACTAGTACTCTTTTATTATATCTTTGTTACATCGTCTACAAATTATTTTTTTTAAAAAAATAGCTCGGCGCTTTTTTTATTTTTTTTATAAAATTGACACTAATAATGTTACAAAACTATAAAAAAATAAAAATAAATTAGGTTTGTTTACATTGTTTTTTTTAAAGGTTCCAAAGTTTCCTCAACTCAAATAGGTTTTCAAAATAACCATCCCCTATATATATATATATGAATACTAGTTGTCTAGTTCACGTAGAAAAGAAAAAAAAACGGAAAACAACATACGTTTACATATAATTATATGAGCTTTTGGCCCAAGATGTGGGATTAAATGAAAACAACATACAGCTAGAGGTGGGCAAAAAAACCGGACCCGGACCCGGACCCGGCAACCTGAACCGGTCATACCTGGACCGATGGGTACAAACGGGTCCGGTCTTTAGACAAATTAAAACCGGAACCGGAACTGACTCCACCTGTACCTGGCCAAAACCGAACACGAACAGGCAAAAACCCGAACCCGAACCGGTCAAAAACCGGTCGGAACCCGAAACTGAAACCGGAACAGGGTATTGACTTTGTTGACCAAAAATGTAACCGATTAGAACCGGAACCGTGTTCCGGAACCGGTTCAAAAAAAACCCGATTTGCGCACCTCTACATACAACACTCAGACATAGCTGCTTTCGATCAGGAAAAAAAAAAAGGGAACGACACAACAGCGTGTAGGGCGATCGGAAGGAAAAAAAATTTAAAGAACCAGAAGGTATATGGAGCTGCAATCATGAATATCTCATGAAATTAAAGGTATGCTAACTCTCTCATGTATTACATTCGGGTCAAAGATTTGACTTGATTGTTGTAGGTTAAGTTCTCTGCTTGTGTAAAGGCTTGAGCTTGATCATCTTGCACACTTAGAAAGGTATTGACACTCGCTGAATTTTATTGGTTAGTTGACTCAAAACATAATCTTGTTGGTGACTAGAGTTTATAAGGGCAAAAGGGGGGGCATTTTTGATTAAATCGACCCGATAGGTATTTATAAGAACGAGTATAGGTGGGTTATGTTCAAAATCATTTATAAAAGTTCACTTGAACATAAAATGCTAGAATTTAGTCATTGAGCCCAAAGATGGTGCTTAAATTATAAAATGAATTTTTAAGGCAAGTTTGACTTTTAAAAGTCAAACTGCCAAGAATATAGATTATGGGTTTAAACCATCATTATGTTTAATGCTTCTAAAATGATTATTGGTTTGATTAACCATATTTAACTAGTCGAGACCCCATCGGTCTAGTATGAGCAATAATATATATATATATATATATATACACACACACAAATACATGTTAATCTTAACGTACTAAACGTAAGAAGCCACAAAATGTATGACACGTGTGATTCTAAAATATGTTCCGGAGAATTAATTTAGTAAATGACACACAAGCTTATTTTAAGAAACGATTTTCTTATTTACGCAATCGCACGACAAACATGGAATCGATTACTTTTTAAAAATTTTCATACGAATTCATGAATTCACAATTTGTTTTTGCTTCAATTTGAAATTGAGAAGAAAAATTAGAGGAACGTATGTTGTTATACCATAAATGGACGTCGATAGAGATCGCGAAGTTACGTTATTTGATGTAAACATGTATTTTTTTGAATTTTTCTTATATATTATCATATGTTTTTTGTAATTAGGAGTATTATACTGATGATAGATGAATCAAGAACGAAGTATAATTATTTGTTTGTATAAATATATAAAATTAGTTCGTGTCATTAATTCATTATGCGTATTTGAAAATTTCGGATCTAATTTGTATTACGATATACATGGTACGATATTTAGTTGTGATTTTGAATGTGTAGGAACGTAATTAATATTGTTTTTAAATGTGTATTGAATTGTTTTTGTTACATACAATCAATTGTACATTATATAAGTGGTACGTAATTATTAGTTTACTATTATGATTAAGAACGTAATTAATATATATAGGATGTGATACGTAATTAAGTAATGCAGCATGTATTGGACGTTATTGATGTCATTTTTATAAGATGTTTCAATAGGTATTTGTGTGGTACGTGATTAAGTCAAAGAACTGGATGTTTAGCTCACAATGTTTTAAAATCACATGATGGAATTAAGTTTAATATCAGCAAATTTGTAGAAGAACATAATCACAGTCTTGTTTCACCAGATGATATCCACCTATTGCCATCATGTAGGAAGTTAACATACGAGCAGATGCAGTTGATGTGTTCAATGTCCAAGCAAAATATTGTTCCGGTTAGAGCTTTTAATATAATGCGTACAAAGTATGGGGGTTTGAGAAGGTTGGATTTACATCTGTGGATTGTAAGAACTTCAAAAAACAAATAAATTTGTTTCTCGGCGAATATGATGCGGACATGGTTGTCAATAATTGTTTACTTAGCTCATATCTTTCTTTGATTCCATATTCAAGACTCTGAAAGTTTTGCTTCAACACATCCATGTAAAGAGAATCTTTGTTGTATTGCTTCATTATTTCGGAGGTTAGCCTTAATTTTGCAGATGATGGCGAAGACATTGTTTTTTTTATATTTTGATGTAGATCTAGGGGTGTTCGATTACACTAGAAATATGGTTGTATTTATAGACTGAAAACATTAAATAAAATTAATTACAGATTAAATAGTGGCTACCTCTTCAACTACCAAAATTTAACACGCAACATTTAATTCTACACCTACCGAAATGAAATACGGACGGTCACCTTGATAATTATATATAGAGATGCGTTTGCATGCATGAGTGTCAAAAAAAACACTCTGTAAATATTTTTGTACGGGTCCGTAAATGGCATCTTCATCAACAAACTACAAGTACCAGAAGTCTGAAGAAGCAATCCAGATCCTCTTGAAAGGTCAAGAGAAGGGGAAAAAAGACGACTGTATAATGAGGAACTCTCTTTGCATGCTAAATGGTCTGGTTATTTCAGACATAAGAAGCAACATCTCAACTCTTAGTGACCTGCTTAATAAGACGGAGGAGGATGGGGGTGCTATTGCATGGGAATACATGCTCAACCAGTTGAGGATAAATGAAGACATACATGGTGACGTCAAGTTGCTTCTTGACGGTACCATAGACAGGATGAAGAAGAAAAGGGAAGGGGTTGGGATGATTAAGGATTTTTAGGGTTTGATGTTATTATGTTTTTGTGTATTCCTGTTAATGGTACGTTATTTTGTAAGGTGGATGGTTTAATGGAATATTAGTATGGTTTTTGTATATTTTAACAGGTTTTATTTACTTGTTTTTATTTTGTTAAATTAGTTATTATTTAAATAACTAAAGATATAATAACAAAAGATAAAAGTATTCAAAAAATAAACAATTTATCACAAGAATTTTGACTGCCTAGACTTAATCATCTTTGTATCGTCTTTGGCCATTGTTTCTTTTTGGGGTCAAACTGTCATGTGCTTTTGCTTGTACCATGATATCATCCTTCAAGAAGTTCACACTTGATGTAAGAATATTACACAGATATTTTATCCTAAGCTGTTGTAGTTGTCTACTCTATGCTTCAGATTCATGAAGCAGCCCACATTTCCATCCCTTAACACCACATCCCATGTAGGTTTCCATGTGTCTCATGCAGAAGACTCCACAGTCTACTCCATTCTTTGTGGTTTTCCATGGAAGGTCTTGAATTTTTGGTGTTTGTTGATGAAGCTTATAAGCATTTGGATGATCATTATCAAGCAGATAATTGACAAAGACGTCTCTCTATAATTTGGAAAAAACAATACAAAACATTACAAACATTACTTTATTTAGAGTAGTTAGTTTTAGTCATACATATGATTACATAAACATAATTTAAAAAACAATCAAAAAGTTTTATGCAGTACATGATTTTTAGTACGTGATTTCTAATTTATAAAACAGTACGTAATTCTAACTAATGTAATTTTAGTGAATGATATAAAACATTACGTGATTTCAAAGTTATGCTATTAAAGTAGTACGTAATTTTATTAAACATTACCATGAATGTTGGAATTTGTCGTATCTGTCAATATGTGCATCCCCAGGTGCCAACAGGTGCCATGTTGTCAAATAACTCAAATGATGGAGTTTTCAAATCCAAAACCAATTGGAAAACATGTTCACTTTTGATAATTGGGATGAATATCAAGTCTACTTTCTTGATGTGGTTGATCTTCAAATTTGACAAGACCAATATCATAGTCTTATTCAACAGATCTTTTCTGCTCTTTTCTGGTACGTCTTTAACAAGCAGATGCATTGGTTGCAAATTTTTATAGTTATAAGTTAATTAAGGTTTATGTATATAAATATTAAAAAACAAGTGCGTTAGGAAACATGTTATGCATACCAATATGTTTAGAGTTAAGAATAACCTAAATGGAGACCCTGGTGCCCTTTGCTTTTCTTCTTCATTAAGAACATGCATCATGGATTCCAACACACCAATGTGTTCGTAAATTCCTGGGTAAAGGTTTTCAAACATCACCTTGTAAAACTTTGTATCACTATATGTCATGAAGAGAAGTGTACTGTAAATAGGAAAATATGAGTTAGTAAATTAAGGTTTATGTGTATGAATATTAAGGAATAGAATACTTAGTAAAATATATAATAGAATGCTTACTGGGGATCTTTTCTTGGATCTAGTATATATTGGGAAATAATCCTCTCATCTTTTGTTAGTTTTGATCCCAAGACAACGGACCTCTCCACATACGGTGATCGCAACTCCTCTGATATATTTTTTCTCTGGGACGTTTTTTGTACTGAAATCTTATTTCTAATGCAGGAGCTTTTCCTCTGGATTTGTTTCTTCAGTGATTTTTTGAGCATTATCAGGCTACAAAAAAGGAATATCTGGTATGACAGCATCAAGGTCTATAGTTGGCTCCTCTAGCTCAACAATTGGTTGATTGGTTGGCAATTTTGAGGTAGACAATTGTTGTTCGACATTTTCACAAGCTTCAACCATCTCCTGTACAAAAGTGCTTGTAATGTCTGTTTCTTTTTCAAATAGAGGGCCTTTGTCAACTACTAACCCTGAAGCAACATTTGAGAGAACCCCAAGTATTTGTTCCCAATCATTTTTCCTTTTAAGGAACTCCTTATTGATTAGGTACTCATTTAGACTTGAGGTCAGAAGGTCATTAATGTTATTTCCAAACTTTTCAAAATCCCCAATCTTTTGATCGATTTGCACTAGTGATCACGTAGTAGATGTTTGCGTTATTTGATGTGTAACTACGTGATTTATTGATTTTTGGCCCAAAACACATTCATTTTGACTATACTTATGAATTTCAGGTTTCAAGAGGTTAAAGACGTGTTCGGGAGCTTATTGGATGGTTAGAAAAGGCGCCGAGTGATAAAAAGTGCAAAAACATGAAGTTCGGAAGGCCTAAACTTTGCGGAGGCATAACTGGAGCTAGAAGATGAGTTACGTGGTCCATAATATATGAAAATTGAGTTTCTCGATGATACGAAGCTGTTTGTGAGGTCAACTTGGGCGTATGATACGCTCAGCCTGGCTTATCATATGGCCAGCGTACCATACGCCCAGTTTTGAGCGTTGGCAGAAACTGTTGGGCGTAGGATTGGGTTTTGGGCGTACCATACGCCCGAGCCCGGCGTATGATACGCCGGAGGCCGGGAAAGTCGTATTTTCAGCTAATCTTTCCCATATTTAAGCCCTTATCTTAGGGTTTCGAGGGAGGCTACTTTATGGACGAAATTAGGCCGAAAAAGTTACGATTTTGGGCATCAAAGCTCTTCCAAATCCATCCGTGATCGTGGAATCATCACCCGAATCAAGAATCAACGCGTGCTAATAACAATGAGCGGCTAGTTTTCCTTTGTAATTGCTTCCGGGCAATTAGGTTAGTGGATGAACTTTGATTGAATGTTTAAACTTAGGTTTTTGGGTTGTTTTCGTTTTGATAACTCGAATTCAATTGTAATTTGATTGATGTAAACGATTTATTTGTGTTTAAGCATTTACGTTTTGCCATCAGTGATTCGGTTTCCTGGCATTGTTTACTCATTGGTATTTGTGTGTTGCTTTACATATCAAAATTGACAATTATGTGAATAAGCAAAGCTTAAACGTTCGTTCCGTTGTTGTCACTTTGATTAAACCGATTAACAAGATCATGTCTATGTGATTTCCAACTAAGTTAAACCTAAAATCATTGTGATTCTGCTAACCTAAACCCGGAAGTGATTACCTTTTTCTTATAATTGTTTAAAATCATTAATCATAATCATTGCTTGAACGTTTTCTCAATTCAAATCAATTTTAAGTTTACATTTTCTTTGTTTAATTAAGTTATCAATTAAAGCTTAGCACTTTCTAATGATTCCCTAAGGAGACGACCTTACTCGTGCTATAGTCATAGGTAGCTAAGTCCTAGATTTTACATTGTTTTTGATTGACCTACGACACATTGATCAACTAGAAAATCCTGAAAAAATACAACTGGTACGTAATTATAAATGGCATATATAATTTAGTACGTAATTATATTATGTTCATGTTAAGTAATAAAATCATGAACCATAGTACATAATTGAATGAATACTTACATGTTCTGTAGGGGGTATTGAATGTGTATAAGCAGATACTCCAGTCAGTGTCAAAGGTGTATATGTGTCATCTATGACTCTTTGAGTATAACTGCCAATGGGATAAAGCAAGTCACATGGGTGTGGTCTGTCAAAATCATCAACAGGTGCTTCTTCATCACCACCTTTTGCATCAGCACCTATGGGATCAACCTCAACCCTTGAAGGGGAATATTCTTCAAGACCCTTACCACCATATTATTCACCAGCACCTTCTTCATCACCACCTTCTTCACAACCTTCTTCATCACTTGCAGCTTCACCAGCTTCTTCATCAACATGATCATCTGCAACTTCACCACTTTCTTCATCAACATCATCATCTTCACCATCTTCTTCATGAACATCATCATCTACATATTCATCGGTCTCTTTATCAACCGATTCTTCATTCTCATCCTCATCACTTTCCTCTGTTTGTTCATCATCATTATCCCTAGTTTCATCATCAGCAACATCTTCACCATTATCTTTTTCACAGTCTGTTAAAGGCCCGTTTTCATAAATGTGTGTATCAAGACCTAGGAGGTAATTGTTATTGATGTTTAGAATAGTTGGGACAGTGGTGGGGTGGACTCATATCTTTTTCTTTTTTTCATGACAATACAACTGAAAATAAACAAAAAAAACATAAATAACAAGATAGCATATAATCATGAACAAACAAGAAACTGTAATAATGAAACATACCGCAAGAAACAGTAAAGGACCATTGTAAGGTTCGGCAGATGTTCATTCTTTCTTTGTCCTGTTCAGACATGTAATAAGGTAATCACACCAATTCATATTTGGTATGTCTGAATCCTTTGTCAATGAGTTTAGAAACCTTTGATTCACTGTTGTGCTTTTTGTTGTCCATCCCAGGACTGTGTTGTATATAACTAGCCAGTTAAGTTTAAAAAGCCAATCACCATCCACAGATTTTTTCATTTCTTCAAGAGCATCTTTAACAGTAATCCTTGATTTTCCTGGATATTGAGATTTCCATATCCTTAATGTATCTGATGATCCCATTCTAGGTTTATTTTTCTCATTCACAGGCAACCTACCAAGTGGTATACCCAAAACATCCTTAACAGTCTGCGATGTGACATGTATGTAGTGGTGTCATGCGTTTAACTCATTTCTGTCACAGTCATAATTTGACACCAACCATTGTGCAAACCTTGTTGGAATGGTATCTATATCCAATGATAAAAATGGTTTGAATCCCATTGATTTGATTGCCTTTCTTTGCTGCTTAGACAACCCAATAACACTGTTCTTTAAGGTAATTACACCTACTCTTGCCTTCAACTTCTTGTCTGTATACGGTACAAATTTTTGTTGTGATGGTCATGCTACATTTTTTGTGTTTGGTATGTGTTTAATTTGACGTTCTGGTGGATCCACAAAATCATCATCATCAGCATGAACAACAACAGGTTTCATAGCTTGTTTACCTACATATATCAAATTAAGTAGTTAAAATCACGTACTTAAACAATATTAAGTAAATCAATATGGTTGGGGTAATTAGAATGGTATAAGCAGATGCAGTTAAATGTTTTTTTACGTACCAACAATAACTATTATTAAAAATGAACAAATTTTATGTTTACAAAATTACGCACCAATAATATATAACAAAGTTAATGTGTTGAAGCAAGTGCTTTAAATGACGTATCAATAATATATAATGCAAATCCAATAATTATGGTAAGTCTAACAAATAATAATGATATTACAGGATACTTGTGTCTGCTTTAACTACTTTTTTTTAATTATGTACCGGTATAACATAATTACGTACTACTATTATATAAGCAACTTATAAGTTATACGTGCTCATTCACGAATCATATATACTAATAATTATAGTCTAATAAGCACATTCTTCTAATATCATGTAGTTAATTACAGACCAAAATAAAAAAAAATTCAATATTTAAGCATTATTTGAAATTATTGAAAACACTTACCTTTATTCCTTAACAACAATTTTCTGTCATTATTGGTTTTTGATCTCGACTCTGTTGTTACTATTCTAGAATCCGTGATTACAGTTTTCGAATGTTTACCTAAACATTTGAATGCATGTATGTTAAAATCATTAATAATACAGTATAAGAATGTAACAATGAAGTTACATTTTACATACGTTTGTTGCTGACGTTTTTCGGCGGATTCATCTTCTTTGAATAAGGTTTTCAATTTTGATCGTAGGTATAAACACGCTCCGAGTAATCGTAGTTTGTAATACGAATACTTAGGAAGAAGAGGGGTAAAATCCCCTGATTTTTAGAATTAGGCTAAATTAAAAAAACAAATTACGTTTTGCCCTTTTTGTTTATTGCGTACCGTCTGTTTAGTTTAATTAACATAATAAATTACAAGATTGCCACTACGTTAATCTGGTCCATCAAAAATTACAGATCAACGGCCCTAATCGCTTCTTACGTTTTGTACGTTAAGAGTAACATGTACGTTAACCGCCCCTATATATATACATATATATTTATAAATATTTAAGAAATAAAAGGATTTACAAATAATTGAAGGGACTTTGAAGAAAAGATTTTAAAGGGGATGAAATTATACAAAAAATAAAATAAAGTATTCTAAAACGAATAGAAGCATCTCCGGTTATAATTACTACTATTACTAAATTACTAAATTTAGCAATATGTCATAAGTCTCGAGATTTAGGATTCAAGGATTATGTTGTAAGACCATTTTCTAAACATACGTATTAACTCAAAATGTTTATTATAAACTAGATTTGCACGTGCGTGATTAGCCTTTCTCACCAGGATTTGGCAAACCTACTACTTCAATATTTACGAAACGGTCAAATAACTCAAGTGAGTCTTGACCTCACCTTTTACTTAATTGTTTTATGGATGTATCCGAGCTCTTTTAAAAATGTTTTTTACTCAAAGAATTTTTGTATGTATGTTTTTGTAAGATAAAATGTACCTCTTAGCTAGCATTGTATAGACTTAGGTACGTTCGGTTATTGATGTTGGTCAAAGGCAAATCATCAACGTTGGGGGACAGGGTGGGCCGGTGTAACCGTAAGACCTACTTACAACTACCTCAGGACATATACGCGTTCAAACGGATCCGTGCGAATTGGAGGTACCTTGCTCTAGAAGCTAAGGATAAGGATTCAGGATGGGGTTGGGTATTCGACTTCGGCCTACGGGCCATTCCCTACGGAAATAAGGGATTTCCGGGCGACTGTTCACTACGGTGGACTTGCTATGGCTAATGTCACGTGATAGGATTTGGTGTAGCACTGCAGTGGACCCCATGTGTGTCATTCAACACTGTATCTACACCAGTGGCTCTAGAGTAGTTAATATGTTAACAAACACCGCATTACGATCGTTGATGAATGAATACTTGACGTCGTGAGCCTTGATTTGACAACCAGTTTACTTGCACACGCAAACATGATTTGATTATTATTTTAAATGTCACGGGCCATGACTCACCAACTATGTATGTAAGTGACTTGTTTTAGCTCGTTGTACAGGTAATACAGGTACATGGAAGTGAAAGGATTTAAGAAGGATGCTGAGAAGAACTAAAAGACTAACTTCCGAAACCCGCCTACATGATAAGGCTATGGATTTTGTTAAAACATCGATTTAAGAATTTATGAATATTTTGTAACTTCTTCACTTAAGCCCATTAATAGTGCAACTATTACAATGTTTTAAAAAGTTCAAATTTAGTCGTATTTTTGTGGTCAATATAAGTATTCCGTTGTATTTGTCTGGCTAAGAATGGTACGACGTGACACCCCTTGGATCGGGGTATTACATAGTGGGTACACCCCTGATCTACACTCATGCTACACCGTTAATATATATGTTTAGTTACAATCAAGGAATTACATGTGTGTTGTACAACATCATGCATCGCTAAGAATTGGAAAAAAGAGCAACATTTAAACTAGATGTATCTATCATGTCAGGTTGTCAGTTAGCAGGTTAAAATATTTTGGGTTGGTGGTGTGAATTTTACAACCCGGACTTGTACCATGTATTTATTTGTGTCAAAGATTTTAGCCCTAACCTAGATAAATGAATTAACATAAATTCTTCTCAACCTAAACACAACCTGTTATTTTTTAATGGGTTATCCTTAACAACCAAAAACTTGATTATTTGTGTTGTGTTTGGGTCATGTCAGGATATCCCGCACCTAATTTGAACCCCTCCTCATTGAAGAGGGAACTCGAAGGACTATACTTGTAGGAAGGTGAGTTGGTTGATGATTTTGCAACCAAATTTACCGGGTTAGCTTCAAAGGCAATGAGTCTTGGACATGAGGATGAAGAAGAAGAATTGGTTAGGAGATTGCTTGATGCCATGCCTAAGTCTTTTCTACAAATTGTGGCCTTAATAGAACAATGTTTCAAGTTGGATACAATGCTCTTTGATGAAATCGTTGGCAAGAAAAAAAAATGCACGGTTGTGAAAAATTGTGGGGATGGAAGTTCAAATCGAGATGGCTTTGGACGTGCCCGTGGAAGAGATCGTGGGTCTGAGAAGAGTCGAGATGTTAATGAACATTTCTAGCGGGATAAAATCCATGTTAAATGTTACAAGTGTGGTGAACTTGGTCATTACAAAAATGATAGTCGAAAGAGGGAAAAAAAATGAAGCTAACTTTATTCTTATTGATGATGATGAACCGACATTGCTATGAAGTGAATGGTGTGAACAAACAACGATAAAGGGGTGATTGTTGTGTTAATCGGGTTTGTTCACGGGTCATTAAATAATTGGTCAAATATACTATTTGAATCAAGTGGTTTCTTTCAGCATATTTTTGAAGAAGTATTCTACATTGACGGAGTTTTGCGATGTTAGAACGTTGGAAAGTTAGCTGGAAAAGTGGCGTAGACTACTTAATTCGTGCACGTGGATTTATTAGTTTTCAAATATAGGCTGCAAATTTTATTTTCATTCATTGTTTAATGTTTATGTTCTTGTAATTCTTCTTTATTTCTAATAGTATTCAAGATTCTCTGTTTTCGATTATTTAATAAATCACTTAATGAAAGTAGATTATCTTTCCATTCATTTCAAAAGTTCCATGATCCCTTCCCGAACCAAACATGAATCTTTCGATTCATTTCTGTATTTAATCAATAAAAGGTTTCAAGCCATAGTTTGGATTCAATTGTTTTGTTACACTTTTATTTAAAAGGCCTGATTTTACCAACATTTAGATACTCATGTGACACATAATATGATCATGTGAAAGGCCTCAAAGTCTGAACTCTATCAGTTGGGTTAAACATAAAAATAAAAAACATTGTTCTTAAACTGAATTTTTATATAACACACTTAAATTAAATTGTTCAAAAATAAAACTTAGTACTCTTGCACATTCTCTAAGTCAAACAAGAAAGTCAGTTGCAAGTTGTATGCTAGGGTAAATCTTTGAAGCTTGCCACAAGCCATCCTGCTAACATTGTATGTTACTTAACGTGATATGCATGCTAAAAAAGTCAGCTTACTGTTGTAAGTTTTAGTTTTAGTTCTACGTAAAATTTATTTAAATAGCTAGTTTAGATAAACCATTTGATAATCGTCATCATATAGTTCATATTTCATCACATTTAGCACATCAAGTTCATCTCATCCATGCAACTGTTTTCACAAAGACAACAATCTTGTATCGGTTAAGACTTCTTTCATCTCGAGTCTAGTACAAGTACTAAATATATATCTTAAGCATGTCAACACGCGTTAAACAACAAGTGCTAGGTATACATCACATATATAACCACAATGGTGAAAAGCCTCACAACAAATGTCAGGTATACGTATGAGTCTAACCCCGTACGTGATCGTTTCTCTTAGCCATAACCCCCATAACTTCTGCCCCGTTTCATCTGGTTTTAGCTCATGATATAGAAAGATTGTCATGTGATTGTTGAGGTTTGTTGGTTGTTTATATGTTTGTGCATGTGTCTATGTGCCATTCTCAAAGATGAAAGGATGATTCGAATTACTTTGTTAATCAATTGTATCTACAAGCACTTCAATTAACTTGTATATTTATATTAGGCCCTCTTGACTTGTGGCTTCTAATTTTAAAACTCTCTCTCATTCTACTCAATTATTTTTGATATTTATAAGTTTTTAACATGTCCGAATGTTATCAGTACTAGTAAATTTTATATTACTTTGATCGTAATTAGTTCATAAATGTTTATATAATAAATTTCTAACCTAAACGGTCACATAATGTGTCCGCGTTATCAATCATTTCCATAATAAATTGCGGATGTTTTGAACCAAAAAATTCACAGTTGCAGATTATGATTAATTTAAATAAAAGCCCAATACAATTACAGATGACACCACAAACGCAAACAAGATTTTCTTCAATGAGGCAACAACTGACATCCTGAAAATCAACTGTCGAGACATGGTTATTACACACAACGATTCAACCCGAAGCTATTACCTAACCAAGTCCCTGTCATCATCACCATTCCAATTTTTCGTATACTTAAAAACGGAAAAGATGGGTTGACACGAATTTATGTCAATCCGGGTTAGGGTTGGAAACTTTGACACGAGTAAATATATGAGCCATGCATGGGTTGCAAAATTCAACCCGCCAACCCGGAACCTATAAACCCGCTAACACGTCAACCCGACATGATTGACACCCCTACCAGTGGCGGACCCAGAAATTTTTTTCATGGGGGGCGGAAATTTTTTAGGTTTATTGGTGTTCAAGTTGGGTTGAGACGGATCGGGTCGAGTCGTGTTAAAAAAAGACAATCAAACTAAATTTTGTATATAAAGACATAATGAAAATACAATACATCTTAAGTTGTTCGCTACGTGATTTTATTTTTTTTATATATATCCAAAACAACGTATAAGGCCCTGAGAATTGGGGGTGCCTAGGACGAGTCGAAAAAAAGTCCCCTTAGTGAATTTGAATATTAAGTTGAGGGTATTCAAAAAAGCTAAAAACTATTAATAGTAGAAAAATGAACCGTATTTATAACTGAAAAAACGAACTGAATTCTAAATTTGGTTTAAGGTTTGGTTCCTAATTGTATCCGAATTTTGAAGTTGGTACTTAACTATATACGAATTTCGGTCATCAGTTCCAAATTTTTTGGAATTCGTTTTGTTTGGTTAACCGATTAAAACGAATTCATATTTAATTTTTTTATCTTTATAATATATAAGTTTGAACTAGGTTTATTTGTATCGGTTTATTTGGTTTTTAATTGTTATATTTGATTGAATTCGGTTTATCAGTTTTTAACCAGTTTAGTGGTGGATTGTCTTATTATAATTAATACTAAACTTGATTTTACATTGGGTTTAAATTATTAGTTGGACATTTTTAAACTTAGTTTTATTAATTAACACTTAGATTTTAAAAGTTTAATGGGGGCGATTGTAAAATTTTACGGGGGACGATCAGGATTTTAACATATACATACTACTAAAAAAAATTTTTTCAAGGTGGGCAGCCGCCCCACGGGGCATAATGTAGGTACGCCCTGACCCCTACTCCATATCAGTATTCAAAGCTGAAAAAACATCAACTTTCCCTACAACAACACTAGACCCATAGACCACCACAAGAAAGAAAACCCGAACCGGCCCACCCCAAAAAAAGGTCGAAGGCTGCTTAATAAAGCAAAGATTAGAAGATCCAAGTTTTGCAAAACCAACCAATATCAAAGTAAAATGTGTTTAACCTTAATTGAGGAAATACATCTCTTGTTATCCATCATGATAATGTAAATATGAGCTATATACGCAAGAGTTAACCATATATATATAATACCTTCAGGACACGCATGATTGCATGAAGGAATCAGATATACGTGCCATGGTTAAGCTCTAGATACATGAAGAAATCATATATGCACTGCCACTAGATAAAATTCATATACCAAAAAAAAGCCAAAGATGAAGAAATCAAATACATACATACATACATACATACATACATACATACATACATACATACATACATACATACATACATACATATGGGAATAATCAAATGAGAATAGATTTTTGCTTAAAAAGAGTAAAAATTAATAAATAGAAGTTTAACATGTCAAAAAAATGAATGAAAGATAATTTAGGTACATCATCTTAATTTTTATACTAGATTTTTATTTTTTTTACTCGATTTTTTTTGCATACCAATTGTTAAATTTTCTATTAGTTCCTACTATTTTTAGACAAAAATCTCTTCTTATTAAATCTAACCCCTATATATAAATACACTAGGTTAATACCCCGTGTATTACACAGATTAAATAAAGAAATATATCGAATAATTATCAATGAAAATTTAGAAAATATAAGATAATTTTTAATATAAAATACGATTACAATTTCATATGATTTAATATTATAAGTATTAAAATAATAATATCATTTCTTTAAACACTAACTGTTTTTTATAGTTTGTTTTTCTTTAAACATTGTATTTCAAATAATTGTTTTTAAAAAAAATTATAATTGATAATATTTTTTCTAAAAAAGAATGTTTTTATATTAATATATTTTATTGTATTAAAAAATATTTTTTTATTTTCAAAATGTATAAAAAATATATTTAATATTATTATTTAATATTAGATGCATTTAATATGAGAGAGATGCGGAAAATAAAAGTTGAGATGCCTTATAAATATGTCATGTGGTACTAAAACCTTTATTTATTAGTATTGGTAGGTGTGTATATACATTAGATAACATTCGAATACACACAACATACATGAGATACAATGAAAATCAATATTAATATAACTTTGGCATATACTTGTTCATCCAATAAATTAATTTCATTTTGTTGACTGTGGTTTCGAACAAGATCGGTTCTATTTCCGGATAGGATAGTCACGCTTGTTCCAATTTTGGTTTTTTTTCCCACCTTTAGTCAATACTCCTTGTAAAATTAAAAAATTTGATCATGTAGAAACTTTTGGGTTGTTACATTTGTAAATGCTAATTTTTTAAAGAATGTATTTTTTTTCTTAAGCTTCGAATATATAATTAGACGTATTTTATCTTGTAACTTTTTTAACAACTTAAACTACATATATTCAATTTATCTTCAATAGAGCTCTAATCCAAGATCGATCTCATGGAGAGTAACGCTACACTAACACCTAATTCTAATGACTTTGTCAATTAGACCTGATCTCCCGTCTCAATATGTTTCAATATTCAAAATCTAGAAACCGTAAATTTACATGCTTCCTTTTGTGTACTTAAGAACATCAATTTAACAGGTGTAACGTTAAGCAACATCCAATAGTTCAAATTCAAATATCTTCTTGTCAGGTTAATCTTCGGTTTAAAAATTTTACCAAATCTGATTTTTTTAAAATCAAATATTTTGTAGGAAGTTATATTAAAAAATCATAACAAAAGAATTTTAAAAATCAATTTCTATATATATAACATAATGTTTAACTCAATCGACAATAAAATATATAATTCTTTCTTTTCATTTTCAATTTAGATGAAGGGATAGTGATGTTACGTTGGTAATTTGTGTATTCAGAAAATGAAGCAATTTAAAAAAAAAAAAAAAGATCTGTTAGTGATTGATAAGCTTTGATTAAACAACATATGCTAAAAATATTAAAATATTTGTTAATGCAATTTATATCTAACATTCAGATATCAAAAGGGTTGAGATTTGAACAATGAATTATGGTAAGGAGTCAAAGTCTAGGATTTGGATTTTAAAGAGGGGACCCTTCACTGAAAAGAGGACTCGTTGAGAGAGATGGATATATGGATCATAATAACTCTAGATAAATAATAATAATAATTTTTTTTTGGACGGCACGAGAACAATAATTGATTGATAATAAAATATATATGTAAACAACTATTGCAACATCAGTGACGGACCCAGAAATTTTTTTCACGGGAGCGGAAATTTTTTAGGTTTGTTGGTGTTCAAGTTGAGTTGAGGCGGATCGGGTCGGGTCATGTTAAAAAAAGACAATCAAACTAAAATTTATATATAAAGACGTAATGAAAATAAAATACATCTAAAGTTGTTCGCTACGTGATTTTATTTTTTTATATATATCCAAAACAACGTATAAGGCCCTGAGAATTAGGGAGGCCCTGAGAATTAGGGGTGCCCAGGACAAGTCGAAAAAAAAGGCCCCTTAGTGAATTTGAATATTAAGTTGACTAGTTGAGGATATTCAAAAAAGTTAAAAACTGTTAATACGAGAAATATGAACCGTATTCATCGCCGAAAAAAACGAACTGAATTCTGAATTTGGTTTAAGGTTTGGTTCCTAACTGTATCCGAATTTTGAAGTTGGTTCTTAGCTGTATACGAATTTCGGTTATCGGTTCCAATTTTTGTGGAATTTGTTTTGTTTGGTTAACTGATTAAAGGGAATTCATATTTAAATTTTTTATCTTTATAATATATAAGGTTGAACTAGGTTTATTTATATCGGTTTATTTGGTTTTTAATTGGTATATTTGATTGAATTCGGTTTAATCGGTTTTTAACCAGTTTTGTGGTGGATTGTCTTATTATAATTAATACTAAACTTGAATTTACATTGGATTTAGATTATTAGTTGGGCATTTTTAAACTTAGTTTTATTAATTAACACTTAGATTTTAAAAGTTTAATGGGGGGCGATTAGGATTTTAACATATATATACTACTAAAAAAATTTTTTCAAGGTGGGCGGCTGCCCCCCCCCCCCCCCGGGCGGGGCTCAATGTAGGTACGCCCCTGGCAACGTCAATTTGGATCATTGACATGTTATAGACTCTCATGATCCTATTCACACCTAATAGGAGGAAACATCTCATACGTGAGAGAAAACCCTCTAACCTAGCATGAAACCCTTATTTTGTTCATGTCAGGACTTGAGCCCGTAACCTTCATAATATTGAAGCCACATATGGTATCTCCCCTCAACCACTTGAGTTGATGATTGTTGGTTGCAACTATTTAATTAAGTCATAAGTTTAATTTTTACCTTTTTTATGATTTAGAACAATAATTAATTGATAAGAGTTTCCAGATAAGGTCTAAACTTCCAAATGAAGCGTCTGGATATAGTTTAATAGTTTTCTCTTTAAAATTAAGTTTTCACATAATACAATTCTTATATATAAATACATATATAAGACCGAGGGGTTGCCTTGTGAGTGGGCGTGGGAGAGGAGTGGAGGGGCGTGGCACACCGCCCCTCGGGTGGGCGTGAGTGGGGGTGATGGGGCTAGCGTGAGTGTGGCAACGGGTGGGAAGTGGGAAGTATCCGTTGGTGAGTGGGGGGTGACCGCTTGAAGGGTTAAAATTTTTTTTTTTACTTATTTAACTCCACATTTCAAATTCATTCAACACAAAAAAAATTCTCACTCTTCTCATTTCAAACTTATTCAATTTCTTAACAAAAAAATACTTTCCATGGATCCAAACCAATACTACAACCCAAACACTCCACCTAACCGAAACCCGAACACGCCACCTCCGAATTGGTTCTTTAGCCCTTCTCCAATAAATCCTTGTTTTTATTCAAATTGTTATTGACCGAATTTTGATTCAAGCCCACAACAAGGGTTTTACACATTCGCTGATTATGGTTCGAGTCAACAATCGCATGAGTTTGGTCAACTATCTCAGGATGAAGTTGTACCCGAGACCCAACCCCTTACAAATGTCGGTCCAAGCACGCAACCAAAACAAAGGCGTAGACACAAAAAGAAACAAGTTGGGGATACCGAACCCGCTGTGGGAGGTTCAACCCATGTCGAAAAATGGACTGCGGTGGAGGAGTTTCAACTTACAAAAGTTTGGGTCGATGTTTCGGAAGACCCAATTGTTGGTAATTACTTTCTTTTTAGATTTTTAGATTTTTGTTAATTTATTTGTTTAAAATTGTTAATATATATTTTTTTAAATTGTTTATAGGTCGTAACAAAAAAGGACCAGACTTTTGGAGTAAAATCTGAAGTCAATTTTTCCAAGCCATGGGTCGTGAGGAGTATCGTACAAATGATATGATCTCTATCAAATGGCCTGACATGAACCAAAAGGTTAAAAGGTTCAACGAGATTTATTCCCAGAAATGGCAAACTCGCCGGAGCGGCCTAAGCGACGCAATGATCGAGAGTGAATCGGAAGAACAATACCAGGAAGAGTTTAACGCCGCCTTCACGCTTAAACGGAGTTGGGAGATTTTGAGGAAAAGTCCTAATTGGGTTAGAATCCCGACTGTTCAAACGTCGGCCTCAAAACGATCAAAAGCATCGTTAACCGATAGCCCCGGCACGTCGGATGCTCGAGTTCAAATAAATCTAAACGATCTCGATGAAGAAGAAGACAACGACGACGACATAGAGGATTTGACCCGTCCGATTGGGAGAGATCGTGCAAAAACCGACCGAGCAAGGGCGAGACGGGGCTCTTCATCTCAAACAACTTCGGATTATAACCAAGGAATAGAACACTTATCTCAACGAATTGGTGACTTTAACGAATTAAAACGGGAATGTCAACGGTTGGTAGAGTTACAACTTCTATTCACCAACACCGAACACTTAACCGGGGTCGACTGTGAAATTGCCGAGCGGGAGAAGGAAAAAATCCGTAACAAATATAGAGATAATTAGCTTTGTGTAATTTTTTTTAGTAATTTGTAATTTTTTTTATTAATTTGTAATTTTTTTATTAATTTGTAATTTTTTTATAATTTTATGTGATTTTTTTAATTTAACATTAATTATACCTCATTTTAAATTAAAAAGGAATGATGACGTGAAGTGAGTGAATAAAGGGGCATATCCACCAAAATGGTGGGGTGAGTAGTTGTCGTGAGTGCCTACGTGGTGCATAGGTGGAGTGATTGGGTAATGGGGCATACCCCATGGTCTAAGAGATGGAAATTTTCATAACCCATCAAAAATTATTAATCCATTAACCATCATACAATGATTAATTTAAAATGTAAGTGCATAGGATCTTGCCATGTGTCATTTTCCATTTTTTAATATGGGAGGGTATTTTAAACATTTTGTAACCACTTAAAAAAGTAGATTTAATATGATACTGGCAAATGTCACTATCTAATATATTTTGATAAATTTAATTTTTTATATAAAGTTTACCCCCTTCTTTTTTTAAACATTCATAACTTTTTTATACTATATTATTTTTTTAAAAAAAATTACACCATTATATTTGTCACATTTTTATCTTTAATTCCTTTATAGTATCGACTAGTTATATTTTGCTTTTTTTTAGATGTCATGTATTGCATCATTGTAACAAGCTTAAACAAAAAAAATTAATTTGAATTTTTTTCTAACGGTAAATTACAGTGACGTAATTTACAGTGATGTAATTTACAGTGAAGTAACAAATTACTTACAGAGATATAACTTATTAGTTACAATGATGCATTTTCTCTTTAGTTTCGTTTTAATCTGGACTACTTTTTGATATTTTTTCCCAAATATTCTGATTTACATCGATGTAAAGAAGATAAACATACACATTATTTCAATTTTTTTCTAACATCGTTAATTAAAGTAATGTAATACAAAATGAAATAATATACAATAATATAATTTACGGTGACGTAACACATTATTTACAGTGATGGAGCTAAACGGTATGGAGATTTAGCTACCGGAGCAGCTCCAGGTACTAAATTGATTCTGAACGCCCCAGTTTCTCGCAGTAGGTGCATTCCCTGCAAGGTGAAGTGGTTGAATGGTGAAACTTATATTTGGCACATTGGGGCAAAGGCCCTCCATAAACCTTCTTCTCGATTGTGAGAGCAGCATAGTTGCGAACTTGCTTGGAATCCTTTGAAGTTCCTGCCTCAGTCTTCTTTGACTCAAACCGCTTCCTCTTCTGCTTCCTTACTAGGACCCATGTCCTCACCGTCTCATCAATAAGACTTCCTGCTAACAATATTGCTTTCTCTATGGTGTGTGGCTCTGCAGCGGTTACCATACCACGAATCTAAGGGCTGAGTCCCCAGATATACCTATCCACCTTCTTTTCTTCAGTTGAAACCATATGAGGCAACAGACAACACAGTTCATGAAATCTATTAGTGTAAGCTTGATGACCCGCTCCATCCATGCGGAGATTCCAGAACTCTTCTTCAATTTTCTGCATTTCGTTCTTCGGGCAGTACTCCCTGATGAGTAATGCCTTGAGTTCCGCCCAACTCATTGTTTCAATGGATATCTTCCTCTGGCTTGCAC
Organism: Mikania micrantha; assembly: GCA_009363875.1. Classification (NCBI taxonomy): domain Eukaryota; kingdom Viridiplantae; phylum Streptophyta; class Magnoliopsida; order Asterales; family Asteraceae; genus Mikania; species Mikania micrantha. The sequence goes on along the minus strand of CM018682.1, from coordinate 26,922,814 downwards.
CTGGGTATTCCACCAGGTTAAAACTTTATTTTGAAACGAACTAGTAGCATATTTGACCTTTTGAGTGTTCAGGCACTCACTTAAGCTCAAACTACCTCCATCTTTTGAATCTATCTCAATACCCCAGTTGCTCCTTCTGTCCAAAAATCTTTTGGTTTACAAGAGACGATCATCTTGTATGAGCAACCCTTTCGATTGGTTTCGACAATTGTTCCATCTTCAATGATAACGGGGCCGTGATGACTACCGCTTCCATTAGTCCCATCTTGCTTGTTTGGAAATGCTACTTTAAGCTGTTAAGAAACAATTCGTATGACGTCATCGGTGCTCAGTGGGGGATTGGTATGGGTTGTCCTTGTGTTTTCCTCAGTTCCTCCCAGAATTTCTGCATCCTTCTTGTATTCTTTAGGGGGATCGTTCTTTGGTCGTCTCCCTTGTCTCTTTGGCGGCATGTTCTATAAGTTGTAAACACATTAAGAATTATTTAATTCAAGCACAGATAAAAAAACACTACCATCATATTATATAATAGAATTGTCTCACACAACCATAGTTAAGTTAATACGTATTCGAATTCAAAATTTCCTGGGAGCTCACGCTCATAAAAACAACACCAGGATGAATAACACCTATTCTTCTACGCCATCATCAGATACATTCCCATCGCCATCACCACCATCACCAACCATGTGATCACCATCGCCATGACCGCCAAGCGCCTGTTCCTCCTAAATTCCTCTCGCATGAAGGCCACTCCTATGTTATTAGTGTGTACCTCCTCTACCAGATCATTCCAGCCTTCATGAAATTCCTATGTCTTTTCCGTCCAATGATCAAACTCCAACCTGAAGGTGTTACTCCAGGTGTAGAATTGGCGTGGCACAAAGTTGGCTTGAAGCTGGTGGCGCATAGCCTCATTCTGTCCATAGCCCTAAGCAGCATTAGAAGTTCCTTCTCCCGGCATCAGGTGGCGCCTCGAGGGTAGCCCTGTGGTCTTTCGTGCAGTTGCTGGTGTATGCCCTTGCCCTCGAGGGTAGTCTTGCTCCACTGGCACCCGCTGCTGTTGTGGCATGGGCATTGGTTGTCTATTGCTATCTTCCTCTGAGGAGTCAGAATGCTCAGAAGGGTCGGTATTGCTGTGAGACAAGATGAGCAAGGGAATACGGTGATTGATGTAATGGTTATCTCCAGATGACATTTTTACTGCAACGAATTTACACAAATAAATTAATATAAGTAGTTGAATAACATTTCATTAAAATCATCATACATAAAAATATATAGGTTCAAAGATAGTTCTTAGATATGGGTGGCACGACCGTAGAACGTAGTATAGTCACTTATCGTTCTATTACATTAACAAAATTTGGTGTGCCTATCCCCTATGTCCTAGTAGATAATATGATAGATGATCCATGCAATCGTTAGTACCACAGCGAACACGGTCCAATAGAAACCTAGCAACACAATCTCTCGCGTCTCTGTGTGATATTGGGTGCTTTGCTCCTCATGTTCTGGTCTACAATAACCAGTTTGTGGGTTAACTTCTGCATAAGGTCTATCAGATCATCCATCTCCCCCTCTGTTGCCTCTAGCCTGGCCATCATTCGTGCATGTTCCTCTTCTTGTTGCACTCGGTAGGTGCGCAGCTCTTCTTGGATCACCTCTTGGTCAGCGAATCGTCTTGGCCTTGAGGGTTCTCCTATTATAAAGTGAGATGGTAGTGGCATGGCTACTTCTGGCACAGGTGGGATTACAGCCCTTGGCTGACTAGACACCTCATCCTCAGTTTCCGAGTATTCAATTAGGATATAGCTACCCAAATATGTTTCCTCTGTTGTGGTTAAGTCCACATACAACTTCCCATCAAAGTTGTATTCCTTAACCATTTCTGCACCACACACGTTAGAATGATCAAATATATATAAACAAATAAACATGAGCATTTAGTTATAGTCTAGGTATTATCTAAGTAGACACTAGTTCTCCATGACCATTGGCTCTGATACCAATCTGTCACACCCCTGCCGATGGCGGAATCACGGGCAGTGAGACGATGTGGAAATTAAGAGTCTTACAGTTTATTACAATGCTTAATAGATATTCAATATTCCAAAATAATACAATCAACAGTAATTGTCTTAATTAAACTATTACATCACTTAGAGATTCCAAAAGATTATGGCCTAAATTCATCTAGGCTATAATAACAAATCTTCATGTGTAACATTCCAAAAATATGCAACCAACCTTAGGTTTAGTTTAGTGACCTGAAAAGCATGAGAAAAATAGTCAACAATATGTTGGTGAGTCACACAAGTTTAGAGACTCGATAAAATCAATCCTTGGGTTCATCTCCCCAAGTGTTATGCTATCTGCAAAACATTTTATATGTTATTCACAAGTGAGTAAGGATGCAATTCACATAACACTACAACCAAGTGTTATGCTATCTGTAAAAAACATTTTATATGTTATTCACCGTGTTTGACCACATCATTGGGTGACTGTAGCTAGCAAGACCACCCGATAGGTGAATGTGTTGTCAACCAAAATAGTACCATCCAATATATCCCCTGGCTCAAACCTATGAGTTAATGGTTGTGTCTAGGCATAAATAAAAAGGGACTTACAATAGAATAACAAATCTTATGAAATCTACATCCAACCAACTCATGTTTTAACAATAACATACATAGCATAAAGTCAAAAATACTTTAAGTATCACGCTTTTCACCCTAAAGAATAAAATAGTATAAAAGGGGTTGTGAAACTCACTTAAAAGTTTGTGATGAAAGAGATTGATAGTCGAAGACGCCATGTAGCTTTACTACTCGATCCCTACAATATTTCAAAGTTCCATATCAACTTTCATGTTCTTGGGAAACCCTAGTTAGCCCGTTCATATATTTATGTTCTCAAAACATCCTTATTATGTTCAAAAAGCACTTATATGTAATTATGAATATTTCATATATTACTATTGTTTGATATCTTATGTACAACTCTCAAAATTACTTTCTTAAGTCATGATCTATTCTTTCAATATTTCTTTTTAAATAAACCCTTTCATAACCGTCTTCACTTCTCCTCTTATTAATTTATTTCATTATTTATTACATTTCCTCTTTTTACAAAAATATGATTGTGTATATCAAAACCTTGTTTCTTTATAAGTTCACCATTTGTCCATATTGACAGCATCCTTATATATGCATATATGCTACTATTTTATGTGATCATCATTCCTTTTAAGTGGTTCTTAAGCACCGATCTTTCCTTAACCAATATAAGGTTGATCATGACCATATTTCTTTTAAACAACCAACTTCATGTATTATGGTGTATTGTCTTTTAACTCATGGTTGTATCCTTATAGCCCATACGGTTCCTTGTATATATAAACACACACACACGTATGGGTCGGGATTCAACCTTATTTTATAGTAAATAAGTGGAGATTTTAAAAATGATAAAACTTACGTTAGTATGTGTCTATTCATTTTCTTTTTGTATCCTTTGTATACCGACCCATTTACATGTATATATATATATAACCATACTATTACTTGTAGGTTTTATGTGTGACTTAGTTTTCCATTAAGGTTATTAATGTGATAGTTGTAGGAATTCCTTTAGACACCGATCATCTCACACCTTATTCCAGGTCAGACATTATTTTAATTAAATGCTTATTTAATTAGCAATTGCATACGTGGCACGACAATACAAGCACAGACACACAACCTGAAAATAATTCGAGGAATTATCGAAAAACCGCACGCACGTGTCAAAAGTCACGAACGTCAGTGAACATCACAACAGTTGGGCACAAATGCATTACACAAGTCAATTATGATTAATAATTGACAATTAGAGTTCAAACGATGCTGAAACAACGTGCTACAGTCGAGAAACGAGCGAAAACAGACTCAAAGTATGAAATTGGGCCTATTGGGCTCATCCGGAGGCCCTGGCACTACGCCCGGAAGCAACTCCCGACGCCTGGCGATGAGCACGAGAAGGAAAAGGGGGAGCCAGATGATGGTCATCCGCACGCTACGCCTGATGTCGGTGCGCCACGTCAGGTGATGCGCCTGGAGCCCAGAATCGCAAAAATCTTAAAAGGACCAACCAGAAGCTTGATTGAACATAACCACTAATTGTCTTTGAAAATATACGCTACAATCCAGCTGGAAGCTCTCCCTCATCATCATTTCAGCCCTGGAAGCCATTGTTGAGCATCTTGAAGCTCAAGATTGGAGGATTGAAGCTTGGAGTTCATAAGGAACTTGAAGAAGAAGATTGTTGGAGCTTGGAGACCACCATCACCTTCTTGTTCTTGCAAAAACCTGCTGTCCATGAGCTCTAGAAGCTGGTAGATTCATTATCTCAGCCCTAGGAAACACTTGAAGGTAGTTTTCATGGCTAATATGCACTCTTAACACACACAAACACACATGCAAGCACTAGATCACACATGCAAGCTCTTATTCTACACATGCACGACTTTTAGATCTGGGTTTGTTGATTTCACTACTAATAATGATGATCTAGAGTGATTAGAAGGTGTGTTTTGATGATCCATGATGTTGTAAGATGTGTCAAAGTTCATAACTTGTTCATAAGTGTCAAAATAACGACATGCATGCATGATCTATAGTATATTAGATGATTTTGGATGTTCATATATGTTTATTGGTTTGTTGATGATGTATTCCATGTTTTGTTATCAATAAAATGGTCAAAATATGATTATTTGGTGAACTTACTAAATATAGTAACTTTTATGTTACAAAATGGTGATAAAAGTGAAGAGATGAACATGCATGTGTATAGGAACACCATTTGTATGATAATATGAGGATAGGTTGCATAGAAAATGGATTTGGGATTGATTTGTGGTCATTTTAGACCAAGTTACTATTTATAGTAACTTTTGTTACTCGGATCTTACTAGATGATGATTTTGGTAAAATGGTTAAGTTAAAATGATGTTTGATGATATATTATGATTAAAGAATGGATTAGAAATGATTAGGATAATCGTTTGATGGATATTTGACAAGGTTACTATTTTTAGTAACTTTATTTCGTGAAAACTAGATTTAGTGATACTAGATATGATTTAAACGTGCTAAATGACTTAACATGACTTGATATGATTGATTATTGTATGCTAAGTTAGATGAATCTTGATGTTAATCATGCTAGATATGGAAACTTTTCTTTTTAGGAAACTTTAATGTATAAGAATGACTCATATGCTATGTGATAGTTTGCAACGATGTGTTATGTGCTAACATGATCACGTAGGACTAACGAGCATGCTAGAACCTTAAAAACGATATGTGTTATTAGAACTTGCTATAAATGGAAACTTACTATAAATAGTAAGTTGTTCACGACCGCGACTTGCGCGTTTTTGCACACCATGAGCACACTCACGAATGTTACACGAATCACAACCAACACACGGTTTACCACCAGGTCGCTGACTTGACACGGTCAATGTGGACCGACACGGACAAACATAACAACCGAGGGTTGTTGAGCACGGACACTTACACGAACTTACGTAAGCTATACGATATAGGTAGCCGGTGACTGACACCTCTGCGCGCAGGAGCTTACGCTATCTCTATCTGATTATTACTAAGGTGAGTTACGGCCCCTCTTTAACTATACAACTTTTCAAATAGGAGGAGAATAGTTTTTGAATCGAGTCAAACATTATTATTGTACAAACATAAGTGTTGTAATCGTAACAAGCCCTCACAAAGTCTTACCGTTAATGTACAAACAACGAGGTGAGTTTGAATAGATCTGCTTGGGTGTGACGAACCCCACGTGGCACAATACTAACCGGAGGTCAGGACATGTGAAATGTTGACATATCTTGCCATGTTATTACGAGACATGGAGGAGGCAAGGGCTAACAAGTCTAGTTCGGTAGCGACGCACTGACACTTGGAGTTTAGGGCTCGGGACTAACATTTTAATAAACATCATGACACACACTTTCTGATTATTATGTATGTATATCAAAACCTGTGAACTCACCAACCTTGTGTTGACACATTCTTTTTAAACATGTATTATCAGGTAACTAGTTGCGTTGGAATTCAGGATGCACATAAGGAACGCGCATAGGATCACGTGCATTTCATTACATGATATTTTGAACAACAATTTAGCTTATGTTATGTATTTAAAACATCGTAGTGTCTAACAATCTAATTTCCGATGCTTAACTGTTATATTTCCGCTGCATATTTAAACTTACTATTTTCCGCTGCTTTAATGATATAAACTATTTGGTTGTGATATGACAAACGATGTATTTTGAAACGCATATAGAGTTGTTCTATATGGCCATGAGCTGTGATTCTCGCCATGTCACACCCATGTGGATTGACACCACACGTGGGAATTTGGGGTGTGACAAATAAGATCCATGGATATGTGTATACAAAATCGTTTTTTCACACGATACAGTCCCTATATATAAGTATATGTATGTGTGACATATAGGTAGGATTAAGTTGTTCCATAAAAGATATTTAACATTAAAGAGTGTAGAAAAAATTAAGCCAATAAGATCTATTATATATATTTAATAATTATATATATTAAAAACCAAAGATTCTTTATGAGAGTAATTTCACTGTTCATTTTTACATATTATTATACATACGATACAACTCATTATGCATAAATCTGATCACTTCTTCACATCATCATCACCACAATTTCTCATGTTCTCACCATCACCACCGTTGCCCGCCACAATCGCTCCACCTTGGTTTTCTTGGTCTATGTTCTAGTTAACATCAAATTGTAACAAAAAAAAATTACCAAAAATATTTTAGTCATTTCCACTTTTGTTAATTTTTTATTAAGTTTCTTCACTTTTTAACGATAATAATTTTTATTTTTGAATATATTTTATAAAAATTATACCATAAAAAATTTAAACAAATTATATTTTCCAACTCTTTTACATTCTAACACTATTGTATTTTTTTTTTGTCATTGTGTTTTTTGCTTGTATTTTTTCTTACTGTTTTTCTAATATTAGTTTTGAAAAATGAACGATGAAAAAACAATGATAAAATAATACAAATATATGTTATCGAATACATACAAAAGAGTGACAAAATAACATCAAATTATCTAAAACGTAAAATATAATGATGAATATATTTAACACAACAATGTAAAGTATGTGTTTTTTTAAATAATGAGTTATGAAAAACAAAATAGAGAAAACAATTACGGAGTTCTAATATATTACATAAAATTAAATAACAACACATTTATTTATTATATAAAAAACAGCGACAAAAAAAATGAAATAAGCTAAGACATAAAACACAATAAAGAAAATTTATTACACTATAAACTCAACATATTACACAATAATGAATACATATTATAAAATGACTATGAACGTTAAACACAATAATCTAAATGTCTTTTTTAAATAAATTAAGATATATATAATACAAAATGTAGACCACATGTTTATTTTCAAGATTACAAGTAGACGACCCATATAAGGTTTAAGAGTTTTCTCTTTAAAATCGATTTTTCAAATACAATCCCTATAACACAATAACATAAAATATAGGTTGTTTTAAAAAATTAAGTGTGCGTGTGTGTGAAAAATAAAAAATGTAACCAATCTTTAGAATTGTTTTAATTGAGTCACTACAATTGTTCTATCAGTTATAAGTTGAGTTGCAAAATCAAATTTAAAAAATTTAAATAACTTAATTATAATAACTGTGAAATTTAATATCATTTTTATGATGTTTTCTTAAAAATTAAACTGTAAAATTAAATCAATAACTAGTTTGTATAGTTTTTTGATTTTAAAACAACTCAACAAGAGCAAATAAAAGTATCTTAGAAACTATAATGTATCTATATCTTGAGGACCTAAACCATATATAAAAAGTAAAAAAAAAAATAAGAAGACTTCTTCAGATATAAAAATACATTACAATTATTAGGTAGGGTCGTCGCTCTTTCTCTCGGTCCACAACTTGCCTTATTAGGTAGGGTCGTCGCTCTTTCTCTCGGTCCACAACTTGCCTTGGTCCATCACTGTCGCCAAGAAAATGTCATATAATTTTAAACCTACTCACGAGTGCACCATTTACACATTTAAAAGAAACATTTCTTAAAGCCGCTCAAAAAAACTTCACCCACAAATCATACATTCATTCTCTCTCTCTCTATATATATATATATATAATTTATTCATAGTTTATATATTTATATGTATAATACATATATGTATCTTAAATTATCTACATTACACGATTTAAATAAATATTAAAAAGCTATTGACAAAAAAATTGTCAGTTTTATTTAAAAAATCTCGTCATTTAAAAGGTTTGGGTTTTATTATTATTTTTAAATCTTCTTTTTAAAAAAATATTTTTTATAAAGCTTTTATTTTTTAATAGAATAGTTTTAAAAATATTTTTACTTTTTAAAAAGTTTGTTGTTTTGTAATTTTTTTTATTTTATAAAAGAATGTATTTATTAATTAAAATTTTTTTAGTATATTAATAATTGATTTTTAATATAAAATATATAGATAATATCTTAATATTCAATATTATTATTTTATAAGAGAGATAAGTATTTAATTAAGTGAATTGTCATTTTACTTCCTGTGGTTTAGATAAATTTGACATGTTCATTCAAGTTCTTATTTTTTGCCAATTTGACATAATGGTTTCTGTTTTTTTGTTATTTTGCTTCACTTGGTTAAACCCATCCAGAAAGTCTATTAAGTTTAATGATATTTTTGTCATTTACATTAAACCCTAAAATACATATTTAAAAAAATTGTTGCCATGATTCCATCCAAAAAAAATTGTACTTTACCATAAAATTGGAGTTGATCACAAACACTTCTTGAATGTTTACTACTTCAATGACGTTTTATTTGTGAAATAATTTTTGTAATCATTAAGCCCATGAAAGGGCATCAACGCATGTGGTTTAAAAGCTTGATGTTTGATAATATACTAATGGGTGTTGTTATTCTCACACCCACTTTTTTTAAAAATACACCCCTGAGACGGCCCGTAATGGCCATTACGGCCCGTCTCAGGCCTCGGTCAAACATTCGCTCCTGACAACCTGTGCCAATGATTGGGCAAGGACGGCCAGTCTCATTCATCGTACAGACATTCCCTGTAACCTGGTACAATGATTTGACTGCAAGACGGCCCGTAATGGGCAGTACGGCCCGTCTTGTTTTTCAATTCTGACAAAAGGACACTGATTTGACCCAGTACGGGCCGTAAAGGCCATTACGGGCCGTCTTGAACATTTTCAAATTGGTATATAAGCATGAATCGTTTCAAACGAACGTGTAAATTTCGAATTCAAATATATTTCACGATAATTCATATCTGTAACGATGTCGTTTTGGGACGGGAGTTTTTTCAACTATTCCGTGCCAGATTTGAACGAAGAGCCTCCTGTCGAGTATTCATACGGCACGATAGATCTGAATGCTGAACCTAACGCTGATGTCGGTTTTGACAGTCAAGCATCGTATGGGTTCGTGTATGACGACTGTAAACAAAGTTACAAGGAGGAGGGTTATGAAGAAAAGCCGGGGGCTTCAAACGTTAACTCGGAAACCAAAGAGGTAACTTAAATGAAACATAAATGTTAATAATTGTATATTATCGCTATCCATTTAAGGTATTTATTATTGTTTTTATATGTCAGGAGTTTATGACTGAGGAAGCGCTGGTAGGGTGGGTGAAAAGTATAGCAGTAGACAATGGTTACATTGTAGTCAAAAGAAGAACGAAGAAATCAAAGACAACAGGCAGTGTAATCAAAGTTTGGCTCATGTGTGACCGTGGTGGCGAGCACAATAGCATCGCAATCCTTAGACGGTCAGGCAGCAAGAAAATCGGTTGTCCGTTTCAACTGGTAGGGTTATACAACGAAGTTCGTGAATCCTGGAAATTACAGGTGATTAACGACAATCACAATCACGAACCTGCTCAGAATCTAGAAGGTCATCCATATGTTAGAAGATTCACGCAGGAGGAAGAAGATCTGGTTGAGAATCTGACCGAGCGACACATGGATCCTTGTAACAGACTTTCGAGCATAAAGAAACATAACCCTGCAAATGTATCCATCCCTAGGGATGTATACAATTTACAGCAGAAGCTAAAAAACAAGAAGAAATTCGGTGATACTCCGATGCAGGTCCTGGAAAACGTGCTTCACAGTCAGCGGTACGTTTACTATACCCGGGAGGATCCTGAAACAAACGTCGAGGAAGACATTTTCTTCTGTCATCCAAAATCGTATTGCTGGTGGCGTGCATTTCCGCACGTACTGATGATGGACGCGACGTACAAAACGAACCAGTACAGGCTTCCATTTATTCAAATTGTTGGCGTGACTTCCACACACCAAACGTTTAGTATTGCTCACGCGTTCGTAAGCAAAGAGCGTGAGGAGAACTACGTCTGGGTCTTGGAAATGGCTAAGAGTATGTTGAATAAGTATATGGAGCCACGTGTGATCATAACAGATCGAGACCTTGCTGTTATGAATGCGTGCCGTAAAGTGTTTCCAGAAGCTGCAAAATATCTCTGCAGATGGCACATAGACGAAAATATTGCCAAACACTGCAAGGCAAGCTTTTCTGACGCAGACTGGAAGAAATTCAAAGGTCGACAACAGAGTTATACGAATACAACTACAACCGTCTGTACGAAAGACTTATCAAAGACGACAAAAAAAGTAAGCATCATATACCATAATTATTATCATCATATCATCATTGGTTTTTTGTTTCATTTCAGGGGTTCTGGAGTATCTGACGCACACCTGGTTAAACAGTTACAGAGATATGTTTGTAACAGCTTGGACCAATAGAACGCGCAACTTTGGTCAACGTACAACAAACCGGGTGGAAAGTCAGCACTCGAACCTAAAACGATTCCTCAGATCACCAAACAGCACGCTTGCCTCGCTTTTAGGTTTCGTAAATGAAATCGTGCAAGCATAGGAGGTAAAAATGAAACACGATTTTGAAACGAGCTTGATTAAAACTATGGGTCATCATAAACTACCAATATTTGATAACCTTCGAGGAAAGGTGTCCCATAAAGCTCTTGATTTGTTGGTCGAGGAAAAAGACAAAATAAGAGTGATGCGTGACTCAAATATGACGTGTGGCCACCAGCTTTGGACAAGTTGTGGGTTGCCGTGCGCTTGTAATATATCAAAATATTACAACACAGGTTCGTAATATTAAATGTAAATCTTAGATTTTTCGCACGTAGTTACTGTTATATTAATTCTAATCATAAATTATGCAGATAAAAAGATACCGCTCTCAGATATAGATATTTTTTGGACAAAACTTAACGCAACTAACCCAACAATGTTAAAAGAAGAAGAAATAGATGTTATAGGACAAATGGGTTTGGTTACAGAAGAAATAAATTCCAAACCTCCTGAAATAAAAAAGAGTCTAATAAAGAAGGTCTTGGCGCAGGTATTTCCAAACAAAAGCGACAAAAAGGCGCCTTCAGTTCAAAAAGATACACGTGGTCGTCCAACTTTAAAGGCACAGAAACAAAAAGAGCAAGAGCAAGACGTTGTTAAAGATAACTTAGCGTCCCAAGAAAGTACATTTGAACCTTCGAGACATAGTTCGTTTACAGGTGTGACCGAGAAAAGTCAGAAACCCGTGTTTAGGCGTAGCCGTTCCACATCGGTATCAAAAGCAATGCCACCATCGGACTCGTTAAGTCAAAACGAATTCCGTTTTCCACGTAACATGAAGCCAGAAGGATTAAACAATGTTTATCGCTTCGGTCATCACATCCTTCCTCTCCTTCAACCTTACGTTATAAACATACAAGATGTCCAGCCAGATGGTAACTGTGGTTTTCGTTCTGTAGCCGTAGGCTTAGGATTCGATGAAAGTCATTGGGCATTTATTCGACAACAACTCTTGCATGAATTGGATTTCAACGCAGATCTGTACAGATATGTGTTTAACTCCTACGACCCAGATTCTTATGATGTACTACGCAACACAATAAATTGGCAACAGATTGCACCTGCTCCCGCCGAACATTGGATGTTTATGCCTCACACAGGTTTAGTAATTGCTTAAAGATTTGGCGTAATCGTTCACGTTTTCAGCAGAGGAGGCCCTCAAACCATTTTTCCTTTGTGGACATCTGCTAATAGTTTGCCGCGACATAACGTCGTATCAGTAATTCACCTTGGCCAACATTTCGTTAATGTTACCTTACAAGGATGTTATCCAATGCCAACGGTAAATCCTATCTGGAAACGTTACCGAAATGATGTCGCATCCGACTGGGAGTTCGTATATCCGGGGAGGCGGTTCGTGCGAGAGCCATCCTCGGCGAGGACACGCCGTGGACTCGCTTGTTCGATCTCGCGGACCTGCCCACCTACCGGTTGATTACTGTGGAGTTTCCATCCACATTTAGATACCGAGCTCACCAGGCCGCAGTTCGGGAGGCGGATGACGAGGAGCTTCCTCCGGATATCGAGTTCTCCTTATGCGGCCAGCACTTCGAGATGTCGATCGAGCGGTTCGCCGTGCACTTAGGCATCTATTACGAGCCGGAGACCGTTCGTGACGACTTCGCACAGGCCCCCACGCAGGGGAAGGAGGGAGTTATGAGGGCCTGGTGGTCCCAGGTATCAGATACGCCCTTCACCGGCCCCCGGGTACGGGCCTCGGCGATCAGAGATCCACTGATCCGTTACATCCACCGCTGCATCGTGACGACCATCTCAGGTCGCGGTCAGAGCCAGGAGTGGGTGACGACGACAGATCTGTTTTATCTGCACTCACTCATTACTGGCAGGCCGTGCAACCTGGCACGGTGTTTTGCGTTGTACTACGCCTCCTTCTACCACCGACAGGAGCGCGGTACATTGTGGGGTGGCGCCTTTGTCACCCACATCGCCCGCAGCAGAGGCATGGTTGACATGCTTGAGGATCTGCCGGCGATCGAGCCTCGTAAGCTCGATCGGCGGACGGTCCTCAGCATGAAACTTGCCGCCGACATCCTGGGTCTGGGATTGCGGTTTATTGGGCTGGACGGCCGCCCGTTTCAGCCGGCCCAGGTCATTGTATTGCCAGACCAGCAGCAGCAGCAGCAGGACGGTGGCCCGATGCCGGAGCCCGAGCCGATTCGGGAGGAGCCGGTTCTGTCACCGCCGCGCGAGGAGGAGCCTCCGCAGCATCCACCGCACGTTTACAGTGCGGTGCGCCTGACCGAGCCACTCGAGGCGTTGTTGCACCAGATTGCCGCCCGGTGCGACGAGACGGCCCAGCGGATGGCACGCATGGAGCGACGGCTCGATCGGTACGAGGATTTGGTCCAGTGGACAGTCGCGTCAGAGCATGCGCGACGGGACGGGACACAGCTTCCACCGTTCCCGGAGCCACGCGTCTACGCAGACGACGGATCACACGCTGGACCATCCGGATCGTAGTTCATTTTGTATTTTTGTATTTTGTTTCCTTGTATATAAACCGTACAGTGTATATACGTATGTTTCTTTCTGCATTTGTATTGTTTCTGTTTGTGTTGTTTAATATTTGCGCGAAAAACTTTATATTGTTTAAATTATTTTAATTAACGTAAACAAAATAGAAAATGAAATATTTAGTTAAAACGACATTATGACGTTTAATTAACGTAATAGCCGTGTATCGTTCAAATAAGTTACATAATAAACGTATATCGTTAAAAAATATTTAAATACGTAAATTATGATTAAATAAAATAAATAACACATATCGTTCAAATAATTCACGTATTAAACGTATATTGTTAAAAAATATTTAAATACGTTAATTATGTTTAAATAAAATAAATTAACTCAAGACGGCCCGTAATGGCCAGTACGGGCCGTACCAACATACAAAACTGGTTGACACCCAAAATGGCCTGGAAAAATAAGCTTGGGGCCAAGACGGGCCGTAATGGCCAGTGCGGCCCGTCCCACAGAATGTTTCACTGATTCCAAGGAATTCTCTGGAATGTTTGTCTGTACTCAATATCGGGCCGTAATGGCCAGTACGGCCCGTATTGGACCGCAGGGGTGTAAAAATATAAAAGTGGGGTGTCCAAATAAAACAGCCCTATACTAATATATATGAGAAGGATTGTTCCCAATTTCCCGTACATTCACTACTTAAACATATTAATGTTAGGCAGAAAGTTAAACACTATCCCCACTGAAATCATTCCCTATTGAAATTTTCTGCCACATCATCAACCTACTGAAAACCTTAATACCTTACAGTGGTTACCCTACTGAAAAACATTCCCCACTATCACTTCAAACGTTCTTTTTTTCAAATGATGCACCAATCACGAATGAGGGGAGGAGCGGGGGCCGTTTGGTGCGAGAAATGGAGGCCGCCGTTGAGAGGGGGCGGTGTGCCCGTTGAACCCCGCCAAAGGGTTGCATCCCGCTGGAGGCGTGGGACACACACTGCGCACGGTCTAATGATTAATATTGGTGTTGGCAGTTGGCACTAGGGGCGTTCAAAAAAATCTGTATCCGAATCCGAACATGAAATCTGAAAATTCGGACATCCGGAGGTTCGGATATCCGAAATTCGGATTCGGATAACATTTTTGAAAAATTTCGGATAGTTCAGATATCCGAACTATCCGAAATAGTTAATTTTTTTCGGATATTCGGATAATTTTTCAGATATTTCGGATATCCGAAATATATTTTTTACAAATTTTTATTTTTTTTTCAACTTTCGGATATCTGAATTTGAACACCCCTAGTTGACACCTCCTATAGGTATTAGGAAGATCATTCTGAGGGGAAGATTGCCAACAATCAACTTAAAAGGACACATATATGCACCAAACCAGGGTCAAGTGTAATTGTTGAAATTGAAACCCTCACACTAGAGTTGTAGGGCATGCAAATTTCAAATTTGGTATAATCTTTGGATGTCTTTCAAAATCATTAAGACCTTGAGTTAAGATTAAAGTATTTCATAGGTATGATTAAGGAATATCGAATAAGACAAAAAGTTATACACGCTACAACAATATGGTTCTACAGCGGCGATCTCTACAGGGAGGACGACAGTCGTCGCATGAAATAGGGATATAGCGACAACAAGTGGTTGCAACCGATGATGCGGCGAAATTTTTCTTTTTTGACCTATAGCGGTGAAGTCGCCACTACAACTTAGGCAGGAAAGTTGACACCTTTATGAAACCTATAGCTACAACATAATACCGGCGACGTGTCGTCGCTATAGCCTATAACGACGATATTCGGAAGCTATTGCGACGACTTTTGTCGTCGCTAAACTTTGTTTTTCGTGTAGTGACAAGAACGAGTATGTAAGTTTAAGGGTATACAAAAAGTAATTCATATGTATGAAATATGTATTTTAGGGTTTAATATAAATGACAAAAATACCCTTGAGCTTAACTGACTTTTTGGATGGGGGTTAAACAGGTGGAGCAAGATGGCAAAAAAAACAGAAACCAGGATATCAAATTGACAATAAATAATAATTTGGATGAGTATAACAAATTTATCCAAACCTCAAGAAACAAAATGACAATTTACTTTATTTAATATGATAAAGATGAATAAATAATAGGAGAACACTTAAATTTATAATATACTAGTTTATTACTTGTGTATTACACGAGACGAATAAAAAATATTATTAGTTAATAGTTAGCAATAAACATTTTGACTATATAAGATGATTTTTTAATATAAAATATGATTAATATTATTTTTTTAAACACTAATTTTTTTCAAAGTGTGTTTCTTTAAATATTTCGTTTTGATAAACTAGTTTTAAAAACTATACATTTTATAATAATTTGGGTTTTTAAAAACAGTGTATGTTTTTAATATAATATATTTTTAATATATTAAAAAGTTTTATTTTTAATTAAAAAGTGGGTGAAATGCATATTTAATATTTTTTATTATTATTATTATTATTATTATTTCATAAAATTCATATTTAATATGAGAGATAAGCGAAAAAAAACATCAATGTTCTATAAAAATGCGCCAATTGTCCTTAAGAAACCTTTATTTATTAATTAAGTAAGATAAGATAAGATAATATTGTTCCTTAATAATTTTATTTACTAGTTGCATATACATTTGTGTGTATGCATGTATGGATGTTTAAACAGCTTGTTTGTATCACTTAAACGTAATAATACATGTGTGTGTGTGTGCGCGAGCATGCATGCGTGAACGGGCGATAGATATATTTAAAACTCATTTAAGTTGATAAACCTTTGAAACTTGATGTGTCATACAATTTTTTTTTCTTTTTTGGTTTAGATATGTAATATGTGCTACTATAATAAATTAATATATAAAAGATATTTATAAGTACTTGTTGCCCATATATAATAAAAAAGTTTTTTTGCAATATGTAACACAAAATACAATGAATAACAAACATGTACTTATATTTTTTTTTTTTAACTTTCTTATAGTAACATATATTAAATACACAGAACATAATTTTATTGTTTCATAAGATATTAACAAGCTTTTTCAATTCAAGTAAGTTTTTAATTTATTTTATATAATATAATATACATATGTTTGTATTTTATGAAAATTCATTTTTAAACAGAAAACTCTTAAGATTTATTTGAGTTTTTTTATTGAAATCTTGAAAATAAATTTGTGGTGTACATTAAATCATATTAAAATTGAATTTTTTTTATTTAAATCCTAATTTTTATTCAACTTTAAAGTAGACCACATAAACAATTATTTTAATCGAAATGAAGGGCCTAGTTAGAGTTTAAAGGCTTAATTCTAATATTGTGTTATCATAGGATATCCACACACATATATGTGTGAGTGTGTATTGTGATATATATGATAACCATGAATACGACAGCAACTCATTAACCATCATCTAAGTGTTAATCTAAAAGTCAAATGCAAAAGATTATGTTGTGTCATTTATCTTTTTTTAATACATTAATACATAAGGGTCCTTAAGACATTTTTCATAGTATCAAATAAATAGATTTAATATGATGATAACAAGTGTCACATCTGATATATTTTAATCAATATAATATTTCAAAGTTACGTTATCTTTTTTATACATTCATAACTTTTTTATATAATATTATTTTTTTTGTAAAAACTGTAACATTAAACTCGTCTTATTTTTGTTTTTAATTATGTTATAGTCTAGACTGTTATTTTTTATTTTTATTTTCTAAATTTTTGTATTTACATTAATATAACAAGAATAAGCAAAACACGTTGTTTTAGATTTATGATGTGTCTCCCAAGGTTTTTATTTATTAGGTGTGTGTATTCAATTGAGAACAAAAAAAAACCGTTTATAGTCACATTATTCAACGGGTCCAAAAATAACTTTCATGTGATTATATATGTTTTTCTTTTGTGTTTAGCAACTTGTTGGTTTCATTTGAATGCATCGTTGTGTGTGTATATATGCGATGGACATATAAAAGACACACTTGAATTGAGAAACCAGTGAAAACTTAGTATAACATTTATTTTTATTGGTTTATATATGTAATATGTATTATTATAGGAAAATAAAACATTAAAAAATAATTAAAAAACACTTGTTGCACCTATGTAACAATGTTTTTTACAATATGCAACACCAAAAACAATGTGTAGCATTTGCAAAACCGGTACTTATATGTATTTTTTGAATTTCTTATATAACATATATTAAATACATATACATAGATATTGTATGTATGTATGTGTGTGTGTATGTATGTATGTAGAAATAATCAAATATGAAGAGATTTTTGACTAAAAAGTAAGAATCAACAGAAATTTGACATTTGACATGCTCAAAATGGAAGAATGATAATTTAGGTATAACATCATATTTTTTATACTACATTTTTATTTTTTGTATTATATTTTTTTTGTTTTGTATCTTTTTGTACTGTATTTTTATTGTTTTGTACTGGATTTTTGATTTTTTTTTTGTATTTTTTGTTAATTTTTTGTACTGAATTTTGTTTTTTATTGGATTTTTATTTTTATGCTTTTAAAATGCCACATGTTATATTTTTATTTATTCATACTCTTTTTAGACAAAAATCTTTTCTATTAGATTTAACCCTTATATATACACACACACACACACATGTGAGGCTAATCAAATATAAAAAAAGTTTTTTTTTGGTGAGAAAGATCGAAAAAATTCTAAACACTTGATCATATTAATCAATGGTTAAAATTTAGCGGTCCCTACTTTTCACTTAAAACTTATGTTAATTAAAGCTTGAAGGCTAAAAAAAATAACTTATATTTGTTGACTTTTTTTGTGGTTAAATCAAGTTTCTCCATTTTTTTAAAAATCAAATAACTTTTAAATGGTGAATCTTCTTTTAAAAAAGTTACACCATAAAATAGAGAATTTATTATCTTTTATTTAAGTATATTATTGTTATAGCTTGCTTTTTTTTTTATGTGGTATGTGATTATTGATATGCGATTATCCAGTTAGTCCATAATTTTTATATTTGATCTATGATTATCAGTCCGTGATTATCCAGTTTTTCATTGATTATTGCGATTTATATACGTGGTCCGTGATTTGTTACATATGGTCCGTGATTATTCAGTTGGTACTTGATTATGCACATGAAAAGGCAGTTTGTAATATTATATTAGCGTGGTTCGTAATATTACATGGACAATAATACCCTTCCCAGGATGGCACATGACGTGTTCTACTTCCTTCCTATGTTTTGCATAGTTTCTCACCTTTGTACGTTAACTGCCCCTATATATACTATATATATATATATAAGAAATTAATAAAATGAAAACCTTATTTTATAGCAAAAAACTTGAAAACTATGCAAAAATCATGTAAAAAACATTTTTTTTTAAATTTTTTTACAGGTTTGTAACATTATTTATCACATTTTTATAAAAAAATCAAAAAAGCGCCGACCAAATATTTTAAAAATATATATTTTATAATTTTTTTTACGTTATAAAACATACGTAACACTGCGTCAGATCTAACGAAATTTTTTTACGTTTTGTTACGTATGTTTTATATGGTTTTTTAAAAAAATTAAAATATCTGGTTGGCACTTTTTTGATTTTTTCAAAATAAATACGTTTTGTTTACATGATTTTCATAGTTTTCACACTAAAGATTGGTTTTCAAATTATGTGTGTATATATATATATAGGACGGTTATAACACAAAAGATTTTAACATGAGAAGCGTAGGAAGCCACAAGCTTTTGACATGTGTTATCAGAGTTATGGGCAATATCGTCCGTATATAATTACAGACCGTGATTCAAAAAATTACAGACCATAATTTAACACACGTAATTAATACTAACTGCATAATTACAGGTCACTAAATCACGTACCAAGTTATATATAAAAATCACAGGACCAACTGCATAATCACGTATCAATAATCACGTACCAAACATTAAAATCACGGACCCCGTAAAAGAAATCGAAATAAAATTCTCTATTTTATGGTGTAATTTAAAAAAAAAAGGATTAACCGTTTAAAAGTTATTCGATTTTTAAATCAATGGTGGAGTTGATTTAACCATAAAAAAGTCAACAAATATAGTTTGTTCCTTTTTTCCCCTTTCACCTTTAAAATCACGCAAGTTTTTAATGAAAAGTGAAGACCACTAGATCTTAACCATTGATTAATTTGACTAAGGACCAGAAATCCTTCATATCCTTCTCACGTTAAAACTCCTTTGTATTAGATTCGTCTCATATATATATATATATATATATATATATATATATATATAGGATTTGGTTCAAATAAGAACTCACCATATTTGTGATAACCTATTAACTCATTTAAGCCAATCAGATTCACCCACATCATAAATTCCCTTTTGCTTTAATAAGGGTATTATGGAATTTTTATTAACCAATTTAAGCGAATCAGATTCACCCACATCATAAAAATATATTCATTTTCCTTTTTTTAAATCAAAGTTTCCTCTTGATTTTTATACACTTATAACTTTTTTATACTATGTTATTTTTTTATAAAAATTACATCATTAAACTCGTTATATTTTTCTCGTTAATTCCATAATAGTCATTCCAATTTTTTTTTGAATTTTTTTCGAGCGTTCGTAATTACACCAACGTAACGAACAATAAATATAATAATTTTCACTCGTTTTTTCAAAATCTTTCCATCTTTAAAATGTTTTCGAGCGTTCGTAATTTTCTCTCATTTTTTCGTTTAACATGTTTTTTCAAGCGCTCGTAATTTTATCTCATTTTTAGTTTAAAATGTTTCAAAATCTCGTTTAACATGTTTTTTTGAGCGTTCGTAATTTCTCTCATTTTTTCAAGCGTTTGCAATTACACCAACGTAAAATCTTTCCATCTTGTTACAATTTATTTTTTATTACATAAATTAGTTCATTAATATTTTAAAAAATTAAGAACACCGGTGTAATTACGAAAACTTTGTAAAAATTCAGCTCGTTACATCATTGTGATTACATCAATGTAAAAAAATGCATTTCGTTACGTCAGTGCAAAATGTCGTTGCATCAGTGTAAAACGTCGTTGCATCAGTGTAAAACGTCGCTGTGTCAGTGTAAAACGTCGCTGCATTAGTGCAAATTACGAAAATTTTAAAAAAATTTGACAAAATTATACTTGAATTAAAGATAAAAAAGTGAAAAATTTAATGCTGAAATTTTTATAAAAAAAATAATGTATATAAAAGTTATGAGTGTTTAAAAAATTGGGGGGGTAAACTTTTTTTAAAAAAGAAATCAAGTACACCCCACCAAATGTCAAATCAGTGTAAAAAAATGCATTTCGTTACGTCAGTGTAAAACGTCGTTGCATCAGTGTAAAATGTCGCTGCATGAGTGCAAATTACGAAAATTTTAAAAAAATTTGAAAAAAATTATACTTGAATTAAAGATAAAAAAGTGACAAATTTAATGGTGAAATTTTTATTAAAAAAATAATAATGTATATAAAAGTTACGAGTGTTTAAAAAATTGTACACACCATCAAATGTCAAAAATACCCTTAAACAAAAGCTCATCCACATGTTTTTTTTGACTTTTTTCAGATTGAATATGGACCACTCATTTTAAAAGGTTTTATTTTAACAACCAATGAAAATGAGTTAATAGGTTACCACACTTAGAGTGGGTTACCATTGGAACCTTTCCCTGTATATATATTATAGAAGTGTTCAAATAATAATCCACTCTTAAAGCAATAACCCAGATAACTTTGCCAAGATGAAGCCAAATCTTGGATTTTTTTTTAACATTATTGTAACACATTTAGAACACTGTGTTCTTTTATAAGTTTGTGAAAATTCATTACCTTTTAATAGATATCATCGTTGTAAGTTTTTGATTTACAGCACTGTAACTGTTTTAGGCCCAAAACTTACAACGATGTAAACTCTCAAACGGTGATGAATTTTCGCAAACTCATAAAAAAACATATTATTCTAAATGTGTTACAATCATGTTAAAAAAAATCCAAGATTTGGCTTTATCTTGGCAAAGTTATCTGGGTTATTGTTTTAAGAGTGAGCTATTATTTGATCTCAATCATATATATATATATATAGGGAAGAACTCTTATAATAACCCACCTTAATTGAGTAACTCAATAACTCTAACCTATTGGTTCAATAATTTTAATTACCTTAAATACAAAAGAGATTTTTAGTCATTTATTTTAATTACAAACACTTTGAAAAAATTAAGCTCGTTACATCAGTGTAATTTCGAAAACTTTGAAAAAATTTGACAAGACTATACTTGAATTAAAAATAAAAATATGGCAAATTTAATGGTGTAACTTTTATAAAAAAAATAATAATGTATATAAAAGTTATGAAGGTTTAAATAATTGGGGGTAAGCTTTTTTTTTAAATGAATCAAGTACACCCATCAAATACCCAAAATACCCTTAAACAAATATAATCCACTCATTTTTCTATAATTAATATGGATCACACATTCCAAATTCTTTTTATTAAACAACCAATCATATTGGGTTATTAAGTTCTCTCAATTAGTATGGGTTACCAATTGATTCTTACCATATATATATATATATATAAAAGTGTTCAAATAATAACTCACTTTTAAAGCAATAACCCAGATAACTTTACCAAGATGAAGCCAAATCTTGGATTTTTTTTAACATTATTGTAATACATTTATAACACTATGTTCTTTTATGAGTTTGTGAAAATTCATCACCGTTTAAGAGATATCATCGTTGTAACTTTTTGATTTACAGCACTGTATGTAAACTCTCAAACAATGATTAATTTTCGCAAACTCATAAAAGAGTATAGTGTTATAAATGTGTTACAGTGATGTTCAAAAAAATCCAAGATTTGTCTTCATCTTGACAAAGTTATATGGGTTATTGCTTTAAGAGTGGGTTATTATTTGATCTCAATCCTATATATATACATATATATATATATAGGGTAAGGAGCAAATGGTAACCCATGGTAATTGAGGTAACTTATAAACCCAATTTGATTGGTTGTCTAATGATGTCGACGGAGCTTAGCTATAAAACTAACTAAAAACCGACTCTAAAATAAGTAATAAATCTAGACTCTCTAAAACCAAAGCTACCGACAGGCAAGTGTACTATCGTGTGTAGCAGAGCAAAGTAAGTCCGGATATCGAACCCACAGACTTCTACAGATTACGCTAACTAGACTCTATGACTTATCTATACAAAATTTGTACTTAAATAAAATAATAATAAGGAAGGGGGTTTTGCTAACAAAACTAAGAATAACTAAAAGAAATCTAAAGAGAAAACACCAGACTGAAACGAAAATCAGACGAAAAAGAACACTACCTAGGCATGAATCCTACACATGGTCAACAAAGGATCTATCGGTAATGGAACCAATGTGATACCGGGATCATAAATTACTAAACTCAAAGGAAACCTAGAGCACCCTCGACCGTTCTCAAGGATTGTCAACTAAGAGTCCTAAAAGCCGTTAAACCACCGGTTGAATGGATTTCCCTCACAGGTCATCCAACTACACTCAAAATGTATCTGCTAGACAATCTACCTTACAGCGCGAAAGTCTCAAACACCTAAGTGTAAGGGATAACTAGGTTTTTCCTATTGGATTCGGTAAACACGAATGTAAAACACACTAGATAGATCTTCTCACAAAGTCTCAAAACTAGCAATTCCAACACCCTAGACAAACCGACAATCTCTCACCTCACGGCTATCAAGATTGGTTGCACGTCTAATACATCTATATCAAGAAAATAACTCCTATGGTAAACTCGTACGCAGTAAACCACCCAATAATCAAAAACACACAGTAATTGATCTAGCATGCACCTATTATATGAAAGACATTCACCAAGGAACACGAGGAATAAATATTCAATCCATAAACAATCATAGACTCACATAAACATCCAATAATCCAACCAAAGTTTGTTATATCATGAGTTCGTCACATAAACATAATCCAAAACCGATAAAAACCAATCTTAAACATGTGCAATCATCAAAACCTAGGTAGTTCTAAAAGATTAGCCAAGAAACATCATACGAATACAATCCATAATCTGCTTAAAGTGAATGAGAAACATAGAAATCAAAGAAAACAAAGAAACAAAGAAAACCGAATGAAGAACACCCGAATTCCTTGATCCTAGGCCTTCAATCAATCCAATGCTTTCTCAACCTTTGATTCACCTTAGAATGGCCTTTTTTTCGTTCTCCAAGTCGCCTCCAGCCGTTTAAAAACGTATCCCCTCCTTTCTTTTTCGACTTTTTGGCTTAAAACTGAAAAACTGCGATTTTAGACCTGTGGCGTAGCGCGACAGATACCTCTAAATCTGTCGCGTAGCTCGAGAGATATCAGAGGATATTTTGGTCTTTCCCACCTCTAGCGTAGCGCGACAGGGTTTCAAATTGTTTTCGCGTAGCGCGAGGGAATCCAGAATTCAGTTTTTTGGCCTTCTTTGATTCCAGGTTCGTTCTCGCCCAACCGGGAGCTCGTTTCTTTGTACTTTAGCACCAAATAAACATGTTTATTACCTGCAAGCATCAAATTACAGAAATGTGAAGCACCAGCTTAAATCGACTCTAACACTGAATAAAACGGTACTGAATCTTAACAAAAACAAATGGAAAAATATATGTGTTTTACAACACATCACATCCCCACACTTATCTCTTTTTCGTCCCTGAAAAAGGCTTATGCAAAAATCTGGGATCATAGCTAGGTAAAATGGTTTCTACACAATTAAACTCATTAATTCAATTTTAAATGCCTTGGAAAAGATTGCAAGTATTGTTATCTTATTAAACCCATACTGATTTTCCCAGTCCCTTAGTCATGGTCCATTATGTTCATGTTCTACATTTCATTTCATTAGACCCACACTTAGGAAATTAAAATTAAATCAATCCTGGATTCTAGCTTTCAAATCATCCTTACATATAAACAAACAAGAAATTTCTCAAATCAGATTTTTATAATGGAAGCAGATGAAGGCGTGAGCATTTTTCTTTTATTCATTTTTTTTATTGAACTTAGCTTAGTGGTGTTTCAACCAGGCTGCAACCCGGCGTGTGACACATAAGTTTCTCGTTCAACTTCTCTTCTTTTATTATTATTTTTATTTTTTACTCAGCTTATTTGGTGAAATGAAGGCGCCATAAGACTCGGATTTATTCTCATAAAAAGAGTACTTATGTGCCAAACAAAAATCAGATTTTCAAAACTCTAATATGTTATTATGCAAAGATTCCTTAATAACAAGAAAACAATTTCATTAATTCCAAATCCCCAAGATGTTTCCCATGAAACTCATGCATTTAAGTAAAATTATACCAATCTTACGGGACAAAAACAAACAGTTGAGCCTACTTACACATCCCATAAACAAAGCATAAACCCAAACCAACCAGTCAATCATGAAAGAAACCACAAAACCTAACTTTCCTATCATTTCCAATCATGCTTTTGCAACCAACTTAAACAAAGACAAGGAAGATCTAAGCTAAAGATGTAGAAACAGAAAAAAAAATTTCAAAAATTTTGACTCAAGAACTTAAGTAAACTAAAACTAAAAAACAAAAACTAACTACTAAAACAAAATTAAACTAAGTTTCCCAATCATCCCCACACTTAAACTTTACATTGTCCCCAATGTAGAGAAAAAGGAAACCCAAAAGAAAAACTAAAAACTAAAAACTGAAAATGACTTAGCTCGTTGAAGAGAAGACCGTCAAGTGCCAATCTTTCCAAGTAGCTCCTCAAATTACAAATTGGCTCCACAGGCTACAAACATACACATAAGATCTACACAAAAACAAAGATCAAACAAGCATCAACCCATCCAAAACATGATAACAATGATATCCATGATTATATCCAACCACAAACCAACCCGGATTCCCGAAACAAATCAAAATTTACAAAATGCAAAATTGTCTAATCAACATAACCATGAATGAATACCGCAAGAACCACAAGCCTCCCCACACTTAGTCTTCATCATCACCACGGTGTATGAGAATGGAGGGGCAATGAAGTAGAAAAGAAGAAATGGGGCTAAAAATCTGATCTCTAAGGCTTGAAAAGCTTTTAACTGATCTGGGAGGGTGTCGCGTATCGCGACAACATGTGAAGCAGCCCTCGCAATAGGCGAGGGAATGTTGACTCGCGACATTGACCATATCCTCGCGTAGCGCGACAAATTACCCTGTGGGTGTCGCGTGACGCGACGATGCTTTTTTTCCAGAGAGTTTCCAGATTTCCATGCCTTAGCCAAATTTTCAACCCCAAAACTCACTAAACCATCCACAAATGTTCTAAAGCAAGAAATACATACCTGGTGGCTCCAATTCATCATTATGGCATCAAATTGATTAAAAACCTGCAAAACAAATTAAAACACACAAAAACTAAAAACAATCACGAAAAATGCAAAACACCGACACTAGACATTACTAATTCACATACTCTACACTTGGGAGTTTAACCTAAGAGCTCACTCAAAATCAACTCAAATGGGAGAATAAATGGAAATCTCCTCCCTCGCCATCACATCAGGAGCACGATCACCAACATCCCATGGTCCCTCTTCCACAAACTCATCACCCTCCATACCCAAACCATCAACTATATGGGCAGGCTTACCACCGGTGGTCACAAAATCGGCTATCTTAAGACAAACACTCTCGTCACCCACTCTAAGAGTGAGTTTACCATCAAAGACGTCTATGATCGCTTTCGCGGTGCTCAAAAATGGGCGCCCGAGAATGATGGGAACCGCGGTGTCCGCCTCCATATCCATCACAACAAAATTCACGGGGAACACAAACCTATCCACTTTGACTAAAACATTCTTCAAAATCCCCCGTGGACACTTAACCGACCGGTCCGCCAATGACAAGGTAATGCGTGTGGGAGACAAGTCACCAAGGGGTAGCTTCTCGTATAGAGAATATGGCATCAGATTGATGCTAGCCCCTGAGTCTGCCAGAGCATGCCTCCTCACATCATCACCAAATAAACACGGGATTGTAAACATCTCTGGATCTGCAAGCTTCAAAGGCATCTTGTTTAAAATCACCGCAGAACACCCCGCGCTCACAGGGGTGTTGGCAACCTCTCCCAAACGATCCTTACTCTTCAGCAGCTCTTTGAGATACTTGACATACTTTGGTATATGCTGAAGGGCTTCAATAAACGGGAGATTAATCTTGAGCTGTTTAAACATGTCAAGAAAGTGCCCGTATTCCTTAGCGTGCTTTTGACTAGTTAAGCGCGCCGGATAAGGAACACGGGTAAGATCAATCTCCAAAGTGGGTTTGAACATGACCGGCTTACCAACTGCCGGCTTCTCAACGGGAGACTCACTGTTAGGTGCGGTACTTGCTGGGACTAGCCTCTCGGGCACCCTCCCAGGAGTCTCCATCTCGATTTCTTCATCCACCGGTTCCCCCTCATCTAAATCAACAGGTGGGACCACTCTCTCACTCTCCTCAACTTCCACCAACATCGGTGGTATAAATATCTCTCTTCCACCTCCTCCAGAACGGGTAGTGACCGCCTTAACATGGGCGTTTGGGTTGGTTTGGGGCTGACCTGGGAATTGACCCTGAGGCCGTTCATCCAACCGTTTGGCTATGTCACCAACCGTTCGCTGTAAATCCAAGAACGCAGATTGCTGGTTCTTGAGGAGAACATCATGCTCATGTATGATCTTCTGTGTAGTGGCATCCTTAGCCACTAACTGAGTCAATAACTCCTCTATCCTACCCATACTACCACCACCACCAGAAGTGCTACCAGAACCACTACCGCTAGGCTGATCCTGCCCCTGGTTTTGAGGATAACTATGATGGAAACCAGGGGGATTACCGGAAGATCTATAGGTTTGATTAGAAGGATTTCCCCAACCGGGGTTATAAGACTGCCCAAACCGGCCCTGCCCGCCTACAAAATTGGCTTGTTCCTGGCCCACTAAACACTCCGAGGTGGCATGACCACCTCTGCAAATCTCACACTGATCCACTCTCATCTTCAAATCCCTAATATCCCTAGCTAAAGACTCAAGAGCAGCAGCAACACTAGTGTCCACATTAACGTGGTGAATTCCTCTTGTTGAGGAGGAAGAACTAGCAACAGGAGTGGAATTCCTATTTGAAGACCGCTGCTCATACTCGGCCTGAGCAAAACTCTCAAAAAGATCATTGCATTCAGCCACATCCCTCTTACCCATGAAGTGGCCTCCTGCAGAAGTGTCAAATCTGGCACGAGTCTCATATGTGAGCCCATTGTAAAATTTCTCTACAAGGGCCCATTCAGACAAACCATGCTGGGAGCATCGGCTTAGAAGGTTTTGGAACCTCTCCCAAGAAAGATAGTAGGGCTCATCAGGAGCCATTCGGAACGAATGGATCTCATCTCTCAGGCGGGCGGCCTTAGCAGGTGGGAAGAACTTTTTAAGAAAAGCATCCCGAAGACTGGCCCAGGTTATGAAGGTGCCTGGAGGATGCGAATCAAGCCAAGTGGCTGCTCTTCCCGCAAGTGAAAAAGGAAAAGGCTGTAGAAAAATCGCATCATTAGTGGCACCTTGAAGATTGAAGGTACCACAGATACGAGTGAGCCTAGCAAGGTGTGCGGGAGCACCTTCATCATCACGACCATTAAACTGAGAATTGTTAATGGCTGTCATGATGTAAGAGGGAATCTGCCATGAATTTTCATTCGTTATGTTTGGCACAGTAATGGGATTGTTAAGTCCCGTGAATCCCGCAGTGGCCTGCTGGTGAACAGTGCGACGCTCAGCCATGTGTGGAATAAAGTGCAAAAGTGGACTAGAGTGGGTGGAAGAACTAGAAGAAGATGGTGGTGTGTGCTCAGAAAAATCAGCAGAAATGGGAGTAGAAGCACTTACCTCGCTCGTAGAACCTTTAGAAAAGTCCCGCGAATCACTCCTTGATGGCAAACAAAGCTCAGGTGGCGGTCCGTGTGAGCGTAAGTGTGGCATACACTACCCAACCTGCAAACAAACAAAATCAATCAAAAAGAAATAAAATAAAATAAAATAAAATTGAAAAGCAAAATAAACAAAAATATGCACAAATAAGAACAAGAACTAGTAGGCACAATCGACTAAGAAGTCTCCGGCAACGGCACCAAAAACTTGATGTCGATGGAGCTTAGCTATAAAACTAACTAAAAACCGACTCTAAAATAGACACAAAGTAATAAATCTAGACTCTCTAAAACCTAAGCTACCGACAGGCAAGTGTACCTATCGTGTGTAGCAGAGCAAAGTAAGTCCGGATATCGAACCCACAGACTTCTACAGATTACGCTAACTAGACTCTATGACTTATCTATACAAAATTTGTACTTAAATAAAATAATAATAAGGAAGGGGGGGTTTTTGCTAAGAAAACTAAGAATAACTAAAAGAAAGCTAAAGAGAAAACACCAGACTGAAACGAAAATCAGACGAATAAAGAACACTACCTAGGCATGAATCCTACACATGGTCAACAAAGGATCTATCGGTAATGGAACCAATGTGATACAGGGATCATAAATTACTAAACTCAAAGGAAACCTAGAGCACCCTCGACCCTTCTCAAGGATTGTCAACTAAGAGTCCTAAAAGCCGTTAAACCACCGGTTGAATGGATTTCCCTCACAAGTCATCCAACTACACTCAAAATGTATCCGCTAGACAATCTACCTTACAGCGCGAAAGTCTCAAACACCTAAGTGTAAGGGATAACTAGGTTTTTCCTATTGGATTCGGTAAACACGGATGTAAAACACACTAGATAGATCTTCTCACAAAACCTCTAAACTAGCAATTCCAACACCCTAAACAAACCGACAATCTCTCACCTCACGGCTATCAAGATTGGTTGCACGTCTAATACATCTATATCAAGAAAATAACTCCTATGGTAAACTCGTACGCAGTAAACCACCCAATAATAAAAAACACACAGTAATTGATCTAGCATGCACCTATTATATGAAAGACATTCACCAAGGCACACGAGGAATAAATATTCAATCCATAAACAATCATAGACTCACATAAACATCCAATAATCCAACCAAAGTTTGTTACATCATGAGTTCGTCACATAAACATAATCCAAAACCGATAAAAACCAATCTTAAACATGTGCAATCATCAAAACCTAGGTAGTTCTAAAAGATTAGCCAAGAAACATCATACGAATACAATCCATAATCTGCTTAAAGTGAATGAGAAACATAGAAATCAAAGAAAACAAAGAAACAAAGAAAACCGAATAAAGAACACCCGAATTCCTTGATCCTAGGCCTTCAATCTTCAATCCAATGCTTTCCCAACCTTTGATTCACCTTAGAATGGCCTTATTTCGTCCTCCAAATTGCCTCCAGCCGTTTAAAAACGTATCCCCTCCTTTCTTTTTCAACTTTTTGGCTTAAAACTGAAAAACTGCGATTTTAGACCTGTGGCGTAGCGCGACAGATACCTCTAAATCTGTCGCGTAGCTCGAGAGATATCAGAGGATATTTTGGTCTTTCCCACCTTTAGCGTAGCGCGACAGGGTTTCAAATTGTTGTCGCGTAGCGCGAGGGAATCCAGAATTCAGTTTTTTGGCCTTCTTTGATTCTAGGTCCGTTCTCGCCCAACCGGGAGCTCGTTTCTTTGTACTTTAGCACCAAATAAACATGTTTATTACCTGCAAGCATCAAATTACAGAAATGTGAAGCACCAGCTTAAATCGACTCTAAAACTGAATAAAACGGTACTGAATCTTAACAAAAACAAATGGAAAAATAGATGTGTTTTACAACACATCATCTAATTTAATGAATTTGAAATATGTGGTCCATATTAAATCTGGGAAAAATGAGTGGTTGAGATTTCTTTAAGGGTATTTTGAAGATTTGTGAGGTGTGCTTGATTTGATTTTTAAAATAAAAGTTTACCCCCCATTTTTTAAACCTTCATAACTTTTATATACATTATTATTTTTTAAAAAAAATTACACCATTAAATTTGTCACATTTTTATCTTTAATTCAAGTATAGTTTTGTCAAAAAATTTTAAAGTTTTCGAAATTACACTGATGTAAAGAGCTGAATTTTTTCAAAGTGTTCGTAATTATACTGATGTAACGAGCTGAAGTTTTTCAAAGTGTTCGTAATTACACTGATGTAACGAGTCGTTACACTGATGTAACAAGCTGTAACTTATTATTTTTTTAACGTTACAATTATCTAACTTTCTATCTTATTTGATATAAATTTATCTAATTGACTAAATTTTATAATAAATAATAAGTTTGTAATATATATTTAAAATGAGAGAAAAAAAATTTTGATGGAAAATTTGTGATAAAAGAGAAAAATGATTGTAGTTATGTTTTTTACGTTAGTGTAATTACGAACGCCCAAAAAAAATTTGGCATGACTATAATGAAATTAACGAGAAAAATATGACGAGTTTAATGATGTAATTTTTATAAAAAAATAACATAGTATAAAAAAGTTATAAGTGTATAAAAATCAAGGGGGACTTTAATTTAAAAATAGGAAAATAGATGGTTTTTTAAGAGTGTGACACTTATCACTCTTATATTAAATCTGATTTTTTAGTTAACAGAAAAGACCATAATGCCCGTTTGTATTAAAAGTTAATTAGTGACACATGTCACCATTAGATTAAATATGGGACAATTAACGTGCATATTAGTGTTAACGTACTAAACGTAGGAAGCCATAAGAACGCGCCATGTGTCATTAGGGTAAGGAATATTATCGTTCATATAAAATTACAGACCATGATTTACAAAATTACAGACTGACATTTAACACACATAATCACGAACCATCGGGATAATCACAGACCAATAATTACGGACCACATTATATAACAACCACATACCGTATTTTAACACGAATAATCAATGGCAAAATGTATAATCACGGACCAATAATCACAGTCCACGTTATATGAAAATCACGGAACGTCATTTAACATGTATGTTCGAAGGATCAACTGCATAATCACGTACCAATAATTACGTATCAAACGTAAAAATCACGGACCACGTAAAAAAAACTTAAAAAACACTATAACAATACTATACTCATATTAAAGATAATAAAATTCTCAATTTTATGGTGTAATTTTTTTTAAAAAATAATAAAGCATGTAAAAGTTATTAAATTTTTAAAAATCGAGTGGAACTTGTTGTAACATTATAAAATGTGGTTGTTTCCTCTTTTGCCCTTCCAATTTTATTTTACACTTATTTGTGGAAAAAGTTGTATAAAGTGGGGACCAATAAATCTTAACCATTGATTAGTCTGATCAAAGGGTCCAGAATCCATCATACGTTTAGTACGTTAAGAAGCATATGTATTTGATTTGGCTCCTATATATATATATATACATACATACATATATATATATATATATATATATAATCGGTGATTTACATGTCTGTCTTGAGATATGATATTATATAAGAGCCAAAATCCAAAAAACATATGCACAAGTACAAACAAAAACGACCCCTCTTAATGTCTTGGCTCAAATTGTTGTGGTTGAGATCCATCCTCACCACTCCCTCACACTGCAATAAGCATAGCGGTTCCATTATTTTTCACTCATTGTCTTTTCTGAATCCCATCGGAAAATCAATCTCTTCCTTTTTTCCGGACAACACTCCCTAATCTTAATTTTCATGCAAAAAATCATCTTCTAGCTACTCACGTAGCCATATCGCGATTCTCGTGCTGCGTGTAAGCGGTCTCGTCTCTTTAACATTGTTGATATGTTAGTTGCTGTGTCACCACTAGAAAGCAACAACGGCAACAGTAGATCGGATGGCAGAGACCAGGGTTGTGAGATGGTTCGGTTCTCGGTTGGCAATGAGTTCCCAGATTTCACAGATGATAATCTGCTTGAAAGTATTGATTTTGATGATTTATTTGTGGGGATGGATGATGATGATCAGGACATGTTACCGTGTTTGGAAATGGACCCTGGAGAGTTCAATCTTAGCGGAGGAGAAGATTCATGCGAGTTTAATAACAACAGCAGCAGCAACAACAACGATCTGGTGTGTGATCAGAAACCAGAAGATTTGACATCAAGAAGTAAAGATGATGTGACCAAAAAACATGGAAGAAATGAAGCACTAATTGCAACAACAGATGTGAAATCTTCTTGTGATAAATCTAAAAATTTATCTCAAAGCAAGAGGAAAGTTAAGGTAAACAAAGTTAGGGTTTCTTATTATTATTATTATTTTTATATTTTGTTTCTTGAATCAGTCAACTAATAAATATATGATGATACAAACTTATGATTTAAATTTAAAATCATTCGTTAAAATCCGTGTAAACCAAGTGTCACACAAATAATTAAAGAAATAAATTTAAAAATACAATTAAACGAATTGTACGTTTTAGAATTAAAAAATAATATTACTTGGGAAGATTGTGCATAAAATAAACGAAGTCTATCCATATAAGATTGAACTACAAGTTTTTATAAAACCCACGAAAAGCTAATTGAAGTAAGCTCACGGGTATCATCACGTAAGCATATCTAGCTACTGCAACCTTTGTGCTGCACACACCCCAATAAGCAAATCAAATAACTAAAAAATATCACAAAACCTAATCTTATATATTTTTATCAACCAAAATCGATTATTACAGTCTGATATTACCCTTTTGACTTCTTTAACATAAGGTTTTAGGTTCGAGTTTTTCTTGTAGCAAAAAAATCGGTTTAGGTTAAACCGTTTTTCTTGATATAAGTTTCCTTCATATGGTGGTCATTTAAAAAACGGTGCTTGACTTTAGATCTTAACAAACCATCGGACAAACTTCAAATTTAAGTGTGATTCGTGAATGATATCGTGAATGATATGTGTATATGGATTCGTAGGTCGACTGGACGCCAGATCTACATCGAAGATTCGTGCAAGCGGTTGAACAGTTGGGTGTTGATAAGGCAGTCCCTTCACGAATTCTAGAGATTATGGGTATTGGATGTCTAACTCGTCATAACATTGCTAGCCATCTTCAGGTACGTACGTGTGCTAATCAATCAAACCAATGTTGTGTGTATGAATCTAGGTTTTAAAAAGACTTAGTTTTACTATTTAAAAAAGCTAATCTGAAACAAACTTTAAACGAACTCATTTTTTACATTATTGAAACTGATATGTTAATCTTAAACCACAAAGATTAAACCCTAAATCATAAACTATAATACCTACTAAAACCTAAACATTAAAATCAAACATTAAACCTTAAAGCTAAACCAAGATATAAAACGTAAACTCTAAAACTTAAACTTAAAAGCTAATATTGTAGAGTTTGATGAGACGGTTATAACATAGTTAGAATTAGTTTAATCACACTTTGTTTTGCACTTGTTTCGGAAATTTAGAAATATTTTTTTAGTTTTATGAGGCATGTAACACCTTTCGATCTTATCCATATACATACATGTATACACACACATGACGTGTGTGTGTGTGTATGACATGACTACTTTATTTTATAAACTTCAAGTCTAGTAACTCAAATTTATTTACAAAGCTAATTTAAAATTAATTAGTTTCTTACTTTCTACTTAATTTTATTATTAGAATATGTCATATGTGTGATACTAATTAATTGGCCTGTTTTAGTAATTTTTGTATGAGTTTGTTTGTAAGTAAAATTTCAAAATATGATATGCATGGACCACGTTTTATTTCCTTTTTTTTTTTTTACTTTTACGATAAAAAGTCCAACTACAAATATATTTGGTTTAAATTTGAATCTAAACAAACTTAAATGAGAGGCTATTAAAGTCATTACATTTTTTACCTTCAATTGAAACAAAACAAAACACAAAAAAAAAAAAAAAACTTTAAATTTCTTTTTTCACTTTTATCCATATTTAAATAATGGCCATATCGTCGTACTTTATATAATCATACTAGTTTTTTTACCAGGCACACTATTTGCTTTTACTGAGCTTTGATTTTTTTTAATAATTGTGTGTACCAACTTACGTGTTAAACACACTTATTAGAGGTATTGTTTCTTAAACACACTTTGTAACACTATTGGACACATTTTTATTTAAAAAAATCAAAAAAGCGCCGAGTATATATTTAAAAAAAATTATAAAAACATGTAAAACATACATAACAAAACGTAAAAAATATCGTCAGATTTGATGCAGCGTTACGTATGTTTTATATGGGTTTATAAAATACTTTTTAAAAAATATATGCCTGACGCTTTTTTTATTTTTTTATAAAAGTGTGCCTATAGTGTTACAAACCTGTTATAACATTTCAAAAAAAAATATGTTTTTTACATGAATTTTTGCATTATTTTCATGACTTTCTCACTAAAATGGGGTTTTCATTTTATTAGTAATACACAAAGACACACATATATAAGCAATCACATTTATCTTTTAATTAACTAGTGATTGTTCATATAAAATAAGGGAGATTCCTTCACTTTTGATGTTATTTAATAAATTATTATTGCATAGAAGAACACAACATCACATATATGAGTGGTTAATTTTACATGCACGTACAAGCTTACAACAATCTAGCTTGGTTTGTTTCAAAAAAACATTGAGATCGACTGGCCTGATTAAAAAATAGAAACATATATATAAACAACCAAAAAACAATATATATATAGTGTGTGTGTGTTTGTGTTTGTGTGTGTATGCATGTATATGTATATATGGTTTGTATCCTGTGAAAATACGATCTTAGAGAGAAAATCCTTAAACACTATCTGTGACATTGATTTAGAATCTTGAAAATAAATATGTGGTCTATATTAACCGGAATAAAAAATTGGTTTTGAATAAATATATTTATTTTTAATATTTCAAATGAAAGAAACAGATAAGGTTTAAAGGATTTGTCTTTAAAATCGTATATTTATTTTTAATATTTCACGAATCACACTTATATGGGTCATTTATTTGGAATCTTTAAAATAAATATGTGGTTCACATTAAAATTGAATAACAAATTAGAGTATGAAACAACAAATCTATTTTAATATGGTTTCACGTAGATCACATAACTGTTTTCAAGATTCAAATGAAGGACCTAAATAAGGTTTTCGGGTTTTCTCTCTAAGACAAATTTTTACAGAGAGAAAACTCTAAAACTTTATCTGGACCATTTATTTTGAATATTGAAAATAAATATGTGGTCTACATAAAATTGAATAAAAAATTAAAATTTTGAATAAAAAATATGGTTTAATGTGGACAACATATTTATTTTCAATATTCCAAATGGATAGCCAGATAGTGTGTAACGGTTTTGTCTCTAAGATCGGGTTTTCATATGATAATATGTGTGTGTTTGTTTTAAAAAAAGAAAGATTTGTAAACTTTGCAGTGGTCGTTCAATTATTTTGGTTTAAAATGTCAAACATCACATTTGTCCAAAAACGAATATGGTTAAAAGTCTTCACATGCAATATCATGCAAATACTTTCACAAAATAAATATGAAATTTTGTATTTTAAATAATGAATTATGTACCCTGAAAACAACACTTTATGATCATACAAACCCGACATAGACGTGGCAATCAGTATTTTGTTTGGTTTCCTTTGCCTTTATCAGCTTCATAGAATTTCAAGCTTTGATTCTACAAATCATACCTTTTCCTGTTTCATAAAAATATGTACGTAATTTATTATTATTTTAAATCAAATTTCAATAAATTTCGGTTTTCGTTACTTTTTGAAAGAGTTTGAGGCCATAAATTATGTGAATGGAGTATATATAAAAAATTTCAATTACAGTTTTAGTCTATCTGGTTTAATTATTTTAGCTATTTTAACTTAAAATGTTATCATCTACAATGCAACATTTGTGATTTAAACAATTAATGGTTTTGGTCTCCAATCATAGTTAGGTTTGAGGGCCAAATTAAACCGTTAGTTGTTTAAACCAAATGAACTATACTGATAGAAGATTCAATTTTGTGTTGAAATAGTTAAAACACTTAAACGGTTAAACCACATTGATCAAAACCGTAATTTACTCTAAAAAAATAATAATAAAGGTTGTGTTTTTGCAATAACATATTAAATTTCATCTCTAAAATAATGTCAAGAAAGATGCTCAGATGACTTACTAAAAATGTTGCAAATAACATAATACAATTTTTATTTAAAGACTTGCGTCTAAAAAGGTTGCATTTAGAGAAATAGTTGTATTATGTAACAAAAAAGTTTATCACGTTTAATGCAACTTTATTTAATACAATCCTATAAAAGGATTGTATTGAGCTCATTTTGTTACAATGAAGCAACCTCTCATAAGTTTTGCTTGAACAGTTGACCTTACGGTTCTCAAACTTTTCAAACAGTCATGTTATAAGTAAAATTTACCGTATATATTTGTTTTTACAAGTTATTATTATTATTATTATTATTATTATTATTGTTATTATTATTATTATTATTTTATTAAGAGATAAATATGTGTTTTCTTCATTGATTAATTTACATGTATTTTTTTTGTAGAAGTATAGGTCTCATCGAAAACATCTGCTTGCAAGAGAAGCAGAAGCAGCAAGTTGGAGCCATAGACGCCAAATGTATGGTTCCACAAAAGCAGTTAGTGGTGGTGGTGGCAAGAGGGCTATGGGACCATGGGTTGCACCACCACCAACCATGGGCTTTCCTCCTGTGACACCTGTTCCTCACTATAGACCCTTACATGTATGGGGCCACCCGCCCACTGATCGACCTTTAATGCCTGTATGGCCAAAGCATATGGCCCACCCACCATCAACGCCACCGCCACCGCCAGCGACACATGTTTGGCCACCATCAACATCTCCTCCACCGCCCTGGCTCCCTCATCACCATAGAGTAAGTTGTCATATTCTCGCACCACTGAAATCTAATCTCTCACCAGTACTACAGGAATGAATTCTTACAACTTGACCAATCGTCGTTTAACTTTGGTCAGTGTTCATTTATGTTTGTCAACCTTTGAAATAGTTACAACATTTAAAAGTTAAATTTCAAAAAAGGTCTTATAACTTGTTTATAAAAGTTAAACATGTTTATTATTTTTTGAATTAATAGTCACAAAAAATTACATATTTATTATTTTATGTATCAGTCTAAGAAATAAAAATATAAAATAAATATTTGTGAGTAAAATAAAGATATATACAAAAGAATGGGACATAATTTATCAATAAATTTAAAAAATATTTAATTTAATTATAAAGATAAAGATAGATATTCTGTAATATTTAGAAAAAGTTGGTATATATATCTCATTCATTACTTCATATGACAGTTCGTTTTCCTTTGTGCAGGCGCCATACTTCCCACAAATTTTACAACAAACGGTAAGCTTGTGATAAAGTTTATTATTTTTAGTAATTTGAAACATTATTTTCATTTAATTTTTTATTATATATATTCAGAGATTTTCAACTCCTCATGCACTAGTCCCTGGTATCCCACCACCTCATTCGATGTATAAAATAGACTCCACTACTCCTTCCACTCCCCAACCACCATTGGATTTACATCCTGTAAGTAACTTTATATATATACTAGTATGGTATCCGTGCGATGCTATGGGAAACATAACACTTAAGTTGTGTGATACAAAAGGTTAAATGGTTTGGTTTTGAGCTATAACCATAACAAAAACAAAGTTTTTTTTTTTAATTTAATAGTTAACTAAAATTGAATTTAACTTGTCACATAAAATGACAAATAGACCAAAAATGCCAAGAAAATATTCATTTGATTTAAGGGTTGTTTCTTTTATAATAACTTTATCTCACTTTAATTCTTAAAATCTACGACAAAGTGAAAAAAGAAACAAAACATTTAATTTAGATTTAAAAAATTGTAGCATATGCTATAAAAGTTGTAAAACTTTTAATTATAAAAGATTTAAATAATTCACTATTTTGTCTCTGTAATATATATTGCATAATAGTATATATATTT
Source organism: Mikania micrantha (assembly GCA_009363875.1). Taxonomy (NCBI): domain Eukaryota; kingdom Viridiplantae; phylum Streptophyta; class Magnoliopsida; order Asterales; family Asteraceae; genus Mikania; species Mikania micrantha. The sequence continues at coordinate 26,884,131 of CM018682.1, read as the reverse complement.
ATATATACATAGATATATATTATAAAACCTTTTTTCACATTTATTTCTTTAATTCTAGTATGTTAAAAATGTTTAAAGTTGCTAAGATAACCTTTTATATGTGAAAAGAATGAAAGAAAATATGATCAATGATAATGTTTGCATGTAGTAGTCACACCTAATAACATGATTATTTGAGCAAAAAAAAATTAATAAATCAACTAGGAGTGTTTTAGCTTGCATATTTTATTACAAAAATAGACAACCAAATTAAATTTGGTTGAAAGTTCCAATCAACCTATTACCTACATACACGTACGTTAAGGATAAGGAACATTAAAAATAGAGGAGTGACAAAAAAAATTTACAATGAAATTAATGACAAAAATAATTTCAATATATATTATTAACCAATGATCCCTTTATGCACAAACGAATTATAATGCATTATAACTATTAATCCTAGACATAATAAATAAGATAATAGTATAATACACAATATAAACATATAATATAATAGTATGATACAAAAGACTTTTTTTCTAGTTACATACAAAATTTTCATGCATACATGTATATGCATACTTATGTATATAGGTATGTATAATAACCAGTGTTGTCAGAACCAGAACGGACCAGCCGGCTGGACTGGGAATCGGGGGGTCGGCCGGCCCAAAAACTACATGTGAACCGCCCTCAAGGGAATCGGCCGGTTGAGCCGGTTCACTGGTCGGATCGGGAACAGGTTCACTGGTTGAACCGGATTTCAAGGTTTTTTTAACTAAAATACAAAGAATTAAACATTAAAATCAAATCTTGTATATTTTATAACTTGATTATGTTTGTTCGAAGATTAATTATGTTTGTTTAAATGTGTTTAAAATTTTATATATTTTTTGAAATTTTTTATATATTTATTATGTCATCCGGTTCTTGAATCCGGTTCAACCGGTCCGACCAGTAGCCAGTTTGACGTCCGTTCAACGTCTGGTCCAGTTTCGAAAACATTGATAACAACTAGAATAGTTTGGGGTAGCTTAGAAAAAACGAACATAGTACGATAAATTTGTTGTTAAAGAAAAAATATATGTATATAGCATATACAAATTTTATAAACTATAATTAGTAATCTATTAAAATACAAGTTTTTATTGATTGTAACAAAATGTGCAACAGTCAAAGGAGAGCATTGATGCAGCAATTGGGGACATATTGTCACAACCATGGCAACCTCTTCCACTTGGACTAAAACCACCAGCACTTGATAGTGTGATGGTAGAGTTACAAAGACAAGGGATTCAAAAAGTACCTCCCACTTGTGTTTGAAGCCACAAGTTGACCAAATACATAAAGTGGTTGCTTTGATCTTGATCTCCCCACTGAATGCCCCTTTAATTTGACGACGTTTCATGCACATGGATGTGCAACTTCATGTTTTTTTGTTACATTTTGTTCATCTTGTGTCTTATCTTGAGCTTTAACATGAGAATTTTTCTGTCTATTCTTGTACAATGTATATGCTAAATATTGATAATAAACTTGTAATTTTCTTAGTCATATGTTGAGACACAATTTTAACTTATTTATGATGATGCTAAAAAATTATAAAAAAACATGTATTACTACTGAATGTTCAAATAAACATAGATTAACATTTTCGCTTAGTTATAATGCCTTAAAGTGTTACTCTGTTATAAAAGTGAGTTTCTCTCTGCATGGAACAAGAAAGACCCTACATTGTGACAAGATCTTGAATAAAAACACAAATAAGAAAAACGTCCTGATGGTATCACTCCTTAGTAAAACCATAAAGTGCTCATCGTCATAAAAGCAAATGTCACCGTGCTGTAAAACCTTGCTTTAAGGTTATATATTCTCGATAGGTTGCTTTGCTAGACATGCTTCATCATAATCTTTGTTGTATTGTGAGGACTTTAGGCATTCCCTACGCCAAAAGGGTGCATGCATGGTCATGTAGTGGTCAAAAGTCTCGACACTTCCTGTGATGTTGTCGGCCCTTCCTGTGGTATTGATTCTTAGGAATCTGGCTTCAGCGCAACAAAGGTGGTAAGATTTTGTTAAGAATTACGATTGTAAAATTCGTTATCACTAATGGAGGGCCAATGTGGTGGTCGATCCTCCTAGTCACCAAGAAGAGCATCCTATTATTAATGTGAAAGCTTTTTAGTTGGTGATAACACCAAATTTTTATGGGGAAATTCTTGATGCGTCATTGGAAGCATTGAAGTAAGAAAATATAAAGAAGAAAAAGGTGTTGGATCAAGTCATGAAACATATGGTGGGGAATGAGTATGGAGTTAAAACTTTTATGTGTGTATACCAAAGGGTGGTGAGCTTAAGATAAATATTATGAATGAAGTTCATGAGTTTTGTTATTCCAATATCTTTGCAAACATATATTAGGTTTTACACCAGTTTAATGTGATGCAATTTGTGAATCAACATTTGATGTCTACCCAAGTTAAAAATGAACATCAATAACCTTATGGTAAAGTTCATCTGTTGGTGATACCATAGTGGAAATGGGTGCAAATCATGTTAGATTTTAAGATCAAGCACATAGGACAATTAAAGGTTATGATTGTATTTGGATGTTTTTTGATTGGTTGACTAAGAGCACACACTTTCTTAGTTGATTTGTTTGTTAATAGACCGTGTCATGACATGGGGTGCGAGTTTTGATTCTTTCTAATAGCGATACCAAATTTACCTCACGCTTTAGGAGGAAATTTCATGAGAAAATGGGAATAAGGCAACATATAATCACAATGTACCATCCTCAAACAAATGGTCAAATTGAAGAATTTTTTGATTAGAGATGAAGAAGAATATAATTATGGTTGAAACTTTAGATGGCAATTTGATATGGTGATAGAGAAAACACGGTTTAGTGGCAGCATAAAAAAGAGAGATAATGTGATTTTGGATGAAAAAATAGTGGTGTAAAGAGATAAGTTAAAAATAGATAGTTAATGGGTTATTACTTAATATTCAAAATGAAATGGTTAAAGACAGAAAATTGGCTCTTATGTGTAGTGCTCATGATCACACATAATGGTGATTTTGGATGGAGGTTATTGAGAACGATTAAATGACTACAAATGTTTTAATTATAAGATATTTGTTTTAAATATAAAATCTAATCTACATAATGTGTGATTACTATATAGTTACAAAGGATTATATGTAATTATAAACTATTTAATAATATATCTCTCTTTTATTGAAAATGATTGAATAATAATCAAAGGAGTCAATAAGGGTTGGCCAAGACACAATACTTGATATTATTCTTTTATTTTAGTAATTTATTTTATACATGTTTATTTGTTAAACTAACATAATTCATGAAGAAGTGACTTGATTGAGTGATAAGAATGCACCATTAAAAGAAATTGTGTGGGACATGGCTCTTTAACATATATCTATTAACATATCTTTTAACATTTTTTCGTTAAGTTTTACATTGTCTGTATCCCTTAACTTTGTTTTTCTTTTGGTTTATTAAATACTAGCTTAGTATCCCGTATATTACACGAATTTAATAAAAATTAATAAGTATTCAATAATATAAATTTAACAATTGTAAATGATTTTTTGATTTAAATGATGATCAACATTACATAAAAATAAAATAATAATATTGTATTTTAAGAAATTCCTTTTTCAAAGTTTGGTTTGTAAACATTTCATTTTAAAAAAGTTGTTTTTAAAATTGTCATTTTTTACAACATTATAGGATATTAGGATGTTATCTATTATTACATAAGTTATAAAGAAAAAAAATAAATAATTAATAATAATGACTTATAAATTATAAAAAGATTTTATGAGTTATAAATTTTTGGAAAAGTTTCATATTTTATAATAACTTGATTTTTTAAAATTGTGTTTTTAAATATTAAAATACTTTTTGTTATATTAAGAAATCCTTTTTGAGTATAAAAGATACATATATATATAATTAATATTTAATACTATTAAGCGATATATTTTTTTAATATTAAGAACTTTTTTAATTAAAAAAGGGATATATAATTATATAATTAAATAATTAATATTTATTAAAGTTGTGTATTTATTATGAGAGAGAAACGAGAAAAATAGTGTGAGGATACTCTAGATTTATGACAAGTGCTCCCAACTATTTTGATTTATTAAATATAATAGATTTTAGCTTTGGGTAATTTTTTTTATTAATGTTTCATTATTGTTACATTTATATTTTATTAAACATTGATTCACTTCGAACGTGAAACACGAGTCAACCCATTGTACTCATTTGTTTAGTGTATTAAAAATTTAGTTAACACTTATGCTATGTTTCAGAGTTGATTTTATGAAAAGAAAAAAAAAAGAAAACGAATGGATTTTTTATATTGTTGAGTTTTTTAATACAAGTAAGGTAAGGGAAGATTATTCCTCCTATCTTTTATTTAAAAATAAAAGAAGTGAAAGAAAATAAGAAAAAACAAGAACAAATATATAGGTTTATGATTAACTATTTATCTTTTTATTTAATATATATATAACAAAAACATAACAAGAATACAACTATAGATTTATATATTTAAAAACACAAAAAAGTTCCCCCTTTTCTTTTCTCTCTCTCTGTTTTAATTCTCTTTTTATTGGTAACATACTGTTATTATCATATTTTGATATAGGTGCACAAATCGAGTTTTTAAAATTGTTTCTGGTTTCAAATCGGTTTTGGTTTTAAATTGGTTATAGTTTCGGTAAAGAAAGTCAAGAATCGATTCCAGTTATGTTTGGGTTTGACCGGGTTTTATTGGTTTTTGGCATGTTTTGGTTTCTTTTTTGTTGGGTAATCGTGAAACCGGTTCTGGTTACAATTTATCTGAGAAATCAAAACCGCATGCACCCGTCTGTTCAAGCGAGTCTGGTTTCAGAAGCGGTTTTTTGCCACTATGCTTGAAAACCGGTCTATTTTTATATGACCTACCACATTGGTGACCCCTCCTTGGATCGGTTGGTTTCATTGTCAAAAAGAAAAGAAAAAATATATACTTTTGTCGACACAACTTTACAACCCAAGTTTCTCCACCAACCCAAGTTACAACCACATTTTGTTTAATTAATTTTACATCTAATTCAATATTTATTTAATAACTTGGTAGCCTAAAACCCCGTGTATTACACAGGTTAGATAATTAAAAAATTATAATTTATTAATTTAAGATAATAATAAATTTTTAATAATTATAAAATTATATTTTAAGATAAAGTATAATTGAAATATTTTTATAATTTATAATAAATTAATAAAATTTAGAATAAGAAGATTTATATTTTTTAATATTTAATTATTAAAAAGTTATAAATATATATTAGGAGAGAGATGCGGGAATTTTTTTTCAGATTGTATCAGAATGCGATATGTATCCCCTAACCCATTTATTATAATAAGTAGATATGATTTAACTCCTTTTAAAAATTCAATCACATAAACTTGTTTATTTAATAGGTTAATTATTTATGAACATTATTGAAATAAATTTTATTAAAAACAAAATTATTAAAAAAAATGTTTTTTAGTAAAAATTATCGGTTTATCTTGTTCGTCACATGTCGTGCTATTTTACAAAAAAAAAAAATAATAAGTATTTTTTAAGATGTATTATTTTTTTAATATTTAAAAAACAACCATAAACCGTAATTAAGAAATTTTTTTTGTCAAATCCAAGGAAGGTGTATTTGGGTGTAATTTAGAAGTAGGATTATTGCTGTTAAAAAAAAGTCTTTTTTGTCTAAAAAGAGTAAAAAAATAAGAGTTTGACATGTGAAATGCTAAAAATAAAAAAAAAATTCAGCACAATAAACATAATTTGGTACAAAAAAACATAATAAAGTACAAAAAAATTCAATACAAAAAGTCAAAAATTTAGCACAAAAAATAAAAATTTAATGCAAAAAAAAAGGTAAAAAAAATAAAAATACAATATAAAAAGCAAAAATATAGCACAAAAATATTAAAGATAGTAAAAAAAAAAATACAGAATACAAAAATTTTAATGCAAAAAAATATTAAAGATAGTAAAAAAAAATGCAAAAAAAAATATATTAATTTTTATGAATTTTTTCGTAAGTATATTTCCTAGTCACTGTCTCTCCCTGTACGTCATAAACCCTTAACCCCTTAGCCGTCGGTTTCTTTATCCCCTCCGCCGCAGCAAGAACTACCGTAGTCGCCACCGGAACTTCTCATCAGAACCTGTTTGCTAGCTCATCCTTGCTGCAACACATCACATTAAGCTTATAATCATGAGGGTTAAGGTTATTTCTCGTTCTGCAGATGATTTCACACGCGAGCGGAGTAATGATCTTCAGGTATTTTTCTATCGAAGCCTGTATTGACATCAAAAATTGACGTTTAAGTTTCGGTTTTGCTAAAATTGGATATCGTTGTAGTTAATGTTGATTCTATTGTGTTGTATCAGAGGGTTTCCAGAAACTACGACCCAAACCTTCGTCCTCAGGAAAAAGCCGTGGAATATGTTAGGGCTCTTAATGCTGCTAAATTAGATAAGGTCACATTCTAATCGATTTGTTTAGTTTGAATGCAATTCAAGTTTGGTCTGATGTTTTTCATATTTGCGATTGACTTTAGGTATTTGCAAGACCCTTTATTGGAGCCATGGATGGGCACATAGATGCTATCTCCAGTATGGCGAAAAACCCTAGTCATTTGAAAGGGATATTTTCAGGTTCTATGGATGGAGGTATTCTTTGTTGCTACTGTTCTTTTCTTAATTTTTTCTAACTTCTGTGTCTTTAGCTTCTTGAATCAACAATTAAGGCACAAGATATATCATATATATCAAAGAAGTTATAATCAAGAAAAAAACCTACTCAAAAACATCAACTACAAGTTGTGTTCTTTCATATGTCTAACCCTAACTAGGTAAACATTGTTTATAAAGACATAACTTGGTGAACGTGTAAACTAGAATTACATGGGCCGATCCTTATCACTGACTTGTGATAGGCTCATATTTGGGAATTAAACCCAACAAATAATTCAACACACTGATGAATCTTACTCATATGAGTAGATTAAAGATACTCATTTTTAGTAATTCCTTTCTTAAAGTGTGTTTTTGTTGCAGATATCCGTCTATGGGATATTGCTTCAAGGTAAACTTCACTGTTTTTCTGACATTCTAGTTGTTTAAGTTCCATTAGTTATACATATATATATATGTTTGTGTGTGTGTGTATTATGTTTCACTTATACATAATCATGAAATACATAAGTTGGTCAATTATGTGACCACAAGTATGTAGATAATTGAAAAGTAGGTATGTAGGGCTGTGTCTGGTTTTAGTGTTGACTGGGAACTATCTTGTTAAAGTAGGGGTGAAAACAAGCCTAGCCCGAGCTCACAAAGGATCGGGCTTGGCTCGTTTTGACTTAAGAAAGCACAAGGAAAACTATTGTAAGTTGGTTTATATTATGCAAAACACTTGTAAGTTTGTCATTACAACTATAGTTATATTTGGTCACTCAAAACACTATGTCTGAATTGTTGGTTTATATTATGCGAAATGCACCTTTATCTAAAGGCCTTAACATAGTTATCAAATGCGTAAGGCGCCCTTAAGGCGATTGGTCCCCGCCTAGGGCTTAGGCGTTAAGCGCCAAAAAAGCGGGGGCCTGAGGAAAAAAAAAACGCTCTTTCCAAAAAATTCTAAAATAAAAAATTAGACTAGAAATCCAAAAAGTTCTCACTAATCAAACACAATGTTCAAAATATCAAATAGCAAAATCATCCCAAATGAAAAAATCCCTCAAAACCAAAAAAGTTTAAACTTGAAGGGTCATAAAATAATAGATAATATTTCTTCATAACCAAAGTGGCGCATGATTTTCCTAATTATGTTAACTAATAATTAATTTATATATTTTTCATAAATTAAAAAAAAAACAAGTTTCCAAGTGGCGCCTGACTTTCCTAATTATCAAAAGCGGGATTTTACCGCCTGGCTTCAGATTGGAGCCTAGGCGCTCAAGGCGCTCGCTTATAATAACTATGGGCCTTAATAATGGAAATAAAAACATATACGGCGAGTTCATATAAAAGTTGATATGAACATATGTAATAACACGAGAACTATTGGGAAGTGGTGCTTGATCCAAAGTAAATAAGCAACTTTAGCAATGGTTCTGCTTTATCTTTCATCTACTTGTATAGGGCTGAGTGGCTGACAAATAGTTCTAAAACACATGTTGGGTATCTCACACACACTAAACACGATAATCACGCAGACGAGAAAATAATAAACGATAAAACGACACAAGAATTTTACGTGGTTCGGTTCCAGTGGGGAACCTACGTCCACGGGCTGCAACTAGGTATTTTCCATTAAGTTTAGACCAAAGATTACAATTACATGACAAGGGTATATATAGATATACAAATTAGGTTAAACAACTAAACGGGCCGATCATAGGACCAGACTAGGGCCGGCTGCCCTAATCTCCCTAAAGGCCTTCGTAAACCTAACAATCTCCCACTTGGAGGCCTTGCGATAGAATCAAGCCCGACATCCAAAGCACACAACAACCCCATCATCCAGTAACTTCTGTTTTCTTCAAACCATACAGGAACAGAAGTCTTCAGGTCCAGCTCCCAAGAGCAAACCAAACTTCAAACCGTGTATCTTTAATCAACCTAGCTGCAGCGGCCTTTCTCATCAGTAACCTGAAAGGCCCATTGAAGCACCCATGGCTCCAATACAGTCATCATAGACTCAGTCATAGCAAAAACAGCCAATGACTCATCCTCAATCTCAACCGACACCTACTTACTCTAATAACCGGCTCCAGAGACTCCAGAAGAAAGAACACTCCCCAAAAAAATACAAGCACCCATGAAGAGAATTTCCATTTGGAATTCCGGTCTCAAAACCCAATGTCACTAAGTAACTGTGCCCGAAACATGCCTCGTGCTCCCACTGTTACCAAATCTTCATCTAGGTTTAAACCTCCGAATACGCTCGAGCTGACATCCTAGTGGCTCCAGGATTCATGCTTGCAATACGAATCCACTTAGCTCTACCCGATGCAACGAGCCAAGACTTTACTAATCGGAAGTTGGTCCATTTCTTCCGGTGATACGTAATCCTCGTACCTCCTAAAAGTCTTCAAGAAAACAGATTCACTGATGCTTCATTGAAGTAGGTAACATATATAATGAAGCAAAACATAATCTCAGAACCAAGAGTCTTCACTGCGTTCCACTGAATCCCAATGCATCAAGCCCAGACACATTTTTAGACGCAGAATTCAAATAGCTTTGGACATTGACTCTAAAGAATGTCCACATCTCTATGCAGCTCTACCAAGTCAAGCAGTCAACTATGCCCTGCTCCCACTGTCCTTGTTATCCCAACCCATGCCAAACCAACACTCCATGAGATGAATCCCCAATCGTACTTCCATGGCCAATGTCTTCACCCAGTACCGAATCCCAGATCACCTCAAATGTTGTACCACTTATCACCATTGAACAAGACAGTTCAAGGCCAGCTAACAGGCAAACGATTATAACAACAGTAGAACTTTCATGGAAAGTAAGCGGTACCAAGGGTTCTATGACCGTACACACGATCAGTTAACGCAAACCCTAACCGAAAAATCTTCCGAACAAGCAGTAGTTCACATGACTTTCACTAAATCTTTTCCACTTATGTCGTCACCCATTTTCTCCAAGTTTTATCCATCGTTTGTACCACATCTAAGTTCCTTGACAAACCAATCAACCGAGATCCACAACCGACGAACATTTCGACTTCATCCTGTTTTCAGTTATCAGAAACAAACTTCAAACAGTTACCTGATGATCTCCTGCAGACAAATCTTCACCCGAATGCTGAATATTCACATAACCCAGTTCCTCAATTTTTAAGTTGATTATTAGTCGAACGAGCCAAAAAACAAACTCTAGCCCGGTAAATCCAAGAGTTTCTTATCCAAAAAACTCTAATCACCGTCTCAAGAGTTTAACCCGGTACCCAAACAAAAAACTTTCACCTGCGATATCAAAACCCGAAAAAACACCCAATCCACACCCAATCAAACAAATCCGAACACATCTGACCTGAATAACAGCGGAAGCGGTCGAAAAAACCCTATCAGCAGCAAAACCAGCTGCAATTTGAACAGTTCTGGTCAGAATCGGACATTTCTAATCGGAAAGATCGCCGGAATCCTAATCCGGCAACTGTGGCGGCGCCGGAACCCTAATCCGGCAGCCGGAACCCTAATCCGGCAGCCGGAACCCTAATCCGGCGAGAATCGGTGGTGGTAGTGGATCCAAAACACTGGTCGGATTTTTCCTGTCTGCCGGAACCCCAAAATACTTCAATCAGCGGCTGTAGGGTTCGCCTGGACCCTAAAACGCTCCAATCGGCGGCGGCGGCGGCAACCAATCGGGACCCAGAAACCCTACGGCGGCGGAAACCCTAGCGACGGCTAGATGGCAGCGGCAACTGAACAGTTCAAACCCTAAATCGCGAACTAAACCCAATCGTGATTTACGTTCAACAATCAAACCCTAGCAGCCACCAGTTGTTGGGTATCTCACACACACTAAACACGATAATCACGCAGACGAGAAAATAATAAACGATAAACACGACACAAGAATTTTACTTGGTTCGGTTCCAGTGGGGAACCTACGTCCACGGGCTGCAACTAGGTATTTTCCATTAAGTTTAGACCAAAGATTACAATTACATGACAAGGGTATATATAGAGATACAAATTAGGTTAAACAACTAAACGGGCCGAACATAGGACCAGACTAGGGCCGGCTGCCCTAATCTCCCTAAAGGCCTTCGTAAACCTAACAACACATGCATGTATCTACATTTTTTTCCTTAAAATGAAACAGGGGGATTTAGATCATGTACACATGCACTATTTCTTGAAAGTAGTCAAAACAACTAGTAGACAAGTACTTGAACTTTTAATTGGGGCAAATATTCGGAGGATTTTTATTGTTGAACAAATACTAGATAACCTACATTGTGATATTTTAAAACTTTAAGATCTTAAGTGAATATCTTGGTCATCTTTAGGGATGACAATGGAACCTGAACCTGGCAGAAATATGAAACCTGGACGTTTGGGATGGGTTATAAGATCGGGTAATTGGGTATGGAATAACTTTTATTTTTTTTCACAGCTTGGGTTATATTTGGAATTTGATACCCTATTATACCTGATTACTTGTAACTGTTTACCTAATTATATACCCAACATGATTTTCTTTTTCTATTTTTTTAAAGTAAATACCATATGTATTTAATAATCTTCTCATAGTTCCCATTGGCCCATGCCATTCTTACATCTCAAAATTTTCAATTTTCCCTAAACCATACCTAATAAATAATTGATGGGTTTTGGGTGATGCATACCCAACGGGGCAACAAGCATTTTAAATAAAACTAATGGGCATACATGAATACCACATGTATCGCCGATGCCTCATGGGTAAATGCACGATAAAGACTCGATGTGTAATATTCTACATTGGTAGAGAGGGAACCTTCTTTATAAGGAGATGGGATACCTTGTCTATCAAGACGTGTTTTGCCTTGGCGAGCAAGTCGTCGGGTAAAAACAAAACCGTGCGTTCCTGGATGGGAAAACTTCTCAAATCGAAGATATTTAGAAATTTACAACCAAATAATCAATTTTTTTAAATTTTTTTATGACGTTTAATTATAAGGTTATAAATGTAGTAAGCAATAAAATTTAAACAAAGAGATGTTGCTCATGAAGTTATGTATACATAACTCACGAAGTTTCGTATGTAACTTGTAAAGTTACATACATGTAACTCTTACAAATTTACAATGCACATATATGTAACGTACAAGTTACATATATGTAATAAGGAGAGCTACATATTTTCTCCTTTTTTTTTTACATTTCTAACGTTATAATAAAAAGAAATGATAAACGAAAAACAAAAAAAAAATTGATTGATAATGGTTGTGATTAGTGTTATAATTTTTCTCCAAATGAAGATTTTCACAGGAACCTTCCCTATATATATATAACCTAACATTTTTATAAAATTATATAGAAAATTTGGTAATATAGATAATATTGAAAAATTAATATAAAAATTCCGATTAAGTTCTAATTCTGCCCCACCGCTTGATTAGCATCTAACGATTTCTACAACACTAATTCCAACTTAACATGATGCGCATGTCTTCAGAAAATGGTCTGGCTACAAAATATTACGTAAAAAGTTACGTTAGGAGGGAGGGGAAGATGGAACAATCTTACATTTTACCTTTTTCTTTTTTGAAATTTGTTTTATTGAGAACCACAATTGAAGCACTAAATTCAAGTTCTTTGATGATCTGGTATACATGATATAAGTGCTTTTGAGTTATACAATTGCAGCACTATGTACAATTGAGCATACATTTGCCCTTTTACTTGAGGAAGTCGATGGTTTTCCCATCTAATACTTATGTGTACTTCCACACACACAAATATATATATTTATGTATGTATTGATTTTTCTTCTTTTTTTACTATGTAGAAAAACAGTATGCCAATATCCTGGTCATCAAGGTGCTGTACGTGGTCTAACAGTATCTACAGATGGACGTATACTTGTGTCATGTGGAAGTGATTGCACGTGAGGCCAAGCTATTCTTTTTGAATCAGTATTCGATCAATTATTTTTCTGCGTGTGAATTGTGTTTAACTAGGATTTGCATATTTATAGGGGAAGGATCCTCTCAGAACAAGATTTTGCCTAAAAAGGCTGAAACATCTAGGAAAATGACATGTGAGTATGTGACAGCTCTAACAAACTTTGATTTAACTCATTAAAGCGACATTAGAACTGGCTTGTAGAACCTTTGACCCCAAAGCTAAACCTAAACCCCTAAAGCTACATCAGAACTCTAAAGGTAAACCTTAAACACTAAACCTTAAACCCCAAAGTTAAATTCAAAACGCTAAATTTTAAATTCTACTAGCTAAACTCTAACGCCAAATGCTAAATCTTAAAAGCTAATTTATTAACCTTGAAAGCTAAACCATAAAAGCCAATATGATAGAGTTTGATGAGTTGGTTCCAATGACACCAGAATGAGTTCAATCAAAGTTCTTTGGGGTTGTCACGTGTCATTCTGTAGTTGTTTTTAGTCTTTTTAGGCAAAATCTTGTTTTTATTTCATCTTCCCCTTATCTTTATAGTATTGATTTGTGTGTGTTTACTCATTAATCAGTGTTCGACTGTGGAGGATTCCTCTTGCAAGTGGCATTGAATCAGATGATTCATCAAATAAGGTTTGTACACAGTAGTTTCTTCAATCTTGATTATTGTTCAAGTGATTTCCTTGCTCATCCTAACACATGTATAACTTTCTTTTTCGGACTCAGTCATTGGCATCCTATGTTTGGAAGAATGCTTTTTGGTAAGTTTACTTGGTTATCTTCTAACACCTTCTTGCATCTTTATATATTATAGTTTTACAACATATATTTGCTACATTTTCATGTTTGTTGAAAACCTGTGTGTTTTAACTTCCAATAAACGTATTCTTGCTTGAACTATTTGTAACTTGTAAGAGTAATTTTGTATTTTGTCTTCCATTGAAAGGAAATGGAGAGTTTTTCTTTGGGGTGGAGGGGTTTTAACAAACAGCCCTCCTTCCAAAATCTTCATACTGACAATCCAATCACATCATCTCCAACTCTTTATGTCTTGTCATATGCTATTCATTTCACATCTCTTGACGACTTGACCCATCCCTATGGCCCAATCCACCATAGCCCACTCACCATATTTTGTTTTTCTCTCAAGACTTTTAAAATATGGTGTTCACGTACGATCTTAATATTCCATTGTTACTTGCTTTTCTTTATCTACGTTTTTGTATAATTTTTATTCAAAATCAAGCCCCATCTACATGTTGACGTTAATGCTATTCAAATTGTGCCATGTTAAATAATATATTCTCTCTTCTTTTTTTTTTTTAATATGGTTTCATGTTCATAGCATGCTCTACCCTATATTAGGGTAGGGGTAAGGTTTGTTTTCATCCCCCCTCCCAATAGCCCACTTGTTTCATGTTCATATCTTTGCCACTTGTTTTTTTTTTTTTTTTTGTCTATTTGGCACTCAAAATTTGGCCGCAACACCTAATATAATTTCTTTTAGTTTTGTTTCACAACAATGTAATGGTTTCATAAATTTTTATATATAGCTAAGATGTGCTTAGTTCTGCAAATGTTTTGATACATTTTTTTGTCAAAACCGAGCTGTCATGATGAGTGTTTAATATTCACTGGTTACAAAACATGACTTGAAAATGTCTTCATGTGAAGACTACTGCTTCCTCCCCTTACATTCTCTAGAACATGGTTTAGAAGTGTTGCCCTCTTTGTAATTTGTATGCTAGATCTCACCTATACAGTTGTCGACATAATAATTGTCAAAGGCGCAAGGGGCAAAAAAAGCGAGGGCTTTTTATACTAGGCTCATAGTATTAAATTACCACCTTTATAGAGGTTTTACATTTTTTAGGCTTAAAAGTCTTTAAAAATATATAAACTTTAACTATAAAACAATTAAATAATCTAGTTATGTTTAGTTTTTAAAATATAAAAACCTTTTTATGGTTGTTTTAGAGTGGTTTATGGTTAAATTTTATTTGAACTTTGCCGGATTTTCCAGAATCTTGCCGGAAAGTGACCAGAGTGCGTCTAGGCTGCCATGGGGCGCCTTTCATGCGCCCAACTTTTTTTTTTGCTCCTAGGAGAGTGCCCAAGGGCTTTTGACAACTATGGTCAACATATGATTACTGCAGTTACAAATTGTAAGTCTCATGTGGCAATTGTTTCATGCTTTATTTGACCATTTTAAAACTCTACAATACCCTAAATCCTTGTGGAAAGACCAAAGGAGAGTTTCTTTAGTGATGCTCAACAATACATTTAACCAAAGAACAAAACCAACATTTTGCTTTGAAATAAGAGTTTATGGCTCAGGTCCCAAGTTTTTGTGGTTTATTACGCTGTGGGGTTACATTTTGTCATGTTTGATTTGCTCCTTTTAAGCTAGTTTATTATTCTTATTTTACTCATTCGACTTTGAGATAAAATCGAAGCCATTTACAATGTGAAATTGCTACCCTAATCGGGATTCGGGATCCTTTCTTTTATAAGCATTTTATGTTATTTAAACTATGACTTATTGTTTTTCAGGGCTGTGGACCATCAATGGGAAGGTGATCTGTTTGCCACAGCTGGTGCTCAAGTTGATATATGGGACCACAATAGGTACTGATCTGGATATTTTTTTTAGATCTGTTCCATCTGTACTTCAATATTTCTAATTTTCTGTCTGCACATATAGATCACAGCCAGTCAACAGTTTTGAATGGGGAAATGACACGGTTATTTCTGTTCGTTTTAATCCTGGGGAGCCGAATATTTTGGCAACATCTGGCAGGTTTGCAATGACCATGTTTAATGACTTTGCATGAACTACTCCAAGTTTATGTGATTTGTTAAATTTTACGTTGTGATAAAGTAATCACCTGATAATCTGATATGATATTATGTATTTCTCTGTTGTGGCTAGTTTTGTAAATAGTTTCCAAAATTGCTAGTTAATGTGTATCATGTTCCATCCTGTAATTATTTCTATTTTTTAATTTACCAACTGCCCACTTGGTTGTTGCTAGTGTTGTTTTAATGTCTTATATTCAAGCTTGTTCATATCTTCCATTACTCGTTACTGAAAGTTAAAATGACCCTATGTATTCAACCTTGCTTGTGGTATGTTCTCTTTTCCTGACCGTTTATTATTCTTCTATTTCCTAACCTTGACATTCCGGGTCTTGTTATTTTATTTTTATTTTTTTTGTTCGAACAGGGCCTTCATGTAGTTGTACTAATTATGTACTTGTTTTGTGTGAAGTTATGTTTAGAATGCATTATTACTGAACTGTTGTTTCTTGCTTTATTAATGTAAGTGTAGGCTGTAGCTCCCAGAATATAACCCATCTGTTAGATGAAGTGCAACATTAAGTTGATATTGTTCTTTTTTCCCTGTTGTGTTTTTAAAAGCTGTATTATGGTTGTTATATACATATAAACATTTGTCCTTAACAATACGTCAATATATATGGCAAGTTTTTCTCTAGTGTTGGTATAATAGTTGCTTCTTAACTGGTATACATGTTATTTCTCTATGTTTTTGTACCACTCCCCTGATCCTTTTCTCTCTAAAGACATTTTTTTATGTAGTGATCGGAGCATAACAATTTATGACCTTCGCACATCATCACCAGCAAGAAAACTTATCATGCGGGTATATATGGCTTCATTAACTTCTTAATGTCTTCTCTTCATTCTTTCTTATTGTATTCTTTGATTCACTCCTGACTTTATTTTGTAGTTATAGTTTAAACATGTGTGTCAAAAAATTCAATGTTTTATGGGCAAGTTCAAACAAACAAACAAACTTACACAGTATATTCCCACTCTTCAGTAGGGTCTGGGGGGAAGGATGGACACAAACCTTACTCCTATCCCAGTTGAGATAGAGAGGCTCACTGTTATCGATAGCGTTCATAGCGGGCGCTATAGTGCGCTATGATGCGATGCTAGACGTTGCCGTTATTAGGGTTTTGCGGTCGGAAGGCGGAAGATAGCGGAAGGCGGAATTTTGGTTTTTTACCTGGATGACGACCGGTGACAGAAATTATACACACCGACGGGTGACGAACTGCGGGCGACGGGTTAAAGTTGTCAACCCTAATAGTCGACGAAGGACAAAATAGGAGTTGGACATCACAATCGAAGACCCCTATGCTCCATTTGGGCGATGACTCCCAGTAGTTGACGAGTTGATGACGACCCCAGCGCTCCAATTGAACGACGATCCACGACCTGACACCTCAATTGGACGACAACGACCCTCTTAGACGATACACCAAATCCCAATTGGACGAGGATTGGATCATTGGATGGAATTTGACGATTGGATCGAAGGTTAGAATTGGAGCAGGCTAACCCAGCTTAAATATGTAGTGAATTTGTTCTACACTTTTGCTTAGTTTTTTTTTTTGCCTTTAATTCCCTAAATTAGTAATTTAGTATTTGTTTAAGTGATTAGGAGTTAAAAATTATAACATATTTTAGCTATTTTAGTGGTGTAAAACTATGAATGTTTATATTGATGCTCTTTTAGATGACTAAAAATATTTATTGAATTTTTATATTATTTTATCGCTAAACACGAAATAGCGGTCGCTATTTACCGCTATTCGTTACGTAGCATATAGGTAGCTTATCGCTATTTACCGCTATTCGCTATCAATAACTATGGAGAGGCTACTCCGAAAGAGTCATCGGCTTAAAGTTATCGTTTGAAGTTAATCATCTCAACGCTTTTAACGTTATTTTCACAAAATAAGTAAAATAATGTTAAAATTTGTGGGCAAGTTCATCGGCAATAATAGTAGAATGCACTAAATAAAAAAGTATCTCTATATTTCCTTGTCTCAAGTTTTTTAACTTATACACGGCTTCTAAGAATGTTTGTTTAACATTCATACTTCATGTTATTTTTAGTTGTAATAACTTTCATTGATGCTTCAAGTTATCTAGTATTCTAGTGGCTCTCTTATTATATCTACAATGTATATTTAATTGCTTTCATGCAGACGAAAACAAATTCTATAGCTTGGAATCCGATGGAGCCGATGAACTTTACAGCTGTAAGCACTAGTCACAAGCGTTTGAAGATTAAAATTGATAAAATGTTGAAAAAAAATTACAGCAAAACTTGTTATTTGGCAGGCAAATGAAAATTGTAACTGTTACAGTTTTGATGCGAGAAAATTGGAAGAAGCCAAATGTGTGCACAAAGATCATGTGTCTGCAGTGTAAGAAAGACATCAAGCAATATATATTACTTTGGATGTGTATTACTAATATTTGTCATCTTGTTAACTATTCAGCATGGATATTGATTATTCACCAACAGGCCGTGAATTTGTCACAGGATCTTATGACAGAACTGTAAGAAGATATTCTTGTATCTGCTTCTGTGATGTAAACATCCGCCTACTGCTCATACATACATACTTTATTGAAAATTGCAGGTGAGGATTTTTCAGTATAACGGTGGTCATAGCAGGGAAATCTATCACACTAAGAGAATGCAAAGGTTTGTGTTCTCAATGTTTGTTTAATACTATTAATAATTAATTTTTAATATTTTTATTATTATTGTTATTATTAAATATTTAGTTTATTTAGTTTATTTAGTTTTATTCATGTGTTGGGCACTGAGACTGATATTTGATTCATCAACTCAGGGTCTTCTGTGTTAAGTTCAGTTGTGATGCCAGTTATGTTATCTCTGGAAGTGATGATACGAATCTTCGACTTTGGAAGGCTAAAGCATCCGAGCAACTGGGTGTTGTAGGTTTTCTCTCTTTAGTTACTAAACAATTTATTTAAGCGATTGATGTGATTCACAACTGCCAAATCCTATGTTGAGGTGGTAAAAGAGGTGGATCCGACGGCTCAAAGACAGTATTTGTTCTATTTTTAATTTTCATTTGTATAAATATCAGGTGTCCAATATGATTACAGAAAATATATTATATCAGTTATAATCTTAGTTTCTAGAATAAAATGATTTTGGAGATTAATTGCATTGAATAACCACTTTGGGCTACTTTGAACCTGTTTTACTTCTTTTGTTAAAGCTAATTTTTATCTATATTACCTTTTATTTGAAATAAAATCCAACCTAAATCACCTATTTATTTTGTTTGAGATGAAACCTAACCTGCATGGACTTATTTTTAAGCGAGTCAAAATTGCCACCCAATTTGTTTTTTATTTTTTTGATTCGGTTTTATTTTCATGATAGTTTGGAGATAGGTTTTGTTGTGTTGTGTTAATCCACGGGTGTTCATGCAGATTCTACCACGAGAACGCAAGAAGCATGAATACATGGAGGCTGTGAAGAATCGTTACAAGCACCTTCCAGAGATTAAGCGTATATTGAGGTATTACTGGCCTCCTATTTATAAACATCTAATTGAGGTTGATGTTGATATTGACATTGATGATTTTGATGTTGATATCTGCAGGCATAGACACTTGCCGAAGCCAATATACAAGGCTGGCTTGCTTAGACGTACCATGGCTAATGCAGAGAAGAGAAAGGAAGAGCGAAGGAGAGCTCACAGTGCTCCGGGAAGCATGCCAAGGAAGTCTCTGCGTAAAAATAGAATCATTCAAGAAATCGAATGACTGTTTGGTATTATTAGATTTTGACTCTCAAATCATATAGGTATTTTCAAACTAATGTTATTCTGTTCGGTTTTTAAAATTTTGTGTTTTTATGATTTAAAGGTCCCTTTGCTATCAGTGTTTTTTGTGATTGCCGTTCTCCATCTTGGTCAAGTAAATTATAATTATTCTAGCTTAAACATAGAAGATGAAGTGTTATGTTAACATATGTGACTAGTATATTAACTGCAGGTTGAATTTAAAATCCCACAATCTAGAGGTTCAAGACATTTGTTAATCAGACCTTGGTTTTGTCTTGCATGCAACTAGGGGGAAATATAACAGATTGAAACCAATTTTTGGTTCCAAACTGACCCGACCTGATTGCCAAATTGGTTTTAGCAAGAACTGAGTACAATCTGAACTAAAGATTATTTAAGATATATTGATTGTTAACCCTTCTTTATTGCGATAACCGAATGATTACACTTATTACTTTGGGGCATATATGAAAGTAAATTTAAAGGTGTATGTTTTTCATTTTTTTTTATTAATGTAATTAATGGGCTTCATTTACATCAATTAAAAGAGAAGAAAAATCTACACCTTTAAATTTAATTTAATAGAGGACCTAATGTAATAAGATGTTATTCGGTTATCGTAATAAGGAAGGGTTAACAATTCAACCCTTCGCTCTATATATATGTGTGTGTGTGTGTGTGTGTGACATGTCAAACTGTTATTGGTTCTTAATCTTTTTAGGCAAAAATCTTTTCTTAGTGGATCCAACCCCTATAAATGTTAACACCATAAAATAACTTGAAAAACATCATAAAATGTAAACACTATAAAACATAAAAATGCGTCACAGAAAAAGGAAAACACCATAAAATGCCATTTTCTTTAGCTTTATTGCTACCCGAACACCATAAATGTTAACATAAAATAACTCGAAAAACGAAATAAAACGTGAACAACGTAAAACGTACAGATGTGTCAAAAAAACACCCTATAAGCTCATTTTGAATAATATTCGAAAAACACAGTAAAACGAACATTTCATAAGCTCAGTTTAAGTCGTTTTTCTTTTAAGGAAAAATATATTAATATTATACTCATTAAAAAGATTAAAAAAAACTCTCGATTTTATGGTATAATTTTTTGAAAATAATATTAACGTATAAAAAATTACGAACGTTTAGAAAAATGAGAGAGTTGAATGTGACTTACATGTGTAGGTTTTAATTTTGTTTTAACATGTTTACCCTTTAGCTTCTTATCCACGTGTCATTTTTTGTGACTTCATATACTTTTTAAGGTTTAAGCCTATTTAGAATGCCTCTCCTATATATATTATAAGGTTTGGCTAAAAACAAGAAAAATCTTAAAAAGTGTAAGGGATTTGAGCCATTGATTTTTGAGATGTTTGGTTGTAAGTGTGTCACGTCATTAGGGGAAATTAAGGAGGAAATTTAAATGGCTAGAGGAGTGTAATAAGTATTGTGTTCGCTGTTGACTTTTTAACAATTTTTCCCTTTTCTTTTTTAAACGTTTATCACCTTTTTATGCGTGGTTATTTTTTAACATTTTCAACGAGTATAATATATCTATATAAAAAACCCGACCTGAATTTGTTTTTATGATTTTGCGATTTATGGTGTTTTTGAATGTTCATAAGCCTAAACGCTAAAAACACCATTAAATGTTCAGTTTTAGTTTCATAAATATCCTAACAATAAAAACCATAAAATGTTAACACCATAAACATCATAAAATATATCAAAAAAACCAACAAAAAAACTAAGTTAAAAAACACCATGTACAAACTTTAAATGCTTAAAATTCCATGTTTTACTTGTATTAATACCCGAACAACATAAACACCATAAATGTTAACACTATAAAATATCTCGAAAAACATCATAAAACTAAGTTAAAAACATCATGTACAAACTTTAAGTGTTTATGGTGTTTTTAGTTTTCAAAAACAACATAAAATTTCATCTTTTACTTTCATTAATACCTGAACATCATAAACACCATAAAATATCTTAAAAATTAACATAAAAGGTGAATGCCATAAAACGTACAAACGCGCTACAAAGAAAACCGTAAAAGCCCCTGTCTAAATGATATTCGAAAAACGCCATAAAAGGTACAGTTCGTGAAACCTAGTTTAAGTCGTTATTTTTAGTTTAAAAAATATATTAGTATTATACTCATTAGAAATATAAAAACACACTCGATTTTATGGTGTAATTTTTTTTAGATTTATTTTTTGTTTTGACATGTTTAACCTTTGGCTTCTTTATCCATGTGTCATTTTTTTGTGGCTTCATATACTTTTTAAGGTTTCAAGCATTTTTAAAATATCACTCACATATAGGGGAATCCCGTAAAAAATATTTTTTTTGCCTAAGAAAGCCAAGAAAAATTTTTAAAAACTCGAAAACCGACCCAAATAAACTCCGATTGAATTCATGTTTACATCATTGGAAGCGGCTTGTAATTCTCTAAAACCTAAACCTTAAATCATAAATAATGAACCTTAACAACAAAACCAAATTATAAAAACAAACCCTAAACCTAAAGATAAAACCTAAAACTAAAAAAAATGCCTTAAAATCCAAACTCTAAAACTAGTTTGTCATACCCCGAGCCGACGGGCTGGATCGACTTTCCCGTCTGGCGGAAAGTTCTCGGGGCGCGATATCGTGTGATAATCAAAATGATCAGATTGTTTACATGGCACATGATATATAAATGAGAAAGGCTAACATGACATCCCACCACATGCTCAATTAGAACTCAACACCACTTGTAATACAACTATGGATACCCATTTCTTTCTCACATGTGTTCATCCCAAATGTTATTCACCCATAGATTGTGTCATCACCCATTGTGTTGTATGTAAAGAATAATAGAGTATGATGGAAGCAGGTTATCAAAAACCCAAGTAATGATAAGCCCCAATGTTTAAGGAAAACATATTTATTAAACCTTGTCCTTATTATTATTCTCTCGTTTGTAGGGTTAACTGTAATCCACTTCTAATAATAGAGGTGACAGTTAACTTGTAGATGTTGTTCTAAGTTTTGAATGTATAGAGCCTAAATGGGATCCATTGTAGGTGAGAACCAGTTTTCGGGGGTGTAGGGTTCGAATAGGAATGGTTTTAACCGGCTAAGTGATGGGTTCGAACAAGGGTTTACAAAACCCTAAATTTCACAACTTTGAGACTCATTTACCTTCGATTTAGTGGTTTTTGGAGCAGATCCTTTGTACTTTTGAGTATAGGAGATCAAGAGCTTCGATTTGGCACCAAGTTTGCGCGATTTGGTCAAGATTCGAGTGAGTTATGGTGGTTTTAGTGGGAGAAAACCCTAGAGAGAAAGAAACCGGGAATGGGGGTTTAGAGAGAGAGTGAGTGTGTAATAAATGAGGAAGAAGCCCTCATTTAGGGTTTATATACCCCCCGGGTGTTAGAGTTCGTTTCGGTTATTTGGTTTTCGTTTTCGTTACGTTTCCGGAACGTAATCTCGTATTTTTACAAATTTAAATAAATGGTTTTATTTTTAGGTTTTAAAGATGGTTATTCCTAGTAAATCTTTTCATTCTTTTATTTTATTATTATTAAATCGTTTTATCATTTCGTTTCGTCAGATCGTTCCGCCATCGCGTGTATTCGTTCGAATCGTCACCCGAACGAACACGACGAGGGTTTCACTTTCTGATTTTTTGTTTTCTACTTCCAGTTATCATTCAGAACGTTAAACTCATAGATATGTTTGTGTGAATCGTCACCCACGCAAACACACTGTCAGTTCATTGTTCGTAAACGAAACTGAATTGCGTTTCCTCACTGACGGACTCAACTAACTTGCCCATTTTCACATTGTTATCATAGAATTCACATTGTTTTCTCACTGAATTGTCGGCCATCTGATTCCTGTTATTTGTGGATATCAGATCGCAACCGATATGTTTTTGTCGTTTGTTTTCATACTGTTGTTTCTCATGAGTTGTTGTATTTACTGTAGTTTCCTGAATAAGTTCAGGCCCAGTGATTCTGTTATCTCCCACTTCGGTCCAACAAATTGGAGACCGACATTTTCTACCGTATAATGCCTCGAACGAAGCACATCCGATATTGTTGTGGTAGCTAGTGTTGTAGGAGAACTCGATGAGTGGTAGGTGTTTGTCCCAACTTCAACCGAAGTCTAGGATGCATGTCCTCAACATATCATCCAGGGTTTGGATTGTTCGCTCGCTTTGACCATCCGTTTGTGGATGATAAGCGGTGCTCAAGTTTACACTTGTCCCTAAGGATTGTTGCAATGATTGCCAGAACCGCGATGTAAATCGACTGTCCCGGTCTGAAATAATAGATAATGGCACGCCGTGCCGTACTATTATTTCACTAACATAAAGTCTTGCTAGCTTTTCCATCTTGTAGGTTTCTCTGATCGGTAGGAAATGAGCGGACTTGGTCAATCGATCAATGATGACTCATATTGAATCATGTCCACTGGAAGTACGGAGTAGCTTGGTTATAAAATTCATAGCTATTTGTTCCCACTTCCATTGTGGTATCTCTGGTTGTTCCAGCAAACCTGACGGTTTCTTGTGTTCAGCCTTGACCTTAGCACACGTTAGGCACTTACCAACATAAGAAGCCACATCCTTCTTCATACCCGGCCACCGATAAAATGACCTAAGATCTTGGTACATTTTATTAGCATCAGGATGAACAGAATATCGTGTTTTGTGTGCCTAGTCAAGAATGAGTTTTCGAAGCTCATCTACGGCCGGAATCCATACACGATCCTGAAAGTAGATAATTCCATCTTGTTTTGTCTCAAAATGTTTCTCGGCTCCACCGTCGAGCTCGTTTCTCAAGTTGTTTCTTGCCACTGCCTCTTGTTGTGCTTGTAGAATTTGATCTCTCAGACTTGTTTGCATAGTCATTCCCATTGCTCTAATGCGCAAGGGTTTGACTCTTTCCTTCCGGCTCAAAGCGTCTGCAACAACATTAGCTTTGCCCGGATGGTATTTGATCACACAATCGTAATCGTTCAGGAGCTCGACCCAACGTCTCTGTCGCATGTTAAGCTCCTTTTTATCAAATATGTGCTGTAGGCTCTTGTGATCTGTGAATATAGTGCATTTGGTACCGTACAGGTAATGTCTTCAAATCTTTAAAGCAAAGACAACAGCTCCCAATTCTAAGTCATGTGTTGTGTAGTTCTTCTCATGTATCTTCAGCTGTCGTGAAGCGTAGGCAATGACTTTGTCTCGTTGCATTAAAACACAACCAAGTCCCTGATGGGAAGCATCACAATAAACTACAAAGTCATCATTGCCCTCTGGGAGTGTTAAAATTGGAGCATTACACAATCTTTGTTTCAGTGTTTGGAACACCTCTTCCTGTTTTTGTGTCCACACGAATGGTTCGCTCTTCTGTGTCAGTTTTGTGAGAGGCAAGGCTATCTTAGAGAAATTCGAAATGAATCTCCTATAATAACCCGCCAGACCCAGAAAGGATCTGATCTTTGTAGGTGTTGTGGGCACATCCCAATTCTTGATTGCTTCAATCTTGGCAGGATCCACATGAATACCATTACAGTTAATCACGTGACCCAAAAACTGAACTCCTCTCAGCCAAAATTCACACTTGGAGAATTTGGCATAGAGTTGTTCATTCTTTAGGAGTTCCAAGATTGTTCTGAGATGTTGTTCATGTTCCTTCTCGCTTCTTGAGTAGATCAATATATCATCAATAAAGACAATAACAAACTGATCTAGATACGTCTAGCACACCCGGTTCATTAGATCCATGAACATTGTCGGTGCGTTCGTCAATCCGAATGGCATCACCATGAATTCGTAGTGTCCGTATCGGGTACGAAAAGCCGTCTTGGGTATGTCTTCCTCTTGAATCCGGAGCTGGTGATAACCTGAACACATGTCTATCTTTGAGTAGTATTGAGCTCCCTGTAATTGATCAAACAGATCATCAATCCTCGGTAACGGGTACCGATTCTTGATAGTGAGTTTGTTAAGCTCTCTATAGTCGATACACATTCTGAAGGATCCATCCTTTTTCTTGACAAACAGAACTGGAGCTCCCCATGGTGAGAAACTCGGTCGAATGAATCCCTTGTCTAGTAGTTCTTGTAGTTGATTGGACAGTTCCTGCATTTCTGAGGGTGCAAGTCTATAAGGAGACTTAGCCACAGGAACCGATCCCGGAACCAAATCAATTCGGAGAAATGTACTAGTAACCACATTTGGGTCTTGTCATGCAGCAGCAGCTCCAATCTGAAAGGCTCGCCCTCTAGCTACTTGAGCCCTCGGTTGAATTCTCTTGGGACAATCCCGCGAGAAGTGTCCAGGTTCGCCACAAGTGTAGCATGACCTGTTATCAGCAGCCACAGCTGTAACCGCTGCATTGTTGTTCCTGTTCTGAGCCCCTGTGCTCCTGCATTGAATGGCCCAATGACCAAGCTTTCCACAGTTGTTGCATTGCCTGCACTGGGATGTTGGTTGATGATGATACTGACAGCTGTTGCACAATGGTGCTGTGCCAGTGTAAGGCCGTTTGATCTGTAGTGGTTGTGGTTGTGTGGCCTGTGGTGTTTGAGTGGTCGCGGCATAATTCTTCACCACCTTTTGTTTCTTAGCCGGGCGTTTATCCGGTTTTCTTGAACTTTCAACCTTTGCTGCTTCAGTTTCCTTCTTTAGTGCCCCGGAGGCAACCATTACATCTGTCAGTGTTGATGACAGAGTGACAGCCATCTCTAGGGTGGTTGGGTGAGCAGCAATTACATGCCCTTGAACACAGGCGGTAGTCCACCGACATACCGCTCAGTACGTTTCTCCAGTTTTGGCACTATATACGGTGCCAATGTAGCAAGCTCGTGAAATCTAGTGGTGTAGGCCAGATGCCCAGCACCAATCATGACATGGTTGAGCAGTTATGTGTAACGACCGGTTTTAACGGTTACGTGTGTTAATAAATAAACTTTATTATATTTTAAATAATGTTGTGATAATAATATAATAACATTTGGAGTATTATAGTTAACTAGTAACTAACTTGATCAGATTGGTCAAGTGGGTTAACTAGTTAAAATTCTGAGTGGCTAAACTTGCCAAATAGGCAAAATTGATTTAAAAGAGGGGTAAGGGCTTTGACTTAAGTCAAAGTCCAGAAATTTCAATTATGTGTGTGTGTTTTACGTGAAGAGCAAGAGGAGAAGAAGAGAAGTACAAGCCCTAGTTTTTCATCCATGATTCTCGTTGACTACATGGGAAAGTTTCAAGATTTAAGCCTTTAATCTTAACCCTAAGTGCTATCTAACATCTTGTAAGTGATTCTAATCTCATTCATGATGTTGGTTGAATGTTTTTAAGATGAACAAAGTTAGAGTTTAGTTTAAATCTTGAAATTGGTTGTTTAAATGGGTTAGAAACCATAAGTATATGGGTGATCAAGTAACTAAACATCTAATTTGATTAGAAATCAATGATTATGAACATGGGTGTTCATGGGAGATTTTATGATGGCTGAAATTGAATGAAAAACGAGTTAGTAAATCATGCACATGTGGTGTTTGATGAATTGCTTGAAAGAAAAGAGATTATATGCTGAATTGAAAGAAATTGTGTTGCTGCACTGTTATTGTAAAATCTGTATAAAATCATAGAAAAATCATGAGAAAATGAGCCTTATATGCTTAGAAATCTCTTTGAAAGGGCTACAATCCATCTTTTGACATGAAAAGCTGAAAACAAACTTAAGATGGGTTAAAATGGCAATTACAGCAGCAAAATAGAAAAATTCAACAAGCTGAATTGTGAAAATAAAGGTGCAGACCTGATTTTGCAAATTGTGTATAAAATCAACCGTGTATCCGTTTGAGGCGTATTTTATATGCTTGGAAAGCTCTAAGAGTCTACTACAACCCATCTTTGAACATGAAGAGCTAAAACATATTGTAAATGTGTCAAAAATGTTGATTACAGCAGCAACTCAGAAAGTTGCTGCACAAAAATAAGATTTTCCATAATGTGATAAAAATGGGAAATTGAGTATGGGTGATGTTGAACATAAATAGATGATACTAGTGTGTTATGTACATCTAAATAAATGTTTTAGAAGTATCTAAGATACTTGTTCATGGGTTTTGATGGGAATGATGGGTTTTGGGTAGAACTCATGTAAGAAAGCGTTGTTGGGTGGATATGGATTATAATCCATGGGTTAAATGTTAATGTGCAATAAATTGATGTTAAAATTGATAAAAGTTATGATCTTGGGTGAATATAGACTAAAATGGGTGATTATAGATAATCATGAGATAATTAGGATCATAACTAGTGTAATGAACATCAATATTTGATGAAATGCCTAAGGGAGGCATATAATATGATTGATTGTGATAATTGGATAAAATTTGCTATATGTAGTAAGATAAAGTCAATTGTGTGATAAATTGACTTTGAGAAAGTCAAACGGGTCAAGTGGGTTGAACTTGATTGTATGTATGTGTATGTTAAGATGATTGCAATGTGTGCATAGGTGATGAAAATAAAGTCCACAGGCAAGGAAAGGAGCTTGCTTTGTAATTAGAGCTTTGGACCAAAGGTAAGTCACCTAATTGATTGAGTCACTTAATATGTTGTTAAATTCACAAGGTGTGTGATTAAGGTAAATTGACTCTAAGTGATGGTTAGTAAATTGAATTTACTATGTGGTTGACCCATTGGGGATATGGGCAACAATACACAATGAGTGTGTAAATCACAATGAGTGTGATGTGAATGTCTTGAGTGACAGGTGTTGAATAGTAATTGAGTTTACTATACACGACGAGCGTGTAAGTCACACGGGTGTGACATTAATGTCTTGGGTGACATGTGCTGCATAGTAATTATGTGAATTAAACACAATGTGTGTGTGTGTGTGTTAAATTAAATCTACAAATAAGTGTACAATAAGATTGTGGTGGCAATCGTATTTTCTACTAGTGAGTAGACTAAACTTAATAACCATGAGGGTTAATATGTGTATGTGGTGCAATGAGTGCGTAAACATTAATGTAAACCGTAATGTGTGTGGTTAGAGTTTACATTGAGGGTATGAAAGTGTTAGTAGACTATTGACTTATGGTAGTAGCTACCAGTATGTTGATTTTTAAAGTCAAAGTTGTGTGTTTTGTTTAATTATTGTTAGAATTGAAATGTGTGTGTGACTTTTTGATTAGATTGTGTATGTGTATGGGTTGTAAGTCACTTAATTGAAATGAGTTGTGTTTAAAACGTGGCTAAATTCACAATGTGTGAGATTGTGTTAAGTGACTTTAGGTGTTCATTAGTAAATTGTGTTTACTATATGATTGACCCATTTGACATATGGGTATTTATACACAATGGTGTGTAAGTTACCCAACTTGCTATAAAATTACATATAAGTAGTAGAAAGAGTCTCCTTGATTGTTGGTGTTTATATATTGATTGTGCATAACTTGACTAATGAAACTAATTGAGTTAAGAGACCTATGAGAAGGCTTTTTTAGTTTCAATATGAATGTTATGCTTGAGTTGTATGTGTAATATAAATTGCATAAAATTAGCCGGATGAGCCGGTAGATGATTTCATGATACCACATGAGTGTGGATAACCGGATGAGCCGGTGAAATTGATCAATTAAACCACTAGAGGGTGGACAACCAAAAATAATGAGTCAAACCACGAGAGTGTGGATAACCGGAAGAGCCGGGAATTTAAATTGGTGAAACCCCTAGTGTGTGGGTAATTGGATGAGCCAATAATTTGAGAATAGTGGTGTAATTAGCCAAACAGTTTTTCTGAATTCGTGTTTTGCTATTCGGATGGCATTCTAAGGCACTGTAACCCCTGAGAATGTTCCATAAACATGTGTTAAAGTTGTTTAGGTTTTCTTACTTAGTTCTAACGAAATAATGGTGAAAACAACGTGTGTTATGCAGGTACTTATGTAATAAAGGCGAATGTGATCCGGAAAGGATGATATTGGATCGAATGAAGCTTCGAACGATACAAGTTAATATTGAGAAGACTTGTTTATTTAAAAAATAGATGTGTTTGTATATACTAAACCATATAAGTGGTTTTTAAACAAGTTTGTGTTGGTTTTTGAATGTGACAGGTTATAA
Source organism: Mikania micrantha (assembly GCA_009363875.1). Taxonomy (NCBI): domain Eukaryota; kingdom Viridiplantae; phylum Streptophyta; class Magnoliopsida; order Asterales; family Asteraceae; genus Mikania; species Mikania micrantha. The sequence continues at coordinate 26,854,607 of CM018682.1, read as the reverse complement.
AGGGTTGTTTATTGAGTTTTCAAACAAACCCTTGCAAATTTTTTTATGGGACCAAATTCCGCAACGTTTTTATGTTTAAACAAGTGTTTTCTGATCCGTGTGGGATTAGGGTGTCACATTATGTCTCAACCTTCTTCAGCTCATTCCTTGGGCAAAACTCAGCCCTCAACGAAGTCTTGAATTCCTCCCACGGCATGGACAGTGTCTCATCCCTGCCCCTAGTTTGGACCTGAGCATTCCACCAGGTCAATGCTCGTTTGTTGAACGAGCCAGCAACATACCTCACTTTATGCTGATCAGGACAGCCACTGATATCGAGGGTTGTCTCCATCTTTTCGATCCATTGGATCAAGTCGACATCTCCCTCATTGCCACTAAAGCCAGGTGGCTTTCATCCCACAAAGTTCTTGTAGGAGTAGTCCTGCTGGTTTCTAGTGTTTCCACTGCCTTCACCAGATGAATTGCCAGTGTGGTTGCCACTAGATTTAATCATGTTCATCATGTCGGGAATTACTTCCCTCGGTTGACTGGTCAGTAAAGTGGCTAGTGCGATAGTAGCAGGGTCCAACTCATGGTTGGGTGGATTATGTGGAGAAGGAGGTGGAGGTGGTGGTGGAGATGTAGGTGGTGTCGGTGTTGAGGAGTGAGGTGAATGCGGTGGTGGTGGAAACAATGGTGGAGGTCTTCTTGGCAGCATTCTGATCAAAACCGAAAGAAAATCGGTTAGTGCAGTGATCGAATGCAGAAGACACATGTACGTAAAGTCCTAAGTCTTATGTTCTCTACATAAAGGTCCCTAGGTTATAGTCTAGGCCAAACCGTTTAAGTAACATGACTTATATTTCTCTATAACCATGGCTCTGATACCAATCTGTCACACCCCGAGCCGGCGGGCTGGATCAACTTTCCCGTCGGGTGGAAGGTTCTCGGGGCGCGATATCGTGTGATAATCAAAATGAACAGATTGTTTACATGGCACATGATATATAAATGAGAAAGGCTAACATGACATTGATACATAATTACAAAGTTAAATTACATTGTTATGTTCATAATTTAACTAAGTAATTATACCCAAAAGAATCATTGAGTTTTTTTATCTTGTATCTGCACAAGATTTACAAAAGATGATTCATAGTTTTGTCATTCAAAATATGCACAAACAAAATGAATCTAGGTCTTCTAAAAGTCCACTAGCTTAAGTCATGAATGCTGGTGACTAAACCTGTTCGTCACCTGAGAAAAACGTGCATTTAAACAAAGTCAACACTGGGTTGGTGAGTTCATAAGTTTAGTAATTGAAAACCATTGTTTTATTGTCATTCACAATCACATTGTCATACACAAGTTTTGTTGATATTTGTCTCATTCGTCTCACACAATGTCCTCCCCTTAGTTATATTTACAAATAATATTTCACCCAAATCAAACATGTTTATATATAGGGCTTACGTAGGGGAAACAAGCCCCAGCCGCCATCCCACCACATGCTCAATCAGAACTCAACACCACTTGTAATACAACTATGGATACCCATTTCTTTCTCACATGTGTTCATCCCAAATGTTATTCACCCATAGATTGTGTCATCACCCATTGTGTTGTATGTAAAGAATAATATAGTATGAGGGAAGCATGTTATCAAAAACCCAAGTAATGATAAGCCCTCAATGTTTAAGGAAAACAGATTTATTAAACCTTGTCCTTATTATTATTCTATCGTTTGTAGGGTTAACTGTAATCCACTTCTAAAAATAGAGGTGACAGTTAACTTGTGGATGTTGTTCTCAGTCTTGAATGTATAGAGCCTAAATGGGATCCATTGTGGTCCTCACGTAATCAGACCACAATGCATCCATATCCCATTTGTGTTCTCATTGCCTTCAACAAAGCTATTACCAGTTATATGACATGAGAGAAAGTCAATTCCTCAGTCTACTAGTCAATAGAATCGAAGGATTTAATTACCATTAGTTACAGTAGATTAATATCACCATGTGTCGTTTACCAAACCTGACTAATGTCGCCCTGTTACCAGTCATACGATACTGGCCAATGATAATGTTACGATCAACGTACCGGCCTCACTCGCCGGCGGTTTGTCAAACCTATGGTACCACTACGTTATCGTCGGTTTAGTCGCACTAAATTAACTAGTAAACGATTATCTAGTAGGGACTTACAATTGTATTTGAACTCCTGAACACATGATTGTTGTGATATAATACAAACAGTTTAATAGTAATCAATTGTTGTTATGTTCACCCATTGTCATCATCTCAGTATTGTCTGTTCTCCGTGTTATGTGTTCTCATAGTCTTTAACAAAGTGTTATAAGAACTTGTCTTATTACACAATGTTAGTAATGTACGAATGATATTATTATCATGAAATTATGTTATAATGAATATCATTCTTGTTATTCTTTGTATGTGTCTCATGTTATCCCATAGTCTTCACCTAGTTGTAACCTTAGTGTTGAAAGAACTAGTCTTACTACACTTGGTTAATTCAGGTGGTGAATGATATCATGAAATTATGTTTTCATCATATCATTCTTGTTAATTCGTGTAATTGTCAAAGTGTTATCTCATGGTTATCTCATTGTTCATTCTTGTAAGAATAATAAAGTGTTATAAGATATAATCCTACAACTTGTATTATTCTGTTGTGTTGATGTAATTCATGAAACTATGTTATCATGATTCATCCTTGATATCTTAGTTATGTCATGATCACACAAGCATACATGCAATGATACGTGATAATAAAGATAAAACAATATTATCTAAATCATAGTATAATGGAAATGTAGTACTAAAACTTTTAAATAATTAAAAGGATTAGTATGTTTCTCAGCCCAGTGACGGAGCTTGACTAAATTGAAAGGGGGGGCGAAATCTTACGTGTTTAAAAATTTTTTTTTGCAATCGACCAGTATGTCTCGATTAGTTTGGTTAAAATGTTCGGATCTGTGATTCGGGTCAAGTCGGGTCAAGTCGGGTCAAGCAAATAAAAATAAAATTGTCTAATAATTATCATTATCAGGGCCGGTTTAACCAATTCGAAGACCCTAGACGACATATATGGGCCCTACATCCCTTCGAAAACTGACATTCTTTTCATATGTCTCTTTAATTCATTCGTTCTCTTGCAATCTTAGGCGATTCTTTGTTATGGATGTTTGTGGTCCGGTTTTTACGGTTTGAGACGGACTTAGGGCTGTCATAACAGGTCAGACACGACACGTTAAGACACGACACCTTAAGACACGAAACATGAACTGGTTAGACACGAACACAGCACGAATTCTTATCGTGTCTGTTTTTTCAAACACGAACACGACCTGTTAAAAACACGTAAACACGAAATGACCTCTTAAGGAACCTGCTAACAATTAACACTATAAATGACATGTTAAAGAACCTGTTAAAAGTCGTTAAAGAACCTGTTAAAGAACTAGGGTTAGACAATTAAAAATTTTTTGAAACTAATCGGTTACCCGCATATTTTATTATATTATTTATTTTAAATTTTAATAGGTCTTAACAATTTTAACAGGTCTTAAGAGTCTTAACATGTTTTAACGGATCTTAACGGGTCTTAGCGGGTTTTATTTGTTTAGACACGAAAAATAAACAGGTCTTAACGTGTCGACCTGTTTTAGACACGAAACATGTTAAGGGTAAACACAAAACATCTTAAATCGTATCGTGTTAACGTGTTCGTGTCTGAAAATTGCCAGCCCTAGACGGACTAACCATTTTACGGTTTGAGATGGACTAATTACATTGTAATCCCAAATATAATTTTTTATTGAATAACACTTATATCATCAACCCTATAAATGCATATATTAATAATACATACGAGTCAATTGTTTCGACTTTTCCCATGATATGTTGAAGATTTTTTATGTTTATCTTGATTTGTAGCATCACCTTCTTCTTCAATAACCTTTCTTTTGAAAAACAAGTCAATTGTTTTTACCTTTTCCATAATATATTGATTCAAACTAAAGTCTAAACGTCTAAACAAACAAAATGAGAGGGATGCTAATGGGGTAAAAAAATGAGAGGGATGGAACGAGTATTTTTTAAAATTTGTTTTTTAGGGGGGCGAAAACAGTATTTTAAAAAAAAATTTGGCTTACGGTCCGAAAATTAACACTACTGGCGAAAAAAAGAGGGGGGGCGGTCGCCCCCTCCGGTCCCTTCTATGCTTCGTCAATGTCTCAGCCCCACAATTTAAAATCAGTAAGATTAGAAAAAGGGGCGTATGAACTCACCTGGTAGTTGATGTGGTTGACTAAGCAATAACAGAAAATGCACGCGCTCGTTGTTGTTCTTGAGATTGTGTTCACGATCCTATATTGATTCCATATTGTATGTAACTTATGAGTATGAGTTATGGGTTTACCCTAACTTTGTTTGACTCTCGTAGGCGTTTGTGATTTATCCGTACTCGAACCCATATGATGAGGTACTACACCGAGATGTCGCCATTTAAGACTAGACTTAGTGTATTACCTCTTCTTGATTTGTGATCACTTGACTTAACTCCATGACATGTCTCAAAGTTTGAAAATCTATATAGTTTCTAAGTATAACTTAGGTTTATTGGTTATATTTTCTTTATTGTACCCATGCAAACCATGAAATGATCCTCTTTGTTAGAGAGTGTCCATGTAAATAACAAGTTTCAAAGTTTATTTACTTAACATTTTGATAGAAAAGACTTCAGGCGTTATGTAATTGTTTAACAATGTCTTCACCACCTTTGTAGTAAATTTTGTTAATACTCATGAATCTATGCATGTAGTTTAATGAAATGGGTTCAAACTTCAAACACATCATTATCTAGCCTTGGGGAATGGCTGCCATGCGAATGATTATGGCCAAAGTTTCACACGAATGAGGCTGCTTGTTGTCATGCGAGTGAGTAGTCCCGACCGAAGAGGTTTCAGCCGAGTGGAGGTTGCCATGCGAACCAGGAGACCGAATGTGGCTGCCTGCGAATGAGGTGACCGGTCATGCGAATGGCGTATTGACCGAAGGAGATGGCATTGGATGAGATCATTCGGCCAAGGGTTTATTCGGTCCTGTGGCTAGTTCATACGGCCCATGGCCATTCGGCCAGGCTGGGACTTCTCCCATTCGGTCGGGGAACCCATTCGGACGAGCTGTAGGCAACCGAGCCTTGAGTGCCCTTCTCAAGTCCCCATAGTGATCCATGATGTTTTTCAATGGTGGTGTAGGTGAGAACCAGTTTTCGGGGGTGTAGGGTTCGAATAGGAATGGTTTTAACCGGCTAAGTGATGGGTTCGAACAAGGGTTTACAAAACCCTAAATTTCGCAACTTTGAGATTCATTTACCTTCGATTCAGTGGTTTTTGAAGCAGATCCTTTGTACTTTCGAGTAGAGGATATCAAGAGCTTCGATTTGGCACCAAGTTTGCGCGATTTGGTCAAGATTCGAGTGAGTTATGGTGGTTTTAGTGGGAGAAAACCCTAGAGAGAAAGAAACCGGGAATGGGGGTTTAGAGAGAGTGTGAGTGTGTAATAAATGAGGAAGAAGACCTCATTTAGGGTTTATATACCCCGCGGGTGTTCGGGTTCGTTTCGGTTATTCGGTTTTCGTTACGTTTCCGGAACGTAATCGCGTATTTTACAAATTTAAATAAATGGTTTTATTTTTAGGTTTTAAAGATGGTTATTCCTAGTAAATCTTTTCATTCTTTTATTTTATTATTATTAAATCGTTTTATCATTTCGTTTCGTCAGATCGTTCCGCCATCGCGCGTATTCGTTCTAATCGTCACCCGAACGAACACGACGAGGGTTTCACTTTCTGATTTTTTGTTTTCTACTTTCCAGTTATCATTCAGAACGTTAAACTCACAGATATGTTTGTGTGAATCGTCACCCACGCAAACACACTGTCAGTTCATTGTTCGTAAACGAAACTGAATTGTTATTTGAATTGCGTTTCCTCACTGACGGACTCAACTAACTTGCCTATTTTCACATTGTTATCATAGAATTCACATTGTTTTCTTACTGAATTGTCGGCCATCTGATTCCTGTTATTTGTGGATATCAGATCGCAACAGATATGTTTTTGTCGTTTGTTTTCATACTGTTGTTTCTCATGAGTTGTTGTATTTATTGTATTTAAATTTTCACTTAAACACATACAACTGTTGTCACACAACTGTTTACACATTGTGTTTACACATAGTAAATAGTGAAAGTACACGTACCGTACGAACTTGCCGGACGATCAGGTACTGGTTGTCACAAGTTGTTAAAGCTACAATCAAAAAGCAAATATTGTAGGGTTTGATGAGACGGTTCCAATGCCATCGAAACGAGTTCAATCGGAGTTCGTTTAGGTCGGTTTTAAAGATTTTAAAAATCCCTTTTAGCCTTAAACAAAATATACTTTTTATCTGATCATTGCCCTCTCACACACACATATATATAATATATATATATATATAGTAAACTGTTTTTATTATTGTGATCCTTGAATAAGATCTCCTTATCAAAAACTAACAAAGTGTTAAAATTGGCCTAATACTAGCCATTGTAAATTAACATGTATTCTGATTCTCGTAATTTTCCGGCTCACTTTCAAAGTGTTCAAACTCCGTCACTAGTTATATGACACGTCATAAACATACCAGAACCATAACTTTTGGTTAATTTCTTATCAATTAATTCGATTCGATTAAGTCGGTTAAGTTTTAACATATTATACATATAAAAATATAGATTTTTGCCTAAGAAAATTAGATTTGAATAAAAATATGGCATTTGACATGTCAAGAACATAAAAACAAAATTCTAATACAAACAAAAAATCTAATAAAAGAAATTCAAAAATCTTGCATAAAAAATCAGAATCTATTACAAAAAATCAAAATTTTTGTACAAAAAAGTAAAGTCCAGTACAAAACAAAAATACAGTACGAAAGGAATGTAGTACACAAAAATACAGAACACAAAAAAATTTAGAAATCTAGTAAAAAAATTATATTTTATACTTAAATTATCTTTTCTTCTTTTTTTACATGGCATATGTCAAATTTTTATTAATGTATACTATTATTACGTAAAAATCTATTTTATTTGATTACTAGGTTATTATCCCATGTGTTGCACTGGTTAAATAAAAAAATATAACGAATAGTTTTAATTTAAATATGATTACAATTTCGTATAATTTAATATTTTAGGTATTAAAAAAATAATATTATTATATCTTTAAACACTAATTTTTTTGTAATTTGTTTTTCTTTAAACATTATTTTTTAGTAATTATTTTTGAAAATTTTATAATAAAAGTTTGTTTTTTAATATTAATATATTTTAATTTGATGTATTAAAAAATATATTTTATTTTAAAAATTTATAAAAATGATATTTAATATTTAATATTACATGTATTTAATAAGAGATATACGGAAAATAATGGTTGAGAAGCTGCAGAAATATTTCATGTAACACTAAAAAACTTGATTTATCAGAATAGATAAATTTTTATCTGTTTTAAACTTTTAAATATATTATGGTTTGTTTATGAGTTTGGAGTGAAATCAAAACATATGATTCTTGCATCTTTTTCATTCAAATATTTCTTTCCCCGCCCTGCAACTTTGCCCCTTCTCCGATGGCAGTTGCTTCTCAAGCGTCGGCGAACACTGTCCTCTCCGGCGAAGACCCTCTCCTACCACATCTCTGGTAATTCCCAATCGATACTCTCTTCCCATTGAAAAATTGTAACAATTTTTTATCACTAAATAAGCCCTCAATTTATGTAAATCGTCAGAAATTGCATCACGCATGCTTGATTCTTGCAGATTTTCGAATTCAATTTGCTATAAAACTGTTGAATATGATTCAAACCTTTTGATTTTGCTCTGATAGGTCGATTAAGCAAGCCCTAGACAAGTTAGAATTGTCCAAAAATGCATTGGATGATGTGTACGAGCTTGTGTATAAATGTATCGAAACCTTCAAGCATCATTCAGATTATCGAAATGATATCAGGTTTCTCAAGATCTGGCTTATATATGTAAGCTTGTTTGTTTCTTTTTATCTGTCTATAATTGTACAGCTTGTTTCTTAAAGCCAACCTTTTAGTTTCAAATATTAGACTTTCAAAATTAACCCTAGATTTCTTTACCTGCTGCGTCCTTAATAAACTTAATTGTAGCGTTCAGCTTGCAATTCAATCAATGGTAGAAAATTTCACTCACAACATGACAAATTGTTGGGTCTAAGAAGGATGAGAAGCAAGAAGCTATGTTCTTAGGAAACAGAAGATGCTTTCAAAGAAAACTCTGACTCAAATACAAACAAAGATAATCAAGTAAAATACAGTTATAAGGAGATATAGAGCTCCCAATTTAAGCAAAATGGTGGCACAATAAGTGGCAACATAGGCAATAACATAATATTATAAATTTATAATATCATAGAGAACAAACATGTATATGAAATAAAGTAGAGGTTAAAATATGCAAAGTTCTCCTAAAAATGTGATAAGAACCGACATTCTAAAGCACCGCTATGTTACATCTACATTATGTCCTCATAGACGTGTAGTTGTAGAAAATCTTGTCTAATTCGCTAATCTTAGGTTGGTTTAGGCTTGCTTTTACCTCCCCCCCCCCCCCCCCCCCCCTCACAATGAGGGTTTCTCCCGCTCTAATTGGGCCGTTTCTTGATTTCTTTTTACATGCCCAAATTATATCAATCTACCTTCCCTTATCTCATCCGCTATGTTGGCCACTCATAAACTATCTCTAAAAACCTCATTTCTTCCTTTGTCTAACCTTGTGTACTCACATATACCACATGGACCACATTCTCATCTCCGCTACTTTCATCTTATGTGCTTGTGTCTTCTTAATGATTCAACAGTTTGTTCCATATAGCATAGCTGGTCGAACTGCAACATATAAAATTTAGCCTTTAACCTAGTTGGAAAGTTCTTGTCGCACAGTACCCCTAAAACTACACTCCAATTATACCAGCGTGCTTGTGCTTGGTGTGTGATGTCACTATCTATGTTCCTATCATTGTCTACAAACGATGCTAGATCCTTAAAGCTTATCAACTTGCAATTCAAATAGGCTTAAATTTGTAACTGAAAACAAAGTCCGCTTGACTAAAGCTAAATTGCATGTAATAGTGTAACCTAGGTTTTGATATCCTTTAAGATTAGGGTTTGATTTTTGAGCATTAAATGAAACTTTCTATGTAATAAAGCAAAATAAAAAAACTGTTTTCTGCCTGCAGATTGATCTTAGTCCTGACCACAGGGCTGTCTTCAGAGAATTAGAACAACTTAAAATTTGCTTGGATAAATCTTTGCTATATGAGTCCTATGCATTGGTATTGGAAGCAATGGGTATGGTGGGTGAGGCTCATTTGGTGTATCAATCAGGCATTTCAAGGTTCTTACAATCTTCTTCTGCTGTTTATGTCTAAATATATGACCAAGGGGTTGAAGAAAAAAATATGTAACAAATTTGATTATTATGAGGTCATATCTGATGGGAATGTCATCGAGTTCTGCTTTAGGAATGCTGAACCAATAGGGAGGTTGAAGAAGGCACATGGATACTTTCTTGAGAGAATGCACACAGTAGTAGATGCGTGTTCACCTCCAAAGGTATTGCTCAGCTTTTTTTAATGTTGTCCTAACTTCTATGAACATGATGACTACTAGGCACTAAATTTAAAGACATTGGCCCTTTCTTGTAAATAGTCTTGAACTGAATCCGTTTGTTAATTCTAGATTTCCAACTACACACTCCAATTTTTATTTCTTTGGTATTTTTTATCTGACTTCAACTGATATATATTTGTATGTATGTATGTACATATAATTTTTTTCTAGATGGATGGAGAGAATGGATGTGTGAATCCGTGGTCAATCTTTATTATCAAAAATCAATTGCAAAAGATGAATACTGAAATATTAAAATACCAAGTAAGAAACTTTGGTCTTCATTCTCTGATGTTATAAGCACGCTTTTATCTATTTATTTATTATTTTTGACCCCATTTTTAACATTGTGTTTAGGGATACCATGAAAGTAGTAAATGTTATCCTGGGAAGGTGGCATTATCATCTTTGCACAAGTCAGTTAGGAATAAGATCATTGAGATAGGTAATGTTACTATACCTATAATGAGTATCTTTGATGATATGTTATAACAGGCTACCTTCCAGCACTTCATTATCTGTTTTATTTCTTGTGAAACCTTCTAGCCTGAGGTTTCAATCTGGTATATTAAGCTTACATGTAGTGATCAAATTAATCTAATCTTGTTGAATAATGTAAAGTTAAATGTAATTGTGTTGTAACAAAATGGTAACAATCTTTGTATATTATTGTATCTTATAATGTGAGAATACAAGAGAATATATAGGCTTAGATCTAGAAGATGAAAAGCCTTTAGGAAGACAAAAAGACTCAACATGAATACATAATTTATGATAATTATGAACTATTTAATATGACTAATAAATTAACTAGAAGATGAATGGCCCAAGGCCTTAATGACTTCGGTTAATACTCCCCCTCAAGCTAATGGCGGGAACTGACTTTGAGCTTGGTCTTTAGTAAAGCAAATCGATCAGTCGGAAGTGGTTTTGTGAAAATGTCTGCAATCTGATCCTTTGTAGATATGAATCTAACCATCAGTTGACCCCGAGCAACACGTTCACGAACAGTGTGATAATCAACTTCAATATGTTTGGTTCTAGCATGGAAAACTGGATTTCTGGAAAGATAAGTAGCTCCCAAGTTATCACACCAAAGGGTAGGAGCAGCCTTCATTATAACATGTAACTCACGAAGAAGAGTTTCAAGCCAAACAAGCTCTGAGACGGTATCGGCCATAGCTTTGTATTCAGATTCGGTTGATGACCTTGATACAGTCTTTTGTTTTCTGGCAGACCAAGACACTAGATTATTCCCGAGATAGATGGCATATCCCCCCGTGGATCGACGGTCATCAGGGCAACCAGCCCAATCTGCATCTGAGAAAGCCTGAATATAACTGTTGTGTGAATCAGCATAGGCATGAAGATGAATCTGTGATGAATGAGAGATCAGCAACCCATGATTGACGGTTCCAAGAAGAAACCGCAAAATCCTTTTAACCGCAGACCAGTGATTTTCTGTGGGAGAGTGCATGAACTGACAAACCTTATTAACAGCAAAGGAGATGTCTGGGCGAGAGAGAGTGACATACTGTAATGCACCCACAAGTTGGCGATACCGTACCGGATCCGAGAAGGCTGGACTGTCACCAAGAGACAGGGAGGATGTGGTAGTACAAGGAGAAGGAACAGGTTTGGCCGACAACAAATTTGCACGAGCAAGTATATCCTGAATATATTTCCGTTGAGATAAAATAATATCAGAACCCTGACGCACAACCTCCACACCGAGGAAGTAAGATAAAGGGCCCATATCTTGTAAAGAAAAGGTGGCGCCAAGACGTTTTACAACCTGATCAATGGCCCTGTCATTGTTCCCTGTAAGAATAATGTCATCAACATAAACGAGCATATAAAGAAGTGTCCCATGATGTGAATATATAAACAGTGAAGGATCCGTTTTAGAGCCATAGAATCCAAGCGAACCAAGAGCCGAACAAAGCCGTTCAAACCAGGCCCGAGGAGCCTGCTTAAGACCGTAAAGGGAACGGCGAAGTAAACACACATGATCTGGGTAATGAGGATCAACAAATCCTTGAGGTTGCTGCATATACACTGTTTCCTGCAAATTTCCATTTAGAAAAGCATTTTGAACATCTAATTGTCGGAGTGACCACTTTTGAGTAACTGCCAAGGATAAGACTGTGCGAATGGTAGCAGGTTTCACAACAGGACTAAAAGTTTCGTTATAATCAACACCCTCTTGTTGATTGTATCCCTTGGCAACTAAACGTGCCTTATATCGACTCACCGCCCCTGTTTGATCACGTTTGATCCTGTACACCCATTTGCAATTTATAACATGATAATTTGGATCACGAGGAACTAATGTCCATGTTCCATTCTTTAATAGTGCAGAGAACTCCTCGGCCATAGCCTTACGCCACTGAGGATTGCCATTTGCGTTGGTAAAGGTTACGGGTTCGGTTTCTGGCTTAGTGGTTGCATGAAAGGCGGAAGGATTATATTTTTGTGGAGGTTTCACGTTTTGACGAAGGTGGCTGGGACGAGCACGATTTGAGTTAGGAGGCGGCTGATTTGAATCTGTTTGTGAAGTAGAAAACGGCTGAGTGGTAGTGAATTGATTGAATGCAGGAATTGTGGATGATGTGCGACGGGAATAGGTTATGAGTGGTGGAGATGGAGGCTGCCCGGCAGGAGCCGATGAGGAAGTTTCAGGAGGCGGCGGAACAGGAAGATCAGCCGCCGGAGATGCGGTTGTGTGAGGAGATGAAGGAGCCGCTGAACTGGTTTGTGGCGGAGGAGGCTGTTCGGATGGAAAAGTAGGACCATCCGGGTAAGAGGAGACATATGGATTTGAGGTGGGTGTAAGTGGTGTAGTTGGTGCAGATGGCGGTGTATGAAAAGGAAAGACACTTTCAATAAACCGAACGTGACGTGCGATGTACAAACGTTCATGAATCGGATCGAAGCAGCGATAGCCATGATGGGATGGACTATAGCCTAGAAAAACACACGAGACGGAGCGGAAATCCATTTTGTTAGGATTGTACGCACGAAGATGGGGAAAGCATTGGCATCCAAATACCCGTAAAAAGGATAAGTCGGGTTTAATTTTGAAAAGGTGTTCAAAAGGAGAAAGGTTGGCGGTGGTTCTAGATGGCATTCTATTAATTAGATAAACCGCGGTGTCATATGCAAAGTGCCAAAAACGAGAGGGCACACGAGATTGGGCCATGAGAGTAAGGCCAGTTTCAACGACATGTCGATGTCGTCGTTCAACCGTGCCGTTTTGCTCACTTGTGTGAGGACACGAGATACGATGATTTATGCCAATTTGTTTAAAAAATGAAGAGAGTTGTCGGAACTCTCCTCCCCAGTCGGATTGAACCGCTTTAATTTTAGTGGAGAACTGTCGTTCAACCAGTATGATAAAGCGTTTAAAAGTGTCTAGTACATCTGATTTTTGTTTTATTGGAAAAATCCACATGAATTTTGTAAAATGATCAACGATTAGGAGAAAGTAATTGTGGCCATCAAATGAGGGTACAGGAGCAGGACCCCAAACATCACAAAAGAGTAGATCAAATATATTAGATGTTTTATAATCAGAAGGTGGTAAATGCAACTTTGAAGATTTTCCAATTAAACATGATTCACAATGAATGTTAAAAGATTTGTCTAGGACAGGTAAATCAAACTTTGAAATCATAGAACGGAATAAACTAAAATGAGGATGCCCTAATCGTTGATGCCATGTGGTTGTGGAAGCTTTATTTGCTGAAAAAGCGACTTTAGGAACTGGCTGCGAGAACGGAAAGCGAATAGAGTAGAGTCCCCCATCACTTGGACCCGTGAGGAGGGTATGATGTGTAACCTTGTCCTTCACACAAAAAAAGGTAGAGTGAAATTCAAAATAGACATTGTTATCAAAGCAAAATTTTTGTACAGAAAGTAAATGTTGTTTGATATCTGGAACATGAAGAATATGCTTTAGATGATAGGTTTTAGATGGGGAAAAGATTTTTTTGTGACCAATGTGAAGAATAGGAAAGCCTTTACCATTACCAACGTGCAGGTTGTCCTCACCGAAGTAAGACTGGGCAGAATCGAACCCTTGCATATCTGGAGAAACATGTGAATTTGAGCCAGTATCTGGAATCCAAGATTGTGAGTTTTGAGACCTGAAATCAGTAAAGTTAGAGATAGGTTGTCTTGAACGAATAGTTGATGGATCCCTGTTTGGGCATTGGGTAGGAAGATGGCCAATGCCACACCTATTACACGACCCGTACACAGTGTTTTGATTTGATGCCCATGAAAACTGTGAAGAACCTCCTCGGTTATAAGAAGTGCCCCTGGAATGAGTGAAACGACCACCACGACCACCACGACCACCACGATTTCCCCCACGGCCCCTACCGCGAGAGGTGTAGTAGGCCGACGGACTGGAGGAGGAGCCTCCATTAGAACTAGCCGTGGATGCAGAAGATGAAGCTGATTGTGGTTGAAGCTGAAGGCCTAACTTTGTAACAAGTTGTTGAAGACTTTGCAGTGTTTCATCAGGAATGGATGACGATGGTGTAGGATGAGTTGTAAAGGCATGGACCGGAGGCACATCAGAGATTGGCTTCTTGATCATGTACTCGTGATCAGCAAGAAGCGCAGGAAGTTCAGAGAAGACAGCAGTGTAGTCACGAGAAAATAGATTCTGTTTGACTCCATTATATTCTTCACGTAAACCTGAAACAACAAGCATTAGTATATCTTTTTCATCCATAGGTTTACCGATGTTTGCAAGAGCAGTGGCGTATTCTTGTGCTCGATCAAGATACGCAGTTGTGGTTTCATCACCATGCATCTGTAAACGTAAAAACTGGGATCTGATAGTAAATTCTCGAGCCGATGTTGGTGGTGCATAAGTGCGGCGAAGTGCTTCCCATAATTCACGAGAAGTTTTTGTGGTCTGCACATGTTGAAAACACTTTTCTGAGATTGTAGAAGAGATCAGCATGCGGATGTGTGCATCATTCGATATCCATGCTCGATGACTAGGGTTAGGGACTTGTTCAGATGTTGCTGAAGAGGATTTTTCGGTTAAAGGAGGCTGGATTAGTTCTGGCGGGCAGGGTATGGAGCCATCAACGTATCCGAATAAATCGTTTGTGACAAGAAAAGGATGAATCATGGCCTGCCAATTGGCATAGTTTGTGGGTGTAAGGGTAAAAGCAAACTTGTGAGAGTTATTTGCTGTTTTATCTGCTTTGGTGAAGGGGGCGATCGGAGATGTCATGGCTACAAGATGGAGGACGATCGGCGAAGAAAGCCGATCGAAAAAGAAAGGCAGAGATGTTAGCAGCAATTAGGTTAAACCGGCTCTGATGCCATGTTGAATAATGTAAAGTTAAATGTAATTGTGTTGTAACAAAATGGTAACAATCTTTGTATATTATTGTATCTTATAATGTGAGAATACAAGAGAATATATAGGCTTAGATCTAGAAGATGAAAAGCCTTTAGGAAGACAAAAAGACTCAACATGAATACATAATTTATGATAATTATGAACTATTTAATATGACTAATAAATTAACTAGAAGATGAATGGCCCAAGGCCTTAATGACTTCGGTTAATAAATCTCTGCTGCATATTTCCCTCGCTACTTTTAAGCTTCTGTATGTTTGTAACATACATGTTATTCCCATATAGTTGGATTATCATACAGCTTTCAGGTTTCAGTTTTTGGCATTTTACTGCATCTTATGTTGCCTTTGTTAGGAAAGGCTCAAGATGAGTGAATCATTCATGCCAATCAAATTCTGTGAAATGGTACTGTTTATTACGGAATGTAGTGAATACTTTTTCATGAGAAAAAAAAAGAATAAGTCCAACTTCTCATCTCATCTTGATATTTAATTCCAGTGAAATTTCCACTGGTAAAAGGGCCATGAGGAATCTAAGTGAAACTAGCATGTTTCAAAAATACGAGTACAGGACCACCTATGCATAAAGCTATAATTTTGTTGGTAACATTAGATTTTTAACATCCCAAGAATTGAAGGATATTTGAAAAACCTTGGAATGTTATGGTCTTTTCTTCATGGAGTTTTAATGTCAAATTCAACAAAACAGCATGAATGAAACCAAGTTTTTCCAATTTAATTTCTTACGGAACACCAAAACTCTGATAAATAGTTCAAGAACAATAGTGTAGGTGTTATAGCAAGATCGTTCAGCTGTCTGTTCGTACTAGTGAGTTTTTCAAAATTTGCATTTGTGTAACAACTGCATAGCATGCCTCAAGTATGAAGATTTCCCTAACATCTTGCACTAGAAATACCTCCAAGTTGATATATCTTTTAAAGGTTTCATTGTAATATGCAATTGCAAGTTATCTTGTTATGAGATGTTTCTGATATAATGCATTACAGGTGGGAAAAAGTATCAGATCAAGGGTTGCGCTGGTAAGGGCGGGTTTGCACAAGTATACAAGGCGTGTGTCAACAGCAACTCAGACGAAGTTGTTGCTTTGAAGGTGATTAGTACATTGGCTATTCTCTTTTTTTGTTTTCTTTATATAACAAGAACTTATGAGGTTGAATAATTTCTAACTTTTAAGACACTGGCAGATACAAAAGCCTCCATTCCCATGGGAGTTCTACATGTATCGCCAACTTGATAAGAGGATACAAGATAATGAAGTAAACACTCCTGTTCTTGCCATATTATTTTATAATACTGTAGATGATAACTTGGGCAAGGGTCATAGTATGGTAGCAGGTAACTTGTTGGCACAGGTCAAAACTTTTTATTTCTTCAAAATTCTGTATAAAAATTAGTGTGCCAAAAGTTATACTGTTTTAATAATCTAATTCTAGTTTTTTGTTACCTGTTTGACCTGCCTGAATCAATCCGTTTATTAATAAATGGATTGAAATTGTTATTTATCATTTGGCTAAGCAACTGCCAACTGTATCTCCCCAGAGAATGTGCTTTGGATATGCTCATAGACTGCACCTATATTCAGATTACAGCATTCTTGTTTCAGATTTTTTAGCTCATGGGACGCTCCTGGTGAGTTAAGGAATTATGTATATCATATTCATTTCTCTCTTGTTTTTTTTCTTCTTTTTTCTTAATATTTGCTTCATTGCATAGGATGCCATAAACACCAACGTGTGTACTGGTGTCTCCATGGATGAAGTTTTGTGTATACATTACACAATTGAGATGCTCTCAATGCTTGAAAATTTGCATGGTAATGGCATTATCCATGGTGATTTTAAGCCTGATAATCTCTTGATGCGCTATGCTAGGTAAACCCAGGTCTAGAGTAATTGAATTACCAGATTATTTCATTTTCTTTTTGCTTCAAAATTTCTTACTTTTGGCAGGGGTGATCTAACTGAAGATGGATTTGAGACCCGTAGCGGTCCATGGCATGAACAGGTAACTTAAAATGAATTTGTTGATAAGTTAAGTTAGACGCTCTTATTTTCATAATTACTGTGGCAGGGACTTTGTCTTGTTGATTGGGGCAGAGGAATAGACCTGCAATTATTTCCTAACGACGTGAAGTTCAATGGAGATTGTCGAACATCTGGTTTTCGTTGTGTACAAATGCAAGAGAATAAGCCATGGACATATCAGGCATGTTGTTACCATCCACATTGTCTAATTTTGACTTTCACATTGACTTAATTTAGTTGACTTTTTGCTAGGTTGATACTTATGGCCTTTGTGTTATCGTTCATTTGATGCTTCATAATACGTATATGGAGATTGACAAGAAACCATCTCATGGAGGATATTCCTATCAACCGAAATCGCCTTTCAAGCGGTAGAACATCCTAAAAACTTTAGTTACAAATATTTTATAGGCAATGTTCATTATCCCAAAAACAAATAATATACAAAAATTAGTTACAAAAGTAAGATTCTCTTAACTTGGGTCGTGTTTGATGTTCTACTGCAGATATCATAAATTTGATCTTTGGAAAAAGCTTTTCACGGATCTGCTTAACAATTTCAACGACGAGGAACATTTGAAGATATTGGAAAGCTTAAGGAAATCATTCCAGGACTACATGTGCTCAAACCCTCACCTGATAAAACAGCTAAAGCAGTCACTCACAAAGCAAAGAATTTCAATGTGTTCTTCTTAGCCCGCATATGTAAGCATGTTGATTTTAAGTAAAGATAGATTAGTTTTATTGTCTAATACATTACCAAGTATTTCTAAAATAAACTATAAATTCCAGAGACTATCAAGACTAATGTGCTGTTTGGTTAAGTAAAACAAATATAATTATCTAATTATCTAGGCTACTTCCCTTAGCTCTTGTTTTGCTACTCATCACAAGTTAGGTGAATTGAAAGGTTTTAGTTTTAATTTACACCAAAGTTCTCTTGCAAGAATTAGCAGATATATCACTAACTATTGTGGGTGGATGTAGATATTGTTGCCGTATTGTGGATGTATGTAAGGTTTCAACTTTTTTTGCAAATGACCATCCTATAGAATCATCAAAATAGGCTGTCCACAAAATTTTAGGGCCACTTCAAGTTCTTAAAAGTGGTAGGTTAACTCTTTGAGAAAGCACTAGCAAAGTGACGTGTGTTGCGGTAGAGTGGTACAATTAAAACTCGTGCATTCTGGTTTGATTGTACAATTAAAAAACATATTAAGTCGTGGTGGATCGGTAATATAGATGCATAGTGGTACGATTAGAGCCTGTGCGGCTGTGCATTGTGGTTTGGCGGTACCATTAAAACACATATGAAGTCGTGGTAGATCACTTAGAGAGATTAAACCAGCTTGTATGTTTCAATATAATAATTTAAAAAAGTAATTTAGTGGAAAAAATATAACAAAACTCAATAGCAACATCATGTTATGCGACATGCTAATGAACTTTATTACGTGTTAGTGAGATTAATGTGGCTAAGTAAAAAAAAATAATATATAAATTTACGATGACTTAGTTATATAAATCAAAATATAGACAAAAAAACAATCATATAATGGTACCACTTATTTTTCACGTTATCAACATGTCAGTCAATATAACTTATGATTATTATATAATTTTTAAATTAACGAACAAAAATTATCGAGTAAAAATTGAAGTACATAGACTACAAGAGATAAATTTTAAACTTTAAAAGCTTAAAGAGATCAAAGTGTTAATATGTTATTTTACAAAGTTAAGGAGTGAGTTTGAAATGTTTTCAAAGTTGGGCTTCTATTTAGGTTGACTTGTTTATAAAATAGTTAGGTTTAAGTTGAGCCATTTATAAATGGGTTGACCCGTTTAAAGGTTCAATTTTTTTCTCTCTCTTGTAACATATATTTAATTGTTTTTCTTTTGATTATTTTCCATAATTTAATTGATTAATAAACAAATTTTTTTATTTTTTCATTTACAAAGATGACTTTAATATCTTTTCGGTTAATTATACAAATGAATCTATTTTATACGTCATACTTTAGCACAAATATATATATGGGTCATGTTTGGGTTACAAAATTTACCCACTTACCAGACACCATTGACACTCCTAGTTAAAACATTACAAAATGAATGGTTAGAGCTGAAGCATGAGATAGAATCAAATTTGTGACCTTTTCATCACTTCATATCTAAACCACCCATCAAATGAGTGTTGGTTTTCATAATTGGAAAGTTTGGAATTTTATATTCCTGTTAGCATTGATAGAGCTTGAAAAAACCTCCCAAGGGGCAAAAAATCATAGACCCAAATTTTTTCCCTATCGCTATGTTTTAGACTATATATTCAGGTTGACGGTTCGGTTCGGGTCAGGTCAATCTCATTTAAAAACTCTAAATATCTATTTTACTTGCATTCAAAAAAACTAGATGTGTTTTAACAAACAAGGCATAAAATGTTTTAAGTAGAAAGGGTGAGTAAGAATTACATTTTAAGATAAAATCGCCTCTAAAAACGAGCATCTAAAAACCGCCTTCAAAAATATAATTAAACTGCTTCAATTAACCTTTTAAACATTTTTGTGGTGGTTTACTGGTAAACCGCCCAAATTTGCTATTAGTCGCAATAAAACCGCATTAAAAAAAACTGACACCCTAAAAAACAAGATTTCTACTAGTGGAGATTATCTCCTACACCTAAAAAATGAAATCCTTTGTATTTGCAAAAGTCGTGTATCGTATAATAGAAACCATGGTTGTCTTAAGTTGTCCAAAATTGACAGTTGGATACGATCATACATTACATTGCTTATAACGTGTGAAGCTAGTTGAAGACTTGTCTTATATTGATTGCATGGATAATTGATGTAAGATTTACAAACTGAATATATCCTCTCACCTGTCAGACTACTATTTTAGGTTGAGTTTTTTTGTTTGGTTCAGAATACAAACGCTCATTCTGATCAAGAACTTGGTCGTACTTTCAAAAATTATTTCAAGGTTCATTTCCTTGCACCAGATTTTGGTTTCTATTGTTTTTTTATAACCGTGGAAACCCACATGCGTGGTAAACCCCTGGGTCTCCTAATACCAGACTAATCGAGAGGAAAAGGTAAAGCGCGACCGCAAACAACCGGGTTGGTGGCATGCAAGGAAAATTGCTCTCAGTGGGGATTGAACTTGAGACCTCTAGGTTGTCTCTCATTGACTCTAACCACTGATTTTGGTTTCTTAAACATCATGAGTACGGATCTTTTGTTATAACGTAATATTGATTTTGTTTTCATGTTTAATGGTATATATAAAACTAACAAAGGTAGTGACGGATCCAAGGGTTCACGGAAACCCACCGTGTTTCGAAGATTTAGTAGGAATTCCGTGTTTTTGAAAGACTTAAAATGTAAGGTGAACCTACATAATATTTTTAAGGGTGAATTCTTAATGTAATTATTCCAATAGTTTACGAACTGGCATAAGGGATGTTTGTTAGAGAATTTCAATATTCAATGATTGGATTTATACATGATTGTGTTAAAATCACTTTTCAAAATGAATATTTCTTCCTTTGTGAGTTCCAAGAAATTTGATTTAAGATAATCCAAAGAATTTATGTGATCAAATATGAATTGTCCATATATTCTTATATCGGTTTCCTCTATGTGATATATCACCAAACGAAATGGTAGTTATTGGCGGTTAAATTCGCAGGTCAAGTTAATTTTGGTCATATAAACTTAGCAATAACTAGCACCGCCACAAGAGGTTCAGCCCCTTTGACCCCCCCCCCCCCCCTTGCAAAGGGGCGCGCCCCCTTTAACTCCCGGTTGATCCAAAGGTTAGAAATATTATACATGTTTACACTCCGCACCTCCGAACTCTTTAACAACGATGTTTTTTTTTAATTATTGACTTAATATATCACACAGTTATTACGTGATGAATATTACAAGATTCGAACCGTCAAACTGACCCGGAAATTTTTATGACCGGTTCTATCTAATTGAAGCGTCTAAAAATAGTAAAACTACATAATAAATTTCCTGGATTTACCACTGCATAAAGACATATGATTCTTTTCAACGACCCGATAGATTAGTTAATGAATGTGTATTTACGTCTTAAAATCGTCACAAATAATCCTCTAGAGTTTCTTCCAACGATTTTTTTAACTTTCAGTTAACATAATGATGCGTAAGAAGTGCAGAAATAGAAATAAACCAGTGTATGAACCGAACTGAAAGCAGTTAAACTGACGCTCATCCAAATTAGTGACAAGGCGATACAAACCGTTGATTTGAGACCGGTTCCTGAACTCCACTTCCAAAACAGTTTGAAACCCAACTGAACCAGTAAAAAATAGTCAAACAAATTGGTTAAAACTGAAATTAAACTGACCCAAAAACTCCCTCTAAAAAACTTGTTCCTAACTCAAATCAGTTCCATCAAGAACTGGTTTTGGCTTTCTTTAACCGAAACCGAGCCGGTTTAGAACGTGAATAGGAACCTTGAGAATGAAAAAAGAAAAAAAAAGATTTGTGCAACTCAAGATAAAGTTTTCTATCAAACTCGTCATATCAGTTCTCAATCCATGAAATGAGCCTGAGGGACCCATTTAACGTGTAACAAACACTTGCCCATATGGATAGGGGTGTGTTTTTTACCCGAACCCGAAGAACCAACCAGAAAAACACCAACCCGAACCCGAACCCGAAAATACCCAACCCGAAAAAGCCTATTAACCGAACCCGAAAACTTAGAATGGTTCGGTCCTTGGGTACCAACGAGGTTTATTCGGATAAACCCGAAAAACCCGAACTAGGTTACTAAGGGGCGGTAACATTTTTTAATTTTCAAAGCATCTATATGTTTTGAGATTGTTGAAGAAATGATGTTTTGATTAAACACGTTTTAGTTATGTTATGGTTAAACATTTGAATTTTTTAACGAAATGTATGTTTTGGTTAAACATGTTTTAATTTTATTTGTTTGAAAAATAGAATATTAGTTTTTTAAGTATCACCCAAAAACCGTTTAACCCAACCCGATTAAACCCGAGAACCAAAACCCAAGAACCAATTAAACCGAAGTTAAATGGTTCGGTTCTTGGTTCCTATTTCATATTACAAAAACCCGAATAACCCGACCCGAGCAACCCGAAACCCGAGAAAACAACCCGAACGACACCCCTACATATGGATATCATACTTTAACACCCCATCACAATAATGATTTTTAAAATTATAATCTATTGTAACCTGCTGGGGTATCACACATACTAGAGGTGCAGAAACCAGTTTTATTGGAACGAGAACTGGTTCCAAATCAGTTTCGGTTTGGTCAACAAAGTCAAAAACCAATTCCAGTTAGGTTTAGTTTTATCGGTTTTTGGTTGATTCCGGCTCCGGTTTTGACCAAGTAAAGGTGCAACTGGTTTCGGCTCCGGTTATAATTTCTCTGTAAAACTGATACAACTTGAATCTGTCAATTCGGATAGCATCGATTCTGGTTCCTAAGGCAGTTGATTCTAGTTTTGCAACCAGTTTTTTTCCCACCTCTAACACACTAAACTCACTCACACGAGAAAATAAATAAACGGCACGAGAAGAGATTTAACATGGTTCGATCAGTGCAACCTACTTTCACATGTTGCAATTTGGTCTTTTATTATTAAGCTCATTCGGCTGCCCTAAAGACCTACGAAACCTAACATAACCATTGATTTTATATGGGAACACATTCATAAAAATTTCATTTTTCTTTGAATATGAATATAAGTGAACTTTAGTAACCATTGATTTTATATGGGAACACATTCATAAAAATTTCATTTTTCTTTGAATATGAATATAAGTGAACTTTAGTCAACTTTATGTCTCAATGTCTCAAACATTCCTACCAATTGACATAATCTGTAGGAGGAAGATGCCTGAAGCTACACTAAAACACTAATCATGAACCACATAATAATCAACAAAACCACCAAGTTTGGGCGGGTTCACCTGCATACAATTCTATACTTGCAATAATAGCTCGAAAATATGCATTAATCTAATGTTTATGATCATTTATCAATCGGAATAAATGACTTACATAATACATGTACAGTTATTATACAGTTTATGCAGCTTCCCACACCCCTGTTATAAGCTCTTCTACATAAGTCAACTTTTGGGCATACTTCAGATGCAGTAGTTAGGCCGCAAAACAAGCCAACCTGCATCAAACCACACATGCAATGTGACAAGTCAAACATGCTACTTTCAAAAGGATGCGCAGTTTCGCAGAAGACTATAAGAAGAATAAAAACGGGTCTACTTTTTAATATTTGCAAGTTAAGTCCCTATATTTTACGTCATGGACAATCAACCTGGTTGTAGTTTAGTAATATTTATTTTGTAAAAGCAATTTTCTACTCTTAAGTATGACTTTAGATGAGTGGTAAAGATGTGTCTTATATTCTTCTTCAATCAAAAGTGTTGAATTCTAATCGCACTTGAGGCCTGTAGTAGTTTTAATGTGTAGTAGTAGGTTTGATAGGCTATGGCATGCAAATTAGATTATGTATAGAGTTTTTGTTAATTTTTGTTGGTTCGAAAGTTAGGAGCCTGGTCGAAAGGTTCGAACAGATTCGAACCTTTTGGACTGAGGCATAAGCATTGAAAGTTTTGAATTTCTCACTTTTGTAACTTTTGAAACTTTTACAATTCAAAGAGATTTGATCAAGTGCTTATAATTTCTATTGCAATTCCATGTTAACTTGATAGATTAATGTGTTTAGTGATTCATCATGTCGAGAAATGTTTAGGCTTATCATGATTGATTGTCTAAACCTAAGTGTGTGCAGATCCTTAGCAGAATCAGGACTAACAAGTTTAACTATATTCAATATGAAAACTTTGTTGTGAACTAGGCCCTGATTTAGCACTTTGGAATTACATTATTTGGAATTTAAGATGGTTATAATTTAACTTCATTGTTCTAATTTCCAGGTGTTCTTTTTTTGATGTCGAATAAATTCCTTTTTTGGAATTTAAAAGGTTCATTGCATTTTATAATTTAACTTCATTGTTCTAATTTCTAGGTGTTCTTACCATGATATCAGAATGAACAGGTTGATCATGTCAATGAATGCATCCCATGTAATGAACTTTTAAGCAGGTGGAAGTGAACGTCGACATGTAGGGCACTCCATTTTTATATCCATCCATCTTTGTAAACAACCTGAGTGGAAAAAATGATCACATGGAGTAACCTGTAAACAAAATTCAGTCAGATTCATAGCAAATCACACCATAACAAATATACGTTGTTAATAGAGGTTCAAAAGTTGTATGATACAGAGAGAAATAATTCAGACTTATAAAAAAATACAATAAATTGAATACCATGCAATCGTTAGGACGTTGAGTGAGATCAATGGCAGTCATGCAAATGACACAATCAGTGGCTCGATTTGAGTCCTGATCAACCCTTCTAAAGTAACAATATTTCTCGGGCAAAATCTGCATCAAAACATCAAAAATTACACTAGATAACAAAGGAAATGCTGAAACTAAATAGAAGGATTTTTTTTGGCAAGTTGTATTACAAATAAAAAGAAAATTTGAAATGTAAATGAAAAGAAACCTGGCGAGGAATAAAGCATCTGGATCCAAGATAGTGTTGTAAAAGGAGAATTAAAGCCTGGAAAGCAACAAGAGCAGCCAAAGTAATACAAAAGTTGTAATCAGGTTGGATTCGCATGAAGTTATGAGGACACCCAAATACGTATAAAGGAATTGCCAACCGGGTCACTGACATCCCTACTATATAATGAGGATGCAACGGTTTTCTTGAATCACCAACAACGTTACATATAATTTGTGGGATCCAAAATGACTGCAAAATTACAACTATACTCCGCAAATATCTATGGAACTCATACATCATCAAAATTCCACCTAAAAGGACTCCATCTGCCAACCAAATAAACACACGAATACAAGTTTTTATCTTACATATACCATTTTTTCCCTGTGAAACATAGATGAAGAAAAGTACTTACAAAATCGACTATATAGAAGTGAAAGTTCCCGTCTCATTGCTTCCCAACCCTCTCCATTATTTATAGACCGACTTGCCTTCCATATAGCAAGAAGATACCTCATCTCAAAGATTGAGAATACCACAAACTTAAAAAAAGCAGCAGTAGCAAAAGCATTAAACAGTGACTCTGCAATCCAAACAGAGTATTATCCAATTGAAACAATCTTACAGAAAATGTTGGAATAATTCTCAACTGAAGTAAAAAGCTTACCGACTAATATCCCTGCAGTCAAGTGTAAAAGGCAAAGATAGGCATCCATGATAGCCTGCTGTCCAATCATCAAAATTGACACTTTTGCAGCCCCCTGCAATAGAATGTCATATTTAAATTGGTATATCTTAAACTGTATATGAATATGAAAACACAAGTTATCAAACTCTTACAGATTGTGTATTACTATGCTCCATTTGTCGAATTAACAGAAGAACCTGGAGGAAAGAAATCTGATACATGGCCGAAAAGGTCAAGGAGCAACAATAAAGCAGTCGATTATTATTTTTAATTCTTTTCAAATTATTATCAGGAATATTCTCAATTTGTAACAGAGTTTTGGTTCTTAATTCAATAGGGTGCAATGATTTGCCATAATGTGTTTGATAATGAACAGAAGACCTCACATTTTATAAAACAAAAGCACGCATGCATCATTACTTAAGTATAAAGGAAGGACGAGCTGAAGGATACAAAAGTAACCATTAAAGTGTAATTGACTGCTTTGTTGTAGTAGACCTCTATGTTAACTGAAGTAGCATTCATCATCATGGGTGACATGCAATCTCCATCATCATCAGCAGAAGGGCTCTCCATTAAGCCTTCCATGTAATAACGATTATGCTCTCCATCTAATACACAAAGATGGATTATATATGTGTGTGTCCATGTGTATGTAACAAACAAGAAAAATAAATTTTCATGGAGAATAAATTATGAGGTTCAGTACCGTTTTGGATACGAGAAATTTGAGCAGACATTTCCACATTACAGTGTTTGTCCATGTCACTAATTGGGGCTGCATTAACAACTACTTCAAACGTCATTGGGAAAAAAATAACCAAAAGTGATGTAAAAAAGAAGAAAAACTACATTGATTGCCCTTCTGGATTTTATCTCCTGGTGACTCCTTGAAGACTTGTGAAGAGAAAACTCCAAGCTGAAATTTTATATAGACACGTGAATTTTCAAATTACACATGATAACTATAAAACAAAGGTGAGAAAGAGCATCACAATAATTTTTACTATAAACTCTTGTAAGTCAGATTTGTTGCAGTAATTATTCCCCTAAATCATTCTAATGAGGAATAAATATTACCAAGTGGTATGGATTGGATAATATATAATCATCTTCTTGACCAAACTCTCCCTCTCTTCCGCTGCAAGTCAACAACATCATACATATATTTCATTTCATCAGCATACTTACAATACACAACCTACATATTTCACATAAAGTAACACAACAACTATACCCAGTAAATCTTACTCGTAACATGATTGGGATGGTGGGATCAAGGTTAAAAGAACGGAAACGAGCCTCGAGGAGCTTTTTGTTAGACTCACGAGGTGTAAGCCTCAAGGCGGACCAAGGCGTAAGCCTCGAAACATTATTAAAAAATAATTAAAATAATAGATACATCTCATAAAAATCACAATTTAATATAAAACAAACGTCATAGTATCACAATTTAAGCAAAAATACTTCAATAACCTAATTTAATAATGTTATGAGATTTAAATATTATAAACCTATTTTTCTGCTGTGATCATTCTTAATGTTTTTATTAACCAAATTTAATTCCTCATCGTCATCTTCATCAACCAAATTAACTTCAAC
Source organism: Mikania micrantha (assembly GCA_009363875.1). Lineage (NCBI taxonomy): Eukaryota > Viridiplantae > Streptophyta > Magnoliopsida > Asterales > Asteraceae > Mikania > Mikania micrantha. The sequence continues at coordinate 26,827,531 of CM018682.1, read as the reverse complement.
GCCTTTTCTTTTCCTAGATAATGAACTCTAACTTCTTCCCTATTTGACCCGCCAACTCCACTAATATCATTTTCATCAAAACTTGGGTTGACTATCCACTCATCATCCGACAAAACCTCCTCGCGAACTATCAGATCCTCATTATCTTTTAGATTAGTCTTCCTTATAAACTCTTTTTAATTTCCTAGTGTATATAATTTACACCAACGTATTCAACTTATCGAATATGAAATCCAAGAGAATGGAAGCTTTCGAAGTCTAGGAGAATGAAAGGGTGAAGTGTGTGTTCGAAGTCTAGGGGGATAATGGATGAAGGGTGCGTTTGAAGTCTGAGAGAAAAGTTGTGTTCTAATTTAATTCGAATTTGGGTGGCTAGCATGTTTTCTATCAAATGGGTCAAAAAGGATCCAAAATAGGTCAAAATATATTACAGGGAAAAAATAAGGCTTGTTTAGTGAGGCTTAAGCCTCAAAGCCTCGCCTCACAGCCTTAGACCGCCTTGGACAGACCGAGGCGTAGGTTCCAGCTACCCTCCATGAGACTAAGCCTCATAAGCTTTTTTCCAGCGCCTCAGCCGTGGCGTAAGCCTCAAGGCAAGCCTCAGAAAGTTTTTTTTAAACTATGGGTGGGATATAGGCAGACTTTACCTTTATCCGCTGCAAGTCAACAACATCATACATATATTTCATTTCATTGCAACAGTAGTTTGGGAAAGTTTATGACACTACTGAATAGTTTTTCAAGTGAATGACACAACGGATAGTAACTTTCTTTCTTATAGATAAATTAAAGAGTAATCATTCTCCATGTTCTTATAGATAAATTAAAGAGTAATCATTCTCCATGAAAAAGCATAAACTGGCTTGATATATTGCTCTTTCGCTCAAATATAAAGTAATTAAACATTTCCATGGCTAATCGCCTAATCGTACATATAAATTTAACAAGAGACATTACTGAATCACGTTCATTTATTGTAGATGGGATCCAAGTGATAATTTATTGGATATATGATGCTAAGTAAAATAATGATAAATATTCAAATGCTTGAAAACAGAGAAGACATGCTACCTGTTGGCTACCATTCGAAGTTGTCTGAATGGCCATATGTAAACTCCTTCTACCCTAATTTGGACACGACCACCTTCAGGTTCATTATCAAACACATCATGGAAAATCATTACACCCTGTTATATTAGGAACCACAACTTTTGTTACAATTTAGAATATTCTTTGTAATTTGAAAGGAAATAAAGAGAACACCTTTTGATTAGAAGTTGTTCGTACATTAGAAATGGAAAATGTTAACTACCACCAAACTCAACTTTTTATTATTCAAAATCTTTAATCTCCTTTTTAGGTAGTACTTAAGTACAAACATATACATAAAGTTATCCGAATTAAGTTATTTGCAACCTTTAATGTGAAAGAAATATTTGAGGCTAAAGGATTTTGATAGACAACATGATGATCATAATTCATAATGACACCTTACATGAACATAATGTACGCCATTTATTTTAGTTGGTCTAGTGATCAGCTCCAAAACAGAATTCCCACTTGATTTCTTAAAATCTAGAAACCTGCTAGACGTATTTGAAGACTGGAGGAACCTCCATGCCCCTGATATTACAAGCCAACAAATCACAACATCAATCAAAAATAACAAATACCTGGCTAATTGATTATGCTGCATAACATACAAGGAAAAAAATAACTGGTCTTAAAAAGTTCCATAATAAAAACCTAACTAAATAGGTTAATTTCCATTTTCTTTCACCTACTTCAAAACAAAGTTTAGGTTGCAAAAAGCAGCAAGCATAGCAATTGATTATTCTTTTACCCTTTCTTTTTTTCACATATTCACTTAGACACTCAAACCATTGTGAGCTACTACTATTTAGCTAAAGTATATAAACCCTGCTTTGATTATTTATTTGTTGATTAAAGTATAGAGACACTATTATTTTTATTTATGTTTTTATGTTTAGGTTTTAACGATGCAAAAATTTGTAAGTATGCCTTTTGGACCTAAGCACCTTAGACCGCCTCATGCCTATGAAATAGAGGTACAGAGCTACCTACTATGTCCCTAAACTACTTGCTACCTTTATATTCTATAATGATTGTCCAATTTCCATACCAAATCTATGTCCTCATATATCCTTCTCAATAGGGGAAGTATAATAAACAATGAGTTCGTGTATGGCGATTGTTTAAGCACTCAATACATATATTATTAGACCTAGAGAGATACTAAATACTCAAATCTAACAGCATTTAAATCAGAGTTTCAAGCAGCAACTGAGAAAATTTAAAAAAAAACTAATCATCATTGGAAGTAATAAAGAGATAGTCGAGATCATAAATTAAAGTTAATTAACTTAAGTCTAATTTACCAACCTCTGTATGTCCCGGTTATATTCCATGCAGAAAAAGGGCCCAATTCGTTTTCATCTTTCCTTACAAGCCACTGAAAGAAGCACATATGGTTAAATTAAACTTCACTCTAACTTGGCATTCTCAATACCATAAACGATTGTGATTTTGAATACAGAGTCATTGACATGTGAGACTAGAGTAGTTTCAATTTTGTTGCAAGCAAACCATTGATCTTGTTACTATCCGGCACAAGAATGGACAAAAAGTGCCAGATAGGCTGGTGTTTTTCGCAATTACATTTCCTCATTTTATCCAAACCACTTATTCTCCCAGGTAATATTTTGGAATTTTTACAAGGCTTGGTTAGAAAATTGCAATGAAGAACCAAGGCTTACCGCTTACGGCATTAAGGGTTCATACTTCACAAAGGTATGGAAAATTTTAACCTAGAGCTACCGAAGCATCTACTGCCTCAATTTTTTTTAAAGATATGGAAAATATAATTCAGCTATCATGTATGATTTGGGAATTATCCAAAATAGTCATAATTGGAAGACAAAGGGATCCCTTACACAAAGATTCAGCAAGGCCTATAACTAAAAGCATAGCTTGTTGTCTAAGCCCTCGCACATTTTTCTTGAAGTCTTGAACAACCCCATTTTTAAGAAAATTCATCAAAATCTAATTGTTATACATAATAAAAGCAAAGAATACATACAAGAAACACATTCAAATTTGGCCTTGCATTTTTCATCAATTACAGTATGAATTTAGACAAACTACCACAGTCAAAAAAAAAAAATCCTCAAAAGAAATGTCAATGATTTCAGTACAAGAAGGGTATACATATACCGGATACAACTCAACTGCTTACATATGAGCAACTTACAATAAATAGCAGTTCTAATTTGGTCAAAGGACTGTTATGAAAATCATCCAATTTGAAAAAACCCCATTATTCTACTTTTAGATTCAGCATAAAAATCATTTCAAAGTTCAAAAAAAGCAAAATAATAACAAAGGCATTTATCAAGAAAATTTAACAGGACATGTGAAGCACATCTAAAGTCTACATCTATCTACTTAACATGAATTCAAATTTCAATACATGTAAAAACTAACCTCATCACCCCACGAACGAGCTCTCTCCCTAAGAGGCCTCAACCCTCCAACCGACTGAAAGTTTGACAGCACGAACCACAACAATCCGAACAAAACCCTAAATTCTTTCACCTTTAACCCCATAAACCCCAACTTCTCTGATCGAAATTAGAATCTGACGACCAAATTCGTACAACAAAAGCATATGCACATGAGGAAAGAGATAGTTGCTTCGGGTGGAGTCGAACAACCGATCGAGATAGGAAAATGAGAGGTAAACAACCGATTGAAGTGGTCGTTTCAACAAGAAAGAAAGAAGAAAAAAAACCCAAATTTCTTCCGGAAATATTGATTGAAAGTATGAGTAGTTGATTATTGTTTCTTTTTCTTTGTTTAATCGGGAAGTAAAAAAAGATTGGGGCAGTGTTACCTCCTGTTGGCGTACAAGACAAGTCCGACCACTCCACGTATACGTCACGTAGGCGTCCATCACAACCGTCCACTCTATCAAAAGTGGTGGAAATGCCCTTTGGTTCAACCACTTCACGTCATCTTTTATTAAAATTAAATAAGTAGATATAATTAATCATAAATTAAAAAAAATCACATAAAATTATAAATAAAAATTACAAATTAATAAAAAAAAAAAGTTAATTCTCACTCTATATTTATTTCGAATTTTTTCCTTCTCCCGCTCGGCAATTTCACTGTCGACCCCGGTTAAGTGGTCGGTGTTAGTGAATAAAAGTTGTAACTCTACCAACCGTTGACATTCCCGTTTTAATTCGTTAAAGTCACCGTTGAGATAAGTTTTACATTCATTGGTTATAATCCGAGGTCATTTGAGATGAAGAGCCCCGTCTCGCCCTTGCTCGGTCGGCCTTTGCACGATCTCTCCCAATCGGACGGGTCAAATCCTCGATCTCGTCATCTTCTTCTTCTTCATCGAGCTCGTTTAGATTTATTTGAACTCGAGCATCTGACGAGCCAGGGCTATTGGTAGACGTTGCTTTTGATCGTTTTGAGGCCGACGGTTGAACAGTTGAGATTCTAACCCAGTTAGGACATTTCCTCGGGCACAACTTCATCCTGATATAGTTGAGCAAACAAGTGCATTTGTTGACTCGAACCATATTCAGCGAAAGTGTAAAACCCTTGTTGTGGACTCGATTCAAAATGCGGCCGATAACAATTTGAATCAAAAAAAGGGTTCATTGGAGAAGGGTTAAAGAACCAAGTCGGAGGTGGGGTGTTCAGGTTTCGGTTAGGTGGGGTGTTTGGGTTGTAGTATTGGTTTGGTGTTTGGTTTAGATCTATGGAAAGTTTTTTATTTGTTAAGAAAGTAGAAGTAATTTGAAATGGGGAGAGTGGGAGTTTTGTTGTGTTGAATGTGGTTTAAATAGGTACATTTTTTGTTTTTTTTCTTTTTAATCTTGGCAACGGTATAATTCAAGCTCCAACGGCCATTTTAGCTGTTGCCCCACTCACGCCCGCCCACGTCCCAGAGGGGGCGGTGTTCCACGCCCCACTCACGCCCCTTTCAAGCCCACTCACACAGCACACCGGAAGGTCTAATCGGTGAACTTATTTGTGACACCCCGTAATTTCCAGGTCAGCATCTTATTTATTTAAATGATTATTTAAATGCATTATGTACACGTGGCACTAGAATTAGATTTATTTAGTGTGACACGTGGCACGACAGTACGAATACTGGCACATGACTAGATAATTCGTGGAATTATCGACGAACAGCACACACGCGTCAAAACACACGAACGTTGGTGAACGTCTAACACATTGTGTAGCACAACCCTCGAAACCTCACGAAACACTGTCACAAGTCAATTATGACTAATAATTGATCAATAGAGTCCAAACGACGCTCGAACGACGTTCTATGATCGAGAAACGGGCAATATCGGGCCAGAACAACAAAAACAAGCTTATTGGGCTTGAAAAACAGGCCAGGCGGTACGCCTGACCCTGGATGCCCGCGACAGGCGATGCGCGCGGGTGGAACTTGAGCGCCTCGTCCGACCGGATCCGCGCGTAACGACAAGGTGAAACCACCCACGTCAGGCGATACGCCTGACTCATAGATTCGCAGATTTTCTTTTTAAACTTCCAAGATCATCATTTCACCTATCTTAACCATTCTTACACGCCATAGCTCGGCTATTTCTCTTCCCAAACCACTGAAACACTTAATCCTACCCTGTGGAAGCCATTAGAGGACCTTCTTGAAGCTTTGAAGCTTGGTTTCTATCAAGAACTTGAAGGAGAAGGATATTATAGCTTGAGGATCACCATCACCACCTTGAGACTACTTGAATCTACTGTCCAGGAGTCTCCAGGAGCTTTGCCAACACCCTTCTGACGATCTAAAGCTTGTAAGGTATCCTCTACATGCTTACACACACTCCTTTCACTCCCACGCCCACATACAAGTGTTAAATCACACATGCAAGCACTACCCCATCACATGCACGGATTTTGTAATGTTTAGATCTGGGTTTGTTGATACATCAGTGTTTTATGATGATTTAAAGTGTTTATATAATGATCTATGACGATCTAAGATGATGGGTATGGGTCTTGTTGCTTAAATGATGTTTTGTGATGAGATATGGACATGCATGTATGATCTAAGGCATTTTAGATAGTCTTGTTGATGTTGAAATGATTCATGATGATGTATAAGTGTCCTTGCAAGATTAGATTGTGATTAGGATGGTTAAAATGTGATTTGTAGACAAACTTGCCATTTTTAGTAACTTTTTAGTTACAAATTGATGATTTGGAATATATGATAAACATGCATGTATATAGAATTGTTGCTAGGAGGATAACATGATGATTTGATGTGTTAGAAAGTAGTCTTGATGATGTCTATGATCATATTTAGTGTTATTACTATTTTTAGTAACTTTTTGGGTAAGAATATTGATAGATGATGAAATCGGATATGTTGACATGATTAAATGTTGTTAGATGACATATTATGATGAATGATGATATGAAAAGTTGTTTAGAAATGTTTAAATGGTGATTTGATGCAAAAACTACAAAGTTACTATATTTAGTAACTTTATTTTTATAAAAACCGACTCGAGAACATTTTGTATGACTTGAACATGCTAAATGATTTATTATGTTATAATATGTGGATTAGATACTAAGTTAGATGGTTTCCGATGTCACGTATGCTAAAAATGGAAACTTTCCATTTTAGGAAACTTTTGTGCACTAACATGTTGTAAACGACTTATGTGAATCCGTATGATGATGTGCTATGTGTTAACATGATCCCGTAGGACTATTGAACATGCTAGAACTATAAAACCGTCATGCTTTGTGAACTTTCTAAAAATGGAAACTTACTATAAATAGTAAGTTGTCCATAAACGCGACCTACGCGTTTTGCACACGACAAACACTTACACGATTGCTACACGAGTCACAAACCGTCACACGGTTCACCAACGGGTCGTTGACTTGACACGGTCAACTTTGGTCAAACACGGTCAACTTCGGTCAAACATGGTCAAACACGGTCAATGTGGACCAACACGAGCAAACACGGTCATTGTGGACCGACACGGACAAACATGAACAACCAAGGGTTGTTGGACACAAACATGAGCACTAACACGAACACTAGCACGGTCACTTACACGAACTCACATACGGTATACGATATAGGTTGCCGGTGACCGAGACGTGCTACTTGACGTTCAGGAGCTTACGCTTACACACTACTTCATCACTAAGGTGAGTTTACGGCCCCTCTTTACTCTTTTTCAAACGCTTTTAAATAGGGGGAGAATACTAGTTGCATCGAGTCAAACATCTATTACTGTACAAACATTTTTGTGTATGCTGGTTTATTGGACAAACATTAAGTGTTGAACTCGTATTAAGCCCTCACAAAGTCTTACCGTTAATGTACGAACAACGTGGTAGATTTGGATGGATCCATTAGGGAATGACTAACCCCACGGGGCACTATGTTGACTGGATGTCATAACCCGTGCAAATTCTGACCTAACTTGCTATGCATACGAGGCATAGCGGAGGCAAGGACAAACAAGTCTAGTTCGGTAGTGACGCACTGACACTTTGGGCCTAGGGCTCGGTACTAACATTTGATAAACAGCATGACACACTTTTCACTACTATATGTATATCAAAACCTATGAACTCACCAACCATTGTGTTGACACTTTTCTAACTTGTATTCTCAGGTAACTGAGGAGTTGATGGACATTCAGGGATGCACCATAGGGGAACGAGCATTAGGGCCATCATGCGTTCCTGTTTTTGCTTAACTTTTGAAAACTATTTTGTTTGGTTTATGTATTAAACAATGTTATGTCAACAATTAATTATTTCCGCTGCAACATATTATGATAACTTTTATTCCGCTGCAAACTATTTTATTTTGTGAATGTGTCAAACATTGGATTTGTAAACGCATATAGAGGTGTTCTATATGACCTTGAGCTGTGATTCTGGACACGTCACATCCACGTGGACAATTGCCACGAGTGAGAATTTGGGGGTGCGACATTATTTTCCTTTCGTTTCTTGTGAAATGAAATAACAAACTATTTAATAACATCTTAATTGGTTTCAATCTGAACCATTCAGATTCAGATTGTTTGCTTGGGACGTCTGAACGAAAAAAAACATCTGAATCAGAGTCTGAATGGAGAAAAAGGAAGGGTTCCCGTCTTCCTTCCCCTCACCTCCCTCACTCACCGTCCCTCCCCCACCGCCGACCACACCAAACCTTAGGGGTGTTCAAAATATTTAAAACTGAAAAAATTCGAAATCCGAATCGTATCCGAAATCTATTTCGGGTTTTTCAGGTCGGATAATATGATTTTAGATTCGGGTCGGGTTTCGGATATTCGAATAACCAGGAAAAAAAGGTTTATTCGGGTTGTTCGGATGCACGAATTCGGGTTTTTCGAGTCGGATACTATATTTTGTGTTTCATAATTTATAGACGATCACCTTTGTAATTTCAGAATTTTGGGAATCAAACATGAAATATCAACAAATAAGAGGGATTATCCATATGATTAACTGAAAATAAAAATAATTCTAAATTACAAAATTTATGTATTATTTGTTAGGTCACACAAGTGCCAATGAGGAAAGCTTTTTGGAGCTCGGGGCTATCATAAACAACATCCAGGTGTTTAGGGGCCAATTAGCCTTAAATTGGAGTATGTTAGTCAATTTCTTCATTGATTTATTTCATAATTTTTCTTTTAGTTTTAATTGAAATAATTAAAATTTAACATACGTCAATCAAAAGTGAAATAAATAAGAAGTGTTTTTTTTTTTTTTCTAATTTTGAGGTTACAAAGAATAAAATAAATTAATGATTCAATACTAATGACACGTGGGAAAATAGGGAAGAAAGGAACTCCTATTGCCCTTACTAAATAAAGAAATACATTCTTTAAACTAAAAATGTTGTCCACGCCATACTCTATTCTAGTAAGATAATACACACTCGCTAATAGTTCGCCTGGTGCTACATTGTAAGCACATTGGGAGCAGAGATAATGGTAACCATATAGATATAAAATGACAGCAATGGAATGTCAATCCCGAAGTTTGATTTGTAAAGTCTCTATTCCTTGGTAATCAAAGCCCAAAAATCTATGAATTAACGCATGCTTAACTAGCCAAGTAGACATATTACCCAACATCTTTTTGTTTTGATATTTCCCCAAACAAAGGATATTCTTAATATTTTTCATTCTCTTTTTTTAGTTTTTATGTGCTTTACTATTTTTTGTTTATTCATGAACCAATTTTTTATAAACTTAACTTAAATATTATTAATAAATTTTAAATTTTTAATGAAATATAGTTTTATATATAGATATTTAATTTAATATAATTTCATTTTCATTCATTTAATTTAGTTATTTACTTTTCTTCTAAAACCAATAAAAATGAGAGAACTCAAAATATTTTTAAGCATGTCTAATGTTGTAAGGTATTCAGAGCCTAATGTTATTAATATTTTATAATTATACCTAAGTCTTTTTTATTGCTTATTAACAAATAAAGATTGTTACTAAAGATATAGTTTGTTACCAAAGACAAAAGAGACATTATTGTTGCTAAAGAACACATTATTAAGGGTTAAAGATAACAAAACCAGTTTATAAATGTTCAAGTTTGTGTTAACAAATCAACTCTATGTTATCTTCTTAATCCTTTGTTTAAGAAGTATGTATTACTATTATCCAGTGTTGTAAAAATCGGCCTAGGCGGCCGCCTAGGCGCTAGGCGCCCGCTTACTGTGTAATTTTTGGCCTAGGCGGTGCCTAGGCGCTAGGCGGTGCTAGGCGGCCTAGGCGGGGTCTAGGCGGGGCCTAGGCGGCCCGATCAGTTTTTTTTTTTTTTTTTTCACTTTTTTGACTTTTTTTGGCTTTTTTTGACTTTTTTATGGTAAAAGAGGACCAATTTCATGATTATTTAGACATTTCTCAATAAAAAATCTTTAATATGTCTCTGAAACATCGAATCCAAGCAGTTAACATCGAAATTTATCTCTAAACTTTGAACTCAGTGTTTAAGTTTGCACTTTAAAGTACTTTTTTTAGTATATTTAAGTATATTTTTTAAAATTATTTGAAGTATTATATTAAATTATTGATATTGATGTGTGTATATAATATATATTTGTAAAATTACATATAAAAATTCCAATCCGCCTAGCGCCGATTAATCCCGATTAATCCCGATTAATCCCTAGGCGGTACCTCGCCGCCCGACTAGCGCCTAGCGACTTTTACAACCATGCTATTATCACCAAGAAAGATTAACATTTAAGTTTAAGTATATTGTCACCAACAACCCATCATCATCTTCAACAAATCATCATGAGCAACCCAACTTTAATAAATCCGTAGCTTCATCCCAACATTATCAAGATTTTCAAGTTCATCATCATCAACGTTTCATTGTGGTTTTATGGAAAGAATAGAAGAATTAATTAGTCAACCAAGTATAGAATAAAGAAAATTCAGAAAAAGGATAATTAATAACAATATTAAAAGGTATCAAAATTACATAATTAACCTTCTAATTAAATAAATAAATAATTTCGATTCATTGGAAAAGATTTTGATTGACGTAATTTATATTGATGGAAATTTTTTAATTTGTTATTAAATGTATATTGTTATCTAAATTTATATTAAATATCAAAAATATATATATATTTTTAATATCATTATTATTTAAAATCATTATTTAATATGAGGAAACGGAAAAATAAAGATGAGAATACATCGAATAGTGTCATACGTCCTCTCATATAATAGAAGAAACGAACGAAAAAAATAGGCCAATATTAAGCAACAAGCTAACACGTGTTACTATAGTTATTTATTTCTATACTAGGTCATTAATATTTAATAGGAAAAAGAGTTTACATTTAATAGGAGATAAAGGTAGGAAATATAGAAGGTAAATGTAGAGTAGAAACTTCCATAGAAGGTGACACATGCTCTTTTTAAGTACTCTTTTATGACGCTACTAGCTTAAAAACTCATTTATTATATGAATCTAATAATAAAAAAAATAAATATTTGTTTATAATTATTTAGTTAAAGAAGTATAATAATTATTTATAGTTGAATTTATTTAAATATCAAATATAGTGTTCTTTTTACTATCTTGTTATTTAATAGGAAAGTAAAGTTGACGCACCACATAGTGACATATGTCATTTCAGCTATCTTTTATTATATTAAATGTGTAATGCTACCTAACCATCTAAGATAATATTTGATCATAATATTATCAAGTATTTCTATGGATGCGACCATCAAGTAAAAAAAACGAGTTAGTGATGAGGATGAAAACAACTTTTCTTATTTGTAAGTTAGTTTAAACCAATAATAGTAATCCATAATATTATTGATCTTTTCTTTCACTCGCTTGATGGTCAAATTCTATTACAGATATTTTATAGTCACCTCACTTGGTTGACACATGTTAATATAGTTAGGTCTCTTTCAAGTGATCATTAGGCATTAAAGTAGTAAAATATTACACACATTCTAACATATATCACGACTTTCAAAATAATATGTATTTCTTATATATTTATATAATATATCCAATTTATCTGAGTTTAATTTCAATCAGTATGTTCCTATTTTCTGACAAGTCTATTAGACAATTTGAAATCTTGAAGGAGAATTTGTTATAAATTAATTCTATTTGTTTTTTGAAAGTTTAAATTGTTACAAGTTATTTAAATTTTTTAAGATTTTGTTTTCATTGAACACGTTGTGTACACATTTAGTTTTGATTTTGTTCAACTGATCCCTTGGTGAAATAATTCCAAACCCAATATTTAAAATATGCTTTGATTTATGAATACAATCTGTTGTCTCAAGATTCATGTTGCTTTTCAAAGTGACAGAAAAAAACCTGTGAAAAAAAAAATGCTATAATTATTTGTACTTTGTTGCTTAAAGGTAATCCGTAATTCACATTAGAGTAAAAACGCACTTATATAGACAACATTAGAATTATAATTTTGGTATGCATTCATTATGATTTTGTTTGAATTTTGACTAAATTTTTTAACAGGCTGCTAAAATCATCAAGTGGCCCCACAATCCCACATAGAGGGGTAAACCGGTTTTTTTGGAATCGGTTCCAGTTCTAGTCAAGAACCAGTTCTTATTAGATTCTGATTTTTGACTAGTTTGATTGGTTTTTGGCCGGTTCTGGTTATGATTTTATAGAGAAACTGGAACCGCCTGTACCCGCCAATTCGGGTAGGTCCGGTTCCCCGTTTTTTGTGCACCTCTAGCCCCAAGGGTCTTGTGAGGTAGTCTACACACGTGTATAGAATATAGATTAGCTAATCTATCAACCTGGCTGGAGTGACATTTCTTTCATAACCAAAATCAGTTTAGCTCTAAATGCGTTTATTTTTAAGAATCAATTTCGTTCAAGGCAAAATAGGTTGTAGCTAAACAAAACGTTTGTTTTAATAATCTTTAGTAATTTTCTCTTAAAATATGCTACTGATCATTGTAATCTGTTTAAATTCATTCTATTCACATAGTTTTTAGTTTACATGCGTTAAAATATTACACGTCTTAACCTGTTATATGTCATGATATTATCCATTTCAACCCAAAATACAATAACTGTTAACCCAACCCAACCCAACCCATTTCTTTTGATTTTGCATCAAATTTGTCAGACCTGAAAGCATACGTAAGATAAACCATCCCCAATGCACTAACACAATATTTACTAAAATACGCCGGTGTAAACGACCTAGCTCTAAAAATGGTAACTTACAAGGTCGTTGATCTTCCGGATGATGACATGTCCCTAACCACAAACACGCGAAAGCTGGCAGTCGTGATGTTTAGCTGATCACGCACGTGTAAGCAAGCTGCAAGCATGCTTATATTTGAGGCATTTTCTCCCTTTGCCTTTTGTAGTTTCTCAACGCGTGTTCCCTCTCGACAAGGCTTGCAGATAAAAACCACTTGCTAAACTCAACTACCTGCATGCCCTTAGAACTGGCAAGGAGCCTGTACTGCTTTAATTTGCGTGGCCTCGTCAATGAAGCAGTACCCTTTTTACCAATATGTTTCTTCTTTGGCAAGCTTTGGTTTGATTCACATGCTCTCACCTCTTGTTTCACATCACATCCACATTCGTGGCTGATTATATCTTCGTTACGATGAGCATAAACAATACCTGAAAATGGCATCATTGATCAGCTTATTTAAAGAAAAGTGCAATGTTTTAAAGCCCATCAACCCGAAAAGGTGGGGATTGGACCAATGATGTGATGGTAATCACACAACATTAAATGTTTATATAAATTGAGATTAGTAGATGAAAGAGAGCTTTGAGTTTCTTCCTCACAAAATGATAGAAGCATAGGAAATCACATAAAATAGCAGTAAATGTGTGAAAATCCAGGATAAAGATGCACCTTTATATATTGGAAACAAACTTATATTTATGTGTCGTTAGATTTTATAAATTGTTGGGCATATATTGTTAAGTTAAATCTATAACCCAAATGAGAGAAATGGTGAGAGTTGTGTAATAGTGAATGAACCATTAGTTATGGAGCAATGATGTGATAGTTGCAATTTTCCCCATTTGAAGCAATTTGCTTTGGAGGCTACCAACCCGGTTGCTTGCGACCATGCTTTACATGTTCCTCTCAGTTAGTCGGGTATTTGGGGGGGGGGGGACCGGGGGGTTTTTCATGTAAGTAGGTTCTCACGGTTGTCGGAAAAAAAAAGAAGATAAAAATCAGGTAATAAACTAGGAAAATTTGAATTTGGCCCATGTTTGCGAAGGAAAAGAGGAATGCTATGAACTTTGCTTCCTATGCTAAAAGAAGTTTGTGTTTTAGAAAATTGAAGGTAAAAGAGATGCTTAACATAATCTAAAGGTGATTCAAAGCTTGTAAAAGCATCAAAATGTTGCTATTCTTGAAGCTTTTGATATAGATGGTGTTTAAACTCAAATGATGCTTGACCCACTTTTATATTAGGTTAGAAATGATACAAAGATGCACACAACTTGTCAATTCTGTTTGAATTTGAGATCTAAATACATTTGGTCTTGCATGTTGCTAAAATTGCTTGTCCCAGTAAGGAATTTTGGTTAAATGGTATGTAAGACACCAAATTATGGGTTAGACATGTTTAATAACATAACAAAAGGCGTTAAGAAACATTTACTCCTGATAGGGAAAGGAACCTTGAAGAATGCGGAAACGGATTAAAAAGGTCATTAACTTAGTTTAACACGTATATTGGTATGTGTTGGAGACTTTAAATGGTGAATTTATAGAAATGAGCAATGAGCTCAAAACCCAGGAAAATGGTCAATAGGATAATTGGCATGCATCAACCAGTGGAACATGAATGGGTTGACAAGTATTGATTTATTAAATTGGAAATGTTGACTATTTATAAAATGGAACATTGGTATTGAATTGCAAAAGATCACTCAAATTAAAGATTTGTTGAACATTAAATCAGAGCTTTGCAAGAACTATCACACATCAAAATGGGATATATGTGTGATTCATCAAGCAACCAAGCACTAGGTAAAGTAATTGGTGAAATGATTGTAGATGTATTATACTCAAATTAGTTGTACTTGAATAAGTAGCCTAAGGCACGTCTATATATATATAGAGAGAGAGAATGCATCCTATAATAACCCAATCTTAAAAAGTTAACTCTTAACCCAATCCTGACCGCCCATTTTAAATCCTGAAAAATAAATGTGTGGTTGGGTGGCCAGGAAGCCCAAGATAGGGTTTAAGGGTTAGCTCTCTTAGATTGGGTTATCATAGGATACAATCCCTATAAATGTGTGTGTGTGTGTGTATAGAGAGAGAAAGAGAGACAGTTGGGTTATGCTAAAAAGGAGATTTGTCTAAATTCTAAACGGTGTAAAATTTACATGGTGTCCTAAATTTTTAGGTCAACATCTGGAAGTAAAATATACATTGAGCAATTTTGTCAAGAATTGTTTGAACATGGGTAATACCCATTACTTATGAATAGGCCTATTAAGATCACGTTTCATCTTTCATGGGTAATACACACACATATATAAGCTTAAAATAAACATGTCAAATTGTTTGAACATGTCAAACGAATTGAAAGTAACCAGAAGTTTAATTTTAATGCATACTATGTCCTCAATCAGTTTATTTGAATAAAAAAGATCATTTTTGTGAACACATGACACTATATTCTATAACAACGTTAAATCAACTTTGGAAAGAAAGATCTACCATTCAAGCCAAACAGACCCAGCCCATTTTAACTCATTACACAACTCATCCAGCCATTATTAATCCTCAAAATTACTGACAGCATGATTCGGTGTATGAAGGTATTTTAAGTCAAACACCCCATATCGAATTATGTGTCTAGTAAAATGATTCATGAATTATGGAAAGCAAAGAAAAATCTTACCCAAATCTTGGTTGACTGGGGCAACTATTTTATTGCTCTTCTTCATAAAACTTTCGCTGTTTTCAGGCGCTGCAGACAATGTGTCCCTTGCTTGTGGAGGCAGAAAACACATCCCAAAATCCGATAAAATGTGTTTTTCACCAAAAATACCTTCACATTCATGCTCATGGTGCTCGTGCTCATGCTCGTATTTGTGTTCATCTTTTTTTCCTTGCTTGTCATAGGACTGAATGATCTCACTTGTGAAAAGCTTATCAGACAGATCACGAAACAAGTTGCTGATTCCAAAAAGCTCGCCTTGGAACTCCTTGCAATCCTGGATTAAAAGGGTGCTAATGTAAACGACTCAAAGTCTCGTAATATTAAAAAAACCAACACACACACACACATATAGGCATACCTAATGTATATATGAATTAGGCTATAATAAAAAATAACAAGTCTCGTAATCCAGTTCTCTCTATGTAATTGGTTGACCTCAAATCAAGTTTGTATGTGTGTCTAACATACCTGAACACCTTCAAAATAACGTTTTTCCAATTTTCCAGAAACAGCAATATTTGAGAGCTGTTGTTTGTAAAGCTGACGAGTGTACACGAGTTCTTCAAGAGAACCAGCTGCTAAAAGCCGGAAAACCACAACATGACGCTTCTGTCCAAATCGAAATGACCTGTCCTGTGCTTGCAAATCATGAGCTGGATTCCAATTTGGGTCAAATATAACCACACGATTGGCACTCACAAGATTAAGTCCCAGCCCACCAGCACGGGTCGATATAAGGAAAACCTGAAATCAAAACACTTACGTTGGATCTCAATATGTTGCTGATACGAGCTTGTGTGTGTGTGTAAATTCAGATTACGTTGCATCTTTAATGGCTAGAATTAAAAGAGTTTTAAGGACTTGAATAAAAAAGCCACAGGCCAAGTCATCCCAGAGTGTATTCAAATGTAAATAACTCCCTCCTTTTTAGTTAAAGTTTTAGAATGCTTTTGTATTTAAGAGTTTTTGGTAATCATATATTTCTTTTTACCTGTTTGCTTGGACTTGAATTAAAGTCATCAACAAGAGATTGACGCATGGCAGTTGGGGTAGACCCATCAAGCCTTGAAAAACTATATCCTTTTCGAATTAGAAACTTCTCTAATATATCCAGCATCCTACAACAATGCCAATCCTTCTTTCATCACTAAAATGATACGTTGCATTTAACTAGCCGTAATCAAAAGCTCATTTCTGTGAGAGTTCAAGTTTTATTTTGTTACAATTGGGTCTGTGTCAATGTTTTGAAAGTTACAGAAAATGTAATGCTTTACTCAAAAAATCTGATCACAATCATTTTTAAAGAACAGAGGACAAATAGAAAGAATATTAGCATTGTATATCAGTTACTTATGAAATTTAAGAAAATGACATATAGGCTGTGGGTAGTCAACCCAACATGTTTCCACACACCCTGAACAAATTTATAGTTTTGAGCCTTGATCCAATCAGCCCTACACACTCATTTTGTCACTCTTGCATCACCAAAATAACCGGTGAATTCAATAGGAGCAATTTCATATAAATCATGGAAACTTGCTATAGGCACCAGAATAGAGAATGGATATGAATTTTGAAATCAAATGCAATGGTATATAATGAGATACAGAAACACCACCCAATTCAAATCGAGGAGCGTCCTAAACCATGTAAAGAATATAGAAAATTCACCACCTAGGTGAAGCCGTGTAGGTTCCAAAGAACGCCACCCAAGTTGCCATCTTGGATTTGCAATTGAGATAGAAAAATTAATTACTCTTAAGGAGAAACAATCACGAATTTATAATCATGCAAATACCACCTTGCATACACGCCTCATGCCTTGGATTTTGAGCCCTAATGCCTTCAAGCGCCTTGCGTGTTTTAAAACCAAGTATATGATATTATCATTTTTTTATTGGGCAAATAGTATTATACCAAGTTTATAGGGGATACATGAAATTATTCCAATTCAATAAAACCATATTAAAGGGGTCAGACAACTATAAAGCTAGTTCATCAAATTTAAATTCCCACTTATATGAATGTTACTATTTTGATTTTCATTTCTTATCTTGACTCAATTGTCTTTATATATCAAATGTTCACAACCAAGACCACACAAGTTGACAGCAATGAAAATTCACCAATAAAAGTTACCTGACAGAGTAACTAAAGAGAAGAATTTTATCGGCACGTGAAATCCAAGATGACATCAAATTCTCCAATGCACGCATCTTTCCACAATGCTCAACATCGCTTAGACCCAAAAAACTCTCATTTTGTGTATACCCTCCCACCACATCAACATCATTACCAAACACTTGTGATGCAAAAACCATGTCTTTCTTTTGTTTATCTGGCTCATCTTTCGAATTAGGTTTGATGAGCTCCAAATGATTGCTTATCTGTGCAAGAGACACATTCAATAATTAAATCCATGTCATAAATATATATATGCATATATAAATGCTAACTATCTGAGACCAGGTAGATGCTAACCATTTGACACCAAGTACTACTAAATATAAAATGTGTTAAAAGTTGTTTCTAAATTCCAATAAATAATAGGTTTCCTGTTTCATTAAAGAGTTAGGAGTCATTTTCAGTAATTAAAAGCTTCCTCATTCAGCTGTTTGCTTAATGAGCAAGATTACTTGCTCCTTAAGGTAGTTTTGTTAATTGTAATAGGGTGTCAGGGCTATATGGCTAATAGTTTAATTATGAGAGTTTTGAGTCTTACAAAGGGAGATCACCTACTTCCCGAATTGTAAGCACTATCTTGCTCCCTTTTTCTTGAAATACTTTGATTTGCTATTGAATTTGGTTTGTTGTATCAATCACAAACACGCATATACCTAATTAAAAAAAGTATAGACTATAGATAAGCAACCTGCTGGAGTTTTGTGAGGCAAGGAAGAACAAGACAAAATGGACAGGAGTCACAACCATCTGGATTATCTTTATGAAGATAGGGCCAAATAACACCATTTGGAACTGTTCTTTTACAACATTCCACTTGCTTTAGAGGGCTTCCACAGCTACATGGAACATCCTTATTAATAAGACACTGGATGTCTGGTATTTGTAGCATCCTCCTATAAACTCTCTTTTGCACCTCACTCATAGCACAAAAAACAACATTGTCTTCCTTACCCATCATAAGATGCCCAATAGTCTCCTCTTTGGTTCTTCTTAATAAATATTTATGCAAAACCGACACCAAATGCTGTTTCCTCTTTTGAGCAATCTCAACAAATCTTTCGGGTGCACTTGATCTCTGCCCGTGTTTTAACGGCTCTTCATAATATTCTCTAAAGTGTTCACGGCTCCCCAACCCTCCAGGTACGACCCAGTCAAACAGGTTAAATAATTCCATAATTTTGTTTTGCATTATGGTTCCTGTTAGGCCATACCGTTTTCGAGTTTTAATGCCTAAACAAGCTTCATAAAGTTTTGATTTTTCATTTTTCAAACGGTGAGCCTCGTCAATGATCACAATCTCCCAATTCATCAATTGTGACAAATTCTTTTCGTGAATTCTAAATGTATCAAAACTGGTAATAAGGATTTCAACTCCATGAGACTCAATTTTCTCGTATATTACATCACGGTTAGTGCCATGATAAATAACAACGTTGAATGTTGACCACTTCGAGAATTCAGACTCCCAGTTCTGAATTACAGATGAGGGACAGATTATTAACCCGGGGCCTTTTTCTTCTTCTTTCCCCTTTGAAGGACTTGTTATGTCTCCATCCTTTTCATATACAGCAGAAAGAAATGCGATTGCTTGAATAGTCTTCCCCAATCCCCTGATCAATTAAGATAAGAAAAAACATAAAAAATGCAAGAAATTGTATTTTCACTTTCATCAACACTTAAAATACATTTTATTCAATATAGTTGCATGTTATTTTACAATCTTCATGTTTTTTTTATCGGTCTGGTTTTATGTCCCTAGAAGCACCCAAATAAGTCCATCCAATACAATACTAACCAATATTAGCCATTACCTTTAAAACTGGGTTGCAACGTAATATACAAACTTTAAAATTTTGAGTGTGATATATTATCATATCAAGAAGCACTACCATAACAATTCATTTTTCAGGTTATTCCCTAACTTTCCAATTTTTTCCAACATTGTGTTACTCAAATTTGAGAGTTCATAAATAAACTCAAACAACTTTCTCAATCAGGCAATCAGCACAAATCCATCAGTTGTGTATTACCTAGGCATGTTGATTTCATCACTTGATTGGTGTTGCAAATTGATAAGAATTGTATTGATAAAAGAATTGCGGGATGCCCATATGCGGTTGATATATATTTTTCGCAAGGTAACACATTTAAAGATAGCATGAAAGATTAATAAAAAGTTAATTTACAATAATCAAATTAAAAGCCACTCACATATCATCTCCAAGAATACCTCCACAGTTTTTCTTGTATAAATTGTACAAAAACTTCACTCCTTCTCTTTGATGTTCTAAAAGCCTGCAATTTATGGAAGCGGGTACCTGCATATAAAGTGATCATTGCACATTAAAGTCACAACAACCAGTTTTGAATATGTGATCATCAAAACTGACAATGATTCTGATTCATTGATTGTTTATGGTCAAAACAATCTTAAATTTGTGGGGATGTGATCAAAAATTCAAAATACTCCAAATTTCTTATTATTCTTGGATTCACAATAACCGGTATCAAACCAAAAATCCAAACATTCGCTGAGCATCTCATCACCTACTTAAGATTGACATAGAATATTACAACATTCAAAAACATCAACATAACATCAAAATCAGAAAAAGAAGGAACCACAAGCCAAGTGCTTATGAAATTCAAGGTTCTTTCGTAATTCACCTGCACTAAAGGGTTCTGGTCGGATGTTGAAAGCACCAATGGTTCATAAGGTCCAGTAGGATCGAAAACTTGTAGCCTGCATCCTGCGTCTTCTTTTTCTTCGAATTCTCGTTCGACGGTGATATTCGGGGGAGAAGATTGTTCACTAATTTCCTTGAATTGTTTTGTGGGGAAGGAATTGTAATCATTTTCGAGGCGTAACAGTTGCTGAGAGAGACAAGATTTGGGAGGCTTTCTAGGGTTTAGAGTTGTTGAAGATTGTGGGTAGGAAGATTGAGGTTTTGATGATTGTGATTGATATGAACAGGGCTTGAGAATCTCCTTGAAACTGCTTAATGACATCAGGTAACTTTCTTCAGAAGAGAGACGACGGTGTTATTTTTCAGAAGAGAAATTTAAAGATTACACAAATAAATTGGTTTGAGAGGTGTCAATTTGATGATTTCTAGTATGTAAAGTTACAAGTTTAAAGAGTCATTTGGTAATTTCTGAATCATTAACGCTCTGTTTTCTAGTTTTTTTAAGGAGAGAAAAGAAAGAAAACGAAAGTAAAAAAACATTTTGTGTTTCTGAGTTTTATTTAACGAGAGAAATGAAAGGAAAATAGCACATGTCGTGTTCCCGAGTTTAATTCAAGAAGAGAAAGGAAGGAAAGTGAAAGAAAAACTTGGCAAAATTACTTGGTGTTTCTTTCATTCCGATTTGAAGGGAAATAGAAGGAAATAACTCCATTATTTTCTTTTCCTTTCATCTCATTTCTTTTCCTTTCTTTTCATTTATGTCCTTTCCTTTAATAAACTCGGGAACTGAGCATAAGTGTTGAATTAGTAAGATATTTGAATGATTAATAAGCTTTAAACCAATAAGTGTTGAATCAATTGAGACTGTTAGGTTGAACATCCGAATAACTATGCAGTAGAGAGATTGTGTTAGAGAGGAGTGACCATTCAAGCATATAAGTAGATCTAAACCATTCAATTGTTCATTCAGACATTTTTTATTCAGATATTTGAAACAAAGTGCCTGAATCTAACCAATTCAGACATGACCTTTATTCTAACTCATTCTGACCCTACCAAACAACTCCTAAGTCTCACTTGAAACATTCAGGTTAAGATGGATCAGAGGTTTAATTACAGTGGATTTTCAGAAAGTGGGTTTCTTTTGGAATGATAGGTGAGTTAGGTCACTAGCATGGGTGGTCTTTCATCATTGGATTTGCGCCGGTCACCGGACTTAAAATGCATTCATTGACGGTTCAAAAAAAATCATGAACAAGATGTAATTTAGTTTAAATATATTTTTAAAAAATAAGCATATTGATGCTATTAGTTTAGATCGCCTTTCATGAGTGTTCAAATTCATGCAAGAAAGAATATTTTGATATAGTTTAAAAGTAGGATGCTATTGTTGTTAAAAGAAAAAAAAAAGATAACATTTCTTGCTTTTCTAGATTACACCACATTAGAAGATCGATATATGTTATAATTCTTTTTAAATAAATTATAATTTTTATTGTAATGATGCATATCATTATAATTTGTTATGTTCTTATCACCAATAGTTTATATGTGATTGGTATCAAAATATGAAAGGTTCGACTAGCGTTGGTTGTCATATTTAAGCAATAACGGTTTTTGCATATATGTTGAGAAACTAAACAACTAAACAACTAAACAACTAAACAAGTATGATGCATTTCAAGTAAATAATGCGTTTGGAAACGAGTTCGTGAAGTGGATGACAAAGGAATCAAGATGTATTTCTCTATATTTATCTTTAGTACTCACCCCAACGAAATTTTCTGTCACATCATTACCTAACTGAAAATGTGAGAAAGGAGAAAGAGGGGTGTGAGAGGAGGCTTCAATAGGCGTGGGGGCCGCTGTGGTCCGAAATTGGGCACCGCCGGGTAGAGGCGGTGTGACCGCTCAACCCGCCCAACTTTGCTTCCCCGCCTTACCAGCGGGATGGGTATTACGGTCTGTCTAAGTAAGCACTTCATCAAACAGTGCTAACCTCCAAACCAATGATGAGAACTAGAAGACACTAAACTTTAGGCCTAAATGTAAATGATGGTATAACACTTTAAACTAAGAGAAGAATTTCTATATAAGAAAAAAGTTATTGTAAGAGCCTTTAAGTGTGATGTATCATTTGTTGAAAATGTCCTAGTTTTATGTCATTTTGTGTTATGCGTTTAACTTGTTAATTAAGTTATTTGATCAGAGACTTTTCACGTATTAATATAATATGAATACTTTATCCATATTTTATTATCTTCAACTCCTTTAAAGGTTTACACAAGTTCAAGCTACACAATAATTATATCTGCTCATGAATCCAAATTATGTTGACTTTTTAAAGGTCAGCAATTCCCTTCTTTCCGAATCGAGCAACACCTTTTCAGGAAGAAACCTTTATGTAACACCCCAAATTTTCTAAGTCCATAATGAACTCAAGTAAGGTTACTCGGGTTTTCAAGAGGATATGTATAAATAAATTTGGGCACAACAAACATAATTTTTTTTTTTGAAAAATAAAAGAGAGATGATATTTCAAAGTTAACTTTACATTTTGTTGAAGTGCTAAAAACTAGAGCACTTGAATTTGTGTCGAGTGGTTGTTGATCAAAACTTTCATGAAATCAAGTAAAACCAATTGAAATTGAAACTTAACACATAAAGTTAAATTTCAGAAGAAGAATCACTCAATTTGAGCAAAAATTTAGAAACTTGTAATAAAATGAAGCCAGGTGTTGTTTTTTGTCATGTTGTTGTAAAAAAAACCTATGGTTTAGTATTTTATGTAAATTGTGTTCTTAACAAAAGGTTTTTGTTCTGAAACTTTTTAATATAGTTTTATGATGTTATTTATAGTATATTTCATGGAAATCATGTCTTAATCATTGTTGAATATGTGTTACATTATTTGTGATGGGAAAAACACGACTTGGTCGCCAACGGTAAACAACAATGCGGAATTTATCTTCGTTTGACCACAATTTTCCAACCCAAATGAACCTATGAGGATGCAAACAATAAATAGCACAAAATTTTTAGCGTGGAAAACCTCTCAAAACGAGTAAAAACCACGCAACTGCTAGAGCCGCTTCAAATCCACTATCACCAAAATTAGAGCAATACAAAGTGTATTTCATACGCATACAACAACCATCATACACTTGGAAACATTAACATCAAGCATATTGAAACAAATCAGAGACAAATGAGTGGAAATCCCCACAAAATCTGCAGCCACGAGCAGGTGCTCCAAAACCTGACTTCCAAGCCTGATAAAACGAAACCCACTATTGGATAACCTCTTCTCGATGTGGTGAAGCTTCTGTCTAAAAATCAGAACGATCCAACGGTTGAAACTGCGGGAAATTGATTGAGAACAAAGGTAGGTCAAGGAGTGACGGGAATTCTATTTCTTCTCCTCCCTCTTTTCTTTTTCTACAATTTTTGGCTATCTCTCAAGCATAAACTGATTTTCCTGCTATATTTAAACCAAATATTTTATTGGCTTTCTCATGGGCCAAACAAAAAACTAAGCCCAACAATTTATCATAAAACCATTATATGAAACTTCAAGAAGTTATTTCTTGAATTTCAATGTTTTGCACATGAAATCATTAGGATTTCACATGAGTTCATGAATGAGGCTTATGAACACAAGAAAACCTATAAGGACATATGTCAGTATGTGCCCATTCTCATGATTAAATGAATAGGAATGAAAGAAAACAATAACAATAACTTACCAAAATGAAAAACGATTATGATGACTTTTAGAGAACTCTTTTTTACAACTTGGAAAACCTTCAATGTAATTAGTTCATCCAAGTAATTATTTCATATCATTGTTGAAAACTTGAAATGTAATTAGTTCATCCATGTCAATTTCCCTAAAAAATTTTATGGGTTGTTTGATGATTGACTTGTTTATCTCCCACTAACTTGGTAAAACATAGGGTATGTTTTTGCTTATATTTGCATTAGGAATGATCATATCAGCATTTTTGATATCATTTATCACAAGACTAAAGCGTGTAACTATGTCATACAAAGACTCTTCGTTAGAAATACACATGTAATTGTCAAATAAATGATTGAGTCTATCCCATTTGCTTTTATGGAATTCACAAACACCATACGAATTTCTCATAAAACAGAAAATAAGACAAATTTCCATCAAATTCGTTACGAAAATAAGAGAAAAAAATTCACGCAATCCTTCTCATCATCAACCAATCAATTAAATCAAAACAAAAAAAATAAATTTTACCTTCTCTGAACAACACCGAAACCCTAAAACCCGGTCTGAAGCAACGCATGTAGTACACATTCTCGTCTTCGGTGATTGTTGGTGCCTTCTTCATAGTTTTTACTGCAAAAAATTTCCATCTTGTAGCTGGCTTTACTTCTTTCTATCTTTCTTTATTCTTTTCATGAAAGATAGTAAAGGAATGGATGCTCCCATCCCTTTTTTCTGTCCTTCAAAAGTCTAAAGTGAAATTCCCACTAAGAGTCTAAGACTGATTTTCTTTGAAGATCTCTGACCCGGTTGCTTGTTACCACGTTTTACATGTTCCCTTGGTTAGTATGGTATTGGGGGACCCAAATGTTTATCATGTAAACGGGTCCTACGGTTAAAAAAGGTCTACATTGCCAAATGGTCAATATATATAGGAGACATATCTGATACAAAGGAGGTTTAGTGTGAGAAGGATAGGAAGGAATTCTGGCCTTTGATCAAATTAATCAATGGTTAAGATCTGATGGTCCCCACTTTTCATTAAAAACCTGTGTGATTTTAAGGGCGAAATGGCAAAAAAGGAATAACCTACATTTGTTGATTTTTTTTATGGTTAAATCAAGTTCCACCATTTTTTTAAAAATCGAATAACTTTTAAACGGTTAATCGTTTTTAAAAAAAAATTACACCATAAAATAGAGAATTTTATTATCTTTAATTTGAGTATAATATTGTTGTAGTTTGTTTCGATTTTTTTACGTGGTCCGTGATTTTAATGTTTGGTACGTGATTATTGGTACGTGATTATGCAGTTGGTCCTTTGATTATGCATGTAAAATGACGGTCTGTGATTTTAATATAACGTGGTACGTGATTTTAGTGGTCCGTAATTATGCAGTTGAATCATGGTCTGTAATTATATATGAACTATATTACCCCTTACCCTGATGACACATGTCAAAAGGCATGTAGCTTCCTACATTTGTTGACTTTTTTTTTTTGAGAATCAAGTTTCACCATTTTTTTAAAAAATCGAATAACTTTTAAACGCTTAATCATTTTTTTAAAAAAAATTACACCATAAAATAGAGAATTTTATTATCTTTAATTTGAGTATAGTATTGTTATAGTTTTTTTCAATTTTTTTACGTGGTACGTAATTTTAATACTTGGTACGTGATTATTGATACGTAATTATGCAGTTGTTCCTTTGATATGAAAGGTAAATAACGGTCTGTAATTTTCATATAACGTGGTACGTGATTAGATGGTACGTAATTACGCAGTTGGTCATTGATTATGTGTGTTAAATTACAGTCCGAAATTTTATGAATCACGGTCTGTAATTTTGTATGGACAATAATACCCTTTACCCTGATGACACATGTCAAATCCCTATGGCTTCTTACGCTTTTCACGTTAAATTCCTTTGTATTATAACCGTCCTCTCTCTATATATATATATATATATTTGTATTATAACCGTCCTCTCTCTCTATATATATATATATATAGAGAGAGAGAGAGAGGACGGTTATAATACAAAGGAATTTAACGTGAAAAGCGTAACTCATATTTAAATAATACCTTGATTTATTTCTTGAATATCTGAATTACAAATGATTTCCTTACAATTGGGTGGAGCAATAATAACTTGAAAATCTAAAGATTTTGAACATTGGGTGGTTGATAATACAAGTTTTTGAGAAGAGGGTTTTTTCATACATTTAATTCTAAGTGATTTTTTCGAATAATTCATAATACAATAGAGCATTCAATTTATAGAGCCTTCAGCCTTATCAGAGTTGGAAGATAATTGAATCTTGTCGGCCATTGAGAAAAGTAAATTGTCTTGTTGCAGAATAATTAATATCATCTTTATTAAAGTTGGCAGAGTGGCTGACTACTTTAATAAAAGTTGACATAAAGTTGATATCTTGAAAATCACGTCTCTGACAAATCTTTATCTTCTTATCTTTATCTTTTTGACAATAATTGAGATTAACCCATGGATATCTTAGATTTTTGATTAACCCATGGATATCTTATATGGGTCCAATATCTTCATACGGATCTTGAGAATCTTGTAAATCTTCTTCATTGGTAGAACGCTTTGACCCCGAAGGAGATTGCTTAATCTCATTAATAATTCTCTGCATTTCTTCAGGGGTAGAACAAGACTGTAGTCGAATTATATAGTCTTGATCTTGAAAAGAATTTAGATTTTGAATTATAGGAGTCTTTACAGATCTTTCATATTGACTGTATATAGACATATAATATTTTTGCACAG
The DNA here is from genome assembly GCA_009363875.1 of Mikania micrantha. Lineage (NCBI taxonomy): Eukaryota > Viridiplantae > Streptophyta > Magnoliopsida > Asterales > Asteraceae > Mikania > Mikania micrantha. The sequence goes on along the minus strand of CM018682.1, from coordinate 26,800,573 downwards.
AAGCAATATTGGCTTTTTCAATTGAAAATTTATTCCACCATTTACTCCTGTAATGTCTTAGGAGAAGAGGAGGAGATATATCTTGTTTAACTTGATAATGATAAGTCCAAGAGAAAATCCAAGGAATTTGAAATACAGTCATAAATTGAAGAGTGTATTCAAAATCAGGGATTCCATCTTGCTTAAAATAGTCTATAAACTTATTATAGGCCTCAAGAATTTGTTTAGGAAAAGCATTTGGAATGATTCCAATATACTTAAACCATTTAACAAACCATCTTGGATAATTGTTTGAGAATTGTTCATCATAGTATATAAACCAAGAATGATTAAAATTTCTAAATAAAAGAGCCTTTTCCCAAGCTTCTTGATAATCGTAATAATTATATTGAGAATATGAATTGAAATTTGAAAGAGTTTTTTGAACGAATGGTTTAGATTTTCATTCTTCAAGACTTATAATCTTTTTAATTTTTATTTTAGAATAGTCAATTTTTGATGGGTTTTGAGGATTGAGAATATGTTGAATATCAACAGAACCGGTATCAACTAATATAGCTTGATAATAATCAATATTCTTTTGATCAGAATCATAAAAATGACAATTTCTTGGATATAAATAATCTATAAGGGTTAAAAAGCTTTGAGAAACTTTTTCTTCTTCAATAGGTTCTAAAATCTTGATAATTTTATGATTAGGATTTATAGAATATAAACTAGAATCTGTTGTAGGAGATATATTGGGGCGAATAATTGATTGAGGTAGAATTCTAGTTGTTTGAACAATAGAATAATATGGTGGTCTGGAGGATATAGGAACATGTGAAGATGGTCTAAATCTTGGAAATGGAGATAATGGAGTAAAACTATTGTGAATAGGTAATGGAGAACTTGAAGAAGAACTTGCTGATAATGATAACTTTGATTTAGATAAAACAATCTTTTTTGTATCCTTGCTCATATTCCCTGTAAAAATTTTCTTGATAAAAAGTCTGGTAAAGAATTATTTTCTCCTTTTATAAATTCAATTTGAAAATCAAAATTGCTTAATAATGCCTGCCATCTTGCAAATATTTGTTTTGAAATTAAAATTTTTATATCTTTCTCTAAAAGATGTTTTGCAGATAAACAATCAATTCTTAATAAAAAAGGTTTCATATATAAATCATCTTCAAATTTTTTAATACATAATACAATACTTAAAATTTCCTTTTTTATGGTTGAATAATTCTTTTGAGTATCATTCCATGAACCTGAATAAAATCTTACTAATTGTTCTTTATCGTTATTTAAGGATTGCTTTAAAATTCCTCCAAATCCTAAATCACTAGCATCAGTTTCAACTATTAATTTAGCATTAGGATGTGGAATATTTAAACATGGTAATTGTTTTATTTTATTCTTAATATGTTTTATAATATTAGTATGTTCATTTGTCCATGGTTCTGGATTCTTTTTCAATCTTTTATATAAATGTTTACATATAACTCCTAAATCTTTAAAGAAATCATGTATATAATTCAGACATCCTAAAAATCTTTGTAATTGTTTTTTATCCTTAATTTCATCCGGAAACTTATTAGTAAAATCTAAACTTCTATTTATAGGTATAATAGTTCCTTGTTTAATATCATGACCTAAAAATCTTATTTATGTTTTGAACAGATTTATCTTAGTAGGAGATACTACTAGTCCATTCTTATGAATTGTATCATAAAATATATTTAAATACTTAAAATGTTGATCTAAAGAATTAGAATAAATTAAAACATCATCAATATAGATTATTAAAAAATTTCCTATGGGGATGATTATATCATTCATAATATTCTGAAATTCAGAAGAAGCATTTTTTAATCCAAAAGGCATTACATTCCATTCGTAATGTCCAAATGGAACATTAAATCCTGTCTTATATTTATCCTTTTCAGATATTTGTATCTGCCAAAATCCTGATTTCATATCAAACTTAGAAAATATCTTAGCATCATATATCTTTTTCAATAAGTCTCTCTTATTCGGTATAGGATATCTTATCCATTCTAAAACTTTATTCAAAGGTTTATAGTTTATTACTAATCTTGGAGCACCTCTTTCTATTTCAGCGTTATTATTTACATAGAATGCAGAACATGACCAAGGAGACTTAGATGGTCTAATTAATTTTTTATCTAATAAATCTTTTATTTCTTTTTTACAATGTTCTTCTAATTCTTGATTCATGTGTATACACTTAGATTTTGTTGGTATATTTTTCTCATCAAAATCTTTTATGTATGGTAAATCTACAATATGTTGTTTTCTTTGCCAAAAAAACATTGGGTATATTAGAACATACATTTTTTATAAATTTTTCTTCCATATTTTTAATTTTAATTATATTAGTTTTATCCTTTAATTGTTCTTTTATTCTTTCATTTTTTATTTCATTTACTAAAAATTCTTTTTGTTTTTTCTTTTAAATTTATAATGTTTATTTGTTTAGATATAACAGGTTCAGCAAATTCAAACATAATTTCTTTATTTAAAACTTTAGTACTAATTCCATTACTATTTATAGTTATAGGGTATAATTGAGTAATAAAGGGTGTTCCTAATATTATTTGAGAAGTCAAATTTTTTACTAATATTAATTGAGTTTGATAACAATAACCATTTTTACACATATGCACGTTTGATAATTTATAATTTATTATGAGTCTTGAACCACTAGCAGTTGATAATCTATGTGAAGTTTTTTCATAATAATGAGTAGGTATAATTCATTCTTGAATACAATTCATATCAGCTCCGCTATCAATTAAAGCTGTTAAAGTTATTCTGAACTCATTATTAATGATACTATTTAATTTAGTATACCATTTTTGATAATCTAATTCTTTTAATATATTTATTTTATTAATCTTATTATCAATAATCTTATTTTTATCCTTTTCGATTTTTTCTTTTTCAATATTTTTAATTTGTAATTTAATTATATTAATATCTTCTTTTATAATTTTTAATTCTTCTTGTAATTCTCGAATAGTAATTGGTTTTTCTTTTTTCTTAAATTTTTTATAAATTTCTTCTAAACTATATATTTCTGTATCTTTTTTTTCAATTATATCATTATTCTTTAAATTTTCTTTTATTTTTTCAATATATAAATTTTTTAGCTTACTATCGTCAGTTTCTTCTAATAATTTTAATAATATTAAATTTTCTTCACTATTTATCATATTTATAGATCCAATATTACATAAACATGGACCTATACATTTACATACTTCACTTTCATTAGTAATACTATTATTATCACTATCAGAAATATAGTTTATATCATTACTATCATAATCTGAAAATTCTTCATCACTAATTTTAGTGTTTAATATCTTATTTATTTGATCTTTTAGTTCATAAGATAAATTTAATTCATTTATTTTTCTTTTTGAATAACAATTTTTTGAGGTATGTCCTCTTTTACCACAAGTATAACAAGTTATAATCCTTTTCTTATAAAATTTTTGTTTTTTATCTTTTTTATAATATTTTTGATCTTCTATTTTTGGTTTTCTATTTTTTCTTTTAAAATGTTTTTTAATGTAATTGTTCTTTCTTTTAGAAATATTTCGTAGTTTTATATTTTCAAAACCATATTGTTCACAAAAATTTCCTAATTCATTTATACTAGTAATACCATCTCTTTTCATTTTCTGTTTTAATTTTAAATCATTACATAGTTTTAAACCTTCTTGATTTATATGATTGATTATTTGTCCATATGTTAAATCTTCATATGGTATATTATTATTATTTTCTCTTTTAGTTTTCTCTCTAATTTTTTCAGCGAATAATTTTGGTAAACCTGCAATAAATATTTCTTTCCAATAAGATTGTCTACAATCACTTCTTGTCATGACCTTAGCTATAAAAACATCTTTATACCATCTAAAATCTTGTAATTTTCTACAAGTAAGATTTAGTAATATTAAAGAATTTCTTTCTTGATAATCTGTAGGATCTCCTATAAAATTTTTTATAATAGCAAAAATAAGAGTACTTATTATATCTGTTTCTTCAGTTTGAATAGGCATACCATTTTCTATTTTAATTTTCCTTGCATTTATAATAATATTCTTTTCATAATCTGTTATATAATTATCCACCAACCTTTTAAATTACCAGAAAACCCTGAAACAATCATTTTAAGAATTTGTGCTTCATTATTTCCTACTTGTTTATAAGCATTAGAAGCCATAGTCATTTCTTATAATATATTTAAAATTTGGGCTTCTGCTTGTCCATCAATATTCCATTCATATATAGACTTACCACTGTATTCAGTATGAAGTCTATTACTTTGTTCTTCAAATTGTAAATCAGGAGGAGTTGGTTTATAATACCAATTTCTATTATCTGGTCGTAAATTAAATTCTTTTAATTTATTTACTATATCATTCTTGTTTTTAAATTGAGATTCTAAATTTTTATAGGAAGATTCTGTACTATCAGATTCATCTGTATCTCTTATAGTATTTAAACTTAAATTTTTAAATTTTTTTAATGTTTCTAAATGGTCTTGCATTAAATTTAAAGTTTTTTCTTTTTTATTAAGTATTATAGGTGTATCTATTGTAAAAGGTTTAAATATAAGATTTTCTAGAGGTTTATTTATAGGATTTTCAATTTTTATTCATTTTCCTTTATCTTTTATTTTTAATTCATTTGTCTCATTTTCAATTCTTTCTAATTGTTCTCCAATAGTGTTTAATTTTTCATTTGTATAATTGTTTTGAAAAATAGTTGTATGTAGATTTTTTGAATCATCTTCACTGATTCTAGATAATGGTGTTCCTATATATTCTTGTTTATCGTTTATAAATTTTATATTTTCATAAGGTGGATGAATAATAATTAATTCTTCGTTATTTTTTATTAACTTATAATTTTTTGTAATGTTATTATTAACAGATATATGTTCAATAGTAGGATATTTAATATTATTATTTTTACAATATATAGGTAACCAAGTAAAGAATGTAATATTTTCATCATTTTTAATAATATATTCTTCCCATTCTTTAGTATGTCTTTTTTTAGAATCTTGATTAAAAGTTTTATAATACCATAACAAATTATCTATATTATATTTATTTAATATTTCACATCTTAAAAAGTTCATAATTTCTTTGTGATTCATTTTAACAAGTAAATTTTGATATTTCGGTGGAAATTATTCTTATCTTCTTAGATTGATATTGTATATCTTCTATTAAATGAAATTGTAGGTTAGTATAATAATATAGTTTATGTACTGTAACTTTTATATCATCTTCAAATTCATCTTTTCTAAAATAGTTATCTATGAATTGTAACTTATCTTTAGAAACCTTTACTTTTTCATAACATTCTTTTAATAAATTCTTTAAAAATCTCATTTGAGGATTTCTACACTAAATTTTTGTATCACTCATATTAGCAAGTATACTTTGTTATATTTGTAGAACAAATTTTTATAAGTTCTTTATTAACTTTTATTCTATCTTGTAAAAAATATTTAAAATTCATATGATGAAATTTTTTTATTTTATCATTATATTCATTTTCTTTTAAATATTGATTTGTTTTTTTCTAATTCTATTTTATAAACTTTTGCTTTTTTATGAAATTCTTTTAATGCTGAAACATAAAATTGAACTTGAGAATTTTTTATTTGCATTTTAATATCACTCATAATTCTTTATAAAATTCCATATCGGATTTACTAGGATTGTATGATTTATCAGATTTATTATCTAATTCTTGTTCATAAAAAGCTTTAGGTATAGAATTAGAATAATCTATTCTTGCAATTTTCATAGATTGTGATCTTCTTAAAATATTTCTTTGTAAACTATTTATACTATTTATACTACTGCTTGATGTTGAATATCTAGCAGAATTATTATTATTATTATTAAAAGATATTTCTATTGAACCATCAGATTTTTCTATTATACTAGATGTTTGATTATCTATATCTATTGGTTTTGGTGGATTTATATCCTGTAAATTCCAATTTAAAGATTGTGTTATTTCATTCCATTTTAATCTTTTTGGAGTAATGACTTTAGCATGCATAGTATTAGCTTCAAATAATATTGTTTCATCTCTTGGAGATGATAATTTAGTTTTTGGTTCTATAGTTGTAGTCATGGTTTTATAATAAACTCTATATATTACGACTGCAGCATTAGTTTTTTCTTTAAATTCTAAATTTCTTGTTTTTATTGTTAAAGTTAAAGTATCAAGAATATTTGGATCAAATAATCCTATAGAAAAATTAGGATAACAATTAAAATATATTGGACCATTGGCTATATTTGATTCAGCCATAGCTAATAATGAATTATTGAAATTAGTGTGTCTAGAATCTCTTAATATAGTTAATATGGGAGCGTCTATTCCTAATCTGAACATGGGTTTTATAGCTACCTGTACCAATCCTATATGTAAAAATTTATAATTCTTTCTATGGTTTAATATAGCTTCTTTAGATAATAATTGTAAATTTTGATGATCTTTATTTATAGGAATAGTTTGTTCAGTCATTTTGATTAAGTAATCTTGTAAGAAATCAAAAGTTTCTATTTTATATATAGTTTTTACATCTTGTTTAGGTATATTCCAGTTTAATAAATTATTTTCAATTTGAGAAATACTTATTTCTAAAGAATTCATATTGTTGTTTAAATCTTCCTCTTGATCATTAGCTGAAGTATTTGAGCTATGATCTCTTCGTGACAAAATTCTAGATATCTGATTCATTATTTGTATTTGTTTTAATGATAAAATTTTTTGAATTAACTTAATCAATATTTTGAAATATTCAGATTATACTGAGGGAACATCCCCAAAGCCCAAGACGTGGTCCGGCTGCTCTCTATCTTGAAGACTTACGCTAATCCAACCGTCTAGCCGATAGGACTTGCCAACACAGCATAGTTCTAAATATTCAAAATATGACATTTTTTAAATAAATTTTTCCATTATAACTTTTACAAATAATTAATTAGAGTATTTAGACATAATATCACTTGAGTAATCATGGCTCTGATACCATTAGAGTAGGGATATATATATATAGGGTAGGGATAATTTGAAAACCACTTTTTATTGTGAAAACCCAGCAAACCGCTGTGTAAAACATACGTAACACAACTAAAAAAAGAAAATTTGTAAAACATACGTAAAAACGTACAGCGTTTACGTCAGATGTGACTCAGTGTTACGTATGTTTTACAACGTAAAAAAAACTTATAAAATATTTTTTTTAAAAATATTTCTTCGGCGCTTTTTTGATTTTTTTATAAAAATGTCCCAAATAATGTTACAAACCTGTAAAAAAAATTTAAAAAAAAAATGTTCGTTTTACATGAGTTTTCATGGTTTTCTCACTAAAACAAAGTTTTCATTTTATTAATCCCCTATATATATATATATAGGATTGTGATCTAATTATAACCCCTTATGGCAATAACCCATTAACTCTAATTACCCAATCAAAATTAAACACATGGTTTTATATTATTAAATCTGATGAGGGCATATTAGTAATTTGATTTATGTACTAACTTACCCCTTCTTTTTTATATATTCATAACTTTTTTATACTATAATATTTTTTGGGTTATGCTAAATATACCCTCTTTTGTAATTTTTTACTTGTCATACCCCCTCCTTAAGCTTTTTAAATATATAAAAGTAAACATTATGTTTTTAATTGTTAACTAAAAATATCCATAAGCATTTAAAATTAAAACAACTACAAACATCACGGAATCATTATCATCATCCTTATCAATTCATCGTTTAAAAATCAAATCAATATGAAATATAAGCTTAAATAACCATAGTCGAACGAAAACTCAAACTCTATTAAAACAGGTATAAAACTCAAAATTAATTAAACCCAAGCAATCCTTTAACCTCTGCGAAACTCTCTACATAAACCAAAGCTATTCACAATCTTAAACAAATCAAGAAAAAGGCCTGTAAGAGCTCAGCGGTTCGATTTCGGTTCATCAAGCAACGAACACGAATTAGTTGGCTAAGATAGGTGTTTTATACATCATTACACTCGTTTTTGTTCGAGGAATTAAAGCCCTATGTTTGTAACAACGATCAGGCCTCAGTTCAATCGAATTTGAGCAAAGATGAATTAGGGTTCATACGATTAAATCTGATTTTTGATGAATTTATATTTTATATTTTGTAGAGGGGGGATAGGTATGACGAGTAAGAAGGGGATATGTTTAGTAGAATTTAAGATGGAAATCATGTTTGGTGCATTTTGGTTGTGTTATAATGTTGAAGGGTTGATTTTAACAAATTTACATTTAATATTTGAGGGGAGGGGGTATAACAAGTCAGAATGGGGGGTATATTTAGCCTGACCCTATTTTCTTATGAAAATTGCACCATTTTACTCGTCTTGTTTTTCTATTTAATTCGGTATAGTCTTGACTAGGTTTTTTTATTTTTTTTTCGGATGTTCGTATTTACACCAATGTAACAAGTATAAAAATAACAAATTATTTGTAACGAGTTGTAACAAATTTGGGGTTACATTGTTGTAGAATAAATATGGGTTACTTTTAAGAGTGTAAACGAGCCAAGCCTATCCCGAGGTTGTTAATAACGTTATATTCTTGACTAGGTTTTTTTTATTTTTTCCGGATGCTCCAAAATTCGTTATATTTACAATATTGTAAATACATTTTAATACTTTAAAAAAAATACTATAACATTTTGTTGATAAAAACCAAAATTCGTCCTTGTAAATACATCTTAATATTTTAAAAAAATATATCTACAAGATTGTAAATACATTTTAATACTTAAAAAAAATACTATAACATTTTGTTGATAAAAACCAAAATTCGTTACATCTACAAGATTCTAAATACATTTTAATGCTTTAAAATTATATCTACAAGATTGTAAACACATTTTAATACTTTAAAAACCAAAATTCGTTACAAAATCAAGAATATAACGTAATTAACGAGCATTCGAGAAAAAATAAAAAAACCTAGTCAAGAATATAACGTAATTAACGAGCTCAGGATCGGCTTGGCTTGTTTATATTCTTAAACGTAACCCCTAATTATTCTACAACAATGTAAACCCAAATTCGTTAAAACTCACTACAAATAATTTGTTATTTTTATACTTGTTACATTGGTGTAAATACGAACATCCGAAAAAAATTAAAAAACCTAGTCAAGACTATAACGAAATAAAGAGAAAAACAAGACGATTAAAATGGTGCAATTTTTATAAAAAATATTATAGTATAAAAAAGTTATGGATGTATAAAAAAATAGGGGGTAACTTTAATAATATAGCAAATTACATTAATACCCTTATTCCATTTTCTTTCAAATCAAATATATTATTTTATTATAATTTAATATGAACCATTAGATTGGAATCTTAGAATTTGATCCTCAAATATGGTGTGGTTATTGGGTTATTGCTCTATCATAGAGTTATGAATTGATCACTTCCCTATATATATATATATATATATATATAGATAGATAGACAGAGAGAGATGAAGGTTTATAAAAAAAACTCCTTATTTTGGATAAAATCAAGAAAACTCATAGTAACCGATAAATTTAAAAGAAAACATAATTTTTTTATTATAAGATTAGAATGTTATAAGGAAAAAAATAATTTTAATAAATAAACACACACACACACACACACATATATATATAGGGGAAAGATAAAACAATAACCCACTAAATATGCAATAATATGAAATAACCCGTCATGATCAAGCCAAATATTCGAAATCTTTTAACATAATTGTAAACACATTTATAACACTTTCTTATTTTATGAGTTTGCGTAAATTCATCACCGTTTAAGAGTTAACATCATTGTAAGTTTTAAGCAAAAAACATTTACAATACTGTAAGTTACAAAATTTTAAAAACTTGCCACGATGTTAACTCTCAAAAGGTAATGAATTTACGCAAACTCATAAAATAAGAAAGTGTTTTAAATGTGTTTACAAGATGCTAAAAAAAATTCGAAGATTTGGCTTGATCTTGACGGGTTATTTTATATTTAGTGGGTTATGTATACTTGTATTATATATATATATATATAAGTATAGTGGCAAAGTTGGAAGAACTAAAACATAACTACTTCTTTTGCACAGATTACGATTAAAACTCTTGAAACTCAATTATTCCTTTCTTATGCTTTTTAGTATATATAAATATAATAATAATTAGATATTACTATTTCTTTCACTTGTCTTTTAATAATATATATATATAAAAGAATAGTGGCAAAAGTTGAAAGAACTACAGCATAACTCCTTTTGTACAAATTATAATAAAAACTCTTGAAACTCAACTATTCTAATAATTAAACATTATTTTTCCTTTCACTTGTCTTTTAATATAAGAATAGTGGAAAAAGTGGAAAGAATTGAAACATGACTACTTCTTTTACACAAATTATAATAAAAACTCTGTAAACTCAACTATTTCTTTCACTTGCTTTTTAATATATATAATAATAATAAGCAAAATTCTTGAATCATAGTGAAATTTCTTGAAATTTGCCTTTGCTTTTGCAAATTTTCAAATCAATAGTAACTTTAAACTCAAATTCACTTAAAAGCATCAAATTGATGAAAAACACCAAAAGCTTACATTCAATCAGTAACATGTCAATTGAATTAAACTCAAGTCAAATAAACTTCAACTTGAGCCTTTGGATATTAGATGTCCGATTATCGATAAGTTTAATGTTGCCATCAAGGTACGATCCAAAGAATTACACTTTGGATGACAACGAGATTAAATGTTTAAAATGTTAGACATTTACACGATAACGGATTACCGGTTTTAAAGTTTGGTGCATTTATTATTTATGAAATAATAAAATAGTGGAAATTAATTATTAAGATAATTATCTTTCTTTGAACGACGACGATCTTACATACCACGTATGTTGTCTTAACAGGTCCCACCGGGCAGAGGTAAGACACGACCACACCAGATGCGTGAGAACCCCTTGGAATGGGTAAACCCTCGCCCCCTTATTGGTCTAGAGCCCAAGATTAAGCTCAAGATTTCTTCCCTCACTGGATGTCCTTTAAATTGTTTTTGGCAGAGCTTGAACCCATGACCTCTCGATCACAAGGTGAAACCCCAACCAATAGGCTGAATTTGCAAGACTGTTAAGATAATTAACTAGATTAAATAATTAACTTAGTTACTTATTATAGGGTTTTTACTGTAAATGTTATGGGGTTTAGAGCGTAAATTCATTTAATATAAATAAACGTGTTTAACTCACATTTAGTGATGTTTTTTAGATCTAAAAAAAACCATAATCCCTCTCTCCCTCTCTATATTGCCGCCGCACCGCCACCAATCACTGCCAATACTAGGTCCCACCACCACACAGCGGGCGCACACCATACTAAAACAACACACTCGAGGGCCTCACAACAGGAGCTGAGGCACAAGGGTGTGTCACTGAAGGGGCGATCGAGGGGATAGTACATAAGGCCGCGGGCCACACAGCAAGGCCGCGACAAAGGCCACGCAGCAGCCATACCAGTGTCGTGACACTAGCCGAGGATTATGTCAAGACCAGATCCGTTTTTGGGTTATCCCATGATTCGTTAGATCAGACCGCAAGTTCTGTTGAACGTGCTTAGTCACTAGCAAAACTGTTGTCACATCCATCGTATGGATTTGGAGTTTCTTCATAAAGGTCGGTATCTAAACGCCATAAGGTTGTGGTTTGATCTGTATACATAATTTGAGAATTAAATTTTGAATAAAAGTCTTGTAACCTATCGCTTCCACATATGTCAAATCTGATTTGACTAATTAATAAGATTAATTAATTTTGATTTTAAAACCTAAATGGTTACAAAGATTTCCAACATACCAAAACCAAAAAGTTAGCAAATCGAAATTCGATATATGAATTCAGCACACGCTTATAAACCAAGAAAAAAAAACGGATATCAAGCATCATACTATATGCTAAGCCATTTGGTGATTCAATTCAACTTTAATTTTGTTCAATTCGAACAAAGGTCCAATTCAAGTTTGATGTCTATTTAGATTCTAATTTTATCTCTTAGACCACACAAAATCGTAAATATGTTTCTAGATCATCTGCTAAATTTAATACAAAACTCTAGCAAATATAGTTGCAGATTTAACATAGCAGCAGTGACGGAGCTTGGTCGAAGAGAGAGAGGGCGGAAATTTTTTAAGCTCATAATACGTGTTAATTTTTTTGAAGCAAGAGATGACGAAACCACTATTTTTAACTAAAAATAACATTTCGGCCGAAAAATTAACAATACAGACGGAAAAAAAGGATGCAGCCCAATGAAGCTTCACCCATGCATGTCAATAAGCTTTTCTTCAAGAACTTGGGATAAAAGCAAAATCCACTTGGACACTTTAGTGTGATGATTTGGTGCCATATGTCTGGCTGCGTATATACAGTGGTGGATCCAGAAATATTTTTCAGTGGGTTCACTATTTTCAAACGCTTCAATTAGATAGAATAGTCGGTTTGACGGTTCGGGTCTTGTAATGTTCATCACATGATAACTATGTGATATATTAAGTCAATAATTAAAAAAAATCGCCATATGTCTAGCTGCGTATATAGTCTTTCATGCTCAAACAAAGCATGTTGTAATTAATTTTCATATTATTCGTGACAAAGTAGCATAAGGAAAGCCTCGTTTACAATTTATATCAACAGACGATCAATACAAATGTATTCACAAAGCCCCTCCCAACTCAAAGATTCATGTTTTTATGATCCAAGCTACAAGACGCTCTTAGCTTTTAGGAAAAATATTAGATCACAATTTTATTAGATGATAATTGAGGGTGGATTATCTAAATAACTAATATGTATATATTCTCATGTACAAACTTTAATCATTAAAAAATCAATACAAACAAAGCAATTTCTAATACATTCTCTATGATTGTACAAGTCAAGTTGCATAAGATACAAGTTCTTATTATAATAAATTCAGGTTATGTAAATTTAATATGAAATCTTTCTACTCTAATAAATGAGTATTTTTAGGAGACACGTGTCGTGTTATGGTTAAATCTGAAAATGTTTTTTCTGCCTCTCTCTCCTAATAAATACTATTAGTTTTTAGTAATTAGATTATATAATATATAATTAAATATTAATAAATATAATTTTTTACTTATTTTAATAATGTACTAATTTATTGAAACTTAATAAAGAGTAAGAACATTTCAATATTATATCTTAAATACAATTTTATAATTATTAAATATTTATTATTTAATATTAACAAATTAATTTTTTATTATTCTAGAATTATATATGAATTACAATTGTTTGATAATAGCCCTTAGTTTTGATTTCTTAGGTTTGTCATATGTCAAGTCACAATTGGCCCATAACAGTTTCTATTTTGTTTTGTCTTTTAGATTTAAATTTTAAATATTATATGCAGCACATGGTTATCGGTAATAAAATAAAATGAATGTATGTCCAGTGGTTCAAGTGTGCGCACATTGTGCCTCAACGGCTCAACCCACCCATGTTCAATTCTTGAAGGCTAGGGCTTTTATTCTTGATTTTATTTTCTGTCATTCAAAAATTTTAAAGGCTTTTTTATCATTGATTTTTTAAGTTTTTTTTTTCTTTTTTTTTGTAAATTTTCTACTTTAGTTTAGTTTAGTTTTATTTTACGCGTTGTTGTAGTATTCAAGTACCTTTTATTTTTACTTATTTTTTCATTGTAAAGTTTTAACATTTCTGTTTTGTCAACTTTGAAGAATATATAAATGTTAGTTACCTAACTAATTTAGCGCGTTATAAATCCAGTTAAAGTTATAATTTAGCCCCTTGATCGTTAAATAAAACTATTATTTTGCATATAGACTTTTTTTTTCCTACCCAATCTAGTCAATGTCACACTTGCCTTGTTTAGTTTTTTATTTTCTCTTAACTTTTAAAATATTATGTTTTATAAAATTAAGAATGTATCATTTTGAAGTGATTAACCAAGTTGTGCATATTTCTTGGTTTTCCTTTTCTTATTTTTTTGACACCTTTTTTTTTGGGTAAAATTTTGCATTTGTCGATTTAACATGCCGATTCTTATATGTTTTACATGGTTTTATAAATTTTTTTTTATAAATATATGGTCGGCGCTTTTTTGTTTTTTTTTTATAAATTGTGCCCAATAGTGTTACAAACCTGTAAAAAAATTTTTATTAAAAAATACGTTTTTTTACATGATTTTTACATGGTTTTCACGGTTTTCGCACTAAGAAGTGGTTTTCAAATTATCTATTCCCTTCATTGATATATGCCGTCAGGTCAAAAAAAAGTGGCCGACTACAAGAAATAATAATAATTAATTAACAATACTTATTATATAATATAATATTAATACTAATTAAATAATAATAATTTTACTGTTTTTATTATCAATATTTATTATATAATATTAATATTAAATATTATATGATAATTAAATAATAATTAACTAAAAGTTAAAACTTATTTAGAGAGTTTGATTTTTGTTTTAGAATGAATTAACTGTTGCGATCAATTTTGGTATGTGTTTTGATGTTCGTGATGATGTCATCACGGTAGGATGGTATGACTCAACCTTTAATTTTTAGTCAGAAAATACGGCAGCCGATACATAAATTTTAATAATAATTATTATTATATTATACGAATATTAATAAAAAAATTCGGCAAACAAATTGACAGTCATTGCAGTCGTTTTTGGTATGTTTTATTTATGTTCGTGATGTTTCACCGCTGTCGATATCGAATACCGATATCGACAGACGACATATGCCATTTAACTAGACAACATTGTGTGAGACGAGTTTTAGGTCGCTTTTAATTTTTTACTATTATTGAACCATTCCATATGAAAAACTTTACTATTATTCGTCTTATATTCGTGTTTATTGATATTGGATTTTACGATTATGCACACTACTTTTTTGATATGGTGTGACGGACACGTTTACGATGACCATACTTTAGGTTTTACATCGAAATGACAACCAATATGATGTGTTTTTATATCTGCCTTTTGATATACGAATCATGATGCGTTCTAATATTCGAAATCAGACGAACCTACTAGTTACATAAATATATGAACAAGTATGATTAAATATATAAATATTAGTTGTAAGGATTCCCTGCTAGAAACCCATTTAATTTTTTTGATTAATTTTTTTTTGTGAGATATTAATTTCCCCCCAATGAATACAAAGCTTAAAGGCTTCCACGTGCAAGTTATGCCCACTCCATGACACTCCTCAATCAACGTAGCCGACATCAATCCGTTTTTTTTTTTTTTTTTTTTTTGGCCACGTTGTTGCCGACATTGGCTTCCAAAATTTGAAATTAATCCGTTGTGACGACATGCCTGGGATCCACTTATCTTTTCTTTCTGATTTAATATGACCACCAAACAAAGGCGTGTTGATTGAATGATAACTCATAATAAATCTAAACTTTAGACCTTAAATTTCATTAGACTCGATTTTAAAGTTTATTTTTTTACTAGTTTTATATAATTGGGTTTGATTTGTAGGTTTAATGAGTGGAAAAACTAGATTATTAAAAAACAAGGTATTTATGCAAATCATGTAGGAAAGAAAATCAAAGAAGGTGTTTTAATGTGATAAATGAAAATTTATTTAACGTAATACCAACTTAAACCGGTGTAAGATCTTAAACGGAAATAAATTTTCACAGGCATATAAAAAAGACAGTCTTGTACATGCATCATATAGATTATGAAAAACAACTAAAGATTTTGGTTGTTTTTTACGGAGTTAATTTGGTTATCACAATTAAGACGGATTATTATTTGATTCCAATCATACATGCATATATAACATGATTATTGGCATCCATTTATCTAGTTCTATCATTTAAATTTAGTTTTTTCTAATTTATAAAAATCAATGTACGGATAAATACATTATAGTTTAACTTGTATTTGATATATGAAAAATTAAAAACTATAAAATTTTCCATGTCATCATTTAGGTCAACGATTATACATACGAGATGAGTTTATTAAAAAAGGAAAAAACAAATTCGAATTAATTAAAAAGTTGATTTGTTTTTTCCACCATAGGATCAGTTATTGATGAAAAGTCAAATTCATAATTAAAAACTAAATAAGTTATACATGCAAAATAACTAAACTTTAAAACAAAATAATGAGAATAAATATATATATTTTTGTAATAGATAAATAATAAATGTAATAAATAATAATGTTGGAATGTCACTTTGAGGAACGAGTGGTTAATGGAGTGATCATAAATATTGAATTCACTTATTTGTGTGTTTTTTTTAATAATAATGTAAACAAATCAAGCTTTGCTTATAAATTAAACGGGATCATGTAAAAAATTCAAAAAAATACAGATTTATCAACAACTTACATATTCAATAGAATATGTGATTAATCTAAAAT
The DNA here is from genome assembly GCA_009363875.1 of Mikania micrantha. Lineage (NCBI taxonomy): Eukaryota > Viridiplantae > Streptophyta > Magnoliopsida > Asterales > Asteraceae > Mikania > Mikania micrantha. Next base: position 26,784,027 of record CM018682.1, on the reverse strand, counting down.
AAAATACTAAAAGATTTGACTCATAATCAACCCTACACTATTACAACTCGATCTAAGAATGACTCAAAACCCTAAAACACTTGCTCATCAGATCAGGCAAGAACATGAATACAATCTCTAACACGATCAACACAAAAACAATACAAAGGCTGATTGATGAACATAACTCTGAAATATACAATCTTGTTCATCAAGAACACGAACTCAAAGAACAAAGTCTAGATTAAATTAATATTTCTATGTCTAAAAACATTTGTAAAATTTTATAAATATTAGATACTCATATATATAACGTGCTTTTAGTTTTTACCTAATAGATGATGTGACTGATACATGAGATTTTTAACGGAGACTTTTAACGGGGTTAGTGATAAAGGACATAACCAGTGCAAAATTTTCAAAATAGAGACACCTTTAGTAATTTTTGAATTTAAAGAACGAAACCAACAAATTGCTACATTTTTAAAGGACATACTATTACCTTGTTATAATAATTTAGTTTATTAACGGATAATGAATGAAACCGGTAAAATATCTTAAAATTGGTCAACATACAAGTTGATCGCATTTAATATTTATCCAGCTATTCATAATGTCTGTCGTTGTCACGTTCTAGCGCCATATGTATACGAAGCAGTTGGTGCCGTTAGGCAGATCTTGGTGATCTTGGTGCACCGGTGATGGCTTCAGTGACAGTGCCTTTGCTTGGGGGAGAAACCAGTAGAGGTGGCCGGAAACCTTTTTATCGCCGCTCAGATGCCATCGCTTACGGATCGCCGTATCAGAAGGCCGCAGCTCTCGTTGATCTTGTGAGTTTTTTTTAGGATTTTAATCTCGATATCCTGATTTTGACTTTTGTAGGCATATGGATTTTTGTGCCAGGAGGATTTTAGGATCAAAATGTTGAGTTTATGTGGTAATTTTAGTGTGTTTTGTATGATTGAGTCTTAAATTGTCTTGATTTCAATGGATTTGTAAACTGTGTATGAAACCGTATCGGCAGTTGATCATATAAATAAATTCAGAAGTTTAATTACCAGCTTTACAGGTCCAAAGAATGTAATTTTTTTTATCAGTCTAGTGGAGTATGCAATTTAACGATATTGATTGATGCCAGTCTGCTAATCTGCAATCTTTTCTGTCAATGGCATTGTGATGGCTCATATGGTGTCTTTTGAAGAGTTGTTTAAGTGTAAAACTATTGCTACAAGGACAATATTGACATCTTAAGATCAGGGGATGATTTATACGTCCATAAATGAGGAGCTTGTGTTCATAGTTAGTTATTGGTTAATCTTAATATAAAGAAGTGAGGGTAGTGGAATCATGTAACTTAGATTGATAGCTAAAGGATTGCCAAGTTAATTAATGAAAAGGGCAATGGAAGATGCAGATCTATCAAAAAGAAATAAACAATATAGTACCAGCACAAATCACACTGTCCATCTGTGGAATTCTACACAGATTGCCATCCAATTTAATCAGTTGAAAAGAGGCTAAAACGTAGACTTATGACATTCCTTGTGGTCAGTTATATACAAATATAGTAGAGGCGTCATTTTAGTAGCACTTACCACATATTGATTAAATCTACAATTTGGTAATATATTAAATGCACTTTCCTATATGCAGGCTGAAGATGGAAGTGGTCTACCGGAGGAAATCCTTGACTTACCAAACATTGAAACAGCTGCGAAGTTCTACTTTATATTCATTCGCTTTGACATAATATGGACCCTTAATTATTTTGCACTGATAGCTTTGAATTTCTTTGAGGTTAGTGCCACAAGCCGGTTGGCTGCTTAAATGATGTGCCATTTCTTTAGTCTTTAACTCTTTATCTTCAGTTTCTGTTATCTTTTCTACTATCATGATTATTATTAATCACTTCAAATTCTGCGACAGAAACCATTATGGTGTAGCAGTGTTACTGAGGTTTCTTGCAGTAACAGGAGCTACTATTATCTTGGGGAGCTTCCATACTTGACTAGTGCAGAATCACTGGCCTTTGAGGTTTGTATCCTCTGTATTCTTTACATATTTATCATTTATTTCGTGACCCTTGTCTATGACAGAAAGTATGTGTACTTTAATGAGTATATACTACAATGCTTCGCATTGTTAATCAGAACAATTATACTTGATTTTGCATTTATGACCTATGGAAGGGATGTGTGCATATGTTTATATATTATTAGACAAATATCTTAATCATAAAACTTACCTACATAACCTTTCATCTCCATAACCTCCTATCATAACTTCTATTAGTTATGTATCTTAACTTCTCTAATTATGTCATTTACTTTCTTTATAATTTCTAGCCTTTTGGGTTACCTGTAAGATTATTATAAATAATCTTTGTAATATAATGCATCTATCGGTTGTACCACGTGCAATAGAAAGGCAGACAAAAGGAATAGTATAATCCCCTCACAACCAAACTTTGCTTTTCAATATATATATATATATTAATTTGGGTTTAAGTTATATGTATAATGTATTTACATATTTACAACATATTTCAAGAAACATGCAAATCAATAGTACCAACTAGTTCTATTGTAAAAAAAGCTGCTGTATGGTCTTTTAGGAGCTGAGTTTGTTATGTCCAAATTGAGTTGTAAATATAAATTGATCTGACAGATCACAAGGACCAATAGAATAAGAAATAGAGGAAAGTCAACTTTTTATGCTCCATCACACCAAAATATGATAAAACTGTATATGCAGGTAATCTGATTATGAAGCTATTTTTTTTTATGCAGGGTGTAACCCTGATAATTCTTGTAGTTCATACTTTATTTCCTATTCTGTATGAAGGAGGATATCTCTACTGGAAAAACCATGTTAATAAGCTGAAGGTACATAACTGCATAAAACATTGCTCATTAAGTTGCTATATGTAATTTGTTATCCAACAATGTTACTGACTTACTGTCAACAGTCAACACTTTGTAATTCCTTCTGTTATATACGAAACTAACATTGATGTCTTTTATTATATCTATCCAGGTCATATCACTATTAATACTGACTGCTGATTTAGTAGTAGATGTTCTCTATCTCTCTCCAGTGGCCATCTATTCTCTTCCATTGAGGATTGCACCTTATATTAGGGTAGTTTTCTTTATCTTAAATATCAGGTAAGACATGATCTCTACAATATGATAAAACACTGATCCATTTTCTATGTTTAGTCCTTGTATGAGCCGTGCAGCTCATACTAAATAAAATGGCATTGACTATAATGATTAATACAGTCACGTGGTAAATGTGACTTTATATTGTGTTTTCTTGACCAGGGATTTGCGAGACAGCCTTGTTGTATTGGGTGGAATGGTTGTCACATATCTCAATGTGTTGGTATGTGAATATTTCATTACACTTATTGGCCCACATCTCTACATGCCTTGAGATTTTGACATTTAGTTGAGTTGTTCTTTTGTTGAATTCAGGCTTTGTGGCTTTTGTTTCTTCTGTTCTCCAGTTGGTTAGCTTATGTCATCTTTGAAGATACCCAACAGGGAACTGCACTGTTTCTTTCTTACCCTGCTACATTGTATCATATGTTTGTTCTATTTACCACATCCAACAATCCAGACGTCTGGATTCCAGCCTACAAGTGAGTCACATAATATAAATTATATCTCACATTTCAATGTTCAACTTTATGCTTACATAAATTACCATAAGCCAGCCAGCCAGTCAGCTCTTGTGTGTAAGTATTACTATAGAGTGATACATCATGACAATTAGGGTTGAATTATAAAAAATGACACAAGTTAAAACCATCACGTTCCTAATCAACTATATCTAGCCCTCCTCATATAGGAACACAAATGAATGCTCTAGTTGTGACATATGAGTTCTAGTTTGGGGCTTCTTTATGGATTAGATATGTATTGTCAGAACCTTTTTATCATAACACAAAATACATACATTAATGATGCACATCAGAGTACCATTCTGTACATTTCATCCGCTTGCAGCAAAGTATACTAAACATGTACTCAATTGTATTTATCATGGTCTAGAGAGTACTGATGTGTAATTTCTTGGTTGATATATAGAGCCCTGTTGCAACTCTTTTAGGGAATATGGAGGGAAACGCCTTGTGGCCATCTAGGCCCTAGGGTGAGATTCTAACATGGTTAGGGCAAAGATTCCAGCTACTAAGTTCTGGCCAAACTTGCTTGAAACTTTAAAAAATGGCTTGGAACCTATACTACACTAAACTAGCCCTATACAAGCCTAATGCATGTCTAAAACCCCTAAAATAAGTATGTTTTTGGTATGCGCCTTGCTTATGTCAGTGCCTCGCATTTAAGCGCATGCGCCTAGGCCCAAGGCTTTGACAACTATGGATTAACTCAATATGTGTTTATGGTATTATTGTAATGTGCTTTTCACTTATTTTCAGGTCATCAAGATGGTCTTCCATTTTTTTTGTCCTATATGTGCTTCTGGGCGTTTATTTTGTCACAAACTTGGTTCTTGCCGTTGTATATGATAGCTTTAAAGCTGAGGTACATACTTCTTGTGCTCTTTATATCTTGCTAATTGAAAGACTGAAATTCAATCTATTCAAAAGCCAAAGACACATACATCATACATATACCCTACAGTCTACACCTTGTCTCAAATGAGACTCAGATCCTCAAGCTTACATAGAGAGGCACCTTATATGCACACCTTGATACTGTCACACCAAAGTTCTTATGGCAAAATTCCATGTATTGATTTTAATTTTTGCTAATGTTTCCATTTTCTTTTAGTAACTCATTTTTGGACATCACGTTAGAAATAAGTGCTGTGAGTTTTCATGATGTGGCTCCTAGTGAAATATAAAATTTCTATTGCATTTCTTTGGGGATTAATATTTAGTAATTGTGCTCGTATAGCCTTATTTACTTAAGATATAACTTTTATGTTACAAGCTTGCATGCCCTCTTAATTGCAGCTCGTCAAACAAGTTTCAACAAAGGACGAAATGAGGACAAGAATATTGAAGAGAGCCTTTGATCTTATTGATAAAAATGTGAGTACGAGCCATTAATGTTATGACAAAAAACTCAGATAGAATTTACCCTTATTCATAGAATTTTTTTAAAAAATGTCAGGGTGTTGGCTCTCTTGATAAGGAACAATGTATCGAGTTGTTTGAAGAACTCAATAATTACAGGTAATTGAACTTGTGTATTCACTTGTGGAAATGATATGAATGATTGGTCTCTCAAGGATTCTTATAATATTAGTCCCTTTTTTCTTGGCTTTATTTAAATGTAGGGTTAGCAATGTTGTTTGCAATTTCTTTATAGACTTGTTTACAATCTGGCAATTTCTTGAATATGACTTATGAGCTTGCAAGTTCAATTTACCACCTTTCTAACATCTACATGAATATTATAGGGTCCTAATATTCATACACCACCCCCATCATCTATACAACATACTCTGGTCAAATCATTCACATCATACTCACATAACTTTTACTTATACATATTTTTTTAAATATTTTTTAATATCAAAAAATTCAAAAAGTATTGTTATTCATACACCGGTGTACCAATATCCCAACCCATATTATATTATATTCTTGATGTTGTGGAAACATAGTGTAGCACAAGCCCCACCGTTAGGTGATAGTTAGTGATATTACCAAAGATACATGAAGTTAGGGTATATGCCTAACATGAGAGATAATAACTTATATTCGAAGACTTGGCGTGCAAGTATAAGGCACCATTTGCCAAGTTTTACATTTCAATTTTAGATTTGCTTTTGTTTATTTTTACTAGGATTGAGGAATTATAATTCCCAGATTTTTGTGTCTAACAATTAGCATTAGAGCTTTGATCAATAGGGACATGTTTTGCCCATTGCTACCACTCATGAGGTTGAAGGCCTATTTGTAAGCAAGACCCTAATCTAAAGCCAAATCTTACAACATTGAATTTATCTGGGAATTTGTTGACCTTAATTACCAACGATTGTAAAACTAGAAGATGAGGAGGCTGGAATAGCAAACAAAGACACCAAAAAAGATTAAAACAATGTTGTCGTCACGTTTAGGGGAAGATAGCTTGATCACATAATAGTGTCCCATACTTAAAACGACGAATTACACATCTTGGGCGATTAATATGGATTCTTTCATGGGCGTCCAAGGAATTTGGAATGCCATGGATTTCACCACCTAAAGGAAGGACGTGAATGTCAAGCTCGGGAAGAAGGCGAGGGCCTTCATCTTATAGGCGCTACTGGAATACATTTTTTTGCAAATGACTAGACACAAGGAGGCTAAGGATGTGTGATATGTCCTTACGGTACATAATCATGGGTACAACAGGCTTGGATTCAAACCTTGAACCGAGAGTTTGAATTATTGAGCATGAAGGAGAGCAATAACAGTGATGACTTTGCAAGCAAGATTAGCATGATTGTGTCTAAGTTCTAGACACCTGGATTAACAATTGGTGAGAAGGCTCATGTTAAAACTTAACTTTGCACCTAGCAGATTTCTTCTGTTTGTTGCCATAATAGAACTATATTTAGACTTGAATACGAAGGCTTTTGAGGAATTTGTTGATCATCTCAAGGCATACGAACAACGGGTTAAACTTGGCTGGATCAATTAAAGATACATCAGGTAGGGATTCGTGGACATGGTAGGTCCAATATCATTGGGAGAGGCCGACACCTTTAAATAGTAACAAGTGGCATGAACATGATAAATAGGATGGTAAGCGTGACTCAAGAAGTCTACAGTGATAATTGTGACAAGCTTAGACAGTTAGACGCTTCTTAACCAAGTGTTAAGCTCCTAGAAAAATTAATGGTGAAGCAAATGTAGCGTAGGAAGATGATGCTCCTACTTTGTTAATTATAAATTATACACAACATCTAGTTATGTTGAATGAAGAGAATGTGTTAATATGCTAAAGACAGCAGTGAGGAAGGCACCTCGTACTTAGATGATGGTCCAATAATAAATATGGTCAAGGAACGGGGCTAGTTCAATTAGCTCGATAAAAAGACAATGGGACGTGTGATGTTTGGAGATGGTTAGCTTTTGAGATAAGAGGAAAAGGGTCTTCTTTTTTGCGGTGTAAGAATGGTGACCAAAGACTCATGACCAATGTTACAACATCGCTGACCTATGTAATAATCTATAAAGTCTTGAAGACAACTTGATAAGATGGGATGCAAGATAGATATAGAGAATGATTCTTAACAACTATATGGCCGATCACATGCAACATTAATGAAAGTTAAGATGTCCCAAAATCGGCTCTATAAGCTACTCCACCAACCTGTCTACTCACTATGATGGATAGTACTGTTTCTTAGTCATCTAAATTTTGATACCATGAGGATATTGACGCAAGAGAACTTGGTGAGTGTTGGTCATCCTTCAATAAAGATTTTCAAGTCTCTTATCAAGAACTTAGGCACTCAATCTATTTTGTTGTCTAGTTTTGATTTTAATTTTGACTCTTATGTCAATAAAATCCATAAACTTTCATTTGATGTTAATTCCTTTAGTGACACGAAACCTGTTGAACTTGTGTACTTTAATGTTTGGGATCGTATTAAAAAAATCCATTAGTGGGTTTGCTGACAATGTTTTTTTATATTCAAAATACATGTCGATTTATCCTATGAAATTGAAATCGGATGTATCAGCGATTTGGGATCAAGGTCCCTTGCAGACCACCATTTGGGATCTTTTAAAGCTTGGGTGTGTGTTGTTGGTCAAGAGATGGTGGTATAGGATGCAATGTGGAGTTATTGACAAAAATATAATTGTAGTAATTAGGGTTTGGTTTTTGTAGTCTAGTAGGTGTTGGTGTTGGAGAGGACACGAATGGATTTTGTTGAATGGAAGAAATGGTAGCTATTTGAGATGAAATAGAGTTAGAAGGAGATGCGAGTGATATAGGAGTGAAAAGAGAAGGTGTAGACTATGAAGAAGGTCTGTTCAAAAGAGGGGAGATAGGAGTGAGTGTAATATCCCACATCGGTTGGGAGGGAGAACAAAACATTCTTTATAAGGAGGTGGATACCTTCCTATCAAGATGTGTTTTGCCTAGGTGAGTAACTTGTCGGATGAAAACAAAATGGATGTGCAACCCATCGGGGGCAAAGCGGGTAATATCTTGGTATGATTGGCTTGGCTGTTACATATGGTATCAGAGCTAGGATTTGGACTGATGTGCCAGCGAGGATGTTGGGCTCCGTAAGAGGGTGGATTGTATATCCCGCATCGGTTGGGAGGGAGAACGAAACCTTCTTTATAAGGAGGTGGATACATTCCCTATCAAGACATGTTTTGTCTGGGCGAACAACTTGTCAGGTGAAAACAAAACGTGAGTTCCTGACCCATCTGGGGCAAAATGGACAATATCTTGGTGTGGTTGGCTTGGGCTGTTACAGAGTAGATATGAGAAGGGTGGTAGGTGTTGGAGTTGTGGGTATAGAGGTGGTGATGGTGATTTGTTTTGGACCTCTAGAGTAGATCTGGAGGGTAGCATGGTGGGGCGGAGTGGGTTTGTCCAAGGAAAAAGTGTATGGAATGGATGAAGAGGGATGAAGAGGGATTTGAGGGTGAAGGGATAGTTAGGCTGGGAATAGTGGGTGTTGAAGGTGGGAGGTGAAGAAAAATGTTAGTAGTGGGGAGAAAGGACTATGGTGTGGTAGGGTAAATGGGCATTTAGAGTTAAGGATTGGTGTGGGAAGACAATTGATAATGCAAACAGCAGTGTGGATTTTAAATGTCCTCTAACTAAATTATCACTATCCTTCTCATTCTATCCATAGCATTATCCCAAAGTTGGCAACCATGCTATGTAGATGTAAACAATACATTTTTGCACGGTTCAATAAACGGAGGTGTATATGGTTCAACCATCAGGCTATCTCTACCCACAATGCCCAAATTATATTTGCAAACTTCACAAATCCTTGTATGGCCTCAAATAGACACCTCGTGCTTGGTACACTAAGCTTCCTAACTTCCTTCTCTTATTTGGCTTTGAGAAATCTCTAGTTGATCCGTTATTGTTTATCTACAAACATGGCTCAGTTACATCCTATCTCATTGTCTATGTTGATGATCTCTTTCACATTGGAAACGACTCCCCATTATTAGACACGTTCACTTCATCCCTAGCCAAACTCTTCTCCATCATGGACCTCAGTCCTCTCCGTCATTTCTTGGGTATAGAAGTCATTCCCACATCCAATTATCTTTTCCTTTCCCAAAACTGTTACATCCAGGACCTTCTTACCTACTTCCTTATGGATGGTGCAAAAGAAGTTATCACTCCCCTCAGTACTACTCTCTCCCCCATGAGGCCATGACGAGTCTCCTTCAGTTGACCCGACACTGTATTTAGAAAAGTTCTTGGTTTTCCTGAATACCTACCTTGCTTTCACACGTCCTGACATTCCCTTAGCGATAATCAAATTTTCCTAATTCATGCATGCTTCTACTCAAAACCAAAACCACTGGCAATCTCTCAAAAGGTACCACCATGGTCTCTTCCTCACAAAATCTGTTTGCCTTTTCTGATTCAAATTGGGGAGGAATCGCCTATGGGGGTTGGTCAACTACTGCTGATATTATATACCTAGGCTGCAACATCATCTCCTTGCATTCAAGTCGCCAGGAATCTTATCTCGGTCATCCATGGAGGAATCACCTATGGGGGTTGGTCAACTACTGTTGACATTATATACCTAGTCTGCAACATCATCTCCTGGTGTTCAAGTCGCCAGGAATCTTATCTCGGTCATCCATGGAGGCAGAATACAAGGATCTGGCAAATGTTTTTGCTGAGCTTACTTGGGTTCAACGTCTGTTAAGTGAGCTTGGTATTAACACAACTGCTGCACCCAAGCTCTTCTGTGATAACTGATAACACTAGAGCTACTTCTATATGTGCAAATCCAATCTATCACTCTATAATGAATCATGTTGCTCTCGACCATCATTTTGTACAGGAACAAATCGCAAATGGCTCTTTACAGGTCCTTCACATGAACTCTGCTGATCAGCTCCCCGATGTTCTAACAAAACCGCTTTTCCAGTAGCCTTTCTGCAACATTAGGTCCAAGATTGGAGCCTCCATCTCGCAGTGGTATATTTCGGAGGTACCCTCAACCGGGTCAAAAGGAAAGTCAAACTGACTTAAAGTCATATCATTATCTTTGAATATATTGTTGTAACCTATCTAAGTCGTCTTCTTAGATCTCTCCCTTTCAATTATTGTAATCGCCTATAAAGGCTTTGTACATCTTGTATTCTACATCACGATTCATCTAATTGATTCACATACTCTGTACCATTTATATCTCTATGTACAATCAGTGACAATATCGTAATAAAACCACAAATATTGCCATTTTGAATTTAAATGGCATGCACAACAGTTACATGATCAGCCACACAAAAACCAAAATTGCTTAAATAAGCCTGATACTGTAGCTAAGCAAGTTGTGTTTTAATGCACTTGCACGCACATATATAATTTCTAAATTCCAGCTGTGTAACCCTTCTTTTATCTTCCCTATTGTGGGTACTAAAAAGCATCTTCCATTCAGGACACTGCCAAAAATATCAAAAGAAGATTTTGAGTTGATATTTAGTGCATTGGATGACAGTGGTGATTTTAAGGTATTATTTGGTCTACAGCCTCTTTTTGTATATACATTGAGTTGCTGGGGTTTACAACATGTATCTTCGTTTACTTTTTTATTTCTTAGTGGATACTTCAGTCTATCCTGATCTTTTACATGCAGATTAATGCAGAGGAATTTAGTGATCTTTGCAATGCAATTGCCTTAAAATTTCAAAAGGAGGATACAGTAAGTTGGTAATTATGAGAAGAAATTTTTTTTGAAGAAAAAAAAAATCTCACTCTGGGATCTTTTATATTGTGCCTTCTTTTTGCAGGAACCTTGGTTAAAAAAGTTCGTCTTTTACAACTCTTCAATATCTGAAGCACTGAAAAATTTTGTAAAAAGCGCAACGTTTGGATATGTGGTTGCTTTTGTCCTCCTCTTGAATCTGGCTGCTGTGATTACTGAAACAACGGTATGACATAGATCATTGAGAAACAGCTCTAGTGTTTGCAGCATGGCAATATTATATTATTACTTAAATTTGTCTCATGCATCTTCATCTCTTTCTTTGACAGCTTGATATACAAAACAACTCTGGTCAGAAGTTCTGGCAGAAGGTGGAGTTTGTCTTTGGTAAAGAACTCTTATCACTGTTCATTAGCACTGCCTTTTGTCATCTTTATTTTATTGTGTTCATTTTGACACATGCTTGTCAAACATAGCATTATAATCATCATCATCATGATCATCATCACCATCATCCATTTAGAGTGAATTTTCATTGGCCCACTTCGAAGTTAGCTTATTTTTTTTATACCATCTGAATATGAAAAATCTTACACCTTTCTGATATTGTGCTGAATATTAACACATATCTATGGAAAGTATAAACAATTATTTGGATTTGAGATTTATTTCAAATAGTAAACACAATATTTGCTAATCTGTCTCCTCTAGTCCTCACTCCTCTTATAGTATAAGTTCTTGTTAATGTGGTTTCATTTTTACCTCCAAAAGTGAAGTTTTTTTTTTAATTATAACAACTCAGTGGCTTTTTTTGCATGCAGGGTGGATCTATGTTCTTGAAATGGCTTTGAAAGTTTATACATGTGGGTTTGAAAACTATTGGAAGGATAGCCAAAACCAATTTGATTTTGTCGTCACATGGGTCATAGGTAAATTTCACAATTCCAATAGCAACACAAGTGACTATACCTCTTTCAATATTAGACATGGAGCTTAAGTGAAGTATAATATTTCAACATAAATACGAGAGACTTCAGTTTTTTTTTTTTTTTTTTTTTTTTTTTTGTATGGAAATCTTTATATATAAGTAGAGAACTACAAGAACTTGGGTTGTAAGTGTGAGTCATAAAGTGGTCAACTCTCTTTCTCTGTCCTACTATTAGCACTATGGAGTATGGACAAATGGTTATGCAATTCTTTACTTAAAGCTGATTCGTGTTGAATGTGGTCGTATATACAAGTGCTTTATGCGGTTCTTGTAGTCCTCAGCATATTGTTGGAACTTGGAACACATCCTATATATATAGGACTTGTATCCTATGATAACCCATACCTTAGAGAGTTAACACTTAAACCCATTTTTGGCCATCAATTTACATCCTGAATGTGTAGTTCATGTTATAGTTGTTTTTTTTGAATTCTAAACCAATAAAAAATCAACTTTAATACTTTAATATGGACCACACTTTTTTTTTTTCAAGATTTAAAATGGGTGGCCAAAAATGAGTTTAGGGGTTGACTCTCTAAAGTTAGGTTGTCATAGGATACAATTCCTATATATATATATGTGTGTGTGTGTGTGTGTATACATATATATCAAAAAGGGGCTTTTTAGTTTTGGGTACAACGTGTTTTGAAAAAAAGCATATTATTGAATGATTTTACTTATAGTTTGTTACTTTTTCATGGATGCTGTCAGTTATAGGAGAAACAGCAACATTTGTATCTCCAAAGGGGCTAACATTTATTTCGAATGGGGAGTGGTAAGGATGTAATAAATTATCAGTTTATGAGATGTGTATGTATGGAACAAAATACTCCATATGGCAATAAGAAAACATCACTGATAGCAGGTTTCGACAATATTGTTTCCAGGATTCGTTATCTTCTTATTGCAAGGATGTTAAGATTGATCAGGCTGTTGATGCATGTTCAAAGGTACCGAGCCTTTGTTGCTACATTTTTGACACTGATACCAAGTCTGATGCCATACCTGGGTACTGTGTTTTGTGTCATGTGCGTCTACTGTACATTGGGTATACAGGTACCTGCAATTTTTCATATATTTGGCTTTATATATCATGTGTCACCACTGAATTACTTTCATCATATATTACACTAACACGCATCTTAATTTTCACTGCCTTTTACATTTTTTAAAAATACATCTGTACTAATTTGCCTTTTTTTCCTTTTGGGTGCTAGATCTTTGGTGGGATAGTCAATGCTGGGAATCCAGATTTACCAGCTACAGATCTTGCTGATAGCGAGTATCCTATAATCTTCACTATTTATCAACTAATTCATCTAATAGCTTAATAAGTGAATACAGTATTTTAGCCTCTTGATAACTAAGATTGTTCATATAATGCTTGTCGTTCGATTTCTCTAAGTTTTTTCTTGACTTGATGAAAATCAGTTACTTGTTATTTAATTTTAATGATTTCCCCAATGGTATGGTGACACTTTTCAATTTGCTTGTGATGGGAAACTGGCAAGTCTGGATGCAGGTATGCTATATTCATTTACACGTCCCGTTAAGGCTTTTTTTTTTTTTTTTGATTGAATTAAATTTCATTAACAAAAGTGAAAGATTACAATTAAAGTCTTAATTGAATTAAGGCTTTAATTATATGTTTGCTCATTGGTTAAAATTTCAAGTCGAACTGTTGCAGGATTATGTAACATTGACGGGAACTTCTTGGACTTATGCCTACTTTATCAGCTTCTATTTAGTAACAGTTTTGTTCCTCCTCAACTTGGTGAGTCTCCTGATTTCAATTTAAGTGTCACATACATACCTAATGCAATAACTCCACAACATTGAAAATTTTATGATAGCAGCAGATGTTGTTACTTTTTTATCATTTTATGCTTAGGTTTTTCACATATCATAAATACAATATCAGGTAAATATCTTGTATATTTTGGCAGATTGTGGCATTTGTATTGGAGGCTTTTTTTGCTGAGTTGGAACTTGAAGCTCCTGAGGAAGAACAAGGGAAGGTTAGTAATCTTCATTAAAATCCTATGTTAAGCTTGCCATCCAATTCTGTCATGTGTGTTTAATGTTTTCTTTTTGTATGAAAATCCAGCAAATAGGAGTCAGGGGACGACGTAACATGGGGTTAGTATCACAAACTTACAAAGTCAAGATCAGGTTACATTTTAATTATGATTTCCTTACATTTTGTAATTATTTTTGTGACATGTCAGCACAAAGACACGCAGTCAGAGGGTTGATATGCTACTTCACCACATGCTGAGTTCAGAGCTCCATCATTCTCCACCTTCCTCTCCATGAACACAAGTCTCCCAGGTAAATTAGTATCTACTGATTTGTTTTATATAAAAGTAGGGGCTGTTGGAACTACGGTGAACTAAAAAAATGTAAATTAGCAGCAATAAAATTTTTCAACTTATTTACTTACCTAACAGATTAAATTGCATGATGCATCATGACAAATGAGCTAAAGCCAAAGAGTACACCTGCATCTGATACAAAACTAGCACGTCCATTTTAGTCTAAATAGGTTTGGTTTAGTTTCTCGTCAAACCTGCGAACACGTTTAGCTAAGCTAGTTTAGTCGAGTTAGCCATTTATTTTCACAATTCTAAATCATGTGTTTTATGTCATAACTTAAACTGGCTGGGTACTATATGCCAAAATTTAAAAGCTAATTATATACCGTTTATTTGTGTTTGTAATATTGCTTACAGGTTAAGATCACAGAAAGGTGCATAAATGAAAGTAATAGATATATAATTCCCAATTTTTTGTATGCAAGACAAATTTAATGTCATAAACATTCAATTAGTCATGAAGTGAATAGCAGACGCGTGTTCATCAGCATCGAATGATTTTGATTTTGTTGTTGAAAGTTTTAAGGCTGTAATTGTTGAATGTGTATTTTAGTTTTACTTCAATTTGTTAAGCAGACCACCTTGCTTTTAAAACCTGATGTATGTAGCAATCCTTCACAAATTTTGTTGATGTTTTATCTAATGAAGTTTGTTGTTGTTTGTGTATGAAACCTTGAACCCATACACGGCAATCTTGACCCATATCAAGATAAATGGATAGAATTGGATAAACAATTATTGTATTTTGGGCTGAAATGAGTAACACCTTGACACAAAGCGGGTTAAGATGGGCAACTTAAAAACCATGTGAACATAATGGAGTTCAATAGGTAAAAATTATTCAAATAAACTATTTGTTTAGTTAAGACTCATTTTAACATGAGTGGAATTGATTTTTTTTTTTAATAACGACCTGTTTAAACCCAAACGGATTTTGCTTAAACCCGTCTTGACCCGCACCCATATGACCCGTTACCCAACCCGTCCATTTTTCCAGACCCCTATTTGCCTTTCCTGTTACTTTATTTTAACCAGCTTCATTTTATGACTTTATGCTATTAGACAAGACGTGTATTCAATCATAATTTATATATATATTGACACCGGTAATTAAAGTTGTTCTGAGATTCAATCTGAATTGTATAAAATTAATTAAGATTTCATCATGGCCGTTTAAATTCACCGGCATTTTTAGACACGGTTAATTGGAATATATCTGATTTTTAGATTGAATTTTAGAGGCGGTTTATACTATTTTTTTGCTTTTTAGATGCGGTTTTGATTTTTTGTTTTTAGACACGGTTTAGATTTTTTGTTTTTAGACGCAGTTGTTTAATTTTTATTTTTAGACGTGGTTTTAAACGCTATTTACTTGGTGGTTTTGTTTGAATAATTTGGTTTTATGCTTATCTTATACATTAGGGTTTATTTTTTTTTTTTTGGATAAAGGGCTTAGCCCGGAAAACAATATACCAACCAAGAAAACCGATTACAAGATCACGAGGGCATACCCTCGAATGGTGGCCTCAAGCACAAAACAACGCTTGGGCACCCAAAAAATAGACGGGATAAATTTGAACCCGTCACCCCAGCTATACAAAAAAGGGGCATAGCTAATAACTCTACCACCTCTAGTAAAAGACATACAAACATTATAAATACATTGACTCATACTACGTTTAATAATACAAATACAAACAATAAGATGATGCCATGTGTTCCGCCCCTCTAAGATAGTTAACCAGAAGAGAAGAAAAGGAACCCAACACATCATCCCCAAAATGTGATTCCTCAAGCAAAAGTTCCACCAAACCTTTACAAAATAACAGCCCAACAATTGCCAAACGAGGCAGCCCCACTTGACAACAGGCCGGCCAGGCCACTCCTCAGGCCACCTAGGCCGCATATCAGTCCAGCCAGGCCTAGTAATATTCCACCCCCCACAACATCCAAACGAAGTAGCCCCATCAAGTAGACCCACACCATGGCAGCCGCAAGTCCAAAGAAGCCAATCCCTGCGATGATCGACTCTGCAGGCCTGCGCAACCAGATACATCCAGCCAAAACCCGCAGTAAACCCCACAATTGTAACTGACCTGGGCCGGGGATTACTGGATCCACCTGCTTTGCTGATGAAGATAATACACCTCCCAACCCTATTCCCAATCAGCATAGGCCACCACAAGTCCCAGCCAAAATTGCAGCAGCAAGGCCATCTAGTAACCAGGTCCTTCCTAGTCCAAGGAGCACAAACCCTTTGGATGTCATTAGTAGGACTAGCAGCTATAAACCCCATCAGCCACCTGCGTAAAATGCGTAAAAAAGCAACCCAACCCAGCCAACGATTTCCCCAAATGGTATGATTAGTACCTACCTCACCACATCTAGTCTCAGCACTCAGGAAGAAATTGGTGTTAGCCGTGGAGTGCTTAGTGTACCAGCCCACACCACCCATACCCCAAATCTGATTATTATAAATGACACACCCCAACCAGTTTCCCCCCATTAAACCCACTCTCATAATGCATATGAGGACAATAATAATCTGTCCCCAACTGTTAAAGTAGGTAATATCAAGGATTTTCATAGCCATTTTCTCCTCTCTTTCCCTTCTCTTCCCATAATCCCACCTGCCCCTGTGCAGCAACAGCTCCTTATTCAACCGTAGAATCATAGGCCCCATTTTGTCCTTCATTTCCACCCACATCTTGAACACTAGCAGCCCCATCAAATTTCCATGTAATACCCTGGAGGTTCCACAGCTGTGCAACCTGGATAGCAGCCCTGGTCTTCCGCAAAGTCAGGCCAAGTAATCTTAACCGCACCACCTGTTGAATGATGTTCATGATTACCGTAGCAGACCTCTCTTTGTGTTCATGAAAACGAATATTACGCTCTTGCCATATATAGTAGACCCCCGCACCCAAAGTCAGATGGTTAACTATACTCCAGATAGAATTGGGTCTATTTGGGGTTAAGTTCTGGTTGCAGATCAGGTTAAGGTTACTAGTGTTCCTCTCCCATTTAGACACCCCACAGATGAACATCCAGATCTGATTAGAAAAAGGACACTGAAAAAACAGGTGGTCATGACTATCCGGACCCTGTTTACACAACACACAAGTCAGCACCAGGTCCCTATTCCACAAGCTAATCATATCCTGGGTTCTAAGCCTACCTTTGACAGCTAACCATAAAATAAAGGCATGCCTAGGGATGTTTTGGGAAAACCAAATTCTACTCGCCCAGTTCACCTCATCCCCCCTCTCCCTAATGTCTAACCACACATTAGCGACAGAGAACTCTCTTTCCTGCCCACTAGAATCTCTCCAAATCAATCTGTCTTCCTGATCTATCCGAAGATTAGGAGGTTGGGGCTGCACCAAAGTTGGGTACCTATTCTCCCAGTCCTCAGGCCACTTCCAGATATTGTTGTCAATGACATCCTTCACCAGGGATAAATGACTGAGCCCACCCTCACACCGCACCCTATCAGTCAGTATGGACTCAATAGGACCAGCCGGGTGCCAGTTATCATACCATAAGGACGCAGATCCACCATTGCCTATTTTATGGATCATATGAGCCCTCAACCTGTCACGGTATTCCATAATTTTTCTCCACCCCCAGCTAGTGTCATTGCGGTTGTTAACCTGCCAAAAATTTCTGCCCTTAAGCCTATAAACCTGAATCCATTTCACCCACAAGGACTTTTTCTTAGCTAGGATATTCCAGATATGCTTAGAAATTAAGGCAATGTTCCAAGTTTTTACCTTTTTGATACCTAACCCTCCTTGCTGCATAGGCGTGCATACCTCTTGCCACCTAACTTTGGCTTTGCCCCGCTGCATTTCCCCATGGCACCACAAAAAACCCCGGATCAGGCGCTCAATCTCCTTAGCCACAGAGGAAGGAAGAATAAACACAGAGGACCAATAGACTTGGATAGGGCTTAAAACAGAGGAAATAAGCATGAGTCTACCCGCAAAATAAAGGGCCTTATTCTTCCAATCACTGATCTTCCTCTTCACCTTATCAACAAGGGGCTTACAATCCTTATGATGTAATCTAGTAGAGATCAGTGGGACTCCCAAGTACGTCACTGGGAGCTGTCCCTCCTTGAAATGAACCACACCAGCAATCTCAGCTCTAACTTGGGGGCTAACATTACTATAGTATACTGTGCTCTTGGGCAAGCTAGGGGTCAGCCCTGACACCTCTTTAAACTCCTCCAACGCCTCCATTAAGGTCATCACCGAGTCCTTATTTCCATAGGAAAAAAGGAAAAGGTCATCTGCAAAGCACAAATGGGTGAGCTGCACCTTTTGGCAATGCCAATGGTACCTAAATTCAATGTTCTGTTCCACCCTTCTTTTGATCATGAGGGACAACACTTGCATTACCAGCGTAAACAGATAAGGGGACATGGGGTCCCCCTGCCGAAGCCCTCTACTGCCCTTAAAGAACCCCTTTTGTTCTCCGTTGATGGAGATGGCAAAGGAAGGGGAGGTGACACATGCCATAATCCATTTGACCATATTATCATGGAACCCAAAGTAAGAAAGACAGTTCCTAAGGAACTGCCAATCTACCGTATCATATGCCTTTTGGATGTCTATCTTAAAGGCACACCTGGGCTGAATTCTGTTCGTATGATAGTTCCGCATCAACTCTTGGGTCAAAAGGATATTATCAGTGATTTGCCTTCCCGGTATGAAGGCACACTGACTGTCATCAACAATCTCATCAAGGGACCCCTTTATCCTATTGGCAATAATTTTACTAATACACTTATACAGCACATTGCAACAAGAGATTGGCCTAAAATCAGTGACTAGGCGAGGGGTCCCTGTCTTGGGCACCAAGGCAATGACAGTGGCATTAATTTCTTTCAGGAGTTTGTTATTTGCAAAGAAATCTTTAATGGCACTACAAATCTCCTTACCCACTATGTGCCAGGAAGCCTTAAAAAACTTAGCCGAGAATCCATCAGGGCCCGGGGCTTTGTTATCATCTATATCAAACATCGCTTCCTTGATCTCCTCATCAGAAACTACACGAATCATATTCTCCGCCATCTGAGCTGGGATTTTCCTAACAAACAGGGTCTCCGGGTCTGAAATAGGCAGCACCCCTGGGGCTACCCCAAACACATTTTGGAAGTGGGTCACAAACACACTAGCAACATTAGGACCAGAGAACACCTGTCCCTGGGAATCCTGGACAACATGTATCATACGTCTATTATTCTTTCCCTTGACCACATTATAAAAGTATTTGGTATTCTGGTCTCCGTCCTTAAGCCAGGCAATCTTAGCTTTTTGACTTAAGAAAGTCTCCTCATCTCTAATCGCCTCAACATAAGCTCTAAGGTAGTTGCCCTCCTCCTCCCTCAAAACACTGTTTTCCGGATCATTAACCATCTCAGATTGGACAGTCTGTAACTCAGATTTGAGAAGTTTCACCTTTTCAAACAGGTTGCCCTGTTTATAATTCAACTTCCGCAGGGGCTTTTTTAACTGCTTAAGTTTTGAGACAACAGCAAACATGGGGAATCCCGGCACCTGGGTGTCCCATCCTTTCCTCACTAAGGGCAGAAAGTCAGGCTTGGTCACCAGGTAGTTTGCAAACCTGAAAGGTTTAGGGGCAGCAACCGTTCTCTCAGGGAAAGAGACAACAATGGGGGTATGATCAGATTTCAAGAAAGGCAAGAATTTAGCATTAGCCATGGGGAACCTGGACACAAATTCAGCATTCGCAACCACTCTATCCAGTTTTTTTAATAGGCCCCCCACCCTGCCCGGGCTTTTATTCCAAGTGAATTTCAATCCAGCCGAGCAGATATCATCTAGCTCTACCTCAGCAAAGCACTCCTGGATTTCCTGCATGCTTCTCGACGTGGTCGAAGACCCTTGTGATCTCTCACTAGGATCAATAACCGCATTAAAGTCCCCCAAGAGCAGCCATGGATTGTTAGCTACAACCAACTTATGACTCTTTAGAGAGTCCCAACAGGCCCTTCTAGGCTGCAAACAATGGTGGGCATAGACAAAGGAACAATAAAAAGGGTTGGGACCAGAAACAGGTTCAATCAAACAATGTATAACCTGTGGTTGGCGGTCCAGGACCATCAGGTTAACATGGACAGGATCCCAGCTAATTATAATTCTAGTGCCCCCTTGACAAACACTAGAATTAGAATCCCAATCCCAATTCCCAAAGACTCTCTGACAAACCTTGGACAAATTCTTCCTAGCCACATGAGACTCTATAACACAACAGACATGAAAAGACTCAGACGCCATATGATCAATAAACATGTGTTGGCTCGTTGCACTATTCAGCCCCCTAACATTCCAAGCTGTGATTTGTAGCCCCATTAACAACTTTGAGGGGGGAGGCTCCCTTCACCACCTGCAGCCTTGGGGGGAGAACCCATAAGTTGAGACTCTAAAAAACGAGCAGCCCCACTCCTGTCCGGGTCTACCTCCTCCCTATTCTTATTTCTCCTAGACCTTCTCCTAGGTAGGCTTTCATGATCCTTCCTACTGTTATCCTTTCCCTGTCTACCTACCCTAACCCCACCATTAGCTCTCGGGACCTTGACATTCCTACTACTAGTGTCCACTTCACTACCCCCGACTCCCTACCATCCTCATCTAACAAATCAAACATATTCATCGTGGGTATCTG
Organism: Mikania micrantha; assembly: GCA_009363875.1. Taxonomy (NCBI): domain Eukaryota; kingdom Viridiplantae; phylum Streptophyta; class Magnoliopsida; order Asterales; family Asteraceae; genus Mikania; species Mikania micrantha. Next base: position 26,763,096 of record CM018682.1, on the reverse strand, counting down.
TTGGTCATTAACACTAGTAACCTTTTCCTTACCTTTGGTATGGGAATGGGTTATGTTGTTGTGTTGGGGAGTATTTGGTTTTGGGTTATTTGTGGGCTGGGATTGCTGTGTATTAGGGGCTGAGTTATTGGGTTTTGATACAAACCTGGAGTGCAGTTCCCCCATTTTCCTTTGGATCCTTGGTTCACTACTTGTATTTGGCAATCGCGTTCCATTCATAATCCCACTTTGGTTAACATTCCTTTGGCCCCCTGTTGTGGTTCTTGTATTCCATTTCTTTTTAATTTGATCAATTCCTCTATTAATTTCCTTTCTAGCCTTTACCACTGTAAAAGCATCCGTATCCCTTTCATCCTTATCTTTTTCCCCTACAACTTGGCTGATCAATTCTTCGTTTTTCTTCTGTTTTTCAGCTTCTATCTGGAGTTCTTCCTCTGTTCTGGGCCTGACTTTGCATAGCCTATGAGAGTGTCCAAAAACTTTACAGTGTGAGCAAACATTAGGCTTCCATTGGTATGAAACATCCAACTTTGACAGCCTTGCTGGTCTCAAGTTAACTGCTGGGAATTCAATTTCAATTGAGTCTGGCAGATTACTGGTAGCCAAGACATCCACTAGAACCCGAGCATATCCCATCTTGCCCTTCTTGTTCGAACATCTTTCCTGAGTCACCCTATCCATTAAAAGAGGGATCCCAATCCCACTGATGATTTTACTAAGGCCACGCCCAGTCCATAATTCAAGGGGGACATTATGGACTGTAACCCATAGAGGGATCATGGCTGGTTCTACTCTTTCCAAACAAACCCCTGGTTCCCATTTGTTAAGGAATATGGGGACATTATTTACCATCCAAGGCCCATTTTCTAACACGTTCTTCAGGCCTTTCTCACTCTTGAATTTGAAGTAGTAAAAGCCAACCGCACTCTTGGATATGCTATCCAAATCATAATTCTTCCACAATCTTCTTAGACATGAGTTAACCACATAGAAATCCATAGATGTGCCAAGAAAATACCCGTACAAGTGGAGCGCAAAAGTTTTGGCCGAGTACCGTAAGTCCTCCTGAGATATCATCACCCTTTTACCCCCTTCCGGTGTCTCCTGAGGAGGAATGTATTCCAACCGTGTGTCTTCACTGTCATTATTAGCCTTAATCTGTTCAGCAAAAGTTAGTCTTCCAGTTCGGTTAACATCCCATGCATTTGGCAGTTGTTGGGTATTTCCTCTCCCCTGAGGTGCCCGTCCTGTATTCTGATCACCAGTCGGTTGATTGCCCACAGCAAATTTTCTACCCTCATCCCCTTTGTTCGCCAGCCCTGTTATGACTATTCCATCAGTCGTAATAGCTTCGTTATGTGGATGGTGGTTATCAGCAGCAATCTTCCTCCCCATATGTGTAGCATTTGTAGGCCTACTGTCAATTCCAGATAACTCAGTAATTGAGAACATGTAGCCATGGCAATCCTCCCCTTGGCTGTCATCTTCACCTTGACTATCATCTGTGTACGGTTCCCCTTCCACCTCCATTCCCTGGTCCAAATTTGGGTCCCCTTCTAGTATAGAGACCGGACCCACCAAATTGATGTTGCAAATTGGTTGTGTAGCCGGAGTGAGGATAATATTACCTGCAATTGGATGATGAACGTTGTGACCTCCAGCTTCGTTGCTTCCATTCTGCCCATCGAAATTGATCTGCTCAAGAATCGGTCCTCCCTCCTTCCCAAATTCGTTATCCACACATAAATTTCTCACCTCAGTCTGAAATTGCACAACATCCAGCTCAACAAAAGATGATGACCCCTTCCCACCTATACAATTGGACGAATTTTCCTTTGCTTTCTTTGATTTCATGTTGATCGCCAATTTGTTGTCACCCTTTTTACTCTGGTTCTTACCAGATTTTCTGGTTCGATTGTGGTCAGGTGGATGCTCTAATACAGAATTGAAGGTTGAAGGATCCATCACGCTTTGAAAACCTGAATTTTAAAAATCGTAACTATGTTAAATATATTTAAAAAATTAGATTGTAAATTATATGTGTTTGTTGTAAAATAAATATATATATATATATAATATACAAGTTTTTTAAAAATTTAGGGCCCCTAAAAAAAGGGTCATGTGCGATCGAACCTTCAGCTCTTGCTCTAAGACCCCCTGATTGAAACAGTATTGTAAAAATCGCTAGACGACTAGACGTTAGTTAAATTGTGGTACCAACTAATGATTAATCGGATATGAACTTTATATATAATTTTTCAAAATTTATATCTACTTTTTATAAAAATGCTTAGTTATTATACACGCACAAGGTTTGCATGAATTTCAAAGGAACTTGGCAGTTTGACCAAAAATTACAGGGGTTAACCGGAATCTTTGGAGTTTGTCCGTTATACCCTAAATTGGGTCGATTTTTGGTCAATTAAGACCTCCAAGGCCCAATTTTGACTGTTGTTGACCGCATAGCGATTAGTTTTCCAATTAGTTGAAAATTCCGAAGGGATGGAAAGTAAATGCGAAGATGTCGGATGTTGGTGATATATGAGGTCGGATGTTACACATTCAATGCATAAGTAACTTTATATGACCAAAAAAAAAAGAAAAAAAAATTGGTTCTTGTTACCAGATAAAATGTGAGAAAGAAAATATATTTTTAGGATGAATGAGAATATATCATACCTATATCAATAAGCTATGAATGTATGTATATATAATAGGGAACAAACATGGTTTTCATAAAACAAACATCATCATCATCCCCTATAAATCAACAAAAACCTCAAAACCCATATAACAAAATGAATTATTTCAATATAAAACAATAATCATCAAACTTGTTATTTTTCATCGCTGATTACAAAGATGCTTCAAGTTGTTCTTTTGTGATGCAATCATCCCATGAGATTTTGCTAACCTGCAGGTATGTTGGGTTATAATCTCATAAGTTGAAGCTCTCTTCCACGGCACGATCCCAAAATCATCATTATACTCTTCCATTCCCTCCACAAAGAACTGCCATGCAAACGATCCTCCCCCGGCCCCCTTTTTCTTTGCGGATTCATAGATGACATCGAAAACCGTTTTGTAGAACCGGTCTCGTTGTTGAGGGTCAAAACCTTTGTTTTGGTCTGATAAACCAAATTCTGTAAACATCACAGGTTTCTTCAGCACTTGATCACCATCTTCAATGTGAGACCGCATCCATTTGGATACAAACATTAGTTTTCCTTCAAGACTCTTCTTTTTGAACCTATAAATATCAAAATATAATATTTATTTCTAAATAATGGGTCAAAATATGCAATTTATCCAAATGGGTCATTTTTTCGTTTCTTTTTTTAAAGCAGGATTTAAACCCTCAACCTCATGGTCAGAGGGGAGGCATCTTAACCACCAAGATGCCACATGACTAGCCCTACTTGGCTTGGGGTTACATTTTTACCAGGTAACCCCCTGTTTCCAATGTTAGCCAAGCTTTGGAAATTTTCTTACCCAAATCAACCCGTTTTTGCAAGTTGGTTCTCTTGTATCATGAAATGGGTTTGTTAAAGACGACAAAAACAATCAAGCACTTTGGATATCAAAGGGTCATTTTGACCAAGAAACCTACGAATTGCTGACATGTGACATGTCCCAATGGTTTTACAGAAAAGGGCAAACCAAATGCTTAACTTAACTCCCACTTTGCACAAGAGTCACGAAGGGGTCGGATAGCTTCACGATCGGATGGACACAGTCCAATCGTATACATTTGTGCAAGAGGTTGTTTCTCACAGTTTAAACCCATGATCTTAAGACAATGTTCTAGAAATTGCTAGGCACTAGTCGGACAGTGGGATACTAACCATGGATTAATAATGAGAGATTACCACACAAATTTACCTCATAATCACGTAAATGTTACAAAAAAAGCGGAATAATCATGCAAGCATATCGACATTTCGTGCCTTCACAAGATAAAACCCTTTTGTATAATAACTAGACCCTATGTGTGCGTGTGTATGGCAGAGTTTCTTAACACACCTTTATTGCGGTAACCCGTATAACTATGTCAAGATCAAACCAAATCTTTCTTTTATTTTTTATTATCATTATTATATATGTACAACACTTTCTTATTTTATGTGTTTACGCAAATTCACAATCGTATAAGATCTTACACTAGTGTAAGCTTTCGTTACATTAACTGTGTCGCTAAACTGTAACGCAAACTTAAACTTGTTTTAAATCTTAAACACATGTGAATTTTACACAAACACATAAAATAAGAAAGTGTTCTATATGTGATAATGATAATCGAAAAAACAAAACAAAGATTTGGATTTATTTTTGTCATAGTTATACGGGTTACCGCAATAAAGAAAAATATATACACAAAAAAAATTATATATATATTTTTAAGATGAGTATAACTTTTCAAAATACATTAAAAGTTTCAAATACTTCAAAGATGTGGAATAGTTTTGATCAAGGAAACCAAAAATGTAGTTAAAACCCTCAAAAGAAATTAGCCTTTGACTAATTAAATCATTTTGACCGATTATCTCAATATTGAGATTCATAGCAACACTTATTTTGAGAAATAGCAACAGTTGCTGCCCGACTCCTAATTAATATGCACCTTGAGCTGATTTTTACAACACTACCTCCAAGATCTGCCCTCAAATAGTTCTATAACGACGTTAAAAAGGAGAAAGTTTTTTATTGTAGTTAACAAAAGTTAAATGGTTATGAAATTAAGGATAATTTTTATATATGATATTTAGAATCTAAGTGATCGAGCTGAATTTTGGTATAACTTACCAATGGTCAGGATATATATGAACAGATGCAAAGTCAACGGTTGCAGGTGCAGAGTTACGTATGAAATCAGCTCCAAGATCAGCAGCCCAAAATTCAGGATTAACTGTATCTTTCTTAGGACTATTAGGACCGTAAAACCCTTCAAGACCAATGGTCAACATATGTTTCCTATCAATTGACTTTATAAATGATGACATTTCTTCTATCCAGTCCTGCAATTACAAGTCCATATGTTAATTTATTTCAGAAACTCATACTTATATATACTCAATTTTATGTATGTATCTGATGGGCCGAATGAGGTAAACCGTTAAAAGCCTCTGAGAATGAGTTTTTTGTTCATATCACATCCTAATTCACTATATTGAAAAGAATATACTGCTAATATAGTTTTTGTAATCATATACAACACATCAACTATTTATAAAATTTATGCTTAAAAACATGAACAAAAGGTGTCCCGTAAAAGAGATTACTAGTTTTGACCCAGAACCCAATTAGTTGCAATGTATACATGACTTACTTGCAGGGTATCACCAGATGCATCAGTAATGCAACGAGGCTCGTTGATCAACTCCCACCCAAAAATGGTGGGATCATCACGGTACACGACTCCAGTGATGGTGTTCTTCCTTGTCAATATGGTCTGCAACCAGAGTATTAATATGTGAGATAATAATGAGAATAAGGTAAGGGAATGGGAAAGGAATACCTTGACATAATTCTTAAAATAAAGGCGAATAGATGGATCAAAGAAGAACGAGTCATTGGAGGCACTCAAGCCGACACCTTCATCCCATGCCCATTTCACATACTGAGTCTTGCCACCGTAAGCTTGGAGATTATTAACCAAGCTAAACAAAAGCCGAATTCCAACTTGCCTTGCTTCTGCAATCACATAATCTAATGCCTGCAAACAAATTATCCAATCAACAACCTCTAAATTCAAAATTACATGAAAAATGTAAACTATCTGCCATTCTGCCCTTTATAATCAAATTGCATCAAGTATTAGAATGAAAGCTTAAGCTTTCCAAACAAACATACATACCCAATAACAATCTCACTCAAAGAGTAAGGTCTGGGGAGAATGAGATAAGGACAAATCTTACCTCGATCCTATAGGATAACAATGGTTAAGAGAGGACACTAAGACTCGAACCCGCATCTACCAACTATAAAAATTTTCAAGACAAAATAAGAATAAAACTCTTTTCAAATTGTATTAATAATTGTCTATATTTTATCAACAAAAAGAATTAAAACATCATTTTTCTCACTAAATTGTATCAATAATGCTAATATCAATGGAAAAAAAAAACATATACAAAATGTCTTCATTACTATCTCTGCACTAAGGAACAATGTCATCACTCATCATAATCAAATAACATGAAAATATGTCTAGTTTTGCCCAATAAAAACTAAAAATTTCTCATTTAATCTGCACCAAGCTTTCCTTCAATACTAAAGTTAGAATGCATAATTCCAAAAAAAATAATAATAATAATAAATAAATAAATAAATAAAGTTTACCTTAAAAACTCTCTCATCAAACTGTCCAGGGGCAATCTGAAGGGCATTATAATCACCATCATTAAAAGCCCAAGTTCTACACACAGTGAGCCCCATTTTGGCTCCAGCTTGAAGCATCTCTCTGATTCTTGGACGACTATAATCAAAAACAGCATGATCCATAAACCAATACGAATTCCAACCATTCACGTAAAACACCTTCCCATCCACAACAAAATTAGTCCCATTTCTCTCCACAAAACTCAATTTTGGATCATTTTTGTAACTTACAGGCAACAAATCCCCAAAAGTCATGTACAGGAAAACAACAACAGATGCAAATCCAAGTACCGGGTAAAGAAAACCATTGCCACCCATCACAGATTTAACCATAAATAACCAGATTTCGATCCTTCTTGTTCTTGTTCTGTTTGAGAAAGATCTTTTTAAAATCAAGAATGAAATGACCCGATTTAGGGTTCTTGTTCAAAACCCAGATGCAAAGCAAGGTATTTTAGCACACCCAGATCCCCTTTTCAAAGATTTATTCAAAACGAAACAACAAAACACAAATTGAAGTACAAGAAAATATGATTCGATCACAACAGCACACAGTTGAGACTTGAAAGAGAGCTTTTGAACTTATTTCCAAAAAGGAAAATAAAAGAAAAAAAATTTAAACAAGGTGGGGTATGAAGAACAGACCTAACATGTACCCACTGCAGATTTTGTATAAAAAATGGAAACAATAAAATTTTATTCAATTAATGAAAGCTGTGAACTTGTGAAGTGTGTCTGTGTGTGGCCGATCGGGTTAAATGCTGATTAGATCCATCTGGGGTCTATTTTATCTACCCGTTTTTGTTTTTTTAGTTACCATAATTTGTCCCCACGCTTTTAAGAACAAGCCGACATTATAGCTTATAAACCTTAGTTATGTTTGATAATTTAAACTCATTTTATCTTAAAAAAACCGTACTTTCTGATATACAGCCAAAGGGTGTAAACGAACCAAACGAACATGAACGAGCATTTATTTCGTGTTCGTTCATTTAACTTTTAACTTGTTCACAAACGGTTCACGAACACTAACCCAACGAAGATTCTTGTTCGTGTTCGTTCATTAAAAATTTAATTTGTTCACGAACGCTAACGAACACATATTATTTAAACAACAAAAATCAAAATTCTTAATCTCAAGCATTGGAGGTAATTATTTACAAATATATAAATTAAAATATTATAGTGTCAAACTCAAAATAACTTAAATGAACGTAAACGAACATGTTACCTAACGTTCACGAACAAAATGAACGAACACAACATCTGTTCATGTTCGTTCATTTAACTAAACGAACGAAATTTCTTGTTCGTTTTCGTTTATAAACGAATTTTCCGCCGAACGATTCACGAACTGTTCGCTGAACGTTTGGTTTGTTTACAACCCTACAGCCAAACATCTGATTAGGTTTAGCATTTGCCAACACGTTTACGGCCGACTTGACTTTTTATGTGCGAAGTCTTATGTTTGAATTCATGTCATGACAGAGTAGGGGTTTTCTTCGACTTTTCTCTTGGAATTGTCTAAAGTTCGAGTCTGAACCGGAAAGTAAAACAAATGAGACAGTTGGAATCCTGTCAAGGAAGAACTCGGATTTAGTATTTGATTTAGTTTTTATATGAAGTAAAAGAGGCCAAATCTAAATTATCACATGTTGTAATGGGTTCATAGATGAGGAAAGTTCAAATTTAATATAGGCTGAAGTGTAGATTTATTTTACATTCATCCTCCGTCGGCAACATCATCAACCTTGTCATGGTCCATGAAATTTAAAGAAAGAAAGATACGTAGATTTTTATAAAACATGTTACATAAAATTATATTGATATTAAATGTCACTTGTCTTTAATTAAATCGCAGCAATTAATACATTCACTGTCATTGTATTTTAGTTTTTATTATCAACAATTGTTTGTTACTAGATATAATTTAGCCTTGTACTCAAGGACGAAGGATAGTGAGGGCTTGGAGGGCCCCGGCCCCTGTCGTTTTTTGGCTCAGAAGCAGGTATGTAGTAGGATTTGGTCGGAAAATTTTATATTAATAGAGTCTAGCCTCCTTGGTTTTTCTTCCAAAAAATTTTATATTAAGGGTCGGCCCCCCTACACAAAAAATTCAAGCTTTATCCCTGCTTGTACTTAAAGAAATATAAGCTCATAATATTTTAAGGAACAATCACAATACTACTACGTATAGCATGCATAGGTAGCACAACTAGTCAAAGTGAAAAAAATCTCACCAAACCAACCTTGCATTTGCTAGCCAAAGTCTAAATTTAAAGTACAAAATCTTTAACAAATCAACAGGGTTAGCTCAAGCTTTTCAAGGGTTTAAGATAAATAAAAAAAATTGAGACATTTTCCGTAAATAAGTTTTTTCTTGTGCTTATAGTTCGTAAATTGTAAAAAAACATAAAAAATGTTAGTTTGTTTCTATATACATAAGTTTACTACATAAGTTTACTCATGATTATAGTCAACCAATGATAATCATAATTAATATAAACAATGAATGCTAGAAAGTATAATACTTAGTAGGGATATTTTATAATTTTGCCTCAATTTGTTAATAACTTGATTACCCTATTTACGACTATAAAGTTTATCTAAATATTTCACACGTACCATTAATATAAATTATTCTAACATCAAGTAAAGAAGCAACAAAAACGTGAAGATGTAATTAGTTGGAAACAAAGAACCTTAAACATACTTCATTTTTTAAGAATACAAGTGCACTATCTAATTTTTATATATAAAACGATAAAATAAATAACATGGACAATAACCCGAACAGTTGGGACCCCAAGAATTTAGAGGCCCTAGGCCCTTTCCTATAAAATAGTGAAGTGAGGCCGCCCCGCAACGAGTACAAATTCAATATTTAAAGTTTTAAACTACAAAACCATTAACAAATGAATATTTCTATTTGCAATCCTACTCTCTCGCTCTATATGTGTGTGTGATTTAAATAAAATTTATTAACTCACTTTTTTTGCAAAAACTAAATAACTCATTCCAATTAATAAAAAAAATGCCACCTAGACACCTTTTATAAAATTCAAAAAGTTATTTTAGTCATTTAGCCAAATAAAAAAATTTGGTTTGATAAGAGTGTGGCAATCTTAAAAATTCCTTCATTTACCTATTTTTAAATCAATGATTCCTCTTATGATTTTTATACACTTATAACTTTTATAATATGTAATTTTTATAAAACCCACATCATTAAACTTGTCATTATTTTTTATTTCATTCCACTATAGTAATGTCATTTCTTCTAAATCGTTTGTAATTATAGAATGTAGCAATAGTATTATTCCTACATTAATTTCACTTTTTCAAAAACTAACCAACTATTTAAAAAAAATAAAAAAAAAACCTTCTCTGTCATCTTGGATATAAATTACAATGTTATTTTTATATAAAAAGTAGACTATTAAATAAATTTACATCAATATAATTTAGAGGTGCGTTCAATGTAATGAATTGTAATTTCAATATAAGTTACACCAATTACCAATATAACAAGATTTAGCATCAATACAAAATAAAAATTACCTAACGAGTATATTTTAAAAAAACTTATGATGATTTTTAAAAAAGAGTATTTTTCTAAATGGGAAGTTCTTAAAAATGAAAAAAAAAACTTTTTAAAAAATAACGAAAACTTATAATAATAATAATAATAATAATAATAATAATAATAATAATAATAATAATAATAATGTGACATCTCGTTTACAACAGGGTGAACACAAATAATGTGACAAAATTTAATGAGATTATACTTGAATTATATATAAAATATGTAACCTTATATTACATAATGAGATGTAATTACACCAATGTAACAATTTGTATGTAATGTTATATCTCGTTTACAATAGTATAATTATGAACACTTTAAAAAAATTGGCAAAATTATACTTGAATTAAAGATAAAAATGAGATAAGTTTAACAGTGTAATTTTTATAAAAAAAATAGTGTATATAAAAGTTATAAAGGTTTTAAAAATATAGAGGTAGACTTTCTATTTCTCAAACGAAATTATGTTTAAATTGCTGATGTCCAAAATATCATTCATGAAATCTCAAACATTCATTTTCACAGAATTAATATGAAAGACTATTTCAAATTATATTATAAAATCAACCAATCAAACTTGGTTAATGAGGGGTTTATTTTTCTACACGTTAACATTAACTACAACCAATATATATATATATAGCCGGATCAAATACATATGCTTCTTAACGTACTAAACGTATGATGGATTCTAGACCCTTTGATCAGACTAATCAATGGTTAAAATTTAGTGGTCCTCATTGTATACAACTTTTTCCACAAATAAGTGTAAAATATAACTGGAAGGACAAAAGAGGAAACGACCACATTTTATAATGTTACAACAAGTTCTACTAGTATTTTAAAAATTAAATAACTTTTACATACTTTATTATTTTTTAAAAAAAATTACACCATAAAATTGAGAATTTTATTATCTTTAATTTGAGTATAGTATTGTTATAGTTTTTTTGAGTTTTTTTTATGTGGTCCGTGATTTTTATGCTTGGTACGTAATTATTGGTACGTGATTATGCAGTTGATCCTTTGATCATGCATGTTAAATGACGGTCCGTGATTTTCATATAACTTGGTCCGTGGTTATTGGTCCGTGGTTATACATTTTGCCCTTGATTATGTGTGTTAAAATACGGTCTGTGGTTGTTATATAGTGTGGTCCGTAATTATTGGTCTGTGATTATCCCGATGGTCTGAGATTATGTGTGTTAAATGTCAGTCTGTAATTTTGTAAATCACGGTCTGTAATTTTATATGAACGATAATACCCCTTACCCTAATGACACATGGCGCGTTCCTGTGGCTTCCTACGTTTAGTACGTTAACACTAATATGTACTGTGACAATTGCAGGTAAAGATTACGTCATCAATGACGTTCACACGTTTGGTTGTTCTAGAAATCCGCGCGAAATTGATGATTGTAATTATTGCAGGTTTAAAGTATGCGAGAAATCGAGAACATAGGAGAAAACGGATCGCGAAACGGAGTTACGGATTGTCCGGAATCGCGAAACAAAGAAAATTTCAAAATATTGCAAAAATGAGCTCGTCGCGGTACGCGACACCTATGTGGATGTCTGTCGCGATACGCGATGAATTAAATATCTGATTTTGTTCCGAGATTCGTCGCGGTACGCGACGGCCCTGTTGATTCTCGTCGCGGTACGCGACGAGTATGGCGGTGTAAATGGATCAGATAGATAATCAGATTGCATGTAAAGAAACTATATTTCATCTTCTTCGCTTCTGCTCCGTTCCCAGACGAAAATACACACACAAATACCATTAAAACCCAAATCTAAACCCACCACAACTACCAGAACGAACCAGTGATCGTAGATACACGTTCTGATCGTATTTCTGTCCGTTAAACCGCTCGTTTCAGGTAACTATCCGTTTAAACCTTCTAGTTTGATTTTGATTGATTAGATCTTGATTTTGAACGTAATGAGATAGTTAGGATTGTTGATTATTGCCTAGATGATGGCTAGGATTGATTATAAACGAAGAACACGAAGTTCTAACGGTTAAATCCTTGTTTTGATCCGTTGTGATGCCCGGTTTGCATGAAATCATACCTATGATTATAATGGTTTAAACCATTTGATTATGACAATGTAGGTGATTAGTTTGATTAATCTTTGAAATGCAAAGGTTAAATCCAAGTGTTTCAAACTAATCATAATCATTAACATACTCATTGGAATGATTATCTGATGTTTGTGATAACAGTCAGATTAGTATGTTAAATCTGGTTATTTCACCTATTCTGATGCTACATTGTAATATTTCATGATATTTGGGTAATCAATAACAAGGATTAATCATTTCTAAGCCATTAAATCATCTAAAAATTGTCTTAATATTATAATCAACAATATTAACTATTTGATTAATCCGAGATTATTTAAGATTAATCTAGAATGTCATCAACTATGTGTTAGGAACCTAATGCAATATAGGCTCCTACATTATCATACATTGTATGATATAACCTTAAATTGGTTAATGATATAATTAATATCGAGTTGATGATTTATTAAGCAATGTCTATGACATTGAACGTTCAAACAGATTTAATCAGCAGGTTAGAACATAAATCATTAAGCAAATATAACCTAATGCAGATTTACATTATTAGCACCAGTTACGCGAGGTCTTAGCACTCATCTGAACTCAGGTGAGTTTCGTACCACCCCTGTTCTTTTAATGTTGTATAAACATCGGGGTATAACTGCTAAACTTTTCTTGATCATATGATATGTGTCACTGTTATCTGCGTGATTTCATGTGATTAACTGAATTTGTGGATTTCATGGGATTGTTGCCGTTAGTATCTCTATCATGATATCAAAGTCCTCATTCTTGAACTGTATCTAGTGAACCCATGTGTGGCCGAGCAGAAAACATTGATAGTACTATCGGTTGACACCCCATTCACTGGGAGGATTGCATCTCCCCTGGTGTGAATGTTTGTTATCTGTTTCCTGAACTTCTTAATGGTGTGATAGACATTAAGATAATGAGGCAATAAGATATTTACCGACGGGTAATATCGAGAACTGAACATATCGTCCGAAAGGAACTAGATACGGGTCCCATGGTTATCCGGAACTGTGAACATGTATTTGAACTTAACTGTCATATCATATGATTTAACTAAACTGTATGAACTCACCAGCTTTGTGCTGATGTTTTCGAAACTAAAACTTTTGCAGGCAATCAAGGACAACGGTGAGGATGCACTCACAGCACTAGCAATAACTGTAATTAAATAACTTGTAATATGTATAAACTGTAATAATATTTGTAACCACGAACCTTGTAATGTAAGTTTTACTTTTCGTAATCTGTGTGCTATGATGATACCGGATCAAGTAAGTCACCCCTCATGCTCTGAGACATCACCACTATGCTTCCGCTACCCTTTTGATGACATCATTCTCAGGTGACGAGAGGTGGGGGTGTGACAGGGTGGTATCAGAGCCACAGGTTATAGAGAACTAGGTGGACATAGAGGCCTAGACTATAACCATAGGCTCGTATAATGACACAGAGAGCACTGAATACAACGAACGAACAAAACTTGTGTTGATTTAAGTTAGGATAATCGAGTGATTCAGGTTTCAGTTATGAGTGGCCAGCATAACTGAAATTTGTAATACTTGTGCATTCTAGTTTAAGTTAATCCAAGCTGAACTATAACAATTCTAAAGACTAATAGTTGCTTTGAGATAGGAAGAGATATCATATCATGTTTGTATTGAATATTATTATTCAATGTTTATTTCATGATACTGATCTAGAACTTTGTTTATTCAGCAATGGCGAACCCGGGAGAAAACTATATTTACCAGAGATTCCCTTACATCATCCTTGACGACACACCCAGTGACAGCTCGGGATCGAGCTCGGGTGCAGTACCATCTCATGCGTCTTCTGTATCATCTCAGGTGGGACCACAGCTACCAGCTACACCACCCGGATCTCCTTTTGTACCACCACTACCGCCCGGATCTCCGTTTATACCACCACCACCACCGGGATCCCCACCGGTGCACAGTCCACCCCACTCACCGCTGGCCGACGCTTCGGCCATGAGGAGGCAGAGCTCCTCACCACACAGAGCCCCGCCATGGGACGGGCTCAGGCGTATGCGGGGCCAGGCCCGCAAGACTACGGGACTACCTCCACGACGCCCTATGGCTCCACGGGACGAGCCAGCACCAGTACACGAGGTGGGAGAATCCTCCCACCAGGCTGAGCTTCGGGCTCAGGTACAGCAGGTATCTCAGGACCTGCTGGGCCTCCGACAGGATTTGCAGCAGCACCATGCCACGATGGAGGACACCCGTAATACGGTGTTGGAGATTCTCGCGTCTCACCTGGCTCTTATGGACCATGTGACTACTCAGGGTGCGGACACCCTAGCCTGGAGGGCGACCATTGAGGATCGCCTTCGGAGGACTTGGTGGAGGGAAATGATTGCTGCATGTAAGCAGCAGGTGGCAGCCTTTGGGGAAAGGCTGCAGGGACTGATCTGGACGCTCGGTACGCTGAGCACCGAGGCTAGACTTATCTGGTTAGCTATAGTACTCGCTACTATAGCTATAGTGTTAGCCTGTTTACCGTATTTCTTACGGTAAGTCAGATCAGTTGACCCACATTTTTGGGATTTTCATTGTACATCTCATAGACGGATAGGTTGTTTGTATGGATGTATTATGAGGGCACTCTTTGTATCATAAACTTTATGGTTTTATAATAACAGTGTTGTTTTAATCAAACGTTTGTTTCTGTATATCTGTTGTATGTTATGTGAACACTATATCCAAATCAGTATGAGAACGTATCTAAGAACATATCAGTATGAGAACATATCTATGAACATATCAGTATGAGAACATATCTATGAACATATCAGTATGAGAACATATCTATGAACATATCAGTATGAGAACATATCTATGAACATATCAGTATGAGAACGTATCTAAGAACATATCAGTATGAGAACATATCTATGAACATATCAGTATGAGAACATATCTATGAACATATCAGTATGAGAACATATCTATGAACATATCAGTATGAGAACATATCTATGAACATATCAGTATGAGAACGTATCTATGAACATATCAGTATGAGAACGTATCTAACTGAAAACATATTGCGCTGATATACAGTACGAGAGCCATACTGTATGCGAATATGTCAAACTAAAAATATATATATTGTGCGAAAATACAGTACGAGAGCAATACTGTATGCAAATATATCTAACTGAAAATATATTGCGCTGATATACAGTACGAGAGCCATACTGTATGCGAATATATTTAACTAAAAACATATATTGCGCGAAAATACAGTACGAGAGCCATACTGTATGCGGATATATTAACTAAAGTACAGTACGAGAGCCATACTGTACGAGAACATATCTAAACGAGAACGTATCTGTAATGTGAACGAGAACATATCTAAACGAGAACGTATCTGTAATGTGAACGAGAACATATCAGTAACTAAAGTATAGTACGAGAGCCATACTATACGAGAACATATCAGTTACTAAAAGTACAGTACGAGAGCCATACTGTACGAGAACATATCTAAACGAGAACGTATCTGTAATGTGAACGAGAACATATCTAAACGAGAACGTATCTGTAATGTGAACGAGAACATATCAGTAACTAAAGTATAGTACGAGAGCCATACTATACGAGAACATATCAGTTACTAAAAGTACAGTACGAGAGCCATACTGTACGAGAACATATCTAAACGAGAACGTATCTGTAATGTGAACGAGAACATATCTGAACGAGAACGTATCTGTAATGTGAACAAGAACATATCTAATGAGAACATATCTGTAACTAAAGTACAGTACGAGAGCCATACTGTACGAGAACATGTGAACATATTTGTTGTTGTGTGAGAACATATCCTAGTCCTGTATGAACATATCTCTAAAAACATGTATTGCGAGGCAATGAGTTGGGTTATACTCTACACATGTTTTGAAATAACAGGACTAAGTATAACTACGAATATCTGAATGACTAGTGTGAACTGAGAACGTATCTGGATCTTTTCAATGTAGTTATACTTGAATACTTAAATGATCACATTTCAACATGAAATTATCAGCATGTCTGAACATGGTTGAGTTATGTGATTAAAAAAAAAAAAAGGGTTATATCTTTAATATTCTTGAACTGACCTGAGTTTGTCTGCATGTGAGCAGAACTATGGCTCCGAAAAGAGGTCGTCCAGCTAAGAAAGCTACTGAGAATATTACTTCCCCTGAACCGAATCCAGTTCCACCACCTGTTTCTGAAACAAATACCGTTCCTCTGGTGAACCAGGACCCAAACCCGACACCAACGACAGCTCCTAGTGGGTCGGTATTGAATGAAGCAGCTATAGCCCGAATCGTAAAGGAATAGCTATCGGCTGCTGGCATTGTAATACCACCACAGCCACATGTCACTTCTGGGTCTGGTCATGTGGAACATAATGCCACAGGTGGACATGTTGAAACTGTTCATACCACAGGCACAACTACTACTGCTCCTGATCCACCACGACAGGGATGTACGTATAAATACTTTGCTTCCTGTAACCCACCTACTTTCATAGGTAGGGAAGGAGCGGCTGGACTCCTTAGGTGGATCGAGGAGATGGAAACAAAACTGAAAATCAGCCAGTGTCTGGAGGAGCATAAGGTGTCTTATGCTGCCTGCTCTTTGAAAGAATCAGCTCTTACCTGGTGGAATACCCAGGCAAAAACTTTGGGTTCTGTTACAGTTGATTCTATGGGCTGGAATGAATTCAAAACTCTGATTATGTCAGAGTACTGCCCAATCACTGAAATCCAAAAACTTCAGGAGGAATTCTGGAGTCACTCAATGGTCGGTGCCGATTCTTTAGCCTACACCGATCGTTTTCATGAACTTACTTGTCTACTTCCCAATATGTTTCCAACTGAGGCAGCCTTGATTGAGAAGTATATCAAAGGGTTGGTTCCCCAGATTCGGGGAAATGTAACTGCTGCTGAACCCACAACCCTTAAAAGAACCATTCTGTTGACCACCAAGCTTACCGATGAGGCGGTAAGAAGTGGTACGTTGATTTCAAAATCTCAGACGGCCGTGGGCCGTAGTGAAGCTGGTACCTCGAACGTTTCTAAAGGTACCAAACGTAAATGGTTTGGCAAGTCCAAGACCAAAGCTCCAGCTGAAACCAGTCAGAACAAACCAACCGTGAAAAACTATGGAGCGGCGGTACCGGAGAGGAAAGTTTACACTGGGCCGGCGCCCAAATGTGATAGGTGTCCCTACCATCACACAGGACCATGTCCTGTTTGTGCAAAATGTAATCGGGTAGGACACTATGCTAAATACTGCAACTTTCCTGCTCGTCAACCAAACCAAGCTCCACGACCCACTGCTCAAACGAACCGGTCATGTTACACTTGTGGAAGCCCTGATCACCTCATGCGCAATTGTCCAACCAATAACACCAATCCAGGGAATCAAGCTAGGGGCAGAGCTTTTCAGATTGGTGCAGCCGAGGCAAGACATGATGCAAACATTGTCACTGGTACGTTCCTTCTCAATAATCTTTATGCATCAGTTTTATTTGACACAGGAGCAGATAAGAGTTTTATTTCTCCTGAATTTGCATCATTACTTTCATTGCCTACGGTAGAACTAGAAACTCCTTATGTCATTGAACTTGCAAACGGCAAGATGATCAAAACTAGCAGTGTTATTCAAGGATGTTCCTTGAATCTGAATGATCACCTTTTCTGTATCGACTTACTTCCTATTGAGCTTGGTAGCTTTGATGTCGTGGTAGGCATGAATTGGCTTTCTGATAACCAAGCGGAAGTTGTATGTCAAACTAAGGTGATCCGTATTCCATTACCTAACGGTAATACACTGGTAGTTCAAGGAGAACGAGCCGGTAGAAAACTTGGTCTCATATCTTGTATGCGGGCTCAGAAATTTTTAAGGAAAGGCTGTTATGCTTTTCTGGCACACGTGACCGAGCACAATTCTTCACCTACACGTATCACTGATATCCCAGTAGTCAAAGATTTTCCTGAAGTTTTTCCTGAAGATATATCAGGATTACCCCCAACAAGACAGGTTGAATTTCGTATTGACTTGATTCCTGGCGCTGCACCTGTTGCTAAAGCCCCGTATCGGCTTGCGCCATCTGAAATGCAAGAACTTTCAGGTCAATTACAGGAACTTCTTGATAAAGGTTTCATTCGACCCAGTTTTTCACCCTGGGGAGCACCAATTCTTTTTGTGAAAAAGAAAGATGGATCATTCAGGATGTGTATCGACTACAGGGAACTCAATAAACTGACAATCAAGAACCGTTATCCATTACCTCGTATTGATGATCTGTTTGATCAGTTGCAGGGTGCTACATATTTCTCAAAAATTGATTTGAGGTCCGGATATCATCAGTTGCGAATCCATGACAATGATGTTCCAAAAACTGCTTTCCGAACCCGGTACGGACATTACGAGTTTTTAGTAATGCCGTTTGGTTTAACCAATGCACCTGCAGTTTTTATGGATCTGATGAACCGAGTATGTAGACCTTATTTGGATAAGTTTGTGATTGTATTTATTGATGATATTCTCATTTATTCCCGGAACCAGCAGGAACATGCCCAACATCTGAAACTCATCTTAGAACTTCTAGCACGTGAACAGCTATATGCCAAATTTTCCAAGTGTGAATTTTGGTTACGAGAAGTTCAGTTTCTGGGGCATGTTGTGAATGAGAATGGTATTCAAGTGGATCCCAGTAAGATCAAAGCGGTAGAACAATGGGAGACACCCCGAACCCCTACTGAAATACGTCAATTCTTGGGGTTGGCAGGTTATTATCGTCGATTTATCAAGAACTTTTCAAAAATCGCTTTGCCACTTACCACTTTGACTCAGAAGAACCAACCGTTTATATGGGGTTCCCAACAGGAGGAGGCTTTCCAACTGTTGAAACATAAACTCTGCAATGCACCTATCTTAGCACTACCGGAAGGTACAGATAACTTCACGGTTTATTGTGATGCTTCCCATCAGGGACTTGGGTGTGTTTTAATGCAGAACGATAAGGTGATCGCTTACGCTTCTCGGCAGTTGAAAGTACACGAGAAGAACTATACCACTCATGATCTAGAACTTGGTGCAGTTGTGTTTGCACTCAAGATTTGGAGACATTATCTGTACGGAACCAAGTGTATTGTGTACACGGATCACAAAAGTCTCCAACATATTCTAGATCAGAAAATGTTGAACATGCGACAAAGGCGATGGATTGAACTCTTGAACGATTATGATTGTGAAATCCGTTATCACCCAGGCAAGGCAAATGTTGTGGCCGATGCCTTGAGTCGCAAGGAACGGGTCAAACCCCTACGTGTGAGAGCGTTAGGTTTGACTATCCAAACTAGTCTAATTCCCCAAATTAAAAATGCTCAGCAACAAGCTTTACAAGCAACGAACTATTCTGCTGAGAACCTAAGAGGATTAGACAAATTACTCGATACTAAGGCTGATGGACTGTTGTATTTCAAAGACCGAATGTGGGTTCCTCTATTCGGTAACTCTCGAACAACCATCTTGGATGAGGCGCACAAATCCAGGTATTCTATTCATCCAGGTGCCGATAAAATGTATAAAGATCTTAGAGATTTTTACTGGTGGCCTGGGATGAAGAGAAACGTATTAGAATACGTGGACCGATGTCTAACGTGTCTTAAAGTGAAGGCTGAACATCAACGACCTTCTGGGTTACTCCAACAACCTGAGATTCCCATGTGGAAATGGGATCAGATCTCTATGGATTTCATTACAAAACTACCCAGAACGTCACGTAACCATGACTCGATATGGGTTATCGTTGATCGCCTTACTAAATCTGCGCATTTCTTACCCATCCGAGAAGATTACTCTATGGATCGACTGGCTAAACTCTATGTTAATGAGATTGTATCTCGACATGGAGTACCGATCTCTATCATTTCTGACAGAGATAGTCGATTTATGTCACGATTTTGGCAAACTCTTCAGAATGCTCTGGGCACGCAAATCAATATGAGCACAGCTTATCATCCTCAAACAGATGGGCAGACGGAGCGAACAAATCAAACGTTAGAAGACATGCTTAGAAGTTGTGTGATTGATTTTGGAGGTAGCTGGGATATTCATCTTCCACTTGTGGAATTCTCGTACAATAACAGCTACCATACCAGCATACAATGCGCTCCATTCGAGGCACTGTATGGGCGCAAGTGCAGATCTCCTATTTGCTGGTCGGAAATAGGAGAAAATCAAATCATTGGTCCAGAATTCATTCAGGAAACAACTGATAAGATCGCATTGATTCAAGAACGAATTAAAGCTGCTCGCGATCGTCAAAAGAGTTATGCTGATAACCGTCGTAGACCACTAGAATTCCAAGTTGGTGATCGTGTAATGTTGAAAGTATCACCCTGGAAGGGCATTTTCAGATTTGGTAAACGAGGTAAACTCTCATCGAGGTTTGTAGGGCCATTTAAAATTCTTAAACGAATTGGATCTGTAGCCTACAGACTCGAATTACCTCTTGAACTCAGTAACATACATGACGTTTTTCACGTATCAAATCTGAAAAAGTGTTTAAACGATGAATCTTTGATCGTACCTCTCGAAGAACTTCAGATCGATGATAAACTTCAGTTTACCGAAGAACCGGTAGAAGTAATGGATCGAGAAGTTAAGGTACTCAAACGCAGTCGCATACCAATCGTTAAAGTTCACTGGAACTCTCAACGAGGACCTGAATATACCTGGGAACGTGAAGATCAGATGAAAGCAAAATATCCTCACTTGTTCTCATAAACAATTGTCGACAGATAAGTCTTCACTAAATTTCGGGACGAAATTTCTATAACAGGAGGAGACTGTGACAATTGCAGGTAAAGATTACGTCATCAATGACGTTCACACGTTTGGTTGTTCTAGAAATCCGCGCGAAATTGATGATTGTAATTATTGCAGGTTTAAAGTATGCGAGAAATCGAGAACATAGGAGAAAACGGATCGCGAAACGGAGTTACGGATTGTCCGGAATCGCGAAACAAAGAAAATTTCAAAATATTGCAAAAATGAGCTCGTCGCGGTACGCGACACCTATGTGGATGTCTGTCGCGATACGCGATGAATTAAATATCTGATTTTGTTCCGAGATTCGTCGCGGTACGCGACGGCCCTGTTGATTCTCGTCGCGGTACGCGACGAGTATGGCGGTGTAAATGGATCAGATAGATAATCAGATTGCATGTAAAGAAACTATATTTCATCTTCTTCGCTTCTGCTCCGTTCCCAGACGAAAATACACACACAAATACCATTAAAACCCAAATCTAAACCCACCACAACTACCAGAACGAACCAGTGATCGTAGATACACGTTCTGATCGTATTTCTGTCCGTTAAACCGCTCGTTTCAGGTAACTATCCGTTTAAACCTTCTAGTTTGATTTTGATTGATTAGATCTTGATTTTGAACGTAATGAGATAGTTAGGATTGTTGATTATTGCCTAGATGATGGCTAGGATTGATTATAAACGAAGAACACGAAGTTCTAACGGTTAAATCCTTGTTTTGATCCGTTGTGATGCCCGGTTTGCATGAAATCATACCTATGATTATAATGGTTTAAACCATTTGATTATGACAATGTAGGTGATTAGTTTGATTAATCTTTGAAATGCAAAGGTTAAATCCAAGTGTTTCAAACTAATCATAATCATTAACATACTCATTGGAATGATTATCTGATGTTTGTGATAACAGTCAGATTAGTATGTTAAATCTGGTTATTTCACCTATTCTGATGCTACATTGTAATATTTCATGATATTTGGGTAATCAATAACAAGGATTAATCATTTCTAAGCCATTAAATCATCTAAAAATTGTCTTAATATTATAATCAACAATATTAACTATTTGATTAATCCGAGATTATTTAAGATTAATCTAGAATGTCATCAACTATGTGTTAGGAACCTAATGCAATATAGGCTCCTACATTATCATACATTGTATGATATAACCTTAAATTGGTTAATGATATAATTAATATCGAGTTGATGATTTATTAAGCAATGTCTATGACATTGAACGTTCAAACAGATTTAATCAGCAGGTTAGAACATAAATCATTAAGCAAATATAACCTAATGCAGATTTACATTATTAGCACCAGTTACGCGAGGTCTTAGCACTCATCTGAACTCAGGTGAGTTTCGTACCACCCCTGTTCTTTTAATGTTGTATAAACATCGGGGTATAACTGCTAAACTTTTCTTGATCATATGATATGTGTCACTGTTATCTGCGTGATTTCATGTGATTAACTGAATTTGTGGATTTCATGGGATTGTTGCCGTTAGTATCTCTATCATGATATCAAAGTCCTCATTCTTGAACTGTATCTAGTGAACCCATGTGTGGCCGAGCAGAAAACATTGATAGTACTATCGGTTGACACCCCATTCACTGGGAGGATTGCATCTCCCCTGGTGTGAATGTTTGTTATCTGTTTCCTGAACTTCTTAATGGTGTGATAGACATTAAGATAATGAGGCAATAAGATATTTACCGACGGGTAATATCGAGAACTGAACATATCGTCCGAAAGGAACTAGATACGGGTCCCATGGTTATCCGGAACTGTGAACATGTATTTGAACTTAACTGTCATATCATATGATTTAACTAAACTGTATGAACTCACCAGCTTTGTGCTGATGTTTTCGAAACTAAAACTTTTGCAGGCAATCAAGGACAACGGTGAGGATGCACTCACAGCACTAGCAATAACTGTAATTAAATAACTTGTAATATGTATAAACTGTAATAATATTTGTAACCACGAACCTTGTAATGTAAGTTTTACTTTTCGTAATCTGTGTGCTATGATGATACCGGATCAAGTAAGTCACCCCTCATGCTCTGAGACATCACCACTATGCTTCCGCTACCCTTTTGATGACATCATTCTCAGGTGACGAGAGGTGGGGGTGTGACATGTACGTTAAACGTTCCCTATATAGAGAGAGATTAAGGTTTGGCTAAAAAGTCATAAAACCATAAAAAGTGTGAGAAAGAATTTCAACCATTAATCTTGGATTTGAAGGGTTATAAATGTGCCACATCAAAAAGAGATTTTAAAAGTATATTAAAATGACTAGAATTGTATAATAGGTATTGCAACCATTGTTGACTTTTTATAACTTCTCCTTTTTTTTCAAAAGCTCATAACTTTTTCATACGTAATTATTTTATAAAAAATATTACATCATAATATCAAGAATTTTTCTATATTTCCAACGAGTATAATATTGATACATTAAAAAACAATTAATTTGGGTGTTGTATTTAACTGGGTGTTTTTATGGTGTTTTTTAATATGTTCTAACAAACTGGTTGTTTATGGTATTTTTTCGTAAGTTAATGAAACTTAGCATTTTATGGTGTTTTTTGAATGCTCATAAAACACTTTGATGTTTTTCACTAAATAAACAAAAAGGATAACGAATTTTTATGGTGTTTATTTTATTTCCTTCTAAATTTTTCTCAGATAATAATATTTTATAGTGTTTTTATCTTGGAAAATACACATGGTGTTTTCATTCAGCAAATGTACATGTTGTTGAATACATACATTCGTTTTATTTTGTAAATAACGTGGTGTTTTGCGAAATTTGGTGTTTTATCGTAAGTGCATGAAAACTAAACATTTTATGGTTTTTTGATGCTCATAAAATTACTTGGTTTATAGTGTTTTTTAATGAATAAACAAAAAAGAAAAACGATTCTTTATGGTGTTTTTCTATATGTTTTTTCTTATGTTCACAATTTTCTACGAATAACAATGTTTTATGGTGTTTTATCTTGAAAATACATGCTGTGTTTTTATTCAGTAAACACACATAAAAAACGCCATAAAATGCCCCTATGTAAAATTATGTAGTTTAAAAAACACTAAGTGTAAAATTAAGCGTTATTATTTTGCTTAGTGCTTAAAAACACCATAAAACATTTAGTTTCGTTATGAAAAAACACCATAAAATCAAGTATAAATGTGTTTTATGGTGTTTTTCAATATATTTTATTCAATAATATCGTAAAACGAAACTTAAAAAACACCAGGTTTAAACTTAAGTGTTTATGGTGTTTTTTGTATTCAAAAACACCATAAAATGACCTGTGGTGTAATATAACAATATTATACTCGTTAAAAAGGTAAAAAAACGCTTGATTTTTCTGGTGTAATTTTTTTTAAAAAAATGTTAACGTGTAAAATAGTTACGAACGTTTAAAAAAATGGATAAAGTTGCATGTGACTTGCATGTGCAACCTCCTTTTTTATTTTGACATCTATACCCTTTAACCTAATGTACACATGTCACTTTCTTGTTGTTTCTCACACTTTTTATGGTTTTCATCATTTTTAAAATATCCCTCCCCTATATATATATATATATATATATATGGAAAGGCATAAAAATAACCCTCTTTTTTTGCTACAACTACATAACTCATTTCAGCCAATAACAAATTTACACATAAGTTTTTCATTAAAATATTAAAAACGGCATGATAGTTATTTTACTTGTGCAAGTTTACCCCCATCTTTTTTAAACATTAATAACTTTTTTATAATATATTATTTTTTTAAAAAAATTGCACCATTATATTCGTCTCATTTTTCTCTTTAATTCCGTTATAGTCTCGACTATTTTTTTTTACTTTTTTTAAATGCCCTATATTTACTTCATTATAACGATCTTAAATATAACAAATTTATTTGAAATTTTTTCTAACAATGATAAATTACAGTAATGTAACTTATTATTTACATTATTTACAGCGATGTAACAAATTATTTACAGAGATGAAACTTATTTTTTGCATTATTTAGAGTGATATAACACTTTAATTTACCGTTGCTAGAAAAAAATAAAATAATTTTTTATGTTTATGTTTGTTACATCGATGTAAAGCGAAATATTTGAAAAAAAATAAATAAAAATCTAGTCCAGATTAAAACGAAATCAAAGAGAAAAATTACATAACTGTAAATAATAAGTTACATTTCTGTAAATAATGTGCTACATCACTGTAATTTACCATTGTTAGAAAATTTTTCAAATAAAATTGTTATCTTTAACCTCGTTACAATGATGTAAATATAACGCATCTAAAAAAAGTAAAAAAAATAGTCGAGACTATAACGGAATTAAAGAGAAAATGAGACGAATATAATGGTGCAATTTTTTTAAAAAATAATATATTATAAAAAAGTTATTAATGTTTAAAAAAGAAGGGGGTAAATTTATATTAAAAATTAGAAAGAGAATTATGGAATTCATTTTACAATAATACCATTTTATCATTCAAACCAAATATAATATATTTTTTTATTGTGGAGCTAATAGTAGCCATTGGATCTAAATTTAGATACAATTAGATTGAGTTGATGGGTTGTAACAAAAGTTATGGGTTATTAAAAATTTCATCCCCTATATATATACATACATACATATATATATATATATATATATATATATATATATATATATATATAGGATTTGAATCAAATAAAAACTCGATCTTAAAGAGAGAACCCTTAAACTTTACATGGACCGTTGATCAAACTTTAATTAAATTTATCTTTATTTAATTATAATGAGTATATTGGTAAAGTTACAACTCTCTCTTTCTTTATAACCTCACATCACCATCTTTCTATTAAAGTCATTTCATCTCTCTTTTACACACTTTTCTCTTTCACACACTTCAATCTAATTTAAATTCTTTTAAATATTACTGAAAATTAATTAAAGATGTTTAATAGTATTAAGTATTTTTTTTAAAATTTGTAAAAATTGATATGTTTACACATGTGTAGTTTTCAGATATACATCAGTTTTTTTTCCTAGTTTTACACATGTGTAGCTTACACATTTTATAGTTGTTTTTTTGAATTTGAATCTGTTATACATGTGTATTCTTTTTTAATATTAGTGAAAGTTAATTACACACGTGTAGTTATAGATTTTTGAGTCGATTGTACTTGTGTATTAAAAGTTGTAAATTTTAAAATGGGTTAAACATGTTTAATTTTTTAATACTATTGAAAATTTATTTTGTATAAAAACTTCATATTTTTGTTGTGTTTTTTATTTTTAAATAAAAAGATATTTTTAGTTTGTTTTAAAACTACACATTTTTTAGTTTTTTGTTCTTAAAAATTGTTTTTTGATTATTTAAAAAAAAAACTGCACACGTGTAGTGTTTGACTGTGTGTATTTTTTTTATTACTACACATGTGTAGTTTAAGAATTTTGTAGTTGTTTCCTTAAATTTGAATATATTACACATGTGTATTCTTTTTTAATATTAGTAAAAATTAATTACACACATTTTGTATTATTCTTTATTTTTTTAACATGTAATTTTTTAAAATTTGTAAATTTTTAAATCAGTTAAACATGTTTAATTTTTTAATATTAGCGAAAATTTATTTTGTATAAAAAGTAAACATTTTTTTGTTTTGTTTTTTGTTCTTATAAAAAGAGGCTTTTTTAGTTCATATAAAGAGTACACATTGTTTGTGTTTTTTATTCTAAAAAATTGTTTTTATACATTTTTGTTGTTATAATATTTTAAAAAATATTTTTTTTTAACTTTAAAAAAAAATACACATGTGTATTATATAATTCTAGTTAATTTCAAATATAGAAAGAAGAGAGAGAGGAGAGAAGATCGGGTTTTCAAATATAAAATAACATTGATCTAATGGTCCACATAGAGTTTAAGAGTTTTATCTTTAAGATCGGGTTTTCAAAGTATTCAATCCCTATATATATATAGCGACTTATTTTATTAAGAATAATTAACTATGAAATAACCAAAAAAAACTAATTTTGTACCATATGTTTTAAGGGCATAAAATTAATTTTCCTTTAAAATAGGGAGAGTTACTTTTTTTACTCTTTTAAACTTGTGGCTACAACTGGTTCTTTTAGTTCTTAAGCACCAAAAGTTCTCAATTGAATATCCCCCTATATATAGGACCTGGAATCTTTCATAACCCAAAGTATTTGTTTAAGCCGTATAAATTCGTCAAAATCAATCAAAATCTTTGATTTTATCAAACATCATTGTAACACATGTAAAACACTTTATTTTTTTAAGTGTATGTAAATTTATCACCGTTTAAGAGTTAAATGTATAGAATAAGTTAGTGAAAATATATTTTATTTATAGATACCTTTTGTTAACTTTTTATCATGTTTTTCCTCAAATGTTTAAATGATCATAACTTTTACATACAATATTATTTTAAAAAAATTACACCAAAAAGAGCATTTTTATCTTTAAAACGAGTATAATATTGTTATATAAAAAATAAAAAATATGTTTTCCAAGACTTTGTATATTTGCAATGATGTGTTTCTTTGTCCGCCATCGTGTCTTGCTATTTCTCTAAGAGCTTTAAAAGAATAATGTTGAACAAAACAATGACTTGTTTTTTATATAAATCATAATGAAAAACAAAAACAAATTTATTTAATGCATAAAAAAACAATAACAAGATAGTATAAGGTTTGGCTAAAAAGTTTTAAAACCATGAGAAGTGTGAGAAGAGATCTCAACCATTAGATCAATTGGTTTTGTGGTTGAGATTAATTTAGTGGTATTTTCGTAAATAGTTATAAGTTAAAACCATCAGGAGGGGTAGAATGGGAAGATCTAGCCAAAAACCTGCACATGCAAGTCACATGCATTTTCCTCCATCTTTTTTAAACGTTCATAACTTTTTTATACGTTAGTATTTTTTTTTAAAAATTACACCATAAAATCGAGCATTTTTTTATCTTTCTAATGAGTATAATATTAGTATATTTTTTAAAATTAAAATAACAACCTAAAATGAGTTTCACGAACCATATGTTTATGGTGTTTTTCCAATATATACGAAACTGATCTTTTATGGTGTTTTTTACACATATGTATGTTTTATGGTTTTTCAAAGATATTTTATGGTGTTTATGATGTTAACATTTTATGTTATTTTTTGGTGTTTGCGTATTAATAAATTAAAAGAGGGCATTTTTTGGTGTGTTTTTGAAAACGAAAAACACCATAAACACCTAAGTTTGTACGTGTTGTTTTTAACTTAGTTTATAATGTTTTTTCGAGATATTTTATTGTTTATGGTGTTTTTTCAAGATATGTTATTTTGTTTATGGTGTTAACATTTTATGGTGTTTTTGTGTTCGGATATTCATGAAACTAAGACCAGACATTTTTATGGTGTTTTTGAATACTAAAAACACCATAAATCGCTAGATTTCATAAACATTTGAAAAACACCATAACAAAAACACCTGGTTCATAAACATTTTATACATGACGTTTTAAACTTAAATGTGTAAAAACACAAAGTTTAGAGCGACATGTTTTTTAGTTTTCAAAAACGCCATAAAACACAATGTGTAAAATTATACAGTCCAAAAACACCATGAATAAAAGTACAGTTCAAAAACACCATAAATAAAATTACAGTTCAATAACACCATAAATAAAATTACAATTCAAAAACACCATAAAATGTCTGTGAAAATTACACAGTACAGAAACACCATAAAACGTCATGTGTAAATGACGCAATTAAAAAACGTTGTGTTTTGTTTATGTTCAAAACACCATAAAACGTCTGGTTTCACAAACAATATGAAAACACCATAAAAACGCACAAGTTTCAAGAACAATCAGGTTTGTTCTTTTTCTATTGTTAAATATAACAATATTATACTCGTTAGAAAGATAAAGAAATTTGTGATTTTATGGTGTAATTTTTTTAAAAAAAAATTAACGTATAAAATAGTTACATACGTTTAAAAAATTTGGTGGAATTAACATGTGACTTGCATGTGCAGCCTCCATTTATGTGTTGACGTTTATACCCTTTACCCTAAAATACACGTGTCACGTTCTCGTGGCTTCTCACACTTCTCATGGTTTTTTGCCTTCTTAGAATATCCCTCCCCTAACAAGATAAATCCAAATAGTTAGAAACATAAAACACAAAGATAAATACATGACTCAATAATCTAAAATATATAATACTAAATAACAAGTTTTGAAAAACAAAATGTTAATAAAATATAAGTGTATTTCTAATATGAAAAATACAAGAAATAAATAAAAAATTTATTCAACATATAAAAAACAATAACAAAAGAAAAATGAAATAAGTTATATATATAATACAATGATAAATATATATAACATAATGACTTGAACATAAAACACAACGATGAGTATATTACACAATAGCCTAAACGTAAAAAATAATGATGATCATTTTATTATTGGATAACCGTGGTAGCCCACTTGTGTGGTAAACCTCCGGATCCCCTAATATCTGACCAACTGAGAGGAACAAGTAAAGCGCAAATGCAAGCAACCGGGTCGGTGGCCTCCAAGGAAAATTGCTTCAAGTGGGGATTGAACTTAAAACCTTTAGGTTGTCTCTCATTTACTCTAACCACTACACTACTTTCTTGGAAGTTAATGATGAGTATATGACAATAACCTAACGTAAAACACAATGATGAATATATTAAACAACGACATAAACGTAAAAATATGTATATTACACAATCACTTAACTTAAAACACAATGACCAAAATGTATTTTTTATTTAAAGTAAGACAATTTGTGCCTTCTAAAATTACGAGTTTTTAAAAACACAATGGTGAAATAACACAATTATGTACTTTTAATAAACTAAAAAAAACAACAATTTATTTATTCATAAAAACAATGAAAAAATAACATCCTATGAGATAAAAAATCACAATAATAAATATATATTACCCGATGACGAAAACGTATTACACAATGACCAAAAACATTAAGTACAATGACCAAAAAAATCTTATTAAAAATTAGAAAAATACCACATGTCAACCCCACAATTCTTTTTTCACTTCTCACAAATCTAGTCTTTTTTTTTAAAAAAACCCAAGCAAACACATATAAAATTAAAAATATATGATATTTCTTATTGTTATTATTAATTATTAGTATTAATTTAATGTATTTATATAACATTTTTTTATATATTTAAAGATAACATGCGACGTTTTTATGAAAGAATAAGAGAATGTCACATGACATTTTACTAAAATAAATTATTAGGATACTAAGGCTTTTTAACTACTCATTTTTTTAAAGCTTTATTTTCTAATTTTTTTAATGCCTTGAATTTTATTTAATATGGTTTTTTAATTGACGGGTATGGACAAACAAACATCTACATATAGGAGGAAAAAGTTGGATGCCACCTCATCAATATCCAATCTTTAAGTATCATTTATTCATCAAATATTTAAAAATAAATATTTATTTTGGATATCTTTTCACTTATGAAAAACGTAACATTGAGTTAGCCCCGATTGCTATTTTGGTAATTTTATTGGTCAATGGTTATATATCAATTTAAGAAGTCAAACGACTATTTTGGTAATTTCTCTAAATATAATAGTAATTAAATAAATTTGATTTGAAATTAAATTAAAGTCTCGATTATATAATAAAAGTACCCTTTCTAGAATTTCACATGAATACAAGGGATTTCAACATAAAATTATATCTATTTATCTATTGTAATAAATAAATATTTTTAAAGACACATGCCATGTTTTAGATCATTTCAACTTAATTTTCTCGTTTCTCTCTCCTATTAAATATATATATAATATTAATTTTTAATATTAAATATGTTTTCTTATACATTTTTAAATTAAAAAGGATTTGTTTTAATACATTAAAATTTATACTATATAATAAATAAAGATTTTGGTAAGACAAGTGTTAGCAATGTAGACTACTTGAAAGCTGCTTTTTACACTTCTCTCTCTTATTAACTGTTTATAAATAATCTTTTTTTAAATTGTGTTTTGTTTTTCTCGCCATGCTATTAAAAAATAATAATAATTTTATTCAATTTAACAAATACTACAATTATATCATAACTCATATTATTTAATTTTTCATAAAAAGTGTCTTTAAAAAATGTAACATGTTATTTAAAATAAATAATTGTAAATTTTATTTATTTAACCGATGTAATTCATAGGTTTTTACCTAGTATATGATATAACTTACTCTTGTTTTTTATTTATTAATTGTTGGTTTATTTGTTTTGGATTTTTTTAATGTGTTGGTTAGGAAATTTTCTGTTATTAAGATTGTGTTGATCATTGCGTGTGTGTTTATAATCATCCTTCTTAAGCATGGGCGAAGGTTTGAAGGGGTCGAGAGGGGCAACCGCTCCTGCTCTTTTTTTCGTCAGTAGAGTTATTTTCGGGTCGAAAGGTTAATTTTTTTAAAAAGTTTTGATCCCCCCCTCATTTAAAAAAAAAATATGATCATCTCTTCTAAAATAAAAAACACATTTTTTCGTAATCAGTAAATAAAAAATTTTCAAAAGTTACACACATATTAAAATCTCTAATTTTTGTTGTTCCCCTTTATTTTCCCTAAATAGAGTAAATTACGGTTTTTGCTCTTGTGGTTTGAGTATTTTAATTATTTTAACCCAAGATAAAATATTACATTATTTAAAGCCTATGTGAAGATTTTAGCTTTTATGTTATGAATTAAAGTCACTATTAATTAACCACTAAATTAAAAACATTTGTTTTTGTAATGATTATAATCAAAACCGAATCAAACAAAATTTTAAAATCACCAAACTTAAAAAAAATTATCACCACATCACACGAACAACATACTAGTACGAAATAATTAATATAATCTATACACTATAATAAAAAAGTAAATTTTTGTCACATATCACATTCTCACACCACTATATGCCACATGTCATTATCATTTCAATTAATTCTCTCTCCTATTAAATAACTACATATTCTCTCTCTTATTAAATAAATTCTTTATTTTATTAAATAATTATAATACTAATAACTAATATAATATTTATCTTTTTATAATAAAACACACTTAAATTTTTTTATAAAATACATCAAAATTTTATAAAGAAAGAAATACTTTAGTTTCAAAAAAACAAAATTTATGTCAAAAAAAAGTTATCTTATAAAATGATTTTTTAAAAATATACCATAAAATGAGTTTTTAAACAATGAAATTTTTATAAAAATGACATTTTTTAATTTATTTAAAAACTGAAGTAATAAAAATGATAGAAAAAGTTACATCTTTGTTATGTTATTTTTAACGTTATTTTTATATTGGGTTATTTAACATTAATAATTACAAAAAATATATTTTATATTGTTGATTTATAAAAGTCAGTTTTTAATATAATACAAACTGAGGTTTTTAACGTCAGTTATTTCAAAAATATCAATTGGTATACATCATAAGGTCATATATCATTTGTATGGTGATTAAAATTTTTAATTATTCATTTATTACTTAAAATATTTATTAGTATGTAAAATATTGTTTTATAATTGCTAAATTTTCATTACTAATTATTTAATATTTTATATTAAACACGTGCAACACACGGGTTGATAACCTAGTCTACTCTAATATTAGAGTAGCAAAATTGTCACATGTCAATTATTTAACCATTTTCTCAAAAAAAAATCCCCACGTTATATTCTATTAAATGATAACTCTCTCTCTTATTTAATACTAAAAATTTTAAATTATCAAATTATAAAACTAAATACAAAATATAAATCTTTTTATTCTAATAATTTATCAAAACTTAAAAAAGATTTCAACCATGATTTTTAAATATTTATTATTCATTATTTATATTTTTTAAATTACTTTTTTTACATGCATGCTAACATTATTTTATCCAAATAGCCTAAATTGTATGCATTTCCAATTTCATACAAATATGTTTGAATTTTATACATCGATTTCAGCAAATTAACTATCTTTATATCAAATTAGCTATCTTTTTATTTAATAACTTAACTAACAAAAAGTTATATGACAAAATCATTTTGCAATCATTAAATCTTAATTACTATTTTTTGTCGACTTCGGGCTGAACGACTGATTTAAATCCAAACGGGAAAACATGCAAGGGCAGACCCAGTCGTCATCCCTTCACCCACCATATAAGCGTGAACAAGATAAATTCGTAAACCCTATCTTCTGTTTAGATTTGAACCCCTGTTCTAAATAAGGTACAACTTCTCCCATTTCGCAATACCACTATGTTAAAAGCCCTTTGATAAATTTTAATTACAAATTCGCATAATTTAATGTAACTTTTTTAATTAACATGTTCAATACAAAGGTGATTAACTTAGTGATAAAATATGAAAAGGAAAGCAAAGTATACAAAAAGTATAGTTGGTTGACTGGACTCTCCCGCACGCGTTTTGACAAATGACAACTTATGCCGGATTCATCGCCAGCTATATCGCCGGATTAAACAATTTAATATATAATAATAATAATAATAATAATAATAATAATAATAATAATAATAATAATAATAATAATAATAATAATAATAATAATAATAATAATAATAATCTTACTATTATAATAAACAAAAATCATTTTTGACACTTTTTTAAACCAAGGTCTACAGGGTTCATAACTACTCCTCTTACTACAGGGCGCTTACCTAGCCAACGCTTAGATCCGGCTCTACCCAAACTTTTCTGGTTCACCCCAACATTCCCCACTTGTCCAACTGTTGCTGAGCAGTTTTTGGATATCAAACGGACCTCCCCAGAAGGTAATTTTAATGTGGCCGATTTCCCTTCTTTTGCAATCAGTTTCGCTACAGCACCCGCTGCTCTAGCTAATTGTCCACCCTTTCCAAGTGTGATTTCTATGTTATGTATGGCCGTGCCTAAGGGCATATCGGTTGAAGTAGATTCTTATTTTTTATCAATCAAAACTCCTTCTCAAACTGTACAAGCTTCTTCCAAAGCATACGGCTTTCTGGATGTAGATGATGATATCTATACAGATGGATCTTATATATATGGTATAATGAAGTACCACATGGGTGGATATATAGGAATCAAAATCTGTCGAATCACTCATGTTATGATCTTCTACATCCTAGGTCTTCCCGTTCCATCATCTGGCTTATGTTCTTCATGTAGCATTCAGACCGAATGACTCTATAGAAGAATTATCTATCGGAATAATACTCTTACAGATCTATTAACAACAAGTATAGCTATGCCAGAAGAATTAATAATATCTTAGGAAAAATTGCTACAAGAAGCCGTGGATGCACTTCTTGATAATGGAATCTGCGGACAACAAATGAGGGATGATCATAATAGAATTTACAAGTCGCTTTCAGATGTAATTGAAGGCAAAGAAGGAAGAGTTAGCGAGACTCTGCTTGGTAAACGAGTCGATTATTCAGGGCGGTCAGTGATTGTCGTGGGCCCTTCACTTTCATTACATCGATGTGGATTGCCTCGCGAAATTGCAATAGAACTTTTCCAGGCATTTGTAATTCGTGACCTAATTAGAAAACATCTTGCTTCGAACATAGGAGTTGCTAAGAGTCAAATTCGGAAAAAAAAACCGATTGTATGGGAAATACTTCAGGAAATTCTGGATGACCATCCTGTATTGCTGAATAGAGCGCCTACTCTGCATAGATTAGGCATACAGGCATTCCTCCCTCTTTTAGTGGAAGGGCGTGCTATTTGTTTACATCCATTAGTTTGTAAGGGCTTCAATGCAGACTTTGACGGGGATCAAATGGCTGTTCATGTGCCTTTATCTTTAGAAGCTCAAGCAGAGGCACGTTTACTTATGTTTTCTCATATGAATCTTTTGTCTCCAACTATTGGAGATCCCATTTCTGCACCAACTCAAGATATGCTTAGTGAACTGTATGTCTTAATGAGTGGAAATTGTCGGGGTATTTGTGTAAATAGGTATAATCCATGTAATCGTAGAAACTATCAAAATGAAGATAATAACTATAAGTATACAAAAAAAAAAAAAAAAGAACCCTTTTTTCGTAATGCCTATGATGCAATTGGAGCTTATCGGCAAAAACGAATCAATTAGGCAGGCCTATATTTCTTGGTTTTAATAGGACTCCTTATCCATTTAGCAAAATATGGTATAAGCGGCTTCCGCCGAAAAATGATGTCTTTTTTTTATCATCTAACTTAACTCTCTTTCATATTAAATAATTTTATTAACTCTCTTATTAAATAACTAATATATTAATGATATTATTTACTTTTTAATGTTATAAATGGTTTTTAAAGAAATTAAAAATTAATTTTAAAAAACACTTTAAAAAGTTTCTAAAATATTATTTTTTCTAAAAATCAAAGATTTTTAAGGACAAGAAATATATGTTACATCGGTAATTAGAAGTTTCTTTTTTTAAAAAATGAAATAAATTATAGAACAGAGATTTTAAAGAACAGGATTTTTATAAACAAATAACATTTTTAACACGAAATGCTTAAAAAATAATTGCTTTAAAAACTAAAAGTTATAAAAAAGATAACGAAAATTACATTTTTGGACATTTTGTTTAATGATATTTACGAATTACGTCATTTACTTTGATAATTAAAAATTGGGTACCTTACCTTTTTGATTTTGCAACTGATAGCTTTTAACGTTGATTAGTTAAAATTTTCAGCTGTTACAATTTAAGAAAGTCGAGTATCAATTATTTAATTGTTAAAGTTTTTAATTGATTTTTTTTATCATTTAATATACTTAATAATACCTAATTTATTCATTTTATATTAAATCCTGTGTAATACACGGGGTAATAATCTAGTAATAATAATAAGGGAAAATGTTATAGAAACATAATCAACTTTTGATTTTGTTCCAATAAAATAACTGGAACTTTGTTTCGTTTCAATTAGGTAACTTAAATTTGATTTATGTTATAATACTAGATAAAAAACCTGGATAACATGTAATCTTGATTCGTTTATGCTTTATAAGTGCATTTTTAGTTGATTTTATGACCCGTTTAAAAGTTTTAAACGTATTTTAGACTCATTTGTGCATTTAGTGTTTTTTTCTAAATGTTATAGAAACGGGTCATAAAATCATCAAACAGGTCATAAAATCATCTAAAAATGCACTTATAAAGCCTAAACGAATCAAGATTACCTGTTATCCAGGCTTTTTATCTAGTATTAGAACATAAATCAAACTTAAGTTACATAATTGAAACAAAACAAAGTTCCAGTGATTTAATTGGAACAAAATCAAAACTTGGTTATGTTTATACAAAATTACCCCTAATAATAACTATACAAAACTATAAACAAATAGGTTCCTCACTGTACGTAGATTGGGCTTCCAGCATTCCGGCCCACGCTGTTTGGTACTATGAGCTTCCGGTTTTTTTTCTAAACCGGTCCGGTTTGGTCAATGATGGTCCTAAACCGGTTTGGGCGTTAGGGGTGAAATCGGTTCGAGAGAGGGAGATGCCAAACCTATAGAAACAGGTTCGGAGGGGTTGAAACCAGTTTGGAGGGGGTTGAAACGTTTTCATGGTAAAACCTCGAACCTGTGCCAAACCGGCGGTTCGGACCGGTTTGAGAACTGGTTTGAATGGAACCGGTTTGAGATCAACCAAACACCAGTTTGTAAACCCAAACCGGTTTTTTGTTCACCTCTAAGCTGAAACTAATTTCTTGGTTGGCCTTCAAAACTCATTCAGCCCGTTACTGTATCTAATTATTAAGAGGTGCGCAAACCGCTTTTTTGAAATTGGGTTTGGGTACGAACTGTTTTTCTTTTTCTTTTTCTTGCTTTCGGGGACAACTTAACCAATTTTCGGTGAAGAATCGGGTAGGATTGAAACCGGTTATGGTGACTACCCTACCCACTGGAACCGGTTATGATAGGATCGGTTCCTGTTTGGGTTCAAGAACCATTTCAAACCATTTTTCTTAAATCAAGCATAATAACATAAAAAAAACCAACATCAATTATTTTTATTTATTTGAATTTAATAGTTTCCAAACAAGCAAATAAATATATTTGTTTAAAAATAATACGGTTTATTCGTTAGATCGTTGAAACTCGAAAGTCTTATTGTTGTGAACAACTCTTGACATCATGGTCAAATTATTCGTCGGATATATCGGGAGATAGTCATTCATCCACCTTTTCTTCGTGTACTTTTATTTCAAATGCTATTTCATCTTCGAGGTTTGATACGTCTTACACATGATCGACCTAGTCCAACTGATCCTTTAATTAAATGCACATCTCTAGTGACTCAAAAATGAGTCTTGTTATTTATAACAATAAAACTTTATTACGAAGAGAAAAACCACATGTCGTGTTGACTAGAAAAGTATAGTCAGATTCCTTTTCACCAAATCAAAAAAATCTAAATTGCAATAATACTCAAATTAAAAAGTAGACATTAAATATGAACCGTTATATCTTTCTAGCTCGCTTGATGGAGTGTTACACATTTGTTGTTTCGTCGTCTCATTGCGAAAGGTGTTTAATAAAGTCACAAACAAGTCTCGTGCTTGGCTACCATTTGAACTTAATGTGCTTGAGCCCGTGCATATGTTTACATTGGACCAATCTATACTATATAATAATACTATATAATAAATAAAGGCTTTATTATGACACATGCCAATTTTTTAAACTACTTAAATGTTGTTTTTCACGGTTCTGTTTCTATTTAATGTTTATATGCCATTTTACTAAATTTTATTTTTTACTCTCTCTCCCCTGTTAAATATTAATGATTTTTATTAAATTTGGTAAATAATATGATTAGATCACAAACATAGACGAACATAATTAATGGTCATGGGGGTCGGTTGACACCCATGAAAGAACCGACCCCCATGAAAGAAAATTTTTATTTGTCATATATATGATTTAATCTCGACCAATCATCAACAAATTTTATCATCGACTCCCATAAAACTTTGACGACTACAATGAAGCCTAATTTGAAAGCAAAACTAATAAAACTAATACCAAGTTACTTAATATGCATTACCCTTGATGAAACTTAATTACTAATTAACAATTTAATTTAATATTTAATCACTCATATCCTAAGATGCTTATTTGTCGGATTTTTTATCATCAATTTTCTACAACAATCCGTCTTGGTTGGGATTGAATCCTTGACCTAAAGAAGAGCAACATCTTAACTCCAACGATTTTGCTATTTGGCCTCAACCCTTCACATGTCAATTATTTGTTAGATAGTCAAAAAAAATTTTATAATTTAGCCATTTAGGTATAATCTAAAAAATTGAAACTAGTTATCATTATGAGAAACTTAGTTGATTTGAATATAATTTGTATATTTAGGTAATTGGGATTTTTTTCAAAAGAAAATTTGGACTATCACCTTATTTTTTATTTGAATCTCAAATTTGTTGATTTGAATATTGTTCCTTCGAATCCTTTCGAAAGATAATAAATTTTATCATTTTATCTTAATCAAAATAGATGGCGATTTAGTGTACTTTTATTACATATTTATGAGTTGATTTATGTTTATCATTTTTAGGTGACTAAACGTGACCAGGCCTATTTTGAACTGGTCAAAAAATGAAATATTTAACGACGTAAATCCCCTACAAAATATTTCCGATCCCCATAAGAAAGTTTTCTGGGTCCACCACTGATCACAAACAATTTGTTTATTTTCTTATAAAACAACTTTCAAAAATATATATTATGGTATTTAAAATAAATATTTTTATAATTTATTTATTTACTCAGTATAATACAAATGTTTTAACATATTATTTATTAAACAAAGATCATAAATGAATTTTACTTTAATTTGTAAAATATTGTTTTGCTTAAATCCAAATTTTGAATATTCTTCGTACAAATCGACCTCTTACCAACCACTCGTATGTACTAAATATGATTGTCGGCGACTAAAGTGTAATCAATTGATACACCTATGAATCAATCTAAATTCTAATCAAACCCTCTACAATTTCACCGATTTTATTATATTTTTCTTTCTGGTGACGTCACGACCCCGTCACAACCGTTGGCAAAGCCAAAAGATTACTTTTAGTTAAAAATAGTGGTTTCGCTATCTCTCGCTTCAAAAATTAACATGTATTTTGGGTCCTGTAAATTTGCGCCCCCTTTTAAAACACTCAAGTTCCGCCACTGACATGCAGTGTTCTTTTACCCCTTACCAAAATCAAACATAGGGACTCTATGTGCTAGATTTATGTAAATGTTTAGAATATATGAGTAATTTATAAAGCTAAAAATCAAGAGTAAAATGCTAACAAAACACATGACTATCTTGGCAATTTACTCTATTTTTTTTTGAACAACAAACGCCCGGTCACCCGGGATCATCCTGGCAAATAGATCACCCTTCCGTCCGAATAATCGAGCGTGGTGACATGACCCACCCGTCCAGAAAGAAACCTAGAACTAGGAAAAACCTCTAACTCAACCCAAAACGTTTCATAAGAGAAGTCTAGGCTAGAAACCCTTTGATAATTGTCCGCTTGAATAATGGTTCAATTAGGCTAGTTGAATCGATTTTATTAACGGTTACCTACCTCTGTAACCGGCGGCTAGGTTCTATAAAGAATGAGGAGAAGTGGAGAACTAATGAAGATGAGAGAGAGAAACTGTGTGCGTAAATATTAAATTTCCATGCTCCTATTATTTTTAATTAGACCAATCACCATGATGGCTTCACATTAAAGTTTTGGCTTTATTTTATAAGATTTTAGGTCATTAATTTCTTTTTGTGTAACGTGCATATAATGTATATATGTGTCGGCTCTTAACTGACAAAAAATTGCACTAATTTTTACGTTATTTTACTTTATTTTTGTGAATATAACGTTAAAACCATTGAGTTAGTCGTTTAATTATGCATCATGAGCCGAGGGTATCATTGAAAACAGTCTCTTTATTTCTACGAGATAGAGGTAAGGCTGTCTACATATTACCCTCCTTAGACTAGTGGCGTACCTATGTGTAATGGTGGGGGGGGCAGCCGCCTCCTTGAAATTTTTTTTTCCCAGTAATATATATATATATATATATATGTTAAAATCTTGACATACGCTCTTAATATTTTGTAACCGCCCCTCTTAAATTTGTATAATGTGATGAGAATTTAAGTGATGCTCATAATTGTTTTTTTTGGAGAAAGAGTTACTTAAGAAAATCTTTATAGATGTTTTTTTTATAGATTTTAAAAATAAAACCTCGTAGAGAACAACTAGGCATGACAGTCTTGACCTATAACAAGAAGAGTAACTTAAAAACTGTATGCATATGATGAATTCAAACATGTAACAATGATCAGTATTATATTTGATGAGAAAATTACTAAAAATTATTTAATTAAAGTATTTGTTTAGTTACAAATCATTTTAACTTGAACGGAATTGATGTTTTATAAAAAGATTCATTTAAATCCAAACTAATTTTTCTTAAAACTCATCCTGACATGTGCCCATCCTAACCCACACCCGTTATAACATGTTACCCAACCTAACCCAACCCGTCCATTTTATCAGGCATAAGAACAACTTAATTTGGTTGTAATATATTTTTATTATTATTTTATATATGAAATTTAATTTAATAGTTTTTTTTAACATGACTCGACCCGATTCGAGTTAACCCGATCTGAACAAAATAAAAAAGAAAATTATAAGCCGAACCTTAAACAATTTTAAAAAATTTCGCCCTCCATGAAATTTTTTTTAAGTCTACCATTGCCTCATTATTTATTTTTAGTTTTTAGTCTACTTATTATTTATTTTTATTATTGTTTTTTGAATATTCATGTCAAATACAAGCTAAAAAAATTGTTTAGTTTTTTATTAAATAAGAAACATTAATATAAGCAAACACTAACCCAATATTTTGAATCATGAAATACAATTAAAAATACAAAAAATGTGCATGTTGATATGATATGTATTAAAAAAAAAAGCCTAAATAGTAAAATATTAAAAAAAATAAATAACAAAAAATAAAAATTTGACCGAACCTCATGTAAATTTCAAGAATTTTTATATCGATGCATTTTATACGCCTTATTAAGTATTTGATAAGTAGTTTATGAAGTAAATGTGCTAAATATTAAGCTAAATCAGCAAAAGATTGAGAAAAAAAAAGTAAAAGGCTAAGCTAATCCAAGTAATCTGCCTCAACGGTAGATTCTCTGGATATCCATGTGAAGGGTCAAATACTCAAATCGAGGCTTTTATCCCGAGTTCGATCCCAATGACGGGATAGTGTTTATGGATTCCATTCGGCTTCCGCACGCCATGGGTCAGTAGGCCCGATTTATTATATATATATATATATATTCAAAATCATATAGATATATATATATATGGGTATAAATGAACCAAGGCAGCTCGTAAAATACTCGAGATCGGATCAGTAAAACGCTCGAACAAGCCCGAGTCCAAGCCCAAAAGTGTGTCTTGTTTAATTATCGAGCTCGAGCTTTACATATCAAGCTCGAGCCGGCTCGCAGGCCTTAACGAGCTTTTTGATTATATAATTTTTATTTATTATATTAAGTGTTTATTTATAAAATTAACTATTTTTATATATAAAATTATGATAAATATATTTAAATCAAATATTTTATGTTAAATTTAGAAAATACAATTAAATTAATAATTTAAGTAAATAAATTAAATAAATAAGATCTAAATCAACCGAGCCGAGCTCGAGCCTAAAATTTTTTTAACGAGCCAAGCTTGAGCCTAATAAATAAAGCTCTTAACGAACCGAGTTCGATCTCGAGCCTTAAAGAGCTAGGGATCGGCTCGGCTTGTTTACACCGGTAAGGATAATTTGAAACCACTTATTCCTAAGAAAACCGTGAAAACAATGCAAAAAAAATGTAAAAAAATGTATTTTTTTAAATTTTTTATAGGTTTATAACACTATTGAACACATTTTTATAAAAACAAAAGCACCGAGTAGATATTTTTAAAAAAAATATTTTATAAAATCATGTAACACATACGTAATGAGACGATGAAACAACAAATTTGTAAAGATTTTGAATGATTTTAATTTCTATGATAAATTTGTATAGAGTTTGTGATGAGAGATTTGATTTTGCTATGCAACTTATGATTTCTACAAATGATATATAATACTCATTCTCAGAAGTGTATTGTGATAACCCGCTACAACGCTTGAGGTGAATAAACATAGTTTTGAATTAAAAGAAAAGTATCGAATAAATCTGTAAATGGCATTGTTAGCCTGTTAGGTGCTTAGGTAGTACTAGTTAGGACTTGGGTGGACAAGCAGGTGGGCTTTATATTAAATCCAATTCAATTACACAGAAATATCATTTGGGTTGAAAATAAAATAGATACGGCCCATGAAAAAATTTGGCTTCTTAAAAAAGCAAAAAATAAATTAACTAAATAGATCTATATCTATATTTATAATTCTATTCTATCTAATAAATAAATATTTTGATAAAACATGTATCAGATTTTAAGACAACTGAAAATTGGTTTTTTTGCCCTATCTCTCATTAAATATTTGTAGGACACTTTAACACTTTTTTAAGTCTTTAATTTTTATCTTCTCTCGCCTACAAAGCGTGAATATACGCACTGATAATCGCCCTCATCTACGAAGCTCTTAATTTTTAGTAGAGTTAGTTATTTAAGTTTGTTTTTTCAGGTATTTTTATGGTGTATATTTTTAATTTGGGTTCACAACAAATCTAATATAGAATATATGTTTTGGATGGTAATCTTATACAAAAAAAAAAAAAAAAAAATCAGTATCTTGTCGAACTACTTAGACCATCCACAACAGTCACCCCACTGAAAATCACTCCCCACTGAAATTTCCTGCCACGTCGTTACCCCACTGAAAACCACAAAACCCCATACTGGTCACCCCACTGAAAACCCTTCCCCACTAAAAATAAATAAAAAACATTGAAATAGCCAATAGGATTGAAGGGGCATCGCGGGAAACGGGAGCCGTGGAACCCTTCCGGGCGGGAGCCGTGGAGCAGGGTGGCGGTGTTCCCGCTACACCCCGCCGAATGATGAGAGCCTGCTGGCCCCGCGGCTTAGGCGCTGTGGGCAGGCTTATGACCAGGAAGTCTCTATAAAAACGAGATTTACATTTTATTGGGAGGCGTGTAATGTTTGACTTAGTCTCACACTTCTCATTCCTTATTGATTAGACCATGGGGTATGCCACATGACCCAATCAGTCCACGTATGCGCTACGTATGCGTCAGGTATGCACTCACCATAACCACTCACCCCACTATTTTGGTCGAAATGCCCCTTTATCCACTCACTCCACGTCATCATTCCTTTTTAATTTAAAATGAGATATAATTAATGTTGTCATCTTCGATTAAAAAATATTCGCCTTCGTTAAAATCGTCATCTTCCCGTAAAAACTCCATTTTTATAAAAATACTGATTTTTTGTTTGATTTTTTTTTGTGTGATGTGAAAATTAAAGAGTGTGTGTTATGAAGAAAAAATTAGTGTGTGATGGTTGTATATATAGGTTTTTTTAAATTTTTATTGATGTAACGGTCGAGTGGTTTGGGGTCCAACGGATTGTTAGACCGTTGCCCCACTCACGCCATCTACCAACGCCCCATTCACGCCCACAGGGGGACGGTGTGCCACGCCCTCCCACGCCCCATTCACGCCCAATCCCAGGGCATACCCACCGGTCTTAGCGAGACTTTACTGTGTATATTTGTTTGTTTGTTTATTATCTCAAAATATCAAAGTTTGATTTTATTTAATTATGCATATTGCACCGCTAATTTATAGTAGTTTACCTAAACATTTCTGATGAATAAATGATTAAATAGACCTCTTAAGTTAAACGTGGTTATTGATTTAGATGGTTTTCATTACTTGTGGATGATACAATAA
Organism: Mikania micrantha; assembly: GCA_009363875.1. Taxonomy (NCBI): domain Eukaryota; kingdom Viridiplantae; phylum Streptophyta; class Magnoliopsida; order Asterales; family Asteraceae; genus Mikania; species Mikania micrantha. Next base: position 26,719,088 of record CM018682.1, on the reverse strand, counting down.
GGTAAAGATTAGGGGTCAAATTCATAACTTATAAGATATGAGGACCAAATTGTATTTAGAACAAACTGTAAGGATTTATGTAATTTACTAAAAAATGAGTAAAGGGAGAGAGTAGAAGAACACTCGTTTCTTGTGGTGAAGTTTAAATAGACCCATAATTTGTTACTACCGGACCGATTGGCCGAATTAAAAACTGGTCATGAAGTTAGTTTCGTAAACCTGGTTAAACTGTTATTCAAGAGAACCATGAATCAACCAATCAAACCGGTGAATCGAGTGGTTGGATTGGTGAACCACAATTGTTAAAGAAAATTTCACTTTTTATATTAAATTACATATAAAATGTTATGATATTTATCATTTTATCCGGCTTTTGAACCCGGTTCGATTGATTCGACCAGTAAACCAGTAATACAACCGATTTAAAGTCTGGTCTGATTTTAAAAACATCTTTGTTACATAAAAAAATAAAAACACAAAACAAAAGATAATGAATGTGTTGTACCCAAGCTACGCATCAAGCATGGTGAGTTATAAACTTTTTTTTTTTTTTTTTTTTTAAGTATACAATTAATGTAAAACTAATATTTTAGACCCCAAAAACACCTTAAGTTATATGTTAGAAACAAAAAGTTTCTCGTATACAGTTTTAATCCATGAAAGTTAAGAAAACCCATTAATGTGAAGCTAATAAAAAGTTACATAAAAATAAATTTAATATAATTATGTTATTTTTTACTTACATAAATAAGATAATAAATTTAACATAGATGCATAAAATTTTGTATCAACAAGAAAACATTGTAGTATATATTAAAAAGGAGAAATTTACTCCCTCACATATTTAGGTGATGTTTGTTTTTTCAGAGGCAAAACGTCTGCGTACCACATCTGCAGACTTCTTTTGCAGAAGAAGTGGACAAAACCTCTGCTTATGAAAGGCTATGTGGTGTTTGTTTTTCCAGAAGAGCTCACCATCATCACCTGCCAGCGCCACCACTGTTCACGCCGCCGGCAACCGCCCTATCTTCAGCAGCCATCAAAACAATTTAGGTTTGGTCGACTAGAATCAAATACTTAGCTCTCCCTTGACGACAACCGCCCTTTCTTCGCTAGAAAACACCACTAAAACAAAACAAAACAATCCAATCCTTACCTCTTTTGCCGAAAGTGAACCATCAGCCACCGTTGCCGGATTCACGGCTGTAACATAGCCGGGGTTGGAAACTCTAGCCGTTGCTATTCGATGAAACTTGAGGTTTCGTCGAAAAGAGGCGACACTTGAGGAGAGGCGGTGGATAGAGTGGCAGTGGACGGGAAGATGTGCCGGTGGGGAGAAGGGGGGCGCAGATTGTGGAGACAGGAAGAGGAGTTTCAAACCTAATCAAAAGAAGACGGGAAGAGGAGATAAAAGGTTTGTTCAGGTCTGCACCAAAAAGAGGCCGGACAGACCTTTTTTTAATGAAATGTCTTCTAAAAAACAAACGAGCAGTACCACCATACCTCTGCCCATTATCTGCCCGTTGTCTGCCCAACGTAGACAAAAAAGATCAGATTGAACTTTTCAAGAAAAACAAACACCAACTTACTGTTCCTTTATGTGCATGTTTATAATGCATATGTATAAGAGTAGAAGACCTTTGAGCATCCTTACTTTCAATCCTATAGCCTCTATCTATAGGGGTGTAAATGAGCCGAGTCGTTCTTGAGCTCGTTAAGGCTCGAGCTCGGCTCGTTAGAAAATTTTTAGGATCGAGCTCGGCTCGTTAGAAAATTTTTAGGCTCGAGCTCGGCTTGGTTTGACTCGTTTAGATTTTAGTTATTTAATTTATTTACTTTAATTACTAATTTAATTATATTTATAATTATATTTTCCAAATATAGCATAACATATTTGATTTAAATATATTTATCATAATTTTATATATACAAATAATTAATTTTATAAATAAACGCTTAATATTATAAATAAAAGAAACAAAAAGCTTGTTAAGGCTCGCGAGCTGGCTCGATATGGAAAGCTTGAGCTCGGGCTCAATAACTAAACAAGCCACATTTTTGGGCTCGAGCTCGGGTTTGGGCTCGTTCGAGCATTTTACCAATCTGATCCTGAGTATTTTACGAGCTTCCTTGATTCGTTTACACCCTTACCCATCTGATTTCTGTCAAGATCGACACCAAAGACCCACCGTCCTCCGACTATTGTACCTTCTCTGCCCTTCAGTCAGTCGCAAACACTCCATCTCCCGTTGCCGGCCACCGATTCTAATGTTCGCTTGAGTTGATCCAACACGACATCGAACTGAGTTGCGACGTCTCGCAACGCGGAACCGGTTCATAGATCGTTAGACAACAAAATTGGGGTTTCAGGCAACGAATGGTCACAACTGCGCATGCTCATTCACTGCGATTTGGTGTGTAGCCAGTTCACTTTTCTTTCCGGAAACAAGGACAACTTGATCTCTTTTTCTCTTCTCGGTGAGGTGATTCAAAGGAGTTGGAGGGTGAGACTATCGCCTGTGACTAGGGCGTGAAATGGCATGGTCACGCACTCACGCCCCCACTACACAGGGGCGTGACTAGGGGCGCTATGGCTGAGGCGTGATGCTCCTTACGGGTGCCGACCGTATGAAAGTTTTTGAAAAAAAAAACGGCTATATTATTGAGAAGACAAAGGAGCGGATGATGAAAATATATAATATGAATTAATTTTATTTTATGTATTTTTTTTAACTTTTATTTTGTAATTTTATTTTATTTTTAATAATATTATGTCTTTTTTAATTTAATTTATAATTAAAAAAATCAAATAATAAAATATTAAATAAAGATGATGACGACGTGAAGTGATGGTAACACATGTGATGATAATGTGGAGTGGTAAGGAGGTGATAATGTCTATTGTTTACGTGACGCTTACGTGGAGTGATAAGTATCCCACCACTACACATGGCCTACGTGAAGTAATGGGTATCTCACATTACATGGCCTAAAGGTGGCACTTGGTCAACGTTGAAGGTGTTTGGTTGTGTTTTGATAGGATGGTTTGTTACGTGATGGTGCAAGGGTTCCGTCATGGCACTATGTTCTTTTGCAGTTCAGGGATATTTAGTTTTCGAATAGGACTCGAAAAAATCGAAATTCGATTCGATTTCAATTCGAAAAACGCCAAGTCGAAATTCAATTCGAAATTTCATATTCAAATTCGATTCGATTCGTAGTATAATATCGAATTTCGAATTACATATTTTTAATTCGATTCGATTCGAAATTCGAATTTAATTATTTATATATTTTTATTTTATAAATACAAGTATTTACTATATTTAAAAATTAGGCTTTTTAGTTAAGTGGTTTATTTTATATAAACTGAAAGCCTGTTACACAAATGTTAATTTAATTATAAAAGGGGTAATTTTGTAGAAACATAACCAAATTTTGATTTTGTTCCAATTAAATCACTAAAACTTTGTTTTGTTCCAGTTAGGTAACTTAAGTTTGATTTATGTTCTAATACTAGATAAAAAACCCCGAATAACATGTAATCTTGATTCGTTTAAACTTTTTAAGTTAATTTTTAGATAATTTTATCCGAGTCTCAACCGTGGTTTTTTGTTTGTGGTTGCAAAGTTGGACCCATTCGTAGGCAAACGACTCCACCACCTATCTTTTCTGTTTAGGCATTCACAACTGATATGTATATCATGTATCACTAAAATTTTATTCTCAAATATATATAACTTTTGGCAGCATAAGAAAAAACATTCCCTCTGGCCATTTGCCAGTTGGTTTTAGGTGTTTTATATATTGTTTTTGACTTGTTTTTTCTGAAATTTGGGAAAATGACCAAAATAATCAAGTTTGACATTCTTTTTACCAGAATAATCACTGAAATTTAGCCCACTGTTTAAGATTTAGGCGCCACTTTAGACGCCCGTTTTTTGTACATTTGTGTCCCAAGAATAAACAATCGGGCCCACAAGATGGCGGCTTTGTCGTGGTCTAAACGGGTAATGTAAGACCCATTTTTTACCGGCGTCTTAAGAGACCTTTAGACGCCCATTCTGATGTCTTTTTGGAGTTTTTAGACTTTAAAGCGGCGTTTTTAGACGTCGGTTCTGAACGGATGTGACCTTGCCTAATTTGACGGATTAAAGACTCCAAAAATTAAGCGTATAAAGGCGTTTTAAGACGCCGGTAGAAAAGGGGTCTTAAGACATCAATTTAGACACCAACAAAGCCGCCAACATGTAGACCCGTATGTGTACAAAAAGTACAGAAAAAAGACGTCTAAAGCGACGTCTAAAACGGCGTCTAAGGGGCTAAATTTGAGTGATTAATTTGGTAAAAAATTGGTCAATCTTGAGTAATTTGGCAACAAAAAAAAATTCTCTCTGGCCATTTGCTTGGTTTTAGGTGTTTTATATGTTGTTTTTGACCTGTTTGAGCTGAAATTTTCATAGTATGCTTATTTTTTATTTCTTTGTTTTGAGTTTGTTAGTGTTCTTTGCTTTCAAATGGTCATCAACGAAGAACAAGAGGTATGCTTTACTTTCTGTTTTACCTTTCGTTCTCATTTAAGTTATCGAATTTTTTGTCTTCTTTGGATTGCAAGCATCGTCTTGTGTGTGGTTTTTGAGATTGTTGCTTCATATCTTGATTTTTTGGATTTATACGACATTTTTTGGATGTATATTGGATTACTTAAAATCATTAAAAAAACTATAAACAACTTTGTCTAGAATATAGATAATTCTTTAGTTCTAAAACCATGTTATTGGTGTGAAGAGGACAAAATGAAAGGACAAAAAAGATTGTCGTTTCAAAGTCTTCGATTTATCTTTTACTGGTTAATACCCCTTGTATTACACACGAATTGAATAAAACAAATATAATAAATAGTTATTAACAAAAATTTTAAACAATACAGTGTATTTAAATATGATATATGATTAAAGTTATATATATTTAATACTTTAAGTAATAAAATAATTATATTATTTTTTAAATACTAAGTTTTGAAAAATTTGTTCTTTAAACATTATATTTTAAAAAATTGTTTTTGAAATATTATATTTTATAATAATTTTTTTTAAATATGTTTTAATATCAATATATTTTTAATGTATTAAAAAAATTTTAATTTAAAAATGTATAAAAATATATTTAATATTTAATATTATTATTAAATATGAGATATATTTAATATGAGAGATAAACAAGAAATTAAAAGTGAAATGCTCTAAGAAGATGACATGTGTCTCTAAAAAATCTATATTTATTAGAATAGATATATTTTTTATATTTTTTGGTTATGATAAATCCAAAAATCAATCTACCATTAATCTTGCTAAAATCTTATATAACGACCAAGACCTCAATTAATAGAATTTCAATGCAAATTTATCTAATTTAATTGCTTATTCGTGTAATTCTCCTCAATTTGGTAAAATGTATTTTGTGGGTTAAAAGTTTCGTCAACTCAACCCTCAATTTCGAAACCCCTCGAGTTTCTAATGTTTTGATTTAATATTTTTGTTTATTAATCGTTCCACCTCTTAAGTTAGGGTTGACCCGTTCACAGTTCACTTATTAGCTTTTAAAAACTTTCTAAATATCATTTTTACCACCACATGTTTCTAAAGTTTCGAACATACCCCTTATGTGTCGATATAAATGGAGTTGATTCTCATTTCAATATGTAAACTTTTTTTGGAAACAACTCGGGTCAAATGAAAATGTTTTCGTGCTTATTTTATGTACGTTTTTAGTTGGTCTAAGTTTCAAAGTAAATTTTGTTCGAAAACGAATGTTAAATATAAGACGTTTTTAGTTGACAATACAAATCTGAGGTGCCGCCACAACACGCGATGGGTAAAATTATTAGTTTTATATTAATAAGAACATTAACCATTTACCCTCATAGCGACCAAATTAAGTGAGTCGGTTGAAGGTTTTACAACATAGCGAATTTTCTCCTGAAGGCAAGCGAATTTCCTCGAGTAGAGCGTTCATCAACACCTAGGCTTTCGATGCCAATGTAGGAGTAACCCATTTGGTAAAAGGCTTGCCTTGTAGATGGGAGGTCCTGGATTCAAACCCAATTTTTCTTTCTTTTCCATGTTTTTTTCTTTTTTTTTTATCTTAATTTGTTTGACAAGTTCTTAATGATTTTATTTAGATAATATTTTTGAATCGGTAAAAGGTTGTAATTGTTTGTTTCATTGAAAAGTCACATCTAAATCAGTCGTGCTCGTGGCATATTCTGAGATTTTCCACTATTTCTAACATACATTATAACCTATATTATTGTTTCTAAAAGGTTATATTTTATTTAAGTCATACCACTATTTAGTGTTTTGATTCTGATACTGTTCTGAATCTGATTTCTGTTTCTAACCATTATTCTGATTATCTTCACCACCTTCTGAATTTTTTTTAATTCTTATTGTTTATCCGTTACTGAGCATTCTTTGTCTCAGCCGTATTTTTTGTATGGTGTTCTTATTTTTTGTATAGGTAATCAAGGAAACTAGGTAGGGAACTGAGAAGAGAGTGTTTAAAGAAAATCAAGAACTTATCCAATTGAATAATGTAATAAACCAATTATAAGATTTTAATTATGTTTGGTTTGATTGAATAAGGCTTCAATTATATTTGGATATAAATAATAAATTGTTGCATTAACTCTGACCTCTATATAAGTGACACGTCAGCCCTAATTGGGTTGGGGTGTTACAGTGGAGGTGACGGTCATAGTGGGTGTTGGCGATGGCGATGGCGATGGTGATAGTGGGTGGCGGTGATGATGGGTGACGGTGGCAATTGGCGGTGGGGGTGAGTGATAGATTGGGTGAAAGGTATGGTAAATTAGTAATTTTATGTTAATAAGTCATAAGGCCGTCCGTAATACCTTCCCCGCGCACCTAGCGGGATGCCACCATTCAGCGGGGCCAGGCGGGCACACCGCTCCAACCTCGACGAGATCAAATTCGAGCAGCCAGCGGCTCCCACGCCTCGCTTTCTCCTCTCATTTGTGATTGGTGGCGAAGGTTTTTGTGTGGTGATGGGGTGATGATGTGACACAATGGGAAATGTTTTTTCAGTAGGGTAACCACTATGAGGTTTTAAGGTTTTCAGTAGGGTGATGATATGGTAGAAAAATTTCGATGGGGAATGATTTCGGTGAAGTGACCACTACAAATAGTCTAAGTAATATTTTTTTAAAACAACCGAGAATTTGTGACTTCTCAAAAATAGTTTTTTAAGCTTAATCAAAAGGTTAAAACAAAAAAAAGGCTTTGTTATTATCAATCACAACTTTATATTATTAGCTTTTGAAAAAACTAATGAATTGTTAAGTTAATTTCAAACTCAATCCCATGCGGCCATGCATACACTAAAAAAAAAGCTAGTTAGTTAACTTGAGTTTTAAGGATATATCATAGTTCTTCATGCTATCCTTATCCCCTTTAACGTTGAAAAAACGAAAGAGATGATGAAATTGACATGAACGAGATAATATATAGAATTAAGAAAAATATTTAACATGAGAACAAAAAATAAAAGAAACTAGGGGTATTGACTATGTGATTGTTTGACATTCGCTAAAACTAGAATTAGTCATTTATCCTTTATTACGTGTAAAATAAATTTAAACAAACAGAGTAAACTTCTCTTTTGCTCCCTGTGGTTTGACAAAAGTAACCATTTTCATCCAAATTTTGAAATTTTGCAATTTTCCTCCATTAGTTTCAGAAAATTAACCATTTTCATCCAAAGTCCATTTAAACTTTGGATGAAAATGGTTACTTTTGTCAAACCACAGGGACTAAAATGGTTAATTTTCTGAAACTAATGGAGGAAAATTGCAAAATTTCAAAATTTGGATGAAAATAGTTACTTTTGTGAAACCACAGGGAGCAAAAGAGAAGTTTACTCAAACAAATATTATCTTTTATATCATATTTATATTAATTTTCTTTTCTTCCCCCTTATTTTATAATAATATTAAATATTAATTATATTATTGGTATTTTTCAGATAAAAAAAATAGATCTTAATATATTAGACGATCTTTTATTAAGAAAAAAACATTAAAAAACAAAATTAATATAAAATATGAAACTTTTATATAATATGAAGTTTTTATAAAACAACGCTTTTTTTAAAAGAGTAAATTACGATTTTGGCCCATGCGGTTTAAGCGTTTTAACTATTTCGGTCTAAAATATAATCTTCTATCAATTCAGCCCCTGTATTTTAGACAACTATCGGTTTTGGCCCCTCAAACTTAACTATTATAACGGTTTTGGCCCAAATTCTAACTATGGTTGGGGCAAAAAACGTTAGTTGTCTAAACTACAGGGGCTGAATTGATAGAATATTTTATTTTGGGCCGAAATAGTTAAAACACTTAAACCACAAAGGCCAAAACCATAATTTACTATTTTTAAATGATAAAACATTTATCGATTTTTTTTGAAAAAAATAACGTTTTCTATAAAAACACAAATTTAAAAAAAGGATTTTTTTTAAATACAAAAATAATATATAACCAACGTTTTTGTTTCATTTTAAATTAAAAAGACATTTTTAAAAAAATTATAACTTTTTCACAAACATATATTTTTAAACGAAATTGTCAAAAAAAGCTTTTAAAACAAAAGTTTATAAAAATTATATTACTATTTTATTACTTAAAAAATAATATCAATAATATTTTATTTTAAAATATCATTTATTACTTTTAAATTCATAATTATTAATTATCTTATATATGTTATTTAACTAGTGTTAATCATAAACAAAGCTAATTGTCAATATAGTCGTTGTTATTTGCTGATATTCAACTCTTGGTCACTAGATATCATAAATTACTTTGAAAAATTTGTAACACATGCAATTGTTTTACACCTTACCAAAATCATATCTAGGGACGGTACATGTTACAAATATTTAGAGGTTTGAGATGATACGAGTAATTTTTGAAAAGTTAACTTTACAAATGAAATCTTGTTTATTAGCCTACTTTTATTATATATATATATATAGGACTTATTTAATTAAGAACCATTAAATATGAAATAACCAAAAGAACTAATTAAGAACCTATACATATATTGCATTAAGTATCAAAAATCCAAATTAAAAAAACATTAAAATTTTATGTTGTTATTGTAATATTGTTTGAGTTCGAAATCTTGAATTGGTTGCTAATTATGCACACAAGCATTCAAACCAGAACACGACAAAAACAATAAACGTCAATCTTCATGACCTAATAGACACATATGACATATCCGACTTCAAATGATTGGATCTGACCCGGTTATACTTGAATCATACTCGGCTCTTCAGTAAAAAAATGGTTATTGGTTCTTATTTTTATGCTTAAAGGTTATTGGATACAGATGCAACAGGTACGAATTTGGAGTGCATGTGTTCCCGCTTCTTACTTTTAGGCTAAAAGGTTCTTAGGTAAGGTTACAACGGGTTCAATTTTAGCAATTAAAACCCTTTTACACCCCCCTATGTGTAACAACATATATCACTAAAACCGTTATTAGTTGTGCCTTGAAGATAAAGTTTAACATGTTATGCTCATACAGGCTTTATTTATCAATGCATGTTGCTTCCAGCTACGAACAATGGATAATGAAAAAGAATAAAACTGCTAAAGTTTTTAAATTAAATATTTAATCTTTTAAATATTCATTTATATATTGTACAATTCAATTAATTTATGTAATATCTACTTACTTTAGGGAAAATTATGGATGTCAATGAGACAAATTTTGTAATACCCCAAACCAATTGAGTCTTACAGTTGGGTTTATGCATTCACATATTTAAATTGAAACACAAAACATTCAAGTTCATAAATATTCTTTTAAGGTTAATAGAATCCAATCATCTAAATAGGATAGTTTCAATCTCTGTCATAAGATTTCCTATCATCATCAACAGTTGCTCAACCTAACATACATGTTAAACAAGTCATTTGTGCTAATAAATTTCAATTTTTCTTTTTTGAAAGCAAACATTAAGTTATCATTTTGAAAGAAAAAAAAACATTTTCAATAAGTAACATAAAACCGTAAGTACATAGACAAGCATGCTTATATCGATGTAAGATTTTATCAACTGTTGTTTCATATAACAATGTAAGACTTTAACAACTGCCCCAGAGCCTAATAGACCTGTATTAATATAAGATTCCATCATTTTCCTTACACATTGTCATACTTATACAGGTTCCATCATTAACTTTAACAACAATTGCAAGTGAGCAATCATTTACCATTATTCATCAATTACGTACCTATGTTTATGTTCAATCATCAATCATATGCTTTTATCATTAATTAGCAATCCTTGACATTTAACAACAATCATCAATCACATATAATCAGAGTATAGCATATAATATCATTTACCATAGAGAGTTCCAGTTTTAATATTTAGGTGATATACACATAATCTCAAATTGTTTAAAATCATTTAAATATGGGTTGTCTATAACTCACCTAAAATATGTTATCAAATACCAGAAGTGAGACAAGTTTCGACCTTTGTTGTAAGCTAGTACCTTAACAATTTATCATAACTTCATATATGAAGTACATTAATAATTAGAATAAATCTGATGGCTGAATATAAGATTTATCTGAGTCTTGAGATCTGTCATATCACGTATTCATTTTCAAGTTGAGCGAACTATCTGCAAGCAACACAAGTCACACCAGTGGCGGAGCTTGACAGGTAAGCTAGGGGATGAAATAATTTTTTTTTCAGGGGGGTGAAATAAATGTTTTTAAAAAATTTTACACTACGTATCGAAAAATATACACTACTGTACGAAAAAACAGGGGGGCGGTCACCCCCCTCCCCCCCGGTCTGAACTAAGCTGCGCCCCTGAGTCACACTAAGTGACCTAAGTCACTAGCAAGTAGACAAGTCATCTGCAAGTGAACATAAAAGTTATCGAGTTATGCGCAAGTGAACTCCCTTTAAGATAAAATATGTGGGTGAGTTTTTGTTTGAAACATGGAAACACCTAGAAGCCCTAATTTGACCATTTCCTTTCTATTTCAGCCAAAACACATCAAGACTCGATCTTTTATGTTAAATCTCATTGGCAATCTATCATATACATCATATAACATCTTTATATCTCACACAACATTAATATGTAAGATCTAAAAAAACCTATCTTTTTTTATAAGGGACCAAATTCCAAAACCCTTGATCATGGAAAGTGATGACGACTAGCAAACTGAATCCCCACAGGCAAAACTAAATACAAACACAGTTGTTTGAGCGACATCTCATCGAACAATTGAATCAAATAAATAATCGATCATAAACAATGACCTAAGCACAAGTTGTTTGAGCGACATCTCATCGAACAATTGATGGTAAAATGAGGGGTTGGGGGGGGGGGGGGACTGGTAGAGTCGTTTGAAGCTTCTTATTGTAATTATACACTCTTAGCTCTTTAGAAGCCTTTTGTTTAAACTTTAACCCACATATTCATTTAAAAGCAATTTACTTTTATCATTATTACAAAGTGATAAAAAAATTAGGTTTGGTACCGTTTGAAACGGATATTAATAATCTTAGTTTTATACCTGATTGTAAAGTCATGTATAATACTTGGTCCTATACCCATTGAGACGTCAGATTATTGATTAGGTTGTTAAAAATGCTCGTTAGGGGTTTCTAGTTGCAAAACGTTTCCTTACCATCGAATTTTTCTATGATTTTAAAAAAAGTTTGTGTGTGTGTGTGTTGGGGGGGGGGGGGGGGGGGGGGGGGGGGGGGGTGGGGAAAAAAAGGAGGGTTGAACCTAAGGCCTCATAGTATGTACACTTTAAAGGTGTGTGCTTGACAACCAAGCCAAGCCATGGTTTAAAATTCCATTACAAACTATATATATGCTTATATAAAAGGGCATGCATAAAAATTCTCGATCGCCAACTGTGGTTGGTAACTAAGATCGATTCCTCTATCGCTGACTGTGAGACCGTACCCCCTATGTTCGAGAACCCCGTGTAATAGGTAAATCATCACCCTCAATTGGTTCATAACTCGAGATTAAGCTCAAGATTTCTCCCTCACTTTGTATCCATTAAAGGTCACAAACGAGACTTGAACCCTGGTTTCCAAGAAGAAAGGAACAAGTCTTAACCAATAGGCTAACTTTACTGGATAGATGTATATATTATCTAAAACAAACAATTTATGTCTCATGCTGATAGAAATCTAAAATAATAAGTTAGATAATTTTATTGCATATAAAATATAAAGAATATCATAAAATTCATATATCAAATTACAAACTTATTTTTCTTATAATAAAGATGGTAAAATGAAACACTAATAGACTAAGATTAGTAGGAAATTATAGATAAAATTAAAAAATATATGTATATGATTTGGTAAAAAGAATATATGATTTTGAATAACCATGATGAGTAAAATCTAGTACAATATGTGTATATCGTACATGTACGTACGTCAAGTGAGAAAACAACGTATAAAACTATCGTTTAGGTGTACAACAATTATTTGGATAGTAATAAGATTATGAAATTTTGAAAATAAGAAAATTAAAAACATGAACAATAGGTAAACCAAGAAGAATATTAATCAATATGAAGCAAGTAAGAGAAATATAGATATAACACACCTTTTAGTCATATATGATATTACTTTATAAACATAAGAACGTATGATGAACCTAATACATGATATAGTACCACGTATTATATTCATTTAAGTCTATTTGACGAGAAAATTTTATACAAAACAAACATAAATTAAACAGATGTTTTTATATGTTCTCCCCCCTTAGGATGCATGACATATTTAGATCTAACATACTCATAATCTTCTTATTTTAATAAAGGAGTATTTGTAGGACACATATGTCGCGTTTGGATTAAATCTGAAAATATTTTTCTTGTTTCTCTCTCCTAACAAATATAATTCACTTTTAGTAAGCAAATATTAAAAAAATATAATTTTTCTTATTTCAATAATTTACTAATTTATTATAAGTTACTAAATAATAATTCAATAAATATTTATATTTTTTTAGTAATTAAATTACATGATTAAATATTAAAAAGTATAAATCTTCTTATTCTTATATTTTACTAATTTATTATAATTTAATAAATTATAAAAATATTTCAACTATACCTTATCTTAAAATATAATTTTATAATTATTAAAAATTTATTATTATTTTATATTAATAAATCATATTTTTTTTAATTATTAAGCCCGTGTAATACACGAGGGTTTAGACTGGTAACAAAATACATCTAAAACATGACAAGCTAAAGACAAATAAGTTTATGGTAGTTACATGACTTTTTTTTTTATAAAATACATTAAATTTATTTTGCGTTCAAATAAAAAAATTCTAAAAAAAAAAATGACGGTCTTCCAAAACAGCATTCTTGGACCATCGACATCTTCAAAAACATGATTGATACGGTCAACTCTTTGACCTGGCCATGCCGGCAAGGCGTCCGTATATATATAAATAATAAATCTGTTCAACTTAAAACCGCGTTCAAGTTTCAACAACCAAATTCTTTGATTTCAATATCATCCACTGGACACGTGTTTCTGGATTTGCATCAAAACCCTAATTTTTAGGTTTCCATTCAAATCAGGCATCATCAATTGTCTTCAAAATCAAGCATCGGATTCATTTTCACATCGATTTCATGTTAGTCTCGGATGCTTTGATTAGTTTGATCGGTTTGCGTATAGCTTCAAAGTTTTACTAGATCGAGAACTTGAATTTGTCGTGCTTTGATGGGAGGAATTTGCGGTAAGCCTTCTGCCATTGGCGATGCCCGGGGCAGTTCGACTACTAGAAGTAAGGTTTCATCAGAATCGCGATCAAAACGGGTAGAAAGTTTTAGGGTGAAGAATAGAGGTGAGGTAAGAGCTGGATCCATTGACAGGAGGTTGAATTCTTCACGACGTGTTAGGGACGATGATTGTGACAAGAGTAGAGAGGTTTCTCAAGTGTTTATTGCTAATATCCCGGGTATTGGGGCTATCCCTAAATCTATTGAAGGCCAGCAGATTGTTGCAGGTTGGCCTTCTTGGCTTGCAGCTGTAGCTAGTGAAGCAATCAATGGATGGTTACCTCGACGGGCGGATACGTTTGAGAAATTAGAAAAGGTATCTTGATGTGATCTTTGTTGAATTTGATGTCCCAGTTGTGTAATTATGCCATTGGAAGGTGACATTTGACCCCTTTTAAATTTGGTGCACTTTGCTTGGTTATTTTATTTGATAGCATAAACCTCTGGTTTGACCTCTTGATCTTTTGTTCTTGGCTTTTTGCTGGAAACAAGTCATGATTTTGTAAAATTGAAGCTAGAAAGAGAAACTTGTGTGTTTGGCAGGTTTATCTTGCATTTCTAGTTAAGTTGACTAAATATAAAAGACAAGTCTCTTTTTAAACTGTTGCAAACAGTTTTTTGTTTCAAAAAGACTATGGTTTTGTAAAAACAGCATAACATTTTGGTACAAGAATTGAATTTGGATGATTTTTGTTTTTATTTCATTTTATTTTCTATAAAATTCTGCAAGTATGTTGTTATTTTCCAAGACTAGAGTGATGGTTATTTTGCAGCAAAGTTGAAATGCTTCAAAGATGTTGATTTATACCTGTTTTCAAATGATTGAATTTCATAAATGTTCATTGAGGATTTTGATGACATTGTTAGCATCTTTTTTTTTTTTTTTTTTTTTTTTTTTTTTTTTTTTTTTTTTTGCTTTTTAAGAACTGGTATTGTAAGTGATGCCGTGAATAATAAACTTCTTTGTTTAAATTCAATATTCCAGCTTGGTTTTGATGTTTCCTAATCATGTTCATGCAGATCGGGCAAGGGACATATAGCAGTGTGTACAAAGCTCGTGATCTGACTAATAACAAACTTGTTGCTTTAAAAAGAGTGCGATTTGACAATATGGATACAGAGAGTGTCAAGTTTATGGCAAGAGAAATCCATATTTTGCGAATGCTTGATCATCCAAATATAATTAAGCTCGAAGGATTAGTAACTTCATGTTCTTCACGTAGTTTGTATCTTGTTTTTGAATACATGGAACATGATCTTACCGGACTTGCATCACTGCCTGGTGTCAAGTTCACAGAACCACAGGTACTATATTTATCACTATAGGTAACTTATATTATTAAAAAATCTTATTATAGAATTGATGTTTTTTGTAGGTTAAATGCTACATGCAGCAGCTGTTAAGTGGACTTGATTATTGTCATAGCCATGGTGTCCTTCACCGTGACATAAAAGGATCAAATCTTTTGATTGATAATAACGGCATTTTGAAAATTGCAGACTTTGGTTTGGCAAATTTTTTTGATAGTAATCATCAAAATGTAGCATTAACAAGCCGTGTTGTAACACTTTGGTATCGACCACCCGAACTTCTACTTGGAGCAACTCATTATGGAGTGGCTGTAGATTTGTGGAGCACTGGATGCATTCTTGGAGAGCTATATACTGGCAAACCTATTATGCCAGGTCGAACTGAGGTATTACAAAAATTATATTTTTATGTTCATAAAGCAGTTTAATGCTTTTGAATATTTTTGAATGTGTCATTTGATCTATGAATCTATCTTGTAGGTTGAGCAATTACATAAAATATTCAAGCTTTGTGGTTCACCATCTGAAGATTATTGGAGAAAGTCAAAATTACGGCATTCAACGGTGTTCAGACCCACACAGTCGTATAGACGACGCATTGAAGAAACTTATAAAGATGTTCCTTTGGTTGCTATCCAACTTATGGAAACCTTACTTGCAATAGATCCTTCACAAAGAGGAACCGCATTGTCTGCTCTTAAGAGCGAGGTAACCAAATTTCTTTAATGCTTTCTTTTGTTTTATTTATTTTTGAAATGGTTGGGTAATGGTTCACAATGGCTTTGAGTCGAAACTGCCCGGAAACAACTTTTCTTCGAGTCAAAACAGCCCGGAAACAACTTTTCTTTCTTCTCTTATAGAAGAATAACATAAAAAATTAAAGTATAACGTATGATTACAAAAACTTTATTAGTAAAATAATAATGTTTTTATCTTTTTAATTTTATATATGATGTTCTAGATGGTTTTATGCATCTTGGATAGTGCATTATAAATTGAATTAATGAAGGCCAGTTAGCAAGTTAAGCTATAGGCTATTTAATGGTTGTTGAATATATTTTAAACCATAAAATTTTATTTAATATCCCTATTTGTCCCATGAAACTATTCGAGTCAATTTTGTTGTATAAACGGTCGCCTCCAAATCAAAACTATGTTGTTGCATTGTTGCGCGGACTGTTTAATAGTTCAACTGCTTAAGCTACACTTCAATTTTATCATCTTTATGAGAAAGATAAGCACTATGAAATAAAATGTCCTGTATATTTTTCATTCTTTTTCAGTTCTTCACAACTAAGCCACATGCTTGTGATCCTTCAACTTTGCCAAAATATCATCCCAGCAAAGAGATTGATGCAAAGTTAAGGGAGGAAGAAGCTAGAAGGTATGTTTATAAATGTTGATATTGTTTTCCTGTTTCTTTAAATGGAATTTCTGAAGCCTTGTTTTTAATTCCATCCACTGTTCTTAAAAACTAGGGGCCCATTTGCTGTGCACGTTTATAATGTATATATGTGTGGGCCCTTAAGAGGCAAAAGTAAAATTGCTCTAATTTTAACGTTATTTTACTTATTTTGTGAAAATAACGTTAAAAACGTCGGAATGATTATCTTCAAACGATAATTTTGAGCCGGGGACATTCCAGGGGTAAGGTTTGTATCCATCCTTCCCCCCAGACCCTACTAAAAAGTGGGAATATATTGGGTACGTTTGTTTGTTTGTTTGTTCTTAAAACCTACGAAGTAGGTGAATGGGTTCACTCTTTTGCTATATACAAAGTATCTGTATTATATACTACTAAATAATTAACTGATAGGATATGTGTCACAATGTGGCGTCTCCTCAGTCTTATTTTCCGGTTTCTCTCTCTCTCGTTAATTAGGAGGACACATGTTATTATTTGATGTCTCTTTATTTTCTTACTTGTCTCTATTATTAAATAATATTAAAAGAATATGTTTTAAAATATTTAATATATTCTAGCTTAGAAAACCCGTGTATTACACGGTTGAATAAGTAAAAAATTAAATAATAATTGTTAATCATTTAGTTTGAAAATATCCGCTGTATTTGCGGTGTACGCATATAATGTATATGTGTGTGGGTCCTCAAGGGGCAAAAATACAATTGCACTAATTTTAACGTTATTTTACTTATTTTGTTAAAATAACGTTAAACGCGTCGGGATGATTAAATTCAAACAATAACTTTGAGCCGGGACTCCATCAGAGCAACCTCTATATCCTAACTCGGATAGAGGTAAGGTTTGTCTCCATCATCCCCAGACCCTATTAAAGAGTAGGAATATGCAAGGTATGTTCGTTTGTTTAGTTTGAAAATATAATAATTATTTATAATTAATTTTTTTAAATACGAAAAGTATATTCTTTTAATATCATTATTATTTAATAAGAGAGAAGAGTGAGAGACTGAAAAGACATCAGATAATGACATGTGTCATCTCATTAGTACGAGAAAGAGGTAAGAAAACAAAGTTGAAGAGAGATCACTGAGTGGCATTGGCATTGGCATTGGCATGTGTCCTTAGTTTTTCTTTTATTATAATAGATTTAGTTACAAATAATTATTGTATCATTAATAAATTATTACTAATTATTTTTTATCTTTTCTTTATTCAATATGTGTAATACATGGGTTTTGTAACCTAGTTTGATTATGTAGCACACACAATAATTCGTTATCATAACTACTTGATGTAGAAGGGGATCAAATTTATTTCTTTGTTTGTTACCTGACCTCAATGTATCTTTGATTATTGTTATGAACGTGTTCGTTTGACTAATAAAACTAAAAGCAGTTTGTTTGACTTTCAAAGCCAAAGCATGCATGTGTTGCTAACCAAAAATGCTATTACAGACGAATAGCGGAAGGAGGTATGGGCCTAAGGACTGACACGGAAAGCCGAGGACCAAGAGAATCTTGGGCAGTTCCAGCTCCTGAAGCTAATGCTGAGTTGGTTGCATCAATGCAGGTACCCCACCTACCCACTTTCATGTTGATTCTTGATTTTTGCATGAATTGCTCAAAGCTCTTTCTGAGCTCGTAGAATTGGGTCTGTTAGGGTTATATATTATTGATGATTGGCAAAATAGAATAAGAAACAAGTTGAATGGTTATAGTTGTCAACCCAACTATACTTTTATGTGTATTACCTTCTAAGTACCGTACTAAAACAAATCAGATCACAATTTTCTTGATAGTTTATATAATATTGAATGCTGGTTTCTCGTTCAGCTGTTGTAAAAATTCACATGTTTTAATTCAAATTTGTTCTGGCATGTTATGAACCCATCCTGCCCACTCATTTTGTGACCAATTATCTGGAGCCATGATTTGTCAAACAACTGAAATTAATTCCAAAAATGGTTTGTTTCAACGAGTTCGATTAACCAAAATAAGCTTTGACCTTTTGTATCTTATGTTTAATCTTTTTGTCCTATCATGCTATTTTACAGCATATTGAGTTGCTTGATCGGTTTGTTTTGTTTACAAATGTCATCAAGTCCATGCAGTGTTGAAACTTGAATTATATGTTATTTATTTATTTTTTCTAATATGGAAGGTTAATTTAAACATATAAGAGAATTTTAGTTCACGCTTAATTTAATGATAATGACTGATAGAGCAAATGCTTAAATATTAAACTTAATATTTCAAAGTTAATAATAATATTTATTATTATTAACACTTGTATAATCGAATCAATACAGAGAAGGCATGATAGAGCAAATTCAAAGAGCAGAAGTGAGTATTTCAACCGAAACAAGGATGACACTGCTGCTGCTACTTTTATTGAAGAACAACAAGCGAGACCATCACATTATTCAAATGAAGTTAGGGAATTCTATTCAGGATCATTGATGGCTGAAAATACCGCCGATAAACATGAATTAGATTCATCAACATATCAAATGGCTAGAAAGCAGCTATCCCAAGATTCTTGGAGGATGAGGAAGCATGATCTTTCTCGCAGTATGTACAGAGCCGAAAGTGGAAGATCCACATCAACCGGCAAACAACCATTTATGGTAACTTGTTTTCTTTTTGCTCTTAACATGTGATGATTTTCCAACTAGACCTAGCAAAATGGTCATTTTGTTGATTTATGATGTTATTTATGTCTAGAATGGTGATGGATACAAGGGAAACAACAAGATCCATTTCTCAGGTCCACTTGGCGCGTCAAATGTGGACCAGATGCTCAAGGACCGCGATCACCATATTCAAGAGGCTGCAAGAAGAGCACGCCTTGACAAGGCCAGGCATGCTAAACTCCACTCGGAGATGACAATAAACCCTATATACGTCTCCAGTCGCCGACAACCCCGATAGATGTATACACACACGTGTGTATGGTATATATATATATATATACATATTGGGATAGAGAGAGAACATTGTTCTTCCCTGTAACTATATAACATTGTACATAGTAATTAATAATTATGTACCTGGAGTTTATTAGTATTTGGAACCAGGATCTGTAGGTTTTTATAGTTATTGATGTTCAAGATGGTGAATTCAAGAACACAATGTTATTTTTATCTGGAACCGGTCATACCGATGGGTACAAATGGGTCTGGTTTTTCAGACAAATTATAACAAAAACCGGAAAAAATGGAACTGGTTCCACCTGTACTCGGCAAAAAACCGAACCAGAACCGGCAAAAAACCGATCGAAACCGGTCAAAAACCGGAATCGGAACTGGTTCTTGACTTTGTTGACCAGATACGGTTCCATAAAAACCCGAATTGCGCACCTCTACTATCATGTATCTATCTATATCATAATATAATTGCAACGGTTTTTATAGGATAACAATGTGACATTCTAATTAGTAATGTGCCTAGGGGTGTTCATCGGGTCGGATTACGAGTTATTCGAATCGGGTTATTAGGATTTTAAAATTTTTTGTTCTGACCCGAAACCCGACCCGACCCAAAATGGAACGGATGACATCCGACCCGAACAACCCGAACAAATATTCGAGTCGGATTTCGGATATACCCGAACAACTCGAAAAACTTGAACAACTTCTATGCTGGCTGTTTATTTTTTTTTCATCTATTTTGGTTCCTAAAATCAAACATTTTACTAAATATATCACTTAAATAAAATACATCAAAGCTCAAAGTCTCAAACATAAAAACATCATAAATCCATCATAATCCATCATAATAGTTATCTAAATACATATGATTCATAAACTCTAAAATAATAAGTTTTTGTGTTCCAACAAACGCACTAAGTCACGAACATCAAATCAGTAGAGATCCTCAAATCTGACCACATGATGGTAAAACTTAGACATGCATAACATAAGATAAAAAACAATTGTGTAATTGAATTTATAAAATAAGACAACTCAAACTAATTTATTAGAAATACATTATGACAACTTAAACCATTGACTAAACCCAACTAATTGGCAACGTATACCAGCTAGCAAGGTTTGTTTTTTTGATAATTTTGCAACTAATTGAACATAAACCCTACAAGTTTGACTGTTTCAGTACAAATTTATTGCATGCAATTAGGAGTTAGTTGACTAAGAGCTTTAGTATACCTAAAAAACTATTGAACATAAACCCCCCAAGTTTGGGGACATCGAGATATGGAAAAGCAAAGCAATTGGTATGCTGGGAAATACAAAGACAAATTGTATTTCAAGCCTAAAGATGAATTTTCACATTTTCTAAAAGCTAACAAGCAATAAACAAGTTGTATAATGAATTGATACATTTTTCATCTCTTAATGCTAGAAACTCTTTGACCAAACATCTTGCCAACTATATTAATCAATTGATGTCTTTTTCATCTCTATAAAAAAGAGTTATAAAAACAAATAAAAAATACACTTTTAGATATAGTAAAATATGAATAAAATAAAAAAAAAATAATTAGTCAAAAAAAAGATAATTAGAAATCAATAACCTTCTTCAAACTTATCAAGGTCTTCAATGTTTTCTTCCACGTGACAAGCAACACCACTAGGCCGAATCCAATCTTGACAACATATTAAAGCTTCAACTATTTGAGGAGTTAAAGAACTCCTAAATGAGTCAAGAACTCTACCTCCTTTGCTAAATGTGGGTTCAGATACCACTGTTGTTCGCCGTTCAAAAAAAAAAAAAAGATGCCACTGTTGAAATAGGAATAGCTAAAATATCACGATCAATCAACGATAAAATAGAAAATGTGGGACTTCTCTTTTTCCACCAACTCAAAACAGTGAAATCTTCACTTTCAAACCATACATTATCTCCTTCAATCTCCTCATTCAAGTACCTATCCAATTCAGTCTTAGAATCCTCAGCCATACCAGATTCTATCTTCTGTCTTTTTACCTCAGTCATGTTTTTATCTCTTAGTGCCCTAAAATTGCCATCAACGCTTCCAAACAAATTAAACCTTTTACTACTTGAAGTCCCATCATTTATAGGCTTAGATGATGATGATGATGATGATGATGAAGCCTTAGTTGTATGAGTTTTTGAGTGGATTCTCTTATAGTCATTAAATATATCAACCAACGCATCTTCACACAACTGACAAACTTGATTCCCGACCTCAATTCCATACATACCACGCAGATTGATCTTAAGATACACCAACTTTGTCCTAGGATCAAAAAGAGAAGCAATAAACACCAATAAGTTGAATTTATTGACATCACCCCAATACTTGTTAAATTTCAATGTCATCGACTCAACCATTTTTTTAAAATGCTCATCATCACTTAAATGGCATTGTTTCAAAACTGTATCCATACAACTAATTGAGTCTAGATATGTGTTTGAGGTGATGTCTTTTGTACCTAAATTAAAACAAAATAATGGTGAGTTTTATCAAATATGTTTCAATGAATAAATAGATATAGTAAAAAGTTAAATATTACCTGAAACTCTAAGTGTGAGTTCATAAAAATGCGAAGAAAACCTCCCAACCTTTTTATATTATTCCAATCATTTGAATTTGGCACCCCATGACCCTCCATAAGATCTCGATAAAACACTCTGTCCTCCTCTATAAATCCTTCAAATGCTTTTCTATACTCACTTGCAACACTTAACATCAAACAAGTAGAGTTCCAACGAGTGGATACATCCAAAATTAAGGACTTTTCACTAAAATTGCTTCCAACAAAGCAAATTCTTTAAATCTTTTCAATCTAGCTGGCGATTGTCTGACCCATCGAACAACAGCTCTAATGCGATCAACAGAAGTTCCAACTTCTTTAAGTCCATCTTGCACAACTAAATTCATTATATGAGCTATACACCTTACATGTGTCCATTTGCCTTTAAGAAGGCACTTATCACTCCATTTCACCATTCTTCCTGCTAAAAAGTCAACCGCAACATCATTGCTAGATGCATTATCAACTGTAATAGTAATAACATTTTGCAATTTCCAATCAATCAAACAATTCTCCACTGCTCGTCCAATATCATATCCTCGATGATTGGAAATAGGACGAAAGTTTATCACTTTTTTTTGCAAATTCCAGTTTTCATCAGCATAATGTGCAGTGAGACACATATAGTTGATTCGTTGCAAAGATGTCCATGTATCGGTTGTTAAACAAACTCTATGGACTGAATTTTTCATTAGAGCTTTAAACTTAATTTTCTCGTCAAGGTATATTTGATAACACTCTCGTCTAATCGTGCTTCGAGAAGGAACAACAAGTGTGACACCTCGCAATTTCCAGGTCAGCATTTATTTTATTTTAATAATAATGTGTATTGTTATTTCATACGTGGCACTAGAATATTTGTATTTAGTGTGACACGTGGCACAACGGACCAAACACACCGATAATTCGAGGAATTATCGCACGAAACTCGCACGTGTCTTGAATGACGAACGTTGGTGAACGGATCGAACCACAGTACACTTACACTGCACAATTAGGTTCCGGAGAACCTAAGTTAGTAGAACAACACTTATGTGTCGAGAAACGATGATCGTACTCGAGAAATACGAGAAATTCGGTTCAAAACAATGAAATTGGGCCTATTGGGCTCAACCGAGACCCATCGCGGTACGCGATGGGCACCCAATTGGGCCTTCGCGGTACGCGAAGCCTGGGCGGGAGAATTTGAACTCTCCGAAAACCATCGCGGTACGCGACGACCGATCATCTGCCACCATCGCGGTACGCGACGTGTTTCGGGAACAGAATGATTATTTTAATCATCGCGCTACGCGGGGGACAACTTTTGTCAGGTATCGCGGTACGCGACGGGTCCAATTGCGCAGAAATCTTTATTTAACCAAGATTAATCATTCCTCTAGCCCCTACTCGTTTTCTCTCGACTGATACGCTCAATCTCGACACTCCACACTCTGCTACAGCCATTTTGCACCAGAAGAAGCCATTTCCAAGCCATAGGAGGCCATTGGAGGGGATTGAAGCCTTGAAGAACCTACAAGAACACTCTATCTTCTTGTTCCTTGCATTTCTGGTCGATCTCAGCCTCCCTAGGGTTATTCCAGAAGCCGTTCAGATTTCATTTAGTGGATTTAAAGCCTTATAAGGTAGTCTTATGTTCAATCTTGCTTAAAATCATCTTTAGGCACACATGCAAGCCGTTTTGGTCACATGCATCACTATCACCACCATTATCATGGGTTTTTGATGTTGAAAATCTGTTGTTAGATGTTATTACTACTGATTTGATGTATTGAGAATGATCTAAGATGATTTGTGTTGAATATGATAATGATTTGTTGGTTATATCATGAAATAGGCACTTTTGAGTGCATGCATGGATGATCTAAGTATGTTGGCTTGATATTGAATGATGAGATGTTGTTAGAAATAATATTTAGGATGTTCTACATGATTAGAATAGTTGTTTATGGTCAAGAAATGTCAAAAATGTGATTATTACCATAAATAGTAACTTTAATGTTACTAGTTATGCATTCTTTATGAAATGACCATATTTGCATGCTTAGATTTATATGTTATGCTTGAGAATGATGTTTAGAAGTTAATATGATGAGTATTGATGCATTGGGATGATTGGAATTATTTAAAATATGATTTTTATGAGTATTATTATAAATAGAAACTTTTTGTTACAATGTTGTTAGAAATTATGGATTTGAAAGATGTTATATGTTGAGTATGCTTATTTAAACTTGTTAGGATGTTAGTAAATGGTTTCATGCTCTAAAATGAGTGAAAAATGTGTTTTATCACAAGTTACTATAAATAGTAACTTTATGTTTGCAAATTTGGAATAGGAGCATGCTAGACACAACGACTATGATTGAATGGCTAATTAGGACTAAGATAATGATATTAGATGATGTTGGTTGTCAAATTTAATGAAATATGCTTAATTTAGAAACTTTCTAATTTTAGAAACTTTTACGCGCAACCTATGCTAAACCGACAATGTGCAACTATGTGCTATGTGATAACATGCTCATTTAGGATAAATATGCATGTTAGAATAAACGGAATGTGATTTAATGCATGACCTGCCTAATGTGGAAACTTTCCTAAAATAGGAACTTACTATAAATAGTAAGTTTCCTCATGGGAATGATTTTTGGTATCCGTACACTTCACACGACACTAAATCGCACATTACACGAGCACGTGATCCAAACCGTCACCAACCGGTCGTTAGGTCAAACACGGTCAACACGGTCAAACATGGTCAACACGACCCACTTAACAACCTGGTGTTGTTGAACACAAACTCATAGTACCTATGTGATATAGGTGACTACTAGCCGGCGAGCTACACGAAATCTTTTGAGCAAACGCATTACACAAACTCAGGTGAGTTTACGGCCCCACTTTTACTCTTTAACTGATTTGCTAAACTATGGGGTGAGAATACTATGCAACTATTTAGATGTATGACTGGTATGTTGTGAAAACCATTTTCAAGTGTAACTTATATCGCTCAAAGTCCTCACTTATCCTTACCGTTAGTTGTGTATCAAACGAGTCGTAATTACGTAGTACTACTGGGTTTGACTAGCCCCACTCGGCACCAATGTTGACTGGAGGTCATAACGAGTGTAATTTCGATGGGAATGCGGGTTCAGCGATGACTCGCGGAGGCAAACGGAAACAGTCTAGTTTTGGTAAGATGAACTGACACACTCCACGGATCGTAGTATCCAACAACAAAACTTAACATACCCAGTATATATCTGTTTACTATTTGTGTCTGTCTAAACCTGTGAACTCACCAACTTTTTAGTTGACACTTTTCGCATGTATTCTCAGGTAATTGATGGAGCACACGCAAGGACACTCACAAGGACACGCTAAGGAGTCTGGCTTTCATATAGACTCATGTCTTAGGCGTTGTGTGCATTTAATGTATTTTTAAAACAATTTGATCAATGTAGTGTCTGTTAAACAATTTACTTTCCGCTGCAACTTATTCATCTTATGATGTTAAAACACTTTCCGCTGCATATTGAATGAAACTATGTTATTTTACATACCTGTGTGATTGTGTAACTCATATAGAGTCGTTCTATATGACCATGAGCTGTGATCCTGACCACGTCACACCCACGTGGACTGACACCACGAGTGGGAATTTGGGGGTGTGACAACAAGTGTTGGCTGACAAATTCTCATGAGTCTTCTAAATCCTTCGTTTTCAACAAATTTGAAAGGCAGCTCATCAATAATTAACATCTCAGGTATTGCTCTCTTGCCTTTTTTCTGGTCAAATCTAAAGGATTGTAGACAAACTTTACTATCACCAGTTTCCACATCTTTCTCGGTACTAAATGAAAGATGTGATTGGGAAGAAGAACTGTTTACGGGATTACCCTTACATTTTGGAAGATGATTTTTCAAATTAGTTGTGCCAGCACCTTTCGCTTCACATCCATAATTTGAGCTACAATAATTACATTGAGCCCTTTGTTTTCCATCTTCATCAAAATATTTAGTAAAATGTTTCCACACAATTGATCTTGGGTTATATGACTTTGGTTTCTTCAAACGTTCTGATTTCAAGGTAGTTGCATTAGAATTTCCCTCCATAGACATAATTAAACCTTGTGACCTATTAGCCAAAAAAAAGATATATCATATATAATATACTGGTTAAGTTATAAAATATGTTTTATTTTTTTCTGAAATCCTTTTGTGTTTATTTGTTTCTGAAATCCTTTTGTAGATCGATCAAGGAATGATATTTAGGAGGATTGAAGCTGCAGGTAATGTTAATTTTTAAGTTTTGCATCAAAACTTGATCTGTAATTGTGTTTTGATAGAAAAAGATAAGCTGCCATTTTGAGTGTCTGGATAGAGGCAAACTACTTGTGATTATCTGCATGTTGATTAAAAATGAATGAAATAGATGTTCGAAAATGTCAGGCTTGAAATTAAGAGCTTCCTACTTAGTTTCCATCCTAGATTTTTGTTTATTATAATAGAAAGATTATTATGTGTAAATAATAAAGTTAAGTAAATAATAAACAATATTAAATAAATAGTTATATATTACGTTATCCACAGGGGCGTACCTATGTATTGGACATGAGGGTCGACCGACCCCCAT
Organism: Mikania micrantha; assembly: GCA_009363875.1. Lineage (NCBI taxonomy): Eukaryota > Viridiplantae > Streptophyta > Magnoliopsida > Asterales > Asteraceae > Mikania > Mikania micrantha. The sequence continues at coordinate 26,692,302 of CM018682.1, read as the reverse complement.
GAACTTTTGATTTTTAACGGTGTATATACGATCTGATCTCAACTAACCCCCAAGATATTTTGCCCCCGACCCCATTAAAATTTGGTGTACCAGATTAAGCCCAATTTAAATCAAATTAAGGCAAAAAATAATACTCAAATAACGCAATATGCATTACTTATTATTAAACTCAGTTGGTAATTACTAATAATTTTACTTAATACCTAACTAGTCGTAGCATACTTAATAAAAGTGACTAGACCCAAACTTGTATATTGAGTGATTGAATTTGATGTTCACAAATAATGTTTGGATCCCATTAAAAAATAGACTAAAGCAATAACTTATGTATATACACAGTTGTCTTTTACATTAGAATAACCACCATTTATAGATTGAGTGATTATTATATGATTTCAAAAGTTAAAACTTATCAGCGTATTAAAAAAATTAGTTGATTTGTAATTTAAATAGTATTCTTTCGAATTATGTCAAAAGAAAATCAATTTTATCATATCACTATAATTAATGAGATGATTATTTGACGTGTTTTTATAATGTGTTTGTAAGTTAATTTAGTTTTATGATTTTTTGGGTGATTCGACCCGACCGGACCCAATTTGAATTGGTCATAAAAAATATTTAACGGCAAATAATTATTTAAAAAAAATTCCAACACCCATACAAAAAAAATTCTAGGCCGCCACTGGTTATCCATCTTGTTATAGTTCAAGATTGTTAGGCCTAGTTCTTCTATACATGGTTATATTTTTTAAAATCTATCAAAAAAATCTACGAAGACTGTTTTAAGTAACTATTTCTCCAAAAAAACAAGTATAAGTATCACCTCAATTCTTGTTATAAGTCTAATTATAAAAATTCAAGAGGAACGATTGTACAATATTAAGAAGGTCGATCGTGATTTTAACACATGTATAATTAAAAAAAAGGACTTAAGAAAGACGAGTGTCCCTAAGACTATACATGGATACACTCGTGGTTTCGATGCAAACTTTGCAAGGGAGTAAACTGATTCAAATATAATATATTTTATTTAAATAATATTAACTAAAATTATCGTATGTTTTAAAACCATTGTGACACGTTACAGGTAAAATTAGTGTGGTGTTTGATGGCCCCTTTATATTATATTTTTTGGTTAGGTGGGGGTTTGAAGAAAGAAAAAAAATGGTGATGTGGGTGTTCGGGTACGGTTCTCTGATCTGGAAAGCAGGATTTCACTACGACGATCGCCTTGTTGGTTTCATCAAAGATTACCGTCGCGTCTTCTATCAAGGTAAGATTGCTTCTATTTTGACTTTGACATTTTATAGGTCAAACAAAAAACTGTGTTTTGATTGATTGATTGTGGTAGGAAGCACTGACCACAGAGGCACTCCTGAATATCCAGGAAGAACTGTTACTTTGGAACCTGCACATGGGGAGGTTTGTGTAAGTCCACACCCGAGACTAGAAATGTGTCTTTTAGATTGTTTTAAGATATAAAAAAGAAACATCTTCACTTTACCCAACAATCAAAACTCAAAATTGAATGCTTAGTTAAACTGCAATGAGTTCAATTCCCATGTCAAAGTTTATAAGACTTGGCAATGACGCTCGACACGGGCTATCACCTGGCTTTGTGTCCTAGCCAAAAGGGTTTTACGCGGCAAGGTTAAAGCTGCCCGGTTTTCCCTGGAACGGTTGGTCGACTAGTCCTCGACTCCAACCAACTTGGTCCGTCAGGAGGGTTGGGTGGAGCCTCCGTTGCAATCGCAGCATGGGAAGCCTCTCTAATGCCACTGAAAAATGCACCGAAGTTTTGAATATGTTTTATGTTTGTTTAGGGCTAATTTAGGATAGTATAGGCTGATTCTTGGCCATTTTTTATGCTTTTAGCAAGTTTGATCGAAATTTGCAAATGTTTGCCATAATTTACATGATTTGGTCTGAAACTTGTGGAAATCAGGCCAGAATCTTTGCTGAAACTCTGTCAAAATCTCGCCTAAGGGTCTGGATGGCCGCAGGACGCTTTTCCTGTGCTTCGCCTCACTTGAGAGCCTAGGCGCATGCCGAGAGGGCTTTTGACAACATAGCTAGGGGCCTTTTGAAACTGCAACAATTAGACACTTTCAGGAAAAAATAGCTTAGAACCTGCACCATATAAATGAAATTATCTGGAAAACAGATAAGTTGTGCATATATAGAGACTACAGACCAAATGGCTTGTGGTCTAGCGGTACCAAGGTGTGTAGAAATGGTGTCCTCCTCTGGTGGTTGATGGTTCAAGTCATATGATAGACAAAAGGTTAAGATTTATGAGTAGGATTAGAGATTGTGTGACTTAGCCATCTAAAAAAAAGAGAGACTTATGGGTATTTCCTACTCTGATAGACTGATATAATACATGATATGCTATACTTCATAATTCCTATTATTAAATAAGCATAAGATATATATATATATATATATATATATATATATATATATATATATATATATATGAACCTTTTAGTTTCCCCTTCCTTCTCTAGTGTAGTACCTCTTTTCATAGCAAACATAAAAATATTACATAATATTGTCCCCCTTTGTTCGCTTATTTGAAAGTTCATCCATAAATATTTACTTTTAAGTTTCAAAATTAATTTTTGCGTGTATATGCAGTTTTACTGATTAACCAATGATCTCCTAAAAGGTAGGCACATTTTTGGATAGTTATATTTATTGTGTAGAAGATTTTGACTTGTAAATGACTTATCACTGTTTTTTTAATTACGGTGTTGATGATAATGTTGTTTTTGCAGTAGAAAATGATATGGAATATCCAAACATGCTTAAATTTACTATCATAATTTCAACATGTGGGAATTCTCAAATTAGTAGTGATTGATTGTACTTGTAATCTCTAGAAGGTGTATGTTAGAAAACCAGTATTGTGAAACTCTAATACTTGCTAGGTGTTGAAAACCAGTGGAGAACTAACTACTACCCATAAAGTGGCCAGCCCTAGAATAGATTCATTTACTTCATGTAATTCATTAAAAAAAAAAAAGAAAAAAAAAAAAAAACTTAGACATGGAAGATAAAGTTGGAGAAATATATTTGGTATGTAAGACATATACTTTCAATCTAGCTAATCAGTAATCTACAATCCTTATTGAGGTATAGTGGTACATCATACATGTCATGATATTTTCATATATTACATTTTTCTCTTGTATAATCAGTTGCATTATAAGCAGCATTGATGACTTTCCTACTTGTTATAGTGGGGCGTTGCCTACAAGGTGTCAAAGAAGGAAGATCAAGAAGTTGCATTAACGGTATTGCTATCTAGTTCTAAAATTAATATATTCTTCCCGTTCAATATCAATATAATTGCAGGCATACAAATGAATGCAAGCTGTTAATTTAACTACATATATTATACCTTCATATAATCCCCCCACCCCAGGAAAAAAAGCACCGTTTGACATGACATACGCTTTAATCCTTCTGATAATTATTAAATACCAAAAAAAATAAATACATGTTCAGTAAAAAAATTAAATGCCTAATACACTCTGTAGACATTGGAATGACTTGTGGTTGTGGACCACAGTCGTTGCTAAATTGGTGCAGGTCTAAGTAAGAAGTGTTTTGAGTGTACATTGTAGTTTCCAGACATGTCTAACAGGAGAAAATAGATTCATCATATGCCCTTTGACTATGCACATGTAATCTATAGTTCGCTATGTTTCTATTGATATAAATGAAGTTTAACACATTGTGCACTAACCTATACTTTAGATGTAGACACATTACAAAGAGATGTATTTTTTCATAACAAATTTGGTAGATTTTATGTTCACCACTCACATACGTGCATACTTATGTAATCACCAAAAAGATCGTTTACAAAAGATATTGATACTAACCTGTTACGGGTGTGATTTTAGGTTAGCTAAATATAGAGAATAGAGTTTTTAAGATGGAAATAAAGAAGTGTTTTGAGTGTACATTGTAGTTTCCAGACATGTCTAACTGGAGAAACTATCCCTTTGACTATTCACATGTAATCTATAGTTCAGTATGTTTCTATTGATATAAATGAAGTTTGACACATTGTGCACTAACCTATACTTTAGATGTAGACACATTACAAAGAGATATATTTTTTCTCATAACAAATTTGTAAGATTTTATGTTCAGCACTCACATATGTGCATACTTAACATTATAGGACTTGTAAAATACATCATCTTTGTTGGAAGCCTTTATTGATTTCCAATATTCATGACAATTTTGGTGCTTTAGGTCTTACTTCCACATGAATCTTCATATGAAATTTAAAACTTTAATCTTTTTAATCAATTACATACACATACAATTCTAGCCTTGTATAGTGGAATTAGTTAAAGATATTAGAAAAGAGTTGTTGTATTTCAGTATCTTGAAGTGAGGGAAAAGCAATATGACAAGAAGGTGTATGTTGATTTCTTCACTGTAAGCTTTTCACTCTCCCTTTTTTGATTAACAATTGATGATCATAGGTAGATATGTTTCTCATTCTATAAACATGGATAATTGCATGCAACTGAGTTTCGTTTTGTTTCAGAAAGAGACTGCTTTGTCACCGGCTGTTACTGGGGTAATGGTGTAAGTGCCTAAAAAGCAATCCCAACCATTAAATTGCTCTAGGTGGTTGACACCATCACATAAGATAACATAACCGGTAGGGTGGGTGTTTGTAATGCATGTCCAGATATATAGCATCTCCGGAAAAGGCCAATAAGAACTACTTGGGGCCAGCTTCAGTTGAAGAGATTGCGAAGTATGTGCTCTCTTAACTTGCTCTACGTTCGTAATGAGATTTCTTGCCTTCATTAGCCGGGCTATATATTTGTGGAGGTGTTAATTTGTACACATTTACTTATTATACCAAAAAAAACTTTGACAACTGATTTGGTGGGATTCCAACTCACATGGCCTTTTAGTCTACTAGGGCAAACCCCAAGATTGAGGAGTGCATTAATCAACATAAGTAGTTAGAAGTGATTGGAAGGACCTTTATGCGACCTAATTAAACCAAAACGTAGATTAACAGTACAATGACACTGAATTGATCCCTAAATTCTAGAAGTATGGAGCTTCAATGTACCTCTGTGCATTCATTTCTTGTGCTTACCATATCCAGTCTTTAGTCTTCATCATGTACAATCTGATTTTGACTTCTAGTGAAATTCCATAATTTCAACATGGCTGGTGAGATTGGAGACCCTTAAACAGCAACTGCACTATTTAGTTAAATAACTTAAAAAACCTCATTAGCTTACTTAGGTTTCTTATCAAACAAACGTTGGTTTCTTTCTTGCCAAATGAATCATATCCAGGATGTCACAACCAAATTACCCTAAATACTCTAACAGGGTTTACTTTTGGATCTTAATTTGCCTTAACATTGATGTTTGTTAGTCATGCGTCTTTCATATTCACCAACTTATTCAATCTTAGTTCAAACTTATAAAATGAACAAGCAAAAATGCTAGGGTGAGAGTAGGATGCATACTGTATTGGTATGCTACAGTCATTTGCTGTTACTGCTGTACTTGTCTCGAGTTTTCTTCTCAGACTTAGCCTAAATACGAACTGAAATTTGAACCAAAATATCTCTGCTTTAGGAGAGAAAGATGGTATTGTACCAGAGGAGCAAACAACAATATAACAGCTTAAGAAATTCTGAGAAATACATAGCTCTGATACCATGTAATACAAAGAATGACTGGGAAAAATGTATGCTTTAATCATCAACATACTAGGTTTTTATACAACTCAAAACCCCTAATTAGGAAGTTATTTTAATCAATTCTCTCTCTAAAATAATGCACATAATTAACCTAAACGATATAGGATATTGAAAGATGGAATGGTAATTTACTCTCCTGTCTTTTCCCATTCACGTATGCGCATATTTATCATCAAGATATTTACAATTCACCGCCTTATATAATACCAATACGTACAACTCAATCCTTAGTCTAATAGATATATTACTTCCTAATATACATTACAGAATATCTTCTTACAATTAAAAAGCTAAAACACCATGTGTAAAAATGTATAAATAACATGTTCAAAAGACCTCAATTTATTTGCAAAATAAATAGCAATGGCATACTCATCAAAGTAAGAAAACACTCGATTTTATGGTGTAAATTTTTTAGAAAATTTATGGAACGCTTAGAAAATGGAGGAACTAGCATTTGGCATGTATGTGCATATTACCTCTTTTTCTTTTGGGACCCCTTTACCCTTTTCCATTGTTCATACGTGTGTGATCCAGATTACTTTCTATGCTTTTTAAGCTCTTACCCCCTTTTTAGTTTATTCCTTCCATATATGTTTATGTATATCCGAGCCAGGGATGGTCTCCTTAGAAGCAGCCTCTTTATTCCATTGGGATAAGGGTATGGTTTGGCTTCATCCCTCCACCCACCTGACCCTACTAGGTAGTGGAATTTTACTGGATATGTTTGTTTGTGCATATGTAGACGTATACGTATGACATTCCATCTCTAACATCGAATGCATCAACTATCGCTTTTTGGTTGCCTTAGAGCTATTGATAAGTTATTTTCTATTTTTTCAGGCAAATTGTTAATGCAGAAGGACCGTCTGGACCCAACAGAGACTATCTTTTCAACCTTGAAAAGACATTGCTTCAAATGGGTAAAAACTTTAAGATCACCGTTAAGTTCAATCTATGGTGGGTCGGGTATTTGGTTAAAACACAGATTTTCAGACAAGTAAAAGTGGTTAATCTTTTTTTTTTTTTTTTTTAATTTAAATTCTTATCTTTTAATAATTTCATGAAGCATTAAATCAACTTCCAATCCGCTCAAGCAGGTTCAACCCATTTCCTGCTTAACTGCTTTGGTATACTATAACTTGAGGAAATTACACAAATAAAACTTTATGTTTTGAACATTTTTCACTACTTGTTCTTTTCGTTCAAAATTGACTTAAATCATCCTTTATGTTTGAGTAAATTACATAAATCGTCCTTTATGTTTTAATCATTTTTCACTAATTGTCCTTTTCGTTCAAACCCCGTTAATTTTTTCCCAAGAAGCTCCCAAGAATGAGGTTTTCATGGTCAAACCCAGATCAATTAACCCGCAAATCGACTGATCGGTAAGAAAAATCTTCTGGTTCAATCCCAATGGTGGATCAATTAACCCAAGAATGAGATTTTCATGGTCAAACCCAGATCAATTAACTCGCTTGTCTCTACCTCCCCACCATTCTTGCAGCAATCAATAATGCAAGTAGTCTTTCTAAGTTAAAAAAAATACCCCAATGTGCATTGCATGTTTATTTAAATGTAATTCTTAACGAGGCTAACGTAAAAGAACGAAGCAAGCAACATTTAGAAAACATAAAGGATGATTTAAGTCAATTTTGAACGAAAAGGACAAGTAGTGAAAAATGCTCAAAACATAAAGGACGATTTGTGTAACTTACTCCTATAATTTTACATGTTTAACTCGTTCAGGGTAACACATAACTCAAGTTCCCTCATTTTTAAGTAACAGATTTAGTAATAATGTGTTCATATATTTATATATATATATAGCTTGCCTACATGTTTATGCTTTGCTCTTGCCCAACACTTGGTGAAAATAAAAATTGATACTTCTAAGTTCCCGGTCTCTTTTAGAAACAAGTATGTTTGTTTGTTTAGTAATAATGTCTAAATTATATCTCATTTGTAGGATGCAAAGATGAACATGTTATGAAGATTGCAGATGAAGCTAGAAATTTAATAAAGTGAATTTCTGGGTTATTTATTCATATTAATATCCATTGTTGAGCTGCACTTCACAATCTCAAACAATTTCATTCTTGTTATCAATTCAAACAGGTACAAGAATTTCATGCATAAGTGATGAATGAGTCCCCATATTTTGAAGTCATTTTCTTGTACTTTTTTTAATAAAAATTGTGTCTTTGTTTTAATTTGGGATTATCTCCCTCAAAAAAGGGTATGGCATTATATATTTATAATTTCCCAATAATTATAACAAATGCAATGGCAGATATAAAAACGTTTTGAAATGGGGGGCATAAATTTACGGTAACAACAATACATAGCAAAACTAATACTTTAAACAAAAAATAACCTTTCGGTCAAAAAATTAACATTACGGACGGAAAAAACAGGGATGGTTGCCCCCCGCCCCTTAAATCATTCGCCAATGTTCAAATGTGCCATTTTTATTTTGTGATATTTTTAATAATATCATCTTGTTCTTGTTCCAATCCGACAAATTTGAACAAGACTGATACGACAAGTGGTTCGGTGTATATTCTGATTCAAAAACATTGATTTCCAATCAAATTTAGGAAAGAATCCATTGATTCCATCAAAAATTGACAAAAAAAAATCTGCATCTTTTTTCTACCAAAACATTGTTCTATCTTACAATATGAACTAGGTTAGTCACTCGTGTATTGAACGGGTTGACTAAAAAAATTTGCATTAAATAATACAAATTAGTAACTAAGATTTAATAACTGCACAATGATTTTGTCATATAACTTTTTGTTAGTTAAGTTATTGAATAATGTTATTTGATAAAGAGATAGTTAATATTGTTGAGATCAAATAAAGAAATTTAATATATAAAATGTAAACATCTGACAAATTATATTTGTATGAAATTGAAAATACATAGATACGTTAAGATATTTGGATATAATAATGTTAGCATAAATATAAAAAAATGTAATTTAAAAAATATAAATAATGAATAATAAATATTTAAAAATTATAAAATTATATTTAAAAAAGGATTTAAAAATTATGGTTGAAATCTTATGATTTTTTAAACTTTAATAAATTATTAGAATAAAAATTTGTTTTTTATATTTAATAAAAGAAAGAAAGTTATCATTTAATAGAAAACAAAAATCATGAAAAAATTTGAGAGAGTGACTAAATAATTGACATGTATCAATTTTTGATACTCTTTTATTAGAGTGGATTTAATTTAGGATGTTAGTGTGTTGTAGATATTATTACATTTTTTTTCACCTAACGTTGATTTAGGGTCTACATTCTTAGACTTGTTATACGCCCCGTTAGCGGTGCGCACATATAATGTATATATGTGTCGACAGCTCTTGAGGGGCAAAAGTAAAATTGCACTAATTTTAACGTTATTTTACTTATTCAGTGAAAATAACGTTAAAATCGTTTCGGACGGTTGATCAAGCATCATGAGCCGAGGGTCTCACTGGAAGCAGCCTCTCTACCCCTACGGGGTAGGGGTAAGGCTGTCTACATCTCACCCTCCTCAGACCCTGCCTTAGCATGCTAATGGCGGGATATACTGAGTACGTTGATTGATTGATTGATTGATATTCTTAGACTTGTTATGGTGGTCTAGTTGGAATTAGGAGGAGGTGATTTTTTTTTTGAACGATAGAGAGTCATGTCATGCTACTTTCAGTTATCGAGGCGGTTGGTAATTAAGATCGATTCTTTGATCGGTGACCGTGAGACCATACCCCCTGATGCACGGGACCATGTGGAATAGGTGAACTCTCGCCATCCATTGGTTCAGAACCCGAGATTAAATTCAAGATTTCTTTCGCACCTGAAATCTATTAAAGTGTCACCAGTAAGACTTGAACTTTTTTTTTTCAAGAAAAAAGGACCAATGCTTAACTATTAGGCTAACTTTGTTAGATTGGAGGAGGTGATGTGATACTAATCACAAACATTTTAAATCCTACAATTAGCGGGTTATACATGTGCTTCATGGTATGCAATAGACCAACTTGTGCTAGAATTTAAATGCAAACACAAACGCAATGGTAACATATAATATGCAATAATTTGAAAAAAACATGACATTTAAACAAATAAAAAATCTCAAATGGAAAATATAAAAATTTAGTTAAATAATATAAAAACATTAATTTAATGTTAAACCTATACTAATAAATAATTTGCTAAAGAGACACATTTACTACTATATATTACTATATAGTTCAATCTCAATATGTGTTTTTAATAGTGTCTCTTTTATTAAATGAAAAGACACATTACATTCCGGTGTCTTTCTAACCTTATTTGTCTCACTTATATCATTTATCAAAAAATGATTAATGAAATTAAACTATCTATTTCTTAATATTTAATATAAATTTAAATATTTTATATTAAAAAAAATAAATTTTGAATTTTGTTTATCATTAATGAAATTGTTTAACTGTTAGTATTTACTATATAATTTTTTATTCAACTCGTGTAGTATATTATTTTTGTAACCTAGTTATTAATATATATATTAAAAACCAAAGATTTTCCCTCTCACATATTTTATTGTTCGTTTTGTACTTTGTTTTATACATAGGGTACAATCCATATATGCATGCATCCTTGTCTAAAGTTCTCACCATCCCTTATTCCCCTTAACATCACTCTCTCTGGTTCTCACCATCACCGATCAGCCCTTCATCCTCCGCCACCGCCATAGTATGCAAAGCGACGGAGGTGTCGACACAGGTCATCACTGAAGAGCGACACAATTAGGTTTGTGTAAAATTGCATTAATTTTAATGTTATCTTACTTATTTTGTGAAAATAGTGTTAAAAATATTGGGATGATTAACTTCAAACGATAACTTTGAGTCAGAGACTCCTTTGGATCAGCCTCTCTATCCCAATTGAGATATGGGTAAGGTTTGTGTCTATCCTTCCTGCCAGACCGTCTTGAAAAATGATAATATACTGGGTAAGTTTGTTTGTTTCATATCGCATGTAGGCAACTTTATATTTGGAAATGAACATGAAACAACGTTTTACAAGTTGTTTTGTTATTTTATTAGTTTAATAGAGAATGAATACTTGCATCTGCGGATTCCAAAGATCATTTCATTTTTAATTTTGGAATTGTAGAAGAGGTGGAGAGTTGCATCAAACATAATAAAAAAAATAAAGATATGGTTTAAAAATTTCTCGCTCTTTTAAGTCTTAAGGTTTATCTTTAAAAATCAACCCGTGGCTGCTGCGAAGCACGGGTCACTCCTACTAGTTAGTTTTAATAAGAAAAAATTGAAAAAGTAAACATTAGACAATAATCGATCCAAGGGGCAGAAGCATTAAATGAAAAACATACCAAAAAAGGAAGTGTCATATTAGAAAAAAAAAAACTAAAATTAAAAAAAATTCAAACAAAAGCCAAAATAACACTAGATAATAGGCACACGACCATTAGGTTAGAAGCTTTGTTTGTGTATATATGCAAAGAATACAAATTTAATAGTAAAAGCATATGCCGTTCAAAAAAAAAACAATAAAAGTATATGGAAAATATATAAAATATCAGGCAACTATAGCCATCAAAGTCTGAATGTTTAGTATATAATACAATGTTTTTGAAACTAATAGGATTTCAAAGCGAATCAAATTGATAAATCAAAATTCGATTCGAATTTTGATTTCGACATCAAACTTAGAAACGAATCGAATTCGAAAATTTGAAATTAGCGATTTTCAAAGTTTTTGAATTCAATTCAAATACTGAAGATAATACGAATGTCATAACCATTACCCTATGTTCAACCAGTTGTTTTTAGATGGCTTGTATTGCCTCACGTTTATTATTGTTTATAGCCATCAAAGTCTGAATGTTTAGTATATAATACAATGTTTTTGAATCTAATAGGATTTCAAAGCGAATCAAATTGAAAAATCAAAATTCGATTCGAATTTTGATTTCGACATCAAACTTAGAAACGAATCGAATTCGAAAATTTGAAATTAGCGATTTTCAAAGTTTTTGAATTCAATTCAAATACTGAAGATAATACGAATGTCATAACCATTACCCTATGTTCAACCAGTTGTTTTTAGATGGCTTGTATTGCCTCACGTTTATTATTGTTTATAGCCATCAAAGTCTGAATGTTTAGTATATAATACAATGTTTTTGAATCTAATAGGATTTCAAAGCGAATCAAATTGAAAAATCAAAATTCGATTCGAATTTTGATTTCGACATCAAACTTAGAAACGAATCGAATTCGAAAATTTGAAATTAGCGATTTTCAAAGTTTTTGAATTCAATTCAAATACTGAAGATAATACGAATGTCATAACCATTACCCTATGTTCAACCAGATGTTTTTAGATGGCTTGTATTGCCTCACGTTTATTATTGTTTTAACGTTTTTTTTTTCTTTTTTTCATTTTTTTTAATCTTTGAAGTCTTTCAAGAATGTTTTTTTTTAACCTCGAATGATATATTATGTAATATGCCATTTGTTCTAAAAGATAATTTCCGAGTCTTTTTTCAAATTGAGGAGCTCAGTGTTAAACATTAAGCTTGACTCGTTTTGACTTAAAAGAGCTTAGTTTGTTTGGAGATTTATTTTTAAGACTCGAGCTCGGCTCATTTGGTATTTAATTAATTGTGTATATATATATATATATAGGGGATGGTTCCATTGTTAACCCTCCCTTATAGCGTTAACCCGTTAACCCTGACGTTTTTTGCCCGAATCTTTGTTTTTTTTTGTCATGGTTTTTATTATACATAAATAGGGGGGGTTTCTTTTTTGTGTTTTTGCTAATTTATCACCGTTTAGAAATTAAATCAAAATGTAAGTAAGTGTAAGTTTCTTACACTTACTTACATCAGATAGTGTAACTTAAACTTACAATTGATTTAATTTCTAAACGGTGATGAATTAGCAAAAACACAAAAAAGAAACCCCCCTATTTATGTATAATAAAAATCATGAAAAAGAACAAAGATTCGGGCAAAAAATGCCAGGTTTAACGGGTTAACACTATAAGGGAAGGTTGGCATTTGATCCTCTCCCTATATATATATATATATACAAAAACACAAAAAAGAAACCCCCCTATTTATGTATAATAAAAATCATGAAAAAAAACAAAGATTCGGGCAAAAAATGCCAGGTTTAACGGGTTAACACTATAAGGGAAGGTTGGCATTTGATCCTCTCCCTATATATATATATATATATATATATATATATATATATATATAGGGAAGTGTTCAAATAATAACCCACTTTTAAAGCAATAACCCAGATAACTTTGCCAATATGAAGCCAAATCTTGGATTTTTTTTTGAACATCATTGTAACACATTTAGAACAATATGTTCTTTTATGAGTTTGTGAAAATTCATCACCGTTTAAGAGATATCATCGTTGTAAGTTTTTGATTTAAAACACTGTAACTGTTTTAGGCCCAAAACTTACAACATGTAAACTCTCAAACGGTGATTAATTTTCGCAAACTCATAAAAGAACATAGTGTTCTAAATGTGTTACAATGATGTTAAAAAAAACCCAAGATTTGGCTTCATTTTGGCAAAGTTATCTGGGTTATTGCTTTAAGAGTGAGTTATTATTTGATCTCAATACTATATATATATATATATATATATATATTTATAACTATACTTTTCATATATAACATAAAATGTATGATTTGTATTATATTTAACATAATTTTATATATGATAACAATTATTTATACAAGTATACACTTATTTAATGAATTAAAATTTTATAAATAAAAAAATCGTTTATACTCACGAGCCAGCTCAAGATATATAGAAATGTGAAACTTGAGCTCAATAACTGAACAAGTCATATTTCAAGACTCGAGCTTGGGCTCGTTTGAGCTTTTTAGCTATCTGATTACGAATAACTCATGAATCGGATTGATTCAGTTACACCACCCCTATAAGGGATGCATGAGACAAAAACGATACAAGACGTTGAGAAAGGTGTCAACATGATGCCCAATTAACCGATCAACCCAACGCTTTTAATGTTCTTTTTCCACAAAAATTAAGTAAAATAACGTTAAAATTAGTGTAAAATTTAATTTTGCCCCACGAGCGCCGACACATATATACATTATATGTGTGCATCGCAAACAAGTCCATCAAATGAGGACAATTAAACAAATGAAAATCAAAGAAAATACTTGGTAATTAACATCATATTTCAACATATTCATTATTTTTCTCATATTCTTTTTACTACATGACGGTGACCATTCTTGTCTTTCATACACGATGAACCCTTAGTTGCTAGTTATTTAATGGTTCTCATTTGAATTCATTCAAAATAACCAATTGCTCAAAATAACCAATAGCTCAAATGCAAAATAATATAAAAACTTAAAAAAAAAAAAATTCAAGACCAATGGATCTTGATCTTACTTGTAACCTTTCATGTGAGTAAACTGTAAACTTATTTTCTACCACAGTATTCACAAATTATATATATTCTTCTGTCGTTTATTTACTGTTATTTTTATGGATCCCATCTTAGTTATCTTGTGAATAAAAAAAAACCGAAAAAAAAAACCAACAACTAATCAAACTCAAGTCGTGTGGATGCTCACCTTCTTCTGAAGATACCTATATATTTGAGGAGTGAATGAATTTGGTTTATCAACAGATGTTATGCAAAATCTTGCAACAGCTAACAGTCCTTTAATCTCTCTAGAATCATAATTGTTTCCAAGATCAGGGTCGATCATGTTATGGATTGATGTCGGGAAACAAGATTCTTCGATCCATTGGCTCAAATCAGTGCCCGTTTTGTCTGATGATTGACCCGTGATCAGCTCAAGAATCAGCAACCCAAGCTGATACATTATGTTTCCATACACCTGCCCTGTTGTTTCTATAAGAGTATAAGACACAAAAAGAGATAAGTATAAAATTCATTTTAAACGGGTCGAGACGAGTTGACCCGCCAACATTTTTGTAATGACTAATGACATAAATAATTAAAATGTTAAATTTACCTACAAAATTATTAGTAAACTAACAACCCAATGTTTTTGTAAAAACACCCAAAACACAATTCTTTAATGCAGACAACTTCTTCATAAATTACTTTATTGAAAATTATATCATTATGTTTCCATGCACCTGCCCTGTTGTTTCTACAAGACACAAAAAGAGAAAAGTATAAAATTTATTTTAAACGGGTCGAGGCGAGTTGACCCGCCGACATTTTTGTAATGTCATAAATAGTTAAAATGTTAAATTTACCTACAAGATTATTAGTAAACTAACAACCCAATGTTTTTGTAAAAAAACATATCAAGTCACCCAAAACACAGTTCTTTAATGCAGACAAGTTTATAAATTACTTTATTGAAAAATTATAAATATTGTACAAATGTAGTTTTTCAAATAGTTAAAGAAAAATTAATTATTTATATCTGGAAAGAATATGGATAAAGTTTTTACCTTTACAACTTGGAGTCCACCTTCCTGTAGGGTGATTGCTACCAGAACCAAGGAGTCCAACATCAGAGAGCTTTCAAAAAAAAGAAAAAGTTACAAAAAATTTATATATATAAAATGATCCAATGAATTGTAGCTTACAAAAGTATGCACCATTTTTACAAATTGATTGTTTGAAAAATAAAGTAAAATTTGATATGATCATTTTTTTTACCTTTGCATTGTAATTCTCATCTAGCATGATGGTACTTGAACTGATGGAGACATGATATACGGGCGGGTCACAGAAGAAATGTAGATATTCCTGCGTAGCTCAGCTTTTAACGACTTTTACGGAATAATAATCGGAATTTTTTTAGAAAAAAATTATGAAATACTATGAAAAGCTTCAAAAACATACTAAAGCAGCAGCCACACCAACAATTATCTTTAGCCTGATTCTCCAATCTAATGGAGTCTTCAAAGGATCTGCAATCAACCAAACTTCAACAAATAGTTTAAGATGGAAAACCATAAAATATTGCACCATAAACTACCATTTAAATGTTCCTTTAGGCTTCCATTTTCCAAATTTTCAAACACAAGAAACCTGAAAAATGAAGACCCAAAACCCAATTGAGAAAACAAATTGTTGACTGCTTAAGACAACGAAACAAGCGATAATTCAGAAAGCTAGTAACATGGGATTCATGTATTCGGAAACTAACATTTTGGATACCTTTTTCTTCCTACAGAAAATCCATTAAGTGCAACCACATGACGATGATGCAAACGACCCAAAAGTTGTACCTCCCTATAAAAGGAATCATCATCTTGTTGATCAATAAGAAGAATTTCTTTCACTACAGCAACGCGACCACTATGAAACTTGGCTTTATAAGAAGCTCCATGAGAAGAAGTTCCTATGACTCTACTAAAATCATCGGTTGCATGCTTTATGTCCTTATAAGAGAAGCGCCTCAAGAAAGTTACCGGGACTAGAAACAAAAAAGAAATGAAAAGCAAAACTGCATAAATTATTCATGTTTTGAAAGGAACAAAGTATGAAAATTTAGCAAAATTATATCATCAATGAAGAATGGGGCGTTATTAGATATAGAGGAAAAACAAGGACAACACACCAATTCTATACAAGAATTTTAATCATCTAAAGGTAGCAGATCTTGACATCTTGTGGATCCAAAAAAATCTAGACTTTTTGGACTTCAAGTAGTCAAATTCTCTCCTTTTCCATTTTTTTTTCTTTTGAATAAATGATTTAATGCATGACTTGAAGAAGTGGAATCAGATTACATAATCATTTGTTTTAACTCAGAATCTAGAATAGTTTGGTACTTAGCTTCTATATTTATTAAATAGTCAATTTTTTTCTACATCTTGAAAGGATACAGTTGATGTTTGTTAAAAAAAGTTAATTATGCATAACTTGAATAAGTAGAATCCGAATTAGATAATCATTTCGGGTACCTTACTGGTCCCTTTTGCTGTGTGCGAATATAATGCATTTATGTATTAGCCCTCGGTGTGCTGTGTGCTTTTGGTTTATGTTATGATCCTTCCTGCTTGTTGATTGCTTGTTTTAATGGCATAATGGGTTTTGTGGGTTTTGGGGTTGGTTTCTCTGCTAGTTAGTTTTGTGTTGGCTCGGTGACTTGTGTAGTTAGGGCTTACCTGCTTACCTGTTTACATTTAAAACGATGGTGCTTCATGTGTATGCTTTTGCTTTTGGTTACGTGTTTTCAAAAAAAAAAAAAGTTTTTTCGGGTTCTTTGAGCCAGGGGACTCTTACGAAGCAGCCTCTCTATTCTACTTGTAGATATGGGTAAGGTGTGTCTTTATCTTTCCCCTCCCAGACCCCACTCTAAGTGGGATTTTACTGGGTACGTGTTGTTGTTGTATGTATTGGCCCTCGACGGACAAAAGTAAAATTGCACTAATTTTATCGTTATTTTACTTAATTTTTTTTTGAAAATAACGTTAAAACCGTTAGGTTGGTTAATCAGGCATCATGATCCGGGGATCTTATTGGAAGCAACCTTTATATTCCTATAGGTTAGAGGTAAGGTTGTCAACATCTTACACTCCTCGTACCCTATTTTAGCTTTGTTAATGATGGGAGACACTGTGTACAATAATGATGATGATGATTTCGGGTACCTTACAACTTATCAGGATATTTTGACCCAAATAACTTGCAATCAGAATCATAATCAATTTAACCAAATTTTGCATCATCCTTGTGTCACTGAATTCTCAATTCCAACAATTATGATATGGTCCCAACCCATAAACCCCATGTTCATTCAATGGGTTGCTATCAAAGCATAGCTAATTTTAGCACAATCGAGAGTGTAAAATAGTCAATAATCAATACAATCAACATGTTGACTTTTGCAATCAAACAAATCAAATCAAATTGAAGAGCTAATACTCTTACATACTCAATATAATTTACTTTTCTTTGCACATATTACCACGTTTTCGATTTATTGCACATAAATCTGGATTAGTTTAGAATCTCAAATAACGTCTTATTTGACCACAAAAGTCAAGCACTACCAAATTACTCAAGAAACATGAAAATCTTAAATATGGCAATTAGGATCAAAATACCCATTCCAATTCCAATATTCTTTCCTAATTTTCAATTTCAACGGTTGAAAACACATCACAGTCATCATCCTCTTAATTCTTTTGCATAATTATAAAAACCCCATCAAATTCTAGGAACGACCCACAAATCATAGCCGAAAGATCGAGTAAATAAGATCAAATTCAACTGAAACAAAGAACAAATTCGACAAGCATTGTATGAAAAGCGGTAGGGGTACCTGAACGAGATCGGAGTAGGAGTCTTATCTTGAAGATCAAACTGTCATTCATCCTGAAGACGATCGAACAGAAAACAATGGAATTGGGTATTCTAGAAATCGAATTTCTGACGTGTTGTCTAGTCTGAAATATGCATAAAAATGATTACAAGTATGTTTCTGATCTGTAAATTGGAAGAATATATTCCATAAAGACAGATTGCAAGTCGGTTGGTGTAATTGATACGGTGGATATAACTGGAATTTGTTTGGTTTACAATACTCACGCATCCCACCAAACGTCGTTAAAAAAAAAAACTGTCATTTATTTCACGGATTAAATAATGATAAATAATTATTTAATTTAAAATTATAATAATTATTTATGATAAAATTTATTGAATTATATAAAAATATATATTATTTTGATGTTTATTATTATTTAATGAAAAAAGAATTAAAAAAAAAACTAGAAAAAGCCATATGATGACGACTTCATTTAATTTGAGAGAGATTTAAGGAAATAAAATTGAATAGACATCAAAAAATAACACGTGCTATCCTTAATTATATATTTATTTATTAGGCTCCCACTATTCATACACCACCCCCCTATCCATACACCAGGGTCCACTTATACGGCCGTGTATATATATATATATTTTATTTTAGAAAATCAATTTTATTGCTAACTTTTTTGTACGATTTTATCACGGATATTATACATTTTTATATAAGTTTGTACGCATATTTTTTTAAACTTGCTTCGTTACGAAAATTGTTTATAAATTGGTATGACATGTTATTTATTTATAAAATGTTATGACTAAACTCGCGTAAAAATAAATTGTATTGCTATCTTTTTAAAAAGACCGGTAATTTCACAAATGTACCAATGAGGCATTGCCTCAATGGTATCCCAAGATTCTTTCAAATGAGAGGTCTTGGGTTCAAATCCCTCCTGCAGCGAAAAAAGGTCTGAGGGGGATAGGGGGTTTCCTCCTGGGGTGGTTGTCGCTCATGAGAGGTCCAGGTAACTAGACCTTGGTGACATAGCCTGGAAACAGTGGGTTCACACGATTGAGACCTTCGCCGTTCAAAAAAAACTATTAAAGAACCATAGAAATAAATACACAGCCATATAACAACCACATAAATAACACATAACCAAATAAGAAACAAATAAGTAATACACAACCACATAACATATAGAAATGTATATGGCCATATAGAAATGAACTATATGCCCATATATGGCCTATAAGGCCGTATAAAATGAACTATATATCCGTATAGGGTTTATATGGTCGTATACAGATGAACTATATGCCCGGGGCCTATATGGTCGTATAGAGATTAATTATATGCCCGTATAGGGCCTATATGGTCGTATAGAGATGAACTATATGCTTGTATAGGGCCGATACAGGTGTATAGTTTCACTTCAAACCTAATATGTCAGCGGTAGCAGCTTTTGTCGGGTTGACTGACTTTATACGTGCGTATAGGCCCTATACGGCCGTATAGAAGACAGTCGGATAATGTCTCACAATGAGGGTGATGTATGTTTAGTAGGACCCATTTATTATAGTAGATTTTAGGCTAAAAACATAGGTATTACACAGTTGAATACAAGTAATGTTACATATTTAGTTAAACTGATTTATTAATTATGTGTATGTTATGAATTATTATGTTGGACACCTAGATTAACATGTAAGATATTGTTATGTATAACAAGAAACTTTTGTGTGTAATAATATTTTGTGCAAAAGATATAGTTATGTTTAGAAGATAAGTTATATATTAATTTTGTGCGATTTTGAGATGATAATAATTTTTTTATAAGACACCGAATTTACTAATTATATGTTATGTGTTAACTTGTTATGACATGTATATCTAGTAACCAATAGCTCTTATAATATAATTTAGGTTATTATATATTGCAAAGGTAAAAAAGCCGAAAATCAATGTAACCAGTAGTTTTTGCACGATAACTTTGGTTATTGATATTACATATGTGAAAAAGTCGAAAATCAATTATTGTATTGGTAGTCTTTGTCAATAACTTATGTTATTGAATCACAAAGGTAAAAGAGCCTAAACTAGTAGCCTTTTATTATTGACTTATGTTATTAAGTTAGTAAAGGTGAAAAAGCCAAAGAAAGACATATTTAACTTGTAGTTATACTTGTTTTAGGTTATATTCGTTTGGGTTAGGTTTGCATTTAGGTTTTTCATTCATATATCTATATAAATGTATGGGTAACTCACAACTATTCATATAGTTGACCCACATTTATTTTATATATGTAACATGCTAAGGTGAATACATGGTGAATACACATAAAAAACGTTAGAAGACCTAGTTAATTGTAAATAATGTTTTAAAATTTCAATTGTAATAGTATGGATATTAACTTCATATAATGGTTTGTTATGTTTCAAGGAATGTTTAGCTTGTGTTAATTAATAATGATGCTTTAAATATTGAAACGTTATAATATTACCATGAGCTAATGAACAATTAAACTAAACTTGCGCCCCAACGTATTTCTCCGTTGGTTGGGGCGTGACACTCTGCGACTAAGTCTGAAACATAGCAGCCTTGGAGTGGCTAAGGGAGGAACTTGGATAAAGAAATTTATTGTTGATCTAGAGGTGTTACCAAGCACTTGAAAACCTAAAAAGATATTTTGTGACAACTTTAGAGCCACTACATAAGCAAAGGAATAGAGGTCACATTACCAAGCATATTCGAACACAATTTCATTAAATTCACTAAGTAGTAAAATAAAAAGACATCAAGATAATAAAAAAAATCATACATAGCTAAATCTAGAAGACCTATTTACAAAACAAATGGATCAAGTCAAGCATGAAAGTCATGCTAGTTGTATGGGGCCTTGTTGTTTATGTGGTGATTGGAAATTATTTGTAATCAGTATTTTGGATGTCTAAAGATCACATTCTATTGATTAAAAATAAAGATTATTGTCTTTTACATTAATGATTATTGTGTAATATATTAACACGATTTAATCCATTATTAAATTGTTATTCTGAATGTTCGTATTCGATCAGAATTATGGGAATAAATTTGAAGGTTATTACTATTATGAATCAATTGATTGGATTTTTCAAATATTGGAAAATACTTGCTTCAAAACTACTTCATGGACCATCGTCATAAGTAGGTTTTGAAATAATATAGACATTTTGTATCCTCATAGAGATATATATTAGAAACTTGATCATATAAAGGTTTTTTCTCTAACATCTAATTCTCTTAAACTTTGGCTGTGATACCACTTTGTTACACATAAAACAAAGACATATGATTTATTGAATTTTACTTCAAGAACCATAGGGCAAAGGATTTAAATATAGTTCCAAACACTAACCACATACATAAATCATAATGTAAGCATCATAAACAAACGTTACTCACAATGGTTACCCTACTGAAAAACCTTCCCCAATACGTCACATCATCATTCTCAAAACCCCACATTGGCCAATCACAAAAGAAAGGAGAAAGCGTGAAGCAGGAGCCGCTTTTGGCAAAATATGGGAGCTGCTGGGGTGAGAGGAGGTGTGCGAGCCTAGCCCCGCCGAAAGGTGGAATGGCGCTGGAGGAGCGGGGAGATCACTATGCAAGTTATTACAACTTTCCTGACTAACATGTTTAAATTGATTACCATCATATGAAATACCACACGTGTTCCCTAAGCATGCGCTAACTAACAGTGGCGGATCCAGGAATTTTTTCCAGTGGGTTCACTATTTTCAAACGTTTCAATTAGATAGAACCAAACATAAAAATTTCCGGGTCGGTTTGACGGTTCGGGTCTTGTAAGTTTCATCACATAATAACTGTGCGATATATTAAGTCAATAATTAAAAAAAACATCGTCATTAAAGAGTTCGGAGGTGCGGACTTAACACTCATTTAAGATTTCTGAGCTCCGGACCAAACATGAGTCAAGGGGTTGTTGCCCCCTTGCGGGGACTTAGGGGTAGCGCTCTTGGTGGGGTCCAAGGGGCTAAGTAACGGTCCCTCTGGTCAGCCAGCGGGCAGGGGTCAAGGGGCAGCACCCTTTGTGGGATTCGGGACAACGCCCTGAAACAACGAATTTTGGGAAGAAATATTGATTTCAGAAAGTGATTTTAAAACGTCATCTTTAAAGAGTTTGAAAATACATAGTGCATTTTCGTTTAATATTTCTGAGCTCCAGACCAAGCGGGAGTCAAGGGGTCACGCGCCTTTGCGGGGTCCAAGGTGGCGGTCCTGCTGGCCATTCAGCAGGCATGGGTCAAGGAGGCAACGCCCGTTGTAGGGTTCGGAGCAATGTCCCGAAACCTAAACGAAATTTGCTAAGTTTGTATGACCAAAATTAACTTGATTTGAGGGTTTAATTACTAATAACTACCATTTTGTTTGCTAAGTTTATATGACCAGAAAGTGATTTTAACACGATCATATAAAATATAATCATCGATTATCAAGATTTTCTCTAACAAATATCACTTGTCTCAATCAAGTTCACAAATTACTGTGAAAATTTCATTAATAATTCACTCTTAAAAATTTTAATGGTTCACTTCAGGATTCACCCCTAAAATATTAGTGGGTTCACCCTATTGTTAAACTCTTTCGAAATTTTTTTTTCTACTAACGAGAAGAAGCTCGGTGGGTTCCTGTGAACCCATCCTTTATAAGTACATCCGCCACTGCTAACTAACGCATATAAATAATTAAATATTTATAACAAATGCACAAGTAATAGGCATCACTAATATAAATTATATTTCTTAAAACAACTTAACACGTTCTATAGTAACTCATAATTAAAACTACAACCTTTTCAAACGCTCAGCGTGTTCTTCAACCCAAATAATAATGGAGCTGGAGCTGGAGTAATAAATAATGTAAAACTCATAATTATTATTGTTATCTTTTAAAAGTGTTTATCGAATTAAATTTGAGTTATTCGAATTTAAAATTTTAAAAATTGAGTTCGAATCAAAAAAAAAATTATTCCCAAACAACCCCACAGAATAAGTTTATTTGACTTCGAATGTACTAGAATAAACGGATTTAGAAAAAATTAAAAAGTCAGAATTATCAAAAGAGCAAATTGTTCAAATGGTCATGTGATTTGCTAGCATTGCACTCTTGGTTCATATACTTTTAAACATATAGTTATTAGGTCACAAAAGTGGAAACATGATTTATGAAACATAAGAACCATATTATTACAAATGTTTAAAGGTTTGAGACCATTTGGTTAATTTATGAAACTTCGGACCAAAAGTAAAATAATAACAAATCACAGGGACTATATTGACAATTTACTTTTATCAACAAATCACAAGCACTATCTTGGCAATTTACTCTTCTAAATATAAAACATGTTTAAATAATATTTAATTCTATATAATACTTGAGTTGGTACCTAAATTTAGAAGTTTCTAGATCCATATTTTTTTAAACGGCTAATTTTTGGATCACTGACGGATCACTAAAGTATCATTTTTCCACCAGCAGTATCACCTGATCATATTTACCACCAAGTCATCAGTTCTGGAGAAAACTCAATACTTTGAGAAAAACCTCCTTGTGGGATTCGAACTCATGAACATTTGGTTACTGAGCCTTATCCTACCAACAAGATACCGCTAGGCTATAATGCCTTTGGTTTCTAAATATATATTTAATTACAATATCAACATTAACATGATTAACAGAAGTTAGTTGATCATCACTCAAATCGTTAAAATATCAATTAGAAAAGTAGCTGGTAGGTTAAGATGGAATGAGAATGTTGATCATAAAAAGTTGAAGTAGAAGGCCTAGGAAATGTTAGGGACTAGGAGTGTTTAGGTTGGATTTTTCTTAATTTAATATTAAAACTCATTTGAAGATTTGAAGTTTAATAAATTGACTTGGTATAAAAAATTAAAATTGTTAGAATATATTTATTCTGTTTATTCGAATCAAATAAGTATTCAATTGGAATAACCCAAAATTTATAATTTTCACTCGAATTTGTTGAAAGTTGAGTTATTTGAATCCAATTCAACCCATTGAATTGTGGCCCGACAAGTACACTTACCTTACGTTATTTTTAACAAAAAATATTATTTATATAATAATAATAGTAGTATTACGGGTGTTTGTTTTCTCCAAAAAGGTCTGCGTGACCTCTTATGTCTGCGCCGTGCAGCCGCGGACAGAGGTTGGTCCTCTGCAGACCGTTTGTTTTCTCGCAGACATTTCATTAAAAAAGGTCTGCGTGACCTCTTCTTGGCGCAGACATGGACCAAGCTCTTTTTAAGCTCTTCCAACCTCTTCTCACATCATCTCCTCCACAGCCGGCCTCCTCCACCGCCGGCCTCCCCCACCGCTGCGCCTCCTCCGCCGCGCCTTCCACCGCCTTCTCCTTCTCAATCGAAGTCTCCGCCGCGCCTTCCACCGCCTTC